>LR990652.1:27322693-28670193 GCA_905147715.2 Xestia xanthographa
CCAAAAAAAAGGCGTTTCCCAGCAATATTGTTTGCGTCAAGTTACTTATTTTGATGTACTTACTTACTTCTTGGTTCACGGCTTCGTGATGAGGTTTACACCCTTTATAGGGTTTAGAAAAAAATGATATTTTAAAAGTGTAGTACTTAGTTTTGCAGGCCAGTGTAATTCTTCAGGGACATGCCTTCGCCAAATTAGAAGTCAAAAATTATCCCATGGGAACTTATAAACGGGATAAAAAGTATCCTATACCCTTCCTCGGCCTAAATATCACTGAAATTCATACAGCTATTGAGGCGTAAATAGGTAACAGACGGACAAACCGAGTTACTAACATAACATGACAACCCGATTGGCGCAGCGGTAGTGAGGCTGCCTTACGTTCTAGGGTCCCGGGTTCGAATCCCGGTCGGTGCAAATGTTTGTGTGATGAGCATGGACATTTGTTTCCGAGTCATGGATGTTTATATGTATAATAAGTATGTATTTACAAACAAAAAGTATCTATGTAGTATATCAACTATCTGGTGTCCACGACACAAGCCTCGTTGCTTAGTGTGGCACTAGATGGCGCTGTGTGTAATGTCCAGCAATATTTATTTATTTATTTATTTTATTTTTTATTTTAACATGACAAAACATCACGCCTGTAATCACCGTAGAGTTAGGCAGAAGTGTACCTAATAGTACACACACATTTCACCAGTTATGTTTTAAGTCCCTTGTAATAGGGAGCGAGCCTATTGGCATCAAACCGGCACTATTCCAGACTCCGTGACTGTTACTGAGAAATTCCAGATGTAAAAACCCAATAACATTTTGCCCGAACCGGGAATCGAATCTAGGACCTTAAGCTCAGCAGTCGATCAGACCACTAAACTAACGAAGCTGTAGACTAAATATTGGTGTCGATTCTGTTGTGCACAATCTAAACTTAATTTAGGCTATTGCTATCTTTTTCTCTCTAATAAAATGAGAAAGAGACGGACGTAATTTAGGAGCTGACAAATTTAGTTGGAACTAATATTTCCATACAAATGAAGGGTGCACGTAAAAACATGTCGACTTAAAACACGGTGAAGCGCAAGGCATAAACTAGTTTGACATCTCTACTTTAGTTCATAGCTAAAGCCGTCCTTTCCTCGCACTACCTTTTAGTAAACGATAGCAATAGCCTAAATTAAGTTTAGTTTGTGCACAACAGAATCGACACCACTAACTCCCATTTAAAATTAGCTTAACTCGGGAATATTTTAAATTACAAGGAGCACCGAAATACTGCCCAGGATGCACCTAAAACGTAACCTAGGAAGTCCCACAAAGGTAGTCTCGACGAGTGCTAGACCTAGCGATAGCTAAATGCAAATATAAACATCATTGAACAAAAGCCTGATAAAACCGTCATAGCAATAATTACTTCGTGCTACTGTAATTTTTCACTGCAATACTTAACTACTGAGGTAGTTTATCATTATGTTTGTATCTTGCTTTATTACCATTCGTTGCAAATTGTGATTCCTGATAAAGAGAATGCCACCCTTTTTCTAGCCGTGAGCGTAGGTTATAATGGAACGGGGCGCTTATGCTGCAAATAGTTCATAAACATCCAGGTCCGAGCACCATTCACTTCCAACAAATATAAACTTAATGAACAATTAATTAATGACCGGAAGAGTCGTTATGATAAAGGGTTATGATAATGAAAGGAGATCATCATCATCATCATCATCATTTCAGCCGAAAGACGTCCACTGCTGGACATAGGCCTCCCCCAAGAGTCGCCACATTGACCGGTCCCGTGCGACTCGCATGGAATCCAGCGGATTCCCGCAACCTTCACCAGGTCATCGGTCCACCTAGTGGGAGGCCTACCGACGCAACGTCTTCCGGTAAAGGAAAAGGAATAAGGTAAAGGTAAATGAAAGGAGATACTGAAATACAAAATTGAAGGAAAGCTAAGTTACAGAAGATCGATTTATTGACAGATGGTAGAGCAGTGCAAACGCACACACAAATAACCTTATACCAACTCTGTAACCACTGTCTCACAATAAAGATCTTTGACTTTGACTTTGACTTTGACAGATTAGCTATCGCCCGTCGCGTGGAAATTTTGATGTGTATGTGTGAGACTAAAAAAATAGCCTACGACCTATTCTCAGACCTACCAAATATACACAAATAATTTCATAAAAATCGGTCAAATCGTTTCGGAGCGGAACAAACATTGTGACACGTTTTTATATATTAGAAGAAGAAGAAGGAGATAAAAATGAAAGAACATACTGAAATACAAAATTCAAGGAAATCTAAGTTACAGAAGATTGATTTATTGAAAGATATCTAGTAGGTGAAAATTTACAGGGTGTAAAAGATATCGACGCGCAAACTGTTATCATTAATTCAGCACATGATTCTACAGACCACCCCAGCAGAATTATATATTTTTCGTTAAATATTAAATAAAAAAAAGCTACATTCTCTGCAGTTTAAGTAAATGTAGTAGTATTTTTTAGTCCATTGTAGAAAGTTATAGATAGGAAAATGTCGTGAGGAAAGTTTTGAGTATGAATGTGGATGGGTATAAGAGTAGAGGAAGACCAAAGAAACGATGGATGGACTGTGTGAAGGATCATATGGCAAGAAAAGAAGTGTCTGATGACTTGATGAGATGCCGTATTGAAGAAGAAGAGATGCTGCGCCGACCCCAAATGAATTGGGATAATAGCAAAAGCAGCGATGGCGAACAGTAAGTCGTGGGTTTGCAACCAGACAGGCGCATTACTTTGTGTAATTTATTTCATCACCACTGCTCTCAAGACGGTGAAGGAAAACATGGAAACAACGGCATGTCCTAGAACCAAACATTCGAAGACATGTGACATCTACCAATCCGCACTGGGCCTGCATAAATGATGTTTATTATGCAAGTAGGTTTTTACAAACACTTTTACACGTCATTTTTTTTAACTAGATGGGATCGGTGTTACTTACCTGACTACTCTGAGAAGAAACAGCCGAAAAAAACTCAGAGGTTATAGTCTCTTTTGAAGACATAACCTTGCTCAATTCACATAAGGACTATGCAGATTAGTGTCTGAGATGGTCTTTTGAAGAAAGAACCATACAGTTTTGAGTGGACCTGTCCAGTCAGTGCAAGCATTTGTCAGTTAACGTGTAGCATGGTGGATTATAGCCCATTCCCTGTCATTGAGAGGAGGCCGTGTTCCAGCAGTGGGAACATTATAGGCTGATGATGATGATGATGAATAGCAAGAGAATGATTGAAGAAATTAGTTATAGATATCCCTTTGTCTTTCTTGCAAGAGATCTAGTTCCAACGTCAAAAAAAGCATTGAAAGTAATTTTACTTCAAACTAGAATTTGTCATAGGTCCCAAACCCCATTACCGTTGACACCATCGCTACTAACAATTCATCACTAGCAGCCATCGCCCTTTGGAAGCCAGTCCGATGTCCATTTGTCGGAACAACGGTCGCTGATAACATCACCGCATTAGATTAATTCACACGTCGAGGTGTCCCATAACTACCGGTCAGAAAGGCAGATCTTCAGACTTGTTAGTCGAAGCTATTTTTATTTTATAAATTAGCATAGCGTAATATCTAGCAATAACATTGCTTTTATTTCTCGTTGGGTTAGCCGAAGTGTTGTGTTACATACAGGGTGTAAAAGACCTCATCACGAAGCTGTCAACTAATATTGATTATATTTTATTGACTTTAGATAATATATTTCAGCATTGTATCATAACATTACATCTTAATTAATTTTATTGACATACATTTCTTTGAATTTATATTGACATTACTAGGTATATTGACAATATTTTAAATTTATTTTTATAATTTACGACTAATAATGTTATGATCAATGTGGAATGTATTATTATTAAATTTTAATTTTTATCCTGACTTTACGATGATTAGTTAATTAATTTTTGTGTTACATTTATTATTGTTGTAGCCCACTGTTCGACACAAATGTAAATTTGTTGAAGAATAATAAATAAATGACACACCAAGCATTCTGTACATCAAAAAGTAAGTAACTTTACGAAAAATGATTGCTGGGAAACGACTTTTTTTTGGGGGTGAAAAATCATGTTTTGTGGTTATAGAACTCAATGTAACGCACTCAAAACATTGTGCTAATGGATGGATTGAATATTACGGGGGTCGTGGAGGTTTTTAAAGTAAAAATCTTACATTAAAAACTTGTTTAAAAAAAAACACTTGTCAAAAAGTTGGAACTTTGACCCCCAATATCTCCGTAACTAGAAGGTTACCAGGTATGGTGTAGTGTAGAGCAAAAAAATTATCGCAATGACGAGGAGAACAAGTAAACAACAACAAGCTTTCGACTTAGCTATGAGGTGTTTTACAACCTTTATAGACCTTTGAACATGATTTGACTTAATAATTTGAAATTTTTTGCGTAGGCTTACTTAGTTTGATGTACAGAATGCTTGGTTGACGGCTTCGTGAATGGTTCGTTTACACCTTGATGTAAGCTACCGTAAAGCTTATTTCGTGTTTCTACACCAACTTCCACCAAATGCTTTGAAAGCAATTCTTATTTCTCTAGGCCCTTTGGGAATATGTAGAAACTAGCCCTTCGCTGCATAAATTGTATAAAACATTATAGAATGAAGATCGATATCAAAATATTGTCGGGATTTTTTGGAGTAACCAAGTCAGTAGGCCAGGTATGTAAACATGAAGAATGGAATGAGTGACTACAGGAGCTAAATTAGCAACTCTATTTGTGGTGGTTCAAACTTCGTTTGAAATATTGTTAGAATAAAGTTCTAATCAGCTTACACTACAAAGTGGTTGTTACGTCAGTCACTGCTGGCCGAATAGTGCGAAATGAGTGTTTTTTTGCGATTTACAAAACATCTATTGATTGGACTAAAAAAAATAGAACGCTATCATGCTAATAAATGTCGCTTGTAGAATTATTTGCCAAAAAATCAGAATGATCGCATGTATTTTAGTATGGTTTTTACTCGTTAAATGAAATGTTTAGAGATAAGTTCAAGATTTTGTTTTAAGTAAAATTTGTTGTATTTTGTTTTCAAAACACTATCATACTAGTTAATCCTGAAGAATATCATATATTTTTCTGGTTTTGTTTATTGCGGTGAATCATATGCTTTTTAACCCGTATGGTGTCGGACGTAAAGAATAGCACCATCCCATATCTTCCCGTGGGTGTCGTAAGAGGCGACTAAGGGACTTACCAGAGAATGGGCAGCAGCGTTCTCTGTGCTTTTGTAACAACCGTACTGCGATCGCCAACCCGCCTGCCAAGCGTGGCGATTATGGCAAAAACCCCCCCTTAGGGGAGGCCTATGTCCAGCAGTGGACGTCTTTCGGCTGAAATGATGATGATGATGATGATATGCTTTTTTGCATTATAATCTTCATTAGAATCGCGTTTAGCTCCTGTAGTCCCTTAAGCTTTCCATCGCAAATCTATCTAATAAGACGTGAGTATGTTTCTAATAAAAAAAGTCATTTAAAATCCCATTAATTTGCAAAAAAAAAAATGGCCGATCGTTTTGCAAACTTTAAAAAAAAAGTTTGCATATTCGAAAACTAAAAGTAAACAAACTATTATAAACAGTTACAGCACATGTGACGTTACCACCTACAGCGTTTAAACAGAAGGTATTAACATAAATCAATCCGTTTCACCCCATTTTGACAGCTCCAGACGCCATCTTAGATCACTGCTCTCCTGGTGGTCCACTTGAATAGCAATGACAAAGTTTTTACCCAAAATATTGATAAGAACGATGAAAATAGATTTAGAGGTTAGAGTTAAATCCAACTATGTAGAGTTGTTAAAAAGATATCAATGGGGGCTATCGTTTTTGAGCTTACCAGATGGCGCCACTGTCGAGTAAGGTCTTATAAAGTACCAATAACGTCATAAAAAGTTTATTTTATTACGTAATAACAACAGTGTAAACTGTCGATACATATTTACAATATTCTCCCTAAAATTAGCAAGCATGAATCATTTTAAAATCATTCTACCTTCAATTACTAACAAAATTATGATCCTAAGTTGCTACTTAAAACCTTCAAGTCATAATTAATCAGGAATGGCTCAATCTAAAACGCAACGTGAGTATTAGTATAAATACGTGATAAAAAACCGGCCAAGTGCGAGTCGGACTCGCGCACGAAGGGTTCCGTACCATTATTATCAAAAAGGGCAAAAAAATCACGTTTGTTGTATGGGAGCCCCCCTTAAATATTAATTTTATTCTGTTTTTAGTATTTGTTGTTATAGCGGCAACAGAAATACATCATCTGTGAAAATTTCAACTGTCTAGCTGTCACGGTTCATGAGATACAGCCTGGTGACAGACAGACGGACAGACGGACAGACAGCCAAGTCTTAGTAATAGGGTTCCGTTTTTACCCTTTGGGTACGGAACCCTAAAAATGGGCCTGCTCTTGACCTCGGTCACGCCTGATGGAAAGCGATGGATGAGGTCTATGATGGAACGAGCGTGCCCAGAAGATGCCTGTTCACTCTTGCTTTGAAGGCAGGCGGGTTAAATGTGGGTAGGAACACAGACGCAGGCAGAGAGTTCCACACTTCGGCAGTGCGCATAATAAAAGTGGAGGAGAAGCGCTGAGTACGACTCGTCGGGATATCAACCAAGTGCGAATGGTATGCCGCAGTACGATGACGTAATCAAGATTTTGTAACAATATTTTGATTTAAAAGAGTGTCCATGGAGTTTCTTGCCCGTTCTTCTCCATAGAGATCTACGCTAGTGAATGGGCAACTACAGTACTTTCTCAAGTTATTATGCCTTGTGACTGGGACTGTAGCTTTGTTTTTTTTTTTTGTATTTTTGACATTCAAAACTGCTGAAATGGTCTAATTGAAATATATGCTTTGAGTTTGAGTTTACGTCTGCTAGTCTGGTGGTATTAATTGATCGGTTCTTAACACGGATATACTGCTTTTCTCACCCCTATTACAAGGGATTTGTCCAAATGTAATAAATAAAATATGAATATAAATAATGTAATAAACTCATCAGCCAAATTCTCGGGGAAAACGGGTGCGCTATATAATCTATTTTTATAAAAAGGAAAGAATTTTAGTATTTAAGAAATACTCGCTCTTAAAACAATTACAGATATTTTAATTAGGAATTTACAAAATTACAAGAAAATTAGCAAAGACTAGACAGAACTACTGACAGACAACCGCACCACGCACGCACGAGTCGAGTCAAAAAAGTCGCACAATCTACTGACGATGACGGTCCCATGCATTTATATTTACGAAGTTGCCAGGTTTGTGAGGTCCAACCCTCGGTTGAACGGAAAGATAACACAAATAAAAGGAAACCTACACATTTACATTTTGAAATGCCTGTTCCAAAGCTAGAACTTTTTCGGCGGAGCTGCGTTTACATGGCTCCCCTAATTTATAATGCTTTACCTAGGTCAATATATATACTCAACTACCCTTCAATAAGTTTTGTGTTACGTTGCGGAAGTGGTTGTTAGAAGAGTGATTTTATTCGATAGATGAGTTCTTTCAAAAGTGTCCCTGTAAATTTTATACTATAAAGCACCGACATATTTAAGTGGACTTAAACTAAAAAAAAATGTAGTTAGCTAGTAAAAAATATCTTAAATGAAAAACCTGTACTATTGCATGCTATATATTGGCCAAATGTGTGTTACTAAATATTTTATATAAAAACTGAATGTAAGTACCTACCATATTTGATGCAATAAATGAATGAATTGAAAAAAAAGGGAGCAGCCACCACCGAGGCACCGAGCATCTATCTATGCAGCCTTTACGTTGGTGTTGCTATTTCGCTGTCTTGCCAGATGTCGAAGCTACCAAAGCGCCCTCTGCATTCGTAGTTTTTCTCCAACACTATACTAACATTACAATGTAAAAGCAACTCCGTTTCGGCCTCGCTGTGTTGAGCATGAAGTCCTGGCTTCGATTCCGTCTGGCAAAGATTCGGTCGATTCGATTTTGTCTGGCAAAGTGCTATTGAATTTTTCTATCATTAAATTTCTTAGTAGCACCCTCGGAGTCTGGATTTCTGCCCGGTTGATGGCAATAGGCTCGCCCCCTATTACATGGGACTCAAATTTAGGTAGAGCAATGTGGGCGTACTATTAGGTACTATACACCTCTGTATAACCCGTCGGGGATTTCGAGCGTGATGTTATGATATATTTAGATCACGTCGAGCCGATACGAGAGAAGATATTGTTTAACATCAACTGACACCACTGCCCAGTTCGTCTTCAAGTCACAAGCGCAATAGGCTTGTCAATTAAAAAAAATCTAATTAGTCCGTCAGTTAGATTACCAAAAAATATTTGACCTGTATCTTTTCTTTTGTTGCGTAAACCAAAATTGACGAAGATACGACGCTTTTAAAATTCTCAATACGTCACGTCGTGGTATAATTTTTAGTGCGTTGTGACGTCAGGAGCCCCCCACTCCAGAGTTTTGATGCGTTGTATCTTTCAAATTAATTCATTAATTTGAAAAAAAACAATATTCATTGATTTACAAAAAACTAAAAATACGTGTCCATTATTTTCCAATACTCTGACAGACTAAATAGATTTGCAATTTTTTGATACTGTTGTCATCATGCTTATTGTTAGATATCAGGACCGGTAGTCTCGACATAGATAACATAAATGAAAAAATTTGGTCGCAATAACGTTGCTTGCGAGAATCGCATCTTGGACGTAGACTTGCGTTTTCCGCAAGCATCGTTTTTATTCGTATTATTTTCCAATGCTCTAACGGACGGACTTAGATTTGCAATTTATTGATGGTGGAAACTAGCCTATTACTTAGTGAGGTTGGTGTCCTGGGCATCGCAAGGGCTTTTGAGACATTACTTTTAGAATTTTACGAAGTAGCATATCAAGGGTGCAAATAGACCCATAGCACATGAGTAAGAAAACGGAACAGAGTATAAGCTTCATACAACCGCGCGAATTGGTTGCACTACCACTGGCCGCTTGTCGCGTACGCGGCGAGAGTGGAAAAAACCGGTTTACGCTGTCACAGCCAGTTGAGAACCTCAGGGTTGTCATGGCAACACACGTTGTTTTGTTTTGGGACAAATTTTGCACGTTCTTAAGAAGCTTATACTCTGTTCGGTTTTCTTACTCATGTGCCATAGCGAAGCCGAAAGGCACTTGTTCTCCCGGTCTCTGCAATCATTTTTTTGTTCTAGACCAAGGCTGCTCATAACCCCAGGCCCGCGGGACATAATGTGGCCCGCCAACGCATTTGAATTGGCCCGCCAAAAGTATTCAGCTGACGACAGTCTTTTAAAAGCAGATTTCAGGATCGACGATAAGCCAATATCCAACAATCAACAAGCAACTTGATGTTAAAAGCAATTAGTTAGTTATCTACCGTTACTATAATAGCAAGTCTTACTTACTAGATGGCCCGCCGGCAGACACGAAATCAAAATCATGGCCCATTTATAAAATAAGTTGAGCAGCCTTGTTCTAGAGTAGACCATACCTGGGAACCTTCTAGTTACGGAGATATTGGGGGTCAAAAGTTCCAACTTTTTCACAAGTGTTTTTTTTATTTCCAGTTTCTCTACGACCTGTTTACTATTCAATGCTTAAATGCATCCAATAGTACAATGTTTTGAGTGCGATACATTGAGTTCTACCAATAATTGTTGCGTAGGGTTACTTATTTTGATTTGTATGTATAGAAAGCTTGGTTGACGGCTTGTTGGGGGTCCATCTACACCTTGTTAAGGATTTTTCTTCAATTTGTTTTCCATTGGCGTAATATGGTTGTTCTTATAGCACGGTATCCTTATCGGTATGCTTATCCTTTCGGGCAATAAACGCGTGATGTTGTAACACCCAGCTTCAGGGCTCAGAGTTCATATTGTGAGTTCAACCAGTTTCGCCAAACTGGTTTTTAAAAGAATTAATCATGTCGGCTGTGTTACTTGTCTTTTTGACTTCGGCCATTTTAATTTTGTTGGAAACGAAATTATTTTATTGAATCAACGATTTCAAGAATGTTGTAAGCTTGCAGTGGCACGGTGGTTAAGTGAATTAAGTATATTGTCAGGAAAGCGATGACGGATTCGATCCCGATAAGACGAAGTTTGAACCGAATGTGACTAAAAGGGTAATAGACATGAATGTTGATAGATGGAGAGGGAGAGGGAGGCCAAAGAAAAGATAGATGGATTGTGTAAGGAGTGAAAGAGAAAGGAGTAAATGATGCCGTGACGGGGAGAATAGAAGAAGAAAACGTGTTGCGACGACCACAAGTAGAAACAAAGTCAGGAAGATAATGATGAATTAGTCTAAATTTGAAGCTTTTCTGGAATTCTGTCACCACGGTTAAAACCCTAAACATAACTGGCTTGATCTTTTTATAAAAGTCACTAACTTTAGTTCGTGGTTTCGCTTGCGTGTCGGCTGGAAATTGTCCCACGAGAGCGTATACTGAGGTAAAAGTACCTAGGTCATTCAAAATGTTAGTTAGGATTATCTAATTAAGGGGAAAAGCCGTTGGCCCTGCATTTGATCTCTCTCCGATCTAGTCGGATTGCTGTCCCATCGGATAAGAAATATGACAGTGAGAAAAGACAAGAATGTAGCCCTTGTTCGCTTTAGGACAGATTCGCCTTAGGACAGTTTCGCTTAACGACAGATTCGCTTTAAGGCAGATTCGCTTTACGGCTGAAGTACAGTGAGTCCATTAACTATATCGAGTAGTTCACTGTAGGTACTTATTAATTAAACAATAAACAAAAATGCTATTTATTGTTTATCTTACGATACCTACATACTTATTTTGAGTTCTGTTCAGCCTGAAAAAAAAAAACACATCTGCAACAAATCAATCGTAGTACCTACAATAAAAACATAACATGACATAATAATATGAGTGGCCATTAACATGATATTCATTAAATGACTTAATTTTTGAACTTAGTTCGATTTTTAATTACTTTTTTTCAGAATTAGAAAAGTAATATCATGCCCAAGTAATAACAGCCGCTCGGGTCGATCAAAGGTGAAGCGACATTTGTCGAGTTCAGTCTATGAATGCCATAAAAGCCACCAAACCATAATCATCTGCCTAGCCTTTTCCCAACTATGTTGGGGTCGACCTCCAGTCTAACCGGATACAGCTGAAAAGCGGTATTTTACATGGATCGACTGCCTATCTGATCTCAGTAACCCAGTTAGTATACTGAGTAATACGATAGCCCTTGGTGAAGGCTATAGTTGTCAGACTTTCCGGCCACTGACTGTTTAACGAATGTCAAAGATCTACAATTGACAGCCGGGACCAACGGGTTAACGTGCTTTCCGAGGCACGGAGGAAACTCGGTATTTATGGGTGGTCACCCACGGACCAACCTAGACAAGAGCGACTTAACTTGAAGATTGCTCCGAGCGGCTGTTATTATTTAACCACGACCTCCTTGGTCTATTCTTGGTCTATGGGTGACCATCCAATCTAAAAAAGAGGACCATCCAATACACTTCGGGACTTCTTCGTGCCTCTACTGAACCCGGCTGCAATTTGAAAAGCTTTAACCTAGCTGTTGCGGAGAAAAAGGCCTGTAATTCCCTGTAACCAGGTTTTCACAGCAACTTTTTGTGGGGTACTAGAAAGGCGGTCGCTATAAGTTAAATAGGTAAGTACTCAGCTGAAGTCAGCTGTATCCGATTTCAGCCCTACTTTATCAATTAGGTACTACTTCTTACCCTATATTAATTGAGAAACTAACTCCTTAACTCCGCCGTTGTCGGTCCCAAGCCCGAATGAGAAAGGAGGAGGGTTGGTGTGGAGGAGACCTACCCACGCCGTTTAACAATCAACGCAGAATATCAGGCGGCGGTAATTAACCCGACAACCATAAGAGGACTTAGCTTCCCCGGGGCGCTAACCAGTGACCGTGAGGACCTAAATACCCCCTAAAAGACTGATGCGGAAGGACGTGGGAACCCACCGCACTCATCTGCCCATGATAACCCCTCATAAGGAATCAGTAACAGGTAGAATGAGTATGGTCATCTGGCCATCTCTTAGCTGCCACGGGCAGCAGCGTTTTCTGTTAGTCTTTCATCACTGCGATCTCCAATCCGCCTGCCAAGCGTGGAGATTACGGCAAATTCCTCCCATCATGGGAGAGGCTTATGTCCAGCAGTGGACGTTATGGGCTGTTGTTGTACTGATGTCATATTTTAATTTGGTATGTATTCTGAAAGCTATCTTTATTCTTAAATTGTTGATTTAATCTTTCACTCTGGACGCTCTTATTGTGCACGTCTTTCTACATCGTTCTCACAGATATATGTATAATCTCAATATATATGAATGATGTAACCAAGATTTTGTAACTTAATTTTGATTTAAAAGAATGTCCATGGAGTTTCTTGCCCGTTCTTCTCCATAGAGATCTACGCTAGGGAATGGGCAACTACAGTACTTTCTCAAGTTATTGTCTTGTGACTGTGACTGTAATTTTGCTTTTTTGTATTGTTGACATTCAAAAATGCCGTAATGGTCTAATTGAAATAAATGCTTTGAGTTTGAGTTATGTTGGGCGACCCGACTAACCATCGGGGCCACCCAACTGGCTGGATCGTGTGAAATTGGCGACAGTTCACAGTGCCTGTCACACAGCCAGAGACAGAAACAGTTGGAGAAAGATCATCGGAGAGAAGGTGATACTGTAGGAAGGTCACGACCCTCAGCATTGAGGTATACGACGCAAGGAGGAGCGTTTAAGGAGAGCGGAGAAGGTTGGGCGAAGTTTAATTGGATTTTTTCATCAGGATTCTCAGTAGCAACCACGGAGTCTGGATATGTGCCTGGTTGATGGCAATAGGCTCGCTCCCTATTCCAATGGGACTTAAAAACATAACTGGCCAAATATGGGGGGCCCTATCGGTACACCTCTGCCTAAATCTTTGGGCATTGCATGCGTGATGTTATGTTACTTAACTACTTATATATATTTATACATGAGTTCAATTTGAATCAAATTTGAACAAGATTTACAACTTTAGTTTATAAAAACATAATAACCTTACTAAGTCTTTTCTTTACCCTGACTCTCCTAACTAATATTTTGACTACTTAATGAATTGTTTTTTGTGACATGTAGCAATACCGTTAGAAAGGGTATCAACTAAAAAACTTTTTAAAATAAAGCTAAGTTCAAAATGCCTTTTATTTTTTTATAATGAATTTAGAAGTTATAAAATTTCATACATTTTAAAAACAAAGTAACTGATATCTCGTAAGAAATTTTCTTGAAACCAGTTCTATCAAAAAAAGATTTATTTAGATTTAAAAAACTTTAGAGAATACAAGAAAAAAATATTTTGTGCCACTACACTCACAAACGAAAAAGTTATATGGAATAATTAAAGGAAACACTTTAGATATTTTTTTCATTAAAAAAAAAACACATATGTAACTAACCGTGACATTTAGGACATAGGGTGTATGGGTAGAACCTAGCTAATGATCTCCCAAATCCCTGAAAAAATTGTGTCGGTCCATAAGCCAAACACCCTGTATAAGGTAAGTTATAAACATCCGTCACACGTTTCCGAACTAATTATGTTGAAGTTGGCGTCCTGTCTAATAAAGCAAGTTAATTACAGATAGGTATGTGAATAACGTAATGGGCAACCGCAGGCTAAGTATTGAACATAATGAAGGGCATGAGGAAGGAACACTCGACCACTCAAATAAAATAAAATGACAGTAAAGGGTAATGCGATAAGCCGCACGTCACGGCATGTGAAGGTAGGTATTACACAACACCTTGAATTTATGCTAACCTAGTACTTTTTGGTGGGTTATCAATGTATTACCTATTCAAAATACTTACGGTACCTATCACCGTATGAGTGAAATGAATTCATCAATTAAAAGCACAGCCGTTAATGTGACTGTATTCTATGACAGCCATGTCGAGGCGAAACAAAAGACAATACTTACACCAAAACTAAGAAAAATCAGGAGTTGACATAAGTAATTATAGCGGAAATGATTCCTTTATCTAAGTATTTACCTATGTTTCCTTCCATACTTTGGCTAAATAATTATAGCCGTTCGGGTCCATCTTCAGGTAAAGCAGCGCTAGGCAAAGTTCGTCCGTGGATGGGTGACCACCTATTACACACCGAGTTTCCTCCGTGCCTCGGAAAGCACGTTAAAGCGTTAGTCCTGGCAGTCACTTGTTGTATAGAACTTTGACAGTCGCTACAGGTGGTCACTGGCCCGAGAGTCTGACAATCAGTCTTACCAAGGAATCTCGTATTACACAGTACTAACTGGGTTGTGGTGGTCAGACGCCTACTGGCTTCTATTCAGCTGCATCCGTTTAGACTGGAAGCCGACCCCAACTTAGTTGGGAAAAGGCTAGGCAGATGTTTCTCCTGACTGACTATCAACGCACAGCTCTATATAACCACTGGACGGATCGGGCTAAAATTTAGTATACCTATAAACAGATATAGTTGGTGCCAGTTAAGATGAAAACCAAAAATAAGCCTGTTCAAGTCTGGAATCGGTCTATCGTGATCTTTAACATTTTTTGTAATGAAAAACGATACAGGTTTATTTGTTTTGGTTCGTACGAAGATATATTAGGAAAAGGGCAATGACCGCTATTCTCATCATATCTGGCACCAACTATAGCTATTATGACGTATTATAGCTTCATTCAATAAGAAAGGTTTTTGAAAAAAATCAACCTCAAAGCGGGTGAAATAGGGGTTGAAAGTAGATTTTAAAGTTTAAAAGTAGGTTGAAGAGCTATTAAAAGAAAATCCGTCACTAGGCGGGTCGACCATTATGAAAAATGATACTTAA
This sequence comes from Xestia xanthographa, assembly GCA_905147715.2. Taxonomy (NCBI): domain Eukaryota; kingdom Metazoa; phylum Arthropoda; class Insecta; order Lepidoptera; family Noctuidae; genus Xestia; species Xestia xanthographa. The sequence continues at coordinate 27,337,637 of LR990652.1, forward strand.
ATAAGAGCCATTTATGTACTTAGTAACAAAATGTGTGAACATGTGTTTCTTAAAAATATGAAAATACATGATTGAAAGTACAGATTGCACCAATTACAAGGAAATCAAAAGAAATAATGACAATTGAAATACCCTCAAAGTGTCTTGACAAAAAACTATAAATCGTCAAGGAAAACTGCGAACAGAGACACCGAGAAAAAATACCTACGACGCGACGTCAACCGAGCAAGGTGCGTGTGAAGACCAATCTCAGAATTAATCCCTAATTGACCTATTAACAAAACCACTCATAACTCAACACATTGAATGCACATTTAAATTACTTAAAGTAATTAAAAATGCCATTGCAGGAGCGCAACCAAACGGCTTTTCTCGCCGCCCCCCTCATTTCCCCTCGCGGCTTTCCCGGAGGAGGCGCGCAGCCCGCCAATCAACACGACCGCCATATTGTTAACGGGGCGGAGTCAACGAACACAACTCCATCCATCTCGCTCTATGTTTTAGTTTTCCCGCTCGCACGCGACGCTCGCTCATTGGCGGGCCTGCAATTAAGCGCGGGAATCCGAATTCTATTTTTGAAGTAAATGTTTTTTCAGCGGCAGTTAAGTCGCCAGTTTTGATGACACGCTGTCCGAGAAGGTTCGTATCGATCATAGGGCCATCAAAACTTGGTTGGATTACATAAAGTAAATCTTGGGAGATTTATGTTTGTGAATTAACACGTGAGGATGTCTGGCTTGATTGATTTATTTGATGTTTTGTTACAAATTGATCGATAAATCTGTTGTATTCGAGGTGGGCGGTTGCTACCCCCTGGTTTATGTTAAACATTTTCATACGTTGACGGTTTGATAGTTATCTAAGACATGCTAATGTTTCAGTGCGTTGCGTAATACGTCTGCGTGCATTTAATGTTAATATGCTGAAACAAATTAAGGAAATGTCGTGACTTCTTTATAACTTCGCGATAATTCTTGTTTCCGAATCCTCTGAGCCATTATGCTAGTATTTTGTATTACTAATATTTTGTATTGCCTACAAATTCAATAGGTTTAAACGAAGGTTACAAAAGAACCATAATCACCAGGCTTGTGCTACCCGTGTGGTATCCGGCAGAGTAGAATAGAACCAACCCATTACACTCACGGGTGTCGTATAAGGCGACTAATGTCTGAGGCAGAACACCTTGCGCCTCCGTAGACCAGAGAATGGGCAGCAGCGTTTTCTGTTAGTCTTTCATCACTGCGATCTCCAATCCGCCTGCCAAGCGTGGAGATTACGGCAAATTCCTCCCATCATGGGAGAGGCTTATGTCCAGCAGTGGACGTTATGGGCTGTTGTTGTTGGTTTAAGTTTTGCGGTAATAGCATCATCTGCCTAGCCTTTTCCTAAATTGGGGTCGGCTTCCAGTCTAACCGGACTTACCTGAATACTGGTATTCATTTCATATGGAGCGACTGCCTATCTGACCTCCACAACCCAGTTAGTACTTTGTAATACGATACCAATTTTGCGGTAGTTTATGAGAATCCAAGAATGACCTTTCCACCATACTTGTTTCTGAAAAAATATTTCTCTTTAGTTTAATATTTTTCTTTTCCATACAGGGTGACAGTTAAAGGTCAGTTTTATTTATATTAGGTACTTCTAACAATTTATATTTCTGACAAAGTTAAACAGAGTTTCCTGAGTTGCCCTTTAAAAATGCTATGACATTCAATAAATTATGAAATAACAAGCAAGTTCTATGACATAGCATGCCTAGAATGCCACGGAAATAGAAATGGTCATCTATTGAATATCTACATACTTTCATAAATTTAACCTCAACATTATAATATTACCGTGCCTCAACGGTCAGCAGAAACTATGAAACGCCATTCTGCTAAGTATACGTAATTCTAACCAACAACAATCTCTCGTGTTTTTGACCCGAGAACTGCATTAACAAATGTCCACGTGACAAATCGAAGTTTTTCAATACAATTTTGAAGAAAAAAAAAAAAAAAAAAACGAATAATATTTTTGTCATCATCCATACTTTTAATTTTCTTTTTTTTTTTCCCGCGCTTTGCTTTCGCCAGATTGAAGGAGAAGCAAAGGTATGAAGCCTCTAAACAGCCAAATATGTTTTTCAATACACTTTCTCGAAAACTGGTCCATAACGCACTACGATTAGGTACAAAATGCAATGTATTTCACACGTGTGCGATTTTTTCCACTTTCCTGCACGTGCGCGGGAATGAAAATTGCCACAGATAACTATACCTATACTTAGTCCAAATTGGTTCAATGTCTATAGTCTGAGGTGAATGTTTTTTTTTTTATTTTGTCAAAGCACTACGCGTCTTTACGGCATAAATATTTTTTGAATTTTCAAATTGTGTTTTTAAATAGAATATCATAGATAAACATGATTATTTAAAACTAATAGTTACTTTTATACACAAATTAACATTTATTTGTGTTCTGAATTCAAAAATATAAAATAAATCTATTTTTTATATTAGGCTGTTTAACGGCTTCATACCATTGCCTCTCTTTCAACCTGGCGAGACCGCGAGACCAAAGCGCGAAAAAAAAAAGAAAATATAAATCATAGTTTCATAGTTCGTGACAAAAATATTATTCGTTATTTTATTTTATTTCTTCAAAAGTGTATTGAAAAACGTCGTTTGATACACGTGGACATTTGTTATTGCAATTCTCGGCTCAAAAACACCCTCGCCTACGGCTCGTGTGTTATAATTCCGCCTCGATTGCAATAACAAACTTTCTCCACTTGTATCAAAATGAAATGAATTTTTTATAATTTTTGTATTTAGAACACAAAATAAATGTTATTTGTTTTTTTTTTGGTTATAACCAGAGAGTCTTCGAGTCTCGAGTAAAATACGTAAGATGAGGCAAGCATGATGCTGAAGGGGATAGTACTGCTACTACAGCATCATCACTTAATTCAAAGACATTGTTTAAGATTTAGGCGTTTGTGCCACTTGTGCACAAGATAGAATCAAAATATAGCGATAAGTACTTTCGGTTTTTAGAAATAATGGAGGTCTAAAATGGCCGTTTTAAGTTTTACCAGAATCTTATGATACTTAAATATTATAAATCGCGTTAAAATTCTTGCAATAGTCACAGACGTTAATAGTGTGAATTGTCACTTATTGAACATTTTGCGCATTGTAACGTAATTCATAATTATCTTTTTGATTTTGCTAAAGATGGCAATTTATTTCTTTGCTTTCTCTTACGTGTTCCTTAGAAGCATCTCTAAGTATTAGTTTTTTTTTTTTTTAAATGGCATCTCGCAGTTCAACCTAGCGAGGTTGTCGTCTGCTTAACCGGACAATCCTATGGATGCCTTAAGTGTAAGGCCTCCAGCCAGGGCATAAAACTTACAAACTAAACGACTACACGCTAAGGGCACCCCCTGCGGGGTTCGGGCCTCGGCTTAGGGCGTCGCTGGGAGAGGACAGCAAGGGGACAGGCTGGATCTGAGTGGTCTAAGTATTAGTCTAGTCATCCGTCATTATATATAGACGATTGTGTGAAAAATGAATGGTTAGTAAGGTTTACCCCCTTACTAACCATTTATCTTTCACACAATAGTCCATCGTTCCTTAGTTATCCGAAAATTTATATTTTTTAAAGCCTTCCTTAATAATTCTTAAAACTTTTCTCACGAATAGTCCTATAGTTATTTAGGTTCTGCCCATAGATACTGATCAAAATTCTTTCTTATAACTGTATAAGAAAGATTTTTTTTAAATCATGCTGTTTTTAGGGTTCCGTACCCAAAGGGTAAAAACAGGACCCTATTACTAAGACTCGACTGTCCATCTGTCTGTCACCAGGCTGTATCTCATGAACCATGATAGCTAGACAGTTGAAATTTTCACAGATGATGTATTTTCGTTGCCGATATAACACCAAATACTAAAAATAGAATAAAATAAATATTTAAGGGGGCCTCCCATACAACAAACGTGTTTTTTTCCGTTTTGTCTTATGTTGTATAGATAATGGTACGGAACCCTTCCGTGTGCGAATCCGACTCGCACTTGGCCGGTTTTTTATATTTCTTTGGTAGTTCGGTACTGAATTTATAGATTTCTTCCTGCTTCCTTAGTTAATGTTGGAGATTTAAGACCACACGTACAAGTATCAACCATCGTGTCACGATCTGTGACTGATCTCCAAGGTAACTTACCTACAAAATGTCTTGAATCGGTCGAACCAGCATCCTTGTTCTCGTGGAAGGTGGATATTTTGACAATCGACCCATAAATACATTTTTAATTGTATCCTAAGTCCTAACAGACGGTTTACACAAACGGTTTTCAAAGCAATTCATTGCAACAGAGTGGAGGGAGCGGTCTCCGAAAGGAAGACTTCAGTGCAATTTCTACATTTTTGACTATTCTGCTGTCTGACTGTCTGACAACCAGTCTTACCAAGGAGTACCTAACGTATTTATTACTAACTGGGTCGTGAAGGTCAGATAGGCATGTCTCTCCATGTAAAGTACTGGTATACAGCTGCATTCGGTTAGATTGGAAGCCGACCACAATAAAGTTGCGGTTAGGCCGATGATGATTACATTTTTGACTATTCCATCATCTTTATTACTAATAGAATGTTGCTTTGTCTATGCCCTTAGGCCCCGGACATTAAATGACACATCGGGTTTTACAAACAAGCCACTCAACAAAGCTGAATATTTTTATCACTAAATATGCCATATTTTAAAGCCAGTAACTATAGAAGCCATCTTCATAGGCCAAACAGACCACCATGCTGCATTATCACACTATCAGTGCTTTTAGCGACGTGTTGACATCTGTAAGTAGTGTTTGACACATGTTACGCTGACCAGCTACCATCAGTGGCGCACTCGAACTGGGCTGAGTGCCCGGACGCGCGGTGCCGGCTGGCGAATAGAGCGTACAGAGTGATGTTTAAAAAAAAAGTAGATTTTAAATTTTCGAATGCGTTCTAAAAAAAAGAAAAAGTATTTAACAAATATGGAACTATCAAGTACTAAGAGAACAAATTACGGTGTGTAAAGAATAATTAATTTTTCAAGTAGAATTTGGGACTATGAATTGGGTTGTGAAATGAAAATGCTATAAAACATTTTTCTTCTGGAGTAGTTGGTTAATGATAATTACTTGAAGTTACTTAATTGTGCCTTTAGTTTGTTTGGTAAGTCGTATTTTATGAGCAATGTTGATTAGCGAAGTAAGCAAATAAATTAATAATATTGATGATTGGTAAATCAATATGTTGTGTTGAAAATGCTTGAAGAGTTAACAGCATAATTGCCTTTTTTCCATTTATTGACTCATTTAGACGTTTGTTTTGATATCTGCCTATTCCATTTCAGGTTTTTATTTGCGTAAAACATAGATAAATAAAGAACGCAACGGAAGGCACTTCGAAACTGATACACGATAAATTGTAATAACGCGGCGTGACGCGGCCATAGAAAAAATATTCAGCCAGTAATGCCTAGTATTAATAACCGGCCAGTTTACCGCATATAAATTATAACGTTAATTTAAAACATTTCTAATGCGTTAAATGGAAAATACGAACTAAAAACGCGAAAAAAATTACGTAAATCTTGCAAAAACCTTGCATTTTAACTAGAAACGTATTGCATGCCGACACGCAATGATGCCATTAAGAAAAAAAAAAACTATACTTATTTATGGTTTTGTAAACCGCACGATTATAAGTGTTCTGGACGTCCGGGAACGCCATTCGTCTGTCAAAACGTCCCACATTAAGCTATATTGTCAACATAATTGTTTCATTCTCGTTATTAATCTCGTTTAAAATTTAATCGGACGCGCGAAATACCAGGGCGACGGAGCCGAACGCAGCGGAAAGTTTGCGCGCGAAACTAAACGTCACATTGACATATTAACGCGCGAAAACTTTAATGGCCGCGCACTTTCACAGATAATTTCACTCATTTCCCTATCACCCGTTAACTAAATCACAGGCTTCGTTTCTTATTTCGTGTAATAAAACGTAATTTACATAGCTGTACGTACATTTTCGTTTAAGGCTAATACCAGTTTCTCGCTGTCGTTTACGCGCGCTGTGACGTGTGATTGACAGGTGAAAGGGCGCGAAATTAGCCGGTCGGATGGAGACCGAACGATTCTTTAAGACGCTCCCATTGTTCGTTCATTACATTCACGGTTCATTGATACAGATTAATAATATTTCCGTAACAAAAAAGCACATGCTGTGTGTTAGTGTTTTAACGTTTGCATAAACGATTTGGATTTTAGGGAAATGTTTGAATTATAATAACTCCATTAGGCGTTTAGTGAACATATGTTGTAGAGTGGGTGTGATAAGATAGAGCCGTATGTCATGTAACAGCTACCGTTTGGCATCCGCCAACAAAGCGAGGAAGCGAGGATTAGTTGGCAAACATTGTGATGTTGTTATTAAAACCAAAACTCTTTAGATAAAGACATGAAACAACAGGCCTGAGGAGATTTGAGATAGCGGGCTTAGCAAGCGTCGGCTCGTCGGGAGACACTATCTTGTGCGTCGGCGCAGCGTGCGGCGCGCGCCGACCGAGCTCACTCGCACACACAAGCAAACATGAACATTTTGGAATCAACGTATTGTTTTAAAACGTTTTCTTTTTACTGCCGTCAAATTAAAAGTTTTATTTATCTTTTATATTTAAACGTAGTTCATCCAGTAAGTCTTTATTTTAATGAAGATAAGATACAGATTTCTGTATTATTTTGTGGGTACTACAAAATAGCTATGTAGATTTTGTTCGAAGATAAACCTATCACCAAGTTGTAATTTGCAATTCAGTAATTTCGCTAAGTTTGGCACATGTTTGAACTTAATGGTGACTAATTATTTTTTCTTATAAAACTAGTCACTTTCTGAAAGAAGGATGTTTTATAAACTGATGTTTGTATCTATTTTGTTAATTACTCTCTAGGATATGTCGACTTGTGCTAGCCACGATGCTAGCGTACGAAGATTACCATATACTTATTTAATAAGGTGCAATAAGACTCTACAACCTATAAGAATGCCTGATATATGCATTAAAAACAGCTTTCTTTAATTACTTAAATTTCATTAAAACATAGTCTAAAACGTAAGCGAATCGAAGGTCAAACGATTCATCATACAAGTCATACAAGACAAATTCGAAGCAAAATTTAACAAAATGGATAATGTCATTTTGAACATTCGCAGAATTAAACCACAAACCCTTCGGAATACGATTACCTATTACAAGCACGGAAGTGCATTCAAAACATATGACCTAAGTAGCCCCTAATCATCTTGATGTCAATTACAATTTCCTTGTCACTCTTAAAAAGGGAATGTAATGAACGAATGAATAATCAACAATCTCATTCACTCGTAATGAAGACATGTTTGCTTTTAAATTATTCACCGAATGACATGTTTGGCGTAGTATCGATTATAAAAGAATGAAATATCGATGTTTTGCGGAAATAAATTATTTTTTCTTTTTTTTTCCGTGTTTACCTTTTTGCTGTGTAAGTGTTTTCACACCGTTTCTGTAGACGACGGGTGAACTGATAAAAAGTGTATATAACGGTTAATGAGGGCTTTTTTTCTGATACTAATTATCTTATTCATGCACGACCAGTTGTGTTGGTATAATAATGTGTCTTTAAATGAGATTGCGTGATGGATGTGGCAAGAAGTCAAATAGACCACGCATTTCTTTTGGTTCACCAAAAGAAATGGTTCCGCAGTTCGACAGAAAATTAAAATCAGAAGTGGTTGCCTTAAAAACCACTACATCATCAGCCTAGCCTTTTCCCAACTACCTACGTGGGGTTGTCTTCCAGTCTAACCGGATGCAGCTGAATACAATTATTTTATAGTAAGCGACTATCAGACTTCCAAAACCCAATTATTTAACCACGTCATTGTTCTAAACATTCGTTTAGACGGAATTTGAAAAGAGAATCTGTGATTATTTACTTTAGAAACAAATGAGATCGATTTCGAATTGTGTGGTATCACTACACAAACTTGAGTAATCGAAGTTCGAAATCGAAGCGACGAAATACGAAATATAGACAACCAAAGACAAAATCATAAGCTTTTCGATAGCTAATGTCAGTCCTAAATCTTTTTGACTGTATAAAATGTCAGTTTGTTTTCTTTCCAGAGTCCCTGTGTCTACATTTAAAAACAAGAACATTTATTTTATTAGTGCCGATTGTTAGTACTTAGGTGCTTAGTGCTATTTCTTGTACAAGAACACAATTAGTAATTACTTACTATAATATGAGATTTAAAGACACAACATTGTTGCAAATAAAGACGTGTCCATCTTGAAGAGGCGCACAAAATGGCCGCGTTTGTTTTGGCGGGAAAATAATAGTGATTGTTTTTTACTCTAATTTAAGTTTATTTAAAGGAAATGGTAGTTTAATCTTTGACAAAGAGTTGTCTCGATCTCAAATGATTAAATTAGATCATGAAAAGAAATGACTATTGAAATGATGACTTATATAGACGTAAGTGGACGAAGAATCATGCTGTGCCGACCCCGAAAAAAATGAAAAACAGGAAAATGACAATGATGTAGAAAATACAAGGAAACGATGAATTGATTTTGACTTTGAATATGCAGGATCAACCGATTTTTAGGTAAAATATACATTATATCCAAAATGCATCATCATCAGCCTGTTACCCTATTTTGACGACCCGAATGGTGCAGCGGTAGTGAGGCTGCCTTACGTTTTTAGGGTCTCGGGTTCGAATCCCGGTCGGAGCAAATGTTTGTGTGATGAGCATGCAATGGATATTTGTTTCAGAGTCATTGATGTTTATATGTATAATAAGTATGTATTTACAAACGAAAAGTATCTATGTAGTATATCAACTATCTGGTGTCCACGACACAAGACTCGTTGCTTAGTGTGGCACTAGATGGCGCTGTGTGTAATGTCCAGCGATATTTATTGATTTATTAATGTTCCCACTGCTGGGACACAGGCCTCCTCTCTATGAGAAGGAATGGGCTATAACCCACCACGCGGGCCTAGTGCAGATTGGTAGATGTCACATGTCGAATTATTGGTCCAAAATGCATTTACATGTAATTCGGTCTCTACTCTACGTAATAATATTTAAAATTCATCTTCATAACCTAATTCAGTCACCATTATCAAGACATTATCTTCTAATTATTGTCACAATTTTTTAATCGTTGTCACGAAAACAGTGCCATGCGATCGTATAAATCATTATCAAGGTGACGTGTTAAAACAATGACAATAATTATTTTAATTTGTTTTTGATTCGATTATGTTCTCGAATGAATTAGGATAATCAATAAAACTGCGTCAACGGAATAATAATTATGGCAGCGACAGCAGTAGTATAACATAACATCATCGTCACGCATGTAATTCCCGAATGGTTAGGCAGTGTACACACATCAAACAAAGTTTGCGATCACTTTGAAAAATCGAAATCTTTTTTGTTACGGTAGAGGTAGATTCATCATCATCTGCCTAGCCTTTTCCCAACTTAGTTGAGGTCGGCTTCCAGTTTTACCGGATGCAGCTGAATACCAGTATTTTATATGGAGCGACTGCCTATCTGACCTCCACAACCCAGTTAGTACCGGGTAATACGATATCCCTTGGTAAGACTGGTTGTCAGACTTTTTGGGCCTCTGACTACCTAACGACTGTCAAAGATCTACAAATGACAGCCGGAACCAACGGCTTAACGTGCTTTCCGAGGCACGGAGGAAACTCGGTATGTAATGGGTGGTCACCCATCCACAGACCAACCTAGGCAAGCACGGCTTAACTCTAACCGGTAGAGGTAGATTAAAGTATGAAAAAAATTGTTTTATTTTTTAATTTCAAACAGGGTACCTATTTCTAAGAAAACACACAACAACGATTTTTTTCTTGATAAAGTTCAATTTCTATATTAATTTCTAATTATATCAGCTTAAGCTAGTGATCACAAACTTTTTTTGATGTGTGTAGGTACCTAATAGAACAGCAGTATATCTATAGACTTACCCCCTCAATGTTCATTGGAAGACCAGCGTCAGACAGCATCACCTGTCTGGCATGAATGCTGAAATGGACCTTTTTGGCGGAGTCGTGGTAGTGTTGCCAGGTGTCCCGATTTGCGCGGGACGTCCCGATTTTCAGGGGTCTGAGGACGCGTCCCGATTTGCACCTGATCGGGACGTTAACTGTCCCAATAAATCAATAACTTTAATAAAAACCATAATGATTACCAAAAAATAACATGTAATTATGTATTACATCAGTCGCATTCGAATCACCGTGTTGAGAGCGACAATGCGTACAAAATCGCATTACTAGTTTGATCTTTCTCTCTTGCTCAGAACCGAAAACGAACCAACATCGACACTCGAACACATGTCATAACGGAAATTCAAATTCAAACTATCTTTAACATGACATGTATTTTCTATCTATGTTATAAAAAAAACAAGGAAATCCTAAAGGCAGCTAAATGTAAAGAAAAATATAATTCTAATAAAAAATAAGTTTTTTAAAACAGCGTCAATAATAATACATAACTACGATTTTATATTGTAGTATTTTGTCTATTCGTCCAGCAAGTTATTGTACAATTTAAATAAGATTTACTAAATGAATAGTAATATTAGTATAGTTGCTGCCAGTTAAGATGACAATAGCGGTCATTGCTCTTTCCCTAATATCTCTTCGTACGAACCAAAACAAATGAACCATGTATCGTTTTTCATTACAGAAATGTTGAAGATTACGATAGATGACGATTCAGACTTGAACAGGCTTATTTATGGTTTTAAAATTTAAGAACTTTAATAAATCTAGGTGGGTCAATGAACGCAATGAGAGGTTTTCCTTTTGAGGTTTAAAAAAAAAACTTAGTTTCCAAGAACTCTATAGATGGCGTTGAACTTACTATGATAGTTGGTGCCAAAGCCAAAACGCTTGAAAAAAAAACATTGTGTCACGTCACATACTCTCGTTTACTGACACTTTGCTTTGCTTAACCTTCCGAATATAACCAACATTTCTCGCGCTTTCTTAAAATCAGTTTTTTTAGGTTCCATTCCTTGCATTATCATACTTACTCCTAGCGCCATCTATCCAGCGACTAGGGAAGAGCTAAAAAGAAAATCCCTCATTTTCATCTTAACTTGCAGCAACTATAGTAATAATAGTAGAAAAGCTATAAATTAAAACAGTTATTTAAAAAAAAAGAGTATTTTTTTTATTTGTCCCGATTTAAAACCCTAAATCCCGATTTCTTTTACCATCTGCCCCGATTTTAATACAATCGGACCTGACAACACTAGTCATGAGGCACACAGCACATACTATGTGTTCCTCCTTATTTTGTATTATTTTTATATTATTGTGTGTATACTTTAATTCCTAACGTCAAATAAATATATTTCTTTCTATTTTTTATAGCCTAATCGGCTTGTAACGTTTTCACTGCTAGACCACAGGCCTCCTGCGGAATTCCTGATCCAATTCCGGAAATTCTTTCACTAAGGGGAAACTATACATGGTCCCTGCGTGTCATAGACCATATTTAAATCCAACATACCGCGAATAATCGCCACAAATTAAAGTAAGCCTGTTAGAGTTCGAAATCACAAGCAACATTTCGTAAGTAGCGTCTTTTCTACTGGTCTACCACTACTTTTATATTCTACAGAAGCCATATAGGTAATAAAAGTAAATAAGCATTCGTTTCTGGTTCATATTACATAGTAAAAAGGTGTTATATTAGACATAACTCCTACAGGTGGTGGTATGGTGGCCACCTGTATCACTTTATGAGTCATAAAAAGCTTATAAAGGCTATCTCTGATCCGCTATGGTCGTATGTTACTAAACTATTTATAAATGACAATGATGTGTGTGTTTGGGTGCGAGTAACTTGAAAACGACTGAACGAATTAACGAAGAAAGTCGTTTAGTAAGTTACAATAGAAGTAAAGTTGCGTTTTCTTTGGGTTTTGGTATGGTAAATCATTGTGGATTAATGCAAATTGCTTGATTATAAATAACAAGGCATAAATAAGCGATTACTTTTAATTCAATTTAAGCACGCTTTACCTTTGCATAGTAACTAATTTCTAACCATTATGCATACTAAGAATCTACGATAAAACATGAAAAAACTACACAATTATGTAAAAGTAAGTTCGTTGACAAAACAAAATGCTAATTCAGTCAAAAAGGTGTCTGTTACGACCGCAATATGTCCAAAACCGAGATCGAATAGATAAAAGTCAACAAAATTAATGTGACTTCGTTATTTTGACGGTAACATTTCGTCAAATTGACGCGACGAAACAAATGAAAAAATCCACCGAACCGCCATCTTTGAATTTCAAATTTGACATTGGAATGTGCATGGTAGCATTTATTGGCTCGTTACAAACGATCACATCGCTTGTTGTCATTGATTTTTATTCCATTGCCTTCTTTAATCGTTTGTTTTACAAGGATATAGAAGAAACAACGCATTGTATTTCCCTTACTTTATGCTTAATCGCCCAAGTTCAGCCCGTTATCCTTTTAAAAAGAAACCTTATATGATTTTATACTTTATAATTTTTATTTGTACAGCAAACAAAAGGCAGTTAGTGTCTTTCGATTAGTTTTCGACGTCTGAAAGAGCAATTGAAATATTAATTTACGCGGTAATATTTTAACAAAATGGCGGCAGGTTAAAATGGCGGACGGTTTAGTTAATTAGTATGGCGTTGTTATTGCGTTATTGTTGTATTAACCGAGGTTGATTGGTTGCTTTGTTCCCGATCCGTAAAGTAAAATTAATGTCTGAATTTAGAAAGTTTTCTTTTAAGTTATATTCCTTTTACGTGTGCTTTTCGCTGGAGATATTACGGGCTTTCTAAATGAAGGAGGTTAGGTTATCTATACATCCGTTTTTCGAAGTTTGAAATTGATGTTGTATTGTCTATGGAAAAGAGAATACCAGCTTGTGTTTGCCGATGGTCTGTATCCTGTTTAACTAATTACGACGAATTGTCGAAGTGTAATAAGTTAAAGTGTCCATAGAATAAAGATGTATGGTGTAATTGTTTCTTAAACTACGGACAGTTGAAGTCACAACTTTCGTTATTTAGCTTTCGTTTAGAAGAGAAAACACTATTTTTTCATTCATATTCAACTTCTTTTTTGCGTGTTGATGGCAAAAAAGTTCACAATAGTACTTGATGATTCAGGCCAGTATCTATGAATTGATGCAACTCATGAGCTTCGTCTGAAAACTCCGCTTGGGATACGAAGCATAAAAGTAATAAAATAGTTTCTTATATTTATTTATTGAATTAATTATCATGTCTAAAAGTACGAGGTTCTTTGTGAAAGCTAACATCGTTAGACAATGAGGCAAAAACTACATAATATGTTTCTAGTCCATCTCTTGATAAATGGCTAAATAAAGAAAAGCAATAGTACGAAACAAAGTTAATTACTGCATTCTTAAGGAAACAAAGGAAAATATAGCTCTCGCTCAATCTGAAACTTTCTAGTCTGACAACATTACGGCGGGCATGAAACAGTGTTGTTACTGTTAATGTGTCACTATCGATTAGTTTTGGATTAGGAAGTGTGGTAGGGCCGTGTATATTTGCAACTTAAGCCCATAGTAGACAGTGGTGTCGATTCTGTTGTGCACAAACTAAACTTAATTTAGGCTATTGCTATTTTTAGGGTTCCGTACCCAAAGGGTAAAAACGGAACCCTATTACTAAGACTTCGCTGTCTGTCCGTCTGTCCGTCGGTCCGTCTGTCCGTCTGTCCGTCTGTCCGTCTGTCCGTCTGTCTGTCACCAGGCTGTATCTCATGAACCGTGACAGCTAGACAGTTGAAATTTTCACAGATGATGTATTTCTGTTGCCGCTATAACAACAAATACTAAAAACATAATAAAATTAATATTTAAGGGGGGCTCCCATACAACAAACGTGATTTTTTTATAATAATTGGTACGGAACCCTTCGTGCGCGAGTCCGACTCGCACTTGGCCGGTTTTTTACTAATAGGCAGTGCGAGAAAAGGACGGCTATAGCTATGAACTAAGTTAGAGTTGTCAAACTAGTTTATGCCTTGCGCTTCACCGTGTTTTTAGTGGACATGTTTTTACGTGCACCCTTCATTTGTATAGAAATATTAGTTCCAACTAAATTTGACAGGTCTAAATACGTCCGTCTCTTTCTCGTTTTATTAGGGAGAAAAAGACAGCAATAGCCTAAATTAAGTTTAGTTTGTGCACAACGGAATCGACACCATTGACTGCTAAACTTCTTATATAAAGTGTTCGTGAATGAAAGAAATTTGAAATTAGCTAGATTTAGAACTGATTTTTAGGGTTCCGTACCAAACGGAACCCTATTACTAAGACTTCGCTGTCTGTCCGTCTGTCTGTCACCAGGCTGTATCTCATGAACCGTGACAGCTAGACAGTTGAAATTTTCACAGATGATGAATAATTTTATTCTGTTTTTAGTATTTGTTGTTATAACAAAATAAAAAAAATAAAAAATAAAAAAATAAAAATAAAAAATAAAATAAAATAAAATAAATAATTAAGGGGGGCTCCTATACAACAAACGTTATTTTTTTACGTTTTGTCTAATTTTGTATATGTAGATAAGGTACGGAACCCTTCGTGCGCGAGTCCAACTCGCACTTGGCCGTTTTTTTTATTTGTTTGGAATAGGGTACCTAGATGACAAAAAAGAATCTCAAGTCCGTCAGATAGATTTCCATAAAATATAATTGGTCACATGTTTTTTTCACGTAAGTAAACAAAAAATGAAGACGATACAGTGCGTCGAAAACTCGTGTGACGTCACATTTGAGTACATTTTTTACTCATATGTGACGTATGTGTCACGTCTCATGATCTTTGACACGTTTTATCTTCGTCAATTTTTATTTATAACTAGCTGACGTCCCGCGGTTTCACCCGCGTACTTCTCGTTCCTGTGGGAGTACGGGAATAAAATATAGCCTATAGCATTCACGAATAATGTAGCTTTCTACCAGTGAAACAATTTTTAAAATTGGTTCATTACTTCCGGAGATTACCCCCTACATACAAACTTACAAACAAATGTTACCTCTTTATAATATTAGTATAGATATAGATTTGATAAAATAAAATAAAACACGTATCCAATATTTTCGATAATCTAACTGACGGACTAAACAGAATCATATTTTTTTTAGTCAGTCATCATCCCCATTATCATTGGAAAATGTGTTTGGATTGCAAATGTGTAATGAAAGTTGAGTAAGTAAACTATTTAGAGTAATGTTAGTACATAACATAACACCACGCCTGAAATCAGTCATCATCTCTATTATCATTGGAAAATGTATTTGGATTGCAAATGTGTAATGAAAGTAGAGTAAGTAAACTATTTAGAGTAATGTTAGTACATAACATAACACCACGCCTGAAATCAGTCATCATCTCTATTATCATTGGAAAATGTATTTGGATTGCAAATGTGTAATGAAAGTAGAGTAAGTAAACTATTTAGAGTAATGTTAGTACGTAACATAACACCACGCCTGAAATCAGTCATCATCTCTATTATCATTGGAAATGTATTTGGATTGCAAATGTGTAATGAAAGTAGAGTAAGTAAACTATTTAGAGTAATGTTAGTACATAACATAACACCACGCCTGAAATCAGTCATCATCTCTATTATCATTGGAAAATGTATTTGGATTGCAAATGTGTAATGAAAGTAGAGTAAGTAAACTATTTAGAGTAATGTTAGTACATAACATAACACCACGCCTGAAATCAGTCATCATCTCTATTATCATTGGAAAATGTATTTGGATTGCAAATGTGTAATGAAAGTAGAGTAAGTAAATTATTTAGAGTAATGTTAGTACATAACATAACACCACGCCTGAAATCAGTCATCATCTCTATTATCATTGGAAAATGTATTTGGATTGCAAATGTGTAATGAAAGTAGAGTAAGTAAACTATTTAGAGTAATGTTAGTACGTAACATAACACCACGCCTGAAATCAGTCATCATCTCTATTATCATTGGAAATGTATTTGGATTGCAAATGTGTAATGAAAGTAGAGTAAGTAAACTATTTAGAGTAATGTTAGTACATAACATAACACCACGCCTGAAATCAGTCATCATCTCTATTATCATTGGAAAATGTATTTGGATTGCAAATGTGTAATGAAAGTAGAGTAAGTAAACTATTTAGAGTAATGTTAGTACATAACATAACACCACGCCTGAAATCAGTCATCATCTCTATTATCATTGGAAAATGTATTTGGATTGCAAATGTGTAATGAAAGTAGAGTAAGTAAATTATTTAGAGTAATGTTAGTACATAACATAACACCACGCCTGAAATCAGTCATCATCTCTATTATCATTGGAAAATGTATTTGGATTGCAAATGTGTAATGAAAGTAGAGTAAGTAAACTATTTAGAGTAATGTTAGTACGTAACATAACACCACGCCTGAAATCCCGGAATGGTTAGGCAAAAGTGTTGCCATATAGCACACCCACATTTCGCCAGTTATGTTTTTAAGTCCCATGTTATAGGAGGCGAGCCTATTTTATTTTTTATTTTTTCCCACAACTGTCTGGCAGTTTGAGTACTATAAGCGACCTTCCCAAATGTCCTTTCTTTGGTATTGTTCGTCGTTTCGTTGAGCTCCTTGAGTTATAAGTCGAGCTACACGTTAACTGACAAATGCTTGCACTGACTGGACAGGTCCACTCAAATCTGTATGGTTCTTTCTTCAAAAGACCATCTCAGACACTAATCTGCATAGTCCTCATGTGAATTGAGCAAGATTGTCTGGACTTTAAAAGAGACTATGACCTCTGAGTTTGTTTCGGCTGTTTCTTCTCAGAGTAGTCAGGTACGAAACACCGGCCCCATCTAGTTTTAAAAAATGACGTGTAAAAGTGTTTGTAAAAACCTACTTGCAAAATAAACATCATTTATCATTTATTGCCATCAACCGGGCACAAATCCAGACTCCGTGGCTACTACTGAGAAATTCCTGATGGAAAAACCCAATAACAAATTGCCTGACCGGGCATTCGAACCCAGGACCAGCTCAGCAGTGGCCGTTACGCAACAACTATAGACCAATAGATCTACAAATGACAGCCGGGACCAACAGCTTAACGTGCTTTCCGAGGCACGGAAGAAACTCGGTGTGTAAGGTCGGTCACCCATCCACAGACCAACCTAGGCAAGCATGGCTTAACCTAAAGATCGACCCGAGCGGCTGTTATTATTTAGCCACGAGCTCTTGGCTGGATAGACCGATAGGCTGAAAATGACGTTGCTGACAAATTAAACGCAGAAAGCGGAAAACCAGATGTTGTATATCCAGCATAATTATGGACTAAGATAACTAATTGACTGGAGGCAAACGAGCTAGCCGTGTGGTATCCGGCAGAGTAGAATAGAACCAACCCATTACACTCACGGGTGTCGTATAAGGCGACTAATGTCTGAGGCAGAACTCCTAGCGCCTCCGTAGACCAGAAAATGGGCAGCAAAGAAAGAAAGAAAGAAAAAGCATTTATTAGCCCACACAGGACAAAACACAAATAAAAATGATTAAATTAACAGTACTTACAACTAATAAAAATTAAAAAGTAAACAAAGAGAGAAAAAAAAAAAGAAACATGAAATGAAATTGGTCCTGTACGAGGCCAAAAGGCCCCTATCTCAGCACGGTGCTGTAACATTAAAAAAAAAAAACGTCACAGCGCTGGTATTCTGATAGGGCCCAGAGTGATGCCACGGTCAGACACGGATAAATAATAAATACATGAAGTGTAAACGAAAAAATAATACAAATATGGGTAGAATAAATAGAGAAATTAATAATGACATCTTCACTCCACGTAACCACTACTTTGTGTTGACTTTCACAGGCAACACTGACGATCAGAGACGCGGGCGCAGACATACATATTAATATATAATCTGTGATTTGTTAGAGACAGTAATCTGTGGTTAGAGAGTATATATATTCTGTGCCCGTTAGGGACAATATTATGTCATCGAAGAGAAATCAAAACAATAATACTACTAAATAATTAAAAAAAATACCAATCAATTCATAACAGCAATCAATTCAGCGCAACAGCGTTTTCTGTTAGTCTTTCATCACTGCGATCTCCAATCCGCCTGCCAAGCGTGGAGATTACGGCAAATTCCTCCCGTCATGGGAGAGGCTTATGTCCAGCAGTGGACGTTATGGGCTGCTGTTGTTGTTGTTTGTTGAAACGAGTTAGACCAGCAGTGCATCTAGCTATATGTGTCTTTTTTTAACACTGGATGTTATTTTAAGTTAATAAAAACTGACTTTAGTAACCTAAAAAGTATGTCATAGGTTTTGAAATTTTTATCAGGCAGCAGACGACAAATTAACGGAATAATGGAGCACGTAACTACTAAAATTTAAAAATTGTTTCACTGTTAGAAAGCTACATTATTCGTGAGTGCTATAGGCTATATTTTATTCCCGTACTCCCACGGGAATGGGAACTACACGGGTGAAACCGCGGGACGTCAGCTAGTATTGCATAAATTCCTTGTACATAACCGTGGTTTCGTACAAAGAATAGTACATTTTGATACAAGTGGAGAAAGTTTGTTATTGCAATCGAGGCGGATTTATAACTCCCGAGCCGTAGGCGAGGGTGTTTTTGAGCCGAGAATTGCAATAACAAATGTCCACGTGTATCAAACGACGTTTTTCAATACACTTTTGAAGAAATAAAATAAAATAACGAATATTTTTTTTGTCACGAACTATGAAACTATGATTTAAATTTTCTTTTTTTTTCGCGCTTTGCCTCGCCAGGTTGAAAGAGAGGCAATGGTATGAAGCCGCTAGACAGCCTAATATAAAAAATAGATTTATTTTATATTTTAGAATTCAGAACACAAATAAATGTTAATTTGTGTATAAAAGTAACTATTAGTTTTAAATAATCATGTTTATCTATGATATTCTATTTATAAACACAATTTGAATATTCAAATAATATTTATGCCGTAAAGACGCCAAGTGCTTTGCAAAAATAAAAAATCACCTTAGACTATAGGCATTGAACCAATTTGGACTAAGTATAGGTATAGTTATCTGTGGCAATTTTCATTAGAAAAAATCGCACGTGTGTGAAATACATTGCATGTTGTCCTAATCGTAGTGCGTTAAGGACCAATTTTCGAGGAAGTGTATTGAAAAAATAATTCCATCATTGAAACTAGTTACGAAACGACGGTTTCGTAGACAGCCGAAGGGATTTTGACACTTATTTGTCCATTAAATTAATAGAATCATCCCATAATACATTGGACTCAATCATGGCTGGGAAAACGTGGGTGTCTTTAATAATATCTATGATGTATTTATTTTGATAAACAGTAGGTACTAGGTAATTAGGTCCTGGAAGTCAGGCCTATCTGATTTTACATGGAGCGACTGCCTAGTCGCTCCATGTAAAATATTGGGTATCAGCTGCATCCGGTAAGACTGGAGGCCGATCTCAACATAATTATTTGGCTAGGCAGATGGTTTTATGAATTACTAGCGGACGTCCCGCGGTTTCACCCGCGTAGTTCCCGTTCCCGTGGGAGTACGGGGATAAAATATAGCCTATGTTACTCGTGGATAATGTAGCTTTCTAATGGTGAAAAATTTTTTTAAATCGGTCCACTAGTTTTTGAGCCTATTCATTACAAACAAACAAACAAAGTTTTCCTCTTTATAATATTACTAGCGGACGTCCCGCGGTTTCACCCGCGTAGTTCCCGTTCCCGTAGGAGTACGGGGATAAAATATAGCCTATGTTACTCAGGGTGAATGTAGCTTTCTAATGGTGAAAGAATTTTTGAAATCGGTCCAGTAGTTTTTGAGCCTATTCATTACAAACAAACAAACAAAGTTTTCCTCTTTATAATATTAGAAGATAGATAGATTTTGATCTATCTTTTCTTTGTAGGGCGAAACACCAGTTATGGACTAGGAAGGACAAACATGGAGATATTTCACGATTTGAATTTAGAAAAACGTATTTTTGTATATCTGTAGTTTTGTTGGGCTTCTGATATAATAAATAGTAGATCGATTAGTAGGAAGGATAGGTATTTCTAAGGTCTATAAGTTCGTCTCATTTAATGAAGCATCATACATTTGGAAGTCCCTAAGGGGAGCAAGTTTTATAGGTTCTGTATCAACAGCGATTCGGCAATCATAATTATTAAGGTTAACACCATCATGTTATACGTATAAAATTTGACGGCTTAAGCGCTTATCCTAAAGTTAAGGGTAGCAATAATTGCCCTCAAAAACATAATTATACGCTTTTTCTATTTAAATAATAATAACGTCTTGACATTTGACGAGGTACCGCCCGCTGGCCCATATGTCCGACAATTTCAAATGAAATCGAAAAAACCGATCCGCATATGACGCCTTCTAAATCCAAAATTCTCTCCAAAACCGATCTCACGCTGAGAGCGGATTGAAAAAAAAATCTCTCCGACTCGTTCTTTTTTCGAATACTTTTTTTTTTCTAACCATTGTCACGGCTGGATGCTTCGTAAGTTCGTATTGCCAGTGTTTGGCCTCGATTTAAAGAATTTAAATATTATTTCGTGAATCAATCTGCGAATTTAGTGCGGCTGGAATATTTTATGAAAGATATAATGCCTACAGATGTGTAGGATGACTAATATAAAAGCACCTTTTAACTTGCGGAAGCGGGGTTTGTGAATCATCGAAGCTTTTAAGCAATTAAGCTGGGTGCGGTGTTGATAAAAGGTAAAATCTAGGTCTAGATTAAAATTATCTACGTCCAATAAATGCACTGGCAAAAAAATACAAACACATTTGATAATGAAGAGTTTTTCTATAGTTAGCCATTTTGTAAGTACTTTACACACTTAAATGTCAGGTAAATTCTATACTTATGTAAAAACACACAATACCATCTTTTCACCTGTGAGCCGACATTCTCGACCCTCTAGAGACTTTATTAACAAGATTTTGGATATCCTATTGTCGCTAACACTTTCTATGTTCGAAATTCGAAAATCTTCTTTTTTTACAATACAGTTTGGACATTTCGCTTGAGTTATCGCTGGCCAGTTCTGTTAAAAGGTTTAAGGTTTTTTTTTCTTTCATAAACGTCAGTGTATGGGTCGTTTTTGACGTGGGTGAGCGCGGTTATAATTGCTGTTCGGTTTGGGACGCATGAATTCTGTAATTGTCTGGATAAGTCCTATTTAATTAGTCTTGGGCAGCAGCGTTCTCGGTGCTTTTGTAACAACCGCACTGCGATTGCCAACCCGCCTGCCAAGCGAGGCGATTATGGCAAAAACCTAGGGGGAGGCCTATGTCCAACAGAGGGCGTCTTTCGGCTGAAATGATGATGATGAATTAGTCTTACCGTGTGGCATCGATGGTGTGTGGGGCATTATATAATTACCCAGTATACCTAGTTGGGAAAAGTCTAGGCGGATGGTAATATATCTTATTTTGAGACTTTACTTTAAGATCTCAAAAAATTAACAATTGTAGAAAAACGACAAGATATTTCGTAAAAAATAACACAAAAAAATGCATGCAAAAGAAAACGCCAATTATATTATTCTAACCACAAATAAAAAATCATCTAAATATCGCCTCTTTTAGTGTAGTATTTAAAAGTTTAAATTTCTTAAAATATTTTATCCCGTACGTGTTACTAAAAAGATGGCGACCATACAGCCAGGTAGTTTCAAACTGGGATTTGGAAATATATGGATAATTATAAGACGGCTTAACGTGGAATTTTTGTCAAAGTTTATCGTCATTTTGATTGAGGTTACGACTCTTGTATCGGTGAAGATATTGTGTCGGTAGCTTTATTATAAGAAAAGGGCCTATAGCAACGGTTGTTGGCTTATGTTATGGGAATCGGATATTACTCGTTTGGGGACTAATGAGAATTGACCAATATGTTTATTTTCTGACTGTGTGACATGTTTTATTACGTAAAAGAAGCAAACATTTGCTAAAACAGCTAACATTATTGGTAAATATACTCAACCAATCGATTTCAGCATCACACATCGATTAAACGGAACCAATTCCCAAATTCAATACCTAAGCACTTATAACTCACAAAAAATAATCTATCATGGTCACGGACGATAATTGGTCCACCCACCCGACATAAGCTCGTAGACCAATCGCGACACGATTTGTCTTGCTAGATTATTTAAAACATGTCGTTAATGTGAATCGCTCGTAAAAATTGTATAGAAACCTCCTTTGATTGGTCATTATATTTAATGGGTAATATTTTATTGCATTTTTATAGTTAATCGCCTATTTTTGATGCGGTCCAACGATTTAACGTAGGTATAACTGCTTAATAAGTAATCGAATGTCTAGTAAAGTAGTAATCTCTTCTACTACACCTGTAAAGATAATTAAAAATGTTTGTAATACGAAAAACTTAATATTTTATTGAAAATTCCACTTTTTATTGAATTCCTCCTATTTAAAAATCGATCTGTAGAACGGTTTTAGTGACAGGTCGAACGAAATACGTGCCATAAAAATAGGTGTTCGATTTTCAAAATCGTTTTATTTCTTTGTTTATGGATTATTATCTGTTAACAAATTAAAGAGCACTGGAACTTAAATTATTTTTTTGAATGGCAACGTTTCATTTGTTTCTGAATGATAGACTGACTTTCAGAAATGAAGATTTTTCTCTACATAAGTAAATACTTGATGAAAATATCTTCGTTAGTCTACAAAGTGGTCCAATTTTCCTGAGTAGTGTTAGTGAGTTTTCCATTAGAAAATATGTAGGTATGTAATTTACCTACACATTAAACTTGCAATTAATACGTGACACGCTTTTAATAAATGTTTATCCATTGCATTGTTAATTTGTGAACCTAAGTATATCGTTCTAAGTAATTATGATGTGTTTCTTGTGCAAATAAGTGATTATCTACGTACCTAATAATTTTGTTGTCATGGATGAGGACTGAAATACAGTAATTATCAGTACCAAGGACTGCGATTTAATACCCCATACAAGCAGTTACTGAATTGAAAGAATATTGTTACATCATCTCACATCAAGTAATCATTACTTTACAATGAAATCTGTGGTATAATTTTACGGGAAGTATTTAATAGGAACAACTTCACGCTCGTAATCGCCGAAGGGGTAGTAGCAGTCCTACCTATAGTATCAACCAATAGTCTAGGTTAGTTACCAGTCAGAAGAAAACCTCTCACCTTCTAGAAGTCTGAGGAAACCTACCTCCCTTCTATGCGTGATCAGAGAAGGCAATACCAGGAGACCAGTACAATTTTTGCGAGTTTAATTTCACGCATAAATTAAGTAGCAAATACCTGAAATCCGTGGCTGAACAATAACAGCCGGTCGGGGCGATCTTTAGGTGAAGCAGTGCAGTCTAGGTCGGTCTGTGGATGGGTGACTACCCATTACATACCGGGTTTCCTCCGTGCCTCGGAAAGCACGTTAAGCTGTTGGTCCCGGCTGTCATTTGTAGATCTTTGACAGTCGTTAGTCAGTGATCCAAAAAGTCTGACAACCAGTCTTATCAAGGGGTATCGTATTATCCAGTACTACAGTTAGTAACCCAGTGGTTGTGGAGGTCAGATAGGCAGTCGCTCCATGTAAAATACTGGTATTCAGCTGCATCCGGTAAGACTGGAAGCCGGCCCCAACATAGTTGGGAAAAGGCTAGACAGATGATGGTCTTGCAGGAATTCTCTTGACGTTATGTTACGTTAAGTACCTCTCGTTAGTGTACTGATAATTTCACCATTTATTTTATTTTATGTGTATTGTCCTGTACGGGCTAATAAATGGTTTTTCTTTCTTTCTTTCTTTCTTTTCTTTCTCTGTCCTAAAGCTCGTTGGGTCGACGACATCGTCAAAGTCGCGGGAAACACCTGGACATCTGGATAAGGGACGCGCAGAGCCGGAGGGCAGGTCTACACCCAGCAGTGGGAGATTCCGGGCTGATATGATACTGATGATGACTTACTACTGGCGTCAAAACAGCGAAAGAAAATTATTCTCTTGTAACTGGTTGATTACAAAAATGGCAATAATTTGATCAACGAATATGGAAAAATAATTCTTCTCTCTCAACTAGTCACCAAACAGCGAAAGAAAAATCTTCTCTTGTAACTTTTTAGGTAACTTTAGTTACCAAAGTGGACGAAGGGGTCAAAGTCAAATCATAACCCCATACACACCATACACATATATTCACCACTTTTCATAAGGAGATACGCAGAGGCACAGTAGGTCACCTGTAACAACCCTTAGATACTCCTGTTACTTCATCAACATGCATATATCTAGTCATAAAAACACGCCAAATCACCAACGATTAATGACCCCCACCTCACACCAGCACACGTACCACAGAACATCATCTATCATCATCACGTGGGCAAGCAGAGACGATTAGATCGGCACTTAGCTCCCCACCAATCATATGCCAAGTCAGTAGGTGTGTGTACTGTTGTTACTCGAAAATTGCTTCACTGGTTATGATGTCGTAGGTATAGTGTTTTAAAAGTAGCTCTTATACCTAAGGCTTCTTCCACGGCTTCAGGCGATGCTACCTTATTTTTGGAGGAGCTCGTGGCTAAATAATAACAGCCGCTCGGGTCCATGTCCATGTGTGCTGTGGGTCGAGTTTCCTCCGTGCCTCGGAAACCACGTTAAAAGCTCTTGGTCCCGGCTGTCATCAGTAATATAATAATAATAATAATCGTTTATTGGACTCAGTAAAAATATAGCCTAATACAATGTCATCCATTAGGGGGTGTACAAAGAAGGCTGCAAAAAAAACTAAAAGGACGCCTGACTTCCAAACTAGGTAAAGAACCTGTATCTTGGAAATCAGTACACTTCCATGGACACAATTTCGTTATTAAAACTATAGAATTAATTGATGACAATTCCAACACTAGACTACAAAATTTAGATATAAAAACATTATACAATAATTATATGAAAACTTATAGTAAGAAATAAAGAAAAATTAAAAATCGTGAAGTAATAAGGAGTTTAAGTGTGGTAGTAGTTTGTGTTTGGTGTGGGGTGTGATAGAGAGCATGGGTGTGATAGTGAGCATGGGTGTGATAGTGTGTATGGGTGCTTTTGTGAGTGTGTTACTGGTGTAAAATGAGTGTGAGTGTTTTGGTGTGTACGCAATTTTTCTGTATGTTGGTTCAGAGAATGAAGATGATGATGATGTTAGTTCTGGCCTGATGTTACTTCGGAACATTTATGATTTTTTCCGTTTGAGAATAATCAAGGTTAAGAAGCCATCGTGTGACAGTTTGTTTGCATTTTTGCTTAGTTAGGGGATAAATTGTCAGTGCCTGATTAATTTTATTATATATATGGCCACCTAAAAATGTGAAAAATCTCTGCGCGAATTGAGTACGGCAGGCTCTGGACTCACAAACTGTATGTTTCCTACGTAAATCAGTAGATCTTTGACAGTCGTTACAGGTAGTCAGTGGCCTGAAAGTCTGACAACTAGTCTTACTAAGGGGTATCGTACTTTCCCAGTTCTAAATGGGCAGTGGAGGTCAAATAGGCAGTCGCTCCATGTAAAATACTGGTATTCAGCTGCATCCGGTAAACCTGGAAGCCGACCCCAACATAGTTGGGAAAAGGTAGGAAATGATGAATTGTGGAAATCCTCAATTGATGTCTGAAGGGGTCTAGCTGTCAGACTCCTACTGACTAAAATCACACGGTGTTTCTCCTCGTCACTTGTGGTCAGGGACATTGTTGCATTCTCCACAATCACCCTTTACCTGAGTCAAAATACGGGCGTTTCTTAGCATAAGTTCTGTCGCGTCGCAAGTCTCGTGGAATGCTCCAAGCAATATTAGTTTTTTTTTTTGTTTTATATCCGTAGGCGACTGCGGATATAAAACAAATAAAATCAATTCGGAACACGCGTATATCGCTTGAGCATATATTACTATGTAGATTGTGGTCAAGCTGTAAAGCTGTAATAGTTCTCTGAGTGTTTTAAATATATTTAAGTTAGTCAGGAAAATGTTTGTGTACTTCTGCACACAATTGTTTTTTTAATGGGGCTGTTATCAGATTGAAAAGGGCTTCTTACATAGAAAGAATGAAAATTGATCACACAGAGATCGCGCTTGCTTGTTCAGTGCGTGTTCGAGATTTCATGAGGACTTTTTCTTACGATGGTTTACTTCATAGCAAATCATTAATATCTAAAAGTACAACTATTACTATACAATAAAAAAAATATTTTGTGTCAAAATTGGTAAAATCTAACTCGATTTGGTAAGTTCGGTCAAGATAGAGCCACATGGTGTCATGAAATAAATAATTTCAGAAACATTTCTTACGACGACTGAGGACAATGAAACTCCAAGGAATTAGTTGTAACAGAGCAGACAATGACTAGGTACTTATCCTGGTTCATCATGAGCGTATTAATGTTCCCACTGCTGGGACACAAGCCTCCTCTCAATGAGAGGGGCTATAATACACCACGCGGGCCCAGTGCAGATTGATAGATGTCACACACGTCACATGTCTTCGAATTTTTTAGTTCTAGGACATGCCAGTTTCCTCACGATGTTTTCCTTTTGAGAGCAGTGGTGATGAAATAAATTACACAAAGTAATGCGCCTGTCTGCGTTCGAACCCACGACTTACTGTTCGTAAGTCGGGGCCGCCACCACTGGGCCACCACTGCTCTCATCTTAACAATGTTTTCTGTCATAACTTATCCTGGTTAGGGCGTAAATATTATATGTTTTTAGTAACTGAGTCCATAATAAAATTGAAAATCATAATGGTATTTCACGAGCTTCGTCACCGCATACTATATCTTCTCATGAACTATGCATAAATGACTCAATAACACTGGAAACTAAAGAATACCTTGCAACAAAGCAAGTTTTTGTCAACCTGATCCTACAAACAGGTTCCTGACCCTCCACACTTGTACCTAACCAAGTTATAACTGACTAACACCAAGGCTAGAAATATGACTTGGCAATAAATTAAAATGCATACGATATTCAACCGTAGAACCGCTCAGGTTACCTAGTCAGGTCGTTATCAGCAATCTAGCGAAGTAGACAGGGCTCAATATAGTTAATAAAACATAGTACGTCTTAAATAACTTGTCACGAATTAGTTGTTGCACCTGGCAAGACCTGTTACTTGAAAAAAAAAAAAAACTATGACTTAAGTTAGCTGTGTCTGGCGGTTTCCTTCACCGTTTTCTATTTTTGCCCGGCTCCTGAGGGTCGTAGCGTGATGTTTAATAGCCTACAACCTTCCTCAAGAACTGGGCTATCAAATGCATGATTATTTTTCAAATTAGGCTAGCAGTTTCAGAGATTAGCGCCTTTAAACAAACAAACTCTTCTGCTCCGTACATATAGAAAGCTAATAAAGCTGCCGGAAACAGCTATTCATATTTTGATTGACTGACGGACAACGTACAGCTTAATTCCTGTGTTTACTCTTTTAACAAACCTCTTACATATACTACTTCCTGCCGTGGTAACAGATCATAAGGTTACAGAACAGAATTTCAGTGATTTATTCAGGTTTCAGGTCTAAGGGTTTTAGTATTTTCAAGTAACGGTTGTGGAGGTCAGATAGGCAGTCGCTCCATGTAGAATACTGGTATTCAGGTGCATCCGGTTAGGCTGAAAGCCGACCTGTATTAAGTTGGGAAAAGGCTAGGCAAATGACGATTTCGGAACTTTTTGACTTTTGCCAGTTCAACTGAAGCAATCGTTTACAAAACGTTTCGTATTTTTACAACTATTTTCGAGATTTTTGGTAGCTGCTTCTATGACATTTTTTTCTACTTTTTTTGTGTTTCTACTTTTCTCTTTCTTTTTCTTTTATCATTGTTACTGCTCATTGAATGTTACTTTGTCGTTCTTTGACATGTGTTGGGCATTCTGCCTTTAGTCCAGCAAAATAGCCACAGAACTCGACCTAAACGCTTGTCTAGTAAAGGCTCATTATCCTTTACGTCGAACACCATATTTCCCACAGTAACCACTCCCATTTAAAAAATACTTCTTTAAATACTTCGCACACGTTTTTATTATCTTTTATCTTTAGCTTATCTATCCAAGTCTTCAATCATTCAGATTGACCCCAGCGTCACCTCTTTATAAAAAAAGAAACAATAAGAACTCCATACGATAGGTTATAAGAGTTTTAATTCAAACATTTTGTGCCGGCGGCGGCGTACGCGCATCGCACGCACTATCGTCGATCAGACGGTGACCTATGATCTCTGCCCAACGGTGGGTCTATGACCGTGATGTGGACTACATACCGAACTATGAATAAATAAATAAAGTATACCTTACCTTTGAAGGCAAATCATAGTCTATGCCATTTTTAATAGACTTCAAAATGCCTAAATAAAATATTTTGTAGTCAAACTGGTAAGGACAGATTGCGAACCAGACTTTGGATACAGGATTTCACTATTCACGGCCAGTCCGCAATTTGAAAGAACCCTAAAAGAAGCGCGGCAAAAGCTCCCAAAAAGATTATTAAAACCAAGTGTGAAAACTAAACGAATCTGACAGTTTAACATCACACAGCCCGCCATTTCACTCCGGGGCCATAGACAAAAAACACAAAATGGCTGACTCATCGCAATCAATCACCTTTCGGACGACGATTATATTAATTTCGTTATACTATTATTTGCCTAAGCTAGACACAATGGTGCTTGAGTGAGAAAAGGGCTTCAAGATGACGTGTCAATTAAATAACTATCCATTATTGTTAGAGAAATGATGATTGGTAAATGTTTTGTGGTTAAATTCGTGTAGTTTGTGGTAAGGGATAGTTTTATTTTTTGTTTCGGCTGTTGACCCACCTGAGGCTGAGTAAAGTGACATTTTATCATCGATAACGAAGATAGAAATGTCAAAAATGTGTTACTTGTTAGATTGACTTAGATAAGCTACCGAAAAGATTATGTCTATCCAGTTATACATCGTTGTGGAAATGGGAACGCTTAGAAATTGATTTTAAAAATATGAACCTAAGTTAGTGGATTTGGGAAGGCTGCAAGAAACCGCTGGATACTAAGAAGTACAGGACCGGTTGATGTGGCGATGCTTGGAGGCAGTCTATGTCCAACAGTGGTCATCTATCAGCTGATATCTACCATCATCATCATCATTTCAGCAGAAAGACGTCCACTGCTGGACATAGGCCTCCCCCAATTGTCGCCACATTGACCGGTCCCGTGCGACTGGATTCCCACAACCTTCACCAGGTCATCGGTACACCGCGGTCGCCACTCCAGAACTTTTCGGCCTCATCGGCCATCCGTTCTGCTAAGAATGTGCCCGGCCCATGCCGCTGCCTTCACATCCAATTCGGTTTTATTTTTCTTCTGCGCTCCATTGCATAGCATTTATGCAATATACCTAACGCTAATTTAGTATTTACCTACCTCTAAACATGTAACATAAACTAAAAATATAACACATACCTAATACCTACAATCTTACTTTAAATATATATATATATATATAGGTATGGTTAAAAACCAGCCACGCACACACACACACATGGTATGTTTAACATAATTAGTAGAAAAAGCGAAAACGGACGAAAGGCAAGGCATGCAAATTGAAGGGGGAGGAGCCAGCCTCTACTTACTTTATGCTCCGTATCATTACGAAGACACCAGAGGCCATGCATATTTACATTTTAAAAAGAACATAGTTTTTATGAAATGACTTTGTGGTGTGTTTTGTAAGTGAAAAGTGGTTTGAGGTATTGACAAAAATGTGCCTGTACTATTTTTAGTGAAGAATGAATTTCGAGAATTAAAAAAAAAAACTATCATATAATTAATAATCTACTTACCTTTTTTATGGTTGTAAAAATTAAATGAAAGTTAACCAACATTTGCAACAATCGCCAAAAACTGCGCTTTATTCAAGTGTTATGTTTTTATGTTCTAAAGCATTTTTAAAAATAATGACCGCTACGTATTTTACAATAACACTGCACAAGAAATAAACTCTACATTAAAAAAAAAAAACTTTCTTAAGAAATCAATCTTGATTCACATCCATCCCCGAACCACTCGAAGGACCCATTTCTCAGAAAAAAAAAACTGAACCAATTTCAAAACACTAATTCCTAATTTAAATCCATGATCATTTAAAACTCCAAAATGGAACCATATGTTTGTATTTCAAGTGAGTAAAAGAAATGTTTCGTCAATCGTCGGCGACGACTTTCGCAGTCCATAAATGTTCTGCTTTCAAAATATTGCCATAGACACCGAGGGTCGTAGGGCAGAATCGCACAAAAACATGTGCAAAAAGTTTTTAACTTCTCCGTAAAAGTAGTTCAAGATGTAACTGAAACTTGTCTGTGGCTGTCAAAGTTCTAGTCATAATTTTTCTTGCGTTTCTTAGCTAAGCGTAGAAATTTAGTCGTATATTGTTGTTTTCTCAGGTATAGTCAGGATTTGCGGAGTTTCCTCCGTGCGTTGGAGAGCCTCGCGTTAAACCGTTGGCTGTCAATTGTAGATCTTTGACAGTCAGTCAGTCAGTGGCCTGAAACTCCGACAACCAGTCTTACCAAAGGGTATCGTATTACCTAGTACTAACTAGGATGTGCAGGTACGATAGGTGCAGTCACTCCATGTAAAATACTGCTATTCAGCTGCATCCGGTTAGATTGGAAGCCGACCCCAACATAATCGGCAAAAGGCTATACTTAGGCAGACAGACTTTTGGGCCACTGACTACCTGTAACGACTGTCAAAGATCTACAAATGACAGCCGGGATCAACGGATTTACGTGCAGCTTTCCGAGTTACGGAGGAAACTCGGTATGTAATGGGTGGTCAGCCATTCACGAACCAACCTAGGCAAAACGTTTAATTTAGCCATGCACGAGCTCCTAATCATTCTCCTGCCCTTCATCATCATCATCATCACTCAGCCGAAAGACGTCCACTGTTGGACATAGGCCTCCCCCAAGTGTCGCCACATTGACCGGTCCCGTGCGACTCGCATCCAGCGGATTCCCGCAACCTTTACCAGGTCATCGGTCCACCTAGTGGGAGGCCTTCCAACGCAACGTCTTCCGGTTTGGGGTCGCCACTCCAGAACTTTTCGGCCCTGTCGGCCCACTGCCACTAAGTTAGGCAATTCTTCGGGCTACGTCGTCGTCGGTATTAACCTTGGTTCTCTTGCGGATGTCTTCATTTCTAATTCGATCGCGCAAGGAAACTCCGAGCATAGCCCTCTCCATTGTCCTTTGGGTGACTCCTGCCCTTATTCCAGCTTATTTGGGGTCAACGCAGCATATCTTCGCCTTCCATGCTTCTAAAATAGAAATATAATAATAAGAATATTTTACCTACTTGTGTATTCTTAAAATGACTACCAAGTCAATATTCAAGATTCAAGTCATGTAAATTATGAGACAATAATTTGTAACCTTGAGTCGAGAAGCAGTCACATTTTAGCACGGCCTTAGTAAATGAATTATAGACGTTTTTACTAGTTTCAGTATTGTCAACTTAACTAGCTTATATAGCAGGTTATGCCTGAAAATATATCGAAAACATATACAGGGCGTAAACAACCTCGTCACGAAGCCGTCAACCAAGCATTCTGTACATCAAACTAAGTAACTTTACGTAAAAATGATTGCTGGGAAACGACTTTTATTTGGGGTAAAAAATCATGTTTTGTGGTGGAACTCAATGTAACGCACTCAAAACATTGTGCTGATGGATGGATTGAATAGTACGGGGGTCGTGGAGGTGTTTAAAGTAAAAATCTTACAATAAAACTTGTATTCAAAAATGAAAACTACTGGGCCAAACTATGTTTAATTTTTATGGGACCAAATGGCAACGATTCCGCATCAAACTAAAGAAGAATCACGTAAATCTGATCATAAATCTCAGCGTAATCGCTGTACATATATAAACAAAAATCGTATTGAGAACTTCCTCCTTTTTGAAGTTGGTTAAAAAAAAACTTGTCAAAAAGTTGGAACTTTGAACCCCAATATCTCCGTAACTAGAAGGTTCCCAGGTATGGTGAGGAAAACAGAAAAATGATCGCAATGACGGGGAGAACAAGTGCCTTTCGGCTTCGTTAAGAGGTTTTTTGCACCCTTTTGATAAGGAACGCACAGAACAGAGAAGAATGGCAGAAGAAAGGAGAGGCCCAATACCCAACAGTGGGTAATGAGAGGTTTTCTTTTTGAGGTTTTAAAAAAAAACTTAGTTTCCAAGAACTCTATAGATGGCGTTGAACTAACTATGCCAAAGCCAAAACGCTTAAAAAAAAACATTGTGTCACATCACATACTCTCGTTGACTGACACTTTCATTTGCTTAACCTTCCGAATATAACCAACATTTCTCGCGCTTTGTTAAAATCAGTTTTTTTAGGTCTCGTTCCTTGCATTATCATACTTACTCCTAGCGCCATCTATCCAGCGACTAGGGAAGAGCTAAAAAGAAAATCCCTCATTACGGAATCGAAAACGATGATATCGAAAACTCCCACTGACTCTATGGTTGAAAGGATCTAGCTGTCTTGATGTCAGTATGACTGCAAAAATCATTGATTTTTCCAGGTGGCATATCACATTCGGAGCATTTCGAAATTTTGCAACGACTTTCGATAGGGTTAATATATTTTAAACACTGCTTTAAGCTTTCACGGTTTAAAACTAAACTTATATACTCACTTACGAGAAATCTTCCTTGATTATAAATTATTTTGAGCTCCGTTTTGAGCTATTTTTGGTCTCCGCTTTTAGATACGTAAGTGACAGCATAAGTTCAATATTTATTTGGTAGCTTATCCAATACTTACATATTTAATTTACGCCCCGTTTCATGATTCTTTCAGATACTTACATATAATTATAATCTTTCTTTAATAGGTTGATTTCTTTAGTTGCATATATCGTTCTCCTAAACTTTGGAAGCCTCTGTATTTACATAGTTTTCAAGTGGTTATGTCTTGAAAACGATGAGCTCCTAAAATATTTTGGTACAACACCCTCACTACAGTGCCAACCGCGCCCAGTAGTCACTGGCATTTCAAAGTTTCAAGTTATTTTGACAGAAAAATGTACGTTTTTCCAGTGCTTAAAAACCTTAATTTTTTTAAATTATATTAAATTCGGAGTGATCTAGTTTTTAGGGTTCCGTACCCAAAGGGTAAAAACGGAACCCTATTACTAAGACTTCGCTGTCTGTCCGTCTGTCCGTCTGTCCGTCTGTCTGTCACCAGGCTGTATCTCATGAACCGTGACAGCTAGACAGTTGAAATTTTCACAGATGATGTATTTCTGTTGCCGCTATAATAACAAATACTAAAAACAGAATAAAATTTATATGGGGGGCTCCCATACAACAAACGTGATTTTTTTATAATAATTGGTACGGAACCCTTCGTGCGCGAGTCCGACTCGCACTTAAACTCGCACTCGCTCTTACTTTAATTCAAAAGTGCCTGCAACTGGCCTACTTGAAATAAATGATTTGATTTTGATTTTGATTTTGACTTGACCGGTTTTTACATACGTTTTTCAATAGTCTGTGATAAAATCATTGTTTTGCAAAATTGTGTGAATTGGAGTTGACTCACGTGGAATAAAATTGACAATTCAAATTATAATTACTTACTTACATTTGTGTGTCAAAAAGAGTGTTTAAAAATTAGCAGAGTGTAAATATTATCAATTTAAATTAATTACGGAACTTACCAAAGTTTAATTACGCACTTAAAGTTACATTTTGAATGGTAATGGTCTTTATATGTTTTTACCTGTTTTACGGACTATAAAACGTCACGGTTTTATTTGTCCGCCATTTTCGACGCCATAATGGATTTTGTCGAACAATTTTTATAATCCGTTTAGTTGACTCTTCTTTTACTAGTTTTGTGATGTGCCTAAGGCGATTATGTTGTAAAAAGTAAGTAAACAGGATTACTTTTATATTTCTTTTAGCACCTATTTAGTGCAAAAATGATACTTAGTTTCCATGCGGGTTAGGACACTAATTTTATAGCATCGGCTACAATGTTCATATTTTTTGTGTCGACAACATGATAGAAGTATTGCTTTATTTAATCTTTAAAAACGTGTGGTTTTCTTGCTCTAAGGTCAATTCATGTTCAACGAAGCAGTTTAGACACATGACTAGGGTCTTCTTTACTTCCTTTACCTACTTATTCCACCTTGAAGCAAAGCTTTCTTATTTTTATTTCCTCAATTAAAAAAGGCGGTCTAAAAGTAATGATTCAGGTTATTATGACAACCACGATCAGGTGGCCAGTCCTAAGCAGAAATATAAATTATATTTATATTAATAGTCAAAAAAGTTTTTATTACAAAAATGACAAGTTACCTCACCGCACTATCCAACGCACTGGCCGGTTGTAAAACTCAAAGTTGACTTTTACGATAGCTGTCAAAAAGATACATTAGATTCTTTTCTCAAATTTAAAAATTAACAAGGAACTACTCCAATTTCTATTTCAAAACACATTTTATAGCCAAATAATATCAAAAAAGTAACTAATTACAACAAGACCATTATTAAAAAAGCAATTATTTTTCCAAAATCATAACTATTAAAACGATGTGAACGTAAAATAACGACATTATTATAATAATTATGATTTTATGACGTAAATAATCGCCGATTTACGAGTTTTTTATGACGCCTTTAAATGTCCGTAGAGAAATTAATGGCACTAGATATTTATCAATCAACTTATTATTATTGATTCATGCGTCGTTATGGAGTCATTTTAAGATTAGCAGCTGATCAAAATTGTCGTAAATCCTATCTATGACTGACCGACAGCATACAGACACTTGATGATTGAATCATGTGGATGATTTCCTTTAACATCGTTGAGAATTTTCAGATTAGGGTTTGTCTCACTTCATGCTTTACTTCAGTGATGATGTAGTCGAAGATTTTGCACGTTCGTCTAGAAATTTCTGTTTTAATTCTAGTCTTCAAGACACCGCGTGCGCGTTAGCCGCGTGGTAACCGGCAGAGTAGAATAGAACCAACCATTACACTCACGGGTGTCGTATAAGGCGACTAATGTCTGAGGCAGAACACCTTGCGCCTCCGTAGACCAGAGAATGGGCAGCAGCGTTTTCTGTTAGTCTTTCATCACTGCGATCTCCAATCCGCCTGCCAAGCGTGGAGATTACGGCAAATTCCTCCCATCATGGGAGAGGCTTATGTCCAGCAGTGGACGTTATGGGCTGTTGTTGTTCAAGACACATAGGTTAATAGCTGTCAGGATATACAGACTCTGTTAGAAAACTCCATTCCTGAGGACACAATTGACGTGTTATTGACATTCAAAAGCAAAAGGAGCTCGTGGCTAAATAATATTAGCCGCTAGGTTCGATCGTTAGGTTAAGCCGTGCTTACCTAGGTTAGTCAATGGATGGGTGACCACCCATTACATACCGAGTTTCTTTCGGAAAGCACGTTAAGCCGTTGGTCCCGGCAGTCATTTGTAGATCTTTGACAGTCGTTACAGGTAGTCAGTGGCCCGAAAGTCTAACAACCAGTCTTACCAATGGGTATTGTATTACCCAGTACTAACTGGGTTGTGTAGGTCAGATAGACAGTAGCTCCATGTAAAATATTGGTACTTAGCTGCATCAGGTTAAACTGGAAGCCGACCCCAAAAAACTTGGGAAAAGACTAGGCAGATTATGATGACATTCAAAAGCCAAAAGTTTCAGTATTAGAGGTGAGAAAGTACCTGTTAATATCATAACGAAGCTTTTTTCACTAAACGGGCTTCACGTATGGGAATTCACGCCCAGCACGCAAGACATTAGATACACATATGTAGATAACTAGAAACTACCTACCTACTTTTAATATGTATTTGAAAACTCACTTTGCATGTAGGTACTCAGTTTTGCGAGGCATTGTCCTATGATTAATGAGCTGTAAGTGATAAATATTTGTTATGATCAATATTGTTTGTACGTACCTACTGATGACATGTTTTGCCCTTGACTTTACTTCGTTCTTTTTTATAGACAAAAACATACCTAAAATGGAGATATTTGGAAGAGACCTACACTCAACATAGGGTGATCAAAGATTGAAGAAGAGAGTGTGATTCTTGAAATCGACAAACTAAACAATTAAGAGGCGTAGTTCAAACAGACGTAATACCAAAATAATTTGTAAATTAAACTAACTCCTAGGGTAATCTGTCTTTATTCCGACTGGAATACAGAATATATAGGTTCCCAAAATATATTTTGAATGGACATTGATTTAAACAAGAGTTCTGTGAAAAATAAGTTTTTAGAAATTTTAAATTCCTCATATCTCGCCTTTAGATCGCTGTCCATTCAAAATATGTATATATTTGGGAACATCGATATTCTGTAATCCAATCGATATAAATACTAAAGACTGGAAGCCGACCCCAATATATCGACACCTGCAAAGAAGAACATTGTAACTCATTTTTAGTAATTTTTCAGGAGAGTGTGTCAAAGATTTAAAAAAATCTCTCAGGTTTCAGTTAAGTCTTAAAGCCTTGAAAATTTTAAGCAACGAGGGAATAGCTACACTTTTATGTGATTACATATATAAATGTATATTGATGGACTTTTTAAGAGTTAGAATGACATATCACAATATCTGTATAAAATTACATTGCAAACACTGACTTACAATCGCAGAAAGTGTGGTATGTAGTAGGTATGTATTTCATAAAATGAAAAAAAATTGTATGTCTGAGATACAACGGATAAAAATTCGTATTATATAACCATGATGATGATGGTGTGTAACTCAATATACCATTTTATGAACTGCAATTCACTCGTGACTTACAATGTTTTTACACTTCTTAAAATCTGAACGCAAAAGAATTTAGACAGTAGTGAATGCAAAAAAATTCTGCACTTTTTGTACAATAAGAATATGATTGTAACTCAAAACTGCCAAAAAGTGAGTTACTACGATGTTATTCCTTGCAGGGCAGGCAGTCTCGACATAGATAGCGACAAATTCGCTAACTTTCGATCGCTGATTACTAAAGAATAAATTCGGTTGCAATGATGATGCTTGCCAGTAACGCAAGTCTTTACATCCAAGATGCGATTTTCACAAGCATCATTATTGCAACCGATTTTATTCGTTAGTAATCAGCGATTGAAAGTTAGCGAATTTGTCGCTATCTCTGTCGAGAGTTCGAGACTGCCGGCCCAGGTGTCGACATATACTTAGTTGGGAAAAGGCTAGGCAGATGATGGTAAGTAAAGTTGTCTTATATGATGACATTTGCTCAGTAATTACCGTAGAAAAACCTGTCGCGAAATAAAATAATTACTTTTTAACCAACTTCATTTGATACTATTAAATTGTCATTCTTTGTGTGTTTAGGTGGCAACCACTGCTGTTATTTGGGCCTCGTAATTTATTAGTAGGTACGTCATGTCTTTATATGACGTTCTGTGAGATATTGTGTATATTGATACGATAATTATAACTTGTTTTGTAGGTACATAGTTGATGCAACCGTTTATTTGTTCATTTGCAAAAGAAAATGAATATTTCACATTTAAAACTTTAATACTTAAAACTCTTTTTAAGACACGTTGTTTGTAGCTTGCTTTACCTTATTTAGGGAAATTCAGGTGCATTTCTAAATTATAGTGAATTTTAGCTAAAATATCATTGAAGTGCTGAATGTAGATGGGAATTTTATTTTGAAAAAACCTTTTCCCAACTATGTTGAAGTCGGCTTCCAGTGTTACCGGTTGCAGCTGAATACCAGTATTTTATCCGTTTATCTGACCTCAAGAACTTAGTTCCTGGGTAAAACGTTACCCACTGGTAAGACTGGTTGTCAGACTTTCGGGCAACTGACCACCTGTAATGGCTGTCAAAGATCTATAAAATAATGACAGCCGGGACCAACAGCTTCACGTGTTTTACGAGACACGAAGAAGTCTCGTTATATAATAAATGGTAATTCATCCACAATAACACACGTTAGATACGTGTGTTATTGTGGATTGTAATATATAACTCATATTGCCTATGAAATCTTTAAAAATATCACAAGTAAATCAACACCTCAACACGGAATGGCCGTCGGACCAATATCTCTGCCCATAACCCTCTAAAAATCGTTTATTACAAACTAAAACGAATCAAGGAGGTTTAACGAGAAGTTTTTAATTAAAAACGAACTAAATCCTGGCCATTAATAATAAGAGAAGCCTCATTTTGTGTGGAATTAGATGAAAAAAAAAAAACTATAATGGGATCAACTCACGTCACGGCTTTCCGCGTACATATTTGTCTGTGTAGATTTTTTCAATATGGCGGAGACGTATGGTCGCCTTTAATTTCTTAGGAAATTTTTGGCGTGATGATTATGACTCGGTTATGGTAGTTATACTGTTCCTTAGCTTTTTGCTGAGTCATTCATATTTGTGGTTAACCCAACGGTCAATCTAGGATTGTTCATATAAATTATCCTTGTTCGTATTTGATCAGTGTGTAGGTATGTGTATGTAAGATCAAGCAGGTGGGGTTCTAAAAGACTTTTAAGCAATTTAAGATGAAGGAAATGATATTAAAATTCATGCCTTTAGGACAATAATTAGCATTATTATTATTAGGTACTTATGTACCGGTGAGTGGTGGTGGTGGTGGTGGTTGTGGTGGTGGTGGTGGTGTGTGTGTGTGTTGTTGTGTTTTTCAAGGGTGACCACTGAAAACCAGCGCTGTGCTGTGGGCTCCCCATAGCACAGCATCATGCTGAGTGGTTTCACCTGTTTGTCGCACTCACGACGTGCTAGCTGTCAACTTCTTTCTTTTTTTTTTGCTTGTTTCTGTTACGTTCTGTTATTTTATTATGTTAAACGTCTTAAGTATAAGCTTTGTACCGATGTTTTGCATGTCGTGTGCCTGCGGCAAATAAATATTTTTTCTTTCTTTCTTCTTTCTATGTGTTTTTGTTGGATAATGTGATCAATTTTTAAATTATATTAACCTTTGTAATTGTTAGTCTATGATATTAAATATTAATTGTTGTTTTATGGAAAGCTGGATAAAAGAGTAGGAGACCAAAGAAACGATGAATGGACAGTCCATTCATCGCTTTTTTGGTCTCCTACTCTTTAAGGTGAATGCTTCGACCAGCCCGCGAAATTAAAATTTTCTTACGTTTTTGGCAAATTGCATGCCAGTGCAAGGTTGTTTGTTGATTAAAATATTGGACGCGATTGTAAGACATATCTAGTTACAGAATTATAATCATCAAAACCATCAATACAACCCTCCAAGTTCATAAAGGTCTAGCAATGACTTTGACCTTGAAAAAATTGTTTCTCGACCTTTATGAACTTGGAGGGTTGTATTGATGGTTTTGATGATTATAATTCTGTAACTACATACGTCTTACAATCGCGTCCAATATTTTAATCAACATACAACCTAGCACTGGCCTGCAATTTGCCAAAAACGTAATAAAATTTGAATTTCGCGGGCTACCCTGGAGCATCAGCCTTAACTCTTCTTTTTTTGTAAAGGATGATATGGCACGAAAGGTGTCTGATGGGATGACGAGTAAGAGAGAGGTGTGGGAGAAGAAGAGATGCTGCGCCGACCACAAATGAATTGGAATAAGGGTAGGAGAATGATGACTATCGATATCGACTATCGTCGACTTACCAGTAACTACAACAAACGTTTCAATGATGTTGACATGTTTGCTCTCTCTGCTGGTAAATTTAAAAATGTAATTATGAAAACACTAGGCATTGATTAGGCATAATTATTCGCATACCTTGTTTTTCTTTTTTTTTCTGTCTTAAATATATACCTAATAATAGTTTTAAATGATAAATTAGATACTAATAAAAAATTAACACCGATATTTTATAAATTATTTTAGTTTGTAGGTCTAAACTTGCATGGTCTGTAAAGCTTGTATTTTTTAATGTATTCCATGGAAAATGTTGTTGGTAACACATTTACTCATACTTGTTTATATTGTTTTTTTATATTAATGTAATGTGTCACTGTTTGTTTTCCCCAATAAATAAAATAAAATAAAATATTATATAAATTATAAATTGGCGTCTCAATCAAAATGTATAATTTTCCAGTAAGAAGACCTTTTTCTCTCTTGTTTCTCTTAGCTTAAATCAAAAATACTGCTAATACATCTTCTAGGATCGAAAATAAATATTTTAAATAACGGATATATAAATACAGCATGCAACGTAACAATATTTTTCACCGTCGTTCTTCTAAAACAAACTTCACCAATACGAGTTAATTTGCGATCCAATAAAGCGATCAAAATGTCTGCGAAGTTAGAATTTTGCAATAAACAAACTATAAGCCTAGCGGATTTAATAAAAATAAACCATAAATACTTTCAAGTGGATGGTATTTCAAATATCATGTATTTTGTGCCTGAAATGTTTTATAAGACCTACATTTGAAATGAAAAAAAATGAAATGAAAATGTTATTTCCCAGATATAAAAATCCACATACAACAAAAGATACATAAAATAAACAAAACACATAGACAATATACACACACACGCGCCTCAAATGTACCAAACTACGTAATCGGCGTGTGGTAGGACTGCCACCTTATAATAATATGTAGGGGACTGTGGTACCATTCTCGTACCGCGGCCACCAAGGAATTGGCCGATCGAAAAAAAATAAAAAAATCATCATTCATTTAAATTTTATCGGTTTGTGAAGAAAACCATGAGAGTGGTTTATGCTGAAATTCAGCATGTTCTTGTCGTAATGTAGGCCAAAAATCTGTAGCTCACTGCAGGGCAAATAAAGTGACGCCGGTTTCGTAAACATGTCATGTTTACGAAACCGGCGTCACTTTATTTGTCTTGGTTTTTTAGTTGGACTGAGATTCGAAGGTTAATTTGCCCTGCAGTGAGCTACAGATTTTTGGCCACAATTAAACTAAGCTCAAAACTGCACACATTGTGTGCAGTTTTGAGCTTAGTTTAATTGTGGTTTGATGTAAATGTGTGCGTGTGAGCGTGTACTCACAGAGCGAAGCTTATTTTAGTGCTGGCTTCACTTTATTGTTTGCAGCGCTATGTCCTGCTTTTTAATGGTCTGAGATTCAAATAAAGAATGATACGGACATGTTAATACATGTCCGTATCATTCTTTATTTGAATCAGTTTGGGTAAGTTGAAGAAAGTTTGGGTAAGTATGTACTATCGAGGACACTCCCGCCTGACCACCACTAAGCTCATTTTTGCTTGCACTCGCAACATTAAAACGCTCTCTAGCCCCGCCCCGTTGACATTGTGTAGAAAAAATGAATGAAAAGATACCGAATCGGCCAAGCGCATTGACGACGCACGCCAAACGAGAGTTATTGTTATTTTGCGCGCCAAAGTTGACGCTTTCCTAATAGGCCTAAACTTTAAGGGGGCGTGGCTCGGCGCCTCCGCATGATTTAAGCGAAAAAAAATTAAAATGGTCAGGCGGAAAAGACCCCGATAGTACTTATTGTATGTTGATTGTTTTTAACTAGCTATTTCAGAGTCGGAAAAGTTTTCTTCACGATGATTTGAAGTCAGTAAAAGAACTAGTACCTACGTACTTGGATACAGTTGTTTTCGTTGCTTGTGATGGGAATAGGTTTACCTACGTCTGAAATAATCGTGCTTCGGAACGCTGGCTATAGAAGGAAGACGCTGCCTTGGCAAGCCCTTATGCTCTTCCTTTATTTCAATATTCAATTCAAAGTTTACCTAGCTTTGAATTGAAGCTTGAAAAATATTTAATATTATTTTAATATATAATATCTACGTATATTTATCGATTTTTCTAGATTCCTTTAATGATGTTATTAATTTGTGTTTGTTACAATGAAAGTGTTAAAAATCCTGAAGCAACAGAATTTTTTTCACAACGGCAACACTACAACGGCTATGCAAAGACTAACATACTAGGATACAACTACAAC
This sequence comes from Xestia xanthographa, assembly GCA_905147715.2. Lineage (NCBI taxonomy): Eukaryota > Metazoa > Arthropoda > Insecta > Lepidoptera > Noctuidae > Xestia > Xestia xanthographa. The sequence goes on from LR990652.1 coordinate 27,379,903, forward strand.
TAGGATAATATTTCAGACTGAAAAAGCAGTTCCGAAAGAATTAATGAAAGTGTGAAAATGTTGCTAGTCCGAAAATCGATAGATATTGTTTACATTCTACAACAGAATTATTACCATTGATATTGATTTAAGTAAACGAATTGCACCACACAAATCACTAAATACATTCAGTTCTAAACCAATGTAAAATAGCGTTTTGTTTCTGTCAATTATTTGAAGTTAACAGAGACAAAATGATGTTTTCTAAATATTGTCTAACTAAATATATTTACAACTTCGTGGCACAAGCAAAAATCTATACCTAGTGCTGAAAACTGTAATGCATCTTTAAATTTAAATCAATAAATAAATCTTTTCTTCTTACACCTATTTTATTACACCTACTACATTTTTGATTTCTAAATTAATCTTAACGTAAAACAAAAAAAAGCACGTAAAATAACTTGCGAAAAAGAGACCACAAAAAGACGAAAGCTCCTGTAAAAACTTCTGTCTAGTTCCGCTACTCCATACGAGATGGCGCTAGTAGTACGTTTGTGCACTACTTGAAACTTTCCTTCACATAAGCGACGGTAACTTAACATTAAATAAAACTTATCTTTTGTTTTAAATTAATGCTGCGTACAACAATATCATCTGATTATTAAACATGATGATAATTTACGATTTAGTTAATAGTTTAGTTTTCATTAGCTATAATATTTTTTTTTTATCATGAGTTTGGTATGTGGGTAAAGTTTCCATGATGACTGATGACTTGATGAGTCTTGTTATTTTGCGGGATTACTACCAAAGGAGTGGAGAGAGGGCTCTTTCCAGCAGATAAAAAAGAAAAATATTAAAAACATAAGTACCTAATTAAAAAACCTTAAATATCGACGATCAAACAAAGTTTCTCCTTTCAGCCCAAAAACAAATCATCAAAAATAATAATAAAAAATAATTTATGTCTGTATTTATAATTTATGTATTCATCATCTGCCTAGCCTTTTCCCAACTTTGTTGGGGTCGGCTTCCAGTTTTACCGGATGCAGCTGAATACCAGTATTTTACATGGAGCGACTGCCTATCTGACCTCCACAACCCAGTTAGTACCGGGTAATACGATACCCCTTGGTAAGACTGATTGTCAGACTTTTTGGGCCTCTGACTACCTAACGACTTTCAAAGATCTACAAATGACAGCCGGGACCAACGGCTTAACGTGGCTTAACGTTTCCGAGGCACGGAGAAAACTCGGTATGTAATGGGCGGTCACCCATCCACAGACCAACCTAGGCAAGCACGGCTTAAACTAACGATCGACCCGAGCGGCTGTTATTATTTAGCCACGAGCTGCTCGTAAGTAGGTATTGTTTCACTATTAATACTTCATTATTATTTTGATGACATCAACATGATGGGGACTACCGTATTCTGTGACTGTGTTTACCAAGCAAGATGCCTATTCATGAACAGTCTAGGAAATACTTTTATTTTTATTTTCGGTGATACATTTCATCTATGTGTTAAGCCGCTGTCATTTTGTAGATCTTTGACAGTACTCATAGTTACAGGTAGTCAGTGGCCCGAAAATTTGACAACCCGTCTTACCAAGTGGTATCGTAGGTATTACCCAGTACTAACTGGGTTGTGGAAGTCAGATAGGCAGTCGCTCCATGTAAAATACAGGTATTCAGCTGCATTCGGTTAGACTGGAAGCCGACCCCAACATAGTTGGGAAAAGGCTAGGCAGATGATGATGCTTATTGAGAATAGGCGAACTGCAGAAGACTAGGTGTTTTGTTTTTTTGGGAACATAATATATCATCACGCCTACAATCCCCGAAGGGCTAGAAAGAGGTGTAGGTTCCTACCTAATAGTTCACCCACATTTCGCGAGTTATGTTTAGGTAAGTCCCATGTAACAGGGGTCGAGCCTATTGCCATCAACCGGGCACAAATCCAGAGTCCGTAGGTGCTACTGAGAAATTCCTGATGTTGTATATGGAATTTAACATTTTTCATTGTCTTACAAACAGGGTGTAAAAGACCTCATCACGAAGCCGTCAACCAAGCATTCTGTACATCAAACTAAGTAACTTTACGCAAATATTATTGCTGGGAAACGACTTTTTTTTTGGGGTGAAAAATCATGTTATGTGGTAGAACTCAATGTAACGCACTCAAAACATTATGCTGATGGATGGATTGAATAGTACGGGGGTCGTGGAGGTTTTTAAAGTAAAAATCTTACATTAAAAACTTGTATTTAAAAAAAAACTTGTCAAAAAGTTGGAACTTTGACCCCTAATATCTCCGTAACTAGAAGGTTCCCAGGTATTGTGTAAAACAAAAAAATGATCGCAATGACGAGGAGAATTTTATCTACATTTAAATATTAGAATATACAATAAAACGATGCATTTAATTGGCATATCGGAGGTTTATTTTGTGCCGTGGATTATTAGAGATAATAATATAAGTATAATGATGTTTAATTAATAGAAAGTTTATAACTTTATATACTATAACTTAGCGGTGACTTACGATATCTAAAGGGTGTAAAACACCTCTTAACGAAAACGAAAAGCTAAAAAATGAAAGGAGAAAAATTCTCCTCGTCATTGCGATGATTTTTTTGTTCTATACACTATACCTGGGAACCTTCTAATTACGGAGGTATTGGGGGTCAAAGTTCCAACTTTTAGACAAGCTTTTTTTTCTAATTCAAGTTTTAATTGTAAGATTTTTACTTTAAACACCTCCACGACCCCCGTACTATTCAATCCATCCATCAGCACAATATTTTGAGTGCGTTATATTGAGTTCTACCATAAAACATGATTTTTCACCCCAAAAAAAGTAGAAATAATTATATTTTTTGCGTAAAGTTACTTAGTTTGATGTATCTATACAGAATGCTTAGTTGACGGCTTCGTGATGAGGTTGTTTACACCCTGTATGCATTTACTGTGGTGATCCTGCACACACCAATTGCGTAAGAAACAGACTTTCAATCATCAATCTATACAATCCTTAGGAGGCTAGGTGATGTTAATGGTGATATAGCAACAACGGGTAATCTTTAGTGCACAGCTTTCAGCTCTCAGCTTTAAGCTCATTATATTAGTGTAGATATTACAGAGTCAATAATATCTACACTAATATTTTAATAGAGGTCACAATTTTTTTAAGTTTGTATGTAGGGAACTTCGGAACTACTCGTCCAATTCCGTAAATTCTTTCTCTAAAGAAAAGCTACATTATCCCCGAGTGTCATAGGCTACATTTTAAACATTCCCGTGGGATAATGTCCGACCGTAACGCGAGCAAAGTTGCGAGGAAAAGCTAGTTGAAAATAAAGCAGTTAGTTACCCATCGAGTAACACAAGTCTCTATACGTAGCTACCTAAAATCGCCATTTTAATAACTCAAGAGAAAAAAAAGCCACGTACAATATACATCAAATGCCACTTTCAACCCTGTAATTTCAAATACACCCCATACTTTAGCCAATAAGACTGAAACTCCTATTTCTCAGTCCACACCCTGTGCAGTGTATAAGCGTGATTGCCCTGAAGGCTCACTGAAACATGCAACCGGGCAATAATTAACATTGCGAATATTATCGACTACTCACCTTAGTTTAAAACATCAATTTTTGCTTTAAAACGCAGTTGTTGTTGGTTATTTTGTTTACTTTTCAATAACCTAAAATAGACTTTTTTATTGGCTTTAGTTTGGTATCTGTCGCACATAATCACCATAATAGTTCCCTTGTTATATTTACTTACTAGCGGACGTCACGCGGTTTCATCCGCGTAGTTCCCGTTCCCGTGAGAGTACGGGGATAAAATATAGCCTATGTTACTCAGGGTGAATGTAGCTTTCTAATGGTGAAAGAATTTTTGAAATCGGCGCAGTAGTTTTTGAGTTTATTCATTACAAACATACACACACACAAAAATACAAATCTTTCTACTTTATAATATTAATGTAGATAGATTTCCTTACTTTTGTGCCTTGATATCTAGTACGAGTATATGTGGGTCTATTGCAGGTCATCCCCAAGACCTTCTGTAGGTTCATCGTTCCGATGACTGATGCCGCCGACGACTGTCTAAACGTTCCTAGAAATCCCAACGTATTCACTCAAAACTTTTAGGTTATCAAGACGGTAAAAAGCATTTAGATTGTCTATATTTTTCTTTTTCTGGTACTGTGTCTCTTATTGCTGAAGGTTGGTCTTCAAACCCGTAATTCTTCTGTTTACATTACATCCCAAGCAACGTCCATTCACGTCATTTATTGAAAAAGAATTCGCCTTAAAGTTCTCATTGACCAATTATGTTAATCTCTAAATATAAAGAACACAACTTAGAAACGAAGCTACAAAAAAACTAGTCTTGTGCATCTGCCGATAGTCGTCAGGTTGCCTAAACTTACCTAGATAGAAGATTGTTTTGTAGCGAATCAAAAATACTTATATCATTTTTTTGGATAAAGAGTTGAAAATCTTGAATGCTTGAGAAAAGGATTTTTTGCTGGTTACATCTTGGCAAGTTGTGCCGTTGAAGGTATAATATCGGTGATTATTAGTGTCATTGTAAGAAAGGCAATGAACGAAAATCTACGTCTATGGAGTCCGAGGTTGAAACTCCTTTTGATGCTCATACCCGTGACGATAACCATTACGGCCAGTAACAGGTACTTCAACCCGATGTAGTTAAAGCCATAGAGAATCTATCGGTACTCTTTTGTAAGAAAAATTCAATAGATTTTGATAAAAACTACTTTTCGATTAAACTTGACAAGAGATGAAAAAGTTGCAATACAGATCTTTACAGCAAAAATTCTGGAATAAAATGCGTTGCGAAGGTTTTTATTAGTTTCTATTAGAGAGTAAAATAGACACTTTAACTAGATTTCCACAATTTTTGTTGGATTTGTCAACAAAAGAGGTGTTTCCGAAATGCTTGATTTTTTATTTTCGGTCCATTTTGGCTACGAAGTGCTGTGACGCACAATTTATCGCTAAATTAATTTTAACGTAAGTAGTTTTTTTTTCTGCTACTTCTCAGCATCTGGGGCTTATAATTTCTTATAAACTGAAAAGCTAGGTATCTCGCTGGTCATTCGTTTTTTTTTCCTGAAAATGAAGCGGCTATCGAAATCGTCAGACATTTTGATATTTAAATTCATCAAATATGATAAAAACCGATGGTTTTATAGACAGTGAGGAGTAAGGGAGGAGCTCGTGGCTAAATAAAAACAGCCGCTTGGGTCGATCTTTAGGTCAAGCAGTTCTTGCCTAGGTTAGTCTGTGGATGGGTGACCACCCCTTACATACCGAGTTTCCTCCGTGCCTCGGAAAGCACGTTAAGCCGTTGGTCTCGGCTGTCATTTGTAGATCTTTGACAGTCGTCACAGGTAGTGACCAGAAAGTCTGACAACCAGTCATACCAAGGGGAACCGTATTACCCAGTAGGTACTAACTGGGTTGTGGAGTTCAGATAGGCAGTCGCTCCATGTAAAATACTGGTATTCAGCTGCATCCGGTTAGACCCCAACGATGATGATGGTTTTAAAGACAGTATTTTTGATAGAAAAAAGACTGAAGGGGTTGTTTCCATAACATTCAAATTGTAGTAGGTAAAGTCATCATCAGCCTATTAATGTTCCCACTGCTGGGACACAGGCCTCCTCACTATGAGAGGGAATGGGCTATAATCCACGCGGGCCCAGTGCGGATTGGTAGATGTCACATGTCTTAGAATTTTTTGGTTCTAGGACACGCCGGTTTCCTCACGATGTTTTCCTTCACCGTTTTGAGAGCAGTGGTAATGAAATAAATTACACAAAGTAATGCGTCTGTCTGGGTTCGACCCCACGACTTACTGTTCGTAAGTCAGGGCCGCCACCACTGGGCCACTGCTGCTCTCGTAGGTAAAGTAATTAGGACCTAATTAAACTTAGGAAGAAGTGAAGAACCTCTGTGAGTGACGGTTCTTCTATAAGTTTGTTCAGCACTTTCAGCGCACTTGAGTTCTAGTTACTGACTAGTACCTAAACATCCTAAACATGATACTATAAGCATCGTACTTCATAGAATAACAACACGCCTGTAATAGGCATGACGACAGTAGGTATCAAACAATTGCAAATCTATTAGTCCGTCAGTTAGAGTATTGGAAAAAAATGCACACATATTTTTTGTTTTTGTAAATTAATGAAGATAAAACGTATCAAAACTCGGGAGTCCAGCTCGTGACGTCAGAACTAGCTTATGTATTGAGAATTTTAAAAGCGTCTTAACTTCGTCAATTTTGGTTTACGTAACAAAAGAAAAAATGTGTCCAATATTTTTTGGAATCTATCTAACGGACTAATTAGATTTTTTTTTGTCATCTCGCCTATTCTCGAAGAGTTAGGCAGAAGTGTACCTAATAATACACCCACATTTCACCAGTTATGTTTAAGTCCCATGTAATGACGAGTATTTTTTTTTCAATCTTGACTCCGTGGCTGCTCCTGAAAAATTATTGAAAGAAAAGCCCAATAAAACTTTGTCGAACCTGAGAATCGAACGCAGGACCTCATTCAATTAGAGTAACAAAAACAACAGCAGCCCATAACGCTCACTACTGGACATAAGCCTCTCCCATGACGGGAGGAATTTGCCGTAATCTCCACGCTTGGCGGATTGGAGATCGCAGTGATGAAAGACTAACAGAAAACGCTGCTGCCCATTCTCTGGTCTACGGAGGCGCAAGGTGTTCTGCCTCAGACATTAGTCGCCTTATACGACACCCTTGAGTGTAATGGGTTGGTTCTATTCTACTCTGCCGGATACTACACAGCTTCAATTAGAGTATAAATGCCTAATTCGCAACTGGTTGCGAAAACGGCCGGAAGGGTTGCGCTTGCGACCAGGAGGCGGCAAGTCAATCTTAAAAAATAATATATAACATATAAAGTTATGTATACGTTTTTAATCATTTATCTACAGGGTGTAAAAGACATGAGGTCTTTTTGTTGTCACGAAGCCGTCAACCAAACATTCTGTACATCAAACTAAGTAACTTTACGCAAAAGTTATTGCTGGGAAACGACTTTTTTTTTGGGGTTAAAAACCATGTTTTGTGGTAGAACTCAATGTAACGCACTCAAAACATTGTGCTGATGGATGGAATAGTACGGGGGTCGTGGAGGTGTTTAAAGTAAAAATGTTACATTAAAAACATGTATGTGTGTTTTACACCCTTTATACTGATATGTTACTTTCAACTGTCCCAGAATTACTTAATTGAAGCGTTTGATGCTCAGCAAAATTGTCTCCAAAATCACCTAGAAAGAATCTAAATCATATATGTAAATATAATTAACAGTAGCGTCATTCGGTCTGTTATAATAATTCTGTGGAATTTCTCTGTGGAATGCGCTTCCCCAGGAAATCAGGATGGCAACCAATCGTTTAGCTTTCAAAATTAAACTTCGAGAGTACATTCGCAAGACTGGCAGTCATCACACGGTAATGTTTTTTCTATTGTTTGTCTTTTTATTTTAGTATATCCGTTTAAATATCTTTTTACAGATACATATATATTTATAGTATTTTATATGTCCTTGTAACCTTAGTATTCATTAAATAATTTTCAGATGTACACCTACCACTGCTTGTCTCTGCATCACCCAAAGGTTGACTGGCAGAGAATGCCTATGGCATTAAGTGCGCCTCTGTATACTTTGTGCTTGAAGTGTTAAATAAATAAATAACTTCGATCACCGATCCGTCTGCCGGCAAGTCCCTCGCTTCACCATTTGTTAAAATGAGGTCATACTTTGACCTATTTCCTCCACCTCCGTCTGATATATTGTGTATAATTATTCATTTAACAACTACACCACCTACCTACCTAAAACTAAGGGAATTTTCCAAAAGTCCAAAACGTACACTAAAAGATTTTAATATTTTGTACTAGCTTCTTTTCGCGTATTCGGCCGCGTAGAAGAAATATACCTTAAAGCGAATAGCGTAGCTTTATGCCAAGTAACTAAAATATTTTTAGAAATCGGTTGAGACGTTTTTGAGAAGTTTTAAACTGATATGGTCACTAACATTATAATTAACAATGAACTCGGGATATTTACCATTTGGAGTTGCAAGCGCTATATGGCATGATCACGGATCCTAAACGGTCTATCCGTGAGCATAGTGCTTGCAACAGCGCCGAAATATCCGGAGCTCAAAACAAACAGTAAACATGGTAAATATTCCGTTTTTACTGTTAATGATAGTTTTGGTGTGTATCTGCTGCTACATCCAAATTTACAAACTTTTCCTCTTTTATACCTAAGTTTAGATTTTGCGTAGTAAATAAGTTTTACAATAACCAGATAAGCTTAAATTAACTTCTAAGCTTCTTCCTAAGCTTAGTTCATCTTCAATTTATCTGTAGACATCGTCGCAGCATCTTCTTTATAATATCTCGAGACGTTAACTACAAATACCTTGGTAGTGAATGTACCGTTAGGAATGTCTATAATACCTTAGACATAGCCATGTCGTAAGATCACATGTCTTGCAATTTATACTGTTATTGTATCTTGTTCGAAAACTACAATATTATCATCCATAAAATTAGCTTGAGATCTTTTCAAGTTATTTTAATTTTAATGGAGAGTTTCGAATAAAATGCAATGTAAAATTAATCAAATACGAAACTAATTTCTTTGAAATATGTTGGACATATTTTTAAAGCTATTCATAAAACAAAATGTCGTCTACGTATGCAAATTAAGACCGTATTGATTTTTTGGGAGGAATGATGCTTCTCTGTGGTTTAGGAGTCCGAAAGCGTAATACCATGTAGTGGAGCAATTGTTTTCGATTAAAAGGCATTGCAAGACACAAAGTTACTGTTGAACCTGGATCTGGTAATAAGCCGCCAGTAAGTCTATAAGCAGTAATTAGTTATAAGCTTACTCTGGATTTGCAAGACATGTTGCTTTGGCCAGTGTGTGATTAAGTATTGACTGATTCCGCCCCAAGTTTAACCAAAAACATTCAATAAAATCATTGGAGTTAAATTTATTTCAAAAGTAAATATGTGCAAGGAAACTTGAGAAATTGTGAGCGATAGATTATCTTACAGATGTGTGAAATTATTTTATCTCCAAACATACAAGATAAGATACAAATCTGTTAAATAAATTGCTATATTTCAATGTCTGACTGTTTGATAATAAATCAAAACTTATAGTAAATGGGACAGTAGACGAAAAGTGTGGTGTTTTTAAAAAAAGTGGCAATAAGACTAATAGGAGAAGGATAAATGATTGTTACTGCTTTAATCAAAGACATTAACTAATTGGGAGAAATAAAACTATCTTAAAGGTAACGTTTGTTGAAAAAATACCTACAAGCGTATGTGCGTCATGGTAGCTTGACCCTTTAACAATTTGTTCAGGTCTTCGTATAAATTAAAACCTTTTGTTTTACTCTTCTATCCGCTTCGCTAATGAATAATATAAATGTTAAGTAGTCATAACAGAATATAAAGGAAGCAGTTACACCTATATTTCATTTTCTTATACAGGAGAATTGATTTGTATTATTTTTGTCCTGTGTGTAGTGTAGTTTAAAGAAGTTTCAAAATACAAAGATTGAATCTAAACGATGAATGGACGCGGGTGAGTGTAGCCATCACAAAGTTTTCACATTAAGCACTTTTACCTACGGCCGTCCTACGTCGGAGGTAACCGCGCATGCGCGCAAACCCACCAACGACACACTTGTTATTATTAGAAAGGATTCTGTAAAATGTTCAGCTGATTGCAGAGAAGAATCTTGAATAAAATTTAACATCTTTAAGATGTTTAAAATAAATAAAGATCCAAAGTCATCCTATTGGTGCGCTCCAAACATACACAAGCGAGCATAAACCGTCGAACGCCGATACCTAACTCACAACGCGTTCCGTGCGAGAGGAACTCAGCAATTTTGATTAGGTACAGAACAGAAAATCCGAACAGAGGAAAACTCTCATGTAATTGCCGCAAAAACCGTTGAAAAAACGCGCACGACCGTCTGTGTCGACGCGCGCGCGCGGAGTGGCGGGCGGAGAGGCGCACACACGCGCAGCACCGGGCGGCGCGCTTGCCGGCGCTGGCTCCCATTGGCGCGGCGTGCGGTGGGCAGTACGCCCCGCCCCGGCGTCGGCCCAGCTCGCGCGGCCCGCGGCAGTGTCCGCCAGACTGCCGAGCGCGCCGGGCCTCCCGCTTCCCCGCGCCTCGCTCGGCCACGCCGCGTCCCGTGATCGAACCATACAAAACCTCTAGTTAACATCCGTCGCGAGTGCATTATGACACTAGTGAGCTAGCGGGGCCGCTGTGACGGTGTCAAATAATTGATGTGTATGTGTTCACGTGCTAGTGTGTTGTGTTAGATTGGGCCCGTGACGAAAAACGTTCGTGGTGGCCAGCGGAGCCTTGCACCCGGGCTCGGGCCGAGCTTTCATGGCTCAGCCTAGGGTATGTACACTGATGACCAGCACACAAACAACACTACACACTCACCCAACCAGTATGACAGCTGCGGCAGTAGTACAGTTGATAGCCTAGAGGCGATAAATCCCAAATCCTTAGATAATGACATTATGATAGTTGATAATGATAGTAACAACAGTGACAAGTGTTCAAAACAAAATAAACTCCGGGAATCACTTGTTGGTCGCAAACTGAGACACCGTGAAGTAGTTGAAGATAAACAAAGTGAAGCAAATCAGAATTGAGACATGTTTCAAAAATGGTTAGACGTTTGTAACGACACATTAGGCGTGTTCAACAGCAGGGAAGTTGTTATAACAAGTAAGACGCGTCTGGAATACGTAATGGCAGTTGAGAGCGCGCTCTAACACCACCGACGCATTACCGGTGATAATGAAAACGAAATGAATGCATTATGAACGTAAAACACTCTGTGATAATGTAATCACGACGGTATCTCTCACTCAATAAAAACTTTTAACTGTGATATGAATGAGCGATTCCATTACGGTTCAGTGGTAGCATTAGTGGGCAGTGACGTCTTCGCGAGATGTGGAAGCGGTCATGAGAATAAATCGGATTGATGCATAAATGAATAAGTCTCCATATTTTGGACACCTGACGGAATAGCAACTCCGGTTTATGAATTGGGACAATAAATGGGATAAAATGGCGTGCAGCGGGGAGCCTATTGTTGAATGCTCTCTTACGGGCGTTAGGGACGGGACACGATGAAATCTGTGGAGTTACAAGCGGCTTTAAACGCACAGTTTGACACAAAAGAGTATCTCAGAAACCGACAATAAAATTCAATTGACAATGAAAAGGAAAAACTTTTTTTGGTGCGCGCCACAAAGATGTGCCCCTAACGGAACTCTTGGGGACAACTTTCTAAAGATTTAGGGTTGTATTGTTTTTGCCGTAGGAAACATAAAAGTTTTAATCCTTCTTTGTTAAGAATTAGTATTATTATATGGTAAATATAAATAACTGACAACCCATTAAAGTGTCAAATAAAATGTTCTTGTAGATTTTGGGAGATGTTGCAATAGATGGCCATTAGGTTTATACAATTTTATGCATAGATTTGATAGCAAACATTGGTGCCGATTCCCTTGTTCACAAACTAAACTAAATTTAAGTTGAATGCATCTTTTTCTTTCTATTTCATTATGAAAAGGACAGAAGATAAATATTAGTTTAATCCTGTCAAATTAGTCAGCACCTGACGTAAATTGATGTAATTTTAGTAGTCAACTTTTTAATCGCGTCTAAAACTTGTATGGCGCTGATTAATTTGACAGAACATAACTAAAATTTATCTTCTGTCCTTTTCATAATGAAATAGAAAGAAAAAGATGCACTGAACTTAAATTTGGTTTAGTTTGTAAACAAGGGAATCGGCACCAGTGTGTATTCAAAAGACTCAGTTGTCTTTTTGGCCTTTAGGCTCATTCCATTGACAATGGTGTCGATTCTGTTGTGCACAAACTAAACTTAATTTAGGCTATTGCTATCTTTTACTAAAAGGCAGTGCGATAAAAGGACGGCTTTAGCTATGAACTAAGTTAGAGATGTCATACTAGTAGTAGTATGCCTTGCGCTTCACCGTGTTTTTAGTCGACATATTTTACGTGCACCCTTCATTTGTAAAGAAATATTAGTTCCAACTAAATTTGACAGCTCTAAATTACGTCCGTCTCTTTCTCGTCTTATTAGAGAGAAAAGGATAGCAATAGCCTAAATTAAGTATAGTTTGTGCACAACAGAATCGACACCAATAACTCATTAAAACCAAAATGCGACTTGAAATGTTTACCAAGAAAAAACCTCAATGATCCTTAAAGAAATTAGCATCACATAAATTGCAAATCGAATACTAAATTAGCAATAACATTTAAATTAACAGGCTTATTAAAAATCTACTACAATTAATAAAATCTGTCAAATGATACCCAATAGGAAACGATCCGCGGTTCATAAATTAGCTGGACACGTCCAAAACAAATTGTATTCGATCCATTGATTTCCTCCGACGGTCGTAAAACTTCCTCAAGTGCCTTTATGAAATACTAGGTTTTATTCGCGACTTCAACCATGAAAAACAGATTCTACAATAGTGTAGCTTTCCATCAGTGAAAGATTTTTTGAAATAGGATCAGTAGTTTCAGAGATTTATCTCCATCACATTCAAACTTAGAAACTTTACCCCTTTATAATATTAGTATACCTACAGTTACTAACTTAATAATATACGGCTTTGGATAAAATGATCAAAAACACAAAATGGCCCCTTAAATACGTAAAGGACCCTTTTTTTTTTTTTTTTTTTTTTTTTTTTTTTTTCGGATGGGAAATCATCAAATAACCCCTCCCGCTCTGGGCGGAGCAGGAGGGAGTGTCAGACTTTTACTGACTAAAACCCATCCATGTTCCTTCATCGCCCTTTGTGTTCCGGGGCCACGGTATCTCTTTCGAATAGTCCCGCAACCCCGGCAGGCATCGGTCCTTACGGACCCCTTCCTTTTTGCTGACTCTCTTTGAGGCGCGCGTGGAACACGAACGCGCCGTCGACACGGCCTGTCGTCATGAGACGGACGGACGGCGAGCTAGCCCATAGCTCACCGTCCACAGGCCCGCGCCTAACGTAAAGGACCCTTAATTCATAGAAGTGGTCCCGCCGCACTGATGCACACCAAAACTACGGTCAAGTAATAAATTAATCTTTTCGATTTTCTACGTAGATTCGTTTACTTCGTGTAAAGTGTTTTTCTGCACAGAGAAAAAGTAAACGTTTGCTGCTGTTAATATGCAAAAGTATAAGTACAGTACAACCTACGTATAGTAAGTAGTCTTACAAAATTATACCTTTGCATTCTGGGAGATTTTGGCAACTCCTAAATAAAGTGATTTAATTACGCTAACATTAATTCAAGTTTACACTTTGTAAATGCAACAAGGTACATTTGTGATTTGTGTAGCATTAGTGATTTTACATTGTCAGTAATGTCAGAGGCACAATGGCTGGCATTAAAACTCGCCAAGTTTAGGCACTAACCACAAAAAAAAACGATGTAGATGTCAAAAATTGTCTCCAAATTATTTAACTGTCTAGTATGTAGATCAAAAAATCATTGTAGAACTTTAAGAAAACGTACTGAATCTCTTCTTATGCCGTGATTTGTGTAGCAAACTTCCATGTTATAGGCTAAAATATCACTCTTTACCAATCGATAGAAAAACCTATAAAACATTAGTTTATTAAGTAAGTAAAGCTAAGATCGAATTCCACCGTAATAACTTAACACACGGCCAGAGTTTAGGTATTTACAGATTAAAGAAAATTTAATTGGACACATTTGAAATGCGTTAGACGCCATATTGGTACTTATATAATTTATATAATAATTATATCATATAATGGCATAACGTTTAGCATTAGCCTAGTTATGAAGGTATGCGATTACCATTAATTTTGAGGCCGAGATAGTTTAGTATCGGATTCATTTTAATAAAATTGATATAAAAAGGTAGACCGTAGAAGAAGTTTCGATTTAAAATGAATATCACAATGGAAATAATATTTCACTATAATAATTTTGGCGATAGGACAGAACAGGCTACTAAATAAATGTTTTGGTAACAAAACGCAGACTATAATGATTGTTAAAGACGGATTTAAGTTTTGCAGAATATGTAAATACTAAAGGTTTACGTGTACTACATAAACGATTTTTCAAAAAGTTATTTTGTGATATTAAAATGATATTATTTCCATTTAATCAATGTTTTTGTACGTAATTACACACGGAACAAAAAGTTACACACTGGTAAACACCTGTGCAATGAAACTCAAATATTTATTGAAAATAAAAATATTCACTCATGACGTTGAATGAGAAAAATAGTTATATGCCTAGGTGCAATAGTTTTTGTGATTACATTCAAATACACATGCGATATGCTTCAATTCATATGATTTACCAAGAAAACATTACATACTACATTAAATGTTTTTGGGTTGCAATTATTGAGTTTCGTTTAAAAAAGTTAAAAATCAACAAAAAAAGTAAAGTATTGAAAATTCCTTTTTTGTATGCTGGATATAAATTAATTCCATAAAATAAAAATACTGAAAACCCGTATTATAAGAGTATAGGTACTGAACGTTACTGACAAATAGACATTCCTGTATACTCTAAAACATAAATATTAATTGCATAACCTCGTAAAATAAATAAAGATGATATGAATTTACATACATTATAATTTAAATCACTAAAGTAGCAAACAAGATAAAACATTAATAGTAGAGGAAAATAATAACGCGTTTGTTTTAATTCGATACCTTTTCGATTCTCGCACTAAGTAGTGCTAAAAACACACACTTCGCAAAAAAGTACAAGACAAACCATGACATAGATAAATAGTATAATTAACATGTTACTAAAATACATTATCTCATAACATTGTTGAGTTTAAATAATTTTGTATTTATTTAAAAATGATTAATTTCTGTTTTTCTTCTACGTCCGTAAAATAATGGACTCCGACGGTAAAGAATACTAGAGTTTTGAAAACTTAAAACAATTATAATTCGTTATTTTAATTTTTAGTGTGATGATGACCTGTTTATTGTTTCTAGTAAATCGGACAATGACGCCTAAATGGAATAATTATAGTTTGTTTAAAACAGCTTTAAATTACTTGTAGTAAGATTGCAAATCCGTCGGTTTTGTTCTAGCACTGGGAGCTTCAGACAAAATAAGAGCAAATACGAAATGCTACTAATTTAGTCTAGACTAAGTATTGTATCGTCACTACAATAAAAAACAACAACACTATCAAAGTTTTCATACATTATTTTAATATTTAGTAAAGTCCCGCTAATTAGTTCAACAAAAAATCGATTCAATTTTAATTCCACAACAAATTATCACCGTCGCACATTATCTCCACATTTGAACGGTAAGCCAAAATTGGTAAACAACATATAACGATAGCAAAAAGGCGCCATTTCTCGCAATTATCGATCATTACGCAATAAAGTTAACAAAAATTAATTCACACGTAACTGAACCAAATTATATTTGCACAAGACTTGTCCGTTCATTGTAAACGGTGGTATAATCGTAAATTTTACGATATACCAGATAAGGATATCAATTTGTCTACTAATAGTTAGTCATAATCGGCGATACTGCTGGTTTTCGGCGGTGGCCCACTAAATAACGTGATAACATGTGTACTGGATACGGTGTGTTGACTTGTTCCTGTTATAAATACGTGTATCTGTGGTATCTATGCGATACGCTTCAATATTAACAATATTTTGTAATTTTTCCCAATTTTATACACGCCAACATAAATTACGAGTGTGGCCCGCTGTATTGACGGACACATTAACAACTTATTTGGCCTATTTACGTGAATATATTTAAATGATATTTTAAACTCTTTTTTCTTGCTAAATAAACAAATTTATTACTTTAATACTATAAAAACTTAGTATTTACCTTGAAACAAATAAATCAGCTGTTTCCTCTAAATCGTTTGTTGCTTTGAATATTCTAAGAAGTAAAAGAGAAACAATTATATGGAAAACCACACTCTGAAGGTTCACATTATACACAAAGGTATTTTAACACTCATCGAATGTGAAAAAAACATTATGGTGAAAATCTTGAAAGACAAATCTCAAACGGCCATTATAAGCGCAATAAAAGTGGTTAAATAAAAAATATTTTATGTTATCTTTTGACCAATCTTGCCAACATGAGGGATTTAAAAACAATTTATGATCCATAAAATTTTCGGCAAAATCATTAAACTTTGCAATTAAACGTCTAAAGTATTTACATATTTCCGATGCACTATAGGAACAATGTACTTAGATTCTAATCAAATAATTATGTGAAAAATAAAACAAAAACAATTTGTAAGACATTTTTCTTTTAACTAAAAACTGATTTTAATCATTCTACTCGCAAAATGTCATGTTTTTGCGGTAGCCTGCAGATAAACATGGAAACCTATAGGTACTTATTATTTAAAGAAAATATTTATTACATTCATCTAAGACCCACATTTTCTCGATTATGATACTTTAAACAAATATGTAACTGAGATATTTTGTCCATAGTACTTTCCTGTAAATAAGAAAAAATCAACCACTGGTATCCCAACGTTGTAATACTTGAAAAACTTAATAATTTAAGAACAAACTTATGGAACAACTGAGATCAAAAGTAACGTTTCTTTATCTACCATTTAGAATAAACCAGAGTAAGTTATTATAAAAGCTCAATATACGTATACATATGATAGAGTTAGGCTTTAAATAAGTTTTAACCGAATAAAAAAAAACACTATGTTATTTATGGACTAGCTCTCGGTCCGTCGCGTCGCGTTATGTCCACTTGTAAACAACTATCCATTTTACACGGACCTACAACTTCTGTACCTCTAACAGCTGATGGTCATTGTACCCTGTCACCTGTTCCCAGGAATACCAATATGGGCATTGAAGTACACTATTTCTGTCCTAAAATAAACAAAAGTTTATTAGGAGAAAGGACAAGTTTCCACCTATCATCATCTGCCTAGCCTTTTCCCAACTGTGTCAGGTGTTGGTTTCTAGTCTAACCAGATGCAATTTGAACCAAATATACAAAATAAAATGAATTCCCCCCCAAAAATCATATGCTTACCGGCCGCCATTTTATAGTATCTTTTCTCTAAGTCTTCGGCGCCAATCTGCGGGCGTTTCGGCCATTCCTAAAACATTAAAACTTATTATTGGCACTTATTTCAACAGTAAAGATAACACCAGTATTGTATAGGCAGTTCTGTTCACATTACGCGATAAAAAAACGCTCGATTTTATGTTTTAAGTGTTGAAAAATGTCCCGCCATTGCTTGAGGTATAAGATAACGTGGCAACATTACTGTTGTCTTTTTTTTCGACTTTTTCAACGCTGGCAACATTGCGAAACCTGCAGCTAAGTTACGACGTTGTATGGGAAGTGAAATAGATAATAAAATATAATTAAGTGTTGCCACTTACGATTATTTTTTATCGGCTTAAATGGTACTATTATATTTTCATTAATAATGTGCAGCGATTAACTAGTTTTTGTGGGTCGAAATTATTTTTTCATTACGGCTTAGTTATAACGGCTGGCAAAGTTGATATTCATAGTCATTAAAAACTAGAACTACAAAAATATTAAATACTGCCACTGGGCGCCATTAGGCCTTTTTGTACACATCATCAATATGATAGAAAATAGACAAAATGCTCTGAGCCGGAAACATTGTCGCACTCTTCAACATATAACTGTATCTTACTGTTTTAAACTTCTCATGTGAGGATCTGTTAAGAAATCATTGGTGTACTCTCAAGAAAAGGGTCATCGAAATCAGAAATGTCATGGGGACTTGATAGAACCCGCTTGTTAACTCCAAAGAAAAAAAACCTCAATTAGCTTTAAATTGTGTTTTAACAAGAAAAACAAAGCCTCTAAACTAGTTTTATAAATTATTATGCACCTATGCAATGCCGTCGCATTTAAAAATTCTGTGGTATAGAATAAGTTTTCTTTTAGTTGATCAAAAATATTTGAATGTACTGAAATACTGTCCTTATTAAGAAATATTGTAATAAATCGCAAGCTCCTTTGCTCCTTTAGCCGTGTGGTATCCGGCAGAGTAGAATAGAACCAACCCATTACACTGACGGGTGTCGTATAAGGCGACTAATGTCTGAGGCAGAACACCTTGCGCCTCCGTAGACCCGAGTATGGGCAGCAGCGTTTTCTGTTAGTCTTTTATCACTGCGATCTCCAATCCGCCTGCCAAGCGTGGAGATTACGGCAAATTCCTCCCATCATGCGAGAGGCTTATGTCCAGCAGTGGACGTTATGGGCTGTTGTTGTTGTTGTTGTCCTTTGCTCCAAATTCTACTATGAACGTGATTCGGTTTTGGAAAGTCAAGTTGGCACCGGATACATTCTCAGACGGAACACTGATTGTAAAGCGCAATTCTTTAATAAAGCACAGAACATCTAAACATCTCCATATTTAATTTAAATACATATAAAAGGGTCAAACGCCCCAAGTTGACCATATAAATAATCTTTGATGAATTATATAACTTGGTATACGACAATATGATATATTAATATAATAAAGTAAAAAACCGGAGGGACCACTTCGGGGACATTACTTTTTAATGGCCAGAAATATAGCTATTTACCGGAGCCGGTCGGTCAGCCGTAGGGCCTAAGACCAGCCACCAATGTGGGCGTAGATAATACACATATATCGGTATTGTCTAATGGATATAAGGAGACGATCGGAGACATGGGAGATTACACTAATGTGACGTAATGTACGTTTTTATTCCTTTCCATGTTTTATTTCTTGTGTCCGATAAAGATTGTCCGACTTGAAACTGTTTTGAAACAGTCCCAGCTTTTAATATAATGAACAATATTGATGGCGCACACGATTTTCTCTCGACAGACGTACACACTGCCAGTTTAATGAACGGCGACGCACTCTTGATATTTTATAATAGTTAGATTTATGATTGCATCCGCAAATGTAGGTATGCAATAAATTGGTTGCTTATACAAACTGACGAACATGTGTTCAGCTGTAATAAGTATGTAGGAAATATATTCAAGATATGATTTTATATGCTTTTAAAGAGCGAGTCCTGTTATTTAAAATGTTCTATTCGCGCACTATCAGACGCGGACTCTTAACATAATTCCGACATCAAAATCAATTGGAATCAGCCTGATGCTCGACGCGCTTTATAAACGCACCCACTAATTTGTTATTTAAATTTTGCTGTTCGATTCCATTTTTGAATTGGGATTCGCGGCGGGCCGAGCGCGGCCGAGCGCTCTAGATGCTCGGCTCGCATACCGAGCACCCGAGGGCAGGTACCCGCTTCTCATTGTTTTATTCGCTGCGCGTTCCATTTTCAATTTGAATATCGCTGTTCATTTTCGAATTGGCTCTTTGTAGACGCGCGTTAATTGCGCACTTTAGATTCAACGGTAATTCGCGCGATCGCTAATTTGAGGGTTTATTGTTGGCCGAACGACTGACATCCTTTTTACGCGCACACCCCGTGAATTACTGATTGATACGCGCCGTTCTAGTCAAAATACTATACGCCATCAAACGCCCCGTGTCGTAAATCAGCGTGATCCCGTCTGGCGACAGTTATTTGTACGCTCATATCGAAATATGTTTCCTACTCGCATATTCATGTCACGCTATTTCTTTTGCTGATCAAACACTACTAGTTTATCGTGCGATCGACAAATCCTACCGCGGTGACTCCCGAAACGATATAATTCCTCTAACACGCCGACGGGATCTAGATACAGATTAAATAATATTAATTGAAGTAACATGACTCGGCGGTTCCGTGCGAAGGGCTGGAACAATGCGCGTCGAGTGCTGGCCGGCTGTAGCTGTAGCCCAGCGCTCCATGTGTACGAATCGAACGTTCCATTTTTAAAAACTTGTTGTTCGAATTTTTTCCGAATCCTTTTTTGATATCTCGTTCAGCCTCGTCTTTTTTCGGGCAGCGATAACGAGGTTTGAAATTGGAATCACGACGGTCCGTTACTAGGCTATTTAGCGCGCGCTTTTCTTCGTTGACACTTTTTTAAAATATGGCCGCCGCGAGATGAATAGTCGGCCGTTACTGGTAATTAGTGAGGCTTATCTTTTAGATTAGTGTTGCTCGGCACTGCGTATTGTATGTATTGATTTATTTAGTTGACCGTGTGTCGGTTGTTTTCGTCGGCGGCGTGTTCGGTCACTCCGGCCGGGGCGATGACCAAATTATTGCCAAGAACGAGTCCCGCCGGTGGCTGGTCACCGACGCGCGCCCAATTCACATGATCCCGCGGCGTCTGTAAATCTTGATAAAACATTTTAGACGAAATTAAAAATTCTCTTCGGCCAACTATTTGTCGACGTTAACGAGGTTGACACGTCGGTGTTAGACTATCGCGGGTGATTAAAAATAAAAACAGTTTTTCACTTACAAATGTTATCTGACGAAACAATTTTATTTATAAGACAGACGTAACACACTTAACATAAATCTGAACGCGGCCGTAGCACTTATACAGATTATACAAAACTAAAATACCTAAAGCGAACGCGTCTGAGCCGCGATGGTACAAAAGACAAGCAACCCGGCTCGGTTCAGAAATGCGTCACTCACAGAATTCGAAGTTTAAATAGTCAATCACGAGTGTCGGTGTGGCTAATCTCGCATTCACAGCCACAATAGAGGTAACGAACGGACAAACGGACAGACGCAGTAATAAGCGGCGCGTGGGCGGCTCCGCGGGACAATGTCAACCTTATTTATGATGATACACATTTTTCGGACTTTTTGCCCGACGCGACGGCCCTATCGGCTCGAAATTGGAATTTTCTTAGAATAAGTGAGTATTTTAACGAGGCGTGGCAAGCGCGCTCATTTTATTATTAACATGGAAATCCTTTAAGTAGTTAAGTATGTCCTTATTTTAATACTTTGAATAAAAGCAAAAAGATACTGCGGCCGTCGCGTCGAAAGGAAATCGTTATCTTAACGACCGCGTATTTACGTGAAATCTGACTGGGAGAGAGTCGCGAACTGTCCCTTGAGTGCAGCAGCCGATAAGAGGGCACGGCTATCGTCCGCGGTTCATGTGCCAGCTATTGACCTCACTGTTTACATTACACACGTAAGATATTCATATTACGCAGAACTACGATAACCGAAGCATATTAGTTTCAATTTGTAAACCTAATCGCGGGTCCACGGGGTTAATGGTCGCTTAAAATTAATTTTAATATTATAAAAAAAGTTTAATTGCGCGTCTCTGATAAGCTGTAAAAATACTTTATCAAGAAGTCAGCTGATACAGATTTACAACTCGCGAGACGGGCATTACCGCGGCTGTGTTTTAAAGAGTTCAAATTAAAAATGGAATGGGAAGTAAAACTTTCATCCGCGGCCTTAAAACAAGTGTTAACGTTCCCCCCGCGGTACTTTCTGAACGATAAATCTGCTCGCGAATCGACCGAATTCGAGCGCCCGGCATCGCTCACAGTTCTATTATTAAAAAAAGCAAGAAGAAAAACATTCTAGGCGTAGAATGGATATCGAAGCGATTCGGCTCGAGAGCGGCGCAACCTTACTCGAATTTAGAACGGGCCCTACGAGATTCGAATTCAAATATAGAACAGTGAAGTGTTGCCAGTAATTAAGGTAGGTGCGCAGCGTTCGGATGCGGCGCGCGATTGGTTTATTGACACGTGTTAGCGCTGTCGCGTCGGTGTCGTGCCGCCGTGTCCCCATGCGGATGGGCAAATGGAATAATGGACGTCTGGGCCCGCATCCGCCGCGGGAGTCGGATACAACTCTTGCAACGCTCTGGATACAATTTTTCAATTAAATCGACCAGACAGAAGATCCCTAATAGGTGTCGTTAAGAAGTCGTGTGCCCGATTTTCGAACTGTCCCCGTAACGAGGCCGTTTTATTAGTATTTATGGTCGTGAAACAAACGCATGGAGCATTCTTTGGTCTCTTACGCTGTGTGTATCATGAATGAAACGGAATTTATGACTAGCGCCCGCCATAATGTTGTGTCGCTGGTAAATTGAAGAGGTCGCAGTCACGGCGTTAATTCCCGACTCGGCTGGCACATCTCAATCCGGCCGGCTAATATTTTAATACACAAAGATTTTTCTAAGTTTTACGGTCGTATTACGTTCGAGTCGAACGGGACGCAGTAAAATTCGATACGAGCATCTCGCAGCGTCTAACGACGCTTGATTTACCACTATCAATTTAAAGAATACATAAAAACACACCTGAATGATTGCTACCTACCTCGCTTTAATGTATCATTTTTATAGTGCCAATTTATGCCTGTAACAAGTATTGTTTGGGAATTAAACAGTGTTTTTTTTTGATGTGGCAATTGTCAATTATTATTATTAGATGTATGCTATTCATATGCATTATTCACTGTTACGAATCGGTTTTGGTGGCCCCTCAGCCGTGTGAATAGGTTGCCAGATGACAGGAAGGCGACGGCTATAGGCGGCGGGAGGCGAGCGCGAGAGGGACAGGCGACGCTAAGGGTGGCGTTCATCATGTCCCACCCCGCGTCGGGCACAAGTGACGGTTCTGTCTTCCCCAACCGCCTGCGTTCGAAAACCTCGTCTAATTTTATCTACTTTTTATATATAAGCGCTTTCCGTGGCAGAGTTAACGCAGAGCAAGACGCCCAGCTCACCGCGACGTTTGAACGTATCATTCATGTCTGTTGCCGCAAAAGAGTTAATTTTTTACTTCTCGGAATCGACCTACGCTAATCTCGTAACCGCAAGTCGTAAAAAACGATAACCCCACGGCCACGGGCGTTTCAAGCAAAATTTAAATAACTGAAGCGATTAATAACGGCGAGCTTAATTAGCGCAACAGGGTTCTGAACTCATCAGCGTTTGACGGAATGACGTATGCGCTGCCCCCACGACAATGCACGACCCACCAAAATTTTAATCATATTTTGATAGTGCTAAAGGAACAAATCGAAGAAACAGTATGGCGCGCAAAAACCGGCCCCTCCGTAAACTTATTACACTGTAAGATTCCCAGCGAGAAAAAACCACAAGAATGTCATTTAAAAAAATTAAAACGCTAAGATGCTTATTTTTTCTTTATGGCAACCCAAATGGACTAAAGGTTATCTCGATGGAAAAAAGGCGGGACTGAGCGATTCCATTTTTAAAACGTATCATTTAATTTTGGAACCGGCTCTCGAGCCGTCAAAAGGTAGTCATTACACGTTTTGTGGCGGACGATTCTTAGCGCCCGCACATTACACAACTAGGTATTTATGAATTATGAGCTTTATTGACAAAAATGTTGTTTATGGACTGTGAGCGCTGGCAACACCGTTTGGAGTCAAGCAATTGGGCCACGGACTGGTGATTGATTGTTATGCCTCTTGTTTGTGATTGTCGAGTGGCTGACATGTCTAAATGAGACCGATCTTATTAACACAACCTCTAAACAACCGTTGATAGTTCAAATGAAGAACTGATAGAATCAGCTGGGTAGCCAGACCTTTTTTTATTATAATAAAAACACTGGCAGACAATCAACCAAGCTTGAATTATGGCTCGTTGCGTTGGAATTTATGATGCGCCCCGTGCAAGAAATTCAGGGACTGCACAAGCATTTCAAACATCAACAAAACCTTGGAGATTCACACGGAAATCCACATCAGGTGTCTCTGGAGGAACAAAAACAACTTTCAGAGCCACCGCGCCAAACGGACATCCCTTCGATTTTTTGCTGCAGGCAATTCCAGAGTTATTTCATTTATTAATTGCCAGCGTTGTAATTGTGGCGAGGTGTGAATATGATCAGGACAGAATTTTAATTACCCGGTATCCATACGTGATGTAATGTGACCTAAAATGTTATGGGAAAATAATTTATGGATCTATGTGTGTTGTTCTTTGGCGTTGAAAATGTTGTGGTGTGAGTGAGCAGATGAGAATGTCCGCCATATGTCAACCGCCTACGCGAGTGACGTCACCGTGTGACCGTCACTATTTAGATTGATTGTGGTGGAGAAATAACAAGGGCCTCGGTTGGAG
Organism: Xestia xanthographa; assembly: GCA_905147715.2. Classification (NCBI taxonomy): domain Eukaryota; kingdom Metazoa; phylum Arthropoda; class Insecta; order Lepidoptera; family Noctuidae; genus Xestia; species Xestia xanthographa. The sequence goes on from LR990652.1 coordinate 27,404,136, forward strand.
GTCGTGAATGAGCAACCATAATATTATAAAAAACTTTTCAACTTTTTTACTAGTGTCCTAGTAGGAACATCAGCATTTCACACGAGGTCCTGTTAGTAGTATTCTTATATCAAGTTTGGAAACGAGTGACAATGTATATTATAATCCCGTATGTGTTCAACCTGTAAATAAATAAATTATGGAAAAAATAGTGGAACTCAAACCATAGATTGAAGCCATTCAAAACCAAATGTGCTTCCTTTAAAACTTGAACCAAATAAAAATCCGTATCTTCGTATACCGGAGAATGTGACTCATACTACCTACCTAACTTCAGTGATTTAATTTATCCAGCTATCTTTCCGTTAACATGGACACTGCGACAGTGACATGTTAAACCAAAAGCTCTTTGACAATATAACGGAACGCATGCATAGCCCGCCTTATAAAAAAATACAAGCTGTGTACAGTACCTATACGTTGTAAAGAGGTTGACAAAAAAAAGATTACTGTCATTTTTAATTTGATTCTGTCAAAATTACAGGGTTTATGATCGAATGCATAAAGGATAAATGTCTTGGTTTAGCTAATACATAATAATTATGATTGTCTTTGAGGAAAATAAGTGTGGTGATATTTCCTAGAAACACTGTCTCTATAATAGTGATCATTTATTTTTTATGTCTTGGAATATATACGTAATGGAAAAAGCAATTAAATGAGATCACTTATTAATTATGGAAAGGAAAACATAAAGTAAATCACGTAAACAGTAATCTTTCCTTATATTACCCAGAATCTAATCAAAGTTTAACATAACCTCAAAAAAAGAACAACACCACTGAAATGAATTCGAAAATTAGACATGGCGGCCTCGGTTGCCCCGCGGCTAATTTGTTTCATGGCGACCAAACGTAATGTCGATTAAATAAACGCTAATTTCACCCCCGTATCACCCCCAAACGTAGGCGTAGTTTGTTATCCAACTAAGATCAGTGCGTGTTGTCGAATTATTATGAATGGAACGCGCCTTTCCACGGTAGCCATTTTGGAAAAATGGGCGGTAAAATTTTCTCGGTGCCATGACAGAATTTGAAGGTATTTCTTTTCATTGAAGATTTTGTGAGTCGAAGCATGACTTCTGTCTGAGTAGTATTATGCTTATAATATCAAATAAAGTCTTAGGAATCCAATTGACCTGTTTTAATTCTTAAGAATTAACGTTGAACATAAAAATGGCACAGTTTTGTACCAAATCTGTAAGTATAATCTTAAAGTTTCTCGACACGTTTGTCAAATTCACAAAAGTCCGCAATGAGCTTCGTACACAAAATAATTTTAGGCGTTCACAAACATCCATTGTTTCAAACATGCTCCAATAAAAATACCTAACTTCGACGCCATTTTCATAACGCGCCAACACAAATATAACCTCAAAACTGGAACAAAACCTTTACTACACCAAAACAAAGTCGAAAATCGCTTGATAGTTTTTTTTACGACGATTTGTTTTATAAAGGACATTTTTATAATCCTTATCACTTGGTAATAGAGTTCAAAATGCGTGTCATATGTGTGTACGATTCAGTTTATAAGTAATTATGATTTAAGGCGACTTTTACGACACCGATTATTGTTGAGCGCTTGTAAATAGTTAGCGCTGCGATTTTGTACGGTTATATACGTTTGGTTGCTTAATTATAACCATTTAAATCGAGTTGATTGTCAATTCAGCGAAACGACGTCATGGTTCTGCTAACTCTTGCGACGGCAACGACGCCTTGCTCTGGTTGTGTTGATGTCTCTCTTGCTCATTCGTTTGACTTTGTCATAAGTACTGAAGTGTCAATGTCAGTCAATGTCCTTTGCTTGATTCATATACAGCCAGAGTTATTAACTCATTTGGCGCGAACCATGAAGGTTCGATAATTTGGCCATCCTCCTTGTTAGGTTCTAACTTTTGACAAAGCAATTTAATTCAAACGGTTACCAAGAAGTGAAAACCACCATTGGTAGTGACTTGTGAGCACCAACAATGAAATCTTCTGTTTATAATTTAGTAGCTAATTTATGACCTCAATAGAACTTTAAGGGCCTGTACTACCTCAAATGGCTTAGCATGATCCTCCGTTACGCCTAAAATACTGCAGCATTAATTTTGAAATAAACATACCTATGGTAAAGTTGAGGATTAATGGTAAGTATTATATGTGTCACGAAAACACGATTTCATAAACTTTTCTCAATAGAAAAAAATTCCAAAGTTCCAAATCAAACAATAAACCCCTGGTATTATATCAAAAAGTACTTCAAATTAGATCATGAAACTTTGCATAATAACTGAACTATAACTATAAAGCAGGTCCTAAGTGTTTTATTTTTTTAGTCCAATCAATAGATTTTTTGTAAATCGCTAAAAAAAAACACTCATTTCGCACTATTCGGCCCGCAGTGACTGACGTAACAACCGCTTTGTAGTGCAAGCTGATTAGAACTTTATTCTAACAGGGTTTCCAATGAAGTTTGAACCACCACAAATAGAGTTGCTAATTTAGCTCCGTATATTCGTCTTAAGACTTCTATGCCTTGACCCACTTTAAGCCTTTTCTCTCATTTCATTTACTTAAGCTATCTACAATCCTTCGAAAATGATCAATATTACCCTCTGTCACTTTTACTTTGGTCATCTAAAATATCAGTTTTACCCGACTACGACGAACCAAAGAGAAGGGTTATAATTTTTTGCTCCTTAGCCTTATCCAATCTGGGATAATATTTAACTCATTCACTGTGATTTTTTTTGTTATTACACGATTTATTTTGTTGAATTCAGTATGTATACATTATTTACAATTTACAAATCTATTAAAATAAACTAAACTAACATAACTAAAAACTTAAAAAATGGCGTCGAAAAAGCCTCCTCCTCAACACTGTCAACTGGTAATGTCCCCAAGAGACTGGCGGCGTTACCACGCTGTGTGGCAACGCTAAGCCTTTGGCCAAGGTAAAAGTCAGCCCTAGGGTCACGGGAAGTGTCAACTAAGCGTTTTGAAATTTCCTTGAAAAGGCTGTGAGTGCTCGGACCCCACGGTCCTAGTGGTTTAACCCCAAACGGCTCGAAAATATAGTTACCAATTAGGTTACTATATTTTCGCCGCTTGAGGTTCTCCGCTGTGATTTTGACGGTATCCAACGGCATAATAAGATGACACCATAAAACAATACTATTATACACCAATCTCTCACTTTATTTTAGGCCTGAAAACCCGATTTATTGTCAATTAATTGCCAAATTCGATTTTCAGTTGCTTTGAAATCAATAAATAGTTGAGTCATTGAGTTGATTAAGTATACAGTGAAGTCACAGTTGGCTATTGCCATACAAAATCTATGAGAGAACCGCGTTTTGACAGCTCTTAAAAAGTATCTCAATGGGGGCTATCGTTTTTGACCTCACCAGATGGCGCACTGTCGAGTAAGGTCCTGTCAAAAATTCTATTTTATATTTTAAAGCACCAATAACTTCATAGAAAAGTTTATTTTATTACGTATAACGACACAGTGTTAGCTTTAGCTTTAGCATATATTTACAATATTCTTCCTAAAATTAGTAAGCATGAAACATTTAAAAATCATTCTACCTCCAAGTACTAACAATATTATGGTCCTAAGTTGCTACTTAACATCTTCAAGTCATAATGAATCAGGAATGGCTCAATCTAGAACACAATCATAGTATAAATACGTGACAAAAAATCACGCAACGCGCCAACACTGTATGACATCTGACATTTTGGTGGACCTTAGGCTACACAAGCGCCTCTAGCGGCAAATTCACACGCGATAGCCCCCATTCGTGTGTTGTGATGATGATTATCATCATCTGGCAGATCTTACTTCATCATCATTTTTTGTGGTGAGCACAGAATGTCCTCTTCTGCCATCATTATTCAACAGCAGCAGTGCCAGTATCCAACGCCACAATCCAATATTTATAAATAAAAAAAAACAATTTTGACACAATAATTGACAGGTGTCACACAAATTCTTTAGGCATACAGATTATAATAACGATTAGGATTTAATCACAGATATAACGCCAGCCTTAGATAAAACTCATTGAATGTTGTAAAAACTATCTACTTTATCGATAAGAAATCGTTACATATTATCTTGGGTTTTTTTTTAGTAAATAAAAATAATCCTATGACGCTACCTGTGTTTTGAAAGTATGAATTAGATTAAGATAAAGAAATTAGCGCCGAGCAGACAGTGGGTATTACCATTAACTTGTTTAATATGTGCAGTTCTACTGTCTAGCATGATTTTCTTAGTATTGTATCATTTATGACAAAAACATTTAGTATACTCGTATGTCTCGTATGGTCCTGGGCCGACTCATTGCCTAAGATTGTCATCAACACGCTCAGAAGAAAAACATTTTATTTCAATAAAATAGCTCTGTCTGACCATGGGTTCGTTCACTGTTCATGCACGGTTGTTTGTTGTTGTTTTCATATGACAAAACGGAAGGAAAAATGAATATTTAAAAAAGGGGGAAAATATAATTACCACCAAAAATAACTTTGTGACCACTAACGTCTATCACCTAAAATATCAATTGATCACCAAATTTAGTAAATTGAACACCAAATTTGAATGAGGTGGTTGATGACCAACTAGTTTTGCCTAGGCCGACTTGGGGCACCCCGACACGACATTTTTTTATAAACCAATCAGGAGTAGGAGCCCCGCTCGGCGGGGCTCCGTCGACCGGGTCTCCCTCGACTCGGATGCAAGAGCATAACAGTTCAATTTCTGGTGGTCATAAATACATTTTTGGTTCTAGTTTTACGATAAAATGGGGATTAATTTTGGTGATCATTTACTAATTTTGGTGATCATTTACTAATTTTGGTGATCATTTACTAATTTTGGCAATCAAAAGTGATTTTTTTGCCGTTACATTTTGCGAAATCTGGTGGTTCGTTAATTGTATGCCTTATAAAAAGGGCAAACGAGGATGCTCAATTTCTGCCTAATATCACGCATTGTAGAAAAGGAGAGTGGTTCTTGCAAGGTAACATTATTGACACTGTCCTTATTCTAGATTCCATCATAGAACAGATAAATCTTGCTCAGAAATAAATAGTCTTAAGGTTAACAGGACACAATAGGAAAATTATTTAGTCAATAATAATATTCTAGTTTCTTAGAATTAATTTATTCTACCATTGGTTTGCTTACGTATGGTCATTATATTATTGATGAAGGTCTGTCGTAATGGTCTGTATGTCGACTATATCATTAATATTGTCACCTTCGAAGTACGTATTATCAAGATGACTGGTTTAGAGGGTGAGCAGAGTCTATGGTCAGATTATTAAAATTGACATAACATCACGCCTTGTTATCTCTTAAGGGGTTAGGTAGAGGTGTTTGTAAACAGTAAACCCATATTTTGCTAGCTCTGTTAAAGCTGCATGTATAAGGGGGGTGCTTGTTGTGTTAAAAGTCTATTCGTGTTTAAAAATGGCCTGTTCTAAAATATTAGAAAAAAATTGTTATATCCTTTACGTTGTCTGTATTTAAAGAAAATGATTAATTTTGTATCATTCGAAATTAATGGAGACAGAATGTTAGTCTTAATGACTGAACCAAACTCGTGCCAATTTTACATACTTAAACATAGTCGATATCTGGATGACCGAGCTTTGCTCAGTTTTTTTTTTTCTTAAAATGAAACCAAGCTAGATCGATTTATCGCCCCCGAAACCCGCTGCATACTAAATTTCATGAAAATCGTTGGAGCCGTTTCCGAGATTCAGATTAATTATATGACAATATACAATATACCTACATATATATTTTATACAAGAATTTCCTCGTTTAAAGGTATAAATCTTTCACTCAAGAAAAAACACAGTATTCCTTCTGCAGAATACAATCATACTTGGACATAATTCTTCAAAAATTTAGTAAGTACCTACATGAAGAAAATTGCCCCCCCTCTGATAATTTTCCATTTGAACCTATTCACATATTATAATCCCACGTACAAACCATCTTTAAAACGCATACATTTAGGGACAACGTTTACCCATAATAACAGGGGAATCTATCCCTTGGCATTCCCCTTTATAACCAAGTAAGGGTGATGGCGCCAAAACTGTAAAACCTAGTCTAGATACAAGTTTACAATGATTGCAGATTCATTTTTAATGAGTTAATGTGCCCCTCTTGCTAATTACTGCTTGTAGTCACTCCCTTGCCGACCAATTACTGTTAAACGCTAAGGTTGATCGGCTCCCCTGGTAGGAGGCATGTTTTAATTGTTTGGGCTAAGTCTTGAGGATTTTAATGATCCTATAGAAGGTAATTGAAAATCTTTATTTCTTACTAGCTGACGTCCCGCGGTTTCACCCGCGTAGTCCCCGTTCCCGTGGGAGTACGGGAATAAAATATAGCCTATAGCACTACGAATAATGTAGCTTTCTACCAGTGAAACAATTTTTAAAATTGGTTCATTACTTCCGGAGATTACCCCCTACATACAAACTTACAAACATACAAACTTACAAACAAATGTTACCTCTTTATAATATTAGTATAGACTAGGCCGTGTGGAGTTCAATAATTGTCACAAGGGATCTTACTATTGGAATAAAAAGTATACTTTATGTTAATCCAGGTTATAAACTATCTGTGTGCCAAATTTCATCGAAATTCGTTCAGTAGTTTTCGCGTAAAAGAGTTACAAACATCCATCTATCATTACAAACTTTCGCATAAAATTTACGAGCATAATATTAGTAAGATTTCTTTTTACAAGAGATTTGTTGTTTAGATAAAGTTTAAAAACCAACGTGTACCAAGAGGCGAGATTTTATAAGAGATCAAAAATTCGAAACCCGTACTATAAAATGTTAAAAGATCAAAAAATCGAAACCCGTACGTAACTATAAAATGTTCAAAACTTACTATCATCATCGTTCGCCAGATCTCGGGGTTTCTTCTCCCATAACAGGCGAGACAACAAACAAAATCTAATTAGTCCGTGAGATAGATTTCCAAAAAATATCGGACCCATATTTTTTCTATTTTCACGTAAACAAAAATCGAAGACGATACAGTGCGTCAAGAACTTGTGTGACGTCACATTTGGGTACATTTTTGCCATATAGTGACGTCACAAGACGATCTTCGATGATCTTTGATGCGTTTTATCTTCGTAATTTTTTATTAATTTGGTAAGTACTTTGATTATAAAGATCTGATTAAACAAAAAACACGTATCCAATATTTTCGATAATCTAACTGACGGACTAAACAGAATCATATTTTTTTTAGTCAGTCATCATCCCTATTCTCGGTTTTGTTCGACCCTCATACAGGTGATATGAAGGCATCATCATCTGCCTAGCCTTTTCCCAACTATGTTGGGGCCGGCTTTCAGTCTAACCGGATGCAGCTGAATACCAGTATTTTACATGGAGCGACTGCTTATCTGCCCTCCACAACCCAGTTAGTACTGGGTAATACGATACTCCTTGGTAAGACTGGTTGTCAGACTTTTTGGGACACTGACTACCTGTAACGACTGTCAAATATCTTCAATTGACAGCCAGGACCAACCGCTTAACGACGCATCATTTCAAAATTCGAACCTGTAAAATGGAAAAAAGAAAACATGCTGTAAACAAAAACATAGCCGCAAAGATTAGTGGCACAGTTATGTCCTGATAATGTCCGAAGCCTTGCAATCATTACTTAATCTAAATAAGGCTCATACATAACACATTCACCCGTATATACCGGGCTAGCGAAAATCTCAAATATTCTCACTCGCAGGGGAAAAACACTGCGTTCCAATTTCAACTGACTTCTTTTTTTGAATTATGAGATTAATTATTATTGTTAGCATTGTTTTAATTATAAATTGAATCATTAATCACTTTAAAACTACTACACTGATTTAAAAGAAAGGCTACGTGACATTCTGGTGTAGTGGTCACGACGACCTTGTTCAATTCCCAGGTTGGGTAAAGAGTTATTGCAGTGTTTCTCAAACTGGGGGTCGCGAGGGGGACCCTTTATAGGGGGGTCGCAAGAGGTCGCGAAAAATGCCTCAATAAACAAAACAATAAAGCCTAGAAAAATAAATTTAATAAGAAAATGTTAAATAGAGGATATAAACATTTGTATGTTCATACAAATTAACAAAATAAAAAAAACTATTAGTGTTCATCCAGAATGGGGAGACACACTGTGGAATTAATGGCGCTAGCATAGCTGGTTCCCAACATCGTCATTGGTTGAAAATGTGGTAATGTCATTTTATATTTCAAAATAGCTTAATCTCATTGGTCAAAATTGAGATCAGCTATGGTGGCGCCATCTTAGATTATCTTTGCCTGTGTCTCCTCATTGTGGTTTAGCTTGTTTGTCATTAACTAATTTCTCCCATCGTGGATCCGTTTTTGCTACATTGAGAATTTAAATCGAATTCCAAATTATAAAAAAAAAAAAATTAAAAACATTTTTATATATCAAATTTTGTATAGATATATTTGTAACATATAAATACAAGAAAAAAAAGCGAAGAGGGTCGCCAAATATTTTTTCATACTAAGGGGGTCGTGTCATGAAAAAGGTTGAGAAACACTGAGTTATTGGACTTTTCAACCGGGAATTAGTATCGGAGTCTGAATTTGTGCCTGGTTGTTGGCAATAGGCTCACTTCCTTTCACATGGGCCTTTGTATAATTAGCAAAAGGGGTGTATTTAGTCCAGTAACTTTGTCGCCTGATAGTATGGGGTAGTATGCGTCAAATCCAGTAGTTCTGATTTTTTGCAGACTTGTTTATGATGTTGGCCTAATGAATAATCCAAGTTTGTGAACTCGAGCGCCGAACGCAACTCTGTCAAAAATCAGAACTACCGGATTTGACCAGTGTTGCCAACTCTACATGTCAAAAAGTCTACGCTTGAAAAGTCGCTAGATGTCGCTAGCTATGGACCAAGATCAAGTTGCTAGAATTCGTTAAAAAAAATCGATTCTCGTTTGGTGCGGTTCGTTATTTTTCTGCATTTTGTGCTTTTATTTTTCTTTTTATACCTTTTGTTTAGATATAATAATATAGTTCTATGTAAACACGACATGAAAAGTTTTATAAGGTTATTAAGGTGAAGGTTATTAGGTTATAAAGGTTATTAAGGTGAATCTCAATCTTCACTTCTACTTCAATAGAAAGATGACCTTTGGAATCAATTGAAAATGTGTCCAACATTTTGCCGTCTACTTCTAAAGGTAATCTTTGGTTAATCAACAATATTATACATAATAATATAATTCGATGTAAACATGACTTGAATAGTTTTGTAAGATTAAATATCTCAATCTTCACTACTACTTCAATAGAAAGAAGACCTTTGGAATACTTATTTACTTTTTTATTTAAACTCTAGAAGTCGTTAGAATAGTCGCTAGATTTTTTTTGTCGCTAGACACATAATTTAGGCCGCTGTAGAAAGCGAAATGTCGTTAGATCTAGCGACAAGTCGCAATTGGCAACACTGGATTTGACGCATGCTGTGATGTATAAAGTTACTGGACTATATTAGATGGTATGTTACGTCAACTGATTCTAAAGTTAAAAAGCTTTTGGGATGCAGAGACAAACAGAATTCGAATGTGTGTAAAACCGCGGGTAATGACTAGTTTGAAGTAAATAGTTTTGCCCTGCACTATGCAGTTATTCAGAGGAATAACTAAATTAAAGATATAAAGGTTGACAGTTCGGTGGCCACTTCCATTCACTCCGTATAATTTAGTCGTTAAAGTGCGAAAATTTAAATTTTCTAAGATTAACTTTGATTGGGTTGTATATTGGCCAATGTTGGTTGGTTTAAATTGAAATTGTTAGCTTCTATAAGTAAATAGTTTTATTTGTAGTACCAATGAATTATAGAAAAAATGTAGAGAAGAATTTTAGGTCTTAAAAAAATATTGAGCCCAAGGAAAATATTTCGTAGTTGGTTTAAATTGAAATTGTTAGTTTCTTTAGCTAGTTTTATTTGTAGTACCAATGAATTATAGAAAAAATGTACAGAAGTACTTTAATTCTTAAAAAATATTGAGTCAATGGAAAATATTTTCGTACGTGCACAAAAAAACTTAATGAAAAATTATTTCTTAAGAAAAACTTTAATCTACAACAAAATAAACATTTGCCAAAAATCTTTGTTGTTATTGTAAGCCAGCGAAGACTGAACTAAAGTACAGTCAGCAACACAAACTACCGATACCGGTAAAAACCGATACCACAAAGACTTAGGTACTATCGCGTGGTCTTTTCCGCCTGACCATTTTAATTTTTTTTCGCTTAAATCATGCGGAGGCGCCGAGCTTCGCCCCCTTAAAGTTTGGGCCTATTAGGAAAGCGTCAACTTTGGCGCGCAAAGTAACAATAACTCTCGTTTGGCGTGCGTCGTCAATGCGCTCGGCCGATTCGGTATCTTTTCATTCATTTTTTCTACACAAAGTCAACGGGACGGGGCTAGAGAGCGTTTTTATGTTGCGAGTGCAAGCAAAAATGAGCTTAGTACACACACAGGTGGACAGGCGGGAGTGTCCTCGATAGTACTTACCACAAAAACAAATTACAATGAACTTAACATCAGTAACGTACTAATAAAGTGACGTATTGAATGCGCAGTAAACTTACGCAGGTACAGCCAGCAAAACAATGGGCTTTATCAGAAATAAAGTCACTTACTTTAACGTTGGTTATCACGATTATAAATTATGTGTGAGTACTAATGTTGTTAGCGTGTCGTCTGTTACAGAAGTAAGCCATTTCCTTTATTATGGTACGGTTGGCAATATAATCGATAAATGTGAAGTTCTGTGCTTTGTCAATACAACTATACTCCTACTATCTATTTATTTTGATACATATTTATAGTATTCTTACAAATCCTTGTAGTTTTTATCTGCACTAATGTTATAAATAGGAAAGATTTTTATTTTTGTGTGTATGTTTGTAATGAATAAACACAAAAACTACTGCGCCGATTTCTAAAATTCGCCATTAGAAAGCTACATTTACCCTGAGTAACTATATTTTATCCCCGTATTCCCACGGGAACGGAAACTACGCGGGTGAAACCGCGTGACGTCCGCTAGTTAGTAATAAATTAAAATTATTTTCAGAAATATACACCTACCACTGTTTGTCTCTGCATCACCCATAGGTTGACTGGTAGAGAATGCCTATGGCATTATGTCCGCCTCTAAACTTTGTGCTTGAAGTCTTAAATAAAAAAATAAACTATCTCCAAAATAAGTTCATAAGTAAAGGTTATCAGAAATTATAACTTTAATCATTCATAGCCCAGCTTTGATTAATTTACTCCAAAACCTTTAAAATGCATAGATGCTCTATCACAACCTGCCTAGCATTTGCTCAACTATTGAAGGAAGGAAGTACTTACAAACAATTAATTACGGTCCTAAATAAAATGAGCTACCGAATCTAGCTTGCTGTCTGTACATTAGCGTATTGTTTACTTGGCATTAAGTAGCAAGAGAAGCGGGTATTGAGACCTAGTATATCGCACAAATACTTATTTACTATACAATATACATGGTATTGTATATTATATTTATATACCTTCAGTGTAAACAGGACGCAAGATTGCCTTGCCAATAGTAATGCGTTAGAAAATAAACTTTAAAATAATAGAAAGAAGATTTATTTTGAGAGGGTTATGTTTTGTTTCATGTGATGAGGAGGGACAAATCGCATGTGACTAAAGAAGTGATAAACATAATAGGCTTGTTTCCTGAAATAATTTAATTAGTCCGTCAGTTAGATTATCAAAAAAAAATTAACACGTATTTTTTCTTTTGTTACGTAAACCAAAATTGAGGAACGACGCTTTTAAAATTCTCAATACGTCACGCCCTGCTATAATTTTAGTGCGTTGTGTTGTGACGTCATGAGCCCCCCCACTCTCGAGTTTTGATGCGTTTTATCTTTATCAATATTCATAGATTTACAAAAACAAAAAATACGTGTCCATTGTTTTCCAATACTCTAACTGACGGACTAAATAGATTTGTAATTTATTGATGGTGGAAACTAGCCTATTGTTGATGGATGAAAGAGAGGAAGACCAAAGGAAAGATGGATGGATTGTGTGAGGAATGATATGAAGGAGAAAGGAGTAAATGATAGCGTGAGGGTTGACACAGGAGAAGGTCCTGGTGAAGGTTGCGGAAATCCGCTACATGCGAGTCGCACGACCCGATCAATGTGACACTTGGGGGAGGCCTATGTCCAGTAGTGGACGTCTTTCGGCTGAAATGAATGAATGATTGACAGTGGAGAATGGAAAAAGAAAACGTATTGCGCCGACATCAAGTATCAATTACAATTATAAACTGCATGCATGATTCAAATTAATACTTTTAATAACAGCTATATCATGTAAAATTTGCACTCTAAAATTAATGGCAGAATAAGAGAAATATGCTTTATCTTTAAGATCCTCCTGTACCTTATTTACGCAAATAAATGGTCTATTCCAGAAATCCCCACCGACAAATCCCTACCAGTGGGGATCGTTACTTTTTTTCCAGAAATCCCCACTAGTTAAATAACCTCAGCCTAGTGGGGATTTTTTGAAAAACTAAACAACAATCCCACCAGATGTTACTCTTTTCAAACAGATACATTAAGTAAACTAACAAATTACTTATTTTGATTTGATTTGAACATGGGACAAGGTGAGGAAGATAATGATAATCTTTAATTACATAATGAACACTGGCATTTTGAAGATTTCAAAGATACAAACAAAATATAAGAATATTTTATAAATATGTATTCTGAAAGGAAGTCGGTTAAAAAAGCAGCTGTTACAATATATTTGAAGAATAGAAATGGGGGAAAATATAATGACCACCAAAAATAACTTTGTGACCACTAACATCTTTCACCTAAAATATCAATTGATCACCAAATTTAGTAAATTGAGCACCAAATTTTAATGAGGTGGTTGATGACAAACTAGTTTTGCCCCGACACAGATAGATTAGGTTAGAAGGATATGGCGGGGTCGAATGAGCGAGCAAATAGACCCCACCATACCCTTCGTGGTTATTTTTTTATAAACCATTTAGAAGTATGTTCTCGAGGCTCCGTCGACCAGGTGCAACTCAACTCGGATGCAAGAGCATAACAGTTCAATTTCTGGTGGTCATTAACTAAAAAAATGAATTTATGGTTCTAATTTTACGATAAAATGGGGATTAATTTTGGTGATCATTTACTAATATTGGCAATCACGTGATTTTTTTGCCGTTACATTTTGCTAAATCTGGTGGTTCGTTAATTGTATGCCAATAGAAATTTCTGTTTGGTATATTACTAATTTCCACATTCATGATTTCACCAAGCCATTACCGATCTCAATCAGTTCAAAATTAAAACATCTGAAGATCAGAACCAAGCGGGGTTGAAGTGGTTGTGTAAAAAAAAAAGAAAAAAAAAGTAAAGCAAGGTGCGGTAATGACCGGTCATGTCTATCGATCGGTGCAAAACGCATCGTCACCCTATTTGATGGCTCGACTATACAAAATGGACGATATCAATATACTGCATGAAGGTTTAATGTGGCGGTTAAAAGTAAAAAGAAAACAACGAAAAATTGGATGAGAGTGCAACTGAAAATTATTTGTGATATTTCTCGAAGGGTTAAGCAGAGGTGTGTCTCACATTTACTACACTACTACAACAGCCCATAACGTCCACTGCTGGACATAAGCCTCTCCCATGATTGGAGGAATTTGCCGTAATCTCCACGCTTGGCAGGCGGATTGGAGATCGCAGTGATGAAAGACTAACAGAAAACGCTGCTGCCCATTCTCTGGTCTACGGAGGCGCTCTGCCTCAGACATTAGTCGCCTTATACGACACCCGTGAGTGTAATGGGCTGGTTCTATTCTACTCTGCCGGATACCACACGGCTGTCTCACATTTAACCAGTTATAATTAATAGGAGGCGAGCCTATTGCCATCAACTATGCCCAAATTGAGGCTTCGAACTGCGACTGAGAAATTCCGGCTGGAACCCAATGGCACTGCTCGAGTCGAGAATCGAAACCAGACACTCGCATGCTCATTAGTAGTTTAGTACATACCATTTGCAACAACTGACACCATACTAATATTTCTGTTGATTTTTGAAAACTGTAGTAGAAACTGCAGCAAAGTCACATGTACGAAAATTATAAGTTTTTTTTTATTTGACAGTCATACCATGAAATACCGGGAACTCAAAATAAATAGTAAACATAGTAAATATATCGTTTTTTTAGTGTTAGTGATAATGCGGAAATTAACTATAATAATAATATTAACTACTGTTGCATCTAAAATTGTAATGTTAGTTCATTTATTATGTCATTACTAAGATAAGGATGCAAATGACAAGACTACATTAAAGATGATGGAATTTTAATTATTCAACAATTATAGAAAATCCTTAGCGTAACTTTAGCATGACCATGTCTATGGTCATTCGTATCTCTATGACATTACGCATGTCTATGCGTAATGTCATAGAGATACGAATGAATGAAGGAAGGGCCATAGACAGCATTTAAATATGGAACTTATCAACCATTTTTGTTTTTAGTTAAATGTCCAATTGCAGTCTGTCATTTGTAGATCTTTAACCGTCTAGTTTTTTCATCACAATTTCTACAGACAATTTCAAAAAGTCTTACCAACAGCTCCCGCTTGATAAATTATCATTTTAGCGCCAAAAGAACCATGCTGCACTGTCGCATAGGACCATACCATCGAAAGCATTTAAATATGGAACATTATTTTTGGCAGTTTTTAATTTAAAACTGCATAATTACTACGTCAAGAGTTGTTTAAAATAACATCGTTGTATTAAATAAATAATATTATTATTAAAATTCCTCATTTTATGGTCGAAAGAATTATATAATCCTAAAAGTAATAAAAGTGTATATTTTGATGTCAGAGGTCAATGTACGTTTTAATTATTTATTTAAACGAAATGTCAGTGGTGATGTATATATAGATAAACTAAATGTATTATTATGTATGTGCATAAATAAAAAGAAAAAAATGATTAAATTATGGATTAGCAGAACCAGCTAGTCGTAGTTTCCAAAATACAATTTCAAAACAATGAAAATATTATGTCTGTTATTATTTCTTAAATCAATATTAAGATAGGCAAAGAAACAATATCCATACAGCCAAGCAATACATTGAAAATATAATCTGTCATTAAAAGAATAGTACACAAAAGAACCACAAGAGGGCCTGTCAATTTTTTTTAAACGCTCTAATCTGCTTAAAAGCACAGGCACGCATTCTAAAAGCCTATGGTGTTTAATTGAGGATCGCCATTGATGTTAGATAGCCATCGCGATGACTTAAAACATTTTTAATGAATATTCAACGTTTCAAGTCCATCTTTTTTTGTTTTTTAACTCCTTTGTACGCGCGTTTAATTGTTGCTTTAAGAGGAATGTGGCGTATAGGAAGTATAATGGCCGGGCATTGCTTTTAACTGATTTTTTTTAAGATAAAAGGGGAATAAATTTTGTTTGGCCGTGTAGTGTGAGGTATAAAAGGTGATTTGTTCGTGAAACTGTACTACTGCCGCAATTATACACACCCAACATAATTTTTAAACTAACTTGTTCTTGTTACACAAACAGATAAGTACACTTTACAAAGTTTTTGTTTCCTAACTTCGTATTCAATAGAGCTATCCGTGACTCCATTGCATCCTTTCTCAACATATCCTTTTCCAATCATCTCCTGTCCAGCTGTCTTATTACCAACTAAATCTATTTCAATATCCTTACTATTACTTACCTTCTTTTCTAGCAACCTCTACATCATTAGTTATACTTCCAACTCTTTTAGCAGCACCTATATTGCAACCATTTTCTTCCTCAACACCCTTATTTCCTACTTCTTTAATACCGGCCATTCTATCAATTGCACTAACATCGCTAACCATATTTCCCTCAACATTCTTATTTACAACATCTTCCTACTCGACTCTAGCATCTACTTTTCTTCCAACTGCGTTTTCAACAGCTGTTCTACCATTTATAACCATATCTTCCTCAACATCTTTATTGATAACACTTATTCTATCACGAACCATTCTCCCAACTTCTTTCATCTTTCTTTCAATACTTCCATCACCTTCTATATCAACAGCCATACTTCAACCTTCTCTTGCTGTCTCTTACTCAGTTCCCTAACTTCTTCCTCCACTTCCTATGTTATCAGAAACTACCATACCTTCCACAACATTATTATTAACAACTCCTCTATCACCAACCATCCTTCTATCTCCTTCTACATCTTCAGCTACACTACCATCTCTAACATGATCTTTCTCAACAGTACGACGAGAGCCTCCACGGCGGGGGCTATATGGAGGGCGGCGCGATGTACCACGAACACAGACTGTCTCACCCGCACCTCCCGCCGGTCCACTACCCCCCTCCCGCGGCGCCCGCGCATGCCCTGCCAGGAGAGCCACTCGTACACAAGAGGGACAAAGACGCTATTTACGGGTGAGTGGTAACGTGTGATTTTGAGGTATTTTTGTGGTTAAAGCTTTCTTTATTCCTCTTTATGACAACAAATTGTAGTATTCTTAAGTTATCAAGATGTTAATGGTTTGTAAGGTAGGCTATATTGTAAACCAATGGTTGATGGTAAATACAGTAAGTTAAATTTTTACGTGATTGGTTATTTGACAATTTGACATTTTATGTTGCTCTTCTTCTTCATTAACTATGACATCTGTCAGTGACTGACTGACAGACAACGCCAAGTAACAACTGAAGATGGCAACATTAAATCTGAACGATGAGTTCCAATCTTCTAATGGGTGGTTGGTTTCCATAGGGAGGACCTTACCAACATTCTTCTACTGCTACTTAAATGCTCATACAGTTTCAGACAATACTAACAGTTATACCAGATTACTGTGCGTATGTGCAACTATCTGATTGCTCAAACAGCAAACACTTTAATGACTTTCATTGCCCACAAGCTGTTTTTCATATCAGCTATTAAAATCTCCTCCATCCTAAACGCTATTGTCCCAATAATCATAAGTATTGTCAACCCTACCAATGTTTGTTTCCACTTTAAAACTTGGCCCAATCTTTGGCCAAACTTTGGCTATCAGTCTCCCCTTCTGATGATAGATAAGGTACATAAAGGTGTCACATTTGACGCTTTACCGTCCGTTTGCAGTGATCTTAATGTAATCTGATCAGAACTTGTCAAGAAACTTGAGGATAGGCGCTATTGGGAGAAGTGTGGTGGGGTCTTAGTGGTAGAGGGCTAAAGGTACAAATAGAGAATCATACTCTTCAGTGGTTGTCAATAATAATGATAGAAATAGAATGGAAAAAAGTAAGCATCCGTTTGTAATCAATTTTGCAAATGGTAGTTACTTTTCAAAGAGAGTTGTGAAAGGCTTCATTAACGAATGATTTTTCCCTTTATTTTTGTGGAAGTCACATAGGCAATTGCTTCATGTCAAATATTAGTATTCAGCTGCATCCTCATTTGAGATCATGTGAGACTGGACCCAGACACAGTCGGGAAAAGTTTAGGCAGATGATGATGATTTATGAAGTTGTTATTTTAATTAAGTCGAAACATTTTTACCTCTAGGTCTTGCGAGGTGTGAAACTGGAACCAATAAACTCATTTCCAAACTAAACAAACATGGAATATTTATTTCAATTTCATTGCCTATAATAAATATTAACAATAAATTAAGTCATTATCTAGAAATCAATTTATTGTTGTATCAACTAGCTCGTTATAATGAAGAAGGAAAACCAACGCCTTTAATCCAAGTAGCGTTAGGCAGAGGTGTACCTAATAGTACACCCACATTTCACCAGTTATGTTTAAGTTCCATGTAATAGGGGGCGAGCCTATTGCCATCAACAAGGCACAAATCCAGACTCCGTGGCTGGGGTTTACTCTCTTAGTCCGTCAACAATAGGGTTTGGGAATTCCCGACAATGTCAACGCCCCGGGACACGAGACAGCCTACAATCAAAGTCCCGGGAATTCCCAGGACTTCGAGACTTTTGAGAGAAAAAAAAAAGGGTGATAAGCATTTTTTGAAGAATTTTAATTGAGTTAATTTCTGGTGAAACGCATTTTATAAAGCCATTTTTTTTGTTGTAAAAATCAACAGTTATTAAACAGAAAATTAAATCTTAACTTTAACGTTAATTTCAGTCTTAATTATTCCTTTGTTTATTTCTTTTAATCACACACAAATTCACTTTTAAGTTACACAGTAAAATCCTATGGACACGAGACGTCCTGGGACCCAAACCGAAGATACGCGGCCCGTCCAAAAGTAGCTTATACTTTGAAATTAACCTTACTTCCTAATATTTTATATTAATCATATCATATCATATCACTGGGTCCCGAATTACATGCAATCTCGCTATTCTCATTTCTGATGGAAAAACCCAATAATACTTTCCCGGCTCTGGAATCCAGCCCAGGACCTCATGCTCGGGATCTCATGGCGACATGGAGCGAGCGACTGTCGCAACCCCGTGCAGGGCACGCCACAATAGTGGCGATAAGTCCCCTCTTTGAGGAGTGGCTTGAGAGACGCCACGGCGTCCTCACCTTCCGCCTGACGCAGGTCCTCACCGGACACGGAGTGTTCGGGAGGTTCCTGCACCGAATCGGGCGGGAGGAAACGCCCGGGTGCTTCCACTGTGAGGATCGTCCGGAGGACACAGTGGAACACACGGTGGAGGTGTGCCCCGCGTGGGCGGAGCACCGCCGTGTCCTCGAAGCGGCGATCGGCGGCGGCGCCCTCTCGCGTCCGGCCCTGGTGCAAGCCATGGTCCGGAGCGAGACGGAATGGGACGCCGTCACCTCCTTCTGCGAAGCAGTAATGCTAGAGAAGGAGGTGGTGGAACGTGAGAGGGAGAGAACCTCTCAACGTCCCGGCCGCCGCGGGAGACGCCCCTGGCGTCGGGGGCCACCACCACGTGGCCCCCGGCCACCGTAGGTGCGGGCCTGTGGACGGTGGGCTATGGGCTAGCTCGCCGTCCATCCGTCTCATGACGACAGGCCGTGTCGACGGCGCGTTCGTGTTCCACGCGCGCCTCAAAGAGAGTCAGCAAAAGGGAAGGGGTCCGTAAGGACCGATGCCTGCCGGGGTTGCGGGACTGTTCGAAAGAGATACCGTGGCCCCGGAACACAAAGGGCGATGAAGGAACATGGATGGGTTTTAGTCAGTAAAAGTCTGACACTCCTTCCTGCTCCGCCCAGAGCGGGAGGAGTTATTTGATGATTTCCCATCCGAAAAAAAAAAAGGACCAACGAGGCAGTCAAGGAAACACAATCATAACTCTAAAAGGAAATTATCATAAAAGTTGCAATCTATAGACAAAGAGGCATAAAGCGAAACCTTTTTTCAATATTCAAATAGAAGAAGTAGTTATAAGTTGCCAGACTAAAAAAAGCAATTTTATAGTGTGTCTAACAGCAGTAGACCCTAAAGTTTTCTTTTTTAATTAATTTCCCGGTAATAAAGTTGTGTTACAATGATGCAAAGGTCAGTCACTAACATAGCATTTGCAATGATTGCCGTTTTTGTGTTAAAAGCAAACATTATAAAATTTATTGCAATTAAAATGTAATTTATATGTATTTATTAGGATTTCACTGGATCTGTTAGGGTTCTTTGAGTTTTAATTGTTTTTAGTTCTGTAAGTTCTACCTTTTTGCTTTTTCTTTCGAAGTGGGAACTTTTTAAAAAGGTTGCTTTCCTAACTTTTGTCGATTAGATGAAGTGTAATAAATTCTTAGTGATTCTTGAACTTGAATGCATTATTCACAAAGAGTTTATCTTGATTATTTTATTATAAATTGTTAAAAATACTTCAGTTCGTTAGTAAAATGGATAGGTATCTTTACAATGAGATCGTAAATCACTGTGATTGGTTTTGGTTATTCATTATTTAGGAAAACCAACTAGATAAACTCATACACAAGATAAACTCACTAGATAAACTCATACACAGTTGCAAAATTTGATATTTTCATTAACGAATTAGTCCATGTCTACCAAACTTGCCAAAATATTGTTTAAGATTTCCCAAAACAGGGATTCAGATATTTGATAAAAATAAAATAAAATATTTGACCACAACAAAATAAGTTATAGTTTTATCAACTACTTGCTAATTTATTCAGCAAACTAGGTACTCTAAAACACAAAAAAGTGAAAAATAATTTTAACTTCAGAAGTCGGTGACCTTTGTTTGATTCATTTAGTTTTTTTTTTGTCACCGACTTCTACCTCCTTTTTGAAGTCGGTTAAAAAGTTTCTAGCTTTTGCCCAACACTTAAATAATGCGCTATACCATGTTCTTAGACTACAGAACCCTTCATCACACACGTAGTAACTTTTTTCTGACTTCCATTGGCTGATGCGTAGAACGGAAACGACGTATGCTCCGTCTCACTCGACTGGACAAGCCATACATCTATAATTTTGTAAAAGATAACAATAATAAAATATGTTAGTCTTTATAGTGAAATGTATTGATCGCAATTTTTATCAAGTTGACATAAATAATACACTATCTGACATAATTAATTGGCTTAAGGCCATCCCCTATCCGAATGACCTCGCTCGTTCGAAGTTCCTCAACCCCCCTTCCTCGTTCTTCACCTTAAGTATTTGCGCGCGTGCATCGCCATCTAGTAAATAACAGTAAAACTAAGATATGTTTGAGACTACGTACCGACATCTAGCGGATTTGTTGCGTATTATTACAACGCGCACTCATTAGTCGATATGATAGGCCGAGAGTCGACAACACACGAGTTTTATAATAAATATAACATTTTACTTCTTATTAACTTTGAGTTACCTTTGAGTACCGATTTTACTGCCTAAATTAGGTTTAAATAGTAATATCGGTGCAGTGAATTTGTGTGTCACCTCATACAGAATGTTAATTTGCAATTAAATAATTTACTGTGCCACATTTTGTTTGCTCACTCAGACCATCGATCTCAACAACTTTCATTATGGGAAGAACTCTAAAATCACGGAAAAATCAGCTGATTCATACATTTAAGTCAAGAAGGTATGAAATCATATTTTGTATGAAACAGCTGTTTTTTTTGTTGCTTTTTTGAGTTGTACCCATAATGATTGTTTTTAGATTGATTAATGATCTGTGCGAGTATACAAAATTTGGCTCAACTTCAAATTAACATTCTGCATTATTTCATCCAAAGAATGAGTGGAAACAAGAAATTTCCAACCAACAAAACCACTGGTGGATTTTTATCCCATTGGTAAGGTGGCCCTGGAAAGAAGTTAATTTAAGTACCTTATCGCTGTCATTAATGTGACAAATTCAAACTTTAATTTCATACTAAGCTACGTTACTACGACAAGATTCTTAAATGTTCAGCTACATCTCAGTTTGTCTGTTTATTTTATGGAGTACACATGATTAAGGTGAATGTTCCGACCAGCCCGCGAAATTCAAATTTTCTTACGTTTTTTGCAATTTGCAGGCCAGTGCTAGGTTGTATGTTGATTAAAATATTGTTCGCGATTGTAAGACGTATGTAGTTACAGAATTATTATCATCAAAATCATCAAAACAACCCTCAAAGTTCATAAAGGTCTAGCAATGAATTTGACCTTGAAAAAATCGTTTCTCGACCTTTATGAACTTGGAGGGTTGTTTTGATGATTTTGATGATGATAATTCTGTAACTACATACGTCTTACAATCGCGAACAATATTTTAATCAACATAAAACCTAGCACTGGCCTGCAAATTGCAAAAAACGTAAAAAAATTTGAATTTCGCGGGCTACCTTGACGCTTTCACCTTAAATAAACACTCGTTGATTTTTAATTAATGATTTTTATTTATAGTTATGAATTGGTTACATTTTTTGCATTGGAATGTTTGAGTCTATTATATATTACACAGTCAGTACAGTTTATTCTGTAAGTAGGCCGCAAAGGGCTCTTTAACATGTCACTTTTTTCAACACTACTAGTGCTTTCGGAAAGACCATCATTGCTAAGAAGAATACGCCGCACGAAACTTTGTCACTTTTTCAAAGCATAAAATATACAATTCTCTTTACTATAAAAGCTAACAAAACAAAATAAATTAAATTACATTAAATAATGTCTTCAACATTTCGTTAAATTTTGTATGTAAAAGTAACAATGTTGCACTATTTGTAGTACATAACGGTACGAAATTGTCTCTTTGGTTTTCTTAGTTTGTACTAAAATGCTACTTAATAGCACTTTTTCATAGAAAACGTAACAAAATGGTGAGGAAATTATTTATTTACGATATGATTTATCTAGAAGAGATCCCTCTAAGGGATAATTTCGTCTTTGTACATCTTTTTCAACCGACTTTCAAAAAGAGGAGGTTCTCAATTCGACTGTATTTTTTTTTTGTGTTTGTTACCTCAGAACTTTCGACTGGGTGAACCGATTTTGGTGATTTTTTTTTTATTTGAAAGCTGGTGCTTTTTGTGTGGTCCCATTTTAATTTGGTGAAGATCTGATGCTGATCTTCGGAGATATACAATGGAACTCTTCAAAAATAGACGGCAAATCTGCAGTGATTGCTGGAATC
Source organism: Xestia xanthographa (assembly GCA_905147715.2). NCBI lineage: Eukaryota > Metazoa > Arthropoda > Insecta > Lepidoptera > Noctuidae > Xestia > Xestia xanthographa. The sequence goes on from LR990652.1 coordinate 27,426,892, forward strand.
GCTTGGATGGTTATTGTTAATACAACATCATGACGTAACATCACGCCTGTATGCTCTGAGGGGTACGCAGATGTGTACAATTTACCTGATTTCTCTCCCATTTGTGGACCGATTCTCAAAATTCTTTTTTTATTTGAAAGAATATACTCTTGAGGTGGTCTTATTTTAATTTGGTGAAGAATTTTTTGGTAAATTGCGATATGGCCACAATCCTCCTTCCAACGTGTTTTTCTGGTCTGATTTGTTCTGGTTCTGTTGTAACAGTTCACTGAAATTAAACAAGTAACTGAATTGAGTTTATGAAGCGCATGTTTAAATTTGTTATGTTGGCCAGAAAGAAAATATGAGAGGAAAGATAATAACTAGGATTAAATTACCTCTTCTTCTTGACTATCTGATCCGTGGCTTGTATTAAACTCATTAGTCGGCTCTGGCAATTTTTCCGTAAGTAAATTTTTATCTTGTGTCACTTCTCTGACGGTAATCCTGGAAAAAATATACATTTACTCAGATAGATAACAACTTTTTCATTTTTTAAGTAGGCACACATTTAATTAAGAGAACACAAACAAACATAATTATGTAAATATTTCTTTTAACCTAATGTTGCCAACGGCCTCAAAACACAGTGGGTGTATTTACACCAATATATATATATACAACCTGTTTTTTTTGATATCCCATAACTCTAGGGTATGATTGAGACCTTATCAAAGAATCAACTGGCATATGAATTATGTTTCAATCATCCTTTTTTTTCATACAATAAATTCGGCAAAGTCACGATTATTGACGTAAAACACCCTTACGTGAAATATGACAACGTCGCATTTTCTTAGCTTTAAATATGAATGATTGGTTTGAATTAAAATGAATTACTCGTAGTTATCAATGAAACTTCTCCGAAACTATACATTTTTGGACCACCTATTCTAGGAGTTTTAGTATTATTTTTTCCTACAGAATATAACCTTATAGTTATAGGATATAAAAAAAACAGGTATTATATTTATACATATAATTATTAAATACATTTTTATATTTTTTATATTTGGTTATTTAGTTTTTTATTTAGGTTTTATTTGTTGACAAAACTTTTATCTCTCCCCTTTTAGTTAAATAAACTGAATAAATATAATTGTATAAACTAAAAAAAAATGAACTGGTACTCGCTCTAGAAATCTGATAATCGCACCTAGGAATCATACACAGCGACACAGTCGGGTAGGTACCCATACCGATTTACTTTTTGTTGAAAGTTAAAAAACTAAAAACGCAGTTAGGCTCTTGGTCTATTTCACTTACTGTGTGACATCGCAAGTTCGAGGCTGACAATTTTCTGTGCCTAAATCTTGGTTTTCGATATTTGCATCCAGTTGATGTAGTGCCTGTCTTTTTGCACGAGCTGCTCTGTATAGAATAATAGGATGATTATTTATATAAATTTGACAATCTATGCGTACCTAATTTTATTTTTACAAGTACAAAAATAACTTTGTTTTTTCACAGAAATGCCATAGTACTTCTATGAAAAACAAAGTTATTTTTGTACTTGGAAAAATGTAAAATTAAAATGACATATTATTCTCATTAGTGAATTATCGGTCATTTTCGGACACTGCCAGACCCATTCGAACTCGGGAATTCTCATTCACGCCCGCACTTGTAAACAGAAATAAATCTAATTGCATTTGAAATACCTACCTGTTATCAGTATCAAAGATAAATTTTATTATGTCATCTGTTCGATCGATTCAATTCAGTAAAACGCACATAGTTTACGTAGGGATAGGTAGGTACTTCAAAATGTTGTTTGTAATGACCCAATTTAAAATTACGTAGAAAATATGTCGATGAGAATAAAGAAAAAAAACGTGCAATTTAGGAAGATAGAATAAGTTGATCTTCTTTCTACTTGTTTAGCGTCAATCGATAATTTATTTATACTAATTATGTTCCATTGTATTGTAATAAAAAATGTGCAACAAATGCAGATATATGCAGATATAAAATAACGATAAAAAGTACCATGATAGTTACTTACACTGCGACTTTTATTTCCTTGAGCCTTTGTTGATGATATCGTTTCACTTTCGATACTTTCGGCATCTTGAATTTGCTTGCACAAAATCAATATAAAGCGAATTATTGCGTCCTTTCGCTCACATAAAACTAAAATAAACACAAATAGTGTCCTATCACTAATAATTATTGTTCACTAAGTTCACAAATAGTTTAATCACATTAATGCGTCCTTTCGCTCACTTAAAAACTAAAATAAACACAGTGTCCTATCACTAATAATTTATGGTTCACAAAATTCACAAATTGTTTTAAACTGAAATACACTTCCAAAAATTCAAAATCGTAGGATAATTATTTCTAATAGCGCGCGCGTCGCGTCGAGTGGCACAGGTTCCCCGTTCAACGGCCAAGAGGCGACTGCCGCCCGTCGCCCGCGCAGACACCCGCTAGCCGGGGTTACACACGAAGTTGAATAGTATCGTTTTCTTAAAAAACTATATAAATTATTGAAAAATCGGCAGACCACATTGAAGTGTACATCATTTTTCATTATTGGTTAAAGTTTCATGTCTAAGCATTGCATAATAAGGGAGTTTATACGGATTTAAGCTCGACAAAAGGGTTCACGGAAAATTCATTTTCTTGAGATACAGTATCTTTTTTGAAAAATCAGTAGACCTAATTAAAGAACAATTACCAAGCTAAAATATTGTCTTCGGGACTTAATTGTTTATACAACGTTCAAGCATACTATAAGCGACGTAAAAACGTGAATTCGGCCGGGTAGCCCCTTAATAAAAATAATTTAGTTATTAACTTAAAGAAAACCAAAATAATGCACTTTCACCAAAGAACTGAAGTACCAGAAGTAAATATTAGACATAGTAACTGTGACATTGAAGAAGTTAAAGTAGCAAAATTCTTAGGTTTATTGCTTGATAATCAGCTTAACTGGAAGGCCCACATAGATGACCTAAGTAAGAAAATAAATAAATCAGCATACGCACTTTTCCAAATTGCTAAAAAAATAAATATGGATGCGCTACTAGTTGCATATCACGGCCTAGTAGCCTCAATTTTGCGATATGGCATTATTTTTTGGGGCAATTCTACAGATAAAGATATCGTTTTTAAGGCACAAAAAAGATGCATAAGATCGATGTGCGGTCTGAAAATTGATGATAGCTGTGTACCATTCTTTAAATCGCTGAAAATACTTACCTTACCATCATTATATATTTTCGAAATTAGTGTTTTCGTCAAAACAAACATGAAGCTGTTTGAAAAAGTGTCGACTTTACGAGATGTTGCGATTCGTAGCCAATACGCAAACTCTATAAGCAATCAGCGTTGTAAGACGGCCCTAGTGAGAAAGAGCGTTTTAGGCATGGCACCGCGCATTTACAATAAATTACCAGATGTGATAAAAAATTTGAATGTTACACAATTCAAACAAAAATTAAAACTGATGTTAATTGAAAAATGTTATTATACGATTGATGAATTTTTGAATGATAAACTAATGTAGACTTATTTATTTATTTTTGACTAGAGAATACACGCAATAGACAATTTTTAGTAGAATATTGAGAGCAATTGTAATTTATATGATATGATTATTTATTTAAGCATTGACTGTAGTAATTACTTCATATTGTGACATTTTATATTTTTTATTTTTTTATCATCATGCTATTAATTTTGACATACGTACCAAATAATTTGTGATTACCTCTCGCATGATTTATATTTTTTTATTCGCATGCAACCATATATTTGTACGCCTCTTGGCATAACATAGCGACCTATTTTTAATTTAAGAACTTTATTTACTACCTATGTTACACAAATAAAATTGATTTTGATTTTGATTTTGATTTTAAATAGTTATTATTACCGTAGGAAGTAAAGTTATTGGAAGTTTTTATTGAGTTTCTTATGGGTACTTAAATAAGGAAAATGTGATGGATTTTATTTGATTGATAGTAGTAATTATTGGAAATAAAATAAATATACCTAAAGGAAACATTATTCTAAAGTTAGTTCGTTGACTTCTATAGCAAGATATGAACGCATTTTAGGATTTTGATGCTATTTTTAGACAAGCCAGCTCCTAATTAATTACTAGCAACTGATATTAATGTTGAAACAAAAAAAAACGACATCTTATTAGCTGATAAATTAGGTTCTTATTCTTACCTCTGTACTATACTTTTAGCATTACTACTGTTAGGCGAAAACCTACCCAATTCCCATGCAATATAGTTGCATAAAGAACGATGCCCGACCCGCCCTCACTGGGACCCCACCTGCACACAGTGGCAGAACTATAAAGATGATATCGGCATCACGTACACATCTGCATCTGATCTGAGATCAGCGCGTCAGTCGCGTGAGAGGTCATCCCCGCTCGCAATTGGACCATATCTCTACCTTTTATTTGGTTTTAACGCTTTTTTTTGAGCGGAGATGACTTTATGATGTCATTTGTTGGGTAAAATGTATGTTCAAGTGTTTTAATGGTTTTTTACTTATTCTTAGTAAAATACAGTAAGATATTCCACCTTTCCAGATTTGGTTCTTTATTTGTGTCTTCCATGAGAAGCATGGCAGTTTTGAATCGAAATTCCAATTCTAGATTATAGCAACTTCATTTTAAAACCTTAAAAAAAAAACACTTTTTGAATTTGACAGTTACCTTTTTTTCAGGCCAACCTAACTATCCATACAGCCTTACCTGTCAAAATGAAAATAAAACTAATTACACTAAACTTGTCTCCTGTTTCCAGGCACCCACTGTTCCCCCTGCTGGCTCTGATCTTCGAGAAGTGCGAGCTGGCCACGTGCACCCCCCGGGACCCCGGAGTGGCGGGGGGTGACGTGTGCTCGTCAGAATCCTTCAATGAAGACATTGCAGTCTTCAGTAAACAGGTAAACTATCAATCACTGAAAAATGAACATTATCTCAGGGCCTATTAGGTCTGTTTAAATATTGGATATTTGTAAACCTATGTTTGGTAAGGTTACGCAATGGTGAAACAAGCTGGACAAAGTCTAAGACTGTAAAGCTATGGGGAGAACCCTTTGCCCAACAGTGGGATTACGCTGACTGACAGTTACATTCCACAATGCACTACAAAAATGATTTTCTCTGGGTGGTCAAAACGACAACAACTATTTGTGAAAACAACCATGGATATATTATGCTTCTAGAAATATATTAAAATTATGAATAGCACAGAAGTCTAGACCAAAAGAGGGTAGAATTGTGTTTCCCTAACTGAACCATTGAAGACATAAAAAAACATTCAAAGGAACGAACGAACTAGAATTACTCGGTGAAGGAACTTGGAATAATACTGGCCACGACACACCTGCTGCCTTTGCCTAACAAATAAAAAAGCAGCGGGGTTACCTAATTGAAAATTTTCAAATATTATTTTATAAAAAGCATTTTTGAAGCTGATTGCTCCTTATACGATAAAAATAAATCCAATTAGGCTATCTTCCAAATAAAAAAAAGTAAACACTAAATTATTCCCTAAACCAGTTTAAAAATAAATGCAAAACCAAAAAGACCTTACTGGCAACTTTGCATATTCATTCGAATTTTAAAATGTCTTTCAAAATGGCGCCCAGTAAATCAGTAGCGGCAATTTCTCCTGCATAATGCTTTAATAACTATAAAACTTGTAATTAGTAATGGTAAATTCGAGCACGAGTAAATACGAGTTATGGCGATTATCGATTGTTTACGCATTTGCGTCTCGCTGTTCGGTCTGTTATCGATTTTGAATCGAGTTTGTGAGTACTCGAATTAATTTTTAATTGATTGTAGGTAATCGATTTGAAGCGAGTATTTCTTTCAATTTTCATTAACTGGCTGATAAGAAATGTTTAGTTGGGAAGAATGTTTTAAGTTTTCTGATACTTACGCAATGTTAATAACGTTGCTATGGTTATTTAGGAATTTTAAAATGCTTTCCAAGCGATTTGAAGATTTGAAATACCTAAATTGACTTTTCTCTATAGTTTACGTTTAATCAAGTATTTTCGACGTTTATTCTTCAGATTATGTTGTTAAAAAAATCTGTTTCAAATAAGGCTCATCAAAAACAACGAAAATAGTTGTGAACCAAAGCGTCCCCACTTCATTTCGAACTAGACACTCATGGCCATAAAACTAACAAAGCACCTTGTAATAAGAGCGGGAAAAGCTGATAAAGTAACATTCAAAGACAAGCTTGATTTACGACTCAGTCTGCAGAAACAAAAAAAAGATCGTCCCTTCAACCATAATCCCTTGCCAGTAGAAAAAAAACTTTGTTTATTCTCAAATTCTGAACAAACTTCCTGGAAGGACATTCGCTTAAAATGGCAACATTATAAAGAAAGTGTTGCCGCATTAAAAAAATGATATTTCATTACGGAGCCTATAATAACATGACAAGGCAGATCGCTTAATACGTATTATTGAAGTAAAAAAAGGAAAATGGAGTCATTTTGTAACAATTCGGGGCTTCGTAAAACTGGTAATCTGTACAAACCGACAATCAAATACCGTGTAATTTGTAACAAAATTATGTTACCGCGATATCTTTGTGGGTTTTTCATTTTTTTTTAACAATAGGCACAATAGCTGTTGACATGTTGCGGCTGATATGCAATTTAAAAAATAACTTTGATGTCTTCACATTCACGATTCCACCGGATGTAACTTTGTAACGACGTGCAATTTGAATTTCACTTTCAAAATTTGATTGTTATATTATTCCGCTTATATCCTTGCGAGGGGTTATTTTTGCTTATAAAATAATATTTTTCTGTTATCATGTTTTTATGTTATATTTGTTGAGGTAAAAATGAATAGAGCGTAACTTCTTCGAAGAAAGTTTATATATTCGCTATAGAAAGCGAACTAAAAATAACTTTTCTATCAACCCCGTCTCATATCGTAGAGCCGAGTTAATATATCGATTCTTTATCAGTCAAAGACTTTATTGTATTATAATTATTGAAATTAAATTGTATTTATAAGTGGAAACGGCGCGGTGGCGGCGACCCGTAGACCTCGCCGAGATAAATGATAAGCCAGTCACTCAGTGTCATGGAACTGACCAGTGTTTATGTATTTATTGACATAGGTTCCTCCCTGATAGATAATATTTACTATTTTAATGCTTGGCTGAGCAAAATGTTATCTGTCTTGGGAGAAACCAAAATTATTCACTTTTTGATGTGGTTTTCTAAAAATGAAATGCTATGATGGTCATTTAAAATGTCCTGCACTTTGAGAAAATAAGATTGAGACATTTTCATTTTTTTTGCCATGACAGTATTGCTAGTTTTCTTTATCCTAATTCATTCCACTCTTCTTTCAAGCTTTCCCAACAAATGATGTAACAAATTCCTTTTTAAATTACGAAATCGTTACCTATCATCGTTTGACGCTCTGACAGTAAACATAAAAATATACTATCACAATACAGATTAACACGGTAAAATGACACATTTATCAAATGTTTGGACGCGTAACACGTACGAAATCTAATCGGTCGCTTTAATTACTATAATAAAACGTTTATCGGTAGCCGTGGCACGTGAAATCGCAATAGATAGAGATAAAACGCGTATCTCCCTCTCTCTCTAACGTTAAATAAGTGACGTCCTTAGTTCATACCACGAAATAAATCATAAACCGTAAAGTGTTTATTTTCAACGTACTTAATATGTTATAAATTTATTTAAGTGGCGTGCGGTGCGATTGTGGGCCAAATGATTGATATAGTGCCCTCCCCGTGGACGATCGGTTTAGTTGTGATACTGTCATCCCATCATGGATACTCGCCGTCACTACCGTGCTGATGCAATGACCGAGTACGCTCGATACTCGATAGTCGAGTACTGACGATGAGTTTAGCTCTTTTTGTTGTCATTAATCGTTCTCTGAGTGACAGTGAGTCAATTTTTATAGTCCGAATGGTTCGTTTGTTTCGTTTGTTTATCGCTGGATAGAGATGTTTTTTAATGTCTGTCAAGTGTGACGTGTCTATTGCTAGTAAAGAGCACCCAGCGGATTAATGAGGCAATCGAGACAAGGATTGAGTGTGCTCCGTCATTTCTACAGCTCTCAGTGACGTCATGTACTCAAAGTTGTTTCTTTTACCCTCCTCCACTAGAATGTCCCTTCAAATTGAAACAAATGGTTTCATAAGCGCTATTTCTCTTAAAGCTAAATCTGGCAGCCTTATAAACTCGAAGCATTCAACAAACAACATTCCATTTACGAGACAGCTTATTAAGCCATCGTGTAATGAAGCGTTAAAACAAAAATTGCAAACAACGCCTCCGTTAAATAACTGGATAAATCAAGATATTTTTATAGACACGGAAAGTATAATGAGATGTAATTAAAACTTAATTGCGGGAATTTTAATTGACAATTGTCGGGGAGACGATCTATCGATGTGGGAATCGATTCCGAAATGTTTTTTTTTTGTTCACATCACTAATGACGGGGAGGGAACCTGGTATGTCGATATGTTCGTTTTTTCTTGCAGGTTATGCATTGTTACGTCATAATAGAACGCTTCATTGGTCTGACAGCTAGTGTCTACGTCTGATTAGTTCATTAGTCAATGTTAGAATGTTGCTACTTTTCCAAAATCAATCCTATTAAGATTAAGATAAGATTTGTTTATTTCTGAGCATATGGTACATTAAGATCTTAATATTAGACAGTTTCACATATACTACCGTTGCCGGTGTAGAAATATTAGAACAACTTACAAAGCTCTATGTCTTAACAATGCAAAGTCCCCATTAACATACATTTTATTAGTTGACACGAAATTGTTTTTTTTATACAATGTCAAGTTATAAAAACACAATTTTTATTTATAAATGAAATGTCAAAAATTACTAGTTATACAATTAATGTCAAATGATTTAAAATAACAAATAAAAAGAAAACAACAATACGAGATAATGGGTGACAAAAATAATATCAAAATTTATAATTTAAAAATTCATTAACCGAATAAAAGCAGTTGTCTAAAAGCCAGGTAAATATTGCTTTCCTGAATTTATTAGTGGGCAGCACTCTGATACGTGGGGGTAATTTATTAAATATTTTAACCGCCATGCAATTGGAATTCCTGCTATATAAATGTAGTCTGATGATTGATTAGATGTGTAGATTGATAAGCTTATTTCACATTGTCATCTTTTCTTAGCAATTCTTCAGATGATGATTCTTAAACGGCTTCTTACGTTTCTTAATCAACTGATTCCATTCAAATCCAAACCATTACAAGACATATTTTTTGTCAATTAACCAGTTTTCTTTCTCGTTTCAATATGTTCATTGTTCTTGCGCGATGTTTGAATGGCGTGCATCGATGTCGTTACCTCGGAGTCGTTCTCATTACTACGCTTTTTAGTACAGTTCACACAAAACTCCAGCGTATTGAGTTCATATTAGTTCATTCCGATTTAATTGTATATTTTTATTGGTTATTGTATGGCGTCACGGTGGCTTGGTATTGCGGGATCGGGGTACTTGGCTCATTGGCTGTACCGTAAGTGGTTAAGTACGTTGCTTTTGTATCTCCATTTTCATGTGTTTGTATTTGGATTATACGCTTGTTAACTGTTATGTTTGCATTCAAACGCGTGAATATAGAAATTCATGCACATTTCACTGTTTTCTTTTGCTACAATTCGCATGCGATCATGCAAGGTTATCCTATAGAAGAACATTTATAAATTTCATGTTCTGTCATTCAATTATTCATTACATTTAACTTTCTCCATTACATCAGTGACGATGAAAATTAATCACAAAATCACAACATCATCAATTTTATTGAGTCTTGCTGATCTATTGGCTATTAGATGATTCTATTACAAAGCTCGCTGTTTGGCAGACTGATCACCGTCAATCACTTTCAACTGGCATTTTCTAAGTATTTCTGCCATTACTGCGAGTTTACTGAATATTAATAGAGAAGTAATCGATCTTATAATGTCGGATTAAACGATAAAAGAATATACTGTTGTGCTATACGTCTAATAACTAGACTTTATAATTACGAGGCAAGTAGCGCCGCAGGAAAAAATCTAGTAATGGGCACACGCACGCACAGACGAGATGATCTATCTCAAGATATGAGGTTTAGACAGATTTATGCGTCATTGAATTTTTTGCATTCGCGGATTGTGTTTTTTCATCGCAATCGACGGTTTCAGATTGCAAAGATAAGAAGAAATTTTACTACGGTAGACTATAGATTTATGGTACAGATAGAGTATCAGATGAAAACGTAACATATTAGAAAAGCAGACACGTACGTCGCGCAACGCATTCATATGATTCAATGCATGGAATGTCGAAAGTTGATGAAAGGTGTTCAACGTTTTATAATTTTACAATCCCTTATTACACGATATTGTGTATTCATTTACAAAAAGGGATCAGCACGGAGTCTTGAGCATACAAGATCACTTCCCCGCCAACCGAGCCGTGAGCCGACACTGTCAAGCTGCCACAGATACTGCTCACACGCAGCATTGTGATGCACAGCGTCAACAGACACTACATTGTGTATTTGTTTACATCTGTCCGTGTTCCGTTTAACGCTATAATTGACAACTGTCATGGGATTTGGACGCGCAATTTAACCTCTTTGTCGTACTGATCCAATTCAACGTTTCGCGCCGAAATAAAATAAATAATGGAAATGGCGGATCGGTCCGCTCGCAGCTGCGCCAGCGCAGCGCGCCACGCAGTATTCATTAGCTGCGCGCGCTAGAGTGGAACCGCGATACGATACGTTTTTTGTTATCTCGCTCGCACGCAGCACTTGCATTTTTTTTTCGACAACGCATCGGCGATTTCGTTTTATCGTCCCCATCGAGTGGTTTTTGCCGTTTGGAATTCCTTACGCATCTTGTTTCGGGTTCGTTTGTTGATAAAAATTGTTGGGTTTTAGATACACTCGACCCTGGATTCGTGGGAAACCGTCGAGTTCCCCAAGACTTCTCAGTTAATTTTGGTACCTCGTCTGGCCTCGGTCGACGAGCCGGAGGAATAACGGCAATCGCAAATCGTGGATTACAGTCTGTTGTATTTTTTGCGTAATCACCAGCGTGAGCGTAAAGGATATCACCTATTTAATACGCATTACCCGCGACGTTGGTCGCGTAACATTGATGCGACCATTTAATTACGAAGTGGAGCCACGACAAAAAAACCTTTACGTAACGTACGTTTCTTAAGTCACATGCAAAAATGCGAGTAGCATACTTTTAAATGTCGATAATAAAATTTACAGCAGCCGCCGTTACAAGGTTACGGCACTCGGACTTTTCTCTTTTATTGTAGAGGCATCTACGTGAAAGTGGTCATTAATAAAATAAATGTTATTTGTTGGAAAAATAATTATAAATGCGCTTAGATGCGTTTCGCGCTGCATTCACAATTATTGAGGCTAATGAATTCTTGTCATGATAACCAGCGCTGTTACAATATTTATTAGATTCGTAACTATCGTTTGGCACAGCAACATACCTGTTACTGTAGTGTTTGTGTCGGTAGTTCAAGTTGACAATGTTTATGCAAGTAACTTCCAGTAGAGTCCAAGCTTCATGTACCTACATGAAGTTTGGACCACATTGCAAGAATGTGAAATGTTTTTCAATTTATTAGAGCTACTTCTTTCGATCTCGATACAAAACATTCCAGAGTAAATTAAAGGTCAGTAATCTTCGATCAATAATAGAACTAGATTCCCGATGAGCGCTTCAAAAACGGCCCGAAAAATAAGACCACAAATACTTTTGTGGTCTTATTTCAAATTAGTATGGTCCAATCATAGCCAACATTCAGACGTCAAAATGCCGCAGCGCGCGGCATAAAACTGTGTAAATAACCACCGTAATACCAAGGTTTTGGAAGGAATATATTTTTTTCGGTAAGTTTATATCATTAAGTGTTTTTCATAAAATAAAAACAGAATTAAATAGTAAATAGACAATTAGCTAATATTATAATTGTTTGGCCAATGTTTGCCACAATGCACCAACTATTGTATCAAACATCGACTGTTCTTGAACAGGGAATGCATGGAGTAGTGTTGTTTTTTTATACAATGTTAATTTTGTTTGTAGATTTCCTAGTGACCCATTTCGCTGTGCAGAATGGATATCTATTGTCGCGAAAGAAAGAGGAGAAAAAAAAAACAACTTTTGAAATTAGTATTCAATAATTTGACAGTAGTTTGTTTGTTTAATTTGTTAGATTATTTTGTACCAGGGAACTAATATATATTTTTTTTTGTATCTATCTGTGGAGGCTTGTAATTAGCAATTTAGTTATATATTTTTGTTACTATAATGTTAGTCTGTAAGCTTTCATAAAATAAAATAAATAAATAATAGAAGAAATATACAACCCTTTATTTTTTTACTTTAATTTTATCTTTTACTACCTATTTGTTGTACCTAATAGATGCAATATTAAATAGTATCTTCTACTTTTTTGGATCGGTCAAAAATATTTGCCACCATACAAAACGAACTTAAAAAAATATTCTGCAACTCTACGTCTTTCAATACTTACTGTGTTCTGAGCATTGAAATATAATACCAAGAACTACGTCTAGTTCCACAATAGAATAGGCACGAAATTGTAAACAAAAGGTTTTTAACCTTACTATTTAGCTATTAAGTTTCATTTTAGAATAAATGTTTTTGTACAGATGACTTTTTGTTTTCAAGCGACATTTTAAATTTATTGCTTCTAAACCTTTCGTTGATGAAAGGACTTCAATAAATATATTTTGCAATGGTAATTAAACTTTATGTTTAAGTAATAAGGTTTATAATAAACTGAAGTTGTTAATATTATTAAACTTTTTTCTAAGAAATGTAGTTGTTTACGTGTGTGCAAACGTGGCCACTTGAGCGACTTATTTTTCTTCCTGATCCTTAATCTAGTTCTATTATTGATCGAACAGTAATTCATTTATTCTGATTACAAACATCGATAATCTATGCAATTTTATAAAAGGCTGGTCACCGATAGAACTAAATAAAAGTATGTTATTATGAGAATTTTCTCTAACCTTTGCTTACTGATTGAGGCCCGGTTGCACCATGCGATAGCGTGCGCCTCTCAATTAGTGCCTGACACGCCGCGTCGACCGACTCGCGTCGAGTTTTTGTCCGTTTAAAGCGGCATTAATATGAACTAAACATTATGCTCTTTCATCACTTACTATGACGTTGACTAGAAAACAAAAATAAACAAAAGTAAAGAAAATACGACGTCGTTCAGAGGTCACGGCGACTGGCAGAGATTTTGGAAATAGAACACGAATCACGGCCGCAGAAGGGACGCGTTCGAAATTTAAATTCGTCCAAGGGTTCCCGAATTTGAATACGCCAATCGTAACGCGCGCCGACGTGATTGGTCAGTGGATTTTCGGCTGTCTCAAGGGTGTTTTAATTTTACCTAAACGTTTTATGTACCTACCAATACCATAATAATTGATAAACATTTCGGTTTTTACCTAATCTAAGTAAGGCACCATCAGTTAAGTACTAATGAGCACTTACTACTAGCAGGACTATTTTTTTTAAATTAAACGTCCTAAAAAGACAGGTTATGTGGTTGAGATTGTGTCATGGACAGCTAATTTTCTCGTTAAACTACCTTCTATAACACAAATCAAAATGTCTCCTTACCCATCTTAAACTCTCCTACAAATCCCTACCAATATAAATTATACCACAACAATGATTAGCGGTCCATTTTCGGTAGAAAGCCGGTTCTTCGCCGGCAAAAAACCCGGTGGCGAGCCGTTGAGCCGGGCCGTGCTAGAGGAATGAGCTTTTTGCGCCTTCGTCAGAGCATTCGCGATAAAAATTGATGCTAAATGAGTATTAATTCGCACCGGTTAATAATGACATAAATACTACTAGGCGCAATCTTTTGCGTAAAGGGTGTTTGTAGTGGAAAATCTGTGGAAATTGTGCTTGTATGGAGGAAAGGTCATAAATGAGAGTTGTTTGGTTCGGTTTATAAGGTCAATTTTATTACTAACTGTCGGTGTTTTGTTACAAATTAGATTAGTGATCAAAATAGAAGATACAAAAACAAAACTTTAACAAACAAACAAGAAAAATTAGAGAATTGCTTGTTTTTCCATGTTTCCATATTCTGAAAACAATTTTTAATTATTTTTGTATGGGGACAGAAATATCTTCTCGTTTGACAAATAACACCATCTTATAGGTCAGTCTATTAAACGCTGTTTTCTGAAAATTGGGTGTTCTCTACACAAAGCACACCCAATTTTCAGCAAAGAGTACTCCATAATGAATTTCCTCAACAACAAACACCCTGTAGATCAAGTGGTTTGCAATTACAAAGTCTCAAGGCGCATTCTTCGCGACACGTCGGCCGATTTCGTCGGCGACACTCACCGACATTTCCCGACACTGGCCGGAGAGTCGCCGAACGTTTTGATTCCATTTTTAAATTTCAAGTACCGTACAAATACTGGTTTGGTACAAAACGAGCGAATTGTTCAGTGTTCGGGTCATTACCCTCTCATTCTGTTGTGATAAACACTTTTGCGGGAATCGAAGTGTTCATAATTATTAATTTGTACCAGTGGTAACCAGTAATACAGGAGTAGTAACAGCCGCTCGGGTCGATAAGCTATGCTTGCCTAGGTTGGTCTGTGGATGGGTGACCACCTTTACATACCGAGTTTCCTCCGTGCCTCGGAAAGCACGTTAAGCTGTTGGTCCCGGCTGTCATTTGTAGATCTTTCACAGTCGTTGCAGGTAGTCAGTGACCCAAAAAGTCTGACAACCAGTCTTACCAAGGGGTATCGTATAACCCAGTACTAACTGGGTTGTGGAGGTCAGATAGGCAGTCGCTCCATGTAAAATACTGGTATTCAGCTGCATCCGGTTAGACTGGAAGCCGACCCCAAGAAAGTTGGGAAACTAGGCAGATGATTAGTGGTAGCCAGTAATACCCAGTAACTGGGTTCTGGAGGTCAGCTGACTCAGTCGGTCCACGTAAAGTAATGCTATTTAACTGCATCCAGTTAGATTGGAAGACGACCCCAACATAGACGGGGAAAGACAGAATGATGACATGCACACAACATGACAAGCATATTGGTGTCGATTCTGTTATGCTGCTATCGCTATCTTTTACTAAAAGGCAGTGCGAGAAAAGGACGGATATAACTATGAACTAAGTTAGAGATGTCAAACTAGTTTATACCTTGCGCTTCACCGTGTTTTTAATCGACATGTTTTTACGTACACCCTTCATTTGTATATAAATAATAGTTCCAACCAAATTTGAAAGCTCAAAATTACGTCCGTCTCTTTCTCGTTTTATTACAGAGAAAAAGATAGCAAGAGCCTAAATTATGTTTAGTTTGTGCACAACAGAATCGACACCAATGCATCGTATTTGTAACCAATTCCTCTAAAACTACGTTGTTACTAAATTCTAGCGTTGCACTAATATTCTAGAGAATTCTTGGTCTCTGAAAAAATACCTTTTGGTAACCTTTTACTCAATCTATTTGGTCGGCGTAACATGTCTTTATTTTTTCCATTTTTGTAATAACAGATCACAAAATCAAAATTATGAAATCAATAGTAGGTAAAGTTTTGCCTCTATGGACAAAACAAAAGCTACGTTATGTATAGGTACTAATATTATAAAGAGGAAATATTTGTATTTTTGTGTGTGTATGTTTGTAATGAATACGCTCAAAAACTACTGCACCGATTTCAAAAATTCTTTCACCATTAGAAAGCTTCATTCATCCTGAGTAACATAGGCTATATTTTATCCCCGTACTCCCACGGGAACGGTAACTACGCGGGTGAAACCGCGGGACGTCCGCTAGTATTTCATAAAACACTGAAGCTAAAATTCCTTTACAAAAAAATCCTGCTCTACCCATACAAAAGCAAGCAGTTTACCGAAAATACAGCCAGAAAACTTCAAAAAATTGGCAACACCAAACGAACGAAGATTCGCGACACCATCGATCGTTTTAACCATAACTCTATGAAAAATAAAACCACTCATTATGTATTTGACAGCTAGGACCCCCGACCGACCAAGATTCCTTGGCACTTCACCCAATTGCAAAACCTTTAAAATATCGTCCAGGTTGTACTGGTCGATGAAGCCAGTTTAACTTGACCTCTGGTTGTAAAGAATTTCCAAGGACGGGGAGGTCTTTGTTTACTTTTGGGGTAGTCGAAGGGTAGGTTGGGGAGAAGCGACCAGTCACAAGCAGCTGACGTGGATTAGAGGGAGTTTTTACCTACGTAGGGTAGAGTATACCTATGATGTTGTTTAATTTCGTCATCAGTGAATGGGTTTTATAAATTCATGTGTTTGGCTTTGAATTTGTTTGTTCTGGTAGGGATTGTTATGATGGCGGGTGAATTTACTGGTGTTTTTTTATTAGACTATGATGGTGGTACTGTAGACTAGAGAAGTTTGAGACTTTCCCAAAAGTGGGACAACAGTTACCTACTCTGCCCAGAAATTATAGGAAGAACAACTATGTATTTTATTTCTGAAGAATTCAGTGCTTGGCTTTTGAAGAACTTCATTATCTTAGTCTTACTTTCTCTTGTACCTAGATATTATGTTTGGCTGTAGATAACACGTTTTAGACCTTATCGAGGTGAAAATGACCTCCACAAAAGAACCCAAAAGACAAGATGTTGAAGCTTCGCGTAAAATCTGGAAGATTTTGTTAATACCATTTCAGAAAAATTAATCCTTTGCCTCAAATTGCTTTCTCATTGTATATCCAAGCAAAATTCTGAACACACGAACTAGATCAATACACAGTAAAAAAAATATGACAGTACTACTTCCGTAGTCGATGGTACACCATAGACAAAGCCACCCCCACCCTCTTTTATTGAAATTAATGTTGCAGCGATGATTAGTCGCTTTTCACCCCCGAATGTACATAAACTAAAATATGAATATAGTTTGTTTGCAAAGAAAACGCTGAAAATATGGAAAAAATGGCTTTATCATGTATTCATATTATTATAGCATGAGAAAACTTTTGATTTATTTTTCTAAGAAAAAAATTATTTTTCCTTTAAAAATGTCGTTTAGATTTTTGAGTCACCTGTGATGGCAGATAGGGCAGTACCTATCTCTTTTAGAACATATCATCACGCCTTTTATCCCCTAAGGGATAGACTGAAGTGAATTATGGTTCTTTTATATTGTTTATTTATCTATGTTAATATCATAATACATAGTTTCTAAACGCATCAAAGTCAATACCCTCACGCTTTTCCATTACAAGATAAACAGTCCTAAATACGCATATGCATGCATTCATGATGGGAGCTTAAAATGATGGTTAATCCTACCATGAATCACAATGTCTTATTACAATAATATTTATAATCTCTTATGTGAACGGGCGAACAGATCTGCCAACACCCACAAAAAACAGCATCAAAATAAACTGAAATGCTCTTTATCTCAATGCACTTAGAATAAAATCCGTGTGTGAAAATTGTAAACGCAGACTAAGCCCGGTGCATCTGTTTCGTATAAAAAAATACTCATTTTTAACAAAACGTGCAAAAAATGTTATTAATATTTTTTTTCTGAGTGTCTTTTTATCCCTGTATTCCTCTGGTGGGCGTATTTTTGTATCTTAAGTTTCTTTTTAAACTGATGTTTTTTAATTCTTTAATCTTTATACATTGATTCTGTAATGTTCTTAGTCCATATTAATCATTTTATTAATGAAATAAGCACTTATTAGACACACACAGGACAAAACAAAAAAGGTATAAAAAACAATAAATAAATAACAATAAAACAAAATTTACAAAAAAAAAAAGTGAATAATAATAAGAAAACGATGAATGAAATTGGTAAATTGGTTTGATTTTTTACTGTTCTTTAGATACCCCCTTTATTTTATTATCTATAAATCCCCTGTAAGTGCCTCTAAACTAAAAAACTCCAGACAAAAACACTTAAAAATACACCAATAGACTAATTAAAGACTAACTTCGTCCATTCCGAACGAAATAATCATCGAAGGAAATTCCCTACCCCCCTATTCCTGCACAAATTTGAAATTCCCGGTAATTCACAACATAATAACGCATCTTTAAATAACTAAGTACTAACAATCAGCACTTTATGGTTTAACCCCCTGAATAATTCAATTTTCTAGTAGCACCGATCAAGTACTGCACGTAAAACCCTGTAATTTCTTAGTCGACAATTTGCCGCTGAATTTACCCCGCCACAAATGATACACCACGGCTACTGAACTCGTAATTATTTTTAATCTATTCCAATGTAATATGTAGTCTATGGCAGCGGAAAATTCTATTTTGACGGCCATATTAGTTCGGTTTTGGCGCGAAGACAGTAACCGCCATCTTTGATTTTCATCGTGAAATGTTTTTTGTTTGTTTACGAATCGGGTTTTTTGTGTAGTCGTTTTAATAATTTGCTTATTACGATGGTACTTAAGGTTTTAAAACATAATGGCTATGTATAATGACGTGCATTTATCATTAGGTACATTGCACAACGTGACTTAATGATATGCAGTCGGAAAATATTACTAAATATTCAAAGAACATTATCTTGGTACTTTTATTTTATTGTGAATCATATAAAACGCACAGCTGGACGCCATCATTGTCCCCTTCATTCATACGAACCTGTCTCCAACACCATTTGCTACCAAACTTTTACATTACATATTTCGAGTAATTTCCACGACAAGAAAAGCGCATATAACCCTCTCCCTGGTCGCGGTACGCGGAACAAAGAAAACAGAAAGGGTTGATACGTCACGCGGCGCGAAACCAACATTATTTGTAGCAGATCAATCAAGATTATGTCCAGTAATGCGTCTAACCCTTCGGTCTGTGAGACCCCGGGGGCCACGTGATTGTTTCATCAATGTGTCGATGATTAGGGGTTAACGCGGTAATGCTCTTGATATTAGTTTCTTCCTTTCTAATTTGTTCAGAGTGAGCATATAAGGGTTATTGCATGAGTTGTAAAAGTACAGTTTGTGTTATAAAATCCCTGGTTCGACCAACATATTAAGGTGATTACAGGAGCTAAATTAGCCACTCTTATTGTGGTGGTTGAAATACTGTTAGAATAAAGTTCTAATCAGCTTGCACTACAAAGTGGTTGTTACGGTACGTCAGTCACTGCGGCCGAATAGTGCAAAATGAGTGGTTTTTGCGATTTGCAAAAAATCTATTGATTGGACTAAAAAAGTAAAACACTATGATGCTAATAATAATATGTTGCTTGTAGAATTATTTGCCAAAAAATCAGAATGATCGCACGCATTTTAGTATGGTTTTTACTCGTGAAAATTTTTTTTGGAGATAAGTTGGTGATTTTTTTTTATCGAATAAAAATTGTTGTAAGTATGTTGTTTTCAAAACACTATCGTACTAGCATATATCCTAAAGAATATCATATATTTTTCTGGTTTTGTTTATTGCAGTGAACCATATGCTTTTTTGCATTATAAAACTCGCGTTTAGCTCCTGTAATCGCCGTGTTGTTTTACTAGAAACAAAATATGTTTAAAGATGTCTTCACTATGTATATCTGTTATTACTGCACTGAGTGTTGGTATAATTAAAATTTAATAGTCGAAGCATTTATTTAACCATAAAACGTCCACGCGCAATAAATTTGTTATTAAACAGAGACAATATGTTCAACACAAATGTCCTATAAAATAATAAGAGAACGTTTTTAATCGTAAACATGTGTTTGTTCGTCATTAAGAATGAGGAAATGTGTAGTAATAATACTTAAAAAGTTTTGTGGGATTTATTCCGTGCAGTTTGCATCGATTTCCCGTCCCCTTGAAAAGTTAAACTTGAAAAATTACATTAACAAAAGCCAAACACAGAGCGTACCCGCAGATAAGTTATTAAACACTGCACCATTACACTTTAATTTTAGCCTGCTGGGATTTAGCAGGGGTTGATTAAAAAAAGAGGCCAACCAAGGGTGCGTTGCGTATGCTTACGTATTCATAATGGCGTGCGTACTAAACGCGTTTATTTTAGTACAAACACGCGTACCGATCGCATTTGAGGGTTGAACTATTATTTCATTATATTCCAATGCGTATTGTTTAAAAATATTACCTTTTTTTCGTATTTAGGTATTTTGAAACGGCGTGTGGAGTGCACTTCAACGAAAACCATGTTTCTGAATTTGTTTGTTGGTTTTTGTCTTTGTTTATGTTACAGTGAGGTCATGAGAAATCTGAAGGGTTATAAATTCAAAGTTTTTTTTGTATTGTTGTTATCTTAAGCGTTGGAGCACGTAAATAATGGCGTTAGTCATACGTAAGTAGGTTGTGAGTTTGTGAGTGGCCATCTCGGGAACTGCTAAGCGTGTTTTGATGAGTCAATTGAGTGGAGCTTTATTGTGGTGTTGGTTTAAGATGAAAGGGATAGAGCTTAGTGCTAATTAGATAGTTGGGTGAAAAATTGACGAAGTAGATATTTAAGAACTTTTATTAAACAATCTGAACTTCTTAAAATATCCGTTTGATTTTTAAGCTTTCTATAATCCAAACGAAAAAGACTATTTATTCGGTATGCTAAGTATACCAGGGGGTCTAAAATGGCCGCTTTAGCAGAATCGTAATATTCATATGGACTTTATTATTATGATTTTAAAGTCCATTTTAAGAATTTAATTTTTTTAACGTGATTCTTATGATTCTGATAAAGCGGCCATTTTAGGCCGGCAGAGCATGTGATGGGCATGTCTACTACTACTACAACAGCCCATAACGTCCACTGCTGGACATAAGCCTCTCCCAAGATGGGAGGAATATGCCGTAATCTCCACGCTTGGCAGGCGGATTGGAGATCGCAGTGCTGAAAGACTAACAGAAAACGCTGCTGCCCATTCTCTGGTGTACGGAGGCGCAAGGTGTTCTGCCTCAGACATTAGTCGCCTTATACGACACACGTGAGTGTAATGGGTTGGTTCTATTCTACTCTGTCGGATACCACACGTCGTGTGACGTCCGCTATTAAGATATATATTTTAATTTTGTGTGCATTAAAGAATAAGAATAAATGAATAAATAAATAAAGCTCCACAGACCTTTAAAAATAACTAAAATAATTTATGATAAGTTAATATTTCAGTTATTTATTATAACGTCTCTATTAGCCTAGGTTTGTCTAGCTCGTTAATTCCTTGCAAGTCATTATAGACCTTATCGTCTTAAGTACAACTTTTGTTTTAGCGCATGAAGGTTATGATTAGGTACTTAGTCGTTGCTTGGCGACTGCAACTTGTAAGTAGAATTAGTAATTTCAATTTGCTTTAGATTTGAAATTGTGGAGCTTTTTTCTCAGTTTTGTGCAAACGGAATTAATACAGGAAATACCAAAACTTCTAATAGATACTGGTGTCGATTCTGTTGTGCACAAACTATTTTATAACTAATTTAGGCTATTGCTATCTTTTTCTCTGTAATAAAACAAGAAAGAGACGGACGTAATTTAGAGCTGTCAAATTTAATTGGAACTAATATTTCCATACAAATGAAGAATGCACGTAAAAACATGTCGACTAAAAACACGGTGAAGCGCAAGGCATAAACTAGTTTGACATCTTTAGCTTAGTTCATAGCTATAGCCATCCTTTTCGATCATTCTCAGAAGATCCATTGGCCAGATCCATGATGGATCTACTGCCTTTTAGTAAAAGATAGCAATAGCCTAAATTAAGTTTAGTTTGTGCACAACAGAAGCGACACCACTGTTTCCTGTATTAAATAGTATTTCTAATATCCAATGATTATGTTTTTCTTGTATTTTTTAAATGACCTGTAAGTATGTTTTATTACCCAGTACTAACTGGGTTGTGGAGGTCAGATAGGCAGTCGCTCCATTTAAAATGCTACTCGGCAGCATCCGGTTAGATTGGAAGTTGACCCCAACATAGTCGGGAAAATGCTAGGCAGATCATGATGAAATATCACCACTATAAAACAAGTCAAGATTAAAATAAGATTAAAATAAAGACTACCTAAGTATCTCTTGTTTCCGAGTAAGTACTTTTTAGGGTTTCGTACCCAAAGGGTAAAAACGGAACCCTATTACTAACACTTCGCTGTCTGTCCGTCTGTCCGTCTGTCTGTCACCAGGCTGTATCTCATGAACCGTGACAGCTAGACAGTTGAAATTTTCACAGATGATGTATTTCTGTTGCCGCTATAACAACAAATACTAAAATCAGAATTAAATCAATATTTAAGGGGGGCTCCCATACAACAAACGTGATTTTTTTGCAGTTTTGTCTAATGTTTTTAAATAATGGTACGGAACCCTTCGTGCGCGAGTCCGACTCGCACTTGGCCGGTTTTTTCCATTTTTAACAAACTCAGGATTGAGACAGAGTTGAGAAGGAAAAAAAAGGATTTTTTAAATGATGAACATGATATAATGAACAAGTCAGAAACTAAGAAAAAAAAAATGTAAAAGAAATAATTTAATTTTGACTGACCGTCCAACTATATCTAAATATAAGATAAACAAAAAATAAAGCGATTAACACAAATTTACGACTAGTGTAATAGTTAGAACGAGTGAGACACCATTTAACCGACTGCCCCGAAGTGGGTAATT
This sequence comes from Xestia xanthographa, assembly GCA_905147715.2. Classification (NCBI taxonomy): domain Eukaryota; kingdom Metazoa; phylum Arthropoda; class Insecta; order Lepidoptera; family Noctuidae; genus Xestia; species Xestia xanthographa. The sequence goes on from LR990652.1 coordinate 27,449,668, forward strand.
ACCCACCACCTTTATTGCTACCCACTAATTCCACACCAACCCTCTGATCGCGTTAATGGTCGAAAAACTGACCTTCCGGGTCGAAACGACCCTCTTGGGACCTGTTAAGTAACTAACTCTAGTGTATGATGCCTCTGTATGAGAACACGTGATTCGCACACTGGGCTATATCAACACAAGCGTAGAAAAAAATACTACGCAGCGCTCAACGGCCATTATAAACTAAATTAACAACGGAATGCCACAAACAAAAATACTGTCGCCGTTTACACACTGTTTCAAATTAATATTTTTTGCAGACAAAAAAATAAATTGCTCAAATTACCTCAATAAAATTTCACAGTGTTTAGTGTACGTAATGTCTCAATCGGTTCAAAACAAAACGTAAGACAGAAAAAATTGAATATCATTTTGAGCGTCCAAAAATTATATGTTACTGACAACTGTCAAAACGAAAACACGCCCTCTGACGAACGATCCGTGAATTAATAAATCAAGCTCCCTGGTCCGTAGTGACAAAACTCACATCAGAAATTACAGGTCACAAATCGTCACACACCACGACCATAAATCAACTTGAATTCTTTGTGCGAGAAAAAAAGAAACTAAGCAAATACCCCCGGTTCGGTCGCGTCTACCTGCCCCGTATCTTTTGAATACTTTTCTTGTATTAAAATAAAATTTTTGAACGCACGGATTTCGGGACAAAAAACGCACGAAAAACGCTCGACTGTCTCCTCATCCTTGTTTCTCTTAGAGCTTTGTCCTTTTCTAATGGGGATGACGCTTCGCAGGCAACGAGAAGCGTCATTTAGAAATTTTAGAGCAACAGTTTTATTATTTGTGAGCGTTCGTCGTGCGAAATACGCTGCGATTGACCTTTCCTCACAGAACTTGGGCTATAAGGCCACTGGCACACCAACTTTTTGACAACACAAAAACAAACCGTAAAACATTTATAAATTCCAGTTAGTTATGAATAATTTCTAGATGATTTACATATATTTTATGGAAAGAAACACTACGCAAACAAAAGGTCGGACCCGCGTCTAAGTTCCTTTAATTCCAACACAGAGCTCGAACAAAAGTTAAACAACCAAACCTCATTTTATAGAGCTACGTTTATGGCCACAATATTCAGTAGGAGCCATTTTGTTAAGAATATTTATGGCATTTTTTGTGCTCGCCAAGGAGAAATGACTGATATTTGACGTTTACAAGTATACCATAAAGACATTTGTTCATTACGTCCGTTTATGGGCGGTAGTAAAGCGGACCAAATAAATATATTCGCACGTCGTTGTGTCAAAACAGGTGATTAAATGTGGAGCGGTCGCGGTCGCCAAAACAATCGCGGCGTGACGCTCGGTCGGGCGGCGAGTCGGCGACATGGCGACGCGCGCGTCCTCTCCCGCCCGACGCGACGTACGGCCGAGAAGCGCGCACTATAAATAAAAATTTCGTAACAGGAACGCGTATTAATACACTATAATTTTAAAATTCGAACTACTTCAGTAGCGAGGTCGGCCAAACGACCGTTTTTTAAGTCAAAAAATTCGAAAAAAATAACACCTGCCGACCGCCGGCCGTACAAGAATGTTATTAAATAGGAGGCGACTTAACTAAATTACAAAACTCGACCTCTGAGCATTATAGAATAACTTAACATTAAAGCCAGAATATGGTACGCGCGATTCTATATCGTACGTTTAACTTTGACAAGCGTCAAAATGGCTCGAAACCTCGTTGATTTATTAAAAAGCCCATCGAGATCGATCGCCGGGCATCTTAGGTAGCGTCTCGGTGCTTTATTTTATCTTATAAATAGATTTTTTATTACAAATTACAGGGTACCACGTTTGGTAGCGATTTTGGTGCCGCAGTTATTCCGTTACTTATCGCAGTAAGTGCCTGCGATTCATCAATTTATAATGTGCTTTAATTTGTGTCAAATAGGGTTTAATATTCATTGAGACACGTGGACGTCTCGATTGGGACCTTACGAATTTAATGATGAGTTCCGTAGTTTTTTGGAGAGTCCAGGTAGCGGGCAATCGGTGCTTAAAATCAGTGTTACTCGGACACTGCTCGATTCCAGTTTTCAGTGGAAAAAAAATGTTTAATCGATTAACTTGAGTGTTGTTCTGAGGTGGTTACAAGCGCATGAGATCTGCTCCTTTTGAGGACAAAGGACTGCACGAAGGCATTTATTCAATTAAACAAACAATACATTTCGACTGAAAGTGCACAAAGAGGAGCAACAATGAGCCTCAGGTAAACGCCATGAATAGAGAAAACGACAATTGTCGTATCACAAAGATATTTGGAACGAGTCAAAAGTTATTTTGTTCACGGCCTGTTTATTTTTACGGGACAAACAGATATAAAACGCTTTTGTCACATTTTTTGCGAGTTAAATCGATAGAATACAGTTGGATGCATCGATTAAAATAAAAAATATGGACGCAATAACTCGATTCGAAGGGAATTTTTGCCACGTATCGACACCTAACAATTCGTGATGTTTTTTGTCCCGATGTCAGTTGTAATGGAGGCATTAAGCGTTCCGATGCGAACGAGTTAAACTTTTGTTTCATTCATTATTAAATTCACGCTATTTAGTCTTCAAAGATCAGCAGAACTATGGGCAATCTGAAAATTAAGTGCTGTCCTTGGTAGATACATTAGTTTCTAAAATGTTATAAGAACATAATGCTGAGTTGTTACACAAAACCCCTCATTGTTATTCAAACTACAATTAGATCTATGCAGTCAGTCTTCATTAATATTTTAAATTCAGAAGAACATAAAATATAGGCATTAGACAAACTCTAAGAATAGCCAATAATAGCCATGTACCAAGGCATCATAAAAAAATGCAAAACACTACCACCAAACATACCACTATAGCCTCAAGAACACCCATAAAACTCATCCTCTATACACCAAAAATTGTTGTTCCAAAGCTTGAGTATCAGCCGATCGTCTTATTAGCATTTAATTTGTGTCCAAAGGGGCTTTGGTCTTGCTTCATGGGTCGGTGCCCCCCTAAATGAGACACTTCCTTGCCTCAGGGAGGGGGAGGGGCTATATTTACGTTTGTTATATTCCTCGATCGTACATTCGCCATTGGTCGAATTTTGGTAACTTTGGTCTATCATTATTGTGATACGAATCGACACGATTACTTGTATAATGACATGTTTGTATGTAAAAGGCGTGCTTTGCTTGTGTGTGTAGTGATGGTGCCTTAGTTGAAATAATGACTGAACTGAACCAAGATGGTGAAAGAAGGAAATGGGAATTTGAAAGCTATCTGTACCGCTAGACGGAGTACAATGGAATTGGTTGGTTTATCTAATTTTCTTTTTGAAGATAGTAAAGTTATAGCTGTTAATTTTGTAGAAGCAGATTAACGAGACGATACAAAGAAGCGCAAGAAAACTATGGATGTACTGTTGAAATGATATGCATAGAAAGGGGGTGAAAACTGAAATGGTAGTAAGAGAGATGTTTAGATGGAGTAGAATACATGCAGAAGGATCACACATAAAAAGCAGAAAGGCAGGATTATGATTATAAAATATTAACAGATACTCAAAATTGATCAGACAAGCCGGAAGCCGACCCCAACATAGTTGGGAAAAGGCAGAATGGGGCAAAGACAGATGATGATGATGACTCAATATTAATCAGACACAGTCCAAACATATAAAAGAAGTATTCCCGTTTGAGCACCTATTTTTTGGGCACCAATGCATTGAGCACCGAAGGTATTCAACTTTATTCCCTTCTGAGCACCTAGTAGTGCGGTAGCTTTTAGTGATGGGGTGTATAATAGTTTTAAAAGCTAAAGCTACCGCACCGTAGGTGCTTAATAGGGAATAAAGTTAAATATTTTTTATTGTTCTCCATTGAGCACCAAGCTATTAAAATGGTTGGTGCTCAAATGGGAATACCTTCGGTGCTCAATGCATTGGTGCCCAAAAAATCGGTGCTTAAACGGGAATACTTTATATAAAAGAGCTAAAACTAAACAAAATTAAAGATTCAACCCAAACAATTATAGTTAATACACGAAAGAGACTAAGCAATAAAATTATACAGCGTTACTATACAGTACCCATTAAAATAAAATACAAGGTGTGAATATTTCGAAGGTATAAAACGTATGATTCATTCCTAGATCAGTGACCCACAGATTAAGAATCAGCAAAACCCACGCTTATTAGAGTATATCTATCACTTTTTTTGTGAGTTTAAAAGAGGTTAAATTACAATAATGTTGTGGTCAGTTATCCGTATTTGTTCAACGTTCCCAAAAGTGTTCTTTTGAAGTATTTTTATCAAGAATTATTTATTACGAGCCTATTGTTGAGATGACATTTAATAACTGCGCTCGAAAAGCTAAATTCTACTGCTGGAAAAAATATTTTTAGAAAAAAAAATGTGAGAAGAAATATTTTTGTCCACAACTAAATAGACCTAGCCCACTGTGCACCAGCACATCCGCAGTTGAACTAGAGGCAAATAACAATTTGTTGTGTCCAATAATGACACAAGGCGGAATGATAACCATTATGTCGTGGGCGGTATCGAAGCCGCTACCCAGTGCACGGCGGTCATTACCAGCCGCTATGATTTGTTGCCATGTATGGCTCAAGGTGGGCTGGCATTAGATGTATTAAAAACTTTTTATGTGTGTCTTTTGGTTTTGAAACTAAACTTATGGTTTTAGAGCAGTATTAATTTACTTTACATAGTAAAACCGTCGCTGGTAATACTGTTAGTCAGCTACGTTCGGTTGTCCTGGAAGCCGATCCCAATTCGTTCGGTAAAGGCTAGGCAGATGATGATGATTGAAACAGACAATGTCGTGAGAAATTTTTTGAGTATAAATGTGGCTATAAAAGCGGCGCTGGTTGCCCAGAGAGTGCTCGACTTAACCAAGTATGGTCACTTTTTGAAGTTATACGCTATAAGCTACTTATAACCTAACCCTCACCCCCCCCCCCCCCCCACTACCCCCTCAACCCTCCCCCCCACTACTACTGCTACTACTACTACTACTACCCTACCACCACCAACCCCACTACCCTCCCCCCTCCCCCCTCCCCCCCACTACCCCTCACTACTACTACTACGCCCCCCTCCACCCTACCCCTCACTACTACTACTACACCCCCCCCCCCCTGGCTACTTAACCCTCAGGAAGAATATTTTTATCTACACTAATATTATGTATAAAGAGGAAAGATTTGTATTTTTACGTGTATGTTTGTAATGAATAAACTCAAAAACTACTGCGCCGATTTCAAAAATTATTTCACCATTAGAAAGCTACATTCACCCTGAGTAATATAAGCTATATTTTATCTCCGTACTCCCACGAGAACGGGAACTACGCGGATGAAACCGCTTGACGTCCGCTAGTTTACTATACATAGTAAAACCGTCGCTGAAAATACTGTTAGTCAGCTGCGTTAGGTTGTACTGGAAGCCGACCCCAATTTATTGTGAAAAAGACTAGGCACATCATGATGACTAAAACAGACAGTTTCGTGAGGAATTTTTTTAGTATAAAGGTGGCTTTAAAAGCAGGGGAAGACCAAATAATGGATGCATGGAAAAACGGGGCTGGTTGCCCAGAGAGTGCTTGATTTAACCAAGTATGGTCACTTTTTGAACCTATTGGAACTAGACAAACTCTTCATTAGACACTTATACTCAAACCTAATACGAATCCCTCAGGAAGAATATTTTTATAAAGGCTGTAAAAAACCTCTTCACGAAGCCGAAAGGCACTTATTCTTCCCGTCATTGCGATATTTATTTTTGTTCTACACCATACCTGGGAACTTTCTAGTTATGGACAAATTGGGGGTCAAATTTCCAAATTTTTGACAAGTTTTTTTTTATACAAGTTTTTAATTGAAGACTTACTCAACTTACTTTAAACACCTCCACGACCCACGTACTACTTATTCAATCCATCAATCAGCATAATTTTTTGAGTGCGTTACATTAAGGTCTACCACAAAAATGATTTTTCACCCCAAAAAAAAAGTCGTTTCCCAGCAATAATTTTTGCGTAAAGTAACTTAGTTTGATGTACAGAATGCTTGGTTGACGGCTTCGTGATGAAGTTGTTTACACCCTGTATAAATTAAAATAGAACCACCTGATCACACAAAAAATCATAACATTTTAAGCCGATTCCATAACATATGATTACGAATGCAACAAAAAATCTAACTCAACAATTAAAAACCGAGTTCATATAATTATAGAAAAAGATATGAAAAAGTTTTAAATTAGAGAAAAAAGGTTAATAATTAAAATCCAATCAAAATTGCATGGAAACCGTATCAATCATCTGTGGTCAAGTAAAATGTATAATTTTTATATGACATTTAAGTCCCATAATAATCGATCCCATACATTTTAATAGCCATACCTTTAAGATACGGTTATTTAGTAGTGTAAATTACACCTTAAAGCAAACACAATAAAGTTTATTTTGACTTTTGAAACGTTAAATGGGTAATTGACATTTTTATAATTTTTGCAAAACGTCGTATCGATCGGTGGTTTGTATCGAAATTTATGATCTTATAAATACTTTTCGCACTGTCTTGTTTAACTAGGGTCAGCAGGACTTGTAGATGTTTGGTATATTATAGATAAAGTTGTGACAATAGCTTTTAATTATCTTGCAATTAATCAAGAAAGGGTTTCTTTGTTCATTACAATTCATCGCTTTTTTTTTGTTACTTTCTAGTACTATTAACTTTAATTTGTTCATAATTAAATGATAATTTATAAATAATTGTAATTAACGACGGGAAATAAATTAAACATTTTTGTCCAATAATTTCGCAAAATTGTGCACTGGGCACCTGCTGTCACAAATAATTCAGATATAAATATTCACATTTAGTTAAAATCATATTTTTTATGTCAAAACGCAGTGTTAATAACCCAGTAGATTAAAAAGAAAAGAAAAAAAATGGCGGTCGTTTACCATGTGAAATGTATAACAATGCATGAATTTGTATGATGTAAACTTACTTGTATGTTATAAATTTTATTAAAGGTGCATATAATTATTACAGTGAAATAAAGTAGTGTACGTGCAGTAAATTTAAGTTTACTGAGCTGTCAAAAAAAGAAATGCAAGTCGTAAAATTAAAAACAAATTAATTGACACGAAAATTAACACGAATTTCACTTTATTTAAATTCAACACAAGTGGATACATTTTATTGTTAATGAAAGATTTGAAATAAATTAATGTTCTACAATAATTGGCTATCAAATTCTAAACCAATTAGCCAGTTATAAAAATAATTTGCATAAAAGTTGGTATTGTTTTTTTTTTGTTATCTTGTGAAGTTATTAAGTTAAAGTAAATGTTTCACCGTTTAGAGGCTTACGCAATACAATAGGGCAGATGACCAAAAAATCTAATTAGTCCGTCAGATTTCCAAAAATATTGAACACATGTTTTTCTTTTTTCACATAAACAAAAAATGAAGACGATACAGTGCGTCGAAAACTCAGTACACTTTTTACCGGAAAGTAACGTCACAAGCCCCCACTTCGATTACTATGTGATGCATTTTATCTTCGTCAATTTTAATTGATTTGATAAAACAGAAAACACGTATCCAATATTTTTCGAGTAGAATTATTTACAGTAGAACACTGACTCCTAGGTCACAGGGTCCCCCTACTTTAGGAGGCAGGGTTTTTAACTATTTGCCTTAAGATGATACTATTTGCCTTTTCCTAAAATTAAATGTACCTGTGTGGAATATATTGCTATTGTATACAAAGGTTTTTTTGTGCCAATAAATTTTTTACTCGGAAATCATCCCTATTAATGACAGCTCACTGTTGGATATAGGGTTCTCCATAGGTCTCTCCATCTTTGTCTGATAACTTTTTCTTCATCCATCCTAGTTGTTTCATCGAGGTCTTAAGTTTTGTACTAAGGTTCTCCTATAGGATTATGATTTCTAAATTTATTGCAATATTCCATCTTAATCCAAACTGTTTTATTTTTATCATCTGGTTGTCCAATACTTTCTCTTAACTTCTCAAAAAAATGCAAAATTATAATCATTGATATCCTCCACCACTACGTTGAGGTCTAAATGAAACACTGCAATAGGTGTCGTTTCTGTTGTGCACAAACTAAACTTAATTTAGGCTATTGCCATCTTTTTCTCTCTAACAAAACGTGAAAGAGACGGACGTAATTTAGAGCTGTCAAATTTAGTTGGAACTAATATTTCCATACAAATGAAGGGTGCACATAAAAACATGTCGACTAAAAACACGGTGAAGCGCAAGGCATAAACTAGTTTGACATCTCTAACTTAGTTCATAGATAAAGCCGTCCCTTTCTCGCACTGCGTTTTAGTAAAAGATAGCAATAGCCTAAATTAAATTTAGTTTGTGCACAACAAAATCGACACCATAGTCTCGTCTTCTATTAATGGGACTTAAACATACCCGGTGAAAAGAGGATGTATTAAAACACCTCTATCTAACTCTTCAGAGTTACTGTCATAAGTATTATACTTATCTATGACAGGTCGTCAATAATTATCTATAATTATTGCAATATTATTGCTAAGCCTAACTTCGTCATTTAGCATTAGCCTTTCTGATTCTCACCATGTTTATGTCTAGACATTAACTCTAGCAATATTATCCGCAATTTTAGCGCCTTTGGCATTATTAGTAGAATCATTAAAATCCACAATAGATTTTGTTTGTATTGTATTCATATGTCAATTGGTGTTTAAATCCTAATTGGATTTCAAATAGGTATCCACAATTATCCGTTGTGCCTACATCATTTTGTTGTTAAAGTTTATTTGTTCATAAACATTGCATGCTGCATTGTCTTAATCTTTTAATAGGCTTTAAGTCTTGTGTTGGCGAATTAGTATTATAGGTTTGAGGTGTTTAGGTTTTGAAGTCTGTTCATTGTCATCTTAAGATTAGTTTTCATTCTCTTTTGCTTTATTCCTTTTAGCTTTCACTTTTGCTGTTTCACCTTTGCCTTCTTCTACAGTTGTATCATTGACTTCATCTTGATTTACATCGTTATTTTCACTAACATTCCAAAGTTTTCCGTAATTATTAACATCTAACTTTAAGTGTTAGTTACTCACTGAATTTAAAACAGATGTTTCTCAAATACTGCTCTTACAATAAACAAGATACACAAAGAATAATGAGACTAGTAATTTTAATTACAAAATATAAGTCGGAAGCAAATTAGTATGGTTTTGGAAATGTTATGTCATGTAAGTTTAATTAGTACATAATCATACTATAATTATTATTGTTGGCAACTAACATATAATATATACTGTGTTGCTAGATGTAAAAAATCGGGCCGCTTCGGTGTGCATGATAGTATCGCATTTCCGGGCAACACGGGGTTTAAATGTCGAAAAAAAGCGTTTCTTAAGTATGGGCCACAGATTATGTAGGAGATTGGACAGATTATTTGCCTACGACCGTGGTTGATAACAGTGGCATTCAAAAAAAAGTTAGTGGGAAAAATGGGGGGATTAAAGAAACTAAGGAGTTTTTTATGCAAATGAATTTAGGAATAAGTAGAATTTAGATCACGGTCTTGGAATATCTTTTCAACGATGCTTCTTTTTGTTTAAGAGCCCAATATTATAAGTTTTTGCGAAAAGATGATTAAGACCTTAACATAAAAGGCCTTCCATTTAATTTATTATCAGTTTATCAGCACACTTCCTCCATTATCTGCACTGAAGTCCACGCAATCTTTCACAAAGTCAGAACCTATCCAGTTATTATAATTTATAGTCGGTAAATTGTCGAGTCTATATTTTTAATCTGCGTGCGCGGGCGCACCGAAGCGAGCGAGCATTTTATTAGCCACGTACAAGCATTACGACCCGACTGCGCCCGCCATTAATCCACTGCCCGACAACCTTACTTTACATTCATAATTATTGTGAAAAATATCTAATAAATGTACTTTTCTTTCTTCCGCAGATACGCCAAGAGAAACCTTACTACATAGCGGACCCTGAGGTCGATTCATTAGTAAGTATTGTCGACATTTATGACTCAAACTAACCACAAGACAAATAAAACGTGGGATAACTTTACTACCCATAAATAGGGAACATTTCAGTTTAATTTACGATTTGATTAACTAAAGAGCTGTCCGAAATTAAGCACAGGTAAACGAGAAATATTTCTCGGAACAACAAAATAGGGAAATAAGTTGAAAAAAAAAAAACAATATTATATTGTCACTCATAAAAAGCTGAATCGCACCGTGTGCCTCCCGCGGCTAGCGGGGACAAAAAGTGAAATAATAAAAGTAAGATGGCGGCCACCCACGGCCGCGGTTCGACACGGATACTTAACCGATTTTTAACAAATAAAATCTAAGGCATTACGAATCGCGTCGGTCGGAGGCGACGTTCATGTTATTTGACTTTGTTACTGAAAAATCGTTTTATCAACTGTCGCCGTTACGCACGTACGTATCTTGGCCATTAGATTGATTTGTTTGCTTAATGCATCGTGAGTCATAAATTTAGAGAAATTATAGCTTGCTGAGACGAAACAGTAGCGTAGGGTTATAAAACTTATAAACTAAGCTGTCAGTTCTACGCTGATAAGCGTCATTCATCCACATGGAGAGTTTTTACCCGGGTTTAAGATAAGATGGGCAAACAGTGCAACAAGCGGCGACATCCGGGCGAAGAGCAAACTTTACTCGACGAATAGGTGAATTATTATCGTGTTGTGTTTTTTCGTCCTGAAACTGACATGTGGTGCCACTGGCTAACGCATATGTTTGGCTTGTTGCACAGTTCGTTTCTGAGAGGCTGATTGATTTTACTTGGTTAACTTTTAAATATATATAATACTAGCTGACGTCCCGCGGTTTCACCCGCGTAGTTCCCGTTCCCGTGGGAGTACGTGAATAAAATATAGCCTATAGCACTCACGAATAATGTAGCTTTCTACCAGTGAAACAATTTTAAAAATTGGTTCATTACTTCCGGAGATTACCCCCTACATACAAACTTACAAACTTACAAACAAATGCTACCTCTTTATAATATGAGTATAGATAAAAAAAAATATAAAATATATAATAAAGTTATTTTTCCGCAAGTTAGTAAAAAATCTTGATGCTGGGTCGATGACCTGTCAATTTAGTTCCGATTCAAGTAGTAGTAAGTAGGTATCTGTTTAAAAGAAAAATAAATTATTTTCGAAAGAGGTTCTTGAAAATTTACCGCAAAAGAAGCAATGGGGCATAACGTATTCCTATACACAACACACAGCTCAAAAGCTGTTGAGTAGTTCCACATAATTAGTATAAGTAAGAACATCATAAGTATCTCATAATATATTTTTTCTACAAAAACTTGCGGTCGGCCCTCTGTGCAAACCCACAAAGCGTACTTAACGAAATTATTTCAATACTGTATTATTGACTTTTTGAAATAATTGAAATGGAGTAATTTTTTTTAAGCGATAATTAAAATGGCTGCTTTGTTGATGGTTCTTGAGAACCACATGACACGTCTGAGTTCATGTTAAAGGTGTTTGAAAAGGTCCTTATACGTAAGAGGTCTGTCTGTCTGAACTATTATTTATAGTTTTTATTTGCAATCTTTGAAAAATCAATGATGTCAATAAGTAAATAAAAAATAAAGACAATGGTGTCGATTCTCTTGTGCACAAACTAAACTTAATTTAGGCTATTGCTATCTTTTACTAAAAGGCAGTGCGAGAAAAGGACGGCTTTATTTATGAACTAAGTTACAGATGTCAAACTAGTTTATGCCTTGCGCTTCACCATGTTTTTAGTCGACATGTTTTTACGTGCACCCTTCATTTGTATGGAAATATTAGTTCCAATTTAATTTGACAGCTCTAAATTACGTCCGTCTTTTTCTCTTTTTATTAGAGTGAGAGGATAGCAATAGCCTAAATTAAGTTTAGTTTGTGCACAACAGAATCGACACCAGTGTCCAATCATATTTGGATTCTTTGGATAGGTACTTTAAGATTTTTTTTAGTTCATTCCATTCAAAATAATGCAGAAAAATTCAAGTCAAACTTCCTAATAAAATAATCATGATTAACTTCATCTATTAAGCCCTAGGCCTCCTAGCCCTTTTTCAAACAGATAAGGAAAATCAAAAACAGCCTAAGGAATACAATATATTTCCGAAACATCCTGATATACCATTTTAAAATGCTCATGATGAGCCCTTTAATTTGATACTCATATTGCAGTGACCAATTTTTTTTTTTCATTAGCCAATGTTACCCGGGGTAACACAATGATTCTAACGATACCACGTATCGAAATCGGTTTAGGCATTTAGAAGACAGTTATGGTGAAATAAAGAAACTCACAAACACACATTCTCTCACTCACTCGGTTTTTTGGGCAGTCGTGTAAAAACTACGCAAAAACAGGCAAAACCGAGGCCAGTTCCTATACTACACCTTCCACTAAAGACATTCACCCACCGACAGCCTCAGGTGATTCCTTTTATCCCCAACTGTCGTTAATACAATGCGGAGTGCACTATCAAGTGTAATTGGGGCCCCTACAGTCTGTCGCCCGCGCCATGTCGCGAATTTTAAGTGTTTCGCGAAGATCTGGGCCAAGGGTACATCAGTAATGGCTGCTACTAACGTTTCTGCTTTGATTGCAGTGTTAAAACTATGAAGGATTTGTTTTAAAAGCGATTTTAGAGAAGTTATAAGTTCAAAAACTGTTTTGAATTTGAAACTGAACGCGACCAAAAAAACACCGGCCGCAAGATTTGGTAAAAGTTCGTATTTAAAAAAAAACACTACAAACATTTGAAAAAAAAAAGAACACGTGAACCGTACGTTTGTTAGTCTAGTGATGTACACAATATATCGAAACAAAGTACCTAAAGTCGAGTAAAAACTAAAGTTGACTAAAACCAACAGAGAATCAACTGTTTTATTGACCCATTTGGTTGAGAGGCGATTGGTTACGACCCGTGGAGGTTGTTTGCCCACGTCACATCTGTGTTTGGTCTGTCACAGCCTTTTGAGGCTTTAAGCTTCCTCAAACATAGTTGAACTGCAGTAGCGTGTGGGTAAATATAACCGAATAGTTTTGTGTTTTACGAGTCATTAGTAAACGATATCGTGTTAACACGTTATGGTATTTGTCCCTTGAATTTCTATTTATTGAAATCTTGGCCTTAGACTCCTTCTTTATGATTATTCTTTATTAATAATAAAGTAAAAAATGAGGTTAATGCGGCAATTTCTTTTACTTAATTAATTGAGTTGTAATTTATGTAAGTGTCAATAAAAACGTTCTAAGGTTGAATTGTGGTGTTATAACCATTATTAGGTACCTAACAGTATATTTAACAGCGTATAATATTTGGCATTAAAAACAAAAACAAAAAAAAGTGAACATGTTAGTATACTTTAGCGGTGTTTAGTGTTGTATAACTAACAAATTAACAAACTTTTATCGACATAAACAGAATTTCAAATCTGAAAACTTTCAGTACCTCTGTTTCTTTGCCAATGAATTTTAAAACCCAAAATCAGATGCTTCTTAACTAAAATTCGGTTTCCAAGCAAGGGATTATTACATTGGGACACTCATAGTCCCCTTTCCAAACAAACCCGTCTCGGTGGCAAGAGTGAAACAAGTCAAACACATTTTTATCTGTTGGTGTCGCCTGAGTCAACGAAACGTCTGAATAAACAGACAGGGGTGGCGCTGTGGCGTTGTGGCGCTTTCGACTGTTTAATTGATATTGCAGAGACACGAGCGTCACAGATGTTGGTGGTACTTGTGGGACTGTCGGTTTTATAGTTAACTGCGCAGTTTTTGGGTTGAGAGAAAGTACATGGTATAGTTTGGTTCAAATTTAATGGCGGCTCGGATGTTAGCTGCGAGTGACGGTCTGCGCATGAATAACGCTTTATACTTTATGGCGATTCAGAACATCTAATGTGAAGCTGCGCAGACAACAATTTTAGGTATCAACGGGGCGCAGATGACGCATCGTTTTGTCTGTATAATGCGCAGACCGCCACTTGCAGCTAACTTGCGAGCCGCCATTAAGTTTGAACCGAACTATACATGACTGTAGTCTAGTTGACAAGCAATGTAATGTTTTTTATAATGATTTTTAATTATTCAGGATTGATGCTATTTTATGTAGTCTCAATTACTTCTCGTGGGTAGCACTTCAATACCCGCAATTACAGACACAATTAAAATAACAATGCACCGTGCCCATTTGGGCACGGCTGAGAACATAAAGTATTTATTTTGTGATTAATCCAATACTCATATCACAAATAAATCGAGTTGTAATCATTAAAATTACATAGAGAAACTCTTTTCCTACAATTACCAATTTTCTACACACATTACTGTTACCGGAAACACCAATTTCATACATAATAACATCTAATAACCACCAAATTACTTATTACGAAGCTTATAACAGAAAACGTACAAAATTTAAATTCGAGTCTGTAAAATCATCAATCAAAAGCAAAATAAGCCAAGATCGCTTTTAGAATTCAGCTCGCGTCCTCAAGTGGCAATCAGAAACAAATCAAGACGCTATTAAAACGGCATTAACTGCCTTTTTTAGATAGATATCGATTTGAAAAAAGTCGCCGATTACATCTTCAAATACTATCAAACAATGGTCGATAGGATCTTAGTACGAAGGCATTTGAATTGCGCCGCGTGAACATACTCTTGTATTGTGTGTTATGTTAATTCAAAGGAATATTAGTGGCCTTCGAACTTTTGAAATTGTTATTGGGAATTTGGATATGTTGTTATGAAATTTAAATATGGATAGGAGGTTGTGAGATTTGATTCAATGATGTTTGTACTGTTGCGAATTTTTAGCAGTAATTTTCTACCATACAAACTAAATCTTTTAGAAAATATTGTTCAATTTGATCAGCCCTGCAAGTACGTAGCAATCGATAACGATCGAATCGATAAATCTGACAGTTATTCTCGATAAAATGAGTTTTTAACCAATCGAAAAGTCGGATTTATCGAATCGTATCGATTCGATCGTTATCGATTGCTACGTACTTGCAGTGCAGCTTCGTGAAAATTATATAGCTAATGATAAAAAACCTGGTTAAACTATCGATAACTTGTTAAGTAAACAAGATGAACATGTCACATCCCTACGCACAGCGGGGATTCGGTGTACATTGTCCGTCCATTGTTGCTCAGTTCGTATTGTGAGATGGCCAATGGACAGACTATATGTCTCACGTTTCTGACTAAAAGGGCAGGTACAGCCCAAAATATTCATTCTAAACTGTATAACTAAAACATTCAGGCACATCTGTGGTTAGAAATAAACAAAACCTTCGAAGATCGCAGACATTTTGACAGATTAGTACAAAATTATCATAAGTCACCGTTTCAAGGAGCAGCAGTCAAATTTCCAAGGACTTAAAGTCATTCTTGAACTGATGACATCACTAATTAGGCCAAAAAAACTAGAGAAACATGTGACATTCAATTTGAGAATACTATTTTGTAATTATTAATAGTATGATAATAATAATAAACACTCCCACGACAGCTCTACAAAATAGAACGGAGAATATTAATTCCATGTGATTAAGATGATGTTTTTCTTTACAGATGGTGCAAGCGATACAAGTTCTACGGTTTCATCTATTAGAATTAGAAAAAGTAAGTATATCTACCTACCTACTATCTTGTTGGAATACATTTGGAATCGAAACTTTGGACCGGTTTTGAAAAAAAAATAACACCTTTCGATTATCTTTGGGCACGATTTTAAATCGAGATATCGCATCGATCTCGGGGCACGCAACGACTGCACGCACTGGCCGTTCGATGTTTAAATTAATCAAATTCACGTTTCGAATAGTTTAAAATGTGTTTGTAATTAAGAATTCACGCGAGAATATGAACATAATACGTTAGAAGTTACGAACGAAACATTGTTTGATAGTTTAACATTTTGAAGTCACATTGAAACTATATAACGATCCTTGACATTTGATACAAGTCTTCAAGAACAGGCTAAGGGCACAGTTCATACTGCCTTGATGCCTTCTCGTTAAATAATGAATTGTTTGCGACCTAAAAATAGGACATTCGATCCTAAAGGCAGATCCACACTTAATAAAATGTAAAGTCGTTATTTAAGACATAAGGCCGTGTCCTGTCCAGCCCTAATTCGGAGAGAGCGAAACTAAATGTCGCGTAGTGCGCGAGGTGTCGGCTCGCGAGTGAATGGGATCGGCGTTCGCATTTCGAATGTTGTTTGTTTTTCCCTTATCTCCCATTTGGGCGCGTTCCGTTCCGACCGGTTCGGCTTCTTGCGTGTGTCGCATCGCCAATTCTCGCCATTATACTCTCCAATGTAACGGTAACACGACGGGACGCGGGCTTTTTGCTATTCGCAATCAGATCGAACAATTTGCGCTCGCTCGCATTAATTAGGAGCATAAAATTCAAATCTCCGGTATGTTTTTACGAGGAGCGGTGTCGCCCGGCGAGGAATTAATTTAGCTTGTCAATATTATGGTCACGTTTCAACGAAACTAGTTTGACTAACGTCTATATCAAGACGAACGATCTCGAGAAACGAGATACCTCGAGCGGTCGCTCTCACAGCGGATTCCATAAAATATCGGGCGCCGCGCGTCTAAGTCGCCGTGTGTTTGGGGATACGTCCGACCGAACGTACGCACTAATACGAGCCGCGGTAACGAGATAACGTGTAATGCGATACCGCTGTACGGCTGTACGGAACTCGCTGCCTGGCTGGCCGGAGGGCGAGATAAAGGCCGTTTGGGAAAAAAATAAAATAAAAAATAATGCCTTGTTCGAAATTCAAAATAGCGAGGGCCGAGCGGAGATTGAAGAAAATCGTTCAATTCAACGAGACGGATGATCGATTTTTAAATTCGGAATTGCGAGTTTTTTCTTTTATTGTGAGAAATAACTAAAGTTGAATTTTAAAAGTCACACATTATTATGATGGCGGGTCATGTAACCTGTAGGAAAATTTCGAGTTTATTGATCTGTGTTGGCGGAGGTGAAGAGTTCGCGACACCCAGGGACCAGTTATTACGGCTGACCTGATTGCCAGCTCGCATAGAAAGTGGGCTTTGGCACCGAAGCAATGAAAGCCGAGAACATAACTTAAACGGAAGTCTGAGATGCAGACAGACACGTTTACCTGTCTCTGTGATCTAAAAAGCTATTTTTTCCGTCCGTTCATATCCCATACACGTCGGTTTCTATCTCGTCTTCGGTTTTTGTCGAATAAAATTTAAAAAAAGATGCCGTTAGCTCGATCCGTTTCCGCTTCACTACACACCGTTCACAGGTGATGTGGTTTTTTTGAGCTTTTATAATAATTAAAAAGAAAAAACGTCCAACGGCCCAACTCGCGCACAATAAGATCTCGTTAAGTGCACTGTTTTTTACTCCCTTTTTACTATAATTGCTCGGTTTTTTACCTCTTTTTTCGAAAAAAGAACAAGTTTATAATAAAGATCTTTTGAATGCAGACGAGAATTTTTTGACAGAACATCTATAGTTGTAGTAATGAGGTATAATGTTATTGCGTTAGACAAAAAAGACATTTTTAACATTCTTCGACGCCATCTCTTTAACGAACTCCTCGAAATTATATTTACATTGAAAATATCGTATAACGTTTTTGATTTATGTTTTTAATATTTTAAATATGGCCGCCGGCGACATCGCTCGATGTTGAGTCCTTTTCGGTCGATCGGCTCTGCGATTGGTCGTCGTTACAGCGTTTTTTTAGTCGCGGCGTCTGACTGTGCCCTAATTACGTTATGTGATGTAGCTCGGTAATGTCAGCCTTTTAATAGACTCGTTCTTTTTTCAAAATTTTCGAATATCGAAAACGGCCGATTACGGAGTCCGTTCGATGTTCATTCGTCCGAATCCGGATTGTGAACGAGTAATTTTAAAATTGGAACGTTTTATTTTTATTTGTGGTCTTCGGTTGTTTTATTTGGAAATTCCTTTGCTCCATAGAGAGACAGCTGTTAGTCATCTCGTAACGAGTTAAGATTCATAGATATGTTATGATTACCTTTTAGATATGTTGTAGACCATTTAGAGAAGCTATAAACCCATTCTACCGTGGCACTATTTAATAAAATAAAAACGTTATCAATCGCCACTCAACCCCGCAAACCTGACCACATCAAAACAAAGTAAAAAGACCTTTTTTCATATTTCCTTTGCGTATCATAAAAACTCTTATCTGTAACGTGCTTAACTGATTTACGACGGGTCAAAATGTCAGATTTGTTGGTTTACAGGACTCGAACCCGGGACGTTTTACTGCCGACCCGTTTTTATAACCGTTATACTGCTGGATTACTATATGGGACCGTGGCGACTTGGTGTTGGTTTACTGTTAGATTTTCACACGTTTAATTGGTGAATTAATTAGTGGGTTCGATTCCTGTTTGATGTTTTGTAGTTCAAAATAGTTGGGTACTTGGGTAGTTAATATTAATTTGTGTTTGAGGAGACACTGTTTGCTATTTTAAAAGCTTTGAAGGGTAGTCTTCTAATAGGCACTTCTCTATGTATGGGAACACCCAAAAGAGTGTTTAGTCATACATCTTTCATTTTAACAATCTAGTTCAGCTTTCTTTGCAAAATTTTGACAAAACTCATAAAATATAATCTATTCAATAAAACTAAAACAAATGACTGTCATTTTCACAATATTATTACCGACGCAAGTACACATGTTCAGTCAAATAGATAGGTAATAAAATTCAGGAAAAAGCAGTCAAAACGTCCAATTACAAGAAGTAAAAAAAAACATAAACAGCAAATAAAAATAAAAATGACATTATCAAAAATAAATTCGATAATGTGACATTTGGAGAGCCATGGCGGGCGCGCATTCAACCTGTCAAACGCACAGATTAAATAAAAATAAAACCATAGATTATAGAAAAATGGCCAGTTTTATTTGAGATTGCGCCTACGTAATCTTGGAAGTATAAAGTGCCTAGTTTTTAGTGAAATGGTATGTTTTTGTAATTTTTGACCGACTTGGCAAATGATAATGTGGTTCAAAAGTAGTTTATGATGTTGTTGTGTAAAATGTCATTGTTAGGATTTAATTTAATGTATAAATGAATAGTGATTTCATATGTAAACATTAAATACATGGATACTTTGAGAATTAATAAGAGATACAGAACAATAACGAATTAGATGACCGTTACGAAGTAAGGAGGCGACCAATGATATTATAAAGAAGATACGCCATGTTCATACTGAATGGCGTTCAGATATCGTTGCGAGTAATTTAAAACTACGACAGCGATAGATAATACGGAACGTATAAGATAGAAAGAGATAGCTAGCTATCAAAGTGCAACAATTGTGTCACTTTGTCCTCAACAATTTGTGCGTGCTAGTGCGATATCTACCTCTTTTTACTATATAATATCATTGGAGGCGACAGTCATCAATTACTTTGAAAGGCTTTCACATAACTAAGATTTTCCCTGACGCTGTTAAATTACGTTATAAACTTTAACGTATTATACTAATATCTAGAACTAGTTAGCTATAGTACTGCTTATCCCAGTACACACATAACCCCACCCTCCCCAACCGGGTCAGTCGGCTAGCCCACTCGTCTGGCCGTGGCCCACTTCTGACTCCAGCCCACACTTCTGGCAGTCGCCGGGACATTTCAACATCTTACATGACACCTGCCTAACAACCTGACACATTTTCAATGCTAAATCATAATATTGGCTAAGACTGAAAAGGCTTACTGGAATAAAATATAGACCAAACTAAAAATACAGGTGAAAATGGCAACACTAATCCATAATAATCTGAAGTAATTCCTTCTTTAAAGCAAGGAAATGAAGTTTATTTAAAAAGTTCTTGAAATTCCATATTCAAAATCCCTTCTTATTCCAAATGTCACGAGCCGTTATGTATCACCTTTCGTTCCCAATTTAAAAAGTATCGGTGAGACGCCGTATCTTAATCCCGAGTTCTAAATTTAAAATTTCTGGAAAGAGTTTTAGGAACGACAACTTAAGCTTACGTTATGTCACACCTAATTCAGAGTTATTTTTAGAAGGAACATAAAATTATTAAATATTTAGTTCGACATCTCTAATAGGAACAAAGAAAGTTAAAACAACTAAAAAAGAGGGCAAAAGTCGCATTTTAAATAAAACATTTCTAACTATGAGTCACGATATAGATGAAAATGTAAGAAACTGCGATAAAACTGATACGGCAGATGTTATAACGTAATTTAAAGATGTCTGCCATAGTTCGGCATCGGAATGCATCTCATTAGCTGGGGTCAACGTGTCTCTAACATTATACATTTGTGTATCTTTAATAATATGCGTCTTGGGAACGGCAAATGGCTGATATTGAATCGGCTGAAGAATCTGGACAAAGGTTATCGAACAAAGAAAATATGTACAGACAGACACATCAAGCTATACTACAATCTGTCAAATTTATTTAATAGATTTTGAACTTTATCGTCAAAGCATTAGTTTTAAGGTTGATTGGGAAAATTAGACAGTAGATTGATGTGCTAGTCTGTACAACACAGTTCGTTTACATGTAGTATTTTTTATTATTTTATTATTATTATTTATTTATATCGAACACAAGTGATTCATATTGTTGCTAATAATACTTACAAACTATGTTAGCAACATTCTCATTAAAATAATATTAATATTACCAATTATTATCATCAAAATAACATAAAATAATAATCAATTCAAAAAACTATAGCTATAACTAAGTCCGCTTCCCGGTGCATTTTATTTGTAAATTAGTAAGGAAGAATTAGAAAAAGAGTATGTAACTGAAAAGATAGATATAATTTTGAGGAGGATCTTGGAGAAGTGAAAGTTAACCATTTTCCCACACTAACACACACACACACACACACACACACAACACATACACAACACACACACATACACATACTCTTGCACATATTATGATGTATACTCATGTTCTTACATTATATACGACGACTCGAATGGCGCAGCGGTAGTGAGGCTGCCTTACGTTCTTAGGGTCCCGGGTTCGAATCCCGGTCGGAGCAAATGTTTGTGTGATGAGCATGGACATTTGTTTCCGAGTCATGGATGTTTATAAGTATGTATAATAGGTATGTAATTACAAACAAAAAGTATCTATGTAGTATATCAACTATCTGGTGTCCACGACACAAGCCTCGTTGCTTAGTGTGGAACTAGATGACGCTGTGTGTAATGTCCAGCAATATTTATTTATTTATTTAGATAATATTCTATTCTAATGGTTTATGTCAGACCAGTACATTTTTGACATGTCAAATGATGAATGACATTTTGTCTAGGCGCTAATATTTGTAGCAAAGTCTTCCTCCAATGAACACAAAATCCTGTGATTTGTTGCTTTATTAATTTCATTATTTTTGCTATTATTTTTTTACTTTACCTATCGTCATCATAAATTTCGTCTTTATTTTTAGAAACAACAGTTTCAACTTTTACCAGATGTTTTTAAAAGTCATCCTTTTTTCCCATTTCTCGTCAGTTGTCAAGTAATTTAGAAAAACCTGTCGATTAGGAAATTAGTATCCCGAAACATAATTAACTGTCAACGGGGAGCACCGTATCCGTTTCCGTTGTAGCGTTCTATTTTCAAATTCTCTGACGTTTCTTACCCTGTTTCGATATAAAAAAATGACATTATGAGTTATGTCGAAACTTATGCAATGGAATTAAATATTACATTTTTATATTTGACTAGCATTTCACCCGCTACTTCTTCCTCAAATTTTTGATAGTTCGGTTAATATGCATGTTATAAAATATAATTTATATCTTAAAGCAACCACGAATAATGTATCTTTCCGCCGGTGAAAGAATTTTTAGAATTAGATCATTTATTCCAGAGATTAACCCCCCTGCATTCAAACTTACAAACAAATTACAAATCAAATCTGCCATACCAATGGATTTCTGACTAAAATCTTTAATGTTTTTGATGTTTTTAGTATCATTTGTGTCATTATTGCTACAACAAACTTTCTCATTGTCCTTTCCCATTCTCTAAACTTATTGTATTTTACTCCTTCTCTGTAATAATTTTGTTTAATCTTTTCTTTACATTACTCAGTAATTTTCCTGGCTATTATTTTTCATCAAAATTGTGTTCTAATTCAACTGGGTGGACAGCCTTTAATTCCATCATCAAAAGAGTTCCGAATTTACGATCCCCCGCATAATCGTACATCACTATGGTGATGACATCTTAATTACCCCGAAATTATACAATGATGAATAATTTAATATTATTATATCATGTTTTCGATGACAGCACCAGTATTTACATAGTATAGCGGTCACGCATGCAGTTTAAGGGTATAGAGAATAGAGTAATAGTGGTATAGACAATGTAGAGCGAGAAGAATGTAGCTGACGATGTTGGGGAACAACGGGAGATAGGGATTTGTGGTTTTTTATCGAAAAACTTGTCGAAAGATTTTTTTTTCTTATATACATTACCAGTCTAGAACTATGGGTGAAACCAACAACACCAAGCTTTGCTATCAAGTTTGCAGCAATAGACAAATTTCATTTTTTTTTTCTAAAATCTAATGTTATTATAAGGATTTCAAAGCCGCCTTACACCTGCCGATATTTTATTACTATACCGTGTAAACGCTATCTAAAAGTTTCGTTACCCATTTTATTGCTCTATGTTAATTTCTAAGTTAATTATACCCATGAAAATTTATAAGGCTGGCGCTCAAAATTAATATCTACCCTACAGGATGCTTTTATAGGCAGAAATGGTAAAAAAATCGTGTTTCCTTCGTTTTTACGATTCATTTTCGAGTTTTTTTATACTCGTGTGACAGTTGGTCGATTCCAAATGTATTCCTTTTTGTATTGTTTTGTGTTTTTTTTAGCTTTGTATGCTGATATTAGTTTAAAGGTTAGGTTTAGGTGAGCGGAACGAGGGTTTAGTGTCGTAGAAACTAATAAATTCAACAGCAACGGTTGTAACAATGTTTTAAGCGTCCGTTAAGGTTCTAGCATAGATTAGAAGATGCACTTTTAATAGAGAAGAATAGAGAAAATATGTTACAGATATTTTAGATCTATAACGACGATCAACGATTGATTGAATTCAGCTCAAGGTTTCAATAGTGTTGCAACGACTTTTTCGACTTAAGTTAGAAAGATTAGGTCATTTACAGGTGTAACAAAGAAGACGCTTTAATCTCAGCAGTGGACCAAAAAGGATTTTATAGCACCCAAACTTTAGCTACACCAATACCAGACCCCCAGTTACGTCTTCCACATCATCCTCAAGCGCCTCTCTAGCAGCTTCTAACCCTGAGCCTCTCCGCAGGTACACGAGCTGTGTGACAACTTCTGCCACCGCTACATCAGCTGCCTCAAGGGCAAGATGCCCATCGACCTGGTCATCGACGAGCGGGAGTCAGCCCGCCCGCCCGACACCAACGGCGAGCCGCGCTCCGCCCCCGACAGCAGCCACGACGGCGCCTCCACCCCCGATGTCGTGAGTACCCCCTACACCAAGTCCCATCTGATTCAGAGGCGTGATCCCCAGCTTGCACCCAACTCTACCACGAGCTACCTCGTGCACCCCTGCTCTTAGTTTGGCCATTGCAAAAACGAAGTATAAAAAGGGGGTGCTCGCAAAATAGTTTTAAATTCCCGCCTCCCTCGTTGTAATGCCGTGCTCGGCGACACTGTGCTGGCCACCAGTTCTTTCCGCTTCTCGTTGGTCTCAGCCGCACAGTGTCTCCGGGCGAGGCACGCCCCCGGCCGGTCCGACACCCTCAGGCTCACGCCCGACGGTCAAGGAACTGCCGCTAGTTTAAGTTCCTTTAGAACAAATCTTCGTTTTTGCAATTGGCCAACCTCTTAACACTGTACGATTCAATTAAAGTAAATAAAGCAAACATACAAATGAACGAAAATTTCCAAATTATTTTTCATATCAACGTTACAGTGAAGGGGTGAAATCGGGTGCGATTGAACACTATGAGAAATGATAAAAAAACGCCGTTTTGTATATTTTATTGATGTCGCGGAGTTCCGCACAGCACATGTTTCGATTTGTTTCTATTTAGTGTTACGCTGATTGGACATACGCGCCTGTGTCCATGTTACTATTATTTTGCACTGGAATTTATGTATACGATTGAAAAAAACATACGTATAACGTTGATTGTAATATGTGTATACTAATAAATAACTTTTAAGTAAATAATACATTCAAGGTATGAGTTGGAGAGCCGTTGTTCTTGTCTTGAGGCAGTTAATACAATGCCATACAAAATATTAGCATCGCGTTTCGGAGCTTAGATTTTAAAACGTAATTAGATGTATTAAAAAACCTATTGGAAAACGAAGTATACGTAAAAATACAACTTTAACTTGCCTAAGTGAGATAATAAGGATTAATTAAGAGTTTTAAATTATTGTAATTGATTTAACGGTGGTAGTTGCTAGAGTGTTATTGTTTTTGGCTAGTAAATACAAACATGATACGTAAATAGTTAATATTTTACGTTTACTATGGGATAGCACGATTAACTACAACTTAGTTAGTGAAAAAAAAAAGGAAAAAAAATACGTACACAGTATACGCTAGTTATAAAGAATGTCCATGTGATTTGCTCTACTCTTGTACATTTTATTGTAATTAAGCATCTGCTTTATTACAAATGTACAGATAAGAGTAATTATCATAAACGGATAATATATGTATGTGCGTTAATGAATAGAGAACTAGATGCTTATACAGAATAAATTAAATTTAATCGTGGCGTTCATTGTGTTGCTGATATTA
The DNA here is from genome assembly GCA_905147715.2 of Xestia xanthographa. Taxonomy (NCBI): domain Eukaryota; kingdom Metazoa; phylum Arthropoda; class Insecta; order Lepidoptera; family Noctuidae; genus Xestia; species Xestia xanthographa. The sequence continues at coordinate 27,474,674 of LR990652.1, forward strand.
AAAAAGTTAATGTGTACATTTATCCCCATTCTCCTCTCGATTTTAATATTAAAGTAAAAAATAAATAAGAATTAAGTTTCGCTGTATTTTTATACAATGCGTGAAAATTTTGCAGATTTTTTCTTTTTCAATATTTCGGATCTATTCTTTGGTTTTTGAGTCGACGTCGACAGTTTCGTCGGCATCGACAATTTGTTTAATATTTTAAGGAATATTTTGGGCGTTGAGACTGAATTGTTTTGTTTGTGTTATATAATTATTATTTTTCCACAATTGTTAACATTGGAAGCCATACTTAACTTATGTAAGAGCGCGGTTTAGCCCGCACATGTTAACTTGGGGACGATTAATTTTATCTGAAGCAATTATTAGTTATTTTTTTGTCTGTATATGAGTTCTTTTTAACATTTAAAAATTTTCTGTAGTTGTTTGTCTAAGTTAGGTTTTTAGATTATGATGCGATAGATTCCGTGCTTCGGAAGCTATATTTTTTTCTTAAAAATCTAACTCTTAAATGTATTATAATGCTAATTGGTGTACGTACATCTTGTATGTCAATGTGATTATAATTTAATAGTTTTATTTTCTGAACGGATTAAACAATAAAATGTTCTGTTTGAAATTAATGCGAGTTTATTTTGAAAAGTAACCACACGAAAAATAATCTGACAAAGGACTTAAAAGTACACCAAATAAAGCTCTGCTCGACAGTGCTTACCCAAATAGGATCACACTAATATTAGTACAAGACTTGAAAATACATAAGCCAACGGCAACACTTAAAAATTCACCACATTTAGTAGAAGACACATAAAGTCGACTGGAAACTTTACAAAAACCTGCACTCTCAAACACCCACAAAAAAAAGAAAACAGTAAAAATCATCACCTACCCTCAGAAATCTTCAAGGAAAATATTCTCAGTGCGAATTTCCCTCGACAATATCGCAGTTTTATCATGTACCGTATTTCTTTAAGCAGTTGGGATCCCCTGGCGCGTGGGAAAAGCCGGGAAATTGTTTCTTTACGACACGCCTGCCTCTAATCTTCTGAAGGGGAAACGGCCATTAAAATATACCCAAAGTATTGACAATCTGATGTTTTATTATTTTCTTTTCTTGAGGCTTTTGACAAGTGGGGTGTAAAAGAAAGCTGGTGGATAGGATAATTTGGTTGTTAAGCTGTGAGGTGTTTTAGACGAAGTAAGGTTAAGCACCGTTTTTCGAAAGAGTTTGGTTAGTGAATCAAATGCCATCTATGGTGTAGTAATGAATAGTAAGAAGAAATATAGCTGATGGTACATAATTAAGAAGAATACAATAGAATTTCTCTATAGTCGAGTATCGATGACTTAAAAACTGTTAGTAAAACTTCACGACTACGTTAGTTAAACACTGAAAAAAAACAACAATACAACAAATAACGGTGGATCACAGCTGCGACAACCTATAAGTAATTGCACAACAACGATCCACATAAACAGAGTCTAGCTAAGGAAGCCGGATTTAAAAGAAATCAATCAACACTCATGCAAGGAGTTGACTGTCAGCTTAAAAGCAGAGGCACATAAAAACGAAGAAGATGAAGTCGAAATACGTATCATCATCAATCTTACTATTTAACATCCAATTACTGCAGATCCTATAAAAATCTAAGAAGATCCTTCTGATCATTTTAGTATAAGCCCTCCTACTAAAGCACATCTTGAAAGTAAAACAATCAAACATAACAACACTGAAAGCAGACAATTCCCCAAGAATCAACAATCACGTACAAGAACCCATAACTATCCGAGAAAAGCAGAGACAACAGCCAATCACAATTACGAGCAACAGAATTAGTACAACTTATTATTCATAGCACTATCCAGAAATAACAATAATTCGACACAGAGCAATATGGGGATCTCCCATGAATTATGTATGGGAGCAAGCAGATATAATAAAATAGAGGGCTTGGGGACAGTTGGGGACAAAGCAGGGATTTGGACTGGAGACGATTCGTCACGCGTCCGTCACGGATTCCTATCACTTGCTACATGGGTTTTTTTTGGGGTATTAAGAATTCTGGGATGAGTTATTTTGATATTAAGAGATGTTATTAGAAAATTCTTGGATTCAGCAAAAAAATTTTACGCAGAGAGAGAGAAACGATGGAGGGACAGAATTGTGAGTCTGATGCTGAAGTTTTAACAACTCTTCGTACAGTAGTTGTCATTTGTATCGTATTGTTCGCTTGATAGATGTTGAATCTATTGTAGAATTAGATGATGAAGAGATGATGGTATCTTCCTAAGTGCTCGATGATTTAACTTACTTCTTAGCGTGTTGATGACAATTCAAATTGAGTCAGCCCAAAATTTAACGACAAGTTTGGTACTTTCAGTACCTAGCGTCCATCAGCTCATGTGATGTGTAAGCAACAGGACAAGCAGGACACGATATTTGTTGTGTCCCATCGTTTGTTGACCAACACCACATTTACACTCCAGGACAGAGTCATCCATGAATCTCCACCTGAACAGGTTTTCCTGTGCCCGGAGTTAATTCAAATACCCAATAATTATATTATATTATGTATCCTAATAATTACTGAACTGATTCACTAACAATATACCCATGAATCCTCAAACACTTCATAAATTGTCAATAGAGACTCTTTCCCTGCGGTCTGGACAGTAAAATTGTCTTCCTTGGCACCTTCATCCCGGACATCTATATCCATGTCACTTTGACATAATAATATGTCAATGTCATAAAACAAACCAGTTTTACCGCTGATCCATGTCGTCTAGACAATGGTCTTAACTCCCCATCCCGGACACAAACGTTAAAGATATTCCAACAAACACGAATAAAATGGTATTATATCTATTAATAATTAATACCAGCGCCTCGTTTGTGATGCACCTCGTCTGCGCAAGCGCATTCTCATTAGTCTGACTGCTTTACAACATTATATATATCAGCATCACTTTGCATGACATGATCTGCGTAAATAAAGCCAGGCTTTTTAATTAATGGAGACGGTTCTGGTTGGAGGATTCATTAGGATTTATACTGTGCTGGACTGGCTGGGTGGGCGTGGTGTTAGAGATTTTGTAATTTGAGTATTCGAAATTCAAATTTTCTTACGTTTTTGGCAATTTGCAGGCCAGTGCTAGGTTGTATGTTGAATCAAATATTAGTCGCGGCTGTAAGACGTATGTAGTTACAGAATTATGATCATAATAATAATCAATACAACCCTCCAAATTCATAAAGGTGCAGGAATGACTTAGGCACTCCCTTGCTTCTTCTTTTTGGTAATTAAGTTGTCTTTGGTAGTCACTCGGGAAAAAGACATGGTAGATGATGCTGATAAAACAGTCAACAGGATCAAAATAGATATCGAGTATTGTCACTAAATAAGCGAGATTTTGAAAATAGACCACCTTTTGGCAAGTCCTGTTGCCATTATTATAAATGAGAATCCTGACATTGAGCCCAGCATCATTTTAGTGCTCAAACGATCCTGAATCCGCGCCCAATCACTTGCGAACCGGGTTAAGTAATTAACACCAAAATGCATCCCAACTAAACTGACCTATAACTCGGATTTAAAGACTGAGCTGTCAATTTTGGCGCCAAAACAGCAAAAAGACGCCGCCTGCCGGTCGTAAACCGTCGGTTTCAAATCTGGAACGCGCTTTTATTGGCCAAGAGCTGACCAATCGCGTCGCGCGAGCAAATTTTACGGCCACCCATTGGTCGTCCGGCATTTTCTTATTTACGACTGTCCTTAGGATCGCTCGCAAAATTTCTATTAATAAATTAGTCGTAAACTGTTTGAAATTTATTATCATTGCGTTTCAGCGTAATTATTTCCTTTATAAGAATAACATTATTCCTTGTTTGCAAGGGAAGAGGTTATTTTTTCATTTTAATTTTCGTTTTAACTTCAGCTTGAATTTAATTTGGATACTGCGTTTGAACTGAAAGGCGATGAATTGTGTTTAATTTCCTTTAAAATGTTTGGGAGTCATTTTGGAGACACGAAAATTGTCATTAATGTTCATTAAAAAGTCGTTCAGGACTGATGTGATGTTAACAAGCTCTCAAAAACCGAATTCACAAGTATCCTAAACTGCATTCATAAATTAGGACTCATTTTCATTACTTGCTTTTTCACAGTTTTTAAGATCTGTTATTTCTCTTTTAACATGGTCATCAAAATAAAAAAATCAAAGCATTTATTTCAAATAGGCCAGTTACAGGCACTTTTGAATTGTTGAAACAAAGATGAACATTAAATGTAGCTACAGTCCCAGTCACAAGACATAAAAACTGTAAAAGGACTGTAGTTGCATCATCATAACTCATAAGCCATATCTTTTACTGGTTTAAGTTTTCTTTGATGTTTCTATAATTTTAATCTTTTACCTTTTGTGTACTTCTAACGTAAGAAAGAACATCCCTTAGCAATCCTTTACCCAATACGGCAGGCTCTTTTCAACAAATTTCACAGTTTGCCCCAAATCTTTACTCTTTTAACACCCAAATTTTTTCGTCAATTCGTTCCAAATGCTCAATTATTTCAATATAATCAAAATATAGATTACAAAGGGGATCGTTTTAGGTATTTTTTTCGCAATAATAACAGGTCCCTGCTGTGCTTTGATGTGCTCCGGTACATTTGATGGCCACGGGGAGTCGACATCTTAATCTGAAGATGAGTTATGTTCCGAAGGTGGATGGGACTGTTTTGTTACATGTGATTTTGGATGAAGATAGGATTGTGGTAGGGATTAAAGATTTTTTTGATTATGATAGGGTTGGTATTCTTGGGTGATGTGATAAATTGCAGGTGATAGAACATTTCAGAGAATGAATTTTGGTCTTGGTAAGGGATGGTAGGCTGATGATGATTGTGGCAAAACAGAACAGGACCAGAAGTAAAAAGTATGATAAGTTTGCTTATGTGGTGCTGGTGACCCAAAAGAAATGGTAGAGTTGTCGCAGTAAGATAGTTATAACCGTGATATAGTTATATCCCTAGGGATATAGCTTTATCATGGAAGATAGTATTAGTATACTTGGTGCCAGTTAAGATGAGAATAGCGGTCATTGCCCTTGCCCTAATGAATATCTCTCCGTACGAACCAAAACAAATAAACCATGTATCGTTTTTCGTTACAAAAAATAGATCACGATAGATGACGATTCCAGACTTGAACAGGCTTATTTTTGGTTTTCAAAGTTAGGAAGTTTAATAAATGCAGGTGGGTCAATGACCGCTATTCTCATCTTAACTGGCACCAACTATAGTGATAGTAGTGTTTTTAATTATTTTTCTAGATAAGTCTAGTAAGATAGTTATAAATCACTTTTATATTGCTATCTTCTGGGATATAGTTGTGTCCTTAGGGATATATCACCACGGCTAGAACTATCTTACTGCGACAGAGTTAATACGCTAATTTCCCTCTTTTTACCTATACCACAAAAAGTTTAATTACCGTTTTTGGTACCTAAATGAAGGTACTCGAAATTAGCTTCATTACTTACGCTGTTTTTTGGAACCCACATTACTTGGTAGGTACTTACAGTGTTATTTCACAACAAAAGAAACCTTCCATTAAGGTCACATAAATATCCATAAATTCGCGCACAATCATCTTAATATGTATGTACTTCATGTAGCACACTTGCATGTAGGACTCATCAATTTGCTCCAAAAAGGTCGCGGTGATGTCACTGCGCAGCTCTGCCCACGTTTCAGTGCAAACGCTGCCTTACAATGCACATTATGTTATTTTATGGCATTTCGTAAAATATTGGCCAATTTCAAAAATATAAATTACTGAACGACAATATATTTTGACATATTTTGGTGTAGGTGGTTGTAATAAGTGCCTACTTAAATAGTGACAAAGAAATGCTAAAATGGTTGCCCTTTTTGATGTCCTCAGTCATGAAGAGGAAAAACTAAAACACAGCAGTATAACACCAGATAAATCTCTTCCAAAATAGAATATACAATTATCGAGAATCACGAAGCCGTAGCCTCATTAAATAAGTACTTACACTTGAACGAACTTATCTGTGCGGGTGGAAAAACGCAGAATTAAAAGAAATGTACCAAATTTGACATATCGACGCATTTTTGCTTGACAAGCAAAAACAACCTTTATCTGCACACTTAAAGTGGTCACACTCCAGAAATCTTACAAATAAACCACAGACAACTGTCAAAAATGTAGTTACAGAAACTACAGAGCTGTCTGAGAAATGAATGGTAAAACAGGAATGGTTGCGTATAGATCTGCTTACGATAACCATTACTCAACTCAATAAAAACGTATCTTTTTGTCTAAACAAATTATAGACGCATGAAACGATACAATTAAATATTACCTGTCCAACTCCAAACGCACATCTCTACTTGTTCAAGTCACTCACAGAAAAACCGCGACTAACACACCGTAAAACTCAAGTATACCGACAACTAAATACAAGGAACATGCCGGAAATTGTACCTAAACATCCCCTGGACGCCCCCTACCCTGGCCATCACGCCGTGACAACGGGGAGCAGGCAGGGACCCCGCTGCGCTATTTGTTGCAAACCGCTTGGATTTCCGCCCCCAATCTTAGGGGACTTCAAGGTTTTTGCGAATGTATGTAGAGAAAAAGGAATAATATACGTATAAGTTTCTGTAGGAGTATGTTGTTTTCTGAACATGAAGTTCCTTAAGTATTTGGCTGTAAGTCTAGTAGCTTAAGGGCCTATCCCTCAAATGGCTTAGCATGATCCTCCGTTACGTCTAAAATACTACAGCATTAATTTTGAAATAAATATATGGTAAAGTTGAGGATTAATGCTAAGTCATATGTGTGACGAAAACACGATTCCATAAACTTTTCTCGATAGAAAAAAAATACCTCCAAATTGAACAATAAACCGCTGGTATACAAAAAGTACTTCAAATTAGATCATGAAACTTTGCATACTCACTGAACTAACTATAAAGCAGGTCTTATGTGTTTTATTTTTTGTAAATCGCAAACAACCACTCATTTCGCACTATTCGGCCGCAGTGACTGGCGTAACAACCGCTTTGTAGTGCAAGCTTATTAGAACTTTATTCTAACAGTATTTCCAATCACCCTAAATAGAGTTGCTAATTTTAGGGTTAGAAGGGCCTTAAGTTTTTGGCTGTAAGACTAGCATAGCATTCGTTGCTAAAGTTGAAAAATAGACATCGCGAGATTTTCATTCTCTTACCCTCATCGGCCTCATCCCAATTCATTAGTGGTCGGCGCAGCATCTCTTCTTCTCCCACACCTCTCTATCACTCGTCATCTCATCACACATCTCCTTTCTTACCATATCATCCTTTACACAGTCCATCCATCGTTTCTTTGATCTTCCTCTACTCTTAAATACTTTTGTATTACTCTCTTTAATATACATTGCAAGATACTTAAATCTAAGAAAGCTCCACTAAGAAAACTTATTTTCTTAATGGGTGAAGTCACTGGTATGGGCTAGTCAGCAAACCAGGCCAAGGTTGGGACAAAGAAATCAGGGCCGTCCAAAAGCGCGTTTGGTTCATAATATCGTCAAAGTCGTGGGAAACTCCGGGTTGAAGGAAGATTGGAAAAAGAAAGGGGGATTATACCCAATAGTGGGTGATTATGAAGTAACCAGGAAGCAGGCCACTCATCATCATAATCAGCCTATTAATGTTTCCACTACTGGGACACAGGCCTCCTCTCTATGGGAGGGAATGGGCTGTAATCCACCACGCGGGCCCAGTGCGGATTGGTAGATGTCACATGTCTTCTAATCTTTTGGTTCTAAGACATACCGGTTTCCTTACGATGTTTTCCTTCACCGTTTTGAGAGCAGCGGTGATGAAATAAACTACACAAAGTAATGCGCCTGCCTGGGTTCGAACCCACGACTAACTGTTCGTAAGTCGGGGCCGCCACCACTGGGCCACCGCTGCTCCGCTGCTGCTTATATCGTCAGTCTTGGAAAAACCTGGTTGAAAAAAGAATGGAAAAAGAAAGACGGGCTTATACCCAGCGGCGAGTAATTTCGGGGTCAAATGATGATGATGATGATGAAGTAACCAGGAAGCTGGCCACTCAGGGAATTGAATTCCCGACCAAGTAATACCCACTACCCATGTTTGTAACAACCCAAGATTTTGTAACAACATTTTGATTTAAAAGAGTGTCCATGGAGTTTCTTGCCCGTTCTTCTCCATAGAGATCTACGCTAGGGAATGGGCAACTACAGTACTTTCTCAAGTTATTATGTCTGGCGACTGGGACTGTTGCATTGTTTTTTTTGTATTCTTGACATTCAAAAGTGCCGTAATGGTATAATTGAAATAAATGCTTTGAGTTTGAGTTTGTCTTTAACAAGACTACTGAGCGCACTGAGGGTCTGCTACTTTAACAAGTCTACTGAGCGCACTGAGGGTCTGCTACTTTAACAAGTCTACTGAGCGCACTGAGGGTCTGCTACTTTAACAAGTCTACTGAGCGCACTGAGGGTCTGCTACTTTAACAAGTCTACTGAGCGCACTGAGGGTCTGCTACTTTAACAAGACTACTGAGCGCACTGAGGGTCTGCTACTTTAGCAAGTCTACTGAGCGCACTGAGGGTCTGCCACTTTACACCCCATGTTTATCGTGAGGTTAGTGCCTAACCTGGTGTCACAGTTTTTATGCCGCCCATGGGCCTCTGATTTGGCTTTACATGAAATATTTATCAGGCATGCTGATAAATGATGTTTATTTTGCAAGTAGGTTTTTACAAAACACTTTTACACGTCATTTTTTTTTAAACTAGATGGGGCCGGTGTTTCGTACCTAGAAGAAACAGCCGAAACAAACTCAGAGGTCATAGTCTCTTTTGAAGTCCAGACAATCTTGCTCAATTCACATGAGGACTATGCAGATTAGTGTCTGAGATGGCCTTTTGAAGAAAGAACCACACAGATTTGAATGGATCTGTCCAGTCAGTGCAAGCATTTTTCAGTTATCGTGTAGCTCGACTTATAACTCAAGGAGCTCAACGAAACGACAAACAATACCAAAGAAAAGACACCAGGTTTCCTCTCGATGTTATCCTTCACCGAAACAAGTGATAATTATACAATACGCACATGAATCCAGAAAATCAAAAGTCATGGGTTTGAACTCGAGATCTATGATTTGGTAGAACGACCCTTATGACCTAAGTAATAATGTTGAAGATGGTCGACCCTCGGTGAGCTCGGTAGCACCACTACACTACCCATATACCAATAGTTCTTACAAGTAAATAGATACCGTTGAGAAAATACTTCATCAATTTCTTATAAGAGATCTTATCAGCCGATAATATTTATAGACTAGATAAAAATGTAGCCGTTAATAAGACTGACAGATTAATCTCAGATATATCTAGATTTTCTAGGAATGTGTCTGTTAGATATTGCAATGTTTTTGCCCTACTGAAATATTCTCTTTTATTTGGTCAATCCATCAATCCTTATACAAGATGGATTTTTTTAGGCGTGGATGGCCAAATCCGAAAGTATTAGGACTAGCGAAAAATACTCAAAGGAGTCTCGAGCCCGATTTTAATGAAAACTAAAACTGCATCATTAGATTTTTGGAATATCAATATTCCTGGCCAGGAATAAAATTCGAAAAAAAAACAACCTGTATAACCGTTTTTTTTTCTTTTATTATTTCTTAGCATAGCATTTGCAAGAATAAGAAATAATAAGAATTGCCAAACTTAAGTGGCAGTGGGCAGGGCACATTGCTCGCAGAACGGATGGCCGATGGTGCCGAAAAGTTCTGGAGTGGCGACCGCGAACCGGAAGACGTTGCGTTGGAAGGCCTCCCACTAGGTGGACCTATAACCTGGTGAAGGTTGCGGGAATCCGGTGGATGCGAGTCGCACAGGACCGGCCAATGTGGCGACACTTGGGGGAGGCCTATGTCCAGCAGTTGACGTCTTTCGGCTGAAATGATGATGATGATAGCATTTGCTTAAGTTGTGACCGGATATTTAAAAACAAATTCGGTCTGGCCAGCCATATAAGGGCACACGCACGGAAGTAGTTCCAAAGGGTCGCTGTTACCGAAATCGGTAAGGAGGACTAGATATAGATCCAACATAGAGTAGAGGTCATAATAAAATTGCACGGTACAAGAACGAACCCGAAACAGTACTGAAGCTAAGACCTCATGCACTGCGCCATGACTTCCACCAAGATGGCGTCAACATAAAAATCAAAATATTTTTTTCGGAAGATTGACTTTTTCCAACCAAAAATTACGATTTATAACTTCATAGATTAGAAAAATGACATAGATGTGTTATTAATTACGTTCTAAAGAAATGTGTGAGAATATTACAGGAATGTTAAAACCAATTTTGTTTTGAACTCAATTCGACAACCGTTAGTGCTTGGGCATCTTAATTCTCATAGAAATTAATGTGTATGAATAAAATTGTGATTTGTACGTCTGTTTCGAAGTGCGATATTACTGTTGGTAATATCGCTATACTTTGGTGGTCTGTATAGTGAGAATTATTTAGGAGATGGCAAAGTTTTTGATGAAGTTTTCAATGATGTAGAATCTACAGTGATTGCAGGCAGTAATACCTTTGGAAAAGAAATAGAAGTACAAAGATGTTGGGCGACGAGACGAACGAGAGCAAGTCATAATAAAATCAATGTTATAGAACACCAAAGTACTACATCATACTGGGTATGATAATGTATTAATGTGTCTGTGTCTAAGTGATCAGACTAGTTGAACTTCTATCACAATCAAGTGTTTACATTTTGTAATTGATAAGTGAAGGTTTAGCGCACGAGTGAATCCGCGAACATTCGCTAGTATCTCACAAAAATCCCAGAACCATAAAAGCCGACACAGTAACACCAGAAGTGGAAATAGCATTCGTGTAATCAAAAATTTCGAAATTTAAAAGTTCAATTATAGAACACCGATCGGCTTCCGAACACATACGAGCACATTTCCTAATTAGCGATTGGTCACGCGCTCGGCGGCCGCTCTTCGGGCCAGTTCGGCATCGAATCGGGCAATTTGAATTTGGAACGGTTGCATACAATGTGATATACTAAAAAACTGTTATAAACGTGGACAACTGGATTAGTTTTCATTAAAATATATCGTTAAGTTTAATTGTGAATAGTCGTTGGGTGATTAAATGGCGGCTGGTTTGGGTGGATGACCGATTACGAAGGTAGATGAAAGCCTTTTGTAATTTAAAGCTGAGGAATACTTTCTCTGATCTGTCGACCTTGGTTCTTAGATCATCAGCTGAGATTAATTACTCGCTCCTCCAAGACATAACAGATGAATAAGTTTCCACATCCTGAAAAGTATGAAGGCATGAAGCTAGTCTAATATCCAACCTATCATATTCATCCACAATTTAAAACAAACACTCCAAGAAAAGATCAACAAAAAGATATCATTACACACAAAGTCTCTATCAATGATAATGAGCAAAAAAAAAATAAACAAAGTCAATCAAGATGTCGAGAAAGGAATTCTAAATCAAACGCTGTCCTGCACTTAAATGGTCAACATCACTAAATAGAGTGATGTCGTCATATCAATTAAAATAATTATACCCCCTTAATAAGTGTCAATTCTTAACGAATGTGCGTACGTACGATTTTTATTCACACGTTTCTTAGTACGGTATTGAATTTGTTAACACATCACAGAAAAACAAACCTAAAGAACCAGATGTAAGGTAGATAATCAAAGAAACACTTGAAAATTTTACGACTATTTTTATTGACGGTTAGTCTCGACACTCATATGTAGCGATTTTAAATGAAGAACATCACACGAGTGGGATGTGTCAATCAAAATTGAACCCTATAAAAAGTCAACTAAGGTCTTATTTAAATTCTGAATGCGAATATGTTCGGGGGCGCAGAGGCAGTTAATACGAGGCAAGTCGAAGATGAACGAAGTGGAAGCCATCAAATTTTAATTGTCCGTTAAAATAATAATCAATGAGGCGACTACCACTCGCAAATAGAAACTAATAACGCGAGCATATCCGAATGTTCTAACGGGGTGTATTCTACTGCAACATTGTGAGGAATTTATGGTATTTCCGACTACCGTACGTCAGCAGACAAAGATTTTGGAACAGCTGAGACTACTGGGAAACATAACTGGTCTGACAACATTGCATGAAATTAAAAACCATAAAGGCATATCAATAATGCAAAGGTGAAAGATCAAAGAAGGTTTCTATTTTCTATTTAATGTTCCACATACAGTTATTACTTTGGCTAGGCTAGTTTTTCTATTAACTCTGTAACTGTTCAAGGTTCTATTCTATGCCCTTAATTGCTAAAGTTACAATCATACCACCTGTTGAAATCATAGGGATTTGATGGAATCCCGTCCTTGAATCCAATCCTAATTCTAGTACCATTTTTCAACCCCTTAAACGTTAAATGTTCGTGCAAATATATATTTAATAACCTCTTCGAGACTACCCTCATTCCATAACTAACTGCCCGCAGTAGCTCTCTCGGTTTCCATTTCTAATTGAGAATTGTTCGTAACAGCAATAACATTTTATGATTGATGTGTTTAGCCACGGCTCTTATGGCATTAAACAGCGAAACGACGTAGAACGCGTGTTTTCGGCCTTTTAATTGCACTTAAAATACTATTGATGAGTAATTAAGTCGTCATAAACGGGGGGATTTGTGGTTTAATAAAAACGGGGTTTATAGAAAATATTTGGTATTGAAGAAGAGCAAAATCTTGGGTATTAAACCAGAAATTATGACAACAGTACCTTGGCATGAAATGAGGATGACATATGCCAACAGTGCATGACAGTTGCTTGCATTTTGGCGAAACCTCCTGAACAGTTTGGCTTATTAAGCCCGTAAAACTTATTTCCTTTTGGCAACATCATCAGAAAGAGGTCGGTAGCGCACTTAGTCATAAAAAAGTCGTATATCAAAAAGATACTTTCATTCGAAAACTAGTTTTAGTTGTGATTGATATCCAAACTAATCGAAATACAGCTAGTAAATTAGAAATGTATATTTAGAATCAGTTTTTTCCCACATTTTGGCATGAAATTGGATGGGACGTGAGAAGAATCTCAAAGACTTTAATTTTGGCAATGGATGCTCGTTTTCGACCATTGAAATTACTGTTATTCTCTGTGTAACAATCACATGAGACGTTAGAGCACGTCACAGGCTTTTTAAGTCGTCATCTTCACGTTTTTACGCGCGTACTGACGCAATATTATCAGTTCTGTACGTATTAGCTGTTCTAGCAGACGTTTCTGTTTATTTCAGTTCGTTATAAGCTGCCAGTTTCGTCTCAAGAATGTCCCCGCACGTGCCCATGCTATGATAATAATAAAATGTTGGCGCATTATTTATTTATAGTCCGTCTCGCGGCTGTCGCTCGTCCGTCTGTCCTGCTTGTACGCTTATGTTATTATATATAAAGTGTTGGCTGAGCGAACAGAGACTAGCGTTTCTTTGTCTCGACTTGAATTCGAATTTGAAGACTCATTTTTGGTATCTGCGACTTCAATCTTATTAAAAAAAAATCTTGAGTTTAAGTTCATTTTTATTAATTGAGATTTCATCGTCGTCTTCGGATCTGCCCTTAACGTCACAATCAAATCTTCTAATGTCAAATGACGTCATCATATCTCGCTCGTAATTATCCGCATACCACTCGAGATTCTTAAAACCGCACAAATCTCGCAGTGCGTACTGTACCATAATATCATACCGGTATTGTTTTGCTCGGCAGTGATGGTCGCTATTTGCGGACGTCTTCCCCCCTTGGCCCGCGCCCCCCGGCCGCCCGTGCCGTCCCCCTCGCTACGGTGCCGTCTGTACATGAGCTATATTTTATCCCTGGCTTGGGCCGCAACGTAAACTGTCAGAATCATTCCGATGAATCTGCAGGACGTTCAACTTTTAGTTTGAAATTTTAAGAGGTTGGAATCTGTCTGGATGTCTGTTTTTGGATTTTATATTGTGTGTAAGAAAGTACGGATGGTGTATTTGTCATAGACTGGTGTTTGGGAAGTAAGGATAGTTTGGTCACCAAGAATCAGACCGAGAAGAGTGTAATTTCAAATGAGTTATTTCATTGTAAGCATTTTCCAAGTGACCTACCTAGAAATGCTGCCGCATACCTTGATAATTACTTATGTTTATTTCACAGAACAACATGTACTAAATTAATCATAATCCGCCCCTTGGCAACCGGCAAAATTTATGAGGCACAAAGTCCATGACGCTCAGAAAAATTTCAAACGTCTTGAAAATAAGACAACGATCTTTCTTCAATACTTACCAAGACAAAGTGAACGGAGAGCATTAATACATCAAGACTAACCATCTGTATCCCTTGAACAATAGAAGAAACAATACGATAATTTAATCATACAAATGGTCTCAAAGACACGGGGAATGTGCCGTGAAAATGTCATTAACAACACTAATAATTAGATATATATCATCGGAATCAGTGCGACGATGCATTGATAAAACGCCTGTATATATCTCAAACGTGCTTGAAATATGGCGGCCACGTCTCGCCCGACAGCCAGTTGGCGCGTTCCAAAACTCTCGCTAATATGCGCATGATTGATTTTCGACATACTCTGGTAAGGAGCCGTCCTGTCGCTGCAACGCTCTCAAAGCAAATGACTGACTATTCTAATTATGAAAAAAGAACATGGCGTTTGTATAAAACCAGTTACGAAATTAGAACACCCAACCCAGATTTAAATTGAGTTAAATATGAAGGTACAGAGCGCGTTTCAGATTCTTTATTTCGCCTCGTTATCTAAGTATGAAGTGTCTTGTTAAAGTCGTAAGTGACGTCCGCTGTACAAACACTATAAATTATTACTCAAATCACATCTGATGCGCATTTCCCTGTCGCCCACAAAAAGCTCATGTATCTCTCTCGATCTTCACGGAACGACAAATGTGTAACAAATAAATTATGAAATCAACGGCCGCGGTTTTTATATCTCACGTGTTATATGATCTATCCCTTTCTTACTAGTTGATTTATCGTATGTTTTGTCCCGCTCGCTCGCAGGTTGTCACCACCGCACCGCACTTTATCATCAACCGCCGTCTAATGATGACGTGTCTATTTATCTGTTGGGATTTAGAACATTTCACGCAAATTGCAATTTGAAGTATGACAGTTCAACGCACTTTTTATTGTTATGTTTAATTATTAATTATCGTCAACAGTATATCACGGAGTAACAAAATAACAAAATTAAATCGTCATAATTCTTTTAAAATGTCGTCCGGCGTCGAGAACGGACGATAAAAAGATGAAATATCAGTAAAGGAAGTAATATGTTTGGATTATTACAAAAACTTGTTCAGTTAGGACTATCAATCTGAGTGTTACACAAGATGCGAGGGAGAATGTTTCAAAAATGTTTGTATATTTCAGAGAAGATTCGACCCGTCAGTTTTAAATGAGAGTGTTGCTAATTAAATATGATCACGGTGGTCTCGGCGAGCTCTTTAAATATGGTTTCCTTTCTACGAGCTTCCTACTTTGTCCAATAATTGTAGTGACATTCTTACTTAAGATAGTCTTAACATTCCATGTGTCAACGTAACGCAGGTTCTCAACAAGCAACCTGTTCGATGGACACCTGTTGAATCGACTGTCTTGTTAAGAGAAAGCTTGTAACTCATTCTAAATTCTTCGTCCATTTAGCGCGCGATCTACACTCGAGGATATGTCATTTCACTTAGTATTTTCTTTTTTAACCAGAATCATACTCCATTTTGTATACAATTCTGTGTTGCATTTGAATTTTGGGCACAACATTTCGAAAATTCATGTAACTTTGGGACAGTCGCCAAAATCTTTCCAAAAAACGTCGAAAAGCGGCCATCTCCCAATTAATTAGCATGGCGGCTATAATTAGATGCGCGCGCGCAGGCGGTAGGTGTAGCTGTGACGTGTGACAGATGGGGACACAGCGCTGGCGCACTCTCCGCGCTTCTTTGAACCGGGATGCTTGAGGAAACTTAGAGTTAATTAGAAACGAAATTTATATCACCAGGATCTATCATGAGGAGCCAAGGTAGCTTGTTAGTGTACCGTTTTTTGATGTGACTGAAGAATTATCAGATACTTATTTCGGAATTAATTTAAAATAACACAAACGTAATAAATATTGGGCTGATTTGTCTCAAGATGTTTCTGGAGAGATTTGATTTTCTTAAAACAAATGACGGTACTAATTGGACACTCCATATTGTTGAAGGAGTTGATGCAGTTCTATAGTGAAAGCTTTAACAGAACAAATAATATGAACGACCTCTGTCATTTTGTCTTCCAATAAAAAATGTAAAGCAGCATCGTGAACATCCACTAGAAGATACTTCTTATTCCATAAACAGTAGGTACCTACACCATTTTGCCTCAACGGCTATAAAATAGTATTTTGCATACATTTCACTTATTCATCAGTGTGGTTGACGAAGACCGATAAAGCAATAAAGATAAAGGCACAAATTCTCGCCAAAAGTCCAATAAAAAACTTCACAATTAACTAACACATGTGAGTGTCATAAAAATGTGATCTCCTTTAGAAAAACTATTAAAAACTAAGATTCACTTCACGTTGCGTTATAGCGATATCTTCATCGACAAACTTATTACATCATCAATCAAATCTTTTGCTTTCCAAATCATGTCTTATGCCCCAGAAAATAGAAGCTCCTTCGAATCCTGTTACAGTTCAGTATAAGCAAATTGTAAAGTTGTGTTTTAATTATATGCTTGTCTCGTACGCGAAGCTGCGATTTAAACCTGTTTAGTGGCCATTGTTTGTCTGTTTGTCCCCAAATAAGTCAGTAACACGATTAGTGAGAATCTTTGGACCAACTTTTTCTATGAGTATAAAATAATTAAGATTTTTTTGCAAAGTTACGAGGCGGGGACTTGTTTCGACTATCTGTTATTTCTTATTTCCGATAATTTATGCACATATAAATAATACTCGATTAGTACGATATGGGTAAAAAATTGATTTGAATGTATTTTCAATTAAATAATGGTTTTGGGAGCAGAAATTGAATTTAATTAAATGTGGGTAGTTCACACACGAAACCAATTATTGAAACACACGAAGTGATATTATAAAATACAGCTAATTCCTCTAACCACAGACGCGTGAAGATATGCAAAAAAATGCAACTTTGACACTTTCATTAGTGAAATATTCAAGAAACGACATGAGAATGGAAGCGAATGCAGTTCAAAGTAAAATTTATCCATTATGTATTTAGTATAGGTGAGGTGCGCGCACGCAGCATGTTGCAGTTAGGGCTGGCACGCGGAGAAAATCTGACAAGACACAAAAAAAAAAAATAACGTGGTAGCTCCGAAGTAACACGAACTAGTAAGAGACCTCTTTGAAAAGAAAAACATGATATTTCTAGTTACATTTCATTCTCAAAGAACAGTAGTAACATCTTTTCGAAATCAACCTTACAATTTTATCTTCTCAACGATCTGAGCGACCCAAAAATCCAGATCAGTGCAGCTGAAATCAATTCAGTGACAACCCTGCCGGTGCCCGAATGCTGCGCACGATTTGATCGAAATCTCGCGCGGAACAGACGCGGCGCGCATGCGCAACCTATCTGCTTAACTAAGCTGCACGTGGTAAATAAACTTAATCCGTACGGAACCACTCGTGTGAATTTTTTAGGGTACCTCCGTGAGAAATGCGATGGTCCATTTCGATTTTCAAGAAAAGAACTTCCAACGAAAAATTCCTTTCCGCACCAAGGAAAGGAATTTTTCGTTGGAAGTTCTTTTGCAGTAGATTTGGTTGGATATATTATTGGGCTTTGAATGTTGGTTACAAAATAATTCCTCTGGTTAAGACTGGACGATTTGAAAGACTGCTAATGCTAGACAAAAACCAACCCATAGATCCCGTCCCCCACATATAAGACTTAAAATTATTCCACAATACACCGTTCCTTGTATTGAACATGACTGCTTGGCCCGAAAATCCTGAAACAGCATTACCACTAATCATCATAATTACACAGGACCAAAAAGGTAAACTCCTTAATGATCTGGAAACATCTACAGATCTAGAAGAAACCAGGACAGTAAAACTTTATCTAGATTTTGTAATCCACTTACTGCTACTGGAAGACTCATTCACGACAAACTTAAATCATATCGCATATCTGGCAACATTATCTGAGCACTAAGAGATATTATCCTTGATATTAAATATAATACACAGTAGAAACGGTGCTTAACTTAATGATAGTTGGTATTTTTTATCCAGACTTTGTAATAACATTCAAATGAAATATGATGTAGAAGAGAATGATGAAAGGGATCGAGCTGAAGTGTTTGAAAAAGAATAAACACTTTTTTAGGATTCATTAGTTAAGCATTATGGAACAACACAAAATGTAGGAGATATTGAGTAATAGATTCAAGCATCCAATATAGTTTCCCAGCGATACACAAATGAATGTGTACAAAAGTCACCACCCAGAAACAGATTTCAAAAATAATTGAAACTGACGATAACTGCCAACAAAATTGGAGCTCCTGATTAAATTGCTGCGTCATACTTTCTAGCTTACCCGCCAGTAAGCTCCCAACTGTCAAATGACGTCATAATGGAACAGATAATCCATTTATTTGAACGTCAAGTAGCCAGACCACCAGAGCACGTCACGCCTACCCAATACAAATCTGATCTGATGATATCTCTGCGCGTGATTTTTTTTTAATTTGCCTACTTATGCCGCTATTCCGATGGAATGTGATAACTTGGTGTTGCCAATTCAAATATATTCTTATTGACATTGACACCGACTGCTTTATTGGTACATAGATATAAAGAGGTCTCAGTTGTTGAATGTTAAATTGTATATTATTCCGGATTTTTGCTTGAGGCAAAGTTATATTGAGAGATGCTAATAGTTTACCTATCCCTAGTAAATATTGATAGCCAATTTAACATATACTTTGTCGGACATTGGTTTTTCCTTTACATAACTAGAATTTTATACCCATAACTTCGATGTCCTGTATAAGTTCCAGTTTATATTTAAATTAACAGAGTCAGCCGTTGCCTGAAAGTGCACCTTTTCCCAAGCTTATTACAAAAGAAATTATATCGAACCCAGCCAATAGCGTTAGCGAGTCCACGCAACCTACAGTTTTAAGGCGCCAAGCCTCAAGCGCGTAATTCAAAATGCAAATATTGTGCACTTATAATGTATTTTGTATTCAAGCGGCAACGATGCAGCAGACCGGCCACGTCTCTCGTCAGTTTTACTGGAGAATCATGTAAAAATCGGCCATTTTTATTCCGTTCGCGCACACCTGATTGGCGGTTCCCATGAGGTTAATTTTCGCGGATTTCTTAAAAAGCGATATTTGTCTATGGTCGTGAGGTATTTGCGCGCGACGAGAATATCGCCCCCAAGTGTGGCTCGATATTCAAATGGATTTATTGTTTTCCTGTATATTGGCAAGCGTGCAGGTTATGTGGCTTGCATCAAGAATGATGCTGTTACTTTGACGGAATGTTCGTAAATCCCTGAATGGTTACGGATGTGATTATGCGCCGGTCTTCCTTTATAAATATTTGGATACGCAGATCTCGCAGAAACACTATAATGTCCAAGATATTCAGAAGCAATATGAATAAAATATTCTCGTTTTAAAGAAAAGTTATCCTAAAGCCCAATTCCGTAACGGATCCACCCAAACATTTGACGAAAACATCAGCTATTTTTAATTTACCAACGATAATTGATCACAACACTGGCCCGGCGAAGCGCGAAACCAAACATCTTGCGTTTTAAAAAAAACCAACTACCTCGTTAGCGGCTGATACGTCATTTGACTACACCACGGAGTAGGAAGATGCAGAAGGTGGACTGTACTAAGATAACAAACAGACAGATGATGATCGGACCGCTATCTAGTGGGCCACCATCTGGGAAAGATCTTAAGCCACAGCGAGGAATGGATCTTCTGTAGACATATTCTGTGCCTGTGCCGTGTGTATACCAGACAGTGGTTCTGTAGGAGCTTCTATAAAAAGGTGCTTCGCCTCTCCTCGCTCCCCGCCTCCCCCTCGCCGCCGTTCGTCTAATTTTAACCCGAAGACGAGCCAGCACGTGTGCACTTAGTTCTCGGCAACTTGAATAAAGTTTCCTTTAAGAGTCTCTTTTTTTTGTAAGAAAAGATTTTGGATTAGTTTTGAGATCATTAGGGACTTAATTAATGTTGAGATACGCTTCATTGTTTCTCTTCCGTGTTCTGTTGTTTCTCTTTGAATTTGACTATTTTAGGTTGTAATTCGAGCTTTTCCGTTTTTGTTCCGAATTTCGAGACTCAAAGAAAAGATTTCGGGGTATTTTTTGCAGAAGCCCACTTTCAACTTCAAGTAAACATAACTAAACCATCCTGCCAAAACAGGCCACTCGAGACCACGACAAGTAACAGACCACCGCAGCTCAACCACCGTTATACAAAAAGATAAAATTTCACCAAAAAAGGTGCATCGATAAAAACAATCGACGAATTCATTCGGACACCGGACCGAAGGCCAGAACAGATATAAAATTAAAAAGTATAAGCGGACGAATCGAGTTTATTAAATTTCAAATATTTACCGGTTCGGATATATTACAATTTTAAATGTTTCTCGACTTGCCATAGCGACATAGTTGTTGGTCTCGTCGGGTCATCTCTAAGCATATGGGATGCTGCGGTCATTGTTTATTCGAATGATGTCTTTGAACCTAAAATGTTATACTGGTGCTGCGTTTATTTAGCACTAAGAGAGCGTGAACCAGATTAACGATTTTCTAGGCAACAAAGAGGTCTATCTTTTACTGTTGATACTAATTTAATTCTCCTTCAAATGTGTTTTAGCAACAAAATCAAATCATTTTGAAATCCTCTACAGTCAAATATTTATCATCATCATCCTTTTCCTAATTACGTAGGAGTCGGCTTGCAGTCTGAATAACAGTATTTTGCATGGAGCGTCAGCCTATCTGACCTCCATAACCCAGTTGATGGGTAACACGACACCCCTTAGTAAGTCTGTAGTATTATTAAGGTCTGGTTTTTCAATATTTATAAAATCTTGTATCGCGATAGGTATTAAGAGGGCTACTGTTCTACCTGAATCATTTGATACTTCAGTAAAACAGGCAATATTGATAACTTCAAGAACTACTGTTGTCACTTTGCATACTTGTGCCGTGAGGTCTGGCATGTCTTTCACTTTTATAAACTTATTCAAATTGTATTGCTGTAATGTTACGCGCTCAAGTGTCAATTGATTCTTGCAGTTAAATTAAAACAAATAAAACCCTTTTCCACGTTAATTTGAAAATATAATTGTATCTACAGTATTTTTAGTCTCATATTTCGGTTTAGCGACTAATTACTTGAAGGCAATAATGTCAAAATGATCACATTTGACAGATATATTGGAAATGGCAGTAACTTTATTTTTACAGTAAAAGTGTATCCAGATGATCTTTTAACATTTTCTTTTACCTTAAAGGTAAGGTTAAAATAACTTTCATTGATATCAATAAAACTTGACCAAAATCCAATAAAACAGATTCAAATTAATCCAAGAATAAGCCTGTAGATTTGACAACGACTGTACCGAACCTGTGCCACCACTTTTGGTTTTCGTATGACGTAACTGGCTACTTTCTATTCGGGATCAACTGGCAAAGACTGTACATTGAAATGCTTCCAATGCTTTCAATGATGTCCATGTTATTGTGTTTATACGGACTTTATTGGTATCTACTGAGCTGAATCTGGTTAGACTAGGTGTTGAGTCCGTCGTAGTTTAGATAAGCTGATATTATGATGAGGATTTTAGTCGAAAATGTTGAGCTAGGCAAATGAGTTTACTTTCTCTTAGAGTTAGAGATGATATAGTCAATGAGTCTTAAACTATAGCTGCTATTTCTTGTTGCACTGATGGTGACAAACTTTAAAAGTCATTGGCTTACACCGGTTTGAACTCAGATCATGTATGATTTTAATGATCGAACAGAGCAAAAATTTTAAACTTCAGCATTTAAATTTTATCATTATCCAACGGAATTCAATTTTGCCCTATTAATCACTTACTATTTTGAATAATAGTAACAATCACTATTTTATTAACTTGAATCGGAACTCATGTGCAGAATAATGTAGGAAAATTAATGTATGCGCGTTAAACTACACGCGCGGTATGTTTTGTTTTTTCGGTGAAATAAAAACAATCAATATTTTCTCCGAATAGCGATAAGAATCAGAAACATTTATGGGTACCTACATATTTTTTCTTTTTCTCAGAACTGAATTATATTTTTTTAAATACACATTTAAATCTTAACGTTAAAATTTCATTCAAATCACATTTACGAAAACAATCTTCGGACTCATCTTGAAACACTCCACCTTGAATTTAAAGAAACGTCTTATGGTACATGTGCACCAGACAGTTATGCTCTTTATTCTTGATGTTTAAGATTGAAATTAGGTTGGATGCTGATGTTTATTAAGACATTCTGGCTGTCCAGAAGTGAGGAATCTGTATAAAGATAAGCGGAGATTTTCAAAATACGGCGAGTGAAATTCGAATGCCAGATAGTTTTTGCCGTCACCGCTCGAATAATATCTCGTGTTTAATTATTTTGGGCGCTAATTAGTTCTTAGGGTACCGTGGGGGTATCGCAAAACTGTTGTTATTTAAATTATTAAGAGCCTGTATTGTCTTACTGCACGGCAAAACCCTCTCCAGTCTTTTTCCACTTTCTCGATGTTAACTAAGAACTCTTTCTTTATAATCTTCATTTCTTTTTCTCTCTGTATTGAAAGGAATGCATTCACCCCACCATCGTGTGCCATTTAGATATCAGTTCGCCCTTGTTTCGTTTTCAGTTGTATGTTTGGTCAAGTCAGTATGTTATTTGCTAGTATTTGCTTTGGCATAAACAGCTAGAGTGCATTTCCATTTATTAAAAGAAACCACGGTACCATTGTTCAAGTAGATAATAGTAGGCATTCGTTTGATATCATTGTTATCAATATTACTACTTCATCATCATCTGCCTAGCCTTTTCCCAACTGTGTTGGGGTCGGCTTCCAGTTTTACCGGATGCAGCTGAATACCAATATTACTACTTAATATTACTTAATACATATAACTTAATATTCTGCTGAATTTATAGCTAGTCTTTTGGGACATTCTTTCCTTCTGTATCATTCGTCCTCGCCTTTCAGGGCTTGAGTGTTCCATTGTATTGCCTAGTCACTTAGTATCACCACGTCTCGCCAAGTACTATCCTCCGTATTGACATTTCAAATCCATTAACCAACTGACATTTTGGGTTTCGCTTAGATACGCATAAATCTATTAATCTTTTAAGAGTTCTTGAATATATTTCCATTTTCTTGAAGATAAATTCTGTATATAAGAGAACAGAACCCATTTTATACAGTATGTAACATGCTTGCCAGTTATTTTTTTAACTAAAAACATCAGCATGGAGTTAGGTGACATTTTATGGCTTGTTCAAAGCATCAAATGGATGTAAAAAGTCCAATTTTAACATTAAGACGCGACTTCAACATTCTTTAGTTTTAGGTGTCGTGAAGAACTGAATGGAAGTTACTCTGGATTTGTTTAAAGATCAGGTTTTATTACTAAAAATGGTGTTTTTGACGAGGCATGAGAATAGTCGCTTTAGATTCTCAGGGAACTAGAAATGACTATATTAATTCGGACAGGGCTGATTAATCTGAAGTCAGTTTAAGACCTTAATGTTTATAAACCGTGACTAAGATATGTCGCGTTATCTTAGAGATAATCAATAAAATAAATCTAAACCAAACACGACCAAAGTCACACGCAAAAGTTAGTACGATAAACAACAAAGTTTTCGTATCAAAATTACAACATTTTATTAAGAGTACGGTACTAGGCGGGCTGAACAAGCGAGGAGGTTTAATGAACGTATCGGTTACGGAGTCGAGTTACACTCGTTAGTGGGTGACGTCGTGGCTGCCACCCGTTCATTGTCTCCTGGTACTCTTAGGATGATTTGTTTTGTTTTAGCGGTTTGTATAACCTGCATTTTGGGTTACTTTTGGGATGTTTTCCATTTCTGGAACACAATCTAAGCAACCTTTTTGCTCTGCAAAAGCATCTATTCCTATTTGCTAGTAGCCCGATCGCAATTCTTCCAAGTCAAACTTGATTGAACGATCACAAACAGCCGTCATGTCCACTAGCACAATTACATAGCAGAAATCGTTCGACCATCCTTGATTGACGTTAGATTTAATTCTAACCGACGGCAATAGATCCCCGCATAATCTACCCACACTCCCAAACAAAAACAAGCAGTGTGTACACTCAAAACAGTCCCCTGCACGCGTCAACAAAGCGACGACTGAATAGAAGTTGCCTCTGACGCGGTGTTGACGAACCGTCAATTTGTCAGGCCACCAACACCCAGACAGTTTCGAGCTCTCCCAACCACCCGAAGAATGGGCACCGATGACGGCGCACGAGATATATTGGAGCCCCGACGTCCGACGATTAGGCCCCATGCCAACCCGAGCACGCCCGATGATTCACGAACGGGTTGAACGAACGCACCCGAACGCGATTGTGTCAATTGTTTTTCTTAAACGGACGAACATTAATTTGAACATGCGGGTTTGTATTTCGAATGTCGCACATTCTATTTAAGGTTAACTGTTTTGGAGATAATAGTCGATTTTCTAGCGAGGTTAATTAGTGAAATCTAGTAATAACTGGGCTAGTTTTTGCGTGATTAATAGAGTTTAAACGAGTTTCTAGTTGGCAACCAATCCTTTGTAGTAACATTGTCGCTTCATTGGGACGTTGCGATGAACGCTGAAAATTGATGACAATTCTCAGCAATGATGCGTGCATTTTATGAACGTTGTCTTCAATCAACAGCCCTGATGTTTCTAGTGAAGATGTCCTTCTTAATGACTGGAATTAGATGCTGTACTATTCCTGCTCTGACCATGACAAGCAAAGAAACAATACCCCTTTAACTGCAAAAAAATTGAAGACTCGACTTCAATTTTTTGCCTTCTGCAAATACTGCACTTTGGGAACTGCATGATGGAATAGCTGTTCTGTCTTGATACTTCTTAGGAGAAAATCTCAGGTAAGACGAGAATGAAAGACTGGCAATTAGTGATCCTAAGTTTGGATGAGTTTCTAACAGCAACTGACAGTAACCATCAACAAGAAGAAGAAAGAGCGAAAACGTTCACATCTCAAATTAGATATAAATTGCGAAATATTGAATCTGGCAACACTCGGGCCGCGTTGACATCGGGTGTGTCAATTATTTGGCAGAGTCGCGACGCATTCTGGGCCATGACGACCAAGAACACTCTTTTGTCACCAATATCATGATCAACGCATTTCTGACCCTACCACCACGAATTTAGGGCTGAATGTTCAATGTGTCCCAAGTTAGTATTGAATGAATTCTTGATCGTTTTTTAGCTCGTTTCAAAATTAATGTGTTCTTAAATTATTATGTAGATTAGTTATGTTTGGTGACGGAAATTAATTAATTAATTGATACTTCCAAAACACTCCTTTTCCTTGCTATATGATAGTTAATAATAAAAATACTTTCTATAATAAAAAAGCTCCACATCCTGCTGAACACAATCGTAAAAAAAAACGACCATCGAATAAAAAAATCGATAACGATTTAAATCGATTAAAATTCAAATCGAATAGAATACTAATAACGAATTCATACGACCATTTATCATAAGTACGTTAATGAGATCGATGTTCGCGGATCGGTCATTACAATTGGTTTAGAATCGATTCAGCGTCTGAGAGAGACAATGGCCTCTGGGTGTCCGTATGATTTACGCTCGCTCGTTACGACCGCCGTAATGAGCTGCGCTCGCGCTGCTTAGTTTACATCTCTTCGATTATAAATAGTGATGGCTAGACGCGGATCTTTTTTTCGGATATTATCCGAAATATCCGAATAATGGGACGGTTATGGTATTAAAGCTCTGGGAGTTTTAAATGATCAACTTTGGTGTTTATGTTCTGTAAATTGGTTCTACTATAACACGTCAAAACAAATGTTATTTATCCAGGTCGGTTTAGGTAATTTTAGATTTGGAACGAATTTCGGTTTTTAGTGTAAGTAATTGTATGTATAAAAACTGTCAAAAAGGTATACGATTTAAGTAGTGTGTAATTTTTATTTTGTTAAAAACTCACAGTGGTGGTTTATTTTGTAATTTAATGCTATTCTTGTTATGTTAGGTTTATTATTAAATAAAATATTCGTATTCAAACTGGCGTTTATTTGATCGCACCTTGGTATAAACTACACAACACTATCTAGACATTAGATTAAGGAAATCATAAAATACTTCACCCTTTCACTGAAACACATCGACAGGATATCTGACATAAACTTCAGATATCCGAAAAAATCGGATATGATCTCTCCACATCACTAGCATCAGCCATTTTTGTATTAACAATAGTAATGTTAATAATAATGATGGAGAATCTTCTATGATTGGATTTTACCTTTTATTTCTTTCTTTACATTATTTTTAAATCTTGTTTCAGGTAAGTCCATTTTATATTTTATAGTAAAGGAGTTGGCCGTTGGTATAGTGTAAGAGAGGTATTGTATTGCATGGTTTTTCTACTGTCTAAAGAGATCTACTTACAAAAAATTAAGACTTCTAAATATACTTTGCCCTTTAAGATTGTGTATTACATATCGGTATATGTTACGGCTAAAGATGGCTGTGATAAAAACTTAAGAATGAAGTCTCCTTCCTACATAGCTGACTGATTGCTGATGCTGATACAGCCAATTTTTACAGTGATTTGTTTGAGAAACAAGATTATTATGAAAATTATTATTTAGGGACTTATCTTTGAGGATAAAAATAATAACGGGCTGGTAAATTTAACCAGCCTATTATCGTCCTGATGACCTGGTGAAGGTTGCGGGAATCTGCTGGATGCGAGATGCACGGGACCGGTCAATGTGGCGACACTTGGAGGAGGCCTATATCCAGCAGTGGACGTCTTTCGGCTGAAAACGATGATGATGATGATGAATGACCTCTTTCCTTATAGGCAGAGAAGGCACGAGCATTGGTCACAATTCACAACACTTGCTCAAGACAGTTTGACGATTTCAGACTTCTTATATTGTTTAAAAGACAAAGTTTACTGTAGTATTTCCTTTACTGATGTCAGAGATGTCCAAGATTAACGTAGGAAGAACTGACTATTTAAAAAAAAAAATGGGTTTAAAGCAAAAATAAAAAAAGCCCTTTCATTTGTTTTTACGAGACGATCAGAATCTGAGTCATTCTTTGTGTTACTCTAGCATTAAATTGTCACCAGTAACCTATTATACAATGTTTTGTTACAATCCCACATAACTTTAAATAAAAAAAAGCATTTAAAAATGTAAAATATGCTAAGACTTAAATCAGACAGCCGCGTTACATATTTATTGCAACACAGGTATTTATATACCAATAAAACAAAGCAGTTGCCGAAATAACTGACACAGAGAAAAAAAAATAGTTTTTTCCAAAATACAAATCAAGTAAAATAGTAGAATAACTATAAATTTTGTTTAGATAGTTATAAAAACAGTTAAAGCCGCGTCAAAACAAGGGATTACTGTAAATTATGTTGATACGTATATCCTTGGGCATAATGTAGTAGATGAGGCTGACTCACTAAATAGTGTCGAATTTGAACTTCCTGTTTTCATTCGTTTAAACAGACATGCCACTCTTTGTCTTGATTTTGGTATATGAGCTATGATAGATGTGCATAAATAACGAAATGATCCAGTTATAGCAAACAATATCCTAGTAATCTATTTAACGTTACCATTTCTTCGAACCTGTATTATAGGATATTAATGAAACACTAGCAGCAGTGATAGCGGTGATAGCCTAGCGTTGGACCTCTGATTTTTCGGATTCATGTGCGTATTGTATAATTATCACTTGTTACGGTGAAGGAAAACATTGTGTGGAAACCTGTATGCTTGACATATATTAATTCTCGACGGCATGTAGGTAAAGCCAAGTCAGAGGCCCATAGGCGGCGTTAAAACTCTGAAACCAGGCACTAACCATACGATAAAGAAAAAGAATGGAAACACTGATAAGTCAACACAAAAAACATGTAATGTTATAAATCAAATTAATTAACGAAATCATAACAGTCTTCTTCAACTACACCATCTTACCAAACTTGAAATTTAAGAACCATTATTTAAAATACTCTTAAAGATGCTACAAAATTAATTCAGAAATTCCCAACGTCAGCTAAACAGACATACTTATACCAACTTCCCTTTAACATTATATCGATAAAATAAGAAATAGGAGAGAAGTCACGGGCATAACACACTACACCGAAGGAGTCCCACAGGGATCTATTCTCGGCCCCCTTCCTCGAATCTCGAAAATATTTTTTCCACCGTCTTTCTAAGTGTGGTATTTATAGAACTTTACGTTCCGTGTTTGATTTAGTTTTAGTTTTGTATAAATATGTCGGATTTTTCAGTTGAAACATGGATTTGAATAAAGTTACTGCAGATTATACTAATGTGCTTTTAAGAGGTATTTGGTTTGATTGTGGAAGTTTTATGAAGAGTTTATGTGGTTGTAAAGACTTTATTGAATGTATTAGCACGTCTTTAGGATTATATTAAAATGGATCGTAAAATGCTTTTGTTCTAGATGTTCTCTGTGTGTTTTTGCAATAAGTAAGATTTCTTAGGAAAAAAGTTCATGAAATCGTCAGAATTTTTTCAGCTCTGACTTTTGACTTTATAAGAAAGACATTATTACCAAAACTAGAACAAGATTTATCTCCATTCAAAATAGATTACGTAACAAGTATTAAGTAACAAGCCGTCAATCCAGAAAAGCCGAATAACTTACACAAAAGCTTTTCCCGATCACATTAAGCAAAAAAACATAGTTTTTCAATAACAGTAAATAATGTGCACTGAGATAATGAACGAAATTACGTAATATGCCGTAAAAGCTTTTAATTCAACACTAAAAATCATAAATAAGATTTACAACCCACGTCCATTTGCAATAAAAACAATCCCATTACCACCGCACATTATAATAACGAAAATTCATTAAGGTACCGACCATTAATTTCATTCCGCATCCGATGCAATGCCATTACTCTCATTCCTTACCAAAACAAACAAATCCTACAATTATTCTAACTCCACAAAGTCATCTGGGTAACCAAACCAATCTATTCTAACCTCTATTTCTCCACAAATATGGTCCACACCAACCGCAGTCGCTTTACCATCTGTGGATTCCTCTGCGTTTATATCACTAAGAGTATTTTCAACAATTTCAACAAAAATAGCATCTATATCTATTACACTAAGGTTGATAGCATCTGTGTTCCGATCTGGTAGAATCTGATCCCCAAGTTCTGTCCCGAAATTCTCAAGATATTGAAAGATTAGCAGTGGGTTGCGTTCTAGATGTCCCCATAAATAATACATCGACTGGGGGACACCCGTGATGGATCGTGACTGTCTATCCACTTTCTATTAGTCGGGAATTCTTAAAGGGTGGTATGGGGTGGCTGTTATTATTAACGGCGACCAATGTTAGCTTAGCAAGTGATACCGGGGACTCATTAATTCCGTGGACGATTTCAGAGGGGCATTACAGTTGTCATGTAAACAGATTTCCTATAAATCTATGGAAAGCTTTTGTCGGACGACAATTGTGCTTTCTCCTTACTCAAGAAGGGTTGTGAAAGTGTTGTGTATCTGTATTTTTCTATTATTTATGACGTCACTCGTATGTTACCGGTTGTTACGACCTGTTTTGATTATAAAGGGGATACAAGATAAGAGTATGTTCCTATTTGTAGTAATAATAATGGCGTCGCTTTTTATTAGCACAGTTAATGAAACGATGCAGAAGAATGAAGTTATAGAATGTTACGAAGTAAAAGTGTAATCTAATGTTAATAAAAATGGTTGCCTTGAGGGTGTTGGATTTGTTTTGGGTTAGCTGCTTAAAAAAATATCAGTGAATACTTTGATTGTGATTTAATGCAGGATGTAAAGAAACCCGTCACGAAGCCGTCAAAGAAGCATTCTGTACATCAAACTAAGTTTTGTGAATCTGCTGTCACTGTGATTAACCCTACGCAAAAATGATCTACTTTTTTTTAAATGAAAAATCACGTTTTACGGTAAAACTCAATGTAACACTCTCAATACATTGGCGGATACATTGAATAGTACGGGGGTCGTGGAGGTATTTAAAGTAAAGTTATAATATTAAAAACTTGCATTTCAAAAAAAAAACTTGTGAAAAAGTTGGAACTTTGACCAACAATATCTCCGTAACTAGAAGGTTCCCAAGTATGGTCTAGAACAAAAAAATGATAGCAATTACGGGGAGAACACATGCCGCTTCGTTAATGGTATATTTACCCCCCTAATAAGCCTGCAAAGAAGGATCATCAGCTTCTAAGAAAGATCACGTGGTGGACAACGAACCACTATCTTCTTTAGCAAGAAAGCCTGTGTCCTAGCAGAGGGCACATTATTGCCTGATTACGATGATGATGATGGATTGATTGTATGAGGAATGATATGAAAGAGATAGGAATAATGATGCCGTGATGTCTGACAGGGAAGAATTGAATAAGGAAACGAGTTACACCGACTCCAAATAGACTAGGACGAGAGCAGGAAGATGGTGATGATAATGAACGTATCAACAACAACAACAACAACAACCCATAACGTCCACTGCTGAACATAAGCCTCTCCCATGATGGGAGGACTTTGCCGTAATCTCCACGCTTGGCAGGCGGATTGGAGATCACAGTGATGAAAGACTAACAGAAAACGCTGCTGCCCATTCTCTGGTCTACGGAGGCGCAAGGTGTTCTGCCTCAGACATTAGTCGCCTTATACGACACCCGTGAGCCCGTAAGATGAACGTATTAACAGTAACTTAAAAGCACTACGTGATGAAACTCCAAACAAGAATTTCGCCAATCATTTCACACGACACTTGAAACTAAATAAAATCAGTACAGTTGTAAATCAGTCAACATTCTAAATATTTGCTGATGGCAACATTCCTGCCCAACATGGGAACCTTTATCAACACCATATCAACCGATAACTAAGAATTTGGGTGACCGATAACATATTGGTGAAAAAATTTATAGCATCATTTTACTTCGGCTTATCTTTAAATGATTTGAACTAGGATTTAAATGTATTTGATGTGGCTATACCTAGTCAAATATTACTAAGTTAATCTTAGATATCAGCATTAGATGTTACTGATTTAAGTTAGGAAATTTGGGGTCAAAATATTATGGAATCGCTTGAGCGAGCGTGGTGGTTATTGCTCGTTTTTAGGGTTCCGTACCCAAAGGGTAAAAACGGAACCCTATTACTAAGACTTCGCTGTCTGTCCGTCTGTCTGTCCGTCTGTCCGTCTGTCTGTCACCAGGCTGTATCTCATGAACCGTGACAGCTAGACAGTTGAAATTTTCACAGATGATGTATTTCTGTTGCCGCTATAACAACAAATACAAAAAACAGAATTAAATCAATATTTAAGGGGGGCTCCCATACAACAAATGTGATTTTTTTGCAGTTTTGTCTATTTTTTTTAAATAATGGTACGGAACCCTTCGTGCGCGAGTCCGACTCGCACTTGGCCGGTTTTTTTGATAATAATGGTACGGAACCCTTCGTGCGCGAGTCCGACTCGCACTTGGCTGGTTTTCTCTATTTGAGAAGAGGACTTAACATAACATAACATCACGCCTGTAATCACCAAAGGGTTAGGCAGAGGCGTACCTAATAATACAGCCACATTGCGTCAGTTACGTTCAAGTTCCATGTAATAAGGGCGAGCCTATTGCCGTCAACCGGTAACGAATCTAGACTCTGTGAGTTGTACTGAGAAATTCCTGATTAAAAAACCCAATGACATTTTGGCCAACCTGGGAATCGAACCCAGGACCTCATGCTCACATGCTCATAGAAAAACCAAAGGAAGACATTTTATCGAAAATCCCTGAAGAGTTAGGCAGAAATCTACCTTATAGTAGACTAGCTGTTGCCCGCGGCTTCGTTCGCGTGGCAATTTTGATGTGTATGTAAGTACGAACAAAAACCTTTTAAAATCAATAATGCTTACCTCCCATAACATACGGCGTGATAATATGTAGCCTAAAGCTTTCCTTGCTTTACAAAGAACATTTTTGGTGAATTTCAATTCAATCTATCCAGTAGTTTTGGCGTGAAGCCGTACCATACACACAGACAAACAGACAAAAATTCTAAAAAGTCACTTTTTGTCATCAGTTACGTTTTTCTAACAAAAGCCACTTATTTTTTCTCGAAAATTCTCAATGTCCTTACAGTTTCTCTTTCGTTACTGTTTTATTATATGTATAGATAACATAAATATTCCTCAATTGATACACAATATCTCACTTAAAAAACATTTTTCAACAAAATCTCCTCTCCTCGTTGAAAAATCTTGACAAAGCCACAATACAACGTTCACCTGTTTATTTGATTCCCAACGATGTTTTTATTATTCATCCGGTGTCCTTTCGATAAAAGTTGTAAAGTTATCGACGAATCGACGGAACCGTCAACACTTGTTATTTTTCAATAACTTTCATGCGACATGACATCTTTTCGAATAAGTGAACTTGTTGTTGTGATTTAAGAATTTTCTTTGCTTTGGTTCTGAATTATTTGGGTTTTGGTCTACTGCTGATTGATTGGACGTGGCTGTTAAACTGAGGATATAGTAATTATTAGTTTCGTGCTATGTGAAGGATGTAATGTAAAAAAAAAAATGAGAACAAAAATTTCCCGGAAACTGTCGAAGAGTATCTATATAAATAAAAAACAAAAGGCCTGACTGACTGACTTACTCACTCACTCACTCATCAACGCCCAGCCCAAACCCTTAGACCTAGAAAGCAGAAATTTTGCACAGTGGTTCCCTTTGCAATGTAGACAAGGAATGAGGAAGGATTTTTGGAAATTCAACCTCTAAGGGAGTTAAATAGGGGATGAAAGTTTGTATGAAAGTCCGTCAGTTTTAAAATTAGGATCTTCAAATCAACAACAAGTCAACAGCTAGTCGTAAATACGAGCTAATACCTACTTATGTCAACATTTTTGAGGCTTATTACAAAACGGGTAAACATTGATTTTAGACGTGATTTCAAAATCATGTTGTTTGTATTTTGACAAACCATAACAGGAGAATTATTTGCCAAAACTACCTAAAGTAGCGAAAGTTTACAAGTGACTTGAAGTACTAAAGAGAGAAGGAAATAAATACAAAAAATAAAAATAAAAAACACCAAAACGCCCAGTCTTCAAGAAGTTCCTCACAAAGCCTAAATAACCAACTAGTACATGACCAACACACATTAAAACATCCTCAGAAACAAACTCAGCAGCACAGTGTGTATGCTCGTCCCCCGGCGCCGCCCGCACATCGTTATGCATCCTGAACATTTTCCGACTCCACTCGCTGAATTCTTGAAACTTCGATATGTTGGATGTGGTGTAATTTGTAAGAAACTAGCGATTATTTCAACTAGAAACATAGTAAAAGGAGATGTTATGGTTTTACAAACATACATTCCGAATGTCAAGCTTTTGGGAGTAGAAACTTCATAACGTCACAGAATATCAAGCTTTTGGGAGTAGAAACTTCATAACGTCACAGAATATCAAGCTTTTGGGAGTAGAAACTTCATAACGTCATAGAATATCAAGCTTTTGGGAGTAGAAACTTTATAACGTCACAGAATATCAAGCTTTTGGGAGTAAAAACTTCATACCGTCACAGAATATCTAGCTTTTGGGAGTAGAAACTTCATAACGTTACTTGTTTCGATCCTGGTGATGGTCATATGAATGTAAAAGATCTCGAAGACTGCTATTTGATCTCCAGTTGCTTCGATCCAGGGCTAATGTTTACCACTTGACTGTGGGGTTACCATGACGTTTTAAAGCAGGATTGTTTTATTGACATTCCAGTGAAGGAAAGCGACAGCGCTATGCAGGGTGTCTAGCGCCATCTCTTATCCACACTGGAATAAGAATAAAACAATATTGCTTTAAGACGTTTTGGTAGGCCACTGGTCGTTGGTTTTATCCTGCTCATTGAAGTCATGGGAAGCCTTTGTCCAGCTGTGGGATAAGGCAGGCTAACAGTATCAGTATTTGCTCTTACAGAAAAAATAATTAATTATTTAAAATTAACTAAGATAAAGTTCACAGGTTAGAATTAAGTAAGATTAAATTAAAATTAAGTTAACTGGTAACATTATTAGTTTTTTCAAGAGGAGGCAAAGTTCATGACGCTGGATTTAATATAAATGATTACAAAATTATGGTGTAACGTTACGTAGTATAAATCGAAGCAAATCACAATTAGGTATTTGTAACTTACCTGAAAACTCTTACCAAGGTGTTGTAAACTCATCGACATTTTTTCTTATAAGAATCTGCGAGACACTTTAAACACATTTTCCGATACCCATCTTAAAAAACTTTCCTCTCTTCAATTACACCACACAATGGAAAACTTGAATCAATATCAACTTTTTATTATTGAAAGTATTTATATATTATATCACTTTGTCCCCTTTCACTTTTACAAAAACTTCTTCAGTAGGTTTAATACACTTAGAGGGAAGTTTGTTCTTTTTGTTTCAATCATATTTTCCCTCACGTTTCGAAGTTTTCTCCATTTTTTTTTTCTTTTTATTATCGGGAGAGTATACTATGCTTTTAGAAGGCAGTTTTGAG
This sequence comes from Xestia xanthographa, assembly GCA_905147715.2. NCBI lineage: Eukaryota > Metazoa > Arthropoda > Insecta > Lepidoptera > Noctuidae > Xestia > Xestia xanthographa. The sequence continues at coordinate 27,509,728 of LR990652.1, forward strand.
TCCCGGGATTTCAAGATGACAATTGCAAATAATGCGTTGTTTCCTGTAATGTTGTGTTATGGTAAAAGGAAAGTTTGTTTGTTTTTTGGTTTGGGTAAAATTCACTGGTGTTTGGAAAGCTAAGTGCGTATGTAAAGTATGAAGTATCTTCTTTATCTTATTAATACTTTGGTTTACACATCATCATCATCATCATCATCATTTGAGCGGTGGCCCAGTGGTGGCGGCCCCGACTTACGAACAGTAAGTCGTAAGTTCGACCCAGACAGGTGCATTACTTTGTGTAATTTATTTCATCACCACTGCTCTCAAAACGGTGAAGGAAAAACATCGTGAAGAAACCAGCATGTCCTAGAACCGCACTGGGCCTGCGTGGTGGATTATAGCCCATTCCCTCTCATAGAGAGGAGGCCTGTGTCCCAGCAGTGGGAACATTAATATGCTGATGATGATGATTATACATCACGCCTGTAATCCTCGCAGAATTAGACAGAGGTGTGTTTTCTACTAAACCCAGATTTCGTCAGTTATATTTTAAGTCCTACTTAATAGGGGGCGAGTCTGTTGCTATCAATCAAGCACAAATCCAGTCTCCGTGACTGCTATTGAGGAATTCCTATTGGAAAAACCCAATAACACTTTGCTCGACCTGTGAATTAAACCCAGGGCCACAGGCTTTGCATGAATCTGACTTGCGACCGCTTGACTAATGAGACTGTATCGGTTACCTTTGTACTACAGATGACTGTCATCTCCTACGTCTTAAGAATTACGTTTTCTGGTAAAACCATATAGCCCTTCTTATTTTTCGGATGTGAAATCATCAAATGTCTCCTCCCGCTCTGGGCGGAGCAAGAGGGAGTGTCAGACTATTACTGACTAAAACCCATCCATGTTCCTTCATCGCCCTTTGTGTTCCGGGGCCACGGTATCTCTTTCGAACAGTCCCGCAACCCCGGCAGGAAACCATATAGTCCTAATTACTTGTTTAACCAATTTCAGACGTCAGCAAAATAATCTCAGTCTTGTTTTCCATTAAATTCATGAATCATTAATATTTCTGCTAATTATTACCCGCAAGATGTGAGCAAATAGACCTTGTTTGTATTTTTACCTGTTTATCACTTTATCAGCGAGCAAACTGAAAATAAATCGCTTCTTGACGTTCGTTTTCTCAAGAAATATGACGATAGATAAGTTCTTGGAAGATGAGTTTAATCAGGTAACCTAGTGCGTTAGTTAATTATGATAAAGATTTGTATTTATAATGGTTAATTTATTTACGTACACACAAAATACTTAACAGGACATAACATTGAGATAGAAGAGCACAAAGGTACTGCTTATTTCATAAGAAATCTCTTCCAGCAGACCTGCGAGAGGAAAATTGGATTAGAAATGTTTACAGACACAGTGTCTAGAAAAGACAAACAGAAAAATATAAATTAGAACGTAAAACAAAAATGGTTATGATTAGATGAGATGAAAGTAGCACCAGAAATTATCAACAGGACATGGTAATGTGTGACCCAGTCAAATGACGTAACGACGTGACGTGACGACGTGACGTGACGTAGATACTGCCCCATGCCCTCGTATCTGAAAACACAGTGACTCGAATAAAATAAGGCAGCGTATAAAACCAGTGATGTATGAATGTGGACGAAACAGAAGGAGTAAGGTATGTGAGAATCGTAGCACTTCGAGAAAAGGTGTAAAGGCATGAATCTTAAACTAGTAAACTGCCTGCCACTGTTATCTAGCCGTTGTTTGCTGTTAAAAAAGAAGAAATAGGTAGTTGGCAGAAATAAGTTTGGTATTATTAAGAAAATGTTCTTACAGTATTATTCATCTATCAGAATCGAAAATTTTCAACAGAAAGCTGACTCTAAATTCTAAACTTAATTGAAATTTTATGACGACTTTAACACTTCAATACCCGCAATTACAGACACAATTAAAATAACAATGCACCGTGCCTCTGGAGGCACGGCCGGGAGCATACGGGTTAAAAATCTAGCGATTTATAATAATAATACACAACAAAATAATGCAAATTCAAAAGCAAACATTATAAATATCAATGCACAAAGCATAGTTATTCAGAATGCGATCAGAGCGGGGGAGGCCGAGGGTAAGACAAAGGACTCAAATCTATCGCGGTGTAGAGTTACATGCGAAAACATAAACAGACGTATGATATTGAATATGAGGCCCTGGATGGAGGAAGAATGGATGTGGCAAGAAGACTGGAAAAATAACATAAACGTATAGTAACACAATGCTGTCGATTCGGTTGTGCACAAACTAAACTTAATTAAGGCTATCTTTTTCTCTATAATAAAACAAGAAAGAAACAGACGTAATTTTGAGTTGCCAAATTTAGTTGGAACTTATATTTCCGTACAATTAAGGGTGCACGTATAAAAAAAAATCGACTAAAAACATGGTGAAGCGCAAGGCATAAACTAGTTTGACATCTCTAACTTAGTTCATCGCTATAGCCGTCCTTTTCTCGCACTGCCTTTTAGTAAAAGATAGCAATAGCCTAAATCCGTTTAGTCTGTGCACAACAGAATCGGCACCAATAGGTAGTTCCTCTAAATCAACCATAGTTTGAATATAAAAAGTTGTTTTTTTTAAAATAAGCTGAAAGTCGATACATTTTGAACGGCATTAGATAAGACAGTCTCCCAAAGACAGTCTCCTTTAACGCTGCCTTCATCATTTCCTTATCAGGGAGAAGTGGCAAACCAAGTTTGATTACAGAAAGAAGGCTGTATCCCAGCTGAGGAATCATTAAAGACTTAATCATCATCATCATTATCATCTACCTAGACTTTTCCCAACTATGTTAGGGTCGGCTTCCAGTCTAACCAGATGCAGCTGAATATCGGTATTTTATTAAAGACTCAATATTCAGGTTTATAGTATTTAGATTGCTAGCACTTCTCAACCAGCTGTTTTCTTCCATTCATGGTCGTTCCCTTAAACTTTAAGGAAGAAGAGGTAAAGATGAAGAATGAATAAAAAGTTTCACTGGTTCATAGCAAGTCACGTGTTCGCATCAAAGGAGAAAATTACCATACAAACAAGCAGAAACATAATCTCTTTCCCTGCACGCTCCCAAAGATAACACTATCCCGCGGCCACTACATTAGCCACCACAACCACTAAACATTTATTGAAAGTGTAAATCAAACAAACATCCAGCCCCACGTCAAACTGACAGTCGACAGCAGTAATCTCGGCTCTATTGTCGAACCCGCTACCCTCCGGCAGCCAGCCAACTACTGCACAATCAGCCGACAATACTCCACCACTCAGGCTCCCATGTTTTCCTTTGTAATCATCCCCTAACGCTCACCCCTAATGATTTTTCTCTGTTATTTGTTTTTGTTCTGTAATTACTGTTTGGTTTTCCCGTGAATTGCCCTGCGGTTGTAAATATGCGGTTTAAGATGGTTTAGCTTAGTGTTTGTGGTCTGCTGTTAGAGAAGGAAAGTGTCTAAAGGTATATACAGTTTATGGCGCGTCTTTGTTGTACTGAGGTTTTTAAGTCATGCTTCAACGTATACCACACCACACATCAAAAACCAACAATAAAGATGTTAATATAATTGTATTCGACAACGAACATCCAATTGGAAGTACTTTCCCAAAGAACTCTAAATCGAAAAACATAAGAACTAAATTCAATAATCACAAAACCAAATGAAAACCACCACAGAAAACCTCACCGCGCATAAAAACTAATCAAACTTAATGAAAAAGCTAATAACCAGACGCAAATCCCATTAAAAACCAACCGCAATACTAAAAAACATTGCTAGGAGAAATTTCAATATCAATTGTGAAGCGGTCCCAGCGTAGCGCCCTGCGGAACTCCGACACGTGTATCCAAGGCTTAGCCGCTCTAACAATTAAGCATTAAACTCCGGTTAATTTAACCGAGTGAGTATTGTCGCCAGAACCCTTTCAGTTCACAATATGAACGGTTCGAGAAAAAAGCCTATTTAAATCCTCGCAGTTCCTATTGATGGACGTTGTTGAATGCTTTAATATAGACATTCGGTTGAATGAAGTCTTTGATTCGGTTTGATTATTGAATTTCCGGATTTGGGTTAGTTTTGTGGTGTATTTGAATACTTTTAGGTCTCATAGCGTTGTGGTAGATAAAGTTTGTGTTTGTTTGTTGGGAATAACGTTAGGATTGTTGCAAACTGATAGTTGAGGTAGGACTCCAGCCAAGCGTGGTGATAATCGTAATTTTCCTCGAAGTATATAGCAAGTGTGCCAGCAAAAACATAGTGTGAATATCAAACTGATATAAATAAAGGAAAGTTTCTATGAACTGATCAATACTTCTGCTAGCATATATTAAGTACGTCTATACAGACGGCGGTCAGCGGGCAGCAGCAACTGCATAGCTTTGACTTGTCTACGAAGTACACATAAATAAATAAATAATTAATCATTTAACGTTTAGCATAAAATATAGCTCCATCAAAAAAGTCATGCACTCAAATTTAATTAATGTACTTCCTGAACGAATTAATGTTAAAGAAACTATTAAAGTGGCGATTTAAATAGAAACAATTGTTAAATCAATTAGTGAAGACCGGAAGCAGCATAGGAAGAGGCATACACCGATAGCTGACCAGAGAACGAACCCTGAATTATTTATGCCCCCCGTTCCGTTACATTGCATATCTAATGAGCTGTGCCTAGGAATATTTACTTTGAATTTAATATTAATGCCTGTGTACCGTGGACTGACTGCCGATACAAGTCTGCGATGCGTCTGAACCCCGTGATGAATTCGTTCTATATATCTTTTGCTTTTTATTTATAATCTGGGTTTTGTAAAGCATTTGTTGGGATAGTCAGGTAGGCGTAATGTGTGAATGTTTCTTTGATTGACTATTTGTTTTGAGGATTGGATGGAATGTTTGTATCTTTGGAATAATGGGAGGTTTTAATGGTGTGATGATCGATGGCTATCCATTGGCTGAGCATCATGTAAATCTCCCATTTTCATCCCACACATTTCATTTGCAATATCCGTTATTGACGTAGTCTGTTAAAATCTTACTGCAAACTCATTTATTAGAACGATTGTCAACAAAATCTTTCTATCACTTATCAGTGTCCACAAAGAAACTCTTACATATCGCATAAAATAAAGAAACAACTATGCTCATATTACACTGCCAAAACAATTGATCACAAACTAGACCAGAGTCAATACGTTTCTTTCACGCATTTCCCACAAGTCGTTGTTAGGGGACGAGCGGCGCGCGCGCCGGCTCCGGTTTCATCCTAAACAATAGCACATGACCCTCCTACAGCCATTACTACAACACAATCACTCTTGATTAGCTATTGACCTATTTTCAAATGTATATTTTCAATACAATTTTAGTTTATTTTCAAACGAACTAATTTTGTTTGGGCATTATTGCGTATGGAGTTGAATTTGAAGGGTTAAATCAAGAATCTTTTGACAGCTCTAACATCTATGGAAATATTATTCTTATTACTAAGAGAAAATTCATGTATACAACGCTGATTTAGATGTAAAATAAAACCATAAAAATATATTGTAGAACCTTATCGTGGAACAAGTTGTAAAATTAGATTGAGTTAAAATATTACTACAGTTACCAGCTACATTTTATACATTTCTGAACTAAACTTTTTCACTCAATTACTCACAAAAATAGATAAACAAATACTGTTAATGATATCATGCTGCAATAAATCTATGTACCAGGGCGGCATAAGAGGGCAGGAGTAAGATCGTACAGAGATAGCGCGCCTAAAGGACACTTTGATTGAACGGAGCGGACAACGCAGATAAGAACCGGCTACACTATTTGCATACTAAATGAGTCGATATTAATTTTACAGGGACTGGTCTAGCTTTGTTAGGGAGAAAGGTAAAGATGCCTAGTACTTAATACTTAGTACAGGGCCTATTAAAATGGATGTGCAAAAAGTTGGAGGCAATAAAGACAGTGTTTTGTATAGGCCGTTATTTTTCTTGCATAAAAGACAGTAGTTTCTTTTAAAAGTGTCTGTAGTATTCCATTTTTAATCTGTATTTTTTTCATAACTGTCAAAGTTATGTTAAGGCTATTTTCACACCACCTAAACTCTAGACAAAAATAGAAAAAAAGCCATTATAATTATTCTTAATTGAAACTTTTAATTTATTTTTTCTAAGCAACATGCTTTTTCACGCCCAAAGCACGGAGTATTAATTAAAAATGCATAGCTCTTATAATCTATAGTCGTTAACGAGGCTCCTTTTATTTTCTGCGCTCCTAGTACATGCAGTGTTTATTTTGCATTGAGAAACGTTTATATAGCATTTATTCGGTTTAATTAAGAGGCTAGTATTTTCGTAATGGGGTTTTTATGTCTAAAGTCTATGGCGGTTACGCCGTAATTGATTTAGCTTAGTACTAGCTATATAAATTTAAATAAGAGTTTTATCACAATTAAGAATGTACCTAATGGTGAAGTGGCAAAATGATCGTCAGCGTCACTACCTATATTATCTCCGCCCATTACGACTATACATAATAAATATCATATAACAGGAAAAATGAGACATTAAAAGCGAAGTTTTCCAAAAAAAACAGTGTAAAATACGTTTTCTCAAAAATGGTATGTTATGTTGCCATAACATCTCTAAAAAGTATCCAGAAAGTGAACTCTACCGGAGACTTATTCACAAGGTTCCCTATCCATTTGCATAAAATTTTAAGACCTAATATAACTTTGCATACTTTTGTTACTACTAATTATATTTTTGCATAATATTTTTACGCATAACAGCTTACGCATATTTTTTTTAAGCATAATTTATCTAATCATAATAATGATTAAGCATAACATTGTTAGGCATAAATTGATTTACGCATAATGATACTAAAGCATATTTTTTATAGGCATAACAAAGAAGCATAATCCTAAAATGTTAGACATACCCTAATTGGATATACCAATTTATTTTGACGATTGTAATAAAACCACCTCTCCGAAGCAGGTAATACATAACATATTTGTTTTGAACATAGTTGATTGTGAACATATGTGAGTTTTTTCCCTGTAAGAAGCATACAAACAAGCATACACCATGCATGCAGCAAACATGCAGCTTGCAAACATTTAAACAAGCATACACCATGCATGCAGCAAGCATAAAAGCAAGCATGCGTGCAGCAAGTATGCAGCAATCATGCAGCAAGCATGCAGCAAGCATGCATTCAGCAATCATGCAGCATGCAAGCAAGCATGCAGCAAGCAAGCATGCAGTATGCAACATGCAGCAGGCAAGGTTTCTGTCACGGCTCCGGCGCTGCGGGGCTCCGGCGGTCCCACGCGAGCTTATCGTCGCAGATGTGTGTAACGCTCACCACCACACGCGAGTGTTACAACCACCTGCTCCTCAACTCGCGGGCCGCCAAGCCTCTCCGCGCCTACGCGATTTTAAATTACACTCTCCCCTAGAGTAGGGCAGACAAGACTACGTGGAGTCGGTTTTGCAGCGATTCGTTTCTGTCACTAACTTTTGTAGTACAACTTAATGAATTTTTAATTCAAAATAAATACGTAAAAATAACTCAAACTTTTATTCTGGTATTAAATTATTTGTATGCCTAAATACTATTATGCTAATAGTCATTATGCCTAGTAACATTATGCAAAATTCAATTTATGCCAAAACAAATTAGCCTTCAAGATGATTATGCCAACATAAACAGTATGCCAAAAAAAAAATTGGCAAAGTATTATTATGGCAAAAGAAATTATGCCAAAACAGTTATGCCAAAGTATATTAGGAAAAAGAAGATTATGCAAAAAAAAGGGATCCCTATTCACAACTGTCCAGTAAGAAGTGAAATTTCAAATTTGGAATCTCCTACTACTGTCCAGTAAGTAAGTATGTAATTTACTTACTGGACAGTAGGTCATCCTCTTTAGATCGGAATAAAAAAAACATAGTACCAGACACAGATTAGAATTTAGCCATTATAACATGGTTATAGGAGAGAGGCCCCCGGTAAATCGATCACAATATCTATCAGTAATTGCCCTAAAATATGAATGTAACCTTCAATATTAATTAAACGAATTTGTTGTTAAACTTTCTTTCATTTTTGAGAAAAGCGTTATACAAACCTCAACCAGTAAGAAAGCCATCCTGGCCTCGTATATAACCGGACCTCACCTGCGGTTCGATCCGGTTAACTCATACTTGGCCAGGAAGGCTTACTTACTGGATTCTGCAGTAATGTACTATTTTGGAACCGAAATAAGCAGATGAAGAAGATAACACAATGTGCACCTAACAATTACTATGTAGATTTTGAAAAAGGAATATTATTACATGAATAAAAAAACGATAGTACAATCCTATAATGAACGACATTAAAAAGAAAATTACCATACAATAAAAATTTGCAATATTTTTTACATAATGTTCATAGACGCATAACATTAAATGCTGTATATTGTTAATTTAAGCGATAGCCCTACAAAGGCTAGTTTTATAATTATGTAGTTTTCAATTCACGATGGTCTGTTTATTTTTTTTAATTTAAGGTAAAACTCATAAATAAAAACTAATTAAACAAAAGCAATGCATTTGTACATTTTCAAATATACCTTTCCGAAATTATACTTGAAAGTAGAAATAATTTACCGGTTTTCATACAGACTTTACGAAAAGTATCTAAGTACGCAACAGATTTTCTCAAGTTTAAAAAGGGAAATTATTTTCTCAATAAAACAACGAATTAACCCTAAAATGCCGCAAAAACTTAGCCAAAACAAAACAAAGCCATTTACAAAAATCTCAGGAATGGACTTTACGAAAAGTACACTAAGTACGCAACAGATTTTCTCAAGTTTAAGAAGGGCAATTATTTTTTTCAATAAAACAGCGAATTAACTCTAAAATGCCGCAAAAACTTAGCCAAAACAAAACAAAGCCATTTACAAAAATCTCAGGAATGGACTTTACGAAAAGTATCTAAGTGCGCAACAGATTTTCTCAAGTCTATGAAGGGCAATTCTTTTCTCAATAAAACAGCGAATTAACTCTAAAATGCCGCGAAAACTTGGCCAAAACAAAACAAAGCCATTTACAAAAATCTCGGGAATGGACTTTACGAAAAGTATTTAAGTACGCAACAGATTTTCTCAAGTTTAAGAAGGACAATTCTTTTCTCAATAAAACAGCGAATTAACTCTAAAATGCCGCGAAAACTTAGCCAAAACAAAACAAAGCCATTTACAAAAATCTCAGGAATGGACTTTACGAAAAGTATTTAAGTACGCAACAGATTTTCTCAAGTCTAAGAAGGGCAATTCTTTTCTCAATAAAACAGCGAATTAACTCTAAAATGCCGCGAAAACTCAGCCAAAACAAAACAAAGCCATTTCCAAAAATCTCAGGAATGGACTTTACGAAAAGTATTTAAGTACGCAACAGATTTTCTCAAGTCTAAGAAGGGCAATTCTTTTCTCAATAAAACAGCGAATTAACTCTAAAATGCCGCGAAAACTTAGCCAAAACAAAACAAAGCCATTTACAAAAATCACAGGTAAAGTAGCTGGCTCCACTCGTCTTAAATAAAAAAATATGATAATCAGATGTCAAGCAGTTACCACGTAAGGACCCATGGTGTCAGGTTCCCAAGCGGTCAGTGACTTATGGCCGCGTGGTTTCTATTAAATCATTTTGTTTATATTATTAACTAGCCGAGCCTACGGATTCACTTGACGATTTTGTTGTACTGGTTGGCCGCGACAATTTTTCGTTGGTATATTTTTTTTTGATGGACGGTAGTCGTGGGAAAGAGCATGTGGTATGGGTAATGGGTACTTCAGTTTTTATGTGAGTCTGTAGGTAGGTTCACCCTGCCCATATCATATACTGTTGCATCTTCAAAAGAACCTGAACGAATGAAAATAATTGTTTGTAGGTACTTAGTTCGAAAATTTATATCATCATCATCTGCCTAGCCTTTTCTTTGTTGGGTTAGGGTCGACTTCCAGTTTTACCGGATGCAGCTGACCTCCACAACCCAGTTAGTACCGGGTAATACGATACCCCTTGGTAAGACTGGTTGTCAGGCTTTTTGGGCCTCTGACTACTTAGCGACTGTCAAAGATAAATTGGTAAATCTAAATACTTATACCCATTAAACAACCAGTGATTCCGTAATCCCAGTAAGAATTTCCAGTAAGGAAGAAAAAGAAGTAAAAATGTGTACATTTTTTTGAATAAATGTTGCATCTAAAACCACTTACTTCAAGAATACAAAACATTCGATGCCTCCTAAAGAATAAAATTTGCTAGCTTATAGACACAATCCAAATTTAAACGGGAAAAACCCCCCATTAAAAAAACAGACAGACACACAAATCAAATTAACAATACATGGAAAGTTACCAAATATTCTCAGACGCAGGCGCCGGGCATTAACATGGCAATCACGATGGCCGTTAAGCGGTGGCATAAATAGCATAGATTAAATAGACATAAAACTTGCCCTTGAATAGTACAGTGGGCCGCATTGCAGTGGTGACATATCCGGTATAAACAAGCCTTTAGCACAAGTTCCAACATCTGTGAACCCATTCATCATTCTCCTTCCTGTACAGTCAAAGGTCAAAATTCCACTTCCACCGCAATGCACATTATCGTTTGCGCTATACGGGCGGCGGCGCCTATACACACATACGCATATTTAAGAAGAAGGTCATAAGTACCACCAATATTGCTTTGCCATTGTGTTGCGAGATTGGCAGTCGACTTCTGACTGTTACTGTACATATTCGGTCGACGCAGCATGTACTCTTCTTCTTCCGTCATCATCATCATCATTTCAGCCGAAAGACGTCCACTGTTGGACATAGGCCTCCCCCAAGTGTAGCCACATTGACCGGTCCCTTGCGACTCGCATCCAGTGGATTCCCGCAACCTTCACCAGGTCATCGGTCCACCTAGTGGGAGGCCTTCCAACGCAACGTCTTCCGGTTCGCGGTCGCCACTCCAGAACTTTTCGGCCCCATCGGCCATCCGTTCTGCGAGCAATGTGCCCTGCTCACTGCCACTTAAGTTTGGCAATTCTTCTGGCTACGTCGGTAACCTTGGTTCTCTTGCGGATCTCTTCATTTCTGATTCGATCGCGCAAGGAAACTCCGAGCTTCTTCCACACTTCTCTATTACTCGTCACCTCATCAGTCACCTCCTTTCTAGCCATATCCTTCACACAGTTCACCCATCGTTTCTTTGGTCTTCCTCTACTCTTATACCCATCCATATCTATACTCAAATCCTTCCTCACAACACTTTTCTCATTCCTCCGCATCACATGTCCATACCACGACAACCGATTACCACACAACTTTTCAGTCACCGGCGACAATTTCAGACTTCTTATGTACTCTTTCCTTATTTTATCCATTCGTTTTACACCACACATATCCCTTAGCATTCTCATCTCAGCTACATGCAATTGCCTTCTGTGAACCGATTGCGGGCTCAAATTGACCGCTGCAGATCCAATCTAACTAGATGGGTTATAATCGACCGATCTCGTAACGTAATTGAGGAGTCCCGTCACAGGATATGCTTTATCTTCTCTCCTGCTCATCATGATAACTATACCTGCATCATCATCATGAGCTTATTGATGTTCCCACTGCTGGGACACAGGCCTCCTCTCTCTCCATGAGAGGGAATGGGCTATAATCTACCACGCTGGCCCAGTGCGGATTGGTAGATGTCACATGTCTTCGAATTTTTTGGTTCTAGGACATGCCGATTTCCTCACGATGTTTTCCTTCACCGTTTTGAGAGCAGTGGTGATGAAATAAATTACACAATGTAATGCGCCTGTCTGGGTTCGAACCCTCGACTTACTGTTCGTAAGTCGGGGCCGCCAGCCACCGCTGCTCCTACTTACTTACTTACCTACATCAACCAGGACTTAAATGAAGCAAATGACAAAGATGTCCAGGTTACTTCGTACTGCCCGCTGAGCATGAACGCCGTAGACACGAAAGAGAATCGACAAATCTTTTGTTCATCTGTCATTTTGTCAATTCAATGACAGATGAACAAAAGATTTGTCGTTTCTCTTTCGTGTCCACGGCGTTCATGCTAAGCGGGCTGGTCGGAGAAAACTTGAGGCATCTATTCGAGAAGAAAAAGCGTGGTTTCGGGTGTTTTACCCAGCTACTTGATTGTGAAGGCAGGCTTTCTTCAACTATGTTGGGGTCGGCTTCCAGGCTAACCTGATGCAGCTGAATACCAGTATTTTACATAAAGCGGCTGCCTATCTGACCTCCACAACCCAGTCATTACTGGGTAATATGATACCCCTTGGTAAGACTGGTTGTCAGACTTTCGGGCGACTGACTACCTGTAACGACTGTCGAAGATCTTCAAGTGACAGCCGGGACTAACGGCTAACGTACTTTCCGTGGCACTCAGGAGACTCGGTATGTAACTGGCCTCCTATTCCATAGATACTCCGTCCTACGCGAGGCCAGCTCAATATACCGACGTGCGTTCACCTGTACATCGTTTAATTGTACTTAATTTAGTAGGGAACCGATTTTGGTTAGTATTAATGTTAGGAATACTAAGTATAGATATGTGCTAAGTACTGATGAATACTAAGTGATGTAGGCTCTGTCGCGACGTGTAAATTGTATTGTCTAGTTTTTAATGGGCTCAGCTTGAGGAGAATATTAAGGTTTTTTAATGATGTTGGGTGGCAATCAGGCAGCCCACCGCATTTTCATCGCTAGCTATGGAAAATGTGGGCTATCATTTTTAATCGACTTCAAAAAGGAGGAGATTCTCATTGAGATCACCAGATGTCACCATTGTCGAGTAAGGTCCTGTCAATAATTCTATTTTATACTATAAAAAGTACCAATAACTTCTTATAAAGTTTATTTTTTTACGTATACCTAACAAGAAAGTGAAAACTACAGATAGATATTTACGATATTCTCCCTAAAATTAGCAAGCATTTAAAAATCATTCTACCCCCAAGTATACTATCAAATATGATCCTAAGTTGCTACTTAAAATCTTCAACAACAACAATAACAGCCCATAACGTCCACTGCTGGACATAAGCCTCTCCCGTGATGGGAGGAATTTGCCGTAATCTCCACGCTTGGCAGGCGGATTGGAGATCGCAGTAGTGATGAAAGACTAACAGAAAACGCTGCTGCCCATTCTCAGGTCTACGGAGGCGCAAGGTGTTCTGCCTCAGACATTAGTCGCCTTATATGACACCCATGAGTGTAATGGGTTGGTTCTATTCTACTCTGCCGGATACCACACGGCTCTAAAAAAAAATCGGCTTAAAATCTTCAAGTCATAATTAATCAGGAATGGCTCAATCTAGAACACAATCGTGAGTATTAGTAAAAATACGTGATAAAAAAGCACGCAACGCGCGAACACTCTATGACATCTGACATTTTGGAAGACCTTAGTCTACACGAACGCCTCTAGCGGTGAATCCATGCGTGATAGCCCCCATTGGACGTGCGGTTTTAGAGGCATAGCTCGTGCGTTACCAACTCAGAAACATCATCCTCACTAATACCCTAAATGTCAAAGCAACTTTGTGTGTCTGTCACCTTACCATGCTTTATGGGTTTTGGATGAAATTTGACGGATAGGTAGACCAAGACCCCCAGGTCTTGGTCTACCTATCCGTCAAATTTAAGACATAGGTTATTTTTTATCCCGATGGTATTTTTCGGCGAGATTAAGTTAGTGACTGATATATTTCATTAATCAGGTCGAGATCTTCTATAGGCCATGCAGTTTAGCATAGGTCTCGAGACAGTTTCGACCAAAAATACCTTAATTTTCCAAATGAGCGGAATTCTAGCACCCGACTGCATTGAGGTCGGAATCTTTAACTATATTCTACCAAGTAAACACTTACGGTTTCCTGATTAACTCCTCAACTACTCCAAAATGTCAATCAAGACCAAAAACCAAGATGGCGTAGCCGACATCTGTTGAACATATTACAAACGTTTTTGCTCCATCTTACTGTCGGTATCGCAAAAAACTTTCACTTCCAGGAATCGAACCTGGGATTGAACAGACGCCCCTCGTATTTGGTGAAATGGGTACTGCAGTTTTTATGGTAGTCTGTAGGTAGGTTCACCCTGCCCATATCATATACTGTTGCATCTTCAAAAGAACCTGAACGAATGAAAATAATTGTTTGTACTTAGTTCGAAAATTTATATCATCATCATCTGCCTAGCCTTTTCCCAACTATGTTGGGGTCGGCTTCCAGTCTAACCGGATGCAGCTGAATACCAGTATTTTACATGGAGCGACTGACTATCTGACCTCCACAACCCAGTTAGTACCGGGTAATACGATACCCCTTGGTAAGACTGGTTGTCAGACTTTTTGGGCCTCTGACTACCTAACGACTGTCAAAGATCTACAAATGACAGCCGGGACCAACGGCTTAACGTGCTTTCCGAGGCACGGCGGAAACTCGGTATGTAATGGGTGGTCACCCATCCACAGACCAACCTAGACAAGCACAGCTTAACCTAACGATCGACCCGAGCTGCTGTTATTATTTAGCCACGAGCTCCTCCATTTCAGTTTCATTCACAGGTTCATTCCAGTTCGAAAATTACATAAACTGTTACTTTTATAATCTTAAACGGTTAAACAAGTGTGTTTTTTACCTTAAGTTTCTTGCGCTATGCTGTCGATCTCTGTTCATCTTCCATGTTGTTAAATGTCCCATGACTCTTTAAGTCCACTGAAATATAATCAGTAGGCGTTGATAAGCATAAATCGTTTCATTTCGCATCCTCAGACAGTCCTCTATATTTTCTGATTGTCCTTTGTATCTGAAAATATGATATTTTTAGAATAACACTAATCGGTCTGCACACATACTGAAGATCTTTTAATCGATCTGAATCTATTGTATTAGACAAATCATGATAGGCTTTAGTCAAACTTAAAACTTATGTAGGATCAACAGTCGTAGTCGCTCTAAAATAGATCCTAAATGATTTTTTTAAGCATGTGCAGAAAATTACATTTCTGATATCTCTAGAGTTACCATGTCGTCTGCTCACCCCAAATCATAGTAAATTGGCAAACGATCGCAGTTCCCACGTCACCCGACACTCGCCACGTGACGTGCGCAAGCGCAGAGTGTTTGTCACAGCGAATGTTTGCATCGCTGTAGCGCTGCAAGTGACGCTGGGTGCGAAATTATAGTGAAGGGATCAGTGTATTAGCTATTATTGGAATTGGATAGAAAAATGTGAGTGTGTGTGTGAGAATTATTTTAGCTGTGAGTGAAAAGAAACCCAAGGAACAACTTTTTGTAATTTTTATGATGTTTAGAATATACCGCGTGTCCGGTAATTAATGGATAACCAATGGCTTATAGTAGAACTTATGACCATAATAATAGAAAAAAATCTATCAAGTAGTACCTGTAAGCGAGTTCATTAATTTTGGAAAATTAGTGTGAATTAATTTTTAAACTAAGTTTAAATATCTTGGATAAAACTAAATTTATGCACACATGAGTGACCAATAATTTTAAAATAATGTCGGTTTCAAGTAGATTTGATAATGGGAAAATTCATAATTGTATCTGCCTTAAATAGTGAATTATTGCTATTAGTGTAGACAAGGAGAAAAAAATACTGAAGCAAAAAAATTAAATATTTTGAAAAGATAGCTAATTTTTTTATAAGATAGATTTTTTTGTATTTTCTTCGGAATGGCTATGTTCTGCTATGGGCCATTTCAAGGTTAACCATTCGTTGACTTGCTGGACACCCTTTATAATATTTATCTATCTACGAAAGTATCTATAAGTAATTAAGTGGAAGTCTGAAAGTGGCGCCGGTGATAGAAAAGTTGTGTGTTAGAAAGAAAGAATGAAGAAAAAATATTTATTTGCCACAGGCACATGACGTGCAAAACATAGGTATTAGGTACAAAACTTATAAGACGTTTAAAATATAACATTATGGAACAGAAACAAGAAAAAACAAAAAAGTTGACATCTAGCACGTCGTGAGTGCGACAAACAGGTTAAACCACTCAGCATGATGCTGTGCTATGGGGAGCCCACAGCACAGCGCTGGTTTTCAGTGGTCACCCTTGAAAAAAATGTTAATCGATTGTAGTGGTATGGGGCATGTGATACGGAGGGATGAGGAAAATTTCGTGAGGAAAGTTTTGAGTATGAATGTGGATAATCAAATGAGTATAAGAGTAAAGCAGACCGAAGAAACGATGGATGGACTGTGTAAAGGATGATATGGCAAGAAAGCAGGTGTTTGTCTGATGAGATGACGAGGAATATGGAAGAAGAGGACATGCTACGCCGAACACAAATAAATTTGATAAAAACAGTAGAACATTGATTCATCTATGTATGACAGAAAACAAAAATCCTTCATAATATGAAAGTAATAGTATCGAAAAGTTTAGCCGTGTGGTATCCGGCAGAGTAGAATAGAACCAACCCATTACACTCACGGGTGTCGTATAAGGCGACTAATGTCTGAGGCAGAACACCTTGCGCCTCCGTAGACCAGAGAATGGGCAGCAGTGTTTTCTGTTAGTCTTACAGCACTGCGATCTCCAATCGGCCTGCCAAGCGTGGAGATTACGGCAAATTCCTCCCATCATGGGAGAGGCTTATGTCCAGCAGTGGATATTATAGGCTGTTGTAGTAGTATCGAAAATAAAACGTATAAAACGATACTCCTTAAATATCCTACAAGAAAAGATGTGTATTTTAGTTTAGAATGAGTGGTCATTCTAGACTCAAATACCTCTGTTTTACGGTCTATCTATCAGAGGAGTCACCTACTCCAAAAATCATCTCTAAAAACGTCCCTTACACATGTCCCCTGATAAAGACGGAGTATGGACAAGTTCCACCCGAGGGGAGGTCCCGCAGTATCCGACTTTTCCATTACGTTTAATGTGGCCAAATGAAACTTTACTTTAGTGTCATCGGGTACCGCCATACGTCTTAATGTTACGTCTTTTGTTTTTGTTTTTTTTTGGTACTTTGAGGGTAGGTACAGTTGTTTGAAGGTGATTTGAGGGTAGTTGAATACTGGAGTGTGTTAATGGTTTTGATTGGGTATGTCAATGATATTAAAGTATTATTTTGATTGTCATAGTAGCTGTTGCCGGCGAATTTGTTCGCGTGGAAATTTTGATGCGTATCGCGAGGAAAAAAGTAGCCTATGTGCTATTCCAGACTATAATTTATCTCTATGCAAAGTTTCATCCAGATCCGTTCAGCCGTACTAACGTGATTGAGTAACAGATTCCGGTGAGTGAGTTTTATGGGTTTACTAAAAATTATGAATATTAAATTAAAAATCAAATAAAAATTGGTGGTTTAAAAAAAAAAACAAATTATACTTACACTGTTTGAATAATTTATTAATATTCTTATTATTCCTGGGACCTCAGCGAAGTAACGTTTTTTGAGGTACAAATTTTTCGTTATTTCAGAATTTTGCTTTCGATTTTCTGAAATAAACCAAAACAATAGAAAAAAAAAACATCTTGATCCAACGGAAATCACAAAACATTACCAATAAATACAAATCACATTTAAATTCTCCACAAAAACAATAACACATATCGCATTACCCTCTTTTAACCGACTTCATTGGCACACACCCCCACCTGGCCTGCGCGTGCGCTCCGCTCAATTCCAAATTCAAACTGGAAGTTTTGTTCAAACCCTTCCATTGTTCTTTTTACGAATTGTTTTCGATTTAATTCATCGGTCGCGTGCATTTGACGGGTTGATTCAGGGGTCTGTATAGGGTTGGTCCTGTTGATAAATACTTGAGTAAGCATGTACTATGGGTGGAAATATTGTGCTAAGTACGTATGAGCATGGAATAAATAATACTAACGTGGTATCAGTAAAGGATGATATGTCAAGAAAAGAGGTGTAGCCGTGTGGTATCTGGCAGAGTAGAATAGAACCAACCCATTACACTCACGGGTGTCGTATAAGGCGACTAATGTCTGAGGCAGAACACCTTGCGCCTCCGTAGACCAGAGAATGGGCAGCAGCGTTTTCTGTTAGTCTTTCATCACTGCGATCTCCAATCCGCCTGCCAAGCGTGGAGATTACGGCAAATTCCTCCCATCTTGGGAGAGGCTTATGTCCAGCAGTGGACGTTATGGGCTGTTGTAGTAGTGTAGTAATGAGATGACGAGTAACAGAGAAGTAAGACCCCAAATGAATAGGCTAGTTTCCACCATCAATAAATTGCAAATCTATTTAGTCCGTCAGTTAGAGTATTGGAAAATAATGGACACGTATTTTTTGTTTTTGTAATATAATGAATATTGACAAAGATAAAACGCATCAAAACTCGGGATGGGGGCTCGTGACGTCACAACACACTAGAAATGCAGCACGGCGTGACGTATAGAGAATTTTAAAAGCGTCGTATCTTCGTCAATTTTGGTTTACGTAACAAAAGAAAAAATACGTGTCAAATATTTTTGGATAATCATATTTGATAATTTACGGACTAATTAATTTTTTTCAGGACACAAGCCTATTGGGATAAGGGCAATGATATTCTAACAAACAGATATGTTATACACCTACAAAACCACCGAAAAAAGTGTGCCGCGGGGGAGAGCCAGCTCACATACACGCAGTGACGCAGAA
This sequence comes from Xestia xanthographa, assembly GCA_905147715.2. NCBI lineage: Eukaryota > Metazoa > Arthropoda > Insecta > Lepidoptera > Noctuidae > Xestia > Xestia xanthographa. The sequence continues at coordinate 27,528,513 of LR990652.1, forward strand.
TAAAGGAAAAACAGGCCAATTGACACGTTTTCGAGTCTTCACGATTGCGCGCTCATAACATATCTGTATAATAGAATATCATTGGATAAGGGCAAGATAATTACGATGACTAACGTAGTATGAGTAGATATAAAGAAAAAGTAGCAAATCACGCGCAGGTGTATTTATTATTGTTTTCAGACTTATATGGAGGAGCTCGTAGCTAAACGATAACAGCCGGTCTTACATCGGTCCCTTACATACCGAGTTTCCTCCCTGCCTCGGAAAACACGTTAAGCAGTTGGTCCCGGCTGTCATTTGTAGATCTTTGACAGTCGTTACAGGTAGTCAGTAGCCCAAAAAGTCTGACAACCAGTCTTACCAAGGGGTATCGTATTACCCAGTACCTACTAACTGGGTTATGGAGGTCAGATAGGCAGTCGCTTCATGTAAAATACAGGTATTCCGCTGCAACCGGTTAGACTGGAAGCTGACCCCAACGTAGTTGGAAAAAGGCTAGGCAGATGATGAGATTTTTATTGTATCTATCAAAAACGTAAGACCTATGTTGTTTATTTTAATAAATAATAAATAAATATCGCTGTACATTACACACAGCGCCATCTATTGCCAAACTAAACAACGAGGCTTGTGTCGTGGACACCAGATAGTTGTTATATTACATTGATACTTTTTGTTTGTAAATACATTTAAACATCCATGACTCGGACACAAATGCCCATGCTCATCACACAAACATTTGCTCCTACTGGGATTCAAACCCGGGACCCTAAAAACGTAAGGCAGCCTCACTACCGCTGCGCCATTCGGGTCGTAATGTTCCTACCTAATGTAAAAAAATGATTGCATGCTATTATTATGGCGGAATGTGTCCTGCTCTGTAACATTTTTTATAACATCATGTAAATATCACATTTCATGCAAATACAAATACTTACTTACTATATTAGAGAACTACGAGTATGTCTTAGTTATTAGCTTTGCTCGTGCCTTTATCCGCGTAGAGACTGAAGAGAAATAAGAAAATGAAGGTTGTACTACCAAGTTCACTGAGGGTCTGCCATTTTTCACCTCTATACCCTAAACTAGCGGACTTCCCGCGGTTTCACCCGCGTAGTTCCCGTTCCCGTAGGAGTACGGGAATAAAATATAGCCTATGTTACTCGTGGATAATGTAGCTTTCGAATGGTAAAAGAATTTTTTAAATCGGTCCAGTAGTTTTTGAGCCTATTCATTACAAACAAACAAACAAACAAAGTTTTCCTCTTTATAATATTAGTATAGATAAGTAATAAAGTTGAAAAGTGATTGACTGTCAGTAAACTCGGTAGAACACTGAAAAAAAATACAATTATTCGCACTGAACTTGACACTCACTAGAATAAAATGTTTCGTTTTTCCAGATCATGGTTTACCTTTTTTTTTCGGATGGGAAATCATCAAATGACTCCTCCCGCTCTGGACGGAGCAGGAGGGAGTGTCAGACTTTTACTGACTAAAACCCATCCATGTTCCTTCATCGCCCTTTGTGTTCCGGGGCCACGGTATCCGTTTCGAACAGTCCCGCAACCTCGGATCATGGTTTACCTCTGTTACAAATATATCAACGAAATCGTTTCAGATGGATAAGTGTAAAAAGGTAACCAATTGATAGAGTTCTTTCGTATTTATAATATTAGTATGGGTTTGATGTTTGATTCTTCATGCTCTGGTGAAAAATTCAGTTAGGCTTTTTCAAGTATTTTCATCTTTTTCGTGTGGTTATAGTGTCTATCCTGGTGTCAGTTTTTATACCGCCCATATAGGCCTCAGACTTGGTTTTACATGCCGTCGAGAAATATGTCTCAGGCATGCTGGTTTCCTCACAATATTTTCCTTCACTGAAGCAAGTGATACGCACAAGAATCCGAAAATCAGAGGTGTCTTGGGTTTTCCGAACGCAACCGCGCGCTGTCAGAACGATGAGCCAATAGGAGACGCGAAGGGGTTTTAGGGACCGCAGCCAGTAGAGAAACGAAAGTAACGAAACTCGAGCCGGTCGAAAAGACAATTCGAATCCGGGACTTACTCCATCATGCTAGATTCTCTACGATCTCTAGAGATATAATACTCGACATCTTGCAGTACCTTGTGTAAAACAAGCGACTGTGATCTCGGGCGCTTCGATGTGGTTTTGTTCACTGCCTTTTTTTTTTTTTTTTCTTATGGGAAATCATCAAATAACTCCTCCCGCTCTGGGCGGAGCAGGAGGGAGTGTCAGACTTTTACTGACTAAAACCCATCCATGTTCCTTCATCGCCCTTTGTGTTCCGGGGCCACGGTATCTCTTTCGAATAGTCCCGCAACCCCGGCAGGCATCGGTCCTTACGGACCCCTTCCCTTTTGCTGACTCTCTTTGAGGCGCGCGTGGAACACGAACGCGCCGTCGACACGGCCTATCGTCATGAGACGGATGGACGGCGAGCTAGCCCATAGCCCACCGTCCACAGGCCCGCGTTTGTTCACTGCCTTGAATAAACTTACCTTACTTCAGTGAAAAGAAACTGTGTTTGTGATATAACTACCCTGCTACTAACCTCCAACGGTTCTTCCAAAAGTTGAATTTCTTTAAGTAACACTGTAATTTCACCTAAATTAATTATTCAACAAATACAAATGTACTTGCTATTCTTCCCTTCACATACTTCACTCACAATTTTATCCATCACGTTCAACCCTAAACCGCTGTACCGTATTGTTTTCTTAAACCGTAGTTATCCCTGCTCGACGTAAGCGTGCTCATTGATTTGTTTGTTAAAAATAATTGCTGCTTCGCTTTAGGTCGAAGTGTGCTTTCAAGTGTTATTCTTTTCGTAGTGTTGATGTTGAATGCGTAATGGGGTGTGTAATTAGATTTTGATGTTTTTTTAGGGTTGAAAGTGGGTTGTTTTAGTTGTGAGCTGGAAGCTTATGTTGGGCTGTCCAGTGTCCTAAAAGTAAAATAAATAAAAAAATATCTACTGCTGTCTAGGTGCTTTCAAAAGTCGACTCAAAAAGGTATAAGGTGAATGCTCCAACCAGCCCGCGAAATTCAATTTGTTTTTTTGCAATTTGCAGGCCAGTGCTAGGTTGTATGTTGATTAAAATATTATTCGCGGCTGTAAGACGTATGTAAATCAGAATAATAATCATCAATACAACCCTCCAAGTTCATGTAACTCGATTGAATGACTATTTCATGAAAAAGTCATTCAATCGAGCCTTAAAGAAAATTCATGAGACTTAGGTAACATCAGAAAAGGAAAAATCAAGGGCAATTAAAAAAACCGGCCAAGTGCGAGTCGGACATTAGACAAAACGGCAAAAAAATCACGTTTGTTGTATGGGAGCCCCCCTTAAATATTAATTTTATTCTGTTTTTAGTATTTGTTGTTATAGCGGCAACAGAAATACATCATCTGTGAAAATTTCAACTGTCTAGCTGTCACGGTTCATGAGATACAGCCTGGTGACAGACAGACGGACAGACAGCGAAGTCTTAGTAATAGGTAGGTAGGTCTTAGAACCCTAAAAACTAGCTTACTACCTTCACATCACATAACATCATACCTGTAATCCTCGAAGGAATCAGCAGAGGTGTACCTATTAGTACACCCCATTTGGCCAGTTATGTTATAGGTCCCATGTAATAGGGAGCGAGCCTATTGACATCAACTGGGTACAAATGTAAACTCCGTGGCTGTTATTGAGAAATTTATGATGGATAAACTCAATAACACTTTGCCACTTTTTTAGGATGCTTAGCAGTCGCGTCTGCGAACACTTCACCAACAAGGCAGTACACTTTGCCACTTTTTTAGGATGCTTAGCAGTCGCGTCTGCGAACACTTCACCAACAAGGCAGTACACTTTGCCACTTTTTTAGGATGCTTAGCAGTCGCGTCTGCGAACACTTCACCAACAAGGCAGTACACTTTGCCACTTTTTTAGGATGCTTAGCAGTCGCGTCTGCGAACACTTCACCAACAGGGCAGTACACTTTGCCACTTTTTTAGGATGCTTAGCAGTCGCGTCTGCGAACACTTCACCAACAAGGCAGTACACTTTGCCACTTTTTTAGGATGCTTAGCAGTCGCGTCTGCGAACACTTCACCAACAAGGCAGTACAATCATCGGCACGATTCTTGAGCGCTGACCTTCACCTGCGCAAAAGTGAGTTATTGGGTCCCTTTGGTGGTATGAAGTGAGGCGCGTATAAGTGCACGATGCGCAAAGCGATCCCCACTCTTCCGCCGAGCGCTCAAGAACCGTGCCGGTATCTACCTATCATCAGTTTTTATCTCTTCTTCACAATTTTAACTATAAACAATAATAAGAATCATCTAAAAACCATTTCGTTATCAATCATCATCTGCCTAGCCTTTTCCCAACTATGTTGGGGTTGGCTTCCAGTTTTACCGGATGCAGCTGAATACCAGTATTTTACATGAAGCGACTGCCTATCTGATATCCACGGCTCCACAACCCAGTTAGTACCGGGTAATACGATACCCCTTGGTAAGACTGGTTGTCTGACTTTTTGGGCCTCTGACTACCTAACGACTGTCAAAGATCTACAAATGACAGCCGGGACCAACGGCTTAACGTGCTTTCCGAGGCACGGTGGAAATTCGGTACCTATGTAATGGGTGGTCACCCATCCACAGACCAACCTAGGCAAGCACGGCTTAACCTTAGAATCAACCCGAGCGGCTGTTATTATTTAGCCACGAGCTCCGCTCCGCTCTGCTCCCAAAAACCCAATAACACCTTGCCCAGACCCGGGAATCGAACCTAGGATCTCATGCTCAGCAATCGCATCAGTTCCTTATCACTACTTCACGATTTTAACTATAAACAATAATAAAAATCATCTAAAAACCCTTTCCTTACCAATAAAGCTCAAAATAAACAGGTGTCAACAAACACACACCAATTTGAAACAAAAAAAAACAAACCAAACGTCGATTACCAAATCGATTTCCGTCACGACAGTCATGCGTTTTCATCAACACTAAGCAACACCTAAAGGACTGCCTAAATATTATTACGCTGTAGAAAATTAAACTCTAGGCGGTAAACATAAAGTTGAAAATCAAAGGTGTTACATCTAGGTGTAGCTTAGTGTGGAAATGGGTATTAGTGGAGTTGTTACGTTTTTCGCTAACGATATCAAAATGGCGGCTCAGCAGGGTAAACAGAATTATAACAATAACAGACTGGACAGTAATGATGCATTTGTTCCATATGGTGTGAAACGGTTGTGTCGATTATTTCCTGTTGAAAAAAAACTAACTAGAGGTGTTGGAACCAATTACTATTAGTGGGGGTTTGAGCTTTAGTTTTTGCGGTGTACCCAATTGAATTGTAGAGGACATAATCTGTGGATCTGGCTGAGAGACTGCGTCGTTGGTCTATAGACGCAGATCAGATCTATGGGGTATTGGCAATGATATTTAATTAAACAGATATGTTATGAGCGCGCAATCGTGAAGACTCGAAAACGCGCCAATTGGCCTGTTTTTCCTTTATTCTGCGTCACTGCGTGTACGTGAGCTGGCTCTGCCCCGCGGAACACTTTTTTCCATCTTTTTTCGGTGGTTTTGTAGGTGTATAACATATCTGTTTGTTAGAATATCATTGGGTATTGGTTTTTTTCTTTCAAGTTTTTCAGTTGCAGTTACAGCTCTGTGTCTGCAATTGTGTCCGGATAATTTTGCTAAATACGGGTGGTACTCTTCTGATTGTTCCTTCGAAATTACCGAAATGATTCAATTTGAAATGAACCACCATTTTAGAACCGTTAAGAAAACTATTCAAACACCTGTTCCAAATTCAAATCTACGAACCCTTTACCGAATTCTTTACAAATATAATTGAACGCCATTTGGCTACAGATGATTAAACTCATTCGAATTTCAAATTACGAATAGTCAGCCATTATACGATGAGACTAATCGAGTATTCTGATTCGTTTGACAATCGAAATTAACTTGATAATCGAAATGTGACTCGGTAATGATTAGGTTGTGTTATTACTGTGTGATTAGTTATTAATTAACTGATATTAGGATTAGGTATGTTTAGTAAGTGCAGTCGTGTTGGCTAGAGAGATAATGACGGTTGGAAGGTGAGGTTTAATTAGTTCTTCTCGCGTAGTGATCGATGACATTGGATTGGTGGTCGTAACTACGACTGCTGATCGCTACGACCACACATACAAACCATGGATTACAAGATGATGTTCTATACAATACTACCACTAGAGGTTAGAAGCCAGTCAATTTCTGTGTTGATCTCACCAAAACATCACATAAATCTGGGTCGGGAGGCTTTGGGACCAGGACCGCGGTCCCGGATTCCCCCTAAATATTTTTGAGTGTTATTTTGGAACCACAAGAAAAAAAAACAAAGTTGAAAAGGAAAAGTACACTAGTACAGTAGTACTTGGGAAAGTACATATTTCGTATTTTATAAAAACCAAAAATAGTACATTTTGAGACAAGTGGAGAAAGGTTTTTTTTCCTGATACCTCGTCTTTATAGAAGTTTCACTTCAATAATAAATTAATTACAATATTATTTCAGCTTACTTTACTTTAACTTTTATTTTCTTGTGGTCCCAAAATACCACTCAAAAATATTTAGCGGGAATCCAGGATCGCGGTTCTGGTCCCAAAAGCCTTCCGACCCATAAATCTTTAGAAAAAAAATCATCTAGCTCACAATAATGAAGTCCAGTAAAAAACAAAAAATCACGGCCGCGAAAACGAAAGGCGTCCAAACACATGTTCCACTCACGTCGGCCAAACAGTTCTAGTTCCTAATGATTATTGAAATCGCCGGTTGCCCAGTCTATTTTTGTATAGGAATTCTAAACGTTCCTTGCTAGAACGTGCTGTGTCTATATTTGTGGGTTTCAGTTACTTGTACGTATAGATTTCGAGTTAAGTATGTTTTGAGTAGTATCTTGATGGATCGACCTTTCAGCTTCAGCTGATAATATAGCTGGAAGGTAGAGTCTAACAGCCAAAACGAGAACCGAAAACCAAAAATGTATTGAATTGATATTTAAAGCTGGCAATACTTACGAAACGCTTTAAATCTTTAATAGATTGCCATTGTGGGGAGCCTCTTTTTTTTTCGGATGGGAAATGGAAATCATCAAATGACTCCTCCCGCTCTGGGCGGAGCAGGAGGGAGTGTCAGACTTTTACTGACTAAAACCCATCCATGTTCCTTCATCGCCCTTTGTGTTCCGGGGCCACTGTATCTCTTTCGAACAGTCCCGCAACCCCGGCAGGCATCGGCCCTTGCGGACCCCTTCCTATTGCTGACTCTCTTTGAGGCGCGCGTGGAACACTAACGCGCCGTCGACACGACCTGTATCTGAGCTTTTCAGCCAGAGCGTCAGCGGACGACCCGCTGGTTTCGCCGGGGATTTATCGCCGGGCATACGAGCCCCCGTCGCGGTGACTTTAAGCCGGAGGCCCCCGGTGATCCCGAGCTCTCCGAGATCCACCGTCTCCTTCGCCTTTGCCAGCAGCAGGTCGCGGTAGGACACGCATTGTGGGGAGCCTCTGGATTACTATTTTCTGCCAAAAAACGTTGCTCTGTTATTTGTCTGAATGTGGTTTGTAAAAATATTGACAGGTTATGCCTTTTCCAAACCAGTCTCTGAAATCGACAAACTATCTGCAATCTTGCCAGTATCCGAGTGTCTTCAATTGTACAACTTTACAGCATTCCATAAGAAATTCAGACTTCATAAAACCTTAGAATTTAACAAGCTCGTCGCTAAATAATAATATAGATAGAATCGATCTCTAGGTTAAGCTGCGCTTGCCTGGATTGATACGTGGATGGGTGATCACCTATCCTATTACATACCGAGTTTCCTCCGTGCATCGGAAAACGCGAAAAGCCGTTGGTACCGGCTGTTATTTATAGATCTTCGAAAGTCGTTACAGGAGTCAATGGACCAAAAGTATTACAACCAGTCTTACCAAGGAGTAACGTATCGTAACTGGATTGTGAAGGTCCTGAATCCGGTTAGACTGGAAGCCGACCCCAACATAGTTGGGAAAAGGCTAGGCAGATGATGAATCCTGAGAATTTCTCGTACAGATTGCTCAGGTTTAGCAAATGCGAGGTCACATGTACCTACATGTTACTTCACTTCTAAGCCAAAAAATCAAGAACTCGATTACCCAAAGTCATCAAGTTAAATGCAACAATACATCAGTTGGTACAGTTTCACGTGCTAACGATCGTTAGCAACTATCATGGGCTACAATTAAACGCGAGTTTTTTCGGTGATTACTGGTGAGCCGAATGGATGGGAATCAATCATTTGTATGGTAATGGAAATAGGTTTGGAAGTACTTGGGGTGTGAGGTTAGAAGCCCAAATGTTGGTTTTGAATAGGACTAAAGTGCCTATCGTCGCATAAGTTCTGAAACCACGTAAGTCAACATTGCAACTTTACAGGAGAGTGAAAAAACTGCATAATCATACTTAGGGAATGGTACAACACCATTTTATAATTTATGTTCAGTTCAAATTGGATACAGACGTTGCTTGTTACTGATTGACTGAAACAACGTATCTTCCGATTCTCTAGCGAACGGCATCAAAATATTGTCAAACCGCCAAAAATTGACTAGGACCTTGCATAATGACGTATAAGGCGACTAATGTCTGAGACAGAACACCTTGCGCCTCCGTAGAACAAAGAATGGGCAGCAGCGTTTTCTGTTAGTCTTTCATCACTGCGACCTCCAATCCGCCTGCCAAGCGTGGAGATTACGGCAAATTCCTCCCACCATGGGAGAGGCTTATGTCCAGCAGTGGACGTTACGGGCTGTTGTTGTTGTTGCATAATGAAGGGAACCACAAAACCAACCCATTAATTTTCTTCTCCAAACCTTTCATTTACACACGCTATTGAAGTTATTTAAAGGCTATCAGGGTAGAAGTGCTCTCGAACGCCTCAAGCCAAAGTGATCTGCGGGCCCGGATGGTATACCAGGTGGTGTTAGAACTTACAAAGGACGATGTGTTGTGTATGTGATGTGTTGTGTGTGTGGGTGTGTTGTGTGGGTGTGTGATGTGTGTGTGTGTGTTGTGGGAGGCATGCAAAAATGGGAAACGGATAAGTGCGGATTGGTGAATGATAGGTCTGGAGTTTGAATGTCACTATTAGAAGAATAGTTATTAGGCTTAGTAGGATGTTTAAATGGGGTTATTTAGGATGTTAAGTAACCTTCTGTTAACGAGCTAAGTGACTAATATCTCGTTCTATAGTACCTGTTAACAGCTAGAGAGTAAATTATGTTGTTTTGATATTCATTCGAATTACGAAAGGTATCTTGTTTAATGAATTTAATGAATTTAGAAGTCAATTAAGCACACAACGCATTCAGCAAGGCTGGTGATCAGTTCTCGTTCCCAGCCCCTGTCCAACAGTGGGACATCTACTAACACTTTGGTCAATAAGTATTGTCAATATCTAAATTAGGATTTATCGACTACTATTCTGTTAACATCGCTTTGCCAACGTAAATAATCCCGCAGATATCTAACCGGCCTTCCTAACTAACGCAAATTCATAGCAAAGTCCTTAATATACTCCGACTTCCTTATTTCATAACCTGACCATTAAGGCAGGCCATAAGGCAGGTGCCTACCGCGCATGCGCCGCTAATGTCAGAGTGGCGTGCGCGTCGGCTCATTACCGGAGCACTTCCGAAGTGTTACGACAAAACCCGAAGTGTTACGACAATAGCCGAACGCTTTAATTTTAACGTCTTTAGGAAACTGTTGGTAGGAAATAATAAGATGGAGAAATGAGTGAGTGAAAATTTAACTGGTTGTGTACGTAATATCACGCCTGTTATCCCTGATGAGTTGGGCAGGGGTTTACCTAATAGAACATCGACATGTCGCCAGTCAAGTTAAAGTCCCATGTAATTGGGGGCGAGCCGATTGCCATCAACCGGACTAAAATCTAAACTCCACGGTTGCTACTTAAAAATTCCTGATAGAAAAACCCAACTACAATTTGCCCGACCCGGGAATCCAACCCAGGACCTTAAGCTCAGTAGTCGCGATTACGACCACTAGACCAATGAGGCAGTCTGACTAATGATACACCTTTTTTTTTATTTCGGATGTGAAATTATCAAATGACTCCTCCCGCTCTGGGCGGAGCAGGAGGGGGTGTCAGACTTTTAATGACTAAAACCCATCCATGTTCCTTCATCGCCCTTTGTGTTCCGGGGCACCGGTATCTCTTTCGAACAGTCCCGCAACACCGGCAGGACCCCTTCCTTTCTGCTGACTTCTCTTTGAGGCGCGCGTGGAACACTCCTGGTTGTCGACACGGCCTGTCGTCATAAGACGGACGGATGGCGAGCTAGCCCATAGCTCACCGTCCACAGGCCCGACTTATCAGACACCTTGGTTTTTATCATTTAATCTAACTTATCCTACATCATTATAGTCTCCGCCAGATAAGTAAGAATTAAAGGTCATTAACCCGCATACATTTATTCAAATACATAATTCCGAAGACATAAACTTGTCCTGAAACGACCTATAACGTGATCCTTTTTCTAGTAATAAAAAACGATTCATAATGTATTGTCGGGGTACCTGCGCAGAGAAATTAAGGAAAGAGCAATGACCTTTAATTCTTACTTATCTGGCGGAGACTACAGTGTCTAATTTCAACACACATGAAACTGTTCTACTGCTCATTGCCGACTTCCTAAGGCCAAACAAAATAAATATGTGTATTTTTTAGCTACAGCATTTAGTTATGGCCGAATGGGCACAGTTGCTCGTTTCGCGCCATTGATTCGACTGAATCGGTTCTGTCAAGGGTCCAAATTATGTTTAATACAATAATTGATATAAAAAGACTGCGGGTACCTTGTTTGAGCTTGTTATAACGGTGTTTCAAAAAAGAGAACATACTTCAAAAAGGGTGAAGTATAAACTGTGCCTGAGTGAAAACTTTTTGCTATTTTTGTATGAAAAAAGATGTAAGTAGGTAATACTTTTCTGCTCTTACCAATTTGGAAGTCCGAAAAAGGACTTCAAAATTTGTTCAGTAGTTTAGATGTGAAGATTAAACTGACAGACATATTCACTTGCCTCATTAATTAGTCTCACAAGCATTTCCTAAGACAACTAAGGAATAGGAAGGTCATTGGAAAACCTTTCTATTGGATGATCAATCTTGGTATATCTGTGTAAGTAGCGTTTAATTTCCAAGATTTTCGTTATAGGTCTTAAAAACCACAAGTTTAGCAGCATTTATGTACCAATATTTTCTCTGAATCACAGCCTCTGAAATACCATCTCTTGTTCACACACATTCTAACCATATCTTCTCTCCTTGTCAACAGAGACCGCCATCGTCATCGTTGTCGTACGGTGGCGCGGTGAACGACGACGTTCGTTCTCCGGGCTCCGGAGGTACCCCCGGCCCCCTCAGCCAGCCCCCGCCGCAGACCCTCGATGCGACAGATCCAGGTAAGCTCCCCGATTATTATGATACTCTAGTACTTTTTGAGTGGGTTATGTATTGTACTTCCGGATAGACTGGGAGCCTACCCGGATACACTTGGGCAGGCTAAGCAGATGACGATGAGTAGATACTCTTCATAGATGTTATGCTGTACCTAATTTTGGGATGGAGTGATGAAGAAGAGAACTTCAGACGCAGAGTTCCTTTATGATCTATGGCCCTAGTACTTTTCTCTGCTCGTAGTGATTTTCGGGCTGTGCTGATTATACATACCAGAGAAATAAGAGACAACTTCTTTGTGTTCTGGTAGCCTAGTACTTCATCAAAAGCCCAGTCTAAGAACCTAGCAATAGATTAAAGCAAAACACTATTTTCTTGGATGTGATGAAAATATTAAGTTCGATAAATGCTTTGGTATAACCACAGTCGCGGTCTACGGCTAGTCTAAATCAACGACCAATATTTTAATTGCGATATTTAGAGGAAATTCCATAATTATATATTGGAAGGATGAAAATAATCATTGGTTTCCGCCGGTGAATACGATTTTAACACCTAAACTCAGGCTATTTGGCTCACTTAGTTAAATGCTCTTTATTTCAGCATAAATTACAGTTTTTTTGGCGTTTTTAAATGCAACAAGTTGAGTTGTATATGTTTTAGGTTGGTAACACAGTGGTAGATTTGTGATCGTGTTGCCATACTAGGAAGATTAAAAGACAATTGCAAAATAAAGCACAACCTAATAAAGATTATTTTGCAATAACTAAAGTCATTTAAAATTGAAATCCATCACGGACTTATTAAAATAATTTCAACCGTGTGATTAGTCTGTATCTCATCAGAATATGTTAATTTTAACGATCATAACACTATTTTCTTGTGTCAAACAAAAACAATCTTTTACGACGCGTCGCATCGCTTGAGCGCACTTCACATACCTAATGATGTTTACTATTGCAACTTAATAACTACTCGTATCCGTTCTAGTAATCGATTCTCATCGGAATATACGATTATATTTATCGATTAACGACGACCTATCAGGTTTCATAGTCCGCGTAGGTTCCGTATTTCAAAAAGTGATATCGAGTTACTCGCGATTTAGAGCGAGAGTAAAAGTCAAGGGTGTGTTTATGTTACTCCTACGCTTCGTCCGTAACAATTAACATGTCCACACTTGGAATCTAGATCCGACTTGCCACGTCAACACTCTTTGAGAGCCAATTGAAAACTGACAGGTCCACATCGTCACGTCACTATCGCACGTCAAACTTCTTCTGCTTGAAAATTTGTAAAAAGAACTGTGAGGGCTCGCCGGCAGAGCGTTTGTCAACGTTCCGGGATCCGTCACGAACGCGAGAATCACTCGTCACTCAGACGAGACATGTTACCTTACGTATCTCGATCGATTGTCATGTATTCATTCGTAAATGACTGATGGGTGTCCGTAGACCGGGACGTTACGACGTTACAACACTAGCGCCGACCTCACAATAGGTATTGAAATGAGACAGGATTGTATGCACGTATCGCCGATGCATCTCGGTTTATCGCTTTCATATTCCTATGCGCTGGTAATTTGTGTGGGATTACATTGTGCTATTCATATTTACCATTCAAAATATTCAGGTGCGGTGACGTTTTGATTTTTCATGTAAAAAATCCGTGTCTCCAAAAAGGTGCGACTACAAAAGACGCAATCACTAGCGCAGCGTTTGACAGCTGTCAAAAATGGCCGAAGCGTTGGCGCGAAAAACTAACAAAGCGTCAGCGAGTGTGTTTTTTTCGCATTTCCACGTAGTTTTTGTGGAAAAATTATGCTTTCGACACACGTATGTGTAATTGTTTGGTTTGTCGCACGGCGGGAGCGGCGAAATGCTGGCCAAATTGAATTTCGTGGAGCCGCGGTGTCCGTACTGATCTGCAACTAGGAACCATTTTGTTTTTAACTTTTTTCTGGTCTATCCATCGAGAATAAGTAATGTGGAGACGCACTGTGGAAGTAATGGCACTAGCATAGCTGGTTCCCAACATCGTCATTGGTTGAAAATGTGGTAATGTCATTTTATATTTCAAAATAACTTTAACCTCATTGGTTAAAATTGAGACCAGCTATGGTGGCGCCATCTTAGATTATGTTTGCCTGTGTCTCTCCCCATTGCGTATTAAATCAGTGCGTTGCGGATTGTGAATCGTTTCGTGTCAGCGCGCGACGTCTCTCACGAGTGGAAAAAAATTATATGATTCAGTTGCGCCTATCTAAGGTTAAGAAGTTAACAGTTAATGTGCTTTTAACATATTGATATCATAAATCATTTGTTATTAGGTCACAGTTATTACTTGTCAGAAAAAGCTGCAATTAATATTATATAAATATTATCTGAGTAGGTATAATAAATACAATTATTATGTCAGTTAGGACGTCTTTATTATCTGGAATGCAATTAAATCTTAATGGGTTGAATACTGAAGTAAAAAGATGCCAAAAACAATTAGAGCCACAGAACCCGTTTCAACAAAACAATAACTGGTCTAATTAAAGCAAAAATTCCCTCGTCCTCCGCCGCGTGCCATAAAGGGCTAACTCACTCCTGTGAATTATTCAAAATTCAAAATTTGCCTATAATTCAATCAGTCCATGTCCCCGTCTCCCCGGGGAAGGGGTGTGGGGGAGCGCGGGGCGATTATTTCAGAATTTAATATTAATTAACTGACGCTCTCGGCGCTCATAATTGCGTTTTTCAATTACCGAATGACAATTATGCGAAAATTTTGGATCAGACAGGACAGTGCTGCTAATTGTCAATCGTTGACACTTGTGCAGATGATTTTTTTCGCGTCCGCCATGTTTATTGATGTGGATTGAATTTATTTTTGTTTGGTTTAAAATAAGAATTTTATTTTTGATTGGTTTGGAAATGAGGCAGAGGTGGAAAATAATTCAGCCTTAATTGACAAGTGAAAAGTCAGCATTTCTGTTTTCTGTGTACGTTAAGTTTTTATGCAAACAATATTATGATGGAATTAACTTGCTGCAGCTAATAAATAATATGCTGCTTATAGACTATTCTACTATGTTCACATTTCCTTAAAGATTTGTTTAACCCCTGCTTCCACCGGGACCAGGTTAGCCCGGGAAATACAATTTTTCCTACGTTTTTTTTTGCAATTAGCAGGTTAGTGTTATTAGTTTGTATGTTGATTAAATACAATAAATTATGAGTAGCGACCGTAACAAATATGACTTTACATAGTTTTTAAGGTTTTAAGTTCATTCAGCCTGACATTTGACAAAAAATAATTTTGCGGGCTTCCTGGAGGGAGCTTCCACCGTAAGATATTCAATCTTATTAATAAATTTTCAACTATTGGTGTAGTTGTCAGCTAAAAACCAATCTCCTAGGACCTAGACTTATAACCAAAGTAGACCAGAACAAGTCAGTTTCTTCCAAACCCTGGCAAGAAGCCAGAAGAACCCTACAGTTTTAAGAACCCAATAGGGTTTTCACAATGTGAATTAAATCCTTATTCGCCATGCTAATGGCGCCGTGAGAGCTAGTTCTATGCTGATTTAGTTATTTAAATAAAACACACTGTTTGCCAGGTGTTACTTTAATGGGGTCCTTGATCTTAGCTGTATGTCCTTTTCGATTTATTAGGGTGATTACCTCTGTTGTGGTGGAGGTAAATTGAGGAATTTTGATAGCGTCTTTGTGGTTACTGGAATTTCATAAATTCATCTGATGGATACCAGAGGCACAGGATCGGTGTATTTGGCGACGGTTTGAGGGAGGACTATGTCTAGTAATAGACGTTTTCCAGCTGATGTGTTGATGATGATGATAATGGTGAATCATGTTAATGCTGCGAAGAAATTCAGGTTACTAAGAATGGAAGTTGACTTTAATATTGCTGAGAAAACTCCACGAGATACCTACAGGATTAAAAGTTCATGACTTATGAGTGAGATTCTTCGAGCAGTCTTTGAAAATTAGCCTCTTTACAAAAAACAAGGTTCTTAAGACCTGGTCCTGTATTTTTCAAGGAATTTTAACTTATTAACTGACAAACTCAAAACTTAACCTTTCCAGTTCAAGTAGGGTAAAAACCACCCTAAACTCCACGGTCCCATGCACAGTAAATTAGAAAGCAATTCTTAACCAAAAGAGGCGTCAAGTGTAGCTCATACAAAATATGACGATTATTGTGTTACAGCACCCTTGAGGAGGTGGGGTAAACACGAAACACAATTACCTCGCCCCGCTGCCGAGTTCCATATTCGTCACAATTCCGACAGGGCTTTAAGTATTCCATTCACGGGCAAAATGACCGCTGAGTGGACACCGTGTGCTTAGAATTTTCTAAGACAGTCCTATCCGGGTGTCGGTAAAGCCTTGTCGCGTTGGCTACATGTTTTTTGCGTGCTAATAACAGTTTTACGCAATGTCGTATGCTAAACAGCTTCGCGTAGCGTTTGATGGCGTTTTTTTTTGTCGTTTGACGTATGATCTTGCGTTTTAATTGTATTTGCGAGTTACGAGCTATTTTTGTGTAAATTGTGAGGGTATTATGTAATTTGAAGTTTTTGTTGCACATTTTTTAAATATTGTTTGTTGATTCAATTATTCTATGCATGTTGAAATTCCGTGAGTTGGGTTTTGATGTTTTTTGAACGAAAGTTTAATTCGGTCGCAGTTTGAGTATTGAACTGTCATAATTTTCATAACACCGTCTTCAAAAGAAAGCTTGGACAAATCAGAAAATTGATTCCATAAAAGGTCCTGAAATATAAAAAATTGAAAACGTAATATAGAATCGTCAGTTACTATCACAATGTTCTACCATCAGAACTGCAAGTCAGCTTCAAGTGATCCAATAAAGTGAACTCTAGGGACTTTAGCTTATCAATATTTCAGGCACAAAATTGAAAATTACCGGAACCCCCGACTGACTTACATAACTCAAACCTATCGAAACCAATAAAATATTAACTGGCAACGTTTTCCCGCCATTTTTCACTGGCCATTCGACTTTCGTATCACGTCCCGCCCGCACTTACACTCAATGCTAAATGTAATCATAAAATTGTTGTTAATAATTCATGTTAGAGAGGGACGGAGGTATACGAGTGAGCGGGAGGTGTGTATAGGTGTGGGAGCGGGATTATTAAATTCTGTGAATGCTCACTTTGTATCTAATATCCGAATGTGTTTAATATTAGATTAGCGGAGGGTCGGTGTTTGCCCGACTTCCCCGGGGCGTGGTACTTCGTGATAGATTCGCGTTAAGTTACGTTTTCCCCGAATTATGATTGGTTGATGGTTTCTCTTCATTTGGAAATGGAAAATTCGCCCTTTGAACGTGCAGGTAGTCGGGAATCGTTAATAATTAGGAGTATTCCGATACATTGGCACGCCTATAATATGTATTGGAGTAACTTAATATATTGCTGTTCCTTGTTATGTTACTAACAAGGTTATGTAACAACGTATTGCATGTAGTTATATTGATTTGATGTACTTGCTTGGTATTTGTAGTGTATCTATTTAATAGATATGGTAACACTGTCTCACAGCCACAAGTAGTCAGGTAGCTGTCACTAATGACAACTGTGAGTCACCACGAATGGCGGGAAGTTGTAAGGTGAAGCACCCTGGACTGGGGGGCTTAGTGGTGAGGTGAGCCTGTGATATTCTTAGTAAATTGCGTTATCAACCTATTAGCCTACAACAAGTGGATACTACAGTATTGGTACATAGAGAAAATGATAGTGCATTGTCAAAAACATGTCATTTTTACGTGAACAACATCGGTAGTCTATCTATCGGTTAGTGTCGATAAAAGTATAACGTTTCAAAATGTACAATTGCAGTATGACCACTTTAGGTGTGTAGTTCAAGGTAACGTTGCTTGTCAAGAAAAAATGCACCGATGTGTCAAACTTGGTACATTTATTTTAGTTCTGTATTTTCCCGCCTACACAGATAAGTTGGCTAAAGTGTATGTCATCTTGCCATACGGCCTCAATGTCACATTTGACAGTTAATCAGTGACCCAGTGGATCACAGATTATCTATGACATTTTTTCCTATAGCCACTCCATAGTATTTAAAACCTCATTATAGTAACAGCTACTTCTCCAAAATATAACGGCTCAATATCAAGAAACAAAATAACTAACCGTTTCACTGAGCATTAGTGAGTGGTTACCAAAATACTGGTAATTCGACTCTCACCAAGGCTTCCTCATTTCCCGTGTTGGATCTGTGGTTAGGACCTCAGGTCTCGTGTATCTTACAAAACGAAATGTAATCAGGTTCAATTACCTGATACATCAGAATTTGTGTTATTGATTCTTCTATCTTGGTTTTGGGTACCTTGGCTTGACTCATGCCTGGATCTGATTCTTCTTCATAGAGATCTACACTGAATGAACAACTACAATTCTTTCACAGTTATTATGCTTTATGACTGGGACTGTAGCTTCGTCTGTTTGTTTTTAACAATTTAAAAGTGTCTGTTAATGGTCATTTTGAAATATTTATTTCATGTTGAAATCCTCGTTTTACTTAAGCAACACTATAGATTTTCAATTTCTAATGTTGAACATTGAGTTTGTTTCTTTAATTGATTATCTTTAATAACTCCTCCCGCTCTGGGCGGAGCAGGAGGGAGTGTCAGACTTTTACTGACTAAAACCCATCCATGTTCCTTCATCGCCCTTTGTGTTCCGGGGCCACGGTATCTCTTTCGAACAGTCCCGCAACCCCGGCAGGCATCGGTCCCTACGGACCCCTTCCCTTTTGCTGACTCTCTTTGAGGCGCGCGTGGAACACGAACGCGCCGTCGACACGGCCTGTCGTCATGAGACGGACGGACGGCGAGCTAGCCCATAGCCCACCGTCCACAGGCCCGCGCCTACGGTGGCCGGGGGCCACGTGGTGGTGGCCCCCGACGCCCGGGGCGTCTCCCGCGGCGGCCGGGACGTTGAGAGGTTCTCTCCCTCTCACGTTCCGCCACCTCCTTCTCTAGCATTACTGCTTCGCAGAAGGAGGTGACGGCGTCCCATTCCATCTCGCTCCGGACCATGGCTTGCACCAGGGCCGGACGCGAGAGGTCGCCGCCGCCGATCGCCGCTTCGAGGACACGGCGGTGCTCCGCCCACGCGGGGCACACCTCCACCGTGTGTTCCACCGTGTCCTCCGGTCGATCCTCACAATGGAAGCACCCGGGCGTTTCCTCCCGCCCGATTCGGTGCAGGAACCTCCCGAACACTCCGTGTCCGGTGAGGACCTGCATCAGGCGCAAGGTGAGGACGCCGTGGCGTCTCTCAAGCCACTCCTCAAAGAGGGGACTTATCGCCAATCCAAATTGGGGCCTTAGGTGTAATTTCAAAGTTTATTTTATCACCATACGGTTCTTTAAGCTCATGTTTTCAGTTTATTTCGTAACTTATGTCTTTTACAAAAGTGCAAATATCTATAACTCTATCTTTAGTTTCATTTTCCGACCTCTTAACAACTATTCCAAAATTATCATTCATAACATTTTCAAAATCGTCAAAAATATCAAACATGTCTGCCATATCCCCGTCATCAAATGTCCCCGGTATTGTAATCCCAACATTACAAGGGCTTACTGACAAACCAAAGGGTTGTGTACAATGCAATCACACAGAATATAATTCTATTGTACATCTGTATGCGTTATGTTGGAGTAATGTTTCGGATCATGGGAGCAGAGCTGATGGTCTTTTGAGCTTTTGGTTCTATGATTTTTTTGCGTTCTAGTTTTTGTTGCTGCAATTTGATATTATTTTACGAATTATTGTCAGGCGTGTACTAAGAAGTGTCTATACTTTCTAGATTTCTATAAGCCAAGCTTAGTTTTAGATATTTCGCTTAGTGTTCAATATCAGACACTTTTCAGTGGATCAATGGTGTTGCAAATCTTTCGTGAGCGCAAAATATTCTTTCTTATTAATTATTACAGAATTACGCTTCCCATCAAGACTATCATCAAACTTTAAGTGCTATTCTTTTACCAACAGAATTTAATCAACTTTAATTTCATTTACACCATCATTTTCATCTCCCTCTTCTCTTGCACCAAAAAATATCATTTTAATAAAATTAACACCAACCCCACGGGACCCTAAAAAGCGAAAGCACACATTATCATCACGACTCACATCAAAAGGGTGAGAAGCGTCCAAACTGACACAATGACAAAGTGATTCGTCACACATGACAGCTGCGCGTGCGACGGAGACAGAAAAACAACAAACACTGAAGTGTGAAAGGGACGAAATGAACAAATCGACAATTAGAGCGATATGCGTGCGCGCATTTTTGTCATGTTTAGATTATTGTTAATTTTTGACCTGATTTTTTTGGCGTGAATGAGATTGTCGTTGTTGAATGGGATGCCTGTTTGAGTTCATTGTGTCCTGGTATATGCGACAGTTGTACAGAAGAATGGAGAGTTTCTGCGAATTTAATACAAGCAGGTGGTGTCGTTTGCTTTTATTCATAGTTCAATTATAATGGACAGACACTGTCAAGCTTGGTGATGGCAAAGTTCATAGTAATGAAGTATGTTGTCATCATCAAATTGGATTTCCCTGTTGGAAAACTAGTTATGACACGTGAGAATGTTTTGTTTCCATATTCGTCATTATAGTTAGTTATAATATTGAGATTGTCATCGGTATTCTAATAAATATTGATATTCTATTAAATAGTACTTTTATTAAAACTGTTTTGTGTTGATTTGACCGATACATCTATAGCAAATTAGCAACCTCTTTATCATTATCCCAAGCTTGATGCTTCTACTTCACCTTTCGTTACACTGTTGTGGTTGTCTTCAGTTTGGGACTAAACTAACACTTTCTCAATACAGCTTGTAGCTATCACATCTTCACAAGATTCCCTTCTGCCTATGCCCTTCTCTACAATAAATTATGAGTCTTCGAATGCTACCACTCATTCATCATATTTGTTTCCCATTAGTGTTATGTTAGTATTGTCAAATTTATTCTAAATTAACAATGTGCATTTGTCGGGACGCATCTTGTAAACTAAGTACAGTTCTCATTACACACCGCTACCGTTCATTCTTTTATAAAAGACATTCTTGTACCGACCAGGTTATGATGACCCAACATTTGTTTGACACCAGAAAACCTCATACATTTTAACCTCTCCCAAAATTCAAGACGGCTCACGAATACTTGGACGACATATTAACATTTTTTAACATTGAAATATTTATTTAAGTAGCCTATTTGTGTGTTTGTCCGTCACTCGAAAGGGCACGAAATGGTAGCAATGTGTCATTTGAAATTTCTTTGTGAAAGTAATCGTTTCGTTTACAATTTTTAAGTTGGTAGCTGGCTTGCATATGTTTAGTGATTATTTTGCATACAATTAGCTGTTGTAAAGACACCTAAATATTTAAATATATTGCTTCACGAATACTGTAGTATCTATTTGAGGGTAGATTTGCATAAAACACATATTTTTCTTCTTCTAATTTCAAATTCTAACCACCATTCCGTCAAGTCCGCCATTTTCCTAATTCCAAATCCACAATTCAAATTCAAAAGAAGAATGTTATGCAATTTCACAGTAATTTCGGGTGCAGTGACTTTGTCTCGCGGGCAGGTGAAGTCGGTATGCAGCAAGGAACTGCTCTGAATGTCCTAAATGCCTACACTACAATGTTTGCGAAAATTAGATTCCTGGTAAACTAAAGTGTAACGTGAATACAGTCTAGCACTAGAGGAATTCGAAATGGAAATTATTTTGATTCCATTCCAAAGTCTTGGCTCGCGTGATGGAGGAACGTTTTCTTTGCAAGTAAATATAAGGCTGGGAATGAAAACTCTTTTAGAGAAGGGAATTATTGTGTTACCTTAGAGGTATTTGATGAAATACTTTCAATAAAGCTACTGTTTTAGAAAATAAAATACTTAACACTAAAATCTAAATATACCAAAGGCTCATTATACCGTTTTCCCTATTAACGATAGAAATGATGAAAAAGAAGAGACTAGCTTTAGGATTAAATAAAAACGTGTCCAAGCTTTGTTTATGAAACTCCAATGTCAATGATCTATTTAACTTAACTATTAGCATATTTTTCAAAGATGGTGTCAACATGGATAGACCAGTATCTAATAGAGGAGTCTCTGCAAAAGATAGACAAAGATTGTACGTACAACCAAAAACAATGATTCTCTCAGTTCAAACTCAAAAAGATGTTGAGTAACCAATTCTATAGTCCTTTTACCCAAAACTGACGTAAAATACATCACTTTTAAACAATATCTGCCTGCAAGAGAACAGAAGCAGGGGTGATAACAAAAAACTTAACTAAAATTTCAGACAATTCCTTCTCATTAATATGTAAGTAGAAGATTTTCTAACGCTACACAGACAGCCGTGTCGAATCGACGCAAATCTGTTAAATCTGACTAGTTTAAATATTCTTCGTTTCAACGTATGTACATAATTTTTACGGTTTTTGAACAACTATCATTTACTTTGGCAACTTTTGGTACATTTTGTTCAGAATTTCTTTTTGTTACACTTTTGGAATTAATCGTTTTACATTGTAGTGTTGTTCTTAAATGTTTTTTCATTGTTTTAAGGTTTTCTTTTGCTTTGAATGGTTTTAGGTCGCGTGTGAAGTCGGTTGTGAATTATTTATCGTTTGTAAGTACTTAAAGATTTTTGTTTTTGGCTGGGAAATAGGTGTCAATGAATCGTCGATTGTTGATTTTGAGAATAAGGCCATCTTGATTGGAAATATTTAGGAGCTGCCTTTGAAACAGTTACAAGTCAAGTTAAAGCCTAACCATTTGAAGGCAAAGGTAGGTACTTTCGAATGTCGAAATTTACTGAGAAATAGAATTAATTCTAGTTGCTCATTCGCAAAGGTGATGATGATAGTATGTTTTTAGTTTACAACATTTACCAATTACGTGGAAATAATGATTTTTCACTTCACACTCTTCCACTGTTAGTTCTGATTAATTTCGTTGCGGGATCCAAAACAGTTGAATCGTGTTCTCCAGGATTCGTAGAGCTGCTTCGTTGATTCGGCTCTTTTCTGTTGGTCGTAATTGTTGATTCTGGCTTTATACAGGGTGTAAAAGACCTCATCACGAAGTCGTCAACCAAGCATTCTGTACATCAAACTAAGTAACTCTACGCAAAAATTATTGCTGGGAAACGACTTTTTTTTGGGGTGAAAAATCACGTTTTACGGTAAAACTCAATGTAACGCACTCAAAACATTGTGCTGATGGGCGCATTTAATAGTTAACGGGTTGTGGAGGTATTTAAAATAAAGTTATAACCTTAAAAACTAGTACCTACTTATTTGAAAAAAAAAAAAAACTTTGACCTCCAATATCTCCGTAAATATAAGGTTCCCAGGTATGGCCTACAACAAAAAAAAATATTGCAATGACAGGGAGAACTTTGGACACACAGGGAGTGCTTTCGGCTTCATTAAGAGTCCATTTAGGCACCTACAATAAAAAAAACACTATCTTATTCAATCCATCAGTTTGTGCGGTTAGATCAACAACACAGGCTAACATTTTTTCATTTATCGCAAATGAACAAGATGCCATAAACGGTTATTTGAGAACTTTTCTTGCAAAATAAAAACTGCAAACGATAGTCGATGGCACAATTTAATTTAAATACTACGTCTATTAACAACTTAGTTGATTAAGAAGAATAAAAAATAAAATAAAATGGCGTCAACATTCTATCCCTTTACTTTCACTTCTTCGTATAAAACGTATGTATCTTTGTTTTGAATGTATTGCAACGATAATCTAACAACGGCTGCAGCTGTTTTTTTTATTATGGTAACATTTTTATAGCTTATGTCAAAATGTTATAAAAAGAAAGAGGCTTTATGTTTTCTTTGTTTATTCAAGTTTTTTTTCCTTTTTGTGCAGAATAAAAGTTTTTTTAACGTTCAGAAGTGGCTGTTGGTGTTTTTAAAAAAACACTTACTGCGTACTAACAAAAATACATAAATTCTCGCCTTTAGTTACATATGCATTTTTACATAGAGCTGTTTTTTTTTAACAAAATTCCTATTTAAATGTATAGTTTGACGAATGTCTGTTCGTACCCTATAAACTTCTAAACTACAGAACCGATTTCAATGAAATTTTGCACAGTTGTTCTACATAGGTACGCCAAGGAAGGTTTCTGAAAAATTAAATGAAAAAACATTGCACTGCACGCCGGGGGCGGCCCCAACTACACTGGCCTGCAAAAATAAGTATCACACTTTTAAAATTGCAATAACTGTTTAAGTACTGTATATTATACAATATTGCAATAAAACGTTTTTTTTATTTTAAATTTCTAACTTCTTCAGTTTTAAACTTCTAAGAAATTTTAATAGTGTAGCACTCAGTTTTGCAGGCCAGTGTAGTTATTTATAAAAAAAAAATTATAAAAACAATATTAACAAAAAAGAAATCACACTAGGTCGCCATGACAGTTACTATCACCAATTCCCACCATCACTTACATAGACAAACAAATAATTTATTCATGTGCAAGTCAGGCACACCCATCCTGACTTAACTTCTGTCAGTACTAACAATACAAGAATTATCATACCTTTGTCAGGGGGACGCAAAAATATTTTGATTAAAAATTTATTCCACCAGCAAATGTAGGGTAGATTTTTACACCAGCCGGGATCGAACCCCTAGCCTGACAGATGTCAATCTGTGAAGGGATGCTTGTTTTTTTTTTGTACGAAGGGTGTTGGTGATAATGGTCGGAATGCGGATGGTAAGCGTTTGAGTGCGGTTCGATTCTAAGCTGGTGTAATTTGTTTTGTTTGAAAAACTTGATTTATTGAACTGATTTTGCAATAACTACTTTTACTAATAAAAGAAAAGAGGAGCTCGTGGCTAAATAATAACAGCCACTCTGGTCGATCTTTAGGTTAAGCCGTGCTTGCCTAGGTTGGTCTGTGGATGGGTGACTACCCATTACATACCGAGTCTCCTCCGTGCCTCAGAAAGCACGTTAAGCTGTTGGACCCGGCTGTCATTCGTAGATCTTTGACAGTCGTTACAGGTATCGTATTAGGTACGTACTAACTGGGTTGTGGAGGTCAGATAGGCAGTCGCTCCATGGAAAATACTGGTATTTAGCTGCATCCGGTTAGACCGGAAGCCGACCCCAATAAAACTTGGGAAAAGGCTAGGCAGATGATGACTAATAAAAGAAAAGGGATAGGAAATGCCTCCACAAGTGGAACCTCCACTCTTAGCAGTCAATTATCATCATCGGCCTAGCCTTTTCCCAACTATGTTGAGGTCGGCTTCCAGTCTAACATGATACAACCGAATACCAGTATTTTACATGAAGTGACTGCATATCTGAGAGCTTCACAACCAAGTTACTGTGTAGGTAATAATATATGAAAGAAGAATGAAAGAAAATACATTTATTTGGCACACGCAACAAGTGCACACAGTATAAAAAATAAACAAAAAAGAAGAACAAAAAATCGGTGAACTTACATAAAATTAGACCACACGACTGAAGTAATAAAATTACGCAAAAAATGATACCGCGTTGATGTCTTTTTGAAGTCTTTCTTGGTTATACATACTTTATGTTTAAACCACACGACTGAAGTAAAAAAATGTTAATAAAATGAAAACTACTGGGCCAAACTATGTTAAATTTTTATAGGACCAAATGGCAACTATTCCGCATCAAACTAAAGAAGAATCACGTAAATCGGATCATAAATCTTAGCGTAATCGGTGTACATACATAAAAAAAAAACATTCGAATTGAGGACCTCGTCTTTTTTGAAGTTGGTTAAGAATGAAATAAAATTAAAAACTCAAAAAAATAATAATAATGTGACGATACTGTGTGCTTCACGGCTGCACCAAATAGGCCCAGTTCAGCAAAATGCTGGAAATCTAGTGCCCGACGCTGGTTTTCAACTGGACCTGGATTGATGAGGTTACGGATGTGAAGCAGTTTTCAAATGGACCTGGATTAGTGAGGTTACGGATGTAAAGCAGTTTTCTACTGGACTTGAATTAGTGAGGTTACGGATGTAAAGCAGTTTTCTACTGGACTTGAATTAGTGAGGTTACGGATGTAAAGCAGTTTTCTACTGGACTTGGATTAGTGAGGTTACGGATGTGAAGCAGTTTTCAACTGGACCTGGTTAGTGAGGTTACGGATGTGAAGCAGTTTTCAACTGGACTTGGATTAGTGAGGTAACGGATGTGAAGCAGTTTTCAACTGGACTTGGATTAGTGAAGTTACGGATGTGAAGCAGTTTTCAACTGAACCTGGATTAGTGAGGAATTTTTTAGTAGCCACGGAGTTTGGAAATGTGCCCAGTTGATGGTAATAGGCTTGCCCCCTATTAAACACATACACATTCACACATTACACGTAACAATACAAATCCGGTTTAAAAACACGACGCACTTAAAGTCAACAACAGTCACACAAAGAGCTGATAGTTAATTTATTTACTGTTAATTTTTCTTCTTTTAATTTTTAGTCACCTTTTGTAAAATTTGTGTAATAGTCTCAATAGTGTTTATACTTATGGGAAAGAGCCAGATATGCCCCAACACAAGTATTACCAATTACTTACTGGGGATGTCTTATTTATAATCTATATGTAACTATTTTGGGACAAATAAACATTTTTTATTTTTTTCATTTTTCATTTTTATTAAATGGGACTTAAACATAACTGGCGAAATGTGGGTGTAAAGAAAAGAAAGAAAGAAAGAAAAATATTTATTAGAAAAAAATTAAATATTTATATTAAATTAATTTAATATTTATGTTAAATATTTATTTTATATTTTTTAAATATTTATTTATTAGGTTTTTTTTTATTATTATTTTACTATTAGGTACACCTCTGCCTTACCCTTCGGTAATTACAAGCGAGATGTTATGTTTATGCTTATTATCTACTGTAGTCATATCGTCTTAAGAGCCTATACTACCTCAGATTAGCAACTCTATTTGTGGTGGTTCAAACTTCGTTTGAAAAACTATTAGAATAAAGTTCTAATCAGCTCGCACTACGAAGTGGTTGTTACGTCAGTCACTGCAGGCCGAATTGTACGAAATGAGTGGTTTTTGTTCTTTATAAAATCAAATTTACGTCTTTTGGAAAAAATAAAAAACATAAGACCTGCTTTATAGTTGTAATTTTTGAATACCAGCGGGTTATTGTTCGATTTGGAGGTAACTTTCGGATTTTTTTATATCGAGAAAATTTTATGAAATCGTGTTTTCGCCAAACATAAGACCTAACATTAATCCTCAACTTTACCATATATTTATTTCAAAATTAATGCTGCAGTATTTTAGGCGTAACGGAGAATCATGCTAAGCCATTTGAGGTAGTATAGGGTCTTAAGCGTTTTTCTTCCTAGTTACGTATATCCTACTGCTAGGCCAAACTCTTCCCGCATAGTCTATGGCTTGACAAAACAAAATGGCCGATCATGACGATCACTGATCATAGTGGGTGCGACGTGTAGATGTTTTACAGTAATAATATGAGATATACACATAAATATTAATATCTATGTCATCTGCAATCATACTTTTCCCAAGTTTTGTTGGAATCGGCTTCCAGTTTAACCGGATGCAGCTGAATACCAGTATTTTATATAGAGCCACTGCCTATCTGACCTCCACAACCCAGTTAGTACTGGGTAATACGATACCCCTTGGTAAGACTGGTTGTCAGACTTTATGGGTCACTGACTACCTGTAACGACTGTCAAAGATCACAAATGATAGCCGGGACCAACTGCTTAACGTGCTTTCCGAGGCACGGAGGAAACTCGGTATGTAATGGGTGGTCATCCATCCATAGACCAACCTAGGCAAGCACGGTTTAACCTAAAGATCGACCCGAGCGGCTGTTATTATTTAGCCACGAGCTCCTCCTATATTAATGTCTGTATGTGTACGTCAATAATGCTTAAGCTCTACGGACGGTAGGCAGTAGGATTACTAAAAACACGGTATAAAAGGCTTCATAGACTTACAGAACGAGGCATAAAAATCTGTAGACAAAATGAGATTTTAAACGATTATTTTTGTCTCTGGTCTACTTTCAAAAATATGATAACCTCTTTCTATCACAATTCTAAATTCAAAAAACAAACACATCACTATTCTAGTTATCGAGCCTCTACTTTTAGGGTTCCACTCATAAAACACATACGCAATATAAGAACCTTTACCGTGATATTTTTCTCCAAAATTATAGTGTATGATTTGGTACATGGTCCCTCTGGGAGGGCTGAGACTCGAGAGGTATTCGACGAGATTCGCCGGCCCTCCGGCCCTCCCCATGCGCAACCAAACCTCTTATTAAGAATAGGCTCCAATACCGCTGTATTATATCGCTCACAAAAAGTATGTAAGTGAAACTTTTTCCTCCAATAAGAATACTTTACTCAAAATACGTCTTTCTAATTGGTTTAATCTGATTTTCATTTTCTCTAAGTAGAAAATAATTTTCTCATTTCCCGAGCATGTTGTTTACGATACAAGAAAGAGATACTGGAATTATTCCAGCTTGTTACTCCGGGAGCGAAAGCTTCATAAATAAGAAACAAATACCTAGTTACTACCACAAATAAGTATTATCCTGGAAGAAAATAACTTGGTAAAGAAACACCGGATAAATTACAAGCACCTGAATAACAAATATGGCGGCTTTTAAGGTGTGTAACTCGGAGATCCGACAATAGTTTTGCTTACCGACCAAAATACAAAAAACTTGATATTTATTTAGCGGAATTCGCGGTCATTTGTAGTAAAATATATAGAGCAATAGTTTCCCGGGCTATTGTGTCCGTCCGTCCGGCCAAACATCGGCCCTTTCATTAGGCCCCATGTAATTTATTTGAAAAAATATTTACGAATTTTCTTGTACGTAGGCCGCGCCATTTTGTTGCGATATATGGAACAGCAATTTTGGGTTTTCCGCTCACATTTTTGCATGTTATGTTGTCCTAATAGTTTTGTTTGGTAGTTTTTGCTTATTAAATGTTTTTTCTTATTTTTCCAGGTAAGCGAGGCATTATTGTTTGGGAAAACTTACGTTGGTAAGATTACGTATATTATGAAAAAAGGAAATTACATAGTTTGAATGTCAATGTTTTCTTTGTGGGAGAAAATTAAATACGGTCGAACAAGCTATTTGGTTTACATTTTACAATGTAATTTATGGGTTAAACTGTAAACCAAATAGTTTGTTCGACCGTACATTCCATAGCTGCATTCCTATTCAACCGAAAGTTCCCATCAACATAAGCAGAGAAAGTTAAAAATCCGATTTACAACGATTATTTTAATTTATCCGTTAAATCCGATCCATTACTTACTGTTCTAGGTTTAATGTCAGTAATACTTAATTCTCATCACGTGCACTCCGTCTGCCGGTCCCCTCGGAGGCCTAGCGACATTTTATTTAATCAAGAACACTTTTTAACATTCTTTCGACGTACTCACAATATTTTCTAAACGTGGACATGAAAAAAAATTATAAAAATAACTGACGACACTTCTCTTGCTTTCATTAAAATAAAGGGCCTCACTTGAAACGTACAAATTAAAACGTTAAAAAACATATATTTTTCGGGTTCATATAATTTTTCTCGTTAGAAAATCATAATATTGTGTTTTACTACTTTTAAACGTTCTCAAATATCATAAAATTTAGGAGACGTACGAGAAATAGCGTCTTAAACGGTGATTACTAGAAAAATTATTAATGAAACCATTATTTATAATTTCCATCGCGATCGCCATAAAAATATGTTAATTAAAATGGATTTTTCCCGAATTATCCAGCGTCCAGGGCCGCATTCTAACCAGGTTTACGGCGTCGTAAAATAATCTTTTTTTACTCACGTGTCCTGCGTTCGCGAGCATAAATTTAAGATTTTGTCAGATTTATTAAGTAGGTCTTGTGTGAATTTGTCGTAAACGTCCGATAGTATTTTACTGCCGTTGGATTATTACATTTTTTAAGTAACAAAAAAGTAAGAACACCTTGTCGCGACTCAGAGCGTTTTTAATTTCATTTTTTTTTAAACTTTTTTTCGATCGTTAAACCCCGGGCTTAAAAATCTTGGGGTCAATTAGACCTATTTCAACAAAGCCCATAAGATTTTTTCATTTACAATTTTTATTGGCCCATAAAATTTTTAATTGTAATAAATATATTTTGAACACTTTAACGTCTTTACTTTTGGTGACGCGCGCGGGACATCGTTAAATGTAGCAGGAAACAAGCTAAAGCATAGAAATGGACCGAAATTAAAGAAAATCCTAATTATGTTTGATCACATAAATTTTATTGAAATAATTTGTACTAAAGATTCTTAATCACTATTTCTCAGTAAGCTGTAGACATTAAGGCACACTTGAACGATGACTTTATTAGTCCATGATGTTCCCCACTAAAGAGTTTCAAACTCAAATAAACTTATCATTTGGAAAAGTAAAATATTAAAAATGCATTTGGCTGCATTTCCTTTTATTTTCTTGCTTTTTCTTCGGCACGGTCCCTTAATGACTCGGAGCATTAGTTATCTTTAAATTACGATAGGTACTCCTCCGGGGGGTGGCAAAGAAAAAAGGTAAAGATTGAAGGGTGAAAGTGGCCGGGAGGTGATGATAACGAGGATTCAAATAGGGCTCTTATCTCCCGCTTTTTGTGATAGTCAGAAAAAGTAATTAAGTCTTTTTTTGTTTTGTCAAAAAAGAAATTAGATTTGAAACGGGCTTTGGGTTTCAGTTAATGTATTTGTGATGTTCTTAATTAGGAGATTGTGCATCTTCGGCGAATGTTTTTAGTTTTTATGTTTAATCGTTCCACCATAATTCATTCATTGTTTACTGGCGTCGTGTCCCGTGAGATATTGATAGCGACGCTTCAGTGATTGTGAATAGAAAATATTTATGAAACAGTTCTTCTTTTATGTAAATTGTATCGTAAAAAAATGTTTTGTTCATTATGGCCATGTTTATGAGACCTAGTACATAAAATATGTAGTTATGTTTCATCTAGATTGCACACCGTAAGAAAGCTATCATTAAAACCAATAAAGATAGGTGTAATGCCTTAGAATGAAGCACATGTTAACTGCCACACAATGCGCAATTATTTATGTATTTCTACTCTGTTATTATTGTGCTATTCAACTATGTAGTAAAGTAACACCTAACAATTTTTTTAAATAACATCTTTAATTACGATCCATTAAGCGTAACATGGAACGTAATAATTAAAATAACGCAATCGACATTAAAGAATAAAAAAGAAAAATTATCAAAAAGAAATGTCAATTCCGACCCTCTTTCTTCTAATTAGAAAGAGACACAAAATGTACAAATACAAGTGTAAGAGTGGGATGGGAATAGGAAAGAGGGGTGAAAGCGACGAAGAAAAAAGCAGGTATTGTTTTAAAGACAGTTTTAATTTCCCGAAGGTAATTTATCACGACGCGGTGTTTTGGCGCGCGGCAGGAGTGTGTGTCCGATCGATATTTTATACCGAGCTTAGGATTCCGTTAAAAAGGCAGTCGGATTGTAATATTGTCTAAATGAAAAGTGAAAATATCTAGTAATATTTTAGCTAAACGTAAATGTATCATTAACACGTGAAAAGGTAACAAACATTGAAGGAGAAATTGAGGAAAAATCTCTTTATATTGTCAGTATTCAGAATAAGTTCTTTCAGTTAAAAAAAAAAACACCCAAAAAATAAATGATCACGGAACCCATTTTCAGTAAAAAGCACTCCTACTGACCTTTTTTTGCCGCGCGGCGAGGGGGAGTGTTCCCGCGACGAATTCAAATATAGAACGCAACTTATGTTTTCGAAATAAGAATAATATTTTTGAACACGGAATACCTTTGCGGGTGATCGGTTTAATTTCGGCAATTTTAGAAATATTTTGGCTTGAATTGGTTTTTTGGTAAAAGGGCAGAATTTTAGATTTAAATTTAGGATAGGACGTTACGTAATAATAATATCTTACTGTGGGACTGACTGTCTTAACCAGAACGGTGTTTCTCTATTATAGCAATGAAGAAGTATCACCCCACCTTCAAAATCTGACCCAAATGACGAATCACAATACCCGCGAATCAAACCTCAAACGCCATAACCTGCTTATACGGCCATCTTACTACCACGTGGGCAGCGATCAGCATACAATGACCTGTCACCATACAACTGTTTGCAAATCAACCATTGTGGTACATTAGCTGGTTTCAATCGCCTCCCAAATTCGAACGTTGGTGGTCTTGGTCTCCTCTTGTGTTATGCCGCCCTGGTACTTTTTGAATAGATGTCGTCCTGTTGGTGATGACAGATGGTGATTGGTGATTGACGTTATCACTTTTTGGTGATGACAGGACAGTAGCTTTGATAGGCATGGTGATTAAGTTTGAGCAAATCACCGGTTCTCTATTTATTGCTCGGTTGTCAATAAATAGGCTAGCTCCTTATAACGTGGGACGTAGTCATAACTGGCGAGTACTAATTAACACACCTCTGGAAGTGTCCCTTCGGGAATTATAGGCGTGAAGTTAAGTTCTTTCTTTATTTACTGTCTAGCAAGACTTGACAGTCTTCGAGTGTTATTACCGGTAATAGGGTATATGCATGATTTCTTTTTATCACTCTAAACAAAGCGTATTAAAACATCAGAAATAGCAAAGTGAAATTATTTTTTTAATATCTATAAAAAATACTAAGTTATAAGCATTTGAAACTGCTGAATAGACAGAGAGATCCGATACAGCGAATGACGTCATTCGCTTCATCGACGTATAAAATTCATACTAAATTCCATTTATCTAGAAAGAGATAGAAACAAAAGTTTAAATCGTTATAACTTTTGTATTGTTTGGCCGATTTATGTCTTGTTTTCGCTTTTTGACATTATTTTTATAGTACTTTAACATTCCGTATCGAAATAATAAAAAGAAAATTTATGCATATTCCCTATTCTTTGATTATTATGATAGTTGAATAGGTATACCTAAATTAGTAGCTATGCAACTAAAATTAGGAGCTTTGTGATTACTTGATATATTATGTCTTACTTATTACATAACTTACTTTCGTACTTGCTTCTACAAAGTCTGTAGTCTACTAAGACTACAACTACCTACCTACTCTAGAATACTAATTCTAGAGTTTGTTCTATTCATTAGAAAATCTACTTCAAAACATGTGTATTTAAAACAATTTAATGTATTTTTGGAATACTGCCCGTATTCCAAAAATACATTAAATTACAAGTATCTTAAAGTCAAACTCTAGCGCATTCCAAAGTTTCAAATAACTTCGGCTTGCTTTTAAAATAAGCGGCTTTTCTTGCAGAGCTTAAAATTCGCTTGCTATGGCCGTCGGCATCACTTAGCAATGATGCGTGAAGCAGTTCCAGGGGAAATGTGTTCGCTTACAAGCGATGAGCAATGGGGTGCTGTATTGAGCATTATTTTGAAATCTTCAGTGTTCAATTTGGATAAAGATGGAGAGAGAATTGGGTATAGTGTTTGTCCGGTGAAATGATAGGATATTGATATGAGACTCAGATAGTTTTGTTGGAATGGTCAAATAGGGTGTAAACAACCTCATCACGAAGCCGTCAACCAAGCATTCTGTACATCAAACTAAGTAACTTTACGCAAACATTATTGCTAGGAAATGACTTTTTTTTAAAATAATTTTTTCATGGTAGATCTCAATGTAACGCACTTAAAACATTGTGCTGATGGATGGATTGAATAGTACGGGGGTCGTGGAGGTGTTTAAAGTAAAAATCTTACAATAAAAACTTGTAATTACAAAAAAACTTGTCAAAAAGTTTGAACTTTGACCCCCAATATCTCCGTAACTAGAAGGTTCCCAGGTATGGTGTAGAACATAAAAATGATCGCAATGACGAGGAGAACAAGTGCCTTTCGGCTTCGTTAAGAGGTGTTTTACATCCTTTATTATTCTAATTCATCTTTTACACTGCTTAATTGGTCTAGTGGTGGCAAGTACGATTGCTGAACATGCGGTCCTGGGATCGATTCCCGGGACGGGCCTAGTGTTATTTAGTTTTTCCATCAGGAATATCTCAGTAGCAGCCACGGCGTCTGGATTTGCGCCCGGTTGATGGCAATAGGCTCGTCCCCTATTACATGGGACTTAAAAATAACTGGCGAAAGGGAAATGCCCATTCTTGGCCACGTTTTGCCCACCAATGTGTAAAGTACAAAAATATACATTCAAAATATAATATCCATTTTTAGGGTTCCGTACCCAAAGGGTAAAAACGGAACCCTATTACTAAGACTTCGCTGTCTGTCCGTCTGTCCGTCTGTCCGTCTGTCTGTCACCAGGCTGTATCTCATGAACCGTGACAGCTAGACAGTTGAAATTTTCACAGATGATGTATTTCTGTTGCCGCTATAACAACAAATACTAAAAACAGAATAAAATTAATATTTAAGGGGGGCTCTCATACAACAAACGTGATTTTTTTGACGTTTTGTCTAATGTATAGATAATGGTACGGAACCCTTCGTGCGCGAGTCCGACTCGCACTTGGCCGGTTTTTTTTAACTAAAATATTGCTATTACTTATTTGCAATGAAACCTCCGGAATTAAAAACCGAATTAATCAAGAAACTCAATCGTTTATTGCCCCATCTAACACTTCCGGTCCTTGTAAATCCTAAAGAAAACAAATAAAAAATAAATGTCCAGCCGAGTTCTATGTACTATCGAGGACACTCCCGCCTGACCACCGCTAAGCTCATTGTTGCTTGCACTCGCAACATAAAAACGCTATCTAGCCCCGCCCGTTGACTTTGTGTAGAAAAAATGAATGAAAAGATACCGAATCGGCCGAGCGCACTGACGACGCACGCCAAACGAGAGTTTTTGTTATTTTGCGCGCCAAAGTTGACGCTTTCCTAATAGGCCCAAACTTTAAGGGTGCGTGGCTCGGCGCCTCCGCATTATTTAAGCGAAAAAATTTTTAAATGGTCAGGCGGAAAAGACCCCGATATTACAAAATAGTGTTTGTTTCTTCATCTGTGATATCAACCCTAACATCTATAGTTGGTTTCTTTCATGGGCGTCACTTGGCCAAAACCTCTTCATAAAATGGGCATTTATTTCCCTTTGAGTTGTTCAATTAGGTGGGTTATTCACCAACTGGACACGAAAGACTGGACACGCGTGTGTCCAGTTGGTGAAACTCACAATTAGTATCACTTATTATTTCGTCATCTGGACACGCCAAAATTTTTACGCGTGTCCACATAGTGAAACTTAAATTAAATCACTTTAATGTTTTCGCCAACTGGACACACGTTCGCATTTTATCTGAATTCATGAGAAAGTACAGTCACGCAGATTATGTTCTGTATCACAATCATGTTCGGCCACGTTCCACTGTTGGGAATGGGTGATTTTGAAAATTTTTAAATAACAAAATAATAATATCAGAAATGGTGAATATTGGTGGTTTTACATTGACATACAAAATCACCTGTTCCCAACAGTGGGATCTAGCCAAACATGATTGTTCTTCGCGACGAACGTCACCTAATCAGCATATAGTGTTTTTGTTATAGTAAAACAGTGTAGAGTCAGTGTATGGGCAATATAGTGACAAATAATAAGTGCCTTCAGTGATTAGAATAGTAAAAAACAGTAATTTACATAAGCGCTAGACTCATATAAACTCGCAAGTGTAGTATTTTAGTAAGATCCAGGTAGCCTATATTGGTTGCGACCTAGGCTTGGATATAGTATTTTTTAATAACTTAGCCCTTCAGGAAAACCACTTTGATGAGAGTATGACAATCTAGCGCAGCTATATTCGTCAGTAATAGGAAAATTTGGTCTTACAGAATAACAGTTGAAGGATCGTTACAGGCTGAAAAATACAGACACGACAAAATAAGTAACAGTTTTCGATAGGCCATGTACTCCTCTAGTATATGGCAATTAAATACAGTCACAGCAACAGTTTTCGTGTAATTCAGCCTGGAAGATCCTTCAACCAGCCACTGTTGGAAAAGTTGTCTGATTTTTTGGAAATAATTTCCTAATTACAATAAAGATTATTATGATTTTAATGTTTGTACATAAATAGCTTTATGTAGAACCCATATCATGTATATAATGTACTTAGATATAAGCACAAAATTGTAATTTTCCGAAAAGATGCATGTATCGATAATCAAAATTTTCATTTAAATTTTCCATAATCAGGAAGCGAATCAGGGTTCTCGTTACAGTAAAGTTCCGGAGTACCTTAGTAAACACAACATTTGTAAGAATTGTAGTCATCAGTACGGCAAATATATTATGAAGAAAAACAGTGAAAAAGTTGTGCGTGAAAAGTCCTGAAGCTCCGAATCGCTTCCTGAATAGTTATGAAAGTTTATCAGTGTATTATTTCCCAGTAAACGCGTAGATTGGCTACAGTTAAATAGGCGTAGGTCGTCAGCGCCGTCTGAGAGCGAATTATAGTGTATGCGTGCGCCCGGTGTAGAAAGGGTATAGGCAGACCGCTAGGTACACGTTATACATCCACGCTCACGGATCACGGCACAATTGTGATACAGAAACTCAATCTGCGTGACTGTACTTTCTCATGAATTCAGATAAAATGCGGACGTGTGTCCAGTTGGCGAAAACATAAAAGTGATTTAATTTAAGTTTCACTATGTGGACACGCGTAAAAATCATGGCGTGTCCAGATGACGAAATAATAAATGATACTAATTGTGAGTTTCACCAACTGGACACACGTATGTCCAGTCTCTCGTGTCCAGTTGGTGAATAACCCAATTAGGTACACCTCTGCCCAACCCATCGCGGATTACAGGCGTGATGTTACGTTATGTTTCATATATTACATGATGGGAAAAGGCCTCTCTCAATGAGGGTCCACTGGGAAACTGCATTTTGTTGCTGAATAAGTCTAGTACTTCAATCTGCTCCCGTCGATTAGACCATTTGAAAAAATCAGTAAGATTGGGGCTAGCTTCTACCACCAATAAATTGCAAATCTATTTAGTCCGTCAGTTAGATTATTGTAAAATAATGGACCCGTATTTTTTGTTTTTGTAAATCAATGAATATTGACAATAAAACGGATCAAAATTCGGGAGTGGAGGCTCGACTCTACACAACGCACTAAAAATTATACCACGGCGGCGCGGCGGGCGGCGTGACGTATTGAGAATTATAAAAGCGTCGTATCTTCGTCAATTTCGGTTTACGTAACAAAAGTAAAAATACGTGTCAAATATTTTTTGATAATCTAACTGACGGACTAATTAGATTTTTTCAAGACATAAGCCTACCCTTGATCTTCTATGCTAGAGTCTCTAATAGTTGCTGCCAGTTAAAATGACAATAGTGGTCATTGACCCACCTTTATTAAAGTTATTAACTTTGAAAATTAAAAATAAGCCTGTTCAAGTCTTCAATCGTCATCTATCGTGAATGAAAAACGATACATGGTTTATTTGTTTTGGTTCGTACGAAGAGATATTATATTAGGGAAAGGGCAATGACCGCTATTGTCATCTTAACTGGCATCAACTATAATAACATGCTATTCGACTGCTATGCATTAGGGTCCTGGGTTCAATCCGGGGTCGGGCAATGTATTATTGAGTTTTCCCGTTAACAATTCCTCAGTAGCAGCTCAAAATCAGGATAAAACAATACACCTGTACCTACCCCCTCTTTAATACAAGAGCGTGGTGGAGTACTAGGAAAGCATAAACCCATACAATACGAAACCGAGAAAGTACTGGCGTGATATCAGTCCATTTGACAAGAATGGCAACTTTTTGTTCAAACGTGAGTTTCGATCGCCCAGACTTTATGAGCTGGAAAACATAACGGTAACTACTTAGGTGATTAGTAAAGTACTTACTTTTATTAAGAGTGGATTGATTACTTATTTATTTATGTTTTCAATTAGGTACGGTTTTTCTTCTATATCGACCGCAGGCGCCTGTGGTCTAGGTTTGAATCCTGTGGTTACTATGGAAACGGTTGATGATTATTTAAGTAAATGCGTCTGAAAACAGAATGAATGAATGAAAGCTTTCCTCTTTTTTTATCACCTCTTTCAATATCGCATAGAAAACCATTTTCCTTCCTATCTATATCACTCTTATTTTACGTTCGACAGTCGCTAACGACAGGTAGCAGTGGCATTATCTCAGTAGCTCTTACAAATTGCGTCGCATTTTCCTCCAGATCTTCTAAATTCCTTTAACAACACCAACAATGGATGTCCACAAAGGTAACTCCGGTAGCCCAGAGACAAAAAAAAATGTCTTCCCATTTCCACCTAGCGATTGTTTACCAGGCTAACATAAGCGTACAGGTGGTACTTGAACAGCATTTGCATACGTAATGGACGAAACAAAGGCTCTGCCTCGGCCGGCCGTGCGCGCTCATGCTACCCCGGTTAGCATTGTAATAAATGCTAATGAACATTAGGAATGTTAAAACAAATAACTCAAAAATATAATACTAACTCCTTGAGGTTATGAGCGCCGGCTGTTTGACTCTCATTCTAGTCAGCTGAACCGCGTTTAGCTACAGTATTTCTTCTAAACAGCCGTTTTATTGAACAACAAGACACAGTTTTAATAAAAACGTTGATTCTGTTGCGCAAAAAAGAGAAACAGCTAACAGACCCATTCAGGAAACTAATAATGCGAACGTATAAAATTATTAAGCCAACTATCGGCATGAACACAACAAACATCTCATTAACATGTAAATTAGTTACAACCCACAACAATAACGTAACCTAACCAGGGTGGAAGCAACAAAAAGAGCTTTAAAGGATGAAAATGAATACCACAGAAAACGTAGCGATTTTAATTAGAACGGTCCTCGCCTGGGGCGCGACCGCAGTCCGTAAACCGAACTACCGACCGGCGAACGTTAAAAAATTAACTTCTATTTTTGAATTTCATCTTGAATGCTGACAATTTTTAATATCCGTCCGTCTATGTTGGCCTGGTAATTATGATCGGCTCGTTTTAACGCCTTTGAGACCCACAAAACGATTAAAATGAAGAGAAGTGTGTTCGGTCATGTATTTTTTAGGGTTCCAGAACGTAGAGTAGATAGTTTGCGAGAAACGGCATGCAAAATACTACGGCTATTTCCTACAATAGTCCCATTATTGAGCTTTTTCTTCAATTTCTGTCACAGATAGGGAAAACTATGCGTTCATTACCCATTTAGATCCAGAAGCCACATCAAGTGACTGTGGCTGTCATATCAACCATATTTATAGTGTAATCACGTCTCTGACATAGACTTTTTTGTCAAATAAAAGGACGTAACGACCAACGTAAATTCTACCGAATTATACGTTTGTACATAAGAAATGCTGACACAAAAAAGTATTATATGCGGTTCTCCCCGGATATCCGCATACGAACGACAATATTTGACCGTATTATGATCCGAGCGCGTATTTCTTTCCGTTTGTACGATATTTTTCGCAAAAGGAAAATCCAACGGGGCCGCGGCCCATCCGTATATCATCCCCGTGCACAGATTTAACCCCAGAAACAAGACCGAAATCTCCATAGGAATTGTTTGCGGGCAAATATCACTGGTTCAATTTTATCATACGAATGGCCGGACCTAAATAATAACACCCCTTATTATCATATATTTCGGTATGCTACGGTGCCATGCGGCGACGCGCACCTCTCACCGATGTGTTCCGCTCACGAAAAACCCAAAGAATTTGTCGATCGTTATTAAAAGTTCGATGCGAGCCGTCTTTTACATAATATAAGCTCATCCAATAGAGTGAAAGTAAATAGACGACCGCCCGAGAGGGGCTGAAACCGAAAAACCGCAAGACAATCCCGAAATTCATTACACGCACTAGGAGAACATCGCCGGAATTCACAATATTGAAATCGTGAAGCCCCGCGCCCGGAGCCCTGCGTACCCCGCGTACTGCCGCGCAGATATTACAAAACCCCAATGTAAACGTTGCTATTATTGCAAACTAACACGAATAAGTAAATCGCTCACTTTACATAACCGAGCGCTCCACTATATCCTTCATATAACGAGGATCACTCGACATACTTCGCCCCGCGACCTCACCGATGAAGCATTACAAAAAAACATTACAGTCGTAAACAATGAAAACATATCATAAAACAATTTAGCCGGTAATCCCGACTATAATTTATAGCCAGTAATATCGGGGAGAATCAGTGTTAAATCATAAAAAGAGCACTTAACTGATGTATTAGGTAACACGGGCAGCCGTTTTAATAACTATTATTAAAAGTCTTGACGAAATTCCCTAATAATAAAGCTGAAGAGCGCGGAGCTTCCGATAGCTCCTTTAGTTTATGGATTTTAACACTTCTATGATTTTATGATGTTCTGGTAATGTGTGGAGATATTTACAAATTTACTCCTGGTAGTTTGCTCCTGGTAGTTTACTCCTGGTAGTTTACTCCTAGTAGTTTGCTCTTGATAGTTTGCTCCTGGTCAGCGAGTAACCGCGACTTATGAACGAAGACCATCCCTAATAGAGGTTTGAGGACATTTCCTTAATAGTTGTAGCACCGCTTCGATATTCATGGAACAGTAAACATTTTGCGGTTTATTTTGATGGCGTGATATACTTCTTATGGGAGATAAAAATGTATCATTCGCGTAACATTTTAGTGCGCGCCAATCGTAAAGAGTGCATCACTTGGACTGGGTACCAGGCTAACATGTGTCGTAAAGAGACCTCTTCGGCTAACAATTTCCTGATGGTCTGTAAATAGTAAGTTTATTGTCTTTTTATGAGGTACTCGGACCGTAAAAAGGAAATAAAAGAGCACCGCCGATGGTGATAATAAAAAAAATAATTTTCGACTCATCTTCGTGATTATCTCTTTCGGTTTTACGAGTAAGTAACGTGCGGGAGCGAGACGGGAATGGTTTTACAGCGTGTCGTACCGATGTGACCCTTTCGACTCGATGGGGGTAAAGGTCGTAAAATGGGAGCATAAGGATAATGTTTTGGGTTTCCTATACTGCGCTTCATTCATGATTTCGTTTTAGTACGGCGTCGGTAGACATGTAAATCCGATTGCTTTCACAACGTCGATACGAGTATTGAGATACGTTTCCCCCTATAATTTGGTGTATTACATTCGTAATAGAAAGAAAAAAATCTTGTTTCCCGCCCCCGAAAGTTTTCAAACAAAAAACTTTGAATTTCGTCGCGTGCTGGCTACAAGTAACTAAAAAGTTTTTAATCTGAATTCGCAGCGAAGGCCCGATTGTAACGAAACCACCGAAATCAGTACACGCAAATTCAAATTTGGAACAACGTGATAACGGGCGGTTTAATTGCGAATAGGGATGGGACAGTGCAATCCCGCGCGGACGTATTCGGCAGTCGGCCTAAGTTCCAACACTCCATTTGTTCGGCTCGAGTGAGCCTAACGCCCGGCCACGGGACGCATCCTAATTCTTAAAGGGCCCATCAGCAGACCTTTATGCGTTAATAAAGTTGCGATATAAAAAGAATGGAGGCGTCCGAGGGTGAAAGACGGAAAGGGTAGGAGTTAAGTGCGCGTTTAAGGCGATGTCGGGGGCGTGCGAATTTGTCAAGCCATAGAACGGGACCATTCAATTGTCCGATGATTAAATAAAGACAAGAGATCCCTTGTTTGTCTATTGTCATGAAGTTTTCCCTTTTGTGGCTTAACTCTAATTTTCCATGGACAATGAATTTTATTAGGAAAATTATTAATCTATTATTTCGATAGCATAATTTGTAGAACTCGTTCTGTTTAATGGAGTGCACGTTTCATGTGTTCAGAAATACGTGCATAATTGCATCACGCTATGCTACATAAAGCACCGGTAATCATAGAAAATGGTCGATTTTCTTCACTTGAGTCATTATCTGTTGCTCTGTTTAGTGGCTCGTTTATTAAGTAATTACTGGTACAAAGCGGGATGCTTATTGCACTAAATTAAAACCAAAATCTCTAATAAATTATCCTCTTTCATAATTCGGCCACGGCGGTCAATTTCTACGGTCACTAGCCAAGTATACAGCAGATAATATAGTGCATAAATATGCGCACACACACAGGTGCAATCTGATGGGATGGCAATCTGACAGGACAGAGAAATATAAGGCGCAAGAAAAATAAAACTCTTCAAATTCAGATTCATAATTCTCAGCAACATTTAAATGACACATCGCTTAAACCCTCATTTCCCACACCCAGGACCTCTAAACAACCGTATCAAAATCTTAAAGTCAAAACTT
Organism: Xestia xanthographa; assembly: GCA_905147715.2. Lineage (NCBI taxonomy): Eukaryota > Metazoa > Arthropoda > Insecta > Lepidoptera > Noctuidae > Xestia > Xestia xanthographa. Next base: position 27,570,523 of record LR990652.1, read on the forward strand.
TACGACATCGCAAATACTGTACTCAGTCACACAATACCCAACAAAAATACAAAGATATCCCTTAATCGTGATAGCCCGCTAGTTGGTCTTAAACAAAGATGAGAGCCCGTAAAGGAAGCCAGAGTGTTTTATTAACCATTTGGGCTTTATTTAACGCTCTCTCATACAGATTTTATACATCGGCGTCTCGACGTCTGACGGGATGGCATGATGGGCTCCGATGGGCTCTTAAGGTTCCGTGTACTCCGTATCAGATGGGGGACTTTAGGGCTGGTTGGTTGTGGAGTAAATTGTGATGGGAGAGATTTTTGCATGGGGAAATTGGGTAGGATTTAGATGGTTTTGTTTTGCAATATCCAATTTTGGTTTATAATATGGGATGCTTGAATTTTGGAACTATTCTGTATCATTTTAAGTCTTAGATTATTTTGATCAATATTTATGTGGACGAGAAACTATTCTTACTATCTCTATGTCTCATAAAAATTTTCTCTGCTTTTTCATTTTGCTTTTTACTCATCTGATAGCTTATCTGCCTCTAAAACCTCTTCATTGTCTTCGATCAAACCAGAGTACATTTCACCAACGTTAAATTCAAAATTAATGAGTTTTTCTTCAAACCATTACTAGATACTGTCACCGTGACCGCAAGTATACCTTTTTTTAATTCTTTTTCTTTCTCAAACATTCCCTTTTCTACCTCCAAAGGTGTCACAATGTCAGCCCTAAGTTTGTCATGTGCATGCTATGTTATGTCGATGGTGTGCCCCACCGTCTTGCCAGACAGACTGCAATTATCCAGGGGGTGAATGTAAACAGTTGTTTGTTGATGCTTCTAGTTCAATTTTGATAAGGAACGCTATGGGGTTAGGGTTATGGTGTAAGGTTGACTGGAATATAACGTCGTGCGATATTTCAAATACTTATTGCGGGGCGTGATTATATCTGATGATTATTGATGTGGTTGGTCTTCTCTAGTTTGACTGTTTGTGGTCTGTTAGGTTTTTTGGTCAAAGAGCTGTTAATATTATCTTATCATACATAAAATAACATCACGCCTGTAATCCCCGAAGGGTTTGGCAGAGGCGTACCTAATAGTCGATACGCTCAAATTTCGCCAGTTAGGCTTTTTAAGCCCCATGTAATAAGGGGCGATCCTATTGCCCTCAACCGGGCTCAAATCCACTACAACGTGGCTGCTACTGAAAAACCTGATGGAAAACCTCAATAACACTACCCGACCCAAGAATCCAACTCAGGACCTGATGCTGAGCAGTCACGCTTGTATGAAATAGAATCTTACCATCTCATTGCTGTATTTACAGTTCAATTTTGTTATGTATCGATATTGGACCTAGGTCCAAATCGAAGAAACTGGTATTTTGAAAACTTGTTTCTGTTATGGATAAATTAAGTACCAATTATATTGTTAATTCATCTCTTTATTGATTTTGTCTTAATCTGTTTTATATTTGGTGTCAACGCTTATTTTAATTAATTATTGAGTTTTGGCTGGCCTGATTCCTTAATTACTTACAAACATTTGTACGCCCTCAGACATTACATAGCGCACTCTTTAGTACCTAGATATATCATTATTATTGTACCTATGTTAAACAAATGAATAAATGACTTGATTTAATTCCTGGTCAACAACGGACCTTGTCCTTGACCTTGTAAAATCATGTCAAAAATACAGTTATGTGCTATTAAAAAATCCACGAGCAATGGCGTTTAAGTCAATGGCCTTACCACAGGTGTCTGTCTGCTCCTCACAAATCTACATTTTTCTTTATTCTCCAAAATCAATGTAAAATCCCATTTTATACTTCCAAATATCAGTTGAAGAATCCTGCTGTATAAAAAGCAATAAAATGCTAAACAGCATGAATACAAATCTTTTTCAACGATACAAATATAATCACTGCGTTACACCTGCAAATATAAATGGTTACAAATAAAGAATTTTGTCCTTCACACGATCGTGTCAATCACCCAAAAACCCCGAATACTCTAAAAAGTATCCACAAAAAAACTTGAAAACCGCATTTCTAAACTCTCAACGACACTTACGCATTGTAATCGCGGCTAAATCGAATAATCGAGCACTCGAGCAAACCGAGTTAAGTTATTTAGACTCGAGTCCCCCCGGCGTCGCGGCACTACTCGGTAATCGAATTGGAGACCGCCACTTGGTGACACTTGAGCGGAGTGTTACTTTGTTAGCCGATTTTTGCGGGCCCCAGTCCGCCCCCGGGGTACAACGCGATTATGCAAAAGTACCCCATACGAATCTTCTCACAGACAGCTTTATGGCACTTCAACATTTTTATACCTTATTTTCTTACATTTTTTTAATACAAAACATGATAATCTTTACACTTTTCGAGCACATTTTCACCCCAAATAAAGTTTCGAATTTTGCATGTCGAGTACTCTTTTAAAACAGGAAAAGCGATTTCAAGCAGTTAATAACAAGGCGACGAGTCAGTATAGTTGTGCCAAACAGAAAAAAACTAATTACGGAACGTTGAACATGCAAACACACAATACGAATTAACAAACAGTTCGCAATCTACAATGTCATTAAAAAAACATCGTACTCGATTAATATTCACATCATAATCCACAATACGCAACTACGCTTGAAAAAACAAAACATAATCCCAAAGCGTCACAAACAATAGCGAATAATCGATTCCAAAATCGATACAGCACTAGAGCGACTACTCGGTGCAAGCACGTCACAATATCACTCGATTCATTCGTATGCCAATGACGAGACACAATTCAATTTGAATATTTTGACGTGACCGTCGAATACTAATATAGACGACAGTTTAGCAAATTGTATCTTATAGCGCGTGTTTTATGTTTTATTTATGATACATACGATTGTAAATTTAATTTGTGTCGCGTCGCTAACGATCCCAGTCTGGATTTCGTGCATTCTCACTTTTGTAACCGACTAGTGATGCGACACCGATACTATCGACCGATACCAGATGTGAGCGCCAACTTTCAGCTCGGAAAATTTCGGCTTTGATAAATGACAATATTTGTTAGAACGTAGACGCAGCTCATTTAAGTTTGTACAGTCCATTCATACATCTTATTATGTATGAGGATTGTATTCCAACTTTCGCTGTGTGCGTCAGTTAAAATTAATTAACAGTCAAGTTGAACGTGGGACATGAGTTTTGGCATCGTCTCCGCACCGAAAAACTCTAAGTATCGGAAATAGAAACGGATGAGTAATGACGTGATATAGGTACCTAATGAATGTCGTGTGAAACTGTCACTTGTTTTAATTAATGTTGTTGCTGTTTCCACGCAGCCTTTTTGACTGAGAGACGCTTATTATGTTCTGTAATAGAACAGACACGGATAGACATTTGTACTTCATTATTTCTGCTGTCTCAGATCAACGTAAAAATGCTTTGACGTCTTGATTTTTGTAAAGATACATTTTATAAATGATATCTCGTGTAAGTTGTGAAACCAACGAATATCTTGTTAGTTGACATTAATGCGTTTTCAAAAGTTATTCACGAAGCTGTTTCTAACACTCCTGCGCATTCACAGGTCCGTGAGAAAGACTAACAGACTGTGTTTGTCACATGAATGTTTAATTTTTATAAACATTCGAGTGTTTAGTACTTTGGGACCTTTCGAGATCTTACCGGATACGGAGATAAAACACTCCACGTCAAGATTAGATTTTTCTAAATAAATATCAAGCTCGAGTGTTATTTACTGAGGCAGCTTGGCAGCACAAGAGGTCCCTGTTCTCGACTCAATGGTGTTTGTTTAAAACCACTTAAAAACTCAATGGGCTCGACAAATACGTAACTGCAGTAATCTGTTGTAACAATACTCGACACTGTAAATAATGCGAGTTTACGTCGTTACGTATCGGAAATGTTCCGTGGGCGTCACGGTTTATCTATTACATACATTATAGAATGTTTTTTTTTCTTATAACAAAAACACCATAAGCCATGGTGACATGTGTGGCGCCTCGGCCACGTTATCTCATTGTGAAATGTGTACCAAAAAGACGGCACGGTGTGACGTATAACGAGGACACATTCGATACATAAACCGCGGCGTATCTCGGTGAATATCATCTGTGCCTTCACAAACACTGACCGTAGATTAGATAACGCCGGATGTTGCTTCTGAGATCAGAGACGTCTGCGCACGGCTATAGACAACATTTACACAGTGCTACCTGATAGTAAGCAGTGGATCTTTCCATCGGACTATCTAATCCGAAATTTTGAACACCGAATGCCGAATTTCAAACTTCCCCCATCACTAATTGCGAGCAACATGTGTTCAACGTAAACTATGTTATAATGACATTAAAATAACAGAAAAAAAGGTGCGAACGCATCGATTCGGTATTTATTATTCGAAAATAATCGGTAACGCTCCGATAATGTGCTAAATTCGAATTACCGCCAGCCAGGCGCGCATAACATAATTGCTGGTCGCACGCGAAGTGTCTATCAAAATTATTTTCGTATGGGGTACTTTTTTTTTCTTATGCACCCCTGGTTACGCGCGTGGGGTGTCGTGGGATCCTCTCGCACCTACGGACGGACACGCAAACCCCGTCAATACAGATAATTGTTTCATTATTCTTCTATTAACTCCACTGGTGCGGCAATTTATCTTAGCGGATAACGTGAGGGATAATATTGTATGGTTTTTAACACACTGTTTAGCAATATGGCCGGTGGAAACTAATTTTGGTGGCAACAAAATGCGGAGACGGCTCGTAAAACGCGAAAGCAGTAAAGTTTCGAGCTGGCGCGGTCTAAAAGCCTGCGGGGCGTGGTAGTGACGCCCAGCGTTTTAGCCGCGCGGACATGCGATGCTTAGCGTCTTTATTAACAGTGCACCTACCCGCTAGATATGGGCTCCTGGTACTGCTGTTATTTATACCATAAGTCAGTGTTATCTTCGCGATTATCGAGGGTAGACAGACAGTAAAGTTATATTAATATAAAGTGCAAATCAAATTATTCATACTACGAGCATCTTCGTATGAATTGGCTACATTTCAAGTGCATGTAATCAAATAACTAGTTTTATTTGAAATTGAATTTGGAATGTAGATTTTGCGCGTTTTATCTCAAGAACGCCTGGGCTACTTTTGACAAGGTTCCAGTAACGTGTCAAATATTTTTGGGGCTGGCCACCCCAGACGGAAAGTTATGTAATACTGATTAATTAGTTATTTTGGCGGAGCAGGGGCGGAGGGTGGTGTTAAAAGCAATTATATTGATGCACGCGAAACTACGGCCATTGCTCGCATTGTTTGGATTTGTTTGGGTGGCAGAAATAACTTCCTAGTCGGGTATGTTGGCTGTATGTTTGTGCTTCGTAGATCTGCTCGATATGATGTTTTGCAACTTCAGGCTAAAAATGAGAGTTTCTGGAGAAAAGTGTAGGAGTCAAAATATAGGACCTAAAAACTGGTAAAGATGTATCAGACCTAATTAAAAGCCATAATCATAATAACGTTTGATTAACTACTCTTGGTGATGAAACTTAAAACAATTAGTAATTTCCACACTAAAAACTTAACACTGAAATAATCAAACACATACCACATTACAAACAGTCGGTAAAACGAAGTGCTACCAGCGCGACAAGAAACAGAAATACCAGAGCGTAATGAGAGCGCAGCAGATATATTAATTGGACAGCAGATCAAAGAGCAACAAATGGGATCTTCGTCAGCCATGGTTGCCTGGTAATTGTGAGGACAGGTCGCCCGTTTGATGGCTTTCTGCTCGCTCCTGTGGTCGAAAATAGATGCCAATCTGTTTTGGTGATAAACTAGCGTGTGTTTACGGTGACTTGTGTAATGGAAGTCAGTAGAGAAGTATGTGAACCCATCTATTATGTCATAGATGATTCTAAATCTGGAGACTGAAAATTTTCTTAGTCCTGTTGACTTCCCACTGCTGGGACACGGCACTCTATGAGAGACTGTTGACAGGTGACAGAAGTTTATTAATTTTATTCTTCTCCAAGACTTTATGGCTTCATGATCCTTAAGTGATGTTCCTTCATTGTTTTCTTGTGAAATAAATTGCACAATATAACGCCTTGCAACGTGCTCACAACCAATAATTCGACATTTAGAGGGCTCAGTCGCAAAATGACTACTTTTCAAAATGACTACAGGTAGGAGCACGTTACCACTAGGCTAACTCTGCTGTCTTTATCCGCCATAACAACCACAAGATGGACATTACACCTTACCGCACGAACACAAGAGAGGCTTATGTAAACAACTGAACAAACTTACGCCTATTAAAATTAAGATATTCAGATAACAGCCGGCCGCAATCCCGCGACCAGAGTTATCTAAATTCTTCAAACATTGACGAAACTAAAACAAGTAGTCGACGACGTGAAGCCAGTCTTATCTTCACTAGTTCGCCTCCCGGCTAATCTCGTGATAATGCTGCACAAACAATAGTATTCCCTAGAGGTAATTAAGCAATGGCTGGATCAACGTTATTTTATTGTACTATCATATAAGATTTAGTAAGTGGGTGATCAGTTTTGAAAACAACTTGGACAAGGCCTCTTTACTATGAATGATCTTTATTTTGGCTTTTATCAGTTGCACCTTCGTGTCGGCTATATTGGATGATCCTTTCGAAATTCAGTACTTTTATCAAATCTGTTACTGTGGCGTCTTCTACATTATCATCAGTAACTGATGTTTCTGAAGACTAAAGTAAAGTAACTGTTGTTTTATTCTGAGAAATCGTCAGAGATTCTCTTTCAAAGCGAAACTTCAGCGAAACCAAGATGAATTTTCCAATGAACCCAGTAAAAAATATTGGATGATTTCCCAACAATACACTAGGAACATATAAATAGAAAGGGCTAATGTATCGCTTGTAACAAAGCAGGTTGGTACCGGAACCGATTCTCGGAAAAGTGTGAACCGTGCGCTGCTCGTCCTTTGATATAGCTGTAACAACAAATACAACTCCGTTAGATGCTTCCGCTCTGGTACTTGCTTCTGTAACAATGAAATTCAGGAAAAAATGTTTGATCTCTTCTAGCTTTTTGTAGGGAAAATAATTTAATGAGCACAAAAATATTCTTGGTTTTGAAACGAACATTTTTGACAGCAACAAATTAATTTTCGCTTGTTGCCTGATCTGTTGGATACACTGATGTAGATAGTTTTTGCAGCAGATCAACAGATCTAGAGGGATAATTGTCATGTAATTTTAGTTTATGTTCACTTGGTCTGCTGTAGTCTGAGAGTTTTCTATTCACAATATTTCCGTCTTTCATAACCATAACTGCATCTTCTCTAGTAGTGTCTGCTGCTACTTACATTAAAACCACTCATTATTTAAGATGAGTCAAAAAAGTAATTTGTTTAATGGCATTCATTAAGTCTGCATCCCAAGACCTCCGTTTTAATAATCTAGACTCCACAAATCATTAAATACCTGAAAAACCAATCCGTTCCTGTCAAGTGTACCAGGAGAGCAGAGGTAACCAGTGTTTCACATAAAATTAAATAATAATGAACTAATCGTGGTCTCGCATCAGCCGGACGGCCGCGAAGCGAACAATACCACGTTAATTCGAGCCCTTTGTCTGGACCAATAGAAAATTTCATGTTCCCCGAGCCCGCAATGGCGGCATTCTCTTCATTACGACACTTTTAATGTAAATCACCACTACCTTTATCACCGCAGGGGAGGTAATTGGCAAAGATTTTAAACGCATTCCTCTCGAAAAGGTGAGACTTCTATTCATAGAAACTCCTTCACATGTCTCCAGACGACGTTTGACTGACTAGCGTTACACAGAAAAGAACAATCATTTAATTCTATTTACATAATCCCAGGCTATGTTACTAGGAATCGAGAAATTCGGCTTTGACTTTGATACCAGCGTTTAGCAGGTTACAGCGTTGCTCGGAACCGATTGTTTGTTTGTCGGGCTGTAAAACTGTTACGAATCGTAAACGATCGTGTGTGGCCAGCCCTTACGACGAAATCTGAACAGATGGACCGAGATCAAAAGACTGTGTGGTGATAAAAAGCCGTTGATGTGAATTAAAAGTAACAACTTAGTGTCGGGGGACTGACGGTTGCCGAGTATTTTCTTTCTCGTTACACACCATACATTCTCCCTTAATGTAACGCGTGAGGGAAGGGAAATAACATTCCCATTTTCCAGGTATTTTCCGCACTCCATATTGGTGGGATTTGTAGGAGCCCGCTGCCGGCACAATCATTAGCCCCGCAATCCTCCACGACTGTATGGGCCCCTGGTACCGCTCGGGGAACTATTGGCGAATTTTCCGGGATTTTCTTCTTATTTTTATCCCCCTATTTTGGTTGTTTTCTTGAGGGAAAACAAACAATGAACTTAAGGAAATGAAGCGCACATCTCGTTGAGTTTGCAAGATAATTCTATCCTGTTACAAAGAAGCAACGCGTAACATAAAACACTTGAACAAAAAAGAGTTCCCCTTACATTAAGAACTGTTCATTAACATCCAACGAGAAGACGTCCAATTACAGAAATAAAAGACCGTCGAATGGCTCCAACAATATCCTAACGTAATCAATGTTGATAATAACCGGGCAATTATAACTCCCAACTAATTCTCGATTACGGGACGCGGGTCTGAGGAGCGGGGAGGAGGGGGGGGGACGCACCGGGACCTCGCTAGGCGTTATTAACCGGGATTACCGGATCCCCGGCGCGATCCCCGGATACGGGGATTTGCTCACGGATCGCGTAACAGTGGAAATGATAAAAGATACGTGTGGATACGGGGATTTTTGTATGTTTATTGGCATTCGAAAAATAATGGAAGCGAAAGTTTGAAAAGAAAACTAAACATATGCGTCATGTGAGAGAGAATTATGAGGGTAGATAAAACGGGCGAGAGAGATTGCTTCCGCTAACGCTCAGCGCTGTCTGCATACATTGAAAGGGTGTAATTACGTTCTATCTTTGTACCAACACTTGCAACGTCACATTGTGAAACACTGCAGCAGTGACAACGCTATCCTACGCACTACTTACGTCCTAGTAGAATTAACAAAAGTACCAAGAGACATCTATCTCCTGAGACATGCATGACAAGACCAAAAAATAACGAACAGCCCGTGTAGTGTAAGGCACGTGTACTAGGCTCGCACGAGCTGTTAGGAGTGTAGGCCGGGCGAATCCCATGCGGTATCAGCGTTACAAGCGATCGCACTTAACCGCGTCACTGGTATCATATCGCGCTGCAGCGCTATCAGTCAGCGTCGCCCGCTGCATTAGCCCCGTCGCCGCATCAATAAATTATACAGGACACCTCCGCGCGGAGGAGCCGCCCTGGTCACTCGCTGCATTAATGTCGACGAACATTTAAATGCGTGTTTGTCTGTTTGTCACCCGTCTATATATAGGGCTCAGCAGCTGAGCTTAGGGATAACTTAAGGGTTGGCAGGCATTCAAGATCTTATTGCACACATGGATGCAGAGAGAAAGCGGTACACTTGCATAGCATAACTTAAGGACTTGGGGGAAACAACTAAAGATGATGCTGCAACAGAAACGTGACGACGCAATCTAGCCAATAGAGACTTGTTGAGCATCACATCTCATCACAATCATTACTCAGCACCCACGACACATCAAAGCAGTTTCCGAAACAAAAATTCCCTCACTGACGAACTTTCTACCCACCCACTGCACCATCAAAACATTCTTCCTCGCCGTTCGGTCTTAGAATCTAATGTCAAAGTTACAGGTCAGGCGTATAAATAGCCAGAGTGCGTCAGACTACTATTATAGTACATAAGCCGCGCTTATTAAGACCAACTCCCACTCGCAGCGGAGCACGCAACTCGATTAAGCATGGCTTACATGCTGTGAACACAGATTTCTGCTTTCTTTTTTTGAATGCACTGACTTGAGTCACTTTCGCTGCCAGGCTGCTAGTTTTCACATATTTTGAGTCTTCTTTTCTATTTTTTCGGGTCTGTACTGTGTCAGACAGGTTTTTCTATGCTAACTATTTGTATACAAGTTTAGTGATAGTATTGACTAATTTCATTAATTCTAACGGCTTTCTAATTTATCACAAATTGACATTTATTGATGTCGTCAATGACGTCAATCGTGTGAATGCTAATTTTTATTTATTTTTTATGGCTTGTTAAGCATACAAACTCGTTAATGCATTGTTATAATTTGAATTTTACGATAAGGTCGAATTTAAAAGTTTATAGATGGAATAGTTCTGTAATTTAAAAACCTGTATCCAATTCAGTGAAAATAATATGCCATACAGAAAGTCTACTATTACCACGTACTAACACAATAACATTGCTTTATCATTTAGTTTTGGCCAGATAAGTTATCAGGATTACATAAATGGAATAGCAGATTATTCATCTTATTGTGTCAGATCAGTGCCTCCGAAAATATGGTTCTGTTATTCATTAATCGCCACCGAGTTTCAACTGATCAATAGTTTTAAGATAAAAAAGAAAGAAAGAAAGAATAGTACATTTTGATACAAGAGGAGAAAGTTTGTTATTGCAATCGAGGCGGAATTATAACACACGAGCCGTAGGCGAGGGTGTTTTTGAGCCGAGAATTGCAATAACAAATGTCCACGTGTATCAAACGACGTTTTTCAATACACTTTTGAAGAAATAAAATAAAATAACGAATAATATTTTTGTCACGATCTATGAAACTATGATTTAAATTTTCTTTTTTTTTCGCGCTTTGGTCTCGCCAGGTTGAAAGAGAGGCAATGGTATGAAGCCGTTAAACAGCCTAATATAAAAAATAGATTTATTTTATATTTTTGAATTCAGAACACAAATAAATGTTAATTTGTGTATAAAAGTAACTATTAGTTTTAAATAATCATGTTTATCTATGATATTCTATTTAAAAACACAATTTTAAAATTCAAAAAATATTTATGCCCTAAAGACGCGTAGTGCTTTGACAAAATTAAAAAAAACATTCACCTCAGACTATAGACATTGAACCAATTTGGACTAAGTATAGGTATAGTTATCTGTGGCAATTTTCATTCCCGCACACGTGCAGGAAAGTGGAAAAAATCGCACGCGTGTGAAATACATTGCATGTTGTACCTAATCGTAGTGCGTTATGGACCAGTTTTCGAGAAAGTGTATTGAAAAAATATTTATTTGACGTCAGTTATTAAAGCACACACAATAATATTAAAAAAAAGATACAAAATAAGGAGGAAAACATAGTATTTGCTGTGTGCCTCACGGCTGCGCCAAAAAGGTCCATTTCAGGATTCATGCCAGACAGGTGATGCTGTCTGACGCTGGTCTTCCAATGAACCTTGATCGATTACCTTGTAACTTCTGCCAAAGCATTATAAATGTAGGCTTCGTTTTTCTCCGTGACCTTTGAAGTTTCTTTTCTAGCTCTATCCAAAACTTGTCTTGATTTTCAAACAAAACTCTCCCATTATCTTAAATTGGAGTACCATTCACACTATTCCATAGCTAGACATAACGTTTCTAACTCCCGATCATCAACCGAAGAGAAATTCCCGTTAAAAAATAAAAAAGTCTAGAACATACCCAACTTTAGCGTCATGTAAGCCTGGTGTTAAGGAGTAAGTGGAATCATACGTACATTTCCAAGTAGGGCCGACACAGACCGCGCCGGGTTGCACCGAGCACGCCGATCGAGAGTTAACGTGATCGACGGTTAACTGACGGATAAGATCGGAAGATTAAACGTGTTGTTATGAGACATGATCAGTTTTAGAGTACTAGATGTCGTTTTGGAGACTGTCACGTTAGATTCAACAACAGATTTTTTGTTTTAAGAAGATTAGTTTCAAACTAAACTTAAACTACCGATATTTTCAACAACATCATCATCAGCCTATTAATGTTCCCACTGCTGGGACACAGGCCTCCTCTCTATGAGAGGAAATGGGCTATAATCCACCACGCGGGCCCAGAGCAAGTTGGTAGATGTCACATCAGTCACATGTCTTCGAATTTTTTGGTTCTAGGACATGCCGGTTTCCTCACGATGTTTTCCTTCACCGTTTTGAGAGCAGTGGTGATGAAATAAATTACACAAAGTAATGCGCCTGTCTGGATTCGAACCCACGACTTACTGTTCGTAAGTCGGGGCCGCCACCTCTGGGCCACCACTGCTCTTCCAACACCAGCCACCGCCAGCTCTTCAACAACATAAACACCAATATTTATTTATTTAAAAAAATACAAGCACCAAAATCAACTTCCCACATATCCCCATCAAATCCCTCTTCTAACACCACAATTCAACCATCAGTTTACCTCGAAATCGTCCAGATTCTAACCGACAGTTAGCCAATAGTATCACCGTTCACTCACCGGCTCGGCGTTGGAATGTAAACAAGAATTAATGCGGCTTCGTCGGAGCACGTTTGCTGAGAAAAACCCCTCTTTAATTAGCCAGCATCTCTCCAATGCTGGAAGAATGCTCATCCTTGCAAACCTTGGGATGATGGGAGGCTGTTCTGGTGGGATTTTTTTTAAAGAGATAATTTTCTGCTGGATTATAAAGGCATACAAGTAACGAACCACCAGATTTAGCAAAATGTAACGACAAAAAAACACTTTTGATTGCCAAAATTAGTAAATGATCACCAAAATTTATCCCCATTTTATTGTAAAATTAGAACCAAAAATTAATTTATGGACCACCAGAAATTGAACTGTTATGCAATTGCATCCGAGTCGAGGGAGACCTGGTCGACGGAGCCCCGCCAAGCAGGGCTTCTACTCCTGAATGGTTTATAAAAAAATATCCACAAAGGGTATGGCGGGGTCTATTCGCTCGCTTCGCTCGCTCATTCCACCCCGCCATACCCTTCTAACCTAACCTATCCGTGTCGGGGTGCCCCAAGTCAGCCTAGGCAAAACTAGTTTGTCATCAACAACCTCATTAAAATTTGGTGTTCAATTTACTAAATTTGGTGATCAATTGATATTTTAGGTGACAGATGTTAGTGGTCACAAAGTTATTTTTGGTGGTCATTATATTTTCCCCCGATTATAAACACACATGACATAAAATTGGGATTAGGTAGAAGTGTACCTAATAGTACACCCACATTTCGCCAGTTATGGCATATGGAGCAAGCCTATTGCCATCAACCGCGCACAAATTCAGGCTCCGTGGCTGCTACTGGGAAATTCCTGATGGAAAAACCCAATAACACTTTGCCCAGACCTGGGAATCGAACCTAGGACCACATGCTCAGCAGTCGCACTTGGGACCACTCGACCAACGAGCCAGTCAAAGGATTATAAACTTCTCCAGTAATACTTTAAAGCCACTTCAGCCTGCTTAGCAAGACCACCGTAGAAACGAAAGAGAATCGACAAATCTTTTACAAGACCACCGTAGAACCGAAAGAGAATCGACAAATCTTTTACAAGACCACCGTAGAAACGAAAGAGAACCGACAAAATGTTTTGTTCATTTTGTCGATTCAATGACAGATGAGCAAAAGACTGCCGATTCTTTTCGTTTCTACGGTGGTCATGGTACGCGGGCAAGTAGGATTGAAACAACAATAAACGATAGACTATACGAGGTCATGATATAGCAGCTGAGCTGAGACTCTCATAGCACAGTTAGGATCGGGACCACCTCACCTCATTATTACTAGCCGATCCGGACCCGAGGCGATGCCGTTACGGTGGGTATGTGTGCGATGTTAGGTATGGAGTTTTATAGAAAGAGTTCCGAACGGTTCTAGTTGGGCATATACTGGTTCCGTGCAGTGCTTATGACCTTTTTTTTTTTTCTTTTTTCGGATGGGAAATCAACTGACTTCTCTCGCTCTGGGCGGAGCAGGAGGGAGTGTCACGGTATCTCTTTTGAACAGTCCCGCAACCCCGGAGTGCTTATAACCTTAGATCAGATGGAGGATTAGAATCCTAGGATCAAAAAGAATTCAGGACTCCTTGTGATAATCTGTATGTTGTCTAGGAAAGTACGTATAGTAAACGACCCAAAAATTATTGCTTTTTAAAATGCCTATATAAAAGACAATAATATAAGTAATTTCTGTACATTCGTGGTTCTGGGAAAGATTATTTTATGCCCATCATTGTGATTTTGGTGTAGCTATGCCATTCTGGACGAAGAACCAGTTCATCTATTGAGTGTTACTGTCTTACTGATACTATTATTCAACCTGCTAACAATTTTGTTAGAAGAACTACTTAGTATCTAACACAAATAATCTAGATATTCAGCAAGTGATATTTATTCTGTGGTCTACTTCGACCATAGATTACGTAACAAAATATGGCGTGAAAGGAATTGATAAATCTAAGAATGATATTGTCAAAGTAGTGATTGCTACTGCTTCAGTTTGCCATCTTGAATCAATTTATTACCAAGGAATAGATAGTATTGGTAGATTTCTTAGAACCAGAGGAGCTCGTGGCTAATCGGGTCAATCTTTAGGTTAAGCCGTGCTTGCCTAGGTTGGTCTGTGGATGGGTGACCGCCTATTACATACCGGGTTTCCTCCGTGCCTCGGAAAGCACGTTAAGCTATTGGTCCCGGCTGCCATTTGTAGATCTTTGACAGTCGTTACAGGTAGTCAGTGGCCCAAAAAGTCTGACAACCAGTCTTACCAAGGGGTATCTTATTACCCAGTACTAACTGCGTTGTGGAGGTCAGATAGGCAGTCGCTCCATGTAAAATACCGGTATTCAGCTGCATCCGGTTAGACTGGAAGCCGACCCCAATAAAAGCTTGGGAAAAGGCTAGGCAGATGATGGTAGATTCTTAGAAGACTCCTGAAAATGCACCGTGAGCATCTATGTCAACAATTTCTATTAGATTTTGCAATGAATATAGTTTGCAATATAACATTAGCATCTTTGTCTTTGGTTAGGGCGCCCTTGGTCCCAGCACATCTAACTTGATTTAAAAGAAACTCTATGGAATTTCTTGCATGTTCTTCTACATAGACATCAACGTATTGGAACTGACAATTTACTAGTTATAACTTTCTAACCAACTGACCGACTCTTTGACGGTTCAAAAGTGCCTGAGAAATGATTTAAACGAAATAAAGTTTGAGCGAATTCTGGGCAGTCTGACCCCATATCATCTTAAGTGTCTAACCAGCGATTTAGATAAATAGCCCATTTTTAAAGTACAGAAAAACCCAATAGCCTACATCATTTTCTTCTAACAGCTGATCCCTATAATTTGAAATTGGAACTCTTTGAAATGACGGATCACCTGTCAAAGTGTCAAAATTTTTCAAACGTCAAGTGTCTGACAGGGCCGATAGGGTTGATAAGAGAACCTCTTGTGATACCTTATCAGCGAGATTCGGGGCCAAACACTATATCTTGAAGATTAGCTGATTTTAAATCGTTGGGAAATCCGTAAACATTGAGAGTTTTTACGGAATATTTTGGTGAAGGTTACTGCGAATATGTTTGGATTAGTTTTAGGGAAATATGTTTGCCTAGATAAGTATCTTAGAGTAGGTACTAAGCAGTCGGTATAAGTGGAATCCCTACATTGTGTTTTCTAAATCATACTATGAAAACAAAATTGTTCTAGAACCAAAAATTCGGAGACATCTGACGTCCATCTACCAACTTGGAATAAGCCAGCCAGAGTAGTGGGTTTTAAGCCCACGCCCTCTCGGAAAGAAGCGACTTTTGTCCCAGCAGTGGGAATATTTACCTTTTTTTATTTCACCTTTAACTTAATTCATCGAATCATCGATCCTAATATTCAAAGAGATACTTCAGAGATGATAGTCAAAGAGTTTGTCTATTTAGGACGCTGATGGGCTGGTATTTGTTTATATCACAGCATTAACTATTCTTATTTATCTTGAGAAATGATTATAGGACATTTTGACAGTTCGTTTGGAACGGAAGGATGTGTTCTAAATAACTTAAAACTTCATTAATATTCAGACTTGGTTCAAAAACAAGCGGTTGTAAGAAAAAAATGCGTTCAAAAAAACTTTCTCTGCTCCCTTCAATTCTAAAAATATCTCGAAAAAATTCCACGTAATGAACTCGGTAACTCATAATGTGTTTTTAAACTTTTTTTTTCTGTTTGTTTCAGATGCGATGGGTAAGAGTGCTTCAGGAAGGCATCATAAATCAAAAAGCAGCCCTTGTAAAAAGACTGTTACAGAAATTTCAATCTTCATAAAAATCCAAAAATAATTATGGGCCGCAGGACGTTTTTTTCTTCAGCACAATAAGTCAATCGGCCTAACACTAGGAGTCCGCTCAAGATTCGCCTCGCGTCGTAAAATTTGATTAGGTCATTAAAACCAGTTAATTTATAGGCGTTCGAACAACTCTCATTTGCCATAAACACACAAAAACCAACCATAAAACTGTGCCATAACGCTTTTTATACTCAATTTGCGTAAACGTCGTTTATGACCTTCTGAAAACTGCTTTTCGCGCGTGTAATCTAAAATAGCCTTTGTAGTAATTAATTGTACGGTGCAAAACTGTTTAGAGAAATAAATTTGGAATGCTGTTCTTTATTGGGAATAGCAAGTCACATTGGTGACGTCATAAGTTATGTATGGACCAATCAATGAATAATCTTTACCTTTTTAAAGGCTGACATGCAAAAAAATATGGCTAATGATGTTAAATTATGCATGTAAGTGATAGCTAGACTGTCTTGCCAGACATTTGAATTATTATAAGCATTCCTTTACGCAAAGAAGGTATTGTGGGGCTTCTATAGATATACCGCTAGTCCATATTGTAAAACATGCAAATAGTATTATTTGATTAACAGAATAGAGCGTTCATAATTAAACAAAACTGCATCGTCCAATCAGACTACAATGTACGAATATTTAAAAACGGAATTAAAAAAGCAACCTCGTATCGCACGTCATTTCCAAAAAAACCAATTCCAATTTTAAAATATTTAAAAAATATAAAATTACGTATTCATTTCAATCCCGTTCGAATTTTAAAGCATACAACGTTCGGAAACGCGTTCCGTATTTCTGTGAAATCCCATAATTCCGTCAGTCCGGAAACGCGGTATTCATTTAGTGCAAAATTCTGTTGATGCATAAAATAAATTAAATGCAAACAATATCAATCGGACATGAGAACACACTCGGGCGTTGGTACAGCTATTTATCATAAAATACGAACGTTGCGCTGAAATTGGATAGTGCTATCTCTTTCACACCTTCTGGGATTGACAGAGAGGTCCGTGAGGAGGTTTTTTCTTTGTTTCAAAGCCGTGCTATCGGGTTGTCCGTCTGTGCGTTGATTTGCTCGCGTCGGTATCGACTCACAATATTAATTAATGGTAGAATAAGCTTTGTTTCTTTCGACTTGATTGGGATCTGCATATTTCTGTTCAGTTAATGGTTCCGTATGTTTAGATTGGTAGATTATGCAAGGAATTTTAAGTTGCTATTATATGTACTTTGACACCGCTTTCTCTTGTTATCTTGTTTATGGTATCAAATCTTGCGGCAGTTTTTAGAAGAAAATAACAATGTTCTTTTAAAAATATGTAAATCAACTAAATAAATAATAAATAAATAAATAAACATTTATTTCTAGCAATTACGGTTTTTTCACTAAAGTGGATGTATAGGAAGAAAAGAAAATAAAAACCAGGAAACCTAACAAAAACAAAAACAATTTTTGTAGCAATTCTTTAAAAAAAGAACACACTTCTAAACAGTTTCTTCATTTCAAAAAAGCACCGCAGGCCCCTAAATTTGATTAATGGTTCCGCAGCAAAATAACACAGCTCGCAATAGCATTGATTCCTATCTATTGTTAATACTACTTGTTAATTACAAACGCGATAGATAACCACGGTTGTAACCGACATTGTTTTACCCGCCGGCGAAACGGGGTAAGTGGGAAATTCATGTTTTTTTTTTGTTATGTTGGACGTTGGTATGTTTTTTTTATGTTGTAGTAGCCATGTTGTTTTTTTTTGTGGTGTTAGGAACAATTTGGTTTAAATATAATATGAATTGTAATGTTTAATATTGTAAATTATGAAGAGAATAATTTAAAAAGCTCTTATTCTTTACCGTGGTTTTGTGAAGTTTAAACTTGAGTATTAAGTACAGGATCACTTGTAAATGATCTGTAGGATTTGGATATTTCTGATACATACCTAAGCCGGATTGTAAGTAAAATAATAATTTAGTAGGGGCTAACTTCGAAAAACTCTAAAGCAAAAAGTAAAAAAAAACAAACCTGAAAAATTCATCCGTTTCCAAAAAAAAAAAAAAATGTTTTTACAGCTATTCAAAGTATTATCTTAATAATTACACATATTATAATTATTAAAATAATATTTTAATAGCTCTTATTTAATAGCACCTCTATGGTTTTGTGAAGTTGCAACTTGAGTATTACAGGACCACTTGTAAATGATCTGTAGGATTTGGATATTTCTAATAGATACCTACCTCTAAGCCGGATTGTAAGCAAAATATTAATTTAGTAGTGGCTAACTTCGGAGAACCTTCATAGAAAAAGTAAAAAAAAACGTGACAAATTCACCCGTTTCCAAAAAAATTGCAACTACGTTTTTTTTACCCTCCATGTTTTCACTTAATTCATGATTTTCTTGTCCAAAAAAAGTTACAATAGGTACTTGTAACTTTTGCTGTCTATTTAAATATTTTCTTCACTCCCATCTTGTTCTTCATGTAGCAGTTCTACCACAACTTACACAATATCGTCGGTAGCAGCGTATTTTCCATCTTAAACATAAAGTTATCTCAAAAAATCTTCCATAAAACTAGATCTTCGCTCACAAATCTGTCTGACTCCATGATGCATGAGAGAATAACACACATTGTGCTGCTAATTATCTTCACGTGTTACTAACAGTACTCTATCTAGGGAAACGAATGCTAGTGAAAAAGTGTGATCCCATAAATTAGAAATAACGTGTCTGCGTTCATTTTTGTAATTAAGAGCTTGATTGTGGAATGAGTTTTGATTGATGTCGTTGGTTTTGATTTTGATTTCATTGTGTGAATATGCAAGATAGTTAGATAATCCCCCTGTTGGATAGGCCGACGATTTTTAAAAGGTATAGCTGTACCCTATCCTCCGATTTCCCATCCAGTCCGTCTGGATGCAATGGGGAGCTTTTTTTCTTGATTTGAACTGAACTGCGTTTCTTTAAACATCATCATCATTATCGGTCTCCTCTCATGATGAGAGGGAATGGGCTATAATCCAACACGCGGGCCCAGTGCGGTGGGTTGGTAGATGTCACATGTCTTAGAATTTTTGGTTCTAGGACATGCCGGTTTCCTCACGATGTTTTCCTTCACCGTTTTGAGAGCAGTGATGATGAAATAATTTACACAAAGTAATGTGCCTGTCTGGGTTCGAATCCACGACTTACTGTAAGTCGGGGCCGCCACCACTGGGCCACCGCTGCTCACATCCTCAAACATCGTAGGATGATATTATATAATATGGTTTCATAGGATATTCCATCATCACCTAATTATTATGGTATATTCGCTAATATAGGCCTTTCCCATTTTATTTTACTATCAAAGTCTTAATTTGGTAATTAAGCATGGTGAAGCCTGCAAACTGGTGATTTACAAGTGATAGTCATCCAACATGTACCAGCATAAGAACACAATACTTAGAGATGAAAACTGTCACTTGTTTCCGCGTCTCCTAGAACAGAGATCCGATCTATAAGCACATAAATCACAACTAATATAAATTGCTCTAATACCGTCTACGTTATACCGTACTATATTACCATTCCTTTCATCTCCAGCCTCCGTTGAACCCTATGTAACTGAGACATTATGCTTCATAACCTCCAATCAAGAAGTTGACTCACTGCAGTCATTCATTATAGAATTATGACCGATGATAATTGTCCGTTTAGCAAAGAATGATCTAAGTAATTTGTTACAAATCACAATTAAAGATCCTGCTGATAGTAGCTGTCAGATTGAAGTCCGATTAGCTCGTGTTTGCTCAGTTTTTGATGGCATCGTGTGCACTAAAAAGTATGCTCATTATGCGTACTAAATGAGCCTGTTGAACGTATCATATCAATCTAATGCTCGAAGCAGTAGCAGTATAACCGCCGCTTTTTGCCATCACCAATGCCCAACTGAATGTAAGATTCAACATCGCAACCGCAACGTCCACAAACTCATTCATTCATTGAGAATTTACAACCATATTTTATGTGAACATAAACTTATAATGCCAACATCACCGCATTAAGAGTCTATCAAACAGAAGGCTCTATTCGATCTAAATTGCAAAACAGCTATCTCAAATGTTCCCACCGTAAAATGGTAAACATAACCTATAAACCGAAATCCCGCCAAAATCCGTTTGACAAGTGCACAAACGGGCCAATGGCGCGTACACATTCAAATTTCGAACGCAACATTCAAGATGGCGACCTTCGCGAGTCATATATCAATCGTGATTTACGCACCGCAGCCACGGCCGGTCGACGACCGCCCGAATTTCGTTCAGAAATGCACTCAACGAGTAATTTATTTGTTACCATCTATTATTTTGTAGACTCGCAAGGTCCTAAACACAGCTGACATTAATATATCATTTTACGCGACGTCGACCCGGTTCTCTGTCTCGCTTCTACATGCTAACGTGACGTAAGAGCGAAAGGGATGGGCTAGGGGCAGAGTAGTTTGCGTTTTCACTTTTTATAGTAGCAATATATTTGATCAGCTGATCGTAGTGACGTTTACTGCCCGTGTGTCAGTGTAGTGTTTTTCATAATTTATATTGTAGTAGGTATTTTTTACTCTCGCTTGCTGTAGGTCGGGGTTTTATTTATATATTGAATATTCATCTAAATATTGTGTATCGACTTCTGTTGAGCTGGCCTATAAATTTAATGGGCGGTCGGTTTTTGGTGAATTTTCACGTTTATTTATTGTTTATTTTGTTATTAAATCATTTGGTGTGTAAATTTTAAATTTATCGGATGTGCCGTTCTGTTTGGTGGTGATAATGGATTTTTGGTAAAGTTTGCCAGTTTATGGTTTTAGGTCTATGTTATGTTGTTATTTATTTGTTTTAATTATCGAATATTTTATGATTTTAAGCCTTCGGCTTCTATTAAATTTAATCCTTTGACTAACGTGACGATGCGATACGTAAAACTAGGTAAAAGCGTCATTTATCGAAAATTAGACTTAGGTTGTTTGACTAATCCAATGTTTAGTATTTAGACTATTTAACGAATATTGTGAAAACTATCAAGTATCAATTCTAATGTTCTAATTCATGACGCCAGGCCTAGACCTAGGCTAAAAAATAAAAAGGCCTAGACCTAGCCTTTTTTTTTCGGATGGGAAATCATCAAATGCCTCCCGCTCTGGGCGGCACAGAAGGGAGTGTCAGACTTTTACTGACTAAAACCCATCCATGTTCCTTCATCACCCTTTGTGTTCCAGGGCTACTACGGTATCATCTCTTTCGAACAGTCCAACAGCCCCGCTTTACCTAGGCTTGACCTACTGACAATGCCAATCATTAATATCACACAGTTACGTAATGAATAGGGTATTTTACTCTCTAAGAGAAAAAATCTAAAAATATAATATTGAGATAGCTTAGGCAAAAAGCAGTCGGAAAACGTTAGTTTTATTTCTCAAAATAGCAAACTAAATATTAAAATTCAACTCAAAGGTTTCCGCTTTTTTAATCTGTTTCATAACACCATTATAGTAGTCGCCATGTTATTACGTCATACGGCTATGTAAACTTAGAAGCGTCAACTGTCAACTTCAAATAACACTGCATTTGTTTACACAGCCAACTGACGTCATGATGACCACAGAGCAATACTCCACTGCGTCCAGCGTTTTCGTCAAATTACGCGCGAAATTTGAAAATGCTAAATTTAAATTTAATGCATTTTTCTAAAATGGGTGTAATACCCTATTCTAGATAGAGCATTCTAGGTTCACGTTTAGAATTACAGCCAGGATGCTTGGCCAGGAGCCTCATCTGTACGAAGTAGCGAGTCATCATTCACCACCCGGACCTCTTTTGGTTTAGGACATACCAGTTTCCTCATCAATCCTTCCTTTTTGGAGCAGTGGAAGATAATGAAAGAAATAGGCTAGTTTCCACCGTCAATAAATTGCAAATCTATTTATACTTAAAGTACTTACGGGATAATATCCGTGGTTTTCCATATTGATGAGCTCCCGATATTTCGACGCTATTGCAAGCATCATAATCGCGGGAAAACTGAAGAGGTATACCGTCCTCACGATTACGAGCTATGGCCGATGAGATGAGAGACACAAATCGGCCATAGCTGAACATCTGCTGGACTCAGGGCCAAATCACTGGATTGATTTTCATAAACCACAAATTTTATCTAACGACCGATACTACATCCCAAGGCTAACCAGAGAAGCTATTGAAATTTCAAAACACAAAAATTTCAATCGTGAGGACGGTTTTAAACTATCAAGTACGTGGAATCCAGTGATAAACCTAATAAAAAATAACATGCGTCTCCACTATCAAGAAAAACCTAGTGATACCGTGAGTGCGTTTTGTCGCGATTTACAATCGAGTTCCAGTAGTGCGCGTAATAAAAGACTAAGAAAGAGGGTAGACAGATTTGTCTGCTCATAATAATAATTTTCGCCTCACCCGCATACCTCTTCAGTATTCCCGCGATCATGATGCTTGCAACAGCGTCGAAATATCGGGAGCTCATCAATATGGAAAACCACGGATATTATCCCGTAAGTACTTTAAGTGTAGTGAAAAACCGTGAGTCTTAAACAGTGCAAATCTATTTATTCTGTCAGTTAGAGTATTGGAAAATAATGGACACGTATTTTTTGTTTTTGTAAATCAATGTAGGTATATTGACAAAGATAAAACGCATCAAAACTCGAGAGTGGGGGGGTTTCGTGTATGACGTCACAACGCACAAAAAATTATAGCACGGCGTGACGTATTGAGAATTTTAAAAGCGTCGTATCTTCGTCAACTTTGGTTTACGTAACAAAAGAAAAAATACGCGTCACATTTTTTTTGATAATCTAACTGACGGACTAATTAGATTTTTCAGGACAAAAGCCTATTGCTCAAAGTACCTACTTATGGTGTCGGACGTAAAGAATATCACCCTCCCATATCTTCCCGTGGGTGTCGTAAGAGGCGACTAAGGGACTGACCAGAGAATGGGCAGCAGCGTTCTCTGTGTTTTTGTAACAACCGTGCTGTGATCGCCAACCCGCCTGCCAAGCGTGGCGATTATTGCAAAACCTTCCTTTGGGGGAGGCCCATGTCCAGCAGTGGACGTCTTTCGGCTGAAATAATGATGTTGTTGAAGCTGCATAGCCTGTATCCGATCCCGCAACCTACAACGCGTGTTTCCTAACCCACCACCGCTTCACAATTCTTCTACTCTTAACGAAGCCGAAAGGTACTTGTTCTCCCCGTCATTGCAATCATTTTTTTGTTCTACACCATACCTGGGAACCTTCTAGTTACGGAGATATTGGGGGTCAAAGTTCCAACTTTTTGACAAGTTTTTTTTTTTATTCAACTTTTTAATGTAAGATCTTTACTTTAAACTCCTCCATGACCCCCGTACTATTCAATCCATCCATCAGCACAATGTTTTGAATGCGTTACATTGAGTTCTACCACAAAACATGATTTTTCACCCCAAACAAAAAAGTCGTTTCCCAGCAATAATTTTTGTGTAAAGTTACTTAGTCTGATGTACAGAATGCTTGGTTGACGGCTTCGTGATGAGTCTGTTTACACCCTGTAACCCGCCCATAGACTGAAGATATTTCAACCTCGTCTGAAATAGCTCACATAAAGCTACACCATGTCATGTTATATAAAGGTGTGCGCACACTGAGTGCGTGCGTGAAGCACACGTGGTCCCCGTAAATATTTTTGGACGCAATCGATTTCCGAAATCCATTCGGTACCCCCGCGCCGCGCCGCGCCGACGGTTGGCTATGGCAGTAGTGTGGACATGCCTGAATTATGTGTGGAGTTGTTTGTTAGAAAAAATATAGAATTGTTATATTTTGAAACAGCTATGGTTTATCATTTATTACTTATTGCAGAAAGAGGATTCGGAATGTGTAATCTATATATACTAAACTAGTATTACTAGTATAAAGAGGTAAAATTTGTTTGTAAGTTTGTATGTATGGAGGGTAATCATCGAAACTAATGATCCGATTCCGAAAAGTCTTTCACTAACGGAAAGCTACATTATCGCCGAGTGTCATAGGCTACATTTAAGACGTTTCCGTGGGTTAATTTCCGTACATAACGGGAGCGAAGTCGCGACACTCGCGACCAAAGCGAGTTTCATAGACAGATGGTGCCAAGACAAGAAGCAGTCGTTTTATATAACGAACTGATGTCCCGCGGTTTCACCCGCGTAGTTCCCGTTCCCGTGGGAGTACGGGAATAAAATATAGCCTATAGCACTCACGAATAATGTAGCTTTCTACCAGTGAAACAATTTTTAAAATTGGTTCATTACTTCCGGAGATTACCCCCTACATACAAACTTACAAACTAATGTTACCTCTTTATAATAATAGTATAGATAATAGTATAGATTACAACAGGATTGTTATAAATATAATTATGCTAGTCTCATAATTTTATGACATCGTTATCACTGATAGACTGGAAGCCGAATCCCATCATAGTTTGGGAAAAAGCTAGGTGGATATCGCTGATTGAATTTCCCTTCAGCCCCCTAGTTTTTCCTACAAAATTCTTAATAAACTTGGTCATATAACTTAATCATTTTAGCAATAACCCTGCTATTAATTTCTGTATTTTTTTCTGAAATTCTTTTCTTTCCTACAATCTTCTCTTCCCGATCTCAAAATCTTTCAAAAACCTTACAATTCTCAACCAAATCTTCAGCCCAAAAACTCGCCAAGTCGCCGCGTCGCATCCATCTAAATCGTTCGACATTACCGCGTATCGTACCGCCTGGTATCATTAATCTACGTGACAGTTCAAAATTTAGTTACAGAGGGTTCCCGCGGCCCCCCCTCCCGCCTCCGGCCCCCCTTCACCCCCGCAGCCCTCCACGCAAGTTTTTGAGGGATGCCTAACTGTCTACAATTCTACATGGTTAACTATCGTTAGTGAGCAGAAGCTCTTGAAATGTGGTGGATTGTGGTGCAGCCATTGAGGGTACCTAGTATGGTTTTGTTTGGTTGGAGGGTAGTCGAGGAGTGGATGAGCAGGTTGGTATTGGTGGTGGTGTGAATTGTGGAAAAGTTGCTGGTGCGAAACTGTCAAAAAGACAGGAGTCAAAAAAACATATGATAATGATAAAAAGAGTCGCATTGTTGGTCTTAAAACTTAACTAAGTCAAGAAGCATAAGACGATAACTGCTAGCAATATGGCAGTATATTACGACCAGCCTATGACTTATAACCCAGCATAGCAGTCTTCATAAACAGCACGCTCTTCGCTACATTCACCAGTAGACCCAATGTCCTCTTGTCACACAACGCATAACACAAAATAACAAATGCGTTACCAACCTAATTTAAAACGCCAATAACAATAAACTAACAGGTTGCAATAAATGTAAGTCATCGCAATATGAACAAAACTTATTCATGAATATTTACTTACACCCTCTGCCGTGATCTGAAGCTATAACTGAACCCTATAACAATAACTTAACTATCGGTAAGATCATTAAACTCTCAATCGAAATTACTAGGCTCGCAGGAACATACAGAGTTTCACTTGAAACTAATTAGCGTAGTCTACAGAGCGCTTTTCACAGGCTCGCCTGTTACTGGCAGGCGCCGCGGGGCGTCTTCGCTTCCGTGTACGATACATTGTGGAAACTCTGCGCTTGTCCTGCTACCCTGGTGAATTGGGATCGATATTGAGGCGCGGCCATGTACTCTTGTGGATAGCGTGATGGTATTTTGAAGGTTGTGGTTGTTAGGGAAGAGTTTTGGTGTCTGTTTGTTCAGAAACATTGGATATGAGAACTGGTTTTTGTCTTTATAATCTCTTGTAGCAATGCTTTGCTAAAGACTTCTTAAAGAGTCACCTATGATTAATTTAGAAGCGTCAGAAGCGTAAAGAACTTCACAAAAGCATTTTGACAACCTGCAGTTGAACACCATTGCAGGGCAGCCTCCTCTCCTTTTCCAAACCGAGACACGTCCCATCTTCATGATGATTTTCCACTTCCCACTTCCGGCACCCATCATTACTTTACCCAAAAGCCTCGTTAGCAATCAAGATACTTACAGATACATAACTAAAAGCATCAAAACAGCTAATCAGCACAAAGTAACGAAGCATACAGCACGAAGGCTCGTGTGTAATTTTTCTCAAACCCGCCATGAATAATCAAATTTTTCTATACATACCGTTTATACCGTCACGACCCAAAGGAGGAACGTCATAAAATACAAATGTAAATATACCAAATCAAACC
Organism: Xestia xanthographa; assembly: GCA_905147715.2. Classification (NCBI taxonomy): domain Eukaryota; kingdom Metazoa; phylum Arthropoda; class Insecta; order Lepidoptera; family Noctuidae; genus Xestia; species Xestia xanthographa. Next base: position 27,597,116 of record LR990652.1, read on the forward strand.
TTAATATGTCCCTCGTAAAGTTGGCATTTAAGTGTCCGTAGCGCTAGGGTTGTGAAATTTATGAAAATGACGAGCGGAACGTTCGACCCTCGTGACTGGCAGAATTCTGTGCCAGAGTGTATTTTTACTTTTTTTTTTATTACATTCTGGTGGTATTACTCGATTTTTAATATTGTGTTATATATTTGAATGGGTTGAACAAAAAATACTTGAAATGTTAGCATTGTCTCTGAAGTTGGGTTTTGTTGGGTAATTGTTGGTTATGTGTCGAGGTTCTAGGTCAAGTTTTGTTTAGTAAGTTCATTGGCACTTTTGTTTGATCAATACTTTTCTGAAAACGTGAGATGTTTCCTTTGACATTCATCTTAAGAAATGTTAGACACAATACCTATCTAAGCATTTGGGTACCGTCGGGTACCAAAAGAAAAGAATTTCCAGCTGCTTCTGGGTTCCATGACTCAGCTAAAACCCCAGATTGGTAAAATTACCCATAAATAGGTAGGTCCTGTCAAGCAATCGTTACACCACAATTTAAAGTCCATTAAAACGCAAATAAAGCCTTATTTAACAAAAATATTCGCATATAACTTACGCATACTTCGCGTGCCTATAAAACTTAATTTTATTACAACATTACATAACTCTCAATTCGACAAAACTTGTGACAAATAAATCGATAATTTTTCGTCGTTACCACATTATCGAGGTCGATAAAAAAGGGACACTCGCCCACCCCTATAAGTACAGTCAGCTAAAATTTTTGCTAGCTCATCGCATCGCGTTACATGTGTTTGGAGCTAGCTGTACCGCCCAATGCACTACGTGGCACTATCAAATTGTCATTAGTGATACCACCCTCTTTAGTTTTTTCTTTTTGAGTTACTTTCATTTGGATCAGGGTGCCTTGTTACATTCATGAGGTCATTCACGCCCAGGTTGAAAAGTGGATGGGTGGGTGATGCACCTGTTTTTTTCTTTGTTTTTTTCCGAATGCCCTAGTAGTTTCTTGACGTATGGTAGGTACTAAGGACCCCAATTCTTGCCTTCATGGCCACAACTTCGACTCTAACAACTTTTTTAATTGCTTTCTAAGACTCCCATGCAAGAAGAGATAGATCTTATTAGGAGCCGCCTCCACGAGCGAGAGAATGGCGGCGATTCAACGTATTTTTATACGTAAAATATCGTCGCGTTTCTCTCGCTCGTGGAAACGGCCCAAAAGAGAGTGTCTATAAAAACGTGGCAAGGACGATAATATCGCCGCGATTCTCTCGCTCGTGGAGGCGGCCCCAGGGCTCGTACCAGCTCTTTTATGGCTATTTTTCCCTATTGAGAATACTGTTACTGTTAGCCTGCTTCATCCCACAGTTGGGCAAGACTTCTCCTTATGATTTTTCTTTTTAAGCTTATAAAAGAACAGCAGATTCACTAGGCCAAGTAATTACTCGCAAAGGCTCATTTAATTCACCCGACCACTCAATAAAAACGTACAACTAGTTGCACCGTGCAAGCACTACTACATACGGCCCGATGACCTATCAAATGACGTCACAAGACGCCATGATGGATGTGTCAAGGTCAAGTTTGACAGCTGTCAGCGGCAGTCTGAAAAACGCTGTCACGAGTAATGGATAGGCTTCCTGGACGCCTTTTCGGGGTCGACGCACTTCGCTCGATATTATTTACGATTCTGATGTTTTGTAATGTCAGTAGGTTATGTTTTTGTTGACTTGAACTTCTTTTAAGGACATAATAACGTCACGGTTTTATAACTTGAAAGGGTTGGTAGAGGTCTCATTTGCTAGTTATATTTTAAGTACCATGAGAAGCGTGATTTTTCCTATGCTATAAACAACACATTGGTATAGATACTGCCTTAAAAAGAAGACGACAATAGCAGTTCCTATTGAAGTAATGTAATCTGAACAGTTTATGACTTAAACAAAGTTGGGATGGAGTGCAGACCAAGTAAGTACTTCATCAAAGGATATGATTTTTTGCAGTGCGTGATAAGCAAGCTATGACGAAGCTATCAACAGACGTGATGACGACACCAAACAGAAGCGACGTACGGCTTACTTACTTGGAGGTATACGTAAGATTTAGACATAGACAAGTCAGCCAGCACAAAAATTGAAACCAAAGATCAAAGACAGCCTTTTTTTATAGCTGAAACCCTTAACCACCCTTACAAAACACCACTGACACCAAAATTACATGAAAAAGTGCCCGAAAGCAAACAAACAGTTAGAGTAGGTACTCTATCGATCTGCCATCCCGTCTGTATCTACAGATGAGTTATAAGACAGATCTATGGACCATCCCTCGACAAGGCAACGACCCTTAACCCACACAACTGATTTACAACCCTCCCATTCAAGCAATAGAGCACATTTTGAAATGATCACTCTAAGCTTTCTTACGACGTTACAAAGTCTGCGTATTGACGTATCAAGTTTAGTAAGACAGTAAAGACAGTCGTTCTCAAGCGATAATGAGCTTTATTGTCTTAGGTATAAGTGCTGGGCGGTTGGGCGGCCCGCCCAAACCTGGGCGGGTGCAATTAGAAATGCTTTTGAGCTAAAAATTATATTTTTTCTTCTTATTTTTGGATTATTAGCTGCTGTGTTTGCGAATGTGAGTTATCTTGTTTTTGTTTTGGATCTTAAAAAGGGTTGGAGTTAGTTAGTTATTGAACAACAACTGTACACCTTATTTACACTGAGTTAGTCATATTCTAAGATCACTTTAAATGTGTATAGGTTTTTCTTGTTTCTATTCTACTGTATCTAATTGAAAATTGGATGTAATATCAACAGCAACACTAGAATATTCCACCAATGGCTTTAAAAATCTTATTGGATGTATCATCTTCATCATTTTTCTGACCGTAATCCAAATTATTTGGGGTCAGGTCAGCGCAGCAACTCTTCTTCTTCATACTTCTCTATTACTCGTAATCTCAATCTTACCTGATGTATATTCCCATTAAAACTTACGAAATCTTCAGTCTGTTGTCTTAGGTTTTGTAGCTTTCTAGTTGGAATAGTGTCTTTATACTCATCTTATCATTGACGGCATTGTTCTTCCTACTGCTGAGTATATTGGCCTCGTCTCTTGTAGGCCATGCTTCCCTGGTCTCCGCTATCTTAACTCCTAACTACTTTTTGCATATCTTATCAATACCTTCCTTAAATTTAATCTCCACAATATCTATCCTTTCCATATTGCCTCAAGCCAAGCCAATCTCCTCAAGCCTACATATACATCAAAACATGTCCACCAATTTCCAAGCTCAGTTTTAACACACAAACGAACACTTCCTACATGCAAGGGGCGATCAGTCGGGCTCAAAGGCAGTTACTCCGATACTATCGCCGTCCATTAAGGAAATTGGTTTATGTGAGGTCGTGGTGGCCCATTGTTGAGGTCCTAGTCGATCGGGTGAGCTATAGATGTATTAGCTCAGTTGGGCTTAAGAAGCTGTTGGATATAGCTTGGTTTTGAGTTTTAAAGGGACCAGCGGACTATTTGTTATACTGTACTTTTTTTTTGTCTTTTCGGTGTAGATGTTGTGAATTGGCTTTAGAAGTCGTTTCTTTTTGGCTGAACATCCATAGGGGTAAGTAGAAAATACAAAACGACACCTGCCAAGTCCAACTTTACAAAAAAAAAAACAAATTTAAGTTTTTTATTTGATTCGCAGTTTGTAAAAACTTTTAAATATCAAAAACATAAAAAATAAAAGCTTCAAAGAAACCCTCTGACAGCTGGTGCTATACCAGGCGAGCATAAAACACGCAGAGGCAGCGATCAGAAAAAGTGAGTGATTTATCGTGAGAAGGGACATCTTCTGCGCCTTTGTGTCCCTGGTACAGGTATCGGCAAGTGCTAGGAGACCGGTTGGGGTAGGCAGATGTGTAGTTTAGTCTTTGTTTTGTTGGTTTTTGTCGCCTTGTAGAAATCTAGGGGGTAAGCAGGTATTAAAGATTTTCCTAGGGCTATAAATAATTAAGAAAAAAAATATCTTCTTATCAACAAAACCACCAAGAAAGGATTGTTAATAAATGACTTAAAAATTCACAAGCATTTCGGAGGATGTAAACGCTCCGGCCGTATTTAAATTAAACCCAATTTGAACAATCTAGCATCAACAAAATAACACAGTATCTCAACATTTCAACAATGAAAATAAAAAAGGAACAATTATAAAAACCCCTTAATTCGACCGAAAACGGCAAGAACCGAGGTGTGTAGTTAAAACATTAATGAATAGTTGTTATTGGCTGATATTAATTGTAGCCCATATAAATTATGCCCCTTTGTGAAGATTTTAACGTTTGATTCGTACAATCACTGTTATTAAAATGCGCGAGGGCTGTGTCTCTCAAAGTTTTTGAAAACCACAAAATTAAAGGTTTTTTTAAGGCTTTTTGGTACGATCTTGTTATTGGTAGGTAACGCTTATTTTTGATAAAAAGGTACCGGCCGAATACATAACATCTTCTTCTGTAGAAGTCGGTCAAAGAAACACCCGAAATTTTTAAAAAGTCAAAAAATATTAAAATATTTTTGGACTTTTTTTGACCATGAAAAAAGTTACATGTGTCTTATTCGTTAAAAAAAATCTAACTGGTCACCTTTTTAACATACTCAATCCCCCTGTTCTACCCAAGTAAGCTATCTCACATCTGAACACCCACTTGAAGTTGAGAACCACAGCACCGAAGAATGATAGAAATCAAAACATTTTCGACGCAACAATTGTTTTAATTCGATGAAAAAAAGAAAGAATTATGAACGGTAATTACCGTGTTTTAACTTGAAGCAGCCCATTGTTATTTACTCTTATATTTTACTTTAATTGCTTTTTAATAATCAGTTATGAATGCAGGTTTATGTACATGGTAATGTTTGGTACGTAAATAATAATTGAAATTGTAATGTTTAACGTAAAGCACGCGTTACCCCGTTGGTCCCGGCTGTCATTGTAGATCTTTGATGACATGTAGGTCTTTGATGACATGTAGATCTTTGATGACATGTAGATCTTTGATGACATGTAGATCTTTGATGACATGTAGATCTTTGATGACATGTAGATCTTTGATGACATATAGATCTTTGATGACATGTAGATCTTTGACAGTCGTTACAGGTAGTTAGTGGCCCGAAAGTCTGACATATCTAACCAAGGGGTATCAGGGGGGGGGGGGGGGGGTATTAGGGGTAGGGGTATTATCCAGCACTAACTGGGTTGTAGAGGTCCGATAGGCAGTCGCTCCATGTAAAATACTGGTATTAAGCTGCATCCGGTTAGACTGGAAGCCGACACAAACAAGGAGAGGTTCATCAAAGTTCCTAACAATATTTTAAGGCCCTCACGAAAAATCTGAGTGCCTTTCGAACATGCATATTCTTTAGTTTCTGTAATGATAGAACTAGGTATGTGTTCCTCGCATGAGTTTGTAAAATTTTCTTGCCAATTTTGTACCGTCTTTATTATTAATTTATTTTACAATATCCTAAATTACTTTTGACAATACACTGGCTGTAAAAATAAAACCACATCGATAAAAAATACACTCACCTTATAAAAAAAAAACAAATTCAAAGTAATTACAAATTGAAATTAAAATTGGAAGTGCGACAACCAAGTAATAAACTACGACTTATCATAAACGTTATTACTGTCATTTTTATTCATACTATGTACGCGTTTAAAACAATTTTACACTTTAAAGCAACGCGTAAAGTCGTCGATGAACACAATTTTTAATTCCTCTGTCGTTAAATTTACGCTTTCCTTAGCTGAATATCCGGTCTCAAGTAGTGTTATGTTTTTTTTTCTGTAGTCTATAGTCGTCACACATGAGATACGCAACGGGGCATATTTAGGCAATTTCCTTAACAAATCCCCCGGTCGCGCCCTCCACAGCTCCACACAGAGGTGTGTACCCTCTGCCCTAGCTGATATTCACCAGGTTATTACAATTTTTCGCGTTATGAATATCGTCGCGAATCCCCCACTAATGCCCCCTCGCCCGGGGACTCACACCTCAGCAATTTTACTTTAATTCTTATTTAGAGTGCCGCCTTATTTCGGTTACAAGATTTTTAGTATTTGTTTATGGCGTTAACTTGTACCGTGAGCTGCGATGGGGTAATTTTCGCTTTTTTTCAACGATGTAATTCTACTTTATGTTTTCGAGTTTAAGTTTGCAGTTTGCGTGGGGTTGGGAAAACGCAAATAGGCTGTAAAGGTACCAGGGTAGCAAGAGATGGAGCTGTTTAGAGTCAGAGGTCAAGGATTTTTATTTGTTCGAAAAGTGTAGCGTTGTCGGTGTGTGTGTGACGTCACCGGGCCGCTATCAATCATGCATGCACCATTGCGCCGCGCGCGCTTTTGTTCGAATTACGAATTTCGAAAAAGGAACATAAAGCGAGAGAAAATTATGGTGGTTGCGTTCTTTTTAAATATCGGTCGCCCCCCGCTGTGCTGCGCTGTGGTTGCTGCACCGACGCGACATAACTTATTATTTTTCAATTAAACAGTAAAATGAGCAACGTATTGCGACGCCATTTCTTTAGTAAAAGCATTGCACGTTCGTTGATTACCCGGCGGAACTAACGGCATGAGGCGCGACCCGCTGCATTACTGAACACAACAGTATACACTGTGACACCGTTAAAAAAGTAGCGAAATTGCTAATGGTGTATGATATTGCCTCCCCTTATTTTTGGGGTAAGAAAAGACTAGGGGCGGCAACACCTTCGTTCTCCCAGGAGGTGTTTTTTTGAGTCGAGTATTTTTTCGTTTTTTTTTCTGTATGTTTTTTGCGTAATGACGTTGGGGCCCTGAGAGAGTTGGAGGAATCCATTAGATAGGCGGGAAGAGCTTAATGTAGGTTTTTTTTGTCCCGAATCGAAATCGGTTGAAAAAGCGATGTCGCATGTGTCAGAAAAGACATTAGTACGAGTTGTTTGTAATGGTAACAACGACGGACCATAGACTATGTAGTTATAAAACATTAAAGAAAAACTTACAAATGGCAAGTTAAATCTTATTTACATATATAAATATTTATAATAAGTAAACGCGTCTTTTCTGCTATTATAATCTAACAAAATTTTGAACAAATTTTGGTGAGAAGGCAGACCAAGTATGTACAAACGGTTTTTAATTGTGTGGGTACTAAAAAAATACGTTTTAATTGCCACATCGTGCGTAAATGAAAGACGTAGCAATTATAGTAACGTAGATATTATAATGAAAGTTTATGGCGACTTTATTGCACGTATACAAGATAACAAGGTAATATAAAAACACCAACAGAAGAATTTGGTGTTAATAACTAAATAAACGTAGTGTCAAATAATTCCCACATGAAAAATGATACACTCACCGAAGAATTTAAGTTCATTGAAATTAATAATAGGATTGAAGAACTAACTAACAATACTATAGAAACAGATAAACATTTTGATAGTTTTATGGACCTGAAAAACGATGGACGGGACTGTGTACTTAAATGATGTTATAAAGGAGAAGAACACTAAGCTACAGGCTGAAAGAGATTTAGGAAAGAACAGATGTATTGCAACAATTGACCTGGAATTAATTGGAAAAGATAATAGTTACCTCTATACAGTAAGCTTTGATATAACCAGAGTAGGACTAAATACCCTCTAATTTGTCTTAAGTTGTGCAAAAATAGGACATATGCGTCATCATCATCTGTAGAAGATTTTCCAAACTATGTTGGGCTCGGCTTCCAGTCTAACCTGATGCAACTGTATACCAGTATTTAACACGGAGCGACTGCCTATCTGACCTCCACAACCCAGTTAGTACTGGGCAATACGATACCTCTAGTAAGAGTGGTAAATATAGGGCATATTTGTACACTCTCTCTTACTTGACAATTTACTGAGGTATTCCTATTTCAAACTTCTTTCTACTACTATATATTCTACTAAACAGCCAGTATCTTTCCCAAAAAGAATAGACAATGTAAGCAAATCAATTTGCCCCTTTTTCTTTATTCTAAAACACCCTTCTTCTGTAAAAACATTCTTTTTCATTAATCTGTTCATTCACGGTAGATTGGTTGGCTCCGTATCTTTCGCTTTCGAAAAACAAACACTAATTTACATTGGTACTCGACATTTCTGATTTTTTATGTACTTTTTATTTAATTAGAGGCTTTTTCTATTGTTTGAATTTATCTTAAGTTTTCTTGAGAGGAATTATACCTATTTGATTTTAGTTGTTATTGCTTTCGGAGTTAGGTACTACAAAATTATATTTAAAATATCAAAATAATAGAATAATGAAAACCTTAGAAAGATCTTTAATAAATTCATCTACTTCAGCATAAAATAATAACATTAAAAACTAATCACATGATCTTTCCGACGGCATTTGAATCTCGAATGTTCTCGCAACGGATAACATTTCAGATAGTAGTTCTAAAACTAATACAAAAATTGATATAATATTCAAAAAAACAATACAAATATTGATTACAATGACATATTTTTTGAAAATGACTCAAATAAATACGTCAGGAGAAATTATCAACGACATGGATCCATGTTTTGTACAAGTCAATTCGCTTAGACTGATCATCACACTATGGTAGATAAAAATATAGCCAATAACTTGGCAGTCCCTTTAATGACCCTAACAAAATCCTATAAAGATCCAAATAGAACTTATGTAAATACTACACCAAATCTAGCATACAAACTTTTTGGATGAAATTATAACCATTTTTTCTTTTTTTTTCCAGGCAAATGGTGCCCGTCGCGTCGTGAATGGTCTTCCCCTCCCGACGTTGCGCGGCGGGTTTACTCCTCAGTATTCCTGGGCAGTCCCGGTGAGTACCCAGGTATGGACAGAACCGGGGATTGGACCTCTGTGGTAATCTTGGTGAAGATGGTTTTAAGTTGCCGAGAGAGATTTTGAGCTAAAAATAGACTCTTTAAAACTGTGGCACAGTTATTTGGAATTAATAACTCAGGATGTTGTAACATTTTACACCAAATATAATCTGTAATTAAGTATTATAATGATTGTCATAAAATTAAATGTTATTAGCCATTTCCGCTAGAATCAATGTTTGTGATATTCTTATAAAGCTTCCAATCATTTCAAAGTTTTGCTCTAATCAACTTGAGATCAACATCAACGATTTACCACAGATCTAAATCCTTTTACCCGGGTTTTTTATTATTTCTTAGCTGTAAGCAAAAAAATATGTGTACAGGGAATAACCTAGAAGAATAAAATAACCATTATGAGAAAAAGCTCATTACGAATATATAATTAAAATAATCATAAAGTACTAGGCAACGATAAGAACGAAGACCTAAAATCAAAACAGGAACAAACTCAAATACCAGGCGACGGCACACGTGAACCCAACACGATGATATACACAAGTACTAGGGGATCATAGCATGCGGGCGGTGGTGCCGTCAATCACCAGTGTCCGGAGCAGTCGGCGCAAGGTCACGGGTACTCCTGACTGATGGCCGCATGAACTTTTGCTACGTGCATGCTTTGAGAATACCTCCCGAGATTTTTCCTCACGATTTTTTTTTACTGCTGTTGATTCTACATTCAAATTTCTTGATGACTAGGTATCTACCTATGATCTTTATCTTTTGGCTTAAACAAAAAACATTAGGTAAAAATTAAAAAAAACTAAATTCCATTCCATATTTGAATTGCAAAGTTTTATGATGTGTTACAGACTAAAATTGTACAAAAACTTATCGGGTAATTTAATCTAGTTTTTTGGAAGTAACGTTCACCTAATGCCAGATAAAGATAAAAACCATATTTGGCACTTGGAATTATTCTGGTCTTATCACTAACGGCGGTTTTATGTGCTGAACAAGTTTTGGGCATTTTTTTTTAATTTATAGACAGGTGTATATAGTAGAGAGTAATAATTAAGTACTAAAATGAATACCTAGTGGAATTTTGGTAAAGATTTTTATGTAAAAACACATGTATATGCATTAGACAGGCAATACTTACCGTTCCAAATAATTGTTTCAATACGTTTGAAACAGATAAAGAATGTTCCCAAAATTCTTGACCAAATTACGATGGCATTTATATCACAAACAATTTATCCAAACACCGTTTCTATAATTTGAAAAACGAACAAACATCCCGATGACAGTTCAAATCGATTCCCCGTAATGAGCCGACGAAAAATCGAACGACATTTACATCTGTCAATCGCACACTAATGTAGACTCTAAGGGTTTAGGAATAGTGTTTTTTGAGTAACGAAACTCGTGTCCGGTTGTATCGAGTTCTCGGATGAATATCGAATGTTTGCGGCGCGCACGCACTCGCGACAGCCCATCGATCATGTGTTATCGTGCGTAGGATCTCGATTCTCGGTGTCATCTCGCCAATGCAAGGTCGCCGGGGAAAATATCGCAAAGGATTTAAAAAAGAAAAAGAAATGACAATTATTTTTTACTTTTACTTTACCGCCGGCAAAGAACCTGTCGGTGCACCGCTGTGCGCCTAATTGAGATTATAATTTTGACAGTTCAGTTACAAATGTCTAAGATTTATAAGTTATTACGAGTTTTTATGCCGCCTTTGGTTACGTTATCTCAGTTAAAGTTAGCAGAAAACTGCAATCTATCAATATTTATGGATTATCCTTTTAACTTAAATATGTTTCATTGCTTATTTACAGTTATCCAAGTTTATTTTTGTATTTAAATAACTTTAAAAGAAACGAGCCAACATAGTTGTTTTGATACAGCAACTGGAATTCCAAATTCAATCCGATACATTAACGCCATCTATCGAATAGTAGCTAATACCGGAACCTTTCTCCTGTCATGTTCTAAATTAAACTTTATTAGGTGGGTGTAAAGTTACAATTACCGTAACAATATAATGCACATGCATCGTTATAACAGTCGCGTACTGCGATAACCATCTCGCTTGCTCGTACGGAATGACGTCCGTCTATCTCTCTCTTGTTTTACACGTCACCGTCATTGCCCGTTTCCATTACACTATATCAATTACCGTACTTCGCGCGTTCGCCCGTCATTCAGTTTAAAACACAAAAGAATTTTCTTCGGAGGGAAATGTTCTGAAAATGAACACGGAATAAACGGCGCACGAAGAATCGCAGTCAATTTATTCGTGAGTTACACTTTACGATTTTTATCTAACGAACGCTGTCGAAGACGGATTAACAGTGGCAACGATTCGAACAAAAAGTGCGCCAGAAAGAGAAATATCAAGTGTATCGATTCCGTCTTTAGCAAGAAAGGATTCGGCACGCGAGCGAGACGGCGCGACCGCGTCTTTACGACGTGCGAAAGAGATAAAACAATTCCTTATGTCGCTATTCTTAAGTCGTTCGCGCGTTCCGAATGGCACTTTACCGAGAGACATTAAGGTCGCAATTTCATTGTTATGATTGGGTATCGACGATTGTGGAGCGTCGTAAAAGAACGTTATAACTTCATTTGGCGGTGTTGGCGATTAGAGCTCTTTGCAGTAAAAAATAAGGTTGTTAGTTGTTTGTTTGGTGGGCGGTGGATGGCGGGAGCGCGCGCGGCGTCGGTTGCCATGGCGACGGGGCGCGTTGGAATGCCTTGCCAGGGTTCCCCGCTCCAACGGTGTTTTTACCTAAATTAGTAACAAAAACAATGCGCTGATAATGACGCATGGATGTGCCGCGATACCGTGAACTGTTGTTTGTTTTATTTCAAGTAATGGCACCCTCCCCGGCTTGCCATTGTCGACTAGTTGGATCATTTTGTAGTATGTTCTACTATCAGCTGTAGCAGTACAGCCTACCTATGCTCCTAGTAGGTATTGGAGATGACTGATTTATTTATAGTAAACGAAGAGTAGGATAACTGTCAAAGCATTTTTATTCAAAGAAGTTAATGCTTCTATAATCTCAAAAGTAACCGAGCACCTAATATTTTTTGTTAGTTCATTAACAAATTCTTATCTGATCCTTCTGGTTCTTTATAATTTCTTATTAGACGAACATCATTTTTTGTGCGTTCCATGTATTGATTTGTCTCCGGCGGTCTTCGAACTCATTTGTCAAGTCAGAGCGCACATAATTACAAGCAGGGCCTCCTAAACATGAACCAACTAATTTTTAATATTCTCATTTAGGATTCACGTTGGATATATGAAAATGAAAAAAGGCGCCGAGCGAGATGGGTGCCCCGCGATAGGCGTGCGCGAGCAGGCGAGCACTAAATTGCTCAATTTGTGCTTCGGCTCATAAGGTGCCTTCGGTGTTCCTTTTTCAAAAATCCAATGAGATCGATCGCTCGCCATGTCCGCAAATTAGAGCGGGAATCGTTGTTCGTTAGCGAGCCGCTCGGGACGAAGGGACGCAAGCGCCTCAAGACGAAGACGCCGAAACAGTTCTTGCTGCCTCTGCGCTCGCATCATATCCTCGTGCGTCGTTTAATCTCAATCTACGTTTCGAGGAGCTCAAAGCTCGCCGCCCGAGTGCGCAGAAATGCATTTTAGTATTACTAGTGGTCTCGGGGCGCTATTTCGCTTGAACCTTTTAAAGCTCGACGCTAAAGTTCGCTCGCGCCGTTGTCGACGAAGCCATCGGCCGCCGAGGTCATGCTCGCGCGAAAATTGCACTCGTGGCTTCATTACGTCCAGTACAATGACCAAGCGGTTATGTACTTTATTATGTTCGCAAATGGCGCTATTAAGTCAAGTATATCTATTCTCCGGCCAACATGGCGATCGTAAGAGATACCAGAGATGAGAGAGCGCGCGAATTTCACTCGGAACCAGTTTTTCTCGAGTTAAATTACTCTCGGCTCTTGAGCAATTTAAATAACAGCCCGTGATTCGTTGTGGCGTCTAAACGAGCGTTAAAACGTTACATTGTAATGAGTACCGATCGAGCAGCGATACGGACGGCATCGATTCTATTCAACTACCGTGTTATTTACTGTTATTGTGTGTTTTAATATATCCCACTTGTTTTTCTCTATGATAGTAAGGGTACGGTTTCCGTTCATGCGCCCTGGCATGGCCACCACTAACAATTTAGATCCAACCAGTACCATTTTACTGGCACTCCTAAATTCAATGATATTTTTTATTAAACTATTCATGTCTATCGAGTCGTAAAGCCAATGTCTCTTACACACAACATGTAACTCAATAAACGCTAAGTTTACGGAAGTAAAGTGAGGGAACATCGTGGCATCGTAAAAGCATCGTAAAATGGGCAATATTAATAATGACTATCCATTTAGTTGATATCTTGTTGTGTAGCATTGAAAAATTGCCTTTAGTTTGTAAAGTGACGATTGCGGTGTCTCGTCGCCGGCAATTAATCGCCGCATAGGTACGAATTTGTACGTTTATCTTAATTCTTTTGAGAGTTGTGTGTCGCGGTGGTCCGGTGCGTGAGAATGCAATTTGTTTGGAGTTCGACCTGCGACCCGGCCCGGCCCGCGACGCGATTACATGCTAATACACCTATAAACTTTCCTTTATGTAAACGACTCATGAAATTTCCCTTAGTCGCCATGTTTATGTCATGTCTGAACCCACAGTTAACAGATGCTCATCTTGTTCAATGAACCATAGAAAGTTCAGGTTCGACACACTCACGTGAGTCAAGTGAGGAAGTGTCAATGATTGCCGATAGGTTGGTAGCCTTGATCTTAAAAGTGCGATTCAGTACAACCGAGCACACCCACGTCTTCATTAAAAGCGATGGCTTATCGTTAAAATCGATCTCGTTACGAACAATGAAACTCGTCGAAACAAAAACTGGCCGAGCGGTAAACGAATACGAGAAACGTAATCGGGCCGAACGTCGCGCCAAATAAAATAAAACCTCAATCAAAAATCTAAAGGCATTCGGTATCATAACCGGAGCGGTGCGTCGACCCGGCCGCCATATGAAAACACGGACCGTGTGGGTTACACGCCCGCGACCAAAAAAAAACAAAAGTATAATAATGTAACGCACTAAGTATCCGTCTTAAAAATACGCCTCGATCTCTGTTGCGCGCGTCGCGGCATTAACGCGTCGGTGGAGCCGGCGGCCGGCGCCGCGGCATCCTGGACCCTCCGCAGCCTGGCATAGGGTCGAGAGTCGCGGGAGGACGGCGCGCACTCCGCGCCGCGGAGGGCCGCAGGGTGGAGGGCGCGCGCGCGGGCGGCGGCGGTGATGGATGGCCCAATCAGGCGGCGTGGCGGTGCCGGCCGCGCTAATCGAGCAGTGTGCCCCGAGAGCCGGACGCACACAGGCGCGCGCCGCACACACGTGCGCCTGTGTGCCTGCGGGCGCACCGAGATGAGGCCTCGCCGATACCACCACCGATTACACGTAAAAGCGCATCGAGAACCTTTTCGGAGATAATACATAATACCCTCGCTCCGAGCGGAGCCATGCTGCCACACACACCGACGGTGTACGTTACCGACCACGTCGGTCCGGTGGAAAATCGATGAAAAACAGCCGAGACGACAAAACCGGGGGCGGTGTGCAAACAAAACGGGCCTTCATTCGATGAATAACGCCGTATTTACGTCTATATCCGGGCGGCGGATCGATAGCCACCAACTGTTGTAAACAACCGTACGAGAGCTGGAAAAAACGGCGAGTGCACGCCACCCCCGCGCCGTGGGGCTATTAGCGGCCACGTGACTAATTTCGGGAGCTGTCACGAGCAGAGCTCGAGCACGTGGACCGCCTCGCCCTCGCAGCCTCCCGACACTCCGGCTCCACGTCACACGCTGCTACAACCCGCTAACCGCTGTACCCTGCTCTCGCTCGCTACACCCGCACACCACTCTCCGTTCAGTTTTCACTACGATCACCTGCTCCACAAAAAACACGGCGATAGATCACGAAGAACAATTAATTATGTCCCATCGCCCGAAAGAGAGGATCTTTATAAATCAACGGACATCGCATTTTATCCTTAAGAGACCTTTCTCCGGCTAATCCCGACAGAATTGAAACGAATCTAATGAAACGGGGATACGTCCAGAAAAAAACAACGCCACATCATCGAGATGCCCTACAATCATTTTAACTTTTTTCCAACGTTCGCTCTCGGGGCTTATAGTAGTTTTTTTTTTAAATTCTGACTCTGGACTCATGTTTTTTTTTTCTACTTTTTTGTTGCCTTTTCATAAATATTTTAAAATCGGATTCAGTCGGGGACAAGCGAGGCGAATGGATTAGGATTTAGATATTTTCGGGCCGCGTAATTTATGCCCCTCTTTGTTGAGATATGAATAATGAGATATGTTGTATATCTGGTGCGCTATCGGCGACTTGCGGCAGTCGTACTAGTCCCGGCCCCCGGACTCGACTGCACCTAATAGTTTCCGCTTTATATCTACTATCTTGATTTAATTATGTTTGTTTTCCTTTAGCTTCGGACGATTGATGTGCACTCAATTAGCTCGCATTGTTGTCGGAATACAATACAGTTTATTTTAGTTTAGTTTTTATCGTCAGCTTTAATTCCGTACGTACGGTCCAGATGTTCGAATAGTTCAAATAATTCTCAGGGCATTTCGTGATTTTTATTGTAATCCAATTTTAAAGCGATCCCATTTACATTCCAATACAAATGATCCCGACCATAAAGTACCGGCTGCTATTCCAAATATGCGGCCCGTTTAAAAAGCCCTTAACGAAATTATTAAAGTAGGTAACAAAAAAGGGTCAAGTTGATGATTTACCGACGTCAATTCTGACAGCTCGTAGTTTTGTTTGACCAAAATTATAGTAATTTGATAAAAATACCCATCTACTTAAAATAAACGTTCCGTCAAAAAAGTTTATGATGGAAAACAGGCGTTTTATAATAGATACACTATGCGAGGAATGCTGTTCATATTCTGGAATGATTGAGAGGATTTTTTTAAATCTCCAGTAGCCATTTTTATCTCGTGTAGCGAGTTAACTGATCTTTAATTCCGCCGAGAGAGACCGTACGGAGATAATGTGATTGTTTTTATTGCAGTTTTGTCAGTGTGACGGACGCTGCTACGGTGTATTTGCTTATTATATGATTGTATATCGTCGATAAAGGGCCAGCGGGCCCATGGGCGCGAGTGGAGCTGTGTGCGCGACACGCGGCCGACAGACTCACCGATAACTTTTTGTCCGTTAACAATATTTTTGCATCAAAATAAAGTCAACTTTTTATTCATAAGCGGCCGTTTCGAACGTTCAAAAATAATAATGAGTTGGATATAAAAATCGCGAATTTATACGAGGTCCCCAACCCTCGGCCAGCGCGGTCGACTTTAATATGATTTCTTATAGCGAGAACTCCTTATTAAATAAACTTTGAAAACGAAAATTATGTCCACCGTACGCGGACCGCCTGATCACAATAAAAACTCGGATTTGACAAGATTAAAATTGTAATTCAAGTTATTTCTGACGTGCGTCTTATTGCTTTTTCGCTACGGTCATGTTTATTATATTATTTTTTAGTAAAAGTCGAAATGCGTAACTCCGATCGAGACGTAATCCGTATAAAGACTCGGATAAATAATATGAATATAATTTAAGGTTCATGCCAAACGGGTACTCAAGAAATACACGCTTGTGGAAGCAGATACTTAATAAAAATAAAGATTTTATAATTGCTTACTATGCTCATCTTCTCTGAGTAATTCGAGTATATGGATTAATAAAAAAACAAATAATAAAATATGGACACTGCCATAAAGCGCACTCTGCCGTCCACTGTGACACTTCGAATTAAAAAGAAAAAAGTGTCATGGCCGCCTTCGCGCTTTCCCGCCTCGCTGTCAATATCCATTCTGTCCACGGAGCTCGCAACTCGGATAAAAATACTAAAGGGTTTTAAGTAAATAATTGTATAATGTGTGAATAATGTAATCTTCTCACGGGAAATCGATGCTTATCCGATTCATGTCGCTGTCATTTTTAAATATCACGTATATTTATAATTCAAATGTATGCTGTAGATAAATTTTCCATGAATATTTAAATGTTTTTGATATGTTTCGGGACGGTGTCTTAGGATTGTTATTTTCCCACAATTCGGCGGGGAGTGCCGGCGGCTGGCAATACCGCGCCGCCATTACTAGAGATTACGCTTAATGTAATGTGTCGGTGATTTGAAATAATCACGCAGATTACCTGAACGTGGCCGCTGTGTAACTATTTAATCAATACCTAACGTGGGCCGTGTATTTATGGATTTACCACGTCGCTATCCGTAATTATATGTGTGTACTTTATTAGGTTCTAGTTGTGGCAGGATTCTTGTTAAAAAGTGCTGTGAGACTTTTTTTGCAGATATAATCAGCATAGAGTTGAACTGGTCTTGTGGGATGTCTGCTATCATTTGATTAAACATACTCATTTCTAATTTATCAAATCATCAAGCAATGACAAATCGATCTTAAAGGACATAAAAAATTGTTTCATTTTTCAACGTATAACAAACATAGTTAAAAACCTTCCTTTAAAAGTGACAACATCTAACCAAGTCCCAACATTGTCACATTTTAACCCAACAAATTCCGCTAAGCATCAATCAGTCTTGCCAAACCGCAACAGTCCCAACAACTAGTTAGGGTTAAAAAAAAGTGTTGAGAAGTGACAAACGCACAATAAAACGAGAGGTAACGAGAACTAGCCGTAATGCCGCGGTCGGAGACGTAACCACAACGCGTTTTGTCACTTCGAAACTAGCCGGTTGTAGGTATTGGCGTTTCAATTGTTAACTTGTGGTACTTAGAAGATTCATTTGGATTATACTGACAGGTTCGACAGTGATGATGATGGAAAATTTAAAAATGTTTTGGATTGATTTAATCACCGAAAGGCCTTTTTTTTCGGATGGGAAATCATCGAATGACTCCTTCCGCTCTGGGCGGAGCAGGAGGGAGTGTCAGACTTTTACTGACTAAAACCCATCCATGTTCTTCATCGCCCTTTGTGTTCCGGGGCCACGGTATCTCTTTCGAACAGTCCCGCAACCCCGGCAGGCATCGGCCCTTGCGGACCCCTTCTTATTGCTGACTCTCTTTGGAGGCGTGCGTGGAACACGAACGCGCCGTCGACACGGCCTGTCGTCATGAGACGGACGGACGGCGAGGTAGCCCATAGCCCACCGTCCACAGGCCCACGATCACCGAAAGGCCTCTGATCTCATTCTGAAATTTACAGAAATATAAACTGAATTAAAAGCGTATTGAGTCCCCAGGACAGGCTACCCATACTATGTAGGTACATTATAAAAACGTCAAGTTTCTTAATTTCGATATCTTCTTTCTTTCTTTAACGTGTGGTTAGTGCCTAACCTAGTGTCAGAGTTTTTATACCGCCCATGGGCTTCTGACTTAGCTTTACATGCTGTCAGGAATGTCTATCTCTCAGGCATGCTGGTTTCCTCACGATGTTTTCGATAAAGGAGGTATTCTCCGAAACTATTCTTTCGATTTAAAAAATCTGTCACTGATGGTTAGCTCTATTACCGAATGCCATAGAAAATGTTTCTAAGACACGGACGAAGCTATGGGTAAAAGCTACTAAGATAACATCATACATTCGTTATTGACAACGAACAGTTCTGTGTCTGTATTCAACAGGTATTTCTTGTTATCGCAAAGAAGTGAGGCTATCATCGGATAGGTGCTGCAAGTATGTTTGGCAGATGGATTGGTGCTAATCGACGCCTGTGACCAGTGAGGGCAGAGAATCATGATCGCAGTGAGATGATATATAGTAGATAGTCGGGCGCTGTGAGGTCGTCCTTTTGGCGACAGTTGGGCGCTATGCTATGGGTCGTCCTCTTGGCTTAACTCTTTGTCGTTGAACACTGTTTAAAGCTTTAACGGTTTAAAACTAAACTTATAATGTAGCATATGGGATATCTTCTATGATTATTGTTTTTTTTTTTTTACCTTCCACCCGCATTCTCCAGTTCCACGACCATGGCGCTTGCAACAGCGTCGAAGTAACAGTAACGATATGCGATACCAATAAGAGAAAAGAAAGGTATCCTGCCCAATTCTAGTCAGAAATTTGGCACTTGGCATGTATACCACAAATTATTAAAGAACCGTCAAGTCCCAAATAAATGGCTGACACATTATTATCAAAAACATAACTTAGACGCATACAACATACAAAGTTGTATGAACGCACACATACAACTAAATAATTACCTAACATATTACTCCTATTCAAAATTACATAGCCTAAGGTGGTGTGAATTTCCAACCGCAGTTAGCCAATAGTAGGGATAATTATTTTACCATCGATTTATCGACGCGTACCGCTACTCGGCGATAGATGGCGCTGTCGCTAAACTATTACCCTGCGAAGAAATTATTGCTTATTACTTGGCAACATTAAGTAATTTCAGAGACAGCTTGCTATCTCTTTACGATTTATGATTACCTAGTACTTTTAGAGGATTATTATAATAAATAGAACGTTAGAAATGGTACTTTCGTGTTTAATTCTAAATTAATTGCAATTTGTGTTATTACTTTTCTAACTCGACATAGTTTTAATTTATGTTATTCTTTGCCAACATAATTATAATCATCAGACACTTCTATGAATGCATGTGAATAATTAAAAATGAAGTCACCAAGTGCAATGACTGACAATTAATTAAAACCCTCTTAGCAAAATAGCTACTGATCATACTGCCAGGTTCCTACTTGTTATTACATATTCATTATACATAAATAAGTACTTAACCTCGTTTAATTAGTTATGTTTCCTATTTGCTACCTAAGTATGCAAATTGCCTTCAGCTTATTGAAAAGGTTTTCCCACTTTTTCCCTTCTGTATTTTTTACGAGTGTGAATGTGTAACTAACTTACATGCAAAAGAAATCTTCCTTGGCCCCATCTCGACCACGGAAACAGGCGACGCGCGACGGTTCACCCATAGAGCATTACATTACAATACAGCGGTTATAATGCATGCCATATTCCGGGTTCGTAATTGAACATGGTATGCAAACGCGCGCGCGCCCGCCGTCTCTTCAATATGTATGCGCACCTAGTACTTTCGGGTGAGGCAGGTGGACTCGCCCTGTTTATGTTATTGTTTACATATTGTTACCGTTTATGCCGCCTTGGTATGCTATGAGGAAACTAGCTTGCAAATTGATAATAATATGACCCAGTTATAAACGTAAACAAAGCGTTTTCAGAAAGGTTATATTGATAGATTTTGAAAGAAAAAGCAGCGAAAACGACAATTTATGCGTTCAACTTTGAATTAAACATGTTTTATGAAGACATTTCGCAATCAAACTCAAAATAAAACTTATTTATGTGCACTGTTTTCATCACCATCCAATTTCGTACGCATGATGCAACATTTTCTAGAAATCCGTACACAAACAGGAATAATTCCCACGACGCTACACCAAAATTACTGGTGTCAACTTGAAACCTAACATGGTAACAGATAGCCGTTTTCAGCTACAAAATTAACTTTCTAACCTAAAAGCAGGTACAGCCAACCGCAAGTCACTGGTAACAAAACCAGTATACGCTGATCTCTTACTTAGTTAAAACTCTGTATTACACTAGGCCAGTTTAAGTTCAACATGTTACTACAGATGAACAGTCGGCAGTATCTAAGTTTCCGCGAACATCGCTTCTAGCAAACATTAAATAAATAACATTTTAAGTATACGTCAAGATTATCTAGATGCGAGTGTGAACATTGACGATTTCAAAGAAGTTTGCAGATCATTAGAGGGGCCACATAAATCACAGTGGTTCCGCATAAATTTACATTTTAAAGACGCGTCGCGACATTTGCGCGGGCATCGTTTAGCACTCAATAAAATTAGAACAAAAGGCGGGCGCGGCCGATCAGGCGATCACAGCGCCATATAAATGACGAGCAACATCGGAACTAATGGAATTAAATAAATTAAAGTCAATTGGGAAGAGTTGGTGCATCTGTACACAAAGTATTTCTCGATACTAAACGTTTAAGACTTGCATTTAGACGTATTTATTTACCGCTATTGAGGTTTTCAGAGTTAGTTTTAGTTAAGACATTCAAAATCGCGCTTTTATGGTTTATGAAACATTTATTACGTCAATAATTCAGCGTCTACTCAACTTGATTCGTCTCTCAATTAAATAGTTGTTTACGATCAATCTAGAAATAATTGATGGCGCAGAAAATTTAATTTACATCATTGCCAATATCATAACACTTCAGAAAATCTTTTAATTGATCACGGACATAACTGATTGGACGATAACAATTAGCATTTGAGTGTTCATTAACAGATTTCAAACATTTTCATTGGATCACCTGACTTTGATTAGCACTTAAAATTTTAGTTTAGTTTTAGAGGTACGAGAATGTCAGTTCTAGAGTTTTATGGGTTTTTAAAAATAAAAACTGATTTAGTTTTCGAATCGAGAATGTCACTCTATTTAATTAGCGCACATTTTTTAAATTTCGGTATGTCTAAATTGAATTCTTTTTGGAATAGATTTTGAATAAGGAATGCTTGTTCGACTAAGATGGATGCAGCGGATGCCACATGACATTTGCCTTTTTGTTTTTCATTAATAAAAATAGTGTTAAAAATGTGTTTACTGCGAACATATTTTAATACTTCCGTCCAATTTTTTTAGTATAGGGGCGCTTACATACTTAAAGGCAAACACTCCTTTGATGAAGTACAACGACAATGCAGTGGCTAGATATGAAGTAAAAGCCAAAAATACTGCAAGAAGTAGACATCACATTCTTATTATAAAAGAAAAATCCATGTCTTATAATTAAAAGTTCTCTAACAATATTAAAGATTGCCAAGTATAGTTAGTACTGGGGTATTTGCAGAAACGAGTATTATGCTCAGTAATTCAATTATGTTACCTACTACAGAGCTAATATAACGATTAAATCTGAATGATTCCTGTTCCTAGTGTTTGCACATAGGACTTGTAACAATTATTTCTTAGGTTCCGTGATTGCTTTACAAGATTCATTTGGCCATGTTAATTGAAAGAATGATTTATTTCGGTCCATTATAAAGATAATGCAATGTCAACAAAAGGAATATGAAATAGATACTTAAAAGTTTTATTCTTTTTATGAAACATTTAAACTGTAATTGACATGTCAAGACCAGGATAGCATAAAACAAAAGGAGATACTTCTTCAAATGTGTACAGCAAAGCTTCATAGTTAAGGTCGCAATCATATAAAAAATGGCCCCATAAAATGCACTACAAACGCTTATTGGTCGGACGCGTATAACGCATGATGCTAAATAATAGGAGCGGCTTAATTAACTCGCCCAGTAAACATGTTCCCTTGAGCCGAGACCAATTACTATTTGGCCAACGTCAACGTCTTATTACACGACAAATATATACGCTTATTTATGTCCACAAGACGCGCGTCCAAAAACGCACATCAATCGCGACTTAATCCGTGGATTATTTGCGAAAACTGCATGCGACGAGTTTATTTTGGACGCGTACGGCTCGGCCGTTTATGACGCGCGGGCGACTGACAGTAATATTTGTGTTGCATCTGATTTATTCGGTGCGTACCGCGCCGTCGCGCGGGGTAGCCGTCACATCGTAAAGCGCACTGTTTACGGTGCCGGTGCGTCCCTCAATTAGACGGTGCAATGCGAGTAGATTACTATTTGATGCGTGATGCGTGCTGACAGTTGCACCCGTCACTACTTGTGTCACGGGCCAAACATTTGTGATATCATTTTGTATCTTTATACCTGTTGTTCGGGCGATTGAAATGTTCCGGTAACATTTCTATATTTACTGCCATACATTTCAAAGTAATCTTCAATCGTAACAATTTCAGTGGTTATATCGGTTTCTTAATTTACTTCAACATTGTCATCTATGTAAGCGACTTCAATGATTATAATATTATCTTCGATGATTATTTTGAAGTAGAAATCTTCCAAAAGTGTTATTTTAAGCAAACTACTTCCATACCTACTTGTTTTAACTCTTCTCAACAAAGACCGTGAAGGGTAGAACTGATACCTATAAAATTACAAACACTGACATTTGCTGATACCCTTTTGGCAATACTTGTAAGACAAGTGCTAAAGATATCTATTTTTCACGTCTTCACAAGAGAAATATTCTGACTTTAATATCCTTAAGTTTTAAAAGAATTTGTACGAAAATAAACATAAAACCGAGACTAATTTCAAACACAATCACGAGTGCCTTATTAACAAGATGGATGAGATCTCTTCGACCTCATAAGTATTCAGATGGCCGCCATTGCTTGTTATTTTCCTCACGTCTAAATTCAAATAACAATTAGCTTAGTCTTTAACATTCTGTACTGGCTAGACGGAACTCAGGCAGAAATCTAGGCTGACTTTAGTTCTAGATCGTGTTAGGTCTAAATGCGGCTGAATAACAGTATTTTGGAGACAGTCTCTAAGTAATGCTTTGCAGTTTGTTCAAAGAATTTTAAAGATTACTTTTTTGGTGAATCCATTTGCAATTCGGTAGCAGATGCATCGTGGGAATCATTTTACCTAGGGTTTCCTTGGTTTTGTCAATAATTGCTTCCTTTCATTTAAATTAACTTTGATAGATGTGTTCTAATTTAAAGAAACAAGTCATTATTGTCTCCTAATTTAATTACGCCCACGAATTATTTTACTTCTGCAAATGTTATTAGAATTTCTTTAATTACATCCTTAGCAAGAAATCTGTCGTCGTTAAAAATATTAATGCTACTAACCAAAACATTATTTTTGACGTTTTTAAAGATCACCTTTGATTGGAGGCACTTTATTTTTGCGGCGTATGCGATGGTATCGTTTCCTGCGCCGGCGCACCGAGTATCGAGTGATCAGCACCGGACGATGACACCGCAAGCTTTTTGATAAATACTCCTTTTTTGTTCTTTTAGGTATTAATTTACGTGTTGTGATACCAAGGGCATGATGATTATTCAAGCTCCAGTGACTTTGTTTTAAAAGAGGCGAAGTTTTTCGATTATTTTTGAGTTTATTCTCTTTCATGTTTCCTAGAAGACTTTAAGCACTCAGTTAAGTAAAATTAATGAGCCCATTTCTTTTTCATTGATACAATCTTTTTAATTAGAGGACATGCCATTCTTAACACAACATTACTCTCAATTTAAATCCTCTACAATCCGACCATCAGCCCAAGAAACACAGATCTTCCTTCGGTAACCATTGTTAACCAAAAAAAACTTCTTATTAATCACCAACACGGCGGTGTAACGTTACCAGGGGATCATGAACGCCCGGTGTTCATAAATACGGTGTATGAACGGCCTCACACAGCGTTCCCTGGATAAATGCTGCGAGTATATGCTATCCTAGTTCTCGGACCGGTCGTGTAGGCGACTTTTGCCTTTTGTTGCGTATAAAATAACAAGTTTTATGTTGTATATTCAGTTTATGTTACGTGTCTATTAATATTTACAATAGATAAGGAAACTAAAGATATAGCAGGGGAATGTTGAGCAAGAAAGTGGATTGTCTTAAGTGAAATATCTGAGGGAGTCGCTCGTTTGATTTGTGGGTTGTGTCAGAGAAACTTGGTGTCTGTTTGTTTAAATGTCAGCAGAACATAGACTGCAAGCTATTTGGTCGGTGGTATCGAACAGCCTAAGCTAGAGTTAAATCCTTTTTCGTCGCATGAAAGCAGAATTTAGGACAAAACAACATCATCATCACCGGGTCCTACCCAAATTAGTCTTCTATACACCCCTTTACAAGACATAAAAGTCAAATTGTAATCATATCTTACTGTTTCTTCATCCTCTGACTTATACACGAATACCACACCAAAACCATTGATTTATAACAATTATTCCTTGTCATGGTCAAATGTATGCTTAAGTTAAACCCTCTTTTTTCCTGTCCCTCCCAAGAATCCCAAAGCCACGTCTAATCCAAAAAATCTACGCCTCAAAACATAAAATTACCTCATAAAAGTACAAAAGCAGTTAATGATACATCTTCTATCAAAATTCGCTTAGACTTGTACCCCAAACACATAAAACGAATAGGTGCTCAATAAAAACACAATAAAAAAGGAAATTCAACTTACTCCACCAGCCCTGGAATCGCCAATCAACGGATACCTACTGAGAGCATTTAACCCCCCGCTAGCTGCGTCAGTTTTTATTGTCAGTCCGGCCGTACGCAACAGATTTATGTCGCCATGATTTGATTGGAAATAGCTTTAGTTAATGCACTGTGTAAATAAAGACGTTTTAATTGTAATAAAATTATGTGTTTAATGTTAGTCGTTATCGATATTTGTGGGATTAACATAATCGAGTTGTGTTCGTAGTTTGTTATTAGACTTTCTTATTAGTAGATGACTTTTACTGGTTCAGTGATAATTTTATGCTTTCTTGTACATCTAATTATTAATCAAAATTATCTATAAACCCTCCACATTAAAATATTTGTATGTTAAATACATTTTTGGTGTGTAAAACACTAATGGTTTCTACAGTAATAACACACTTATTTGGTGATCAAAAGCTGTAGTAAATAACAAAACAGCAAGTAGTAGATACTTTCAACACAAAGCTTTAAACCCAACATGTGTCACACATGAAGTCACTAACAAAAATAACTTATCCAAATACAGATCATCATGAAACTCGTCTACAAGTATGTAGAGAACACGACATTCCGTAAATATTCTCTTTTGAACATCTATCTGATGACTCGATATACATTTCTGGCGTTCTTGCTCAGTTCTTGCTCCTCAGTTCTCTGATAGCAAGACGCAAGGAATCCTGACAGTCTTGAATGGCGTTGCGTTCCATTGCTGATGTGAAGATACGCTTACGATTATAAGCATTACTTTTTGTTAAAAAATATCAATTGCGGGATGAGTCTTCGCAATTAGCCTTCTCTTGAAGTATTCGTAAGTTGGTAGATAAACATCTTTTGGTTATCTTGTATTTTTTTTTGCAATTTGCAAAATGTCAGTTTGTTTGTCATGTCGGGTGGCTCTTAAATGTTTTGCGTATTAATGCGGTTACGGGGATCAAGGAATGGTATTTCTTGTTAAACTTTGAAATCTGATGCTGATCATTTGTCGTGAGTGTAGGTACCTATACGACCAACGACCAGTAGTCTACTAAGCCCTGGATCTCGACAGAGACAACGACAAAATCACTAACTTTTGATTGCTTCAACAACAACAACAAACAGCCCATAACGTCCACTGCTGGACATAAGCCTCTCCCATGATAGGAGGAATTTGCCGTAATCTCCACGCTTGGCAGGCGGATTGGAGATCGCAGTGATGAAAGACTAACAGAAAACGCTGCTGCTTATTCTCTGGTCTACGGAGGCGCAAAGTGTTCTGCCTCAGACATTAGTCGCCTTATACGACACCCGTCAGTGTAATGGGTTGGTTCTATTCTACTCTGCCGGATACCACACGGCTAGTTGATTGCTAATTACTAACCAATAAATTCGGTTGCAATAATGATGCTTGCGAGTAATGCAATTAAATTCTCTACATCCAAGATGCGATTCTGGCAAGCATCGTTTCGATAGAGAAAACGACACAATCACTAACATTTGATTGCTAATTACTAACGAATAAATTCAGTTACAATAATGATGCTTGCGAGTTATGCAAGTCTCTACATCCAAGATGCGATTCTCGCAAGAATTTATTCGTTAGTAATTGGCAATCGAAAGTTAGTGATTTTGTTGTTATCTCTGTCGAGACTGCCGGCCCTGCATCCCTAGCCAAGTTACAAACGTTTCGTATCGATTCTCTTTCTACAATCGTAAACGCCCGTAAGCGATTGTAGAAAGCGCTAAATTGGTAGCCAAGTTGACACGACTGAGTCGATCGCTCGTTCTCTAATGTCTGTAGAAAAAACCTACACTTTAGTCTATGGTGAGCGTTCCTACCAAAGAGTTTAGCGATCAACATTGTAGAAACGATAACATTCTATTCTATCATTTCGAACGATGTAAACTTGTCTACGAATTTTCTATTCGTCTGTGTTGATCACGTAATTATTTTAACGTTGAGATGATGTCATTCCCATTCATTTGAATAGTTTTCTACTAGCGTTAAGAGCCTATACTACCTCAAATTAGCACATTACTCTATTTGTGGTGGTTCAAATTTCGTTTGAAAAACTGTAAGAATAACGTTCTTATCAGCTTGCACTATAAAGTGGTTGTTACGTCAGTCACTGCAGGCCGAATAGTGCAAAATGAGTGGTTTTTATTCTTTATAAAATCAAATCTTCGTCTTTTGGAAAAAAATAAAAATATAAGACCTAGTTATTAGTTAGTTCAGTTAGTATGCAAAGTTTCATGATCTAATTTGAAGTACTCTTTGAATACCAGCAGTTTATTGTTCGATTTGGAGGTAAATTTTTTTTTCTATCGAGAAAATTTTATGGATACGTGTTTTCGTCAAACATAGGACCTAACATTAATCCTCAACTTTACCATATATATATTTCAAAATGAATGCTACAGTATTTTAGGCGTAACGGAGGATCATGCTAAGCCATTTGAAGTAGTATAGGCCCTTAACGACTGTAGATTGTCAACTTGGCTAGGGGTGCTGGATAGAAATAACTGGAAGTCATGGGGAGAGGCCTTTGCCCAGCAGTGGGATGACGCAGGGTAACTGTTTCAGTATCAGAGTGTACCTACCTAAGATGGTTTCATTCTTTTTAATTCTTAAGTCCCACAGGAAGAAGTCCAGTGTTCGTAAACTGGGAATCTTGTGCTAGCATTTCGTCTTCATCATCATTATCATAAAGTTCTTGCCCTTAACCAGTTCTTTTGAGGTCTATGAAGCTTGTCTTCCTCCATTGTCGACGACCCGAATGGCGCAGCGGTAGTGAAGCTGCCTTACGTTCTTAGGGTCCTGGGTTCGAATCCCGGTAAGAGCAAATGTTTGTGTGATGATCAAGGACATTTGTTTCCGAGTCATGGATGTTTGTATGTTTAATAAGTATTTATTTACAAATAAAAAGTATCTATGTAGTATATCAACTATCTGGTGTCCACGACACAAGCCTCGTTGCTTAGTGTGGCACTAGATGGCGCTGTGTGTAATGTCCAGCGATATTATTATTTATTGTTCTCCCTTAGGACGACTAAGAGAGAACAATGGTCTCAGTAATCACTTCCTTTCAATTAGCAGCAGCAATCATATCATGAGGAATGATTAAAAATTGGTTGCCTGTAAAGTCGGTATACGGGCGAAAGTTTTACGTGACAACGACTTTGAGTGGTAAAATAATTTTAATGTGAATATTCAACACACTCTCTCGCTCTTAGGCGGGCTAACCATGCCCGAGTGGAAGGGACGCGTGCCTCTCACTCGCTCTCATTGTGAGCGCATAACGTGAGCGGAGCGTAACGCAGTTTCTTGAAGTGTCACCCGGCAAACCAATTTATAAGACGTTGTCACGTCAAAAACTACAAAAAAATACCAAAAATCACACTTAAAAGTTAAAATCTCCCGTCTTCATTAATAATGACATCACACATCGTTATATTCAAATCAAATCATTGAAAACCTCACCAAGGAGCACATCTGTTTCACAAAACATAAACTCAATTTATTACCATATTAATAAAGTCGCAAATCAAAATCGCATTATGCCACGTCAAACGCGATCAACCCCCTTATGCTTTTAACCCTGTTTAGGCTTGCAGTGATCTGACTTAAAAACCCAATGCATATTTTGTCGTCAAATGTTGCGACTTGTCGACTTGATTAAAAATCACGCGACTGGAAAATTGAAGTTTATGACTCTGTTATGTTGATTGTGACTTTAATTGATAGCTTTTCTGTAATTTCTAGATTGGGTTCGTAAGCTTGTTATTGTTCGAAGTTTGGTATAAATCTACGAAGTATCAAATTAATTGACGTCAAATAAATATTTTCCTTTGTAATTGATTGCGAAGTTGGGACTTTAAAAGTTCAAACGAATAAATTTGACAGACAGACAGCAGATAAAGATAGGTAATCTTCTGCAAAAATACACCAAATCAAGAGAACCGTCGGAAGTAACATAAACATGTCACGAAAATCTCAAAAGCACAATCTTTTAAGTAGAATTTTAAGACGTTACAGAACGGACCGAGTCGAGGATAAGCAATAAAATACGACACCTATCTCGCTCGTATCGGCTTTAATGAAAACCGCCCGACTATCTGCGCTCAAAATCCGGCCCTCTCTTAGTTAATATATGCGATTTTTATCAGCACCCACCCGCACCAAAACGACTCTACACAGGGTTAAAAATATGCAAAAATCGCCGCCCCGGGGTGAATATTAAGCAATGTAATTTTGTATAATATTCCGCAATTAAAATTCAAATTGAAATCAATGCGCGAATGAACGGCCGTTACGCGTTTTGGGGCGCCCACAACCGTAGGGCCACCGCACCCGACCGACACGTTGCTGTTTACTGAGTTAATCCTTTAATACGCGCGGTTATAACTTGGGGTAACACCACCAAGATTATTAACTTGAAACTCATCAACTGCCCACATCAATTTGTTTATAACTTTTATTAAGTTATCAGAATGTTTAATTAAGCTAATCTATGTTTGATGTGATAGTAAACCTCATTCGTTTAAACGTCATAATATAATAACCGTAATATAAACCGAGTCGTTAACTCAGAACAACTTGTAACCCACAAAACGCTGGGCCGAGTTTTACAACTAGACAAGCGGCGGTAATATCGTAAACGCTAGACGCGAATCGTTGTAAATTCAAACATTTAGTGTGTACAAAATATTCGTGAATCGTCTCCCGAGTTACGGCACACTTAATGGACCATAAAGGCACCCCATAACTTGGCTATCAGGAGGATAATTCCAAGTGTTATTCCCTCTTAATTGGCCGTTCCGGGCGGAATCGTCAATTTGAGATATTAAACTAATTTTCAATGCTGCGTAATCGCGGAGACGTGATCCGCGCCATTGTAAGGGTTAACTTTGAATCGTAAAAACATTTTTTTTACGTCTGATAGCGTATATGAGCGCTTTTATGCGTAATATTTTGACGTTTTAAAGCCTTTTACGTTTATTGGTATTCTTGTAAATGCGATGTTTATATACGAAATTCCATTAAAATAATACGTAACGATGCATCGCGACACTCATTTTTTAATAATCCGTTAAATTTATTTTGATGATCGTTTGCACTTCAGCACTTTACGCAACTTTCAGAGTGAAAGTATCAGTTTTATTATTGGACTTTTCGACACTTTTAATATACTTAACGCAATAATGACTGTTCATGCAAAGAAATCGAGACTGTCATCATATCGTTAAAAAATTTTAAAGCTTCATAAAATGTTGCGGCTGCTCGATTTATTTTTCTTTTCCTGAAATCCGCTTAACAATTTCAGTTCCCAAAAAAAAAACCGTTGAAGTAAAAAAAAACCTTAATTTTACAAAGATACGACAAAAGCTGGATAGGTTTACAATATCTACAATACAACACACACACGTACAATATCTAATCATGTACCAAATTCTCTCATTTTCATACCCAACTTCGCAAAAATCTCGTCATCATATTTCGACGCAAAAATCTCGTCATCATATTTCGAAAAAGCCATCAACTCAATACATCACGTAGAATAACGAAGCTGATTAAACAGCACAATAAGACAGCGTAGTCATCAAGCGCTGAGCTGACTCGCTGCGTTTCGCCTCGCGTTTCGTTTCGCAGTAATTAAGCGTGCGTTGCGTTTTCAAACGCCGGCGCGCATTTGAGGGTTGAGTACAACGTTGTTTTAGGGATGTCGTTCGTTTGGTTTTTGGAGTTAGTGGATTTTTATAGAGATTATTATAGGATAGTGTTTTAAGTTGTTTTGGATCAGTTTTCACATTGATATTTCCTTCATGTCATCATCATCATCATCATTTCAGCCGAAAGACGTCCACTGCTGGACATAGGCCTCCCCCAAGTGTCGCCACATTGACCGGTCCCGTGCGACTCGCATCCAGCGGATTCCTGCAACCTTCACCAGGTCATCGGTCCACCTAGTGGGAGGCCTTCCAACGCAACGTCTTCCGGTTCGCGGTCGCCACTCCAGAACTTTTCGGCCCCATCGGCCATCCGTTCTGCGAGCAATGTGCCCTGCCCACTGCCACTTAAGTTTGGCAATTCTTCGGGCTACGTCGGTAACCTTTGTTCTCTTGCGGATGTCTTCATTTCTGATTCGATCGCGCAAGGAAACTCCGAGCATAGCCCTCTCCATTGCCCTTTGGGTGACTTTAAGCTTTCTGATGAGGCCCATTGTGAGCGACCACGCCCTCCGTTCCTTCATGTAGCTTGTTTTTTTTTTAATCTAAGTACACAATTTTTTTTTTTTAAGTTTGGATGTAGCGGAGTTATTAGGTATTCCGATTTTAAATTATTTTGCTATCGAAATGTTTCACTTTTATTGAGTTAAGTCGCTGGCTGAAGCTAGTATCATAGTCAGCTCGTTCATAGTAGAGATTTTAACAACCGACCTAACATTTTTGACGATCACCCCTTTTAACAACTATCAACCTCTAAGCTAGCAATTTCAAAAACTTGACTCCTTTAGCTAAACTTCACCCGCTACGCTTCAAAATAGTCACCCATGAACATTCCAATAAGAACAAATCAACCAATCAGAACATTACAACGGTCACGCAAAATCTCCTAATCAATCTTATTAAAATAAATTCCAATTTCAAATATTGCATTCCCACATTCATCCGATTCTGATGCAATGACTACCACCTTACTCAAACACTTCATTTACAGGATAATCAACCTTGTTTTAAAGAAGATAGGGTGTGGTGAAAGTGCATGTAAAACTGAGTGCCAATTTTAATTAGCCCCAGGGTTCCCCCCTTCCCCCTCGTGGCTCAGATAAGGGTGTTTGCAAATAGGAGGGACTGCAAAGAAGCCAATCCATCAAATCGCTGAACGTATTACGACACCGCGGTTGTCGCCCTCTAGTGTTGGGATTGTCGATGATTTTGATGTCGATGTTTTTTTTTTTAGTTATTTGAATTTTATTTATTTTTTTGTTAGAATTTTGGTTTGGTCTAAATATGGAAAAATGAATTGGAATATTTTTTTATGATTTCACCCAAAGCAAAATATAGTTACCTAAGTAGGTATTAGATACAATTTCAAACGCTATTATTCATGTTTTATATAAC
The DNA here is from genome assembly GCA_905147715.2 of Xestia xanthographa. Lineage (NCBI taxonomy): Eukaryota > Metazoa > Arthropoda > Insecta > Lepidoptera > Noctuidae > Xestia > Xestia xanthographa. Next base: position 27,629,388 of record LR990652.1, read on the forward strand.
TCTAATTTAACTTTTTTTTTTCCATCTGACTTAAAGTAAGTACCTAACAGTTTAGGTAGTTTGAAAGTCTTCTTATCTATATTTACTTAATTAGTTCATAAGCATAACAATCTGTAATGAAATACCAAAAAAGAAAACATAAACATCGATATTTCCCACGCGTCACATCACTAGCTAGCGCGTGCTTCCATTTGATTGGCGCAACTCGATAGTCCCTGCACTCATTTGCGCCCTGCACTAATGTCGGTAACTCGATAAATCTCCTCGGAGTGTCACCGACAGAACTTGAGGTCGCTTTGTGCTTGTCTAATGATGTACTCACATCAGAACCGAAATAGACCAGTTTTTGAGATATTTTTCATGATATTCCCGTTTTTTTTTCTGTGTTTAGGAAATTTGCAATATTTGAGTTACAAAAATACCATGAAAGACAAATTTCAGTTTTTCTTTACAGTGATGATCTCTCTAACATTTAATAAGCGATGAAATATTATTTCCTGAAAAGTATTCGCTTTCTTTTTCCCTGAGATTTTATAAAGTCTCTAAAGTTGAAACAACTTCATTCTAAGAGGAAATTATTTCATGAAAATAACATTACGTACAACATGAAATCTTTATCAACCGTAATATAATATCAACCACACAGCAAGCATTAACACTTCAATACCCGCAATTACAGACACAATTAAAATAACAATGCACCGTGCCTCTGGAGGCACGGCCGGGAGCATACGGGTTAAACCAGGATCAACTTCCAGCCAATATTAATCTTCAAATAAACATTTCTTCTCAAACGAGGTTTTATTCCGACCGCACAACGGAAAAAGAAAAAAATATAAATAAACTGTCATCCCACGCAACTTTTAGGTCAGTTTAGTTGAGAAAACCCGTTATTTAAGAGTCGTAGGCGAAAAGACATGTCGCTATTTATCCAAAGATTATTATCAAGATGTTTTTCTGCATTAAAATCTTAGTTGTGCGTAGCTCAGTCTCCTAGATAGGAGTTGTGTGATTTAGGTAGAGGGTGCATTAAAATTTTTTTTGGGACAAGCCCGCCACACTATTCCCAAACCACTGTAACTCCTGAAAGCCAGAATCAACAGTGGCGACCACCAGAAAAGCGCCGAGACAATGAAGCTCGACGAAGTCCCAGAGAATGAATTTAATTGTCTTGGATCCCGCAACGAAATTAATCAGAAAAGTATAGCGGAGGAGTAGGAAATGCATCAAAAAGCCTCCTCGAAAGAAGATATTTAATGAGTAAATATTAAGTGGCTAATTATTTGACCATGCTACGTAATTACTCGTATTTGCCTATAATAATAATAATAAAATAATAATAAAAAACGTTTATTCATCCTATGTATTACCATTGCCCATTTAAACCCAAACTCAAGACTTATCTAAAGCAAATCCAGTTACAGGCACTTTGGAATTGTTAAGAAATCGGTCAATGAAAAGCAATAATATGAAGCTACAGTCTCTTCTCAGCCATACATACATAACACTCCATACAGTAGAAAGGTGTTAAATGAAATAATAAGGATGATGACTGACTAAAACAATATGATTTTGTTTAGTCAGTCAGTATAAAGATTATTGAAAAATATTAGATACGTGTTTTTTGTTTTATCAAATTAATAAAAATTGACGAAGATAAAACGTGTCAAATATCATGAGTGGGGGCTTGTGACGTCATATTTGAGTAAAAAATGTACTTAAATGTGACGTCACACGAGTTTTCGACGCACTGTATCGTCTTTTCTGTATGGTTTTCTTTCTGTTCCGTATGGTGTCGGACGTAAAGAATAGCACCATCCCATATCTTCCCGTGGGTGTCGTAAGAGGCGATTAGGGACTTACCAGAGAATGGGCAGCAGCGTGCTCTGTGCTTTTGTAACAACCGTACTGCGATCGCCAACCCGCCTGCCAAGCGTGGCGATTATGGCAAAATCCCCCCTCATGGGGAGGCCTATGTCCAACAGTGGACGTCTTCCGGCTGAAATGATGATGATGATGTATCGTCTTAATTTTTTGTTTACGTGAAAAAAGAAAAAATATGTGTCCAATATTTTTTGGAAATCTATATCTGACGGACTAATTGGATTTTTTTTGTGTTCTACCCTATTAACTAAATCAATATTGCACCTACATCTCCCCAAATGCTTATTACAACCTGGTTACCTACACAGCCATTACTATCTTCAATAGGACCATAAGCATTGACTTACTGAAGCTAAACTGCCCCCTGTAACATCTGTCTCACAAAAAAGAATTCATACTTTACCTTGCCATTGCATAAAAGCCACTAACATTGATTAACTGATGCTTAATTGACTCTGTAACATTTTCTCACATCAAGAACCCCATAATCTTCACCATAGCTTGCTTTGTCAAGTATAAAAACTGTCAACCACATAACCGCGGGTCAAACTCCAGCCTATACAAAAAATCTACTATACCTAGACCAGAACACATCTCTCTTTTCTTTTATCATAACACAAAGGGCCCAAACCGCAGTGGCGCGTGCCCCAGCCCGAGGGTCGCGGATTCGGTGTCGGGTTGCGCCAATCGGCTTACAAACACCATGGGAGCAAACACCACACCATGAGGATTAGCTCTAATGAGCAGTTTCACTTGTTACGCCCGATATGGTGGCGGAGTTACGGTGTATCAAATGTTTATACCTACGAAGGCAGGAATTTTGTCTATAAGTAGTACCATTCCAATGTATGAACTAAGTTATTTTAGTGATTGTTTCACTTTGTTCAGTTTCATCGTTCTTCTATTTTACTTGGTCTCGGATGCACTGTTTTAGACATGAAAAAAATCATGGTTAAATCACGGATATTATCCCGTAAGTACTCTAAGTATGGTCCCGGATGTCATTTTTTGTAGATCCTTGACAGTCGTTACAGATAGTTAGTGACCTGAAAGTCTGACAAACAGTCTTACCAAGGAGTGTTTTATTACCCAGTACTAACTGGGTTGTGGAGGTCAGATAGGCAGTCGCTCCATGTAAAATACTGATATTCAGCTACGTCCGGTTAGACTGGAAGCCGACTCCAATATAGTTGGGAAAAGGCTAGGCAGATGATGGTGCAGCATGGCTTCTTGACTTTTCCATCCATACTTCTCTATTTATAATCGTCATCTTTACTGCTACTCATCCTAACCGCGTCATGTGTTACACAGTCTATCCATCGTTTCTTTTGTTTAGTTCATAAACGAATCATCATCTGCCTAGCCTTTTCCCAACAATGTTGGGGTCGGCTTCCAGTTTCACCAGATACAGCTGAATACCAGTATTTTACATGGAGCGACAGCCTATCTGACCTCCACAACCCAGTTAGTACCGGGTAGTACGATACCCCTTGATAAGACTGGTTGTCAGACTTTTTGGGCCTCTGACTACCTGTAACGACTGTCAAAGATCACAAATGACAGCCGGGACCAATGGCTTTATAAACGAATCTTAGATATTTTTGCAAACATCTCGTAAATTCTAATAATCTGTATTTAGAGTGGAAAACACCAAGCCTTTAATAACAATGAGACATGTACAACGTGAATGTTTTCAGTTGGTATCGTAATAAAACCACTTCATCTTATCTAAATGATATATATAACTCTTATTGAAGAAATTAAGTAATTACAATAAATACAAGAATAAAATTCAGCTTCTTCATGACATAACCATAACAAACTATTTATCGAAATAACCGTAAAATAGATCCTAAAGAAGTTTTTATGAAGTACTAAAATTACCTTTGAGAGTCCATCATCACATAAAAATTAGAGTGACCACGATAACTTTCAGCTATGGATGTAAAAATCCCATAAAATCCATCCATAGCCAATATGAAGTGTGGATCTATAAAATGGATAATAAGGAATCTTATAACAAACACATCGTTTATTTTACGATTTCTTTCAAAATTAGTTAAAATATACGACTCTGTTATTTTATGTTTTCATTCCAAATACTAGGGAAACATAAAGTGATGGGGCAATCCGTTTTTATTGATCGAATTCGTCTCGATGGCTTGATTAGGATGGGACTTATGAATTTGTATGTTGGTGAAAGTATGGGGAAGAATCCAAGTTATTTTGCACGATTTGCATAGATATGTGATGGCAGACAATTCACTGATTACATTCCTTTGTGAATAAAGAAATATTGATTCCGAAAGACGCAATGCTGTTCGCTGTCAGTTCTGACAAAATTTGTCATTCCACACAGTTAAAACTTTAAACACATTATTATACAAGTCTTAGAAGCTATTTTTATACAAAAAAACAGTGATGGGAAACATCTAATATTAAAAAGCAGTTTTTAATTTGACAAAATTAACTCGATAAAAGCTGCACTCTTGACTTTTCGCACGCATATCTGTTTATGTTTGCGCTCGTCCATTTGGGGGTGTATTAGAAACATTAGGGGTAAGCTCGTATGTGTGCGTCGCTAAGATGAATTAGGGGATTACAACACTGCATCATGCAACTGCACTCTGATTTGGCACGCTCTAACTTATATACAGGATGAGTAATTAAGAAAATACTATTTTTATTTATTACTAAAAAAAAATTGAGGTATAATCAAATAATTCATACAAACTTTCATATTAATTCAGCTTGTTTACAAACATAAATCAGGAAAATGTAAAAATAAAACTCTCACACAATAAAGTTCTCCCAATAAAAAACCACGTACAACCAAACTTTTAAAACGTAATTTTAACAAAATAAATCTCGGTACACGTATAAAACAATTACACAGACAATAATCCCGTTGTTTTTGTCAAACTGGAAGCGTTTTATTGTGTCTTCTACACCCTATATCGCGCTGGGGTGGCCACGCAACATCGAGGGGCGACGGGTAATGGCCTAAGAGTAATTTTATTACTTTGCCCCTATTACCATCACAATGTGCATGCCACCGGTCGAATGAGATACGCACACTCGATACAGTTGCCCGTCGCGTTGCGTTTCGACGATATTCATTTTCATCGATAAAATGCAACATCGAAACGCGCACAACACTATTTTAAACCAATGACGTAGGTAGAGCTGTAACGTAACATTGTTAAAAAAAAAGGTTACACCGCAGAAAAGGTTAGAAAGTGGGGAATCAGAATTGGTACGAACAGTGAATTCAGGTTTTTATTATTAACGGTGTACAAAGCAACATGGAGTAAGGAAATAAGACGCTCACACCCCGCTACCTACTGATTCGATTTGTTCCTGCTACGATGAATATTTGATACGGCTCAGTGCACGCTAATTTGTTTATCCTGTTGCCTGGTTCTGCTCTCCTGGTAGCTGTAGTACAGAATCCAAAATTATCCACATGTATTATGCAAAGGAAAAAAGCGTCTGACGCCATATCTCTTTCGGTTGGAAATGCTACCATACCGTTTACCCTTAATAAAAGTCTGATGGATTTCTGTAGCAACTTGCTGTTGGGAGTTTCGACCTAATATTTAATGGAAAAGTTTAGAAAAGCCCAAGACGAGTGTAGTTTATGTAGTTTTCATGAAGATATACACTACTAACTTGATAAATAAGTTACTGAAAAGAATGAGTTTTAAAGTTCATCAAGTTAATAAAGAATTATGACTTATATGAAGACAACTAGAACATCCGCTATCATCATCAATGATTATGACGTAAAATGCATATAAGAAACACAGTAAGAATTAATTATCCGTAGGTACCAGGGAGATAAGAATCAGCGGTATGTCAGGTGATTAAATAAATATAACTTGGCGTTTCTAATTAATATGCCAGACGCAGTTTGATAAGACGCTCTCGTGTACAAACGGGACATCTCCTGCGTTCGCTAACTGCCTGGTACTCGATTAACACGTTGTTATAATTATGTGAAATTTGTCTTGTATGTATACGTGTTTAACGCATTCGCATGAGAAATGTTGATTACTAGACAGTTTATTAAAAAAATAGCAATTAAAAATAGGATGTGTTTTAATGAGGTATTTTTTTTCAATACCCGTTATCTATACTTTACTTAATATTATAAAGTGGTAACATTTGTTTGTAAGTTTGTATGTTTGTAAGTTTGTATGTAGGGGATAATCTCCGGAAGTAATGAACCAATTTTAAAAATTGTTTCACTTGTAGAAAGCTACATTATTCGTGAGTGCTATAGGCTATATTTTATTCCCGTACTCCCACGGGAACGGGAACTACGCGGGTAAAACCGCGGGACGTCAGCTAGTAGTTTATATTGGTTATTTGTTGTGCATCGTTTCATAGGAATAAGAATCTACATTCAATTATCGTGAAGACGGAAAAATTGCATACTTAGACAGAGAGAAGCTAGCAAGTTACGTTCCACAATCAATAAATGTATTAATTCAATTAAAGGAGCTAGCAAAGGGCCATCAATTCAGCTTGACCTTTCAACCTAGCACGAAACTGCACAGGTAGATAACGCATTAACCAGCTCCGCTACTGGTGCCAGATGCATTAGCCAATTTGACCGCCGCAGCCTCGTTGCGTAATCCAATCGAAAATGCCATCAAATTGGCTGACGTTGTTGGTGCACTTCCCGGCTTCATTTCGCAAGGTGTAGTAATTGCTAGTATTCGTACGAAACGAGGAATGTAAGGGCTAGAAGAAGTGTCAATTTGTTTTGCAAAAAAATCTTTTCGAGCGAACAAGTGAATTCCTCTGAACCAAAACCAACACGGTGTTATTTTCATGAATTCTGATTACTACATCGAAAAACGAACTGTTTTACTTAACAATATTGTAAATAGATGGACATTGGTCAGCAGTCAGACAATCGAACTCAGTGCGAAACAGGAATCAGATATTAGTAAAACACACTATAAACTTTAATTATAGTATCATCTCATAGAACAGTTAGATTCAAGTTTTGGTATCTGCCACCAACTATTGAATTATGGCCCATTACCTCTCAGTTTCAAGAGGAGGTCTGTGACCCAGCAGTGGGAACATTACAGGCTGATTATGCTATAGTTACAATACAAGGAATAAGTTCTTATAGTATTAAATCTTCTTCTCCATCTCCAGGTGACGCAAGCAACGCGAGTATCGGCTCGGGCGAAGGCACGGGCGAGGAGGATGACGACACCAACGGTAAGAAGAACCAGAAGAAGCGGGGCATCTTCCCAAAGGTAGCCACCAACATCCTCAGGGCGTGGCTGTTTCAGCACTTAACGGTCAGTACTTAGTTGTATAAATTTGTAGAGCCAGAGTTCGGAACATTTATGGAAGTAGAAATAGTAACTAGTAAGGTTGATTGGTTCCATCCAGCTCATTACGCCATCAGTGGTCCACTTTGGGTCTGGGTTGAAAGATTTGGAGGTCATGGAGGCCCAGTAGTGGGATGACACAAACTAATAGGAACAGTAAGGTTGATAATTTTGGTCTATATTGAGCACTATATAGGTTGTGTAAGCAGTAGACAGAATTTTTCTGATTCCATTACAACGTTAATCGTTCTATAATGATCTGTCATATTTATTATGGTAATGCAAGATTGCTTCTCCAGTTATTTAGATTTCCTATTATTTGTGGATGACCTTACGAATGCAATCCACATCCAGAATAGGCTTGCTTTTGGTATCTCGTTGAACTCCTAAGATCCTTTTAAAGTTAACGTCCTCTAACTAAATCGGTGCCTAACGAACAACCAAAAGGCAAACGCAACTCGAAACTAAGTTACAGTTCCCAGCTCCCGGTAACTAACGAAATCTTTGTACCTCAATGAAAATTTTATTGGTGGCGGGAATTTTTAATTGAAAAGCGTCGGCCGCCCGCCACGGTGGCCGCGTCACGCTCAATGCAACCATTGTGATCCGTTTTTAAAAGTTACCCAACAATGCCTCTATGTATGTGTTTTATGGCATTTTCCCGCGTAAATCGCAATTTCCCGAGCCCGGAATTATGTTTTTTTTTTTTTCGTTTTTCCCTTTTTTGTCCATGGTGCTTCAGCTGGGATGTAGGAAATAGAGTTTTGTTATATTTTTTTCGTATGAGAAGGGAGATTGATATTTTTGGACGATGTGTCTGGCATTTGATGGTAGACACGAGATTGATCCACTCTCTAATTTTTCTTTTCTATAAGATCCGTAGCTTCGGAAAAGCTCTGTGTGCTGCCTTGTGGCAGACGTGTACTAAACCAAATTGAGTCAAACTTTCTGTTCTTTCTCTGACATTTCAAATAACTCAGATCGATCTGCAACCCTCGACTTAAATTGATTGATGAAATTTGAACAAAAAGTAAACATTAGCATAATACTACCAGGATATCAGGGAGGCGAGACAATCGTAAGTGCACGACTCAGTGTTGCGTAGTAATTTCTAGAATGGATACCGGCGCGCGGGGTAGGAGGGGGCAAGGGAGGAGAGAGGGTGCAATTTCATTACCGGTCCGGATCCGCGGCCATAAATCACCAGGGCCGAAGAAGGCGCTCGGTACGCTCAGCGCTGTTCAGGTGACGCTCGCAAAGTCGCCTGAGCCCCGGTATTTCTGTTTCATTCGAAGCGAGCCGACTCCAATCCCACTTTCTTTATGACTATGAATTCCGCGAATTTTCCGTACGCTCCCGCTGAGTTACAAGAGCGAGTTTTAATTACAATCTTCGGTGAGCCTTCACAATTAGCCTGCTCCCTAAAATATCTACGTCGCGCTATTTCCTTAAAAGTACATCCTTTTTGAATATTGAATATTTCACAGCATTTCGTCGACCAGCTCCAACTTTAAAAAGTATACGTTGGCAATCGAATTAGGGAGCTTTTAGCGCGTTACGTTTGGCGCGTTTTTGCGCATCGCTTGTCCGCGCCCATTACCGCTCTCCAAATTACTTATAATTGCTTCGCTTAGCGCTAAGTGCTTTCATTATGGGCTCCCTGTAAAACAGTTCCGGTGTAGGTCGGGACACGTCAACACTAACGCGACTCGCGATAACATTTTAAACCTCGCGAATTTCTATTCGCGTGTCACGGGTGCGATGAAATGCGGTCGCACGTAGACAATACTTGAAATCGGCGTAAAAAGAGCATTCGACCCATATATCGGGCGTGAAACTGCATAGCTGTCAGTTTGACGTTTGTAATATTCATTCGATTACGCGCTGCGGGAAATGGAACGCCGCGTGGTGACAGCGCGCCACCTGCGCAGCGCGCGCCGCTGATTGGTCGGCCGCCGGCGGGAAACAAATGAATGGTTGTCCCACGTTCGAATCCTTGACCACAAAGGTCGAGTGTTCGAATATGGAACGATTGATATGCGATTACACAGTTACAGTGGCTCGATGGAATCGAATGAAGCGTTTGAATTAATTCGGTAGCAAGCGCTCCACGACCAAAAAGGGAAGTGAAATGATCTGGTGGCTAACGCGGAGTCGTGAGTATTGTATGTGAATTTAAATTCAGTGCGGTGCATGCGATATTGGTAACAATCCGAATGTCCGTGACTGGGAGCGTTTTGAATTTTAAAATTGCCCGCGGTACGTGTAATAACGGTCGCGTTTGAATTTCATAGATTTTGTTCGGATAGCGTTTAGTTTGTTGCGAGAGATTGCTAGCTTACGTAAAAATAATGGCTGTTCCGGCGATAAGCCTTTATTTCCTTGTGGGACATGAAAACAGTAGAATCGCACATAAATATGGGCTAATCCATTGAGGTTAAAATCAAAATCAGTACCAACGTTAACACGAATTTTCGGCTTACATCATCCGCTAATCGTCAAATCCTCGCAGACGCTGCAAATCTCACATAATGCCTCACCTGGAACGTTTCCCCACGAAATTCCCGAAAGAAAATAATATTGAATAACGCCAGTCTTAGTACAAATCCTACGCAGCTGCCTTAAGCCCTTTCGGGGGGCTAAAAATAATTATAAGTCTGTAATAATCCCGGTACAGGGCGCCCGTCGCGCGACAAGACTCCATATTATTTTTGGGTGCGCTCAGTTGCTTGTACTTATGATCTCCTGGTAATTTATTACGTTTCGTATCGGGTAATGACATTGTTATTTTGATTGTTAGAAGCATATTTTATGTTTTGTTAATGTTTACAACTTCTGAGTTTAAATTCATGTGACAAATCTTTGTTAATGAGATAAAATATTAACTCAAATATCTGAGAACACTTAAATTATTTTAATACAGTTGTGGCTCTACCACAACAGTTATATGGACAATTTACATGAACAGTTTCTCTGCACGACGCGCCAGTCAAGCCGAGAGCCCGCGAGATGCAATTGCTAACTATTCAAACAAGACACTTGATTGTTAACCCAGAAACTTTGAAATTCCCAGACATGGAGATAATTTAAATTAAATTAAACAAGGAACTGCAGAAACTATAATCTAGTGCTGTGTACCGTAATCTTCTTACTGATTCTTGCTCTGTCAGACTTACATGTTATGGCTTTCTCCAATCTCGAAAGAACTGGTTGATAGTCAAGTCTAGTGACCACTTGTCATTCGTGACATGATTAGATTCTGCTTTTGCCTGGAGCAATTCCTGATTGTCAAAGATATTTAACGAAACGATATCATGAAGATCATCTAAATGAAGAGGCAACACAAAAACTGACAGAAGGTTAGAAAGCGGATTTTTTTACGATATGTAAGCTGTATGAAAACAAGAATCCTTAAATCACAATTTATGCCACATAAAAACAAAATCAAAATACCAAAGGCGATGGTTATGATAGAAAATTTCAATAACCACATAACAGCAATTATAATAATGCACTAAGGCCGCATAAAACGTAAAGTATATCCATGTGTCTATCGGTGTAGTATTACCGAAGGCTCGGGTTGCCTTTGCGAACCACCGCGGCGGAATGAACCTAGATAAATTCATAAGATAAATGCTCGCATGATACGACCTACCTAGGAGTAGTTTTCTTGGCTGATTTTGAAGGATCGAGTGGTTTCTTGATGTTATTTTATCTGTTAAAGGATGGGAATGACACATTAATTATTTCCTCTTCCTATTTCTGGGGTGATTTATTTTGCTTCTACACTGTTACAAGTGTGAATGAAAAGATAATTTGAATTAATTTACAGGTTGTCAAAGTGGATATTGACAACAAATTTTGTCAAATTACGATTTGTTTTACATGGACACTTTTAACGTGCACATCTTGCTACATTGTTCTCACATAATGTACCATCTCAACATGAATGATGTAACCAAGGTTTTGTAAAAATATTCTGATTTTAAATTGTGTCCATGATGGAGTTTCTTGCTCGTTCTTCTCCATTGAGATCTACGCTAGGGAATAGGCAACTACAGTACTTTCACAGTTTTAATGTCTTGTGACTGGGACTGTAGCTACATTTAATTTTCATCTTTGATTCGACAATTCAAAAGTGCCTGTAACTGGCCTACTTGAAATAAATGCTTTAATTTTGATAGATGATACTTCTACCAACTTTCTCTAGGTTTTGTTTCTGAACTTATGGAAAGTTCCAGGTCCCAGAAACGGGTCCTAAACCTTTCTATATTTGATTCTTCCCATGAATATTGCACAGTAACTGTAACCAATGGCTCCAATATCTCACCACCAGTGTTGTCCACGGAAATATTGCTGAATTTTCCTCGTTTTTTCGTCCACCCCTACTTATTTAGGACTAAGGGTGCGTCATAAGTTTTACTTTTGGACGGCAAGGGCAAATTGCAAGCGAATCCAGCCAATGAGAATTTATTAATATTAAGGCGACAGAAGCGGGTGGACAGCAAATTAAGTTATAAAAATGTTTATTTCTTTGGACTGGGGTCGTGTTTGTTTGTGTTGGTAGGTTAAGTTAAGGGATGGTGAGGTTGGGATTTGGATGGGTGAGCGAAATTCTCGTCGATATTGAAACTTCGTAGGAAATAGATCCTATCCTATGGAACTTGAACAAAAATGATGAAGAAAAGCCTATCCAAATATAGTCAGTAATTGAAAAGCTAGACTAGCTTTGGTATCCTCCATGCTCCATAAGCAACGAATATTTTTTTTTAATCTACCCACGATTGTCACGTCTGTCCACCTAAATCCATCCCGTCCCCCAACGGACAGAAATCATTTCCGGCCATCCGCGGAGCAGATTTCCGAATACTACCCACTTTTTAAGTCTGCGACGTTAAATGCGGACGTTGCAGGAACTACCGGAAATAGAGTGAGCGACAAGGACAGAAACACACGTCTATAACACACGTTGAAAAGGGATAGATGTATGTTCGGAATGCGTCTTCGAAACCCGTTTTGTAGAAATTTGAATTTCGTGAAATGGAATTCACGCGATTGATGGGGTTCATAAAAAATGGTCAAGCGTGTTCTGTTATGGCAATGTGTGGATAAGTCAAGTACTTACATCAAATCTTACTTACTAAGTACATAAGTAGGTCTCTACCGCTTGTGGTAGTTAAAATAACTACGCAGTAATTTCGAAGCAATACCAGTAATTGGCAATTATGATCCTGTACACCCGTAAGTACATAAAACTAAAGACCAGCTGTAGTTTGCCCATTAGAAATAGATCTCTTGTAAAGATACCTACTTATTTTCTAAAAGGTGTAAAACACTTCTTAACGAAACCGAAAAGCACTTGTTCTCCTCGTCGTCGTTGCGATGATTTTTTTGTTCTACACCATACCTACACACCTTCTAGTTACGGAGATATTGGGGGTCAAAGTTCCAACTTTTTGACAAGTTTTTTTTTAATGTAAGATTTTTACTTTAAACACCTCCACGACCCCGTACTATTCAATCCATCCATCAGCACAATGTTTTGAGTGCGTTACATTAAGTTCTACCACAAAACATGATTTTTCACCCCAAAAAAAAGTCGTTTCCCAGCAATATTTTTGCGTTAAGTTACTTAGTTTGATGTACAGAATGCTTGATGTGGTGATGAGGTCTTTTAGTGGACACTATAAAAAGAATCGAAAGAAAAGTAATTTTTTGCACAATTTTGTTGCAAACTGTCCCAAATATTCCAAGACTTACGCTCGCAAAATGTCACAAATTATCATTTCTTATCCTTATCCGTAAACTTGTTTGTCTACCCTCAAAAGGCAACAGCTTGAATATATCCGAAACCCCGTAAACGTCAAGTATCCTAAGTAAACTCAGTGTACTATAACTCGGATAATCTATTCGGGGAACCGAACCCGTTACCCCTGCAAACAATAACCCTCTCACCACTTACAATATCGTGTTACTAAAAGTATTAATTAACTTACTTATAATATTACTAAGTACTGTTATTTTTGTTTTGGTTGTAGATGAAATATTTTGCGATAGTAAATAGTTTTTTATGAATTATGTGACTATAGTTGGTGCCAGTTAAGATGGGAATAGCGGTCATTGCCCTTTCCCTAATATCTCTTCGTACAACCCAAAACAAATAAAGCATGTATCGTTTTTTATTACAAAAAATGTTGAAGATCACGATAGATGACGATTCCAGACTTGAACAGGCTTGGGCCTATACTACCTCAAATGGCTTAGCATGATCCTCCGTTACGCCTAAAATACTGCAGCATTAATTTTGAAATAAATATATAGTAAAGTTGAGGATTAATGTTAAGTCTTATGTTTGGCAAAAACACGATTCCGTAAAATTTTCTCGATAGATAAAAATACCAAAGTTAGCTCCAAATCGAACAATAAACCGCTGGTATTCAAAAAGTACTTCAAATTAGATCATGAAACTTTGCATACTATCTGAACTAACTATAAAGCAAGGGCCCAATTCTGTAACTTTGTGTTAAGCAACACGCCATTGACACTCTATCGACACACTACAGACATTATGTTGCCACTGTTGCAAATTTGGTATTCTGCAAAAACTTCAATGGCGTTTCAGTGGTGTCTCAGTAGTGTGTCGATAGTGTGGCGGTACAATATTTTTCAGTGTTTTCGTTGTTCGATGGCTTCACAAAGGCGGTTCGATGGCCAAAACACTTTTAAAACACGATAGACACAACTTTCAAATACAGTTAAAATATTTATAGACTGCCGTAACTTTGGCCATCATGATGACATTGACACATTATAGTGGAGCAGAATACCAATTATTACAATAGTCTTCTATGGCGTTTCAATGGCACTACAGTGGTAAGTCAATGACCATAGATAATTTGTAGAATACCAAAATGTCAATGATTAGCCTATTGAGACACTACATAAACACTACCGACACACTATTGACAAGTTGGTAATTTTACAGAATTGGGCCCCAGGTCTTATGTTTTTATTTTTTCCAAAAGACGAAAGTTTGATTTTATAAAGAATAAAAACCACTTATTTTGCACTATTCGGCCGGCAGTGACTGACGTAACAACCACTTTGTAGTGCAAGCTGATTAGAACGTTATTCCAACAGTATTTGAAACGAAGTTTGAACCACCACAAATAGAGTTGCTAATTTGAGGTAGTATAGGCTCTTAAGAAGTTTTATAAATGTAGGTAGGTCAATGACCACTATTCTCATCTTAACTGGCACCAACTATAGCAACCTAATCATCGAACAGATGATTTTTTGTATAATGTTTTATACTCTTCTTCTTTATGTGGTTAAACGTTTCGTATGGATTCTCTTTCTACAATCGTAAACGCCTCGGCGTTAGCGATGTAGAAAGCGCTAAATTGGTAGCCAAGTTGACACGACTGGAGTCAATCGCTCGTTCTATCATTTTGAACGATGTAAACTTGTCTACGAATTTTCTATTCGTGTGTGTTGATCACGTGATTTATCGTTGGGATGATGTCATTCCCATTCATTTGAATAGTTTCCTACTAGCGTTAACGATTGTAGATTGTCAACTTGGCTAGGGGTGCTGGTGTCAGAGTTTTATTGCCGCTGATGAGCCTCTGACTTAGCTCGCTTTATACTTATGCGTTTTGCTGAACTACTTTATTAATTATTCATTCATCTTCTCATTGGAAAAATGTCTCAATTCGCGATGACGAACCCTTTTTGGAAATATTCTGCTCCCGAAGATTAGACGCGAAACAATCGGGCCAGCGAATTTTGACCAGAGTTTTATGTTTTTTCCCGGTCTCTGCTCGAGCCCAGATCTACTTTGACAATCATTCAGGTGCTCTGCTGCTCTTCAACCATTCTGTTTATGGTGGACTTCGAACCAGCGATGACCTGCTTACGCAGCCTGAGGCAATGCTTTTGAGCTTCACCTAAATACTCCTTGAGCACATTTATTGATAATGGTGTCGATTCTGTTGTGCACAAAATAAACTTAATTTAGGCTATTGCTATCTTTTACTACAAGGCAGTGCGAGAAAAGGACGGCTATAGCAATGAACTAAGTTAGAGATGTCAAACTAGTTTATGCCTTGCGCTTCACCGTGTTTTTAGTCGACATGTTTTTACGTGCACCCTTCATTTGTATAGAAATATTAGTTCTAACTAAATTTGACAGCTATAAATTACGTCCGTCTCTTTCTCGTTTTGTTAGAGAGATAAAGATAGCAATAGCCTAAATTAGGTTTAGTTTGTACACAACAGAATCGACACCAATGTTTAGAAAACCATATGAATTTTTGATAATAACTGAAAAACTGATAAAATAAATCATCTCAATAAAATTAAATCAAAGTTAGGTGTCATGATCTGGACAATAGGAGTCTCCACTTGGGTGGAACCATGCAAACTGTTAATTTGAGAGTTGATTTTACATTTTCCAATTATTTTCTAAGTCATCCCAATTAATCCCCTAAAATAATTACAATCCCATGCCAAAAACACAAGTAATCACCAACAACAGTTGATGGAGACTTATCAACAGATCAAAACAACAAGTGTCGTAACGGAGGTAGAGTTGACCAAAATTGGCCGTTCCATATCTGGTCGGTGTATCGGGGGTGTATCCTAACCCCCTACCCCTAGGGAGGGGTCGTTAAGATAACGTGTATCTCCGCTGGACACGGGCTCAGGTTACTTAATACGGGCGCTCGTGTACTTTTGACGGTTTATTTGAATAATATTTTGGCAAAAAACTTATTTTTTGTTAAGGCATTTTAAGTCAGTTTTGGAAAAAGACTTATTAGAAATCTTGAGTCATTTGTCTTGTTGCCAAAGCTTCAAATTTGCAACGTTTTATAAGATTTCAATGTCTCTAATCCATATCTTTGGCCATTGCTTGCATCAAACAAACTTCATTCTTTAATATTTTCACCAAATTCATTCTCTGACTTGAATAATTTAAGAACCATCGACTCCACCCAAGCGTACCACCAGTTTCCAGTTACATCACTATGCACAAAGAGGGTACCTCACGTATCGTCTATTAGGGAGTGACTTACGGACATGAGAAGATACGGAGGACACACAGGACATGGGTGGACACTGGGACCACAGAATAGCTAATAACAAGTCTACGTGGCTTTGCCTACGTAGACGATGTCATGGTTTCATGGTTGTTATAATCTGACAAAAGCGTTTGAGGAACTTTGTTCAAACGATGCTGAGAAATTGTTTGTCCATATTCGCTAAGAATTAGTAGCTTTGTTGGGTGAAACCAAAAAAGTACTACCTGAAATGTATGGTTTAATGTGGCAATGTTATAGCACCCTTGAAAATTACTTTACACGGTCAATTTTTAGAATCTGCAGTTGAGTGCCAACAAGGTGACTCTCTCGGGCCTGTCTTTTTCAGTTTGGCTATTTATCCCAGAATTCAACAACTAAATTCAAAATGTAACGTGTGGTATTTAGGTGATGCAGGAACGTTACGTGATTGGATGATCTACAACTCCTCAAAGATCAATTTAAATCTATTTGAAATGATTCCGAAAATAAATGATTTAATTCTCTTTTGTAGTAACTAACGACGGACCCATTCTTACGAGTTATAAAGACTAGTCTTACAATATATTTCTCGGAACCATTTCCTTCGAAGATTTAATTTCAATCTCAAAGTAAAGAAATTAATCTATCCAGCATATCAATAACAGAGACAGCTAGCTCCAAAAACTAGTATGCACGAAGATATTAAGCTACCAGGAGACCATAAGTTACGGACACAATATCAAGCGAAAAATCCTCGCGAAGCTCGCACTTTGATTAATGTATTCGTATGTCACAGTTATATTGCGCGAAAAACCCCTTATATTCTTTGAGTCCCTATATCAGGGTGTTATACCAAATCTAGGGTATATTAAAAAGGGTGGAAGGTATTCCTATTTATGTGACAGAGTCGCACCTGCGTTGTCCCGAGGCTTCCATGTAGATGACTGTGGGGTTACCGAAGATATATTGTTTTCGCCTTATTTTGAGCTTTATAATGTTTCTTGTATTTTGTGTTTTCTTGAAACGAAGACTGTGTTTGCCTTTTTTGTGTATTCTTTGGGTTGTATTTATAAATACAGGGTAGTTTATGTTCTATCCTACCAGATGATAGAAAAATGCATATTATATAATTACGGAGTCTACTTACATTTTTGTACACAACCTTTATTTTACTATAAAAGGATTAGATTTCAGCAACACTTTTGGCGCAAGGCAAGAATTGCATTTAAATCAATCAGCATGTCTAAACATAACAGAAAAAAAGATTTACTACTTCAAAAGTGGGGAATTCGTTGTCAATCGTAATTCGCAAATGGCAAATAAAAAAAAACATAATTAATTGCGTCTAAATGCACGCAATTTTGAAATATTACCATTTCCTTCTATGTAAAAAGTGCAGTTGTCTGTGAATGCTGACGTTGATGACTTTATCTACTCTTTCAATACTGATGAGCTCCTGGTACCTAACACGTAAAGGTTTACTTTAAGTAGGAAACCGTGCTTTTTTCATAAAAACGTGTTGACGATAAAATGAACATAGGGTAAGATAAAACCAGAAGAAATGGGTAGTTAATTAGTAAAAGCTGTAGTGCATACTAAATGACGACTAACAAAAACTCGTTAAAAAAACTTATTATAAATAATCATGTAGCCTTAGTTTTAAACTTACTCATTGCTTGTTAAACATAAGTAATTTTTTTTTTGCTTTTAGTCGAAAGGATACGAGTATTTACAACCATTTATGCAACTTGCACTTAACTTACATTCATTTCCGTTATGGTTAGCCATTAAATTACCCACCAATTAACTTTTAAAAAATCATTAACTATTTCTATTTCCCGGCTTTTTCAAAAGATTACCTATTTCAAAGATTATTTTACCCAAGCTAATCAGAAACCATATCGAAGTAGTCACGTCATTTTCTGATGTACCAGGGCACCTGCATTGACAGGAGGTAGAATGCCAATACGTGAAATGGTTTTTGCTTCCCCTTAATTGCAAAGTTCATCGATAAAAAGTAGATTGGTTTCGAAAAAGAGTTACTGCATAGATTGGTGAAGTCGGATAAGATAACTGATAATTGTTTTTTAATGAATTTCTTTATCGTACAAGTCTTAACATTATACTATATAAAGCTCGATTACCACTCACTCACTGACTCACTGACAGAATTGTTCTCCCTGATGGTGGATGGGGAGGTGGGTATATTTTGACAGATTCGTAAACAAGTAACTCCCGCAAGTATGGGAAAAGTGCCAAACCTCCCCTTTTCGCCCCCCTTCCTCCCCCTCCCTATCGTATCTCGGAAACAAAGAGACTTGAAACATATTTTTTTTCAAATTCGTATAGAAGAGGCTCGGGAAAGTAAAAACCAGTTTTCAAAATTGACCCCTTTTACCCCCTTTTCCCCCCTTTAGGCGGATCTCGGAAGTTGAGAGACTTGGAACATTTTTTTTTTCAGATTCGTAAGAAGGGGCCTAAAGTTAGTCAAAATCATTTTTCAAAACTCCCCACTCTCCCCCCCCCCCCCTCTTCACCCCATTTTTTACTACTGAAAAATCTTTTGATTCGTACCTAAAACTATTGACGACGTTGAAATTAAAAAATTGTATACCATTTCCTCCCCTCCCCAACCTCCCCTAAAATTGAAAGGGCTGTAACTTCATAACGGTTAGAGACAGCCATTCGGTGGTTGAACAAATATTATAGTAGGCGTCAAAACCTGTCCGGTGGTGGCAGGTTCTGAGTGGAGCGAACCTGCGAGACCGAGTGGAGCGAAGGGGGGAGGTGGCGAGCGAAGCGAGCCGGCGACCTCCGCAGCGTAACGAAGGTTGAGTGGGTGAAGCGTAACTCAGGGGCGACGACAAGCAAACTTTAGGGTAGTGTTTTTTTTACGGGACTGAGTTTTTAAATACGGTTTTTCACAATTTTTTTAATTGGTTTTTAGAATGTTTTAGGGGTTCTTAAGGGTTTTCATACTGATATAGGGGTAGTTGTAACGGATTTTCCAATTATTTTAAGGATTCCTATGGATTCTCAAATTTTTATGATGGTAAGGAATACTTCTCAAGCACACGACAACACGCGAGCTGCGCGCAGCTCGCGCACCCAAGCAAATACTAGTTAAGATATACAATTAAGAATGCGTACTAGTTATTGATAACGCCTGACAGTTCGAAAGTACTTCCCATCCATTTCTTTCCTTAAGCAGTTACTAACTAATGGCCATTTTCAATAACTTACTGACAGGTATCGGTAGGTTGCTATCTCTGTCTGTTTGACATTTAGCTTACGGACCGTTAGAAACAAAACGTCACAGAAAAGTTTTCTTTGTTTTTTCTATGAATGAAGTGACAGGTGGGTGACGCGGATCCGGGGTTGCGGGACTGTTCCGGGGTTGCGGGACTGTTCGAAAGAGATACCGTGGCCCCGGAACACAAAGGGCGATGAAGGAACATGGATGGGTTTTAGTCAGTAAAAGTCTGACACTCCCTCCTGCTCCGCCCAGAGCGGGAGGAGTTATTTGATGATTGCCCATCCGAAAAAAAAAGAAAAAAAAGGTGGTTGACGCGGATAGGATTTTTCAAGCTAACTTTGTTTATAGACACACCGATAGCTACGAGACGTAAGCATATTAACTGACAGTTATACGTAAGTAAGTTATAGAAAACCTTTAAACGTTAACAAGATATATGTATTCACTACTAACAGCTTTCAACCGTATTGAAAATACATAGCCAATTACATTGAAAGCAACGAAACAGTTCTAAAACTGTAGAGAAATTTTCAAACACATGTTTCCCATAATTTGTCGAGGTAACAATCGAAAAGTGACCCGTTTTAAAAATGCATCGGATCGCTCCCGCCGTCCTACGGGGCCGCCGTAATAGACGCACGGTCAAAGTGTTTTCACTTATGAATTGTTAATGAACCATCAACCCTTGGAACCCTTCAAGTTATGGCGGCCGCATGGGGTCGTTTCATGGTGTCGACTTTTATGGGAATTACCCTTTAGTTTTTTACGAACTTACCGTTTTGCAACACCATGTAAATTGCTCTCCAACAAAAAACGACCACTGAAATAACCCTCTAAATGCGAGCACATCTTTTGTACCAACAAATTTATTTTTTTACCACACTTCCTAGTTTGTTCTGTGAAAACGTATGATTAACCAACACACGAGTCCAAGTTGAGCAGTAAATTTGAGTCAAACTGAATGGGTTACACGCGGGGAATTTTTCCCCAAGCCGGAGAAAACTTACCATTTCCAGGGGAAAAGTCGGTAAAACTTGGTGCAAGTAATCTAAAGTTAGGTACCAGGGCGGCAGAGGCTATTTAGATGCACATCTTAACTCGCCCATATATCTAGATTGTGAACGAAGTTGGGTCCCGAGCGCGCGGGAACTCTGAAAGTGTTTTCTTACTCCGCTTTTTTCTTGAAAAGCAAAATTGCAAGTGTGGAAAAGAGGATGTAATCCAATGAGAATAGAATCTAAATGATGGCTGGAAGTTGGCAATATTCGATGCTATCGATTTAATTAAACAAAGAGCTGTTCGGATTAGCCGGCCTAGCGGTTAATCCGGATAGCTGTAGAGTGTAGCTGCCGGAATCACGCGACGAACGGTGCTGTGAATGTTTGCTCAGTTTATATATTGTTAGACTTTGGATACTTAGTGTTAAGTTTTAACTGTTACTACGACTTTAATCCAAGTCTCCAAATTGAAGTATATCTACAAAAAATCTGAGAAAACATACTTTTCTGTGTAATTTGTGCAAAATAGATTTTTAACGACATATTTTATTTTCAAAAATACTAAAGGTGTTTTTTTTTCTTCATAATATCCTAGTTCTCCTAATGAAAATTTGTCCAGATAATCATTCATTCCCTCTCATAGAGGGGAGGCCTGTGTCCCAGCAGTGGGAACATTAATAGGCTGATGATGATGATGATGAATCGTTAATTAACCCTACTACAAAAAACCTTAAAAAAATAACAATTCACCGTTTACAATTAACCCTCCCACCGCCGACGCCTCCGCCGGCTATATTTATTTAATTTTAATAAACAGTACTTTGCATACGCACACGTAGAGTCGTGTGTGTCGCTGATAATACCGACATTTGCATCGGACGCGCCTGTGACTTATCTGCAGGTGCCGCAGGGCTGGGCTTAATGTAATTTACTAGTTGATTTTTTTTAACTATAATTATTATGGATGAAACGTCTAAAATTGCGCAAAAAAGTCCTAGATGACTAGGAATTATCACATCATCAGTAGGAATTAATTGTAGAAAACACTTTTCTTTACGATACTTGAACTGCAACGTTTTAGATTATTAGTATGATATAGCTGATTAATTAGCATCTTTTCTGTAGGAAATTTAGGTACATACTTAGACAAATAAAATTTGGAATGTATTTATTTAATTCTTCTCTTCAATCGGGCCATTATTACTGAGGATCGCGATCGTAGTCACTGGACTCTCTTTAAACGGACAATCTGCCTCCATTTACTCCGGTCCAAAATTGCCATCATCACTTGCTGAAATATGTTTAAGGACATAGCCTCTTATTTATTATCATTTATTTACTCCACGTCCTACAAAAAATAAAAACTAAGGTAACAAGCACCTACTGTTATATCACAGAATCGTAATCTGTACTCAATACTACTACTACTACAACAGCCCATAACGTCCACTGCTGGACATAAGCCTCTCCCATGATGGGAGGAATTTGCCGTAATCTCCACGCTTGGCAGGCGGATTGGAGATCGCAGTGATGAAAGTCTAACAGAAAACGCTGCTGCCCATTCTCTGGTCTACGGAGGCGCAAGGTGTTCTGCCTCAGACTTTAGTCGCCTTTTACGACACCCGTGAGTGTAATGGGTTGGTTCTATTCTACTCTGCCGGATACCACACGGCTAACGGCTGTACTCTATAATTATATACTAATATTATAAAGAGGTAAAATTTGTTTGTATGTAGGGGGGTAATCTCCGGAACTAATAACCCCAATTCAAAAAATCTTTCGCTTGCAGAAAGCTACATTATTCGTGGTTGATATAAGCTATAAATTATATTTATATCATGCATACTGGCCGAGCTATCACAATTTTTGCGGACGTAGTGCTAGTTAGTTGTAAACGAAAAATAAAACTAAAAATAGGCACGTCTAGTTCCATGTCAAAAGTCATAAAAAACGTATCTAATCTCTGCTTTCCTAAACAGCATTTGAACACGACTTCGTAATAGCAGTTTCACTTTTAGACAATAAGTTTTTCCTACATTTTCCGGCTCGGCTCAACCCTAGCTCGTCGGACATCATCCCACCTGGTATTATGTGACATTCATGTTTTAGCCACATTATTTATTAACAAGCTTAATGAGCGCTCATATTTTTTATAAAATTTCCGCCTGATTAAAACGGGCTTGTCAAAATAATGTAAGTTTCGTATATTATTTTGTTTCAGCAGAAAAAAAGTAGACCGAATTTTTCATCAATGGAACTGAACACGATCTACACATATAAACTACGTTCACAGCTGTCAGTGTCAATATTCCATAAAAATCATGACAGCTGACAGCTCTTAAGCGCTGTTGAAATTAAAATAAAATAAAAAAAACTGTGTTTAAATATTAACATTAATTTAAATATCTAATTTCCCCTACACAACATCCCATTACAAGATAAAAAACTCATAATAAATCATTGAAACCCCGTAGAAACACCATCAAACTTCAACGTAGGGTTTTTATCTCGCTATCTCCCCGTCGGGGTCAGGCAGCAACTCGTGCCTGCATAATTCCGAACACCAGGGGGGCAGATAGGCTAGGAGCTTAGCTAATCAGAGGCCGTCGGGCGATTAACTCGAAGCTGGCCGCGAGATAATGCCTCTCGCGCGATTAGGCACGCTGACCGCTTCGGACTTCTGGGAGCCTGGTACCACCCTTGAGATTTTCCGATAATACCATTGGATTTCCTTTGGTCCATTTAATAATCGACTATTGTTGCTAATTGTGTGTAGGGAAATTAGTTTTAGTTTAGGGTTATGGCGATATAGTTGTTATGATTTCCGGGTGAGTTGGTTTTGTATGGTACTTTCAGTAATACATAATAGCGAATGAAATGAGCTTTTCTTGAATATTTGTCTAACAAGAGCATAGACTTAGTATATATACTAGAGAGCTTCCCTGCAGCAAGAAATCACGTTTTTCAAAAAAACTCTCATTTGTTTTAAAACTCAATAAAAAAAAACGTCTCAACTTTTTCTTTTAACCCTTAAAAGGCGCACTAACATTAGTTACTATTAAATTGCCAATCAGCGAGTGCATGACTAATAAAACTTAACCTTGCGTATATCAAGTTTATGACGATTGTTAAGGTCGAAAAGACCCCGGCGATTCAATTACGTACAGGTTGATATATGAATGTGATGCACTGACGTGGTAATGAGCGAAGGGGTATCGTAGACCGCCGCGATCCAGGGTTAAGTGCTGGTATTTGTTGGATTTTTTAAGTTTTTTGAAAATGCGGGCTGAATTTGTTTAAAACAAAAGCGAAACTTAGTGGAAACGTAGATTGGAAAGGTGATTCAATATTTTTAAGTTCTATGTTGAATATTGTAAAAGGTGTAACTATTTTGTTGTATCTACCATCAGGATACTCTATCTAGCTAGGCTGGCTCTAGCATTTAAGATAATTCGTGTATTGAATGAATTTCAGCTAATTTTTCATCTATTTTTGTTACAGGTAAGTTTCATGATTTACATTCTTCTGTCGTCGGGTAAGTCTACACTACGAGTAAAACGTATGCCTCTACTTAGAAAAAATAAATAATAAAAAACAAGTATTTCGGAAAAAGGAAAGAAAAAAAAACGACAAATAGGAGATAGGATACCTACCTGTCGGTTAGAAACCGTAGAAAAAACTATTTTAAAATCTAAACGACACTTCTGTAAGAAAACATACATTTTAAACGCATCATTTTCCTAAAACCGTTCACCAGCTCAAGCAGTACAACTCAGAATTTCAATCTTTTTAAAAAACGAACGCTCGCTTCTTAGCTCGTGGAATAAGTAAAGTTTAAGCGCCATTAGCGAAATTGGACGGTTCGTGACGTCACAACGGATTTACTCCGGCCAGCGCGATCCGAAACGAAGGATATATTGTCGAGATATTTGCGAGAATACAGCGAAAATATTAGGTAGATGAGAATAGACAATTTTCATAATGTGAGGTTTAAAGAAAGATTTCTGTATTTTGGTAGTTAATTTTCTTTGAAAAATATGCGTATTTTGTATGGGAAGACTTTGCTTTTCAGAATTAGTGATAGCTACTTTTTCTTAATCAAAGCTTTCATTTCTTCCATTTTCAAAAGATTTCATAAATATGAGTTTCAGTTGGTAATTTAGAATGTATAGCATTGCTTTGACCTATATAACTGACTTAAAAAAGATGGATCGGATGGTTAATTGCAGTAGAACTAAGTCCAAATTACGAGTAAACTTATATTGCCACTTACGGGATATCTTCCGTGATTGTTCATTGTTTTGAGATCCTTTCGATATTTCGATGCTGTAGCAAGCGCCATGATCGCGGGTTGGCAGATATCCCGTAAGTGACAATATAAGTTTAGTTTTAAACCGTGAAAGAAGAAGAAAGAAAGAAAAATATTTATTTATCACAGGCACATGACATGCACAAAAAAATGAAAATAGAAACAATAAACATAACAAACATTCATTGCACGTCGTGAGTGCGATAAATGGGTTACCACTCAGCATGATGCTGTGCTATGGGGGCCCACAGCACAGCGCTGGTTTTCAGTGGTCACCCGTGAAAGCTTAAAACAGTGTTTGAAATTACGAGTAGTTTTCTTTTTGGGTTCTTATAGACCACTGTCCGATAGACCGAACAGTAAAATAGAGCAACGTGGCAATCAAAATGATGTCTCATTGGGTACTTGAGGCAATCATCGGTAATTCAGTGCGAAGTTTACTTCGTCATTCAGCAGACATATAGAGGGTAATGATGATAGCACTATTAATAGTTGATGAATGATCACTAAGAAGTATTTACTGTCATTATCGTCATTACAGAGGAGCTCGTGGCTAAATAATAACAGCCGCTCGGGTCGATCGTTAGGTTAAGCCGTGCTTGCCTAGGTTGGTCTGTGGATGGGTGACCACCCATTACATACCGAGTTTACTCCGTGCCTCGGAAAGCACGTTAAGCCGTTGGTCCCGGCTGTCATTTGTAGATCTTTGACAGTCGTTAGGTAGTCAGTGGCCCAAAAAGTCTGACAACCAGTCTGACCAAGGGGTATCGTATTACCCGGTACTAACTGGGTTGTGGAGGTCAGATAGGCAGTCGCTCCATGTAAAATACTGGTATTCAGCTGCATCCGGTTAGACTGGAAGCCGACCCCAACATAGTTGGGAAAAGGCTAGGCAGATGATGATCGTCATTACAGATATTACATGTCCTTGAATAATTTCGAAATCAAAATCAAAGCATTTAATATTTCAAGTAGGCCAGTTACAGGCACTTTTGAATGAAAGATGGAAATTAAATGTAGCTACAGTCCCAGTCACAATACATAAAAACTGTGAAAGTACTGTAATTGCGATTGGGTATAATTGCATTTTGAATTACAGGTAACGACGATACTGTCAAAATATTGTGTATATTTTCTTGTTTTTGTCATTTTCAAAAGTACATAGCGTTCCCAGATCTATAAAAAAAGAATTTTCCGTAGAAATTCTCTGGAAGAAGTAAAATCCGGACTTTTCTTTCCGAATAAATATTAAAATAAAATATAATGTCGACTTTCGCAAGTGAAACTGAACCGCGTTCAAGTGCTGCCAGTGTCAACATTCTATGAAACAGCTCTTAAACGCAGTTCAAATATACTGATCACGTTCAATTTATTTGGTAAAATTCACCCTAATTGCAGATGTTAAAAGGCCTAATAGTCTTTAAACTACACTAAAAGTGCTTTAACGTTTCGAAAAGTGCTTTTAAAATACCTTCAAGCAAACTTCTCCCCATAAATGCACATGACAATAATCCATGGACGCATTAACCCCATACATTATGATGGCATTATCCTCCCACACACTTCCGCCATATTTCAGACCTAGTCTTAAAATTCAGGCGATGCAGTTTTCCGTCTAGACTTTCGCCTGAAAAGTGTTAAATTACAGCTAGGAAGTTCACTTAGTCATATTAAAAATGCAGATTTTTAACTTAGACTCTTTTGTCATGTGGATTTAGTAGTTTTTGGTGGTTAGTTTTTTTACAACTAATTTGGAATTTTGAAACCCATGTATTGTATTGCATTTTTGACATTTTAAATGACATAAAAATACATAACTCAACATCTGCCTAGCCTTTTTCCAACTATGTTGGGGTCGGCTTCCAGTCTAACCGGATGCAGCTGAATACCAGTATTTGACATGAAGCGACTGCCTATCTAACCTCCACAACCCCGTTAGCACCGGCTAGTACGATACTCCTTGGTAAGACTGGTTGGTTATTTCATTTTAATTTTTCTTTTCGTTTAATTTACTATAAATATTTTACGAACTCAGTTTACAAGAAAAACCGTCGGCGATGGAACTTTGACGCTCAAATTCACATTGTTACATTAAATTATTATGTAAGCTAAAATTACTGAAACATAAGTTGAATGTTTTATTTGTTTATTAGAGTTCTAGAATTTCTTCATATTCCTTGAATTTTCACGAAAAAAATCGTAAACAAAGCGTAATTTAAGCCATAAATGTGTCTTGATTCAGCGTCCATTATATTCCAAATAAGCTCAATTTTATCAAATAAATTAATATGATATAAAACTTCAATCCACAATGAATACGATTCATTAGTTTTCGTTTGTCAATACAATAAGACAAATTACAATAAATAAAATTGAAGTACAATAATTCTGTGTCAATTCAGCTCGCTTCTCAGTCTCATGTCAGTCTGGTCTCTAATTTTCGTCAATAACAATCGACAATCGTCCGGAGATCGCTATTATTATCGACTCGTGTACGCCGATCGAAATAATTTGACCCAGGAAGAAAAATCAATTTTTTTCGAAAAAAAATGTAATAGGACTCTTATGCAAGCAGATCAAGCAGAGTACAACCCGAATTGATTGTCAAGTTCTAAATTAACGCGAGCGAAACCAGCAAAAGATAGTATAAAATAAGAGATGAATAGTACATTTTGATACAAGTGGAGAAAGTTTGTTATTGCAT
Organism: Xestia xanthographa; assembly: GCA_905147715.2. Classification (NCBI taxonomy): domain Eukaryota; kingdom Metazoa; phylum Arthropoda; class Insecta; order Lepidoptera; family Noctuidae; genus Xestia; species Xestia xanthographa. The sequence continues at coordinate 27,656,958 of LR990652.1, forward strand.
TCGAGGCGGAATTATAACACCCGAGTTTTTGAGCCGAGAATTGCAAAAACAAATGTCCACGTGTATCAAACGACGTTTTTCAATACACTTTTGAAGAAATAAAATAAAATAACGAATAATATTTTTGTCACGAACTATGAAACTATGATTAAAATTTTCTTTTTTTTTCGCGCTTTGGTCTCGCCAGGTTGAAAGAGAGGCATATGGTATGAAGCCGTTAAACAGCCTAATATAAAAAATAGATTTATTTTATATTTTTGAATTCAGAACAAAAATAAATGTTAATTTGTGTATAAAAGTAACTATTAGTTTTAAATAATCATGTTTATCTATGATATTCTATTTATAAACACAATTTGATATTTAAAAAATATTTATGCCGTAAAGACGCGTAGTGCTTTGCAAAAATTAAAAAAAAAAACATTCACGTCAGACTATAGGCATTGAACCAATTTGGACTAAGTATCTGTGGCAATTTTCATTCCCGCACACGTGCGGGAAATCGCACGCGTGTGAAATACATTGCATGTTGTACCTAATCGTAGTGCGTTATGGACCAGTTTTCGAGGAAGTGTATTGAAAAGTATATTTTTTGCCGATTGAATATACCATTGCACTCGTAATAATATTATTGTAATTTCGCAACAGCAGGCTTCACCAATCCCACACGCCCACAACCCATAAATCACGAACCTACCACAAAAAACTAAAAATAACCCACCAAAAACTGTAATCACTGTAACAGCTCGTTACAAAGAGACCAACCCTTCCACTGCCGGACTAATGTTGAACAAAACAACACCTGGGTACAATGGACCCGTCTCAGCACACTGGGCAATTATTTAAAGTGTTAAGTTTAAGAAGTGAACCGGTGGTGCATTATGGAAATGGCTTCAGGTACCACCCCCACCTAGTGGGGGGGCAGGGGGGGTGGCTCCCCACTTTCAGTTTAAGTAATTGTTTCACAGACGCTAGCGGACTCTTGCGTTCTTTTAGTTTGATCGTGGAAAACGTCTTTTCCTGTTGAAGTTTATTTTATTTTATGGCACTAGTGTAATAATGAGCCGTGTGGTATCCGGCAGAGTAGAATAGAACCAACCCATTACACTCACGGGTGTCGTATAAGACGACAAATGTCTGAGGCAGAACACCTTGCGCCTCCGTAGACCAGAGAATGGGCAGCAGCGTTTTCTGTTAGTCTTTCATCACTGCGATCTCCAATCCACCTGCCAAGCGTGGAGATTATGGCAAATTCCTCCCATCATGGGAGAGGCTTATGTCCAGCAGTGGACGCTATGGGCTGTTGTTGTTGTTGTTATTGTTGTGTAATAATTGGATAGTAGGAAGTCTTTTCGAGTTCACAACCCTAGGCTAATAACAGCCGCTTGGGTTGATCTTTAGGTTAAGCTGTGCTTGCCTAGGTTGGTCTATGGATGGGTGAGCACTCATTACATACCGAGTTTCCTCCGTGCCTCGGAAAGCACGTTAAGCAGTTGGTCCCGGCTGTCATTTGTAGATCTTTGACAGTCGTTACAGGTAGTCGTAACCCAAAAAGTCTGAGAACCAGTCTTACCAAGGGGTATCCTATTACCCAGTACTAACTGGGGTATAGAGGTCAGATAGGCAGTCGCTCCATGTAAAATACTGGTATTCAGCTGCATCTGGTTAGACTAGAAGCCGACCCCAACATATGTAGTTGGGGAAAGGCTAGGCAGATGATGATGAACCATTTAACCTTATCATCGTGTTCCCAGAAAGAACAACAACAACAGCCCTCTGTTGCAATAAGCCTCTCCCATGATGGGAGGCATTTGCCGTAATCTCCACGTTTGGCACGCGGATTGGAGATCGCAGTGATGAAAGACTAACAGAAAACGCTGCTGCCCATTCTCTGGTCATACGGAGGCGCAAGGTGTTCTGCCTCAGACATTAGTCGCCTTATACGACACCCGTCAGTGTAATGGGTTGGTTATATTCTACTCTGCCGGATACCACACGGCTAATAACCGGCTAACCCAGAAGGAAACTGGGTTGAATTGAAGATCAGATATGCACCTCAATGAAAATTCTGGAATTCAACTGCATCTGGTCACTCTGGAAGCCTAGTCAACATTAGTTGACAAAATGAGACGTGTAGCTCGTCTCATTTTGTCTCTATCACTGACAAATGCTTGCACTGACTGGACAGGTCCACTCAAATCTGTGTGGTTCTTTCTTCAAAAGACCATCTCAGACATTTATCTTCATGGTCCTCTTAGAACTTAACCAATGTCTTTGACCTTTGAGTTTGTTTCGGCTGTTTCTTCTCAGAGTACTCTGCAGGTACGAAACACCGGTCCCATTTAGTTTTAATACATGCGACATCATGTGACGTGTAAAAGTGTTTTGTAAAACCATTACTATTCACTATTACTAAATATTATAAAACAAAGACAACGTCTGTCTGTCCCTATGTATGCTTAGGTCTTTAAAACTCCGCAACGGATTTTGATGCGGGCGTTTTTAATGGATAGAGTGATTCAAGAGGAAGGTTTCAGTATGTAATTTACGAGCGGGCGAAGCCGCGGGCATCAGCTAGTGATTTAATAAAATACAAATGATGCTCTACAGATATTCAATTTTACAAAACACTTGAATTATGAAGCCACCTTTTCCTTTAGCAACAATTGTAAATAAATTGAGACAAAGCCGATATCTATCGCCCCCACGAAGAATACTCAACAAAATTCAAATAACATAAGTGCGGGCTTAGACTCGCTGAGTGCGAGTAAGTTGTCACTCGCCCGTCGCGCTGGCATGCACCGAGGATTACGGCGAAGTACAGAGTGCTGCCAAATTCGAGCCAGTACGTGTTGTGGTCAAGTCGCTTCAAATATTCAAAGATACATTCGATGTGGTACTTGTGAAATGGGCATAGGAAACGTTTTATTTGACACTAGCTGACGTCCCGCGGTTTCACCCGCGTAGTTCCCGTTCCCGTGGGAGTACGGCAATAAAATATAGCCTATAGCACTCACGAATAATGTAGCTTTCTACCAGTGAAAGAATTTTTAAAATTGGTTCATTACTTCCGGAGATTACCCCCTACATACAAACTTACAAACAAATGTTACCTCTTTATAATATTAGTATAGACTAGTCTCCGCCAGGTATATAAGAATTAAAGGTCGATGCTCTTTCCTTAATTTCTCTGCGTAGGTACCCCGACAATACATTATGAATCTTTTTTATTACTAGAAAAAGTCAAGGATGAAGTTAAAGGTCGTTTCGGGACAAGTTTATGTCATATATATTTGAATAAATGTATGCGGGTTAATGACCTTTAATTCTTACTTATCTAGCGGAGACTATAGCTGCTGTCCGCGACTTTAGTTATTTGAATCGAATTTTGGTAATTCAAGGGTTTTAATTTCTTTGCAAGGAATCCTAATACTTAAATAAATAGAAGAATAGACGAATATTATTGGACTTAGTGAAGGTTGCGGTGATCCAATAGATGCGAGACGCACGGTACCGGTCAATGTGACGACATTTGGAGGAGGCTTATAAGCAGTGGACGTCTTTTGGCTGTAATGATGATGGTGATGATTATACCGATAGATTTCCACATCTTCACCAGTTCATTAGAAACGAGCAAGTAACTGTAGTATGCTCTCAAAATAGAAAGACTTTTGTTTTTTTTTTTCGCTGGATTCTATTGAAATTGCGTTACAAAGGATGCTGGACGTAAAGAGGGTTCTCTCAGAATTTTCCTCTTTTAAAGTATGGTTTTCCTCAAAACGTATTCTGTAGGAGTTCAGATCTAGATACAGTAATTAGGCGACCTTCCTCAATTTCTCCACTAATTCTCACCTCGCAGTAACCATTGAACGTTTAACAATTGCACGCTAAACAGCCTGTACTAGCCTGCGAATGCATTCGCAAGTGGCCTCGTCGCTCAGTGCGATAGCATCACGATTGAGTCGTCACGATACTACGCCCTCATTCGCCCGTTTTCGACGCTTCCTCGCCAACCGCCGCGGTGTGAACCCGCCTTTACGGAATTAAGTGGTTTTTAGGTTTCGCGATTGATGATAACATACCTCCATTTACGCGATTTTAAACTTTATTTTTATTGTTTTATGGTTGTTATTTTGTAGTTGCGTTTCGGCTGTTAGGTATTCTGTTATGTGCTAGGTGGATCGACATAATGGTTTCCGCGTTATAAGTGATTTTAATTATTGTTTGTTGGTGAGGCTGGGCGGTGAGCGCTACAATGATGCAGAAATATGTAGATGGATTGAAATAAAGTTCGTAATGGTTCTGTTTGTGCCATTATCATAAAGTTACTTTCGCAAATTTATAATAATAATCTATATCTATACATATAATAAAACAGTAGAAAAGCTGTGTCTGTACATTGAATATATTAAAAAATAAATAATTGAGGGGGGTTTAGAAACAGTAATAGATCACGAATACAAAAAAAAAATCTGTCTGTTTGTCTGTATGTCTGTTTGTCTGTTTGTTTGTACACGCTAATCTTCGGAACTACTGGACGGATTTGAATGATTTTTTTGTTGTTGTATAGGTATTAAGTCTGGGCAAGATATAGGCTATAATTTATCTTGGAAACTTGAACACCTGATGCAGAACCACAACAGACCAGCTGAACTATAAGAGATACAAAAATGGTACCATAGCAAATATTGTTCCACGTGATGGGCATTTTCTGCTGAGAGAATAAATTTGAAGATCTGGAACACCTGATGTGGTACTCCAAGAGCCTAGCTACACTTACATATATATAGGAATGACGTTTTAGCAAAAGTTGTTCAATCTGATGAGCACTCTCTGTTGACTTATAAAAATCGAAGATCTGGAACACCTGTTGTGGAACTCCGAGAGCCCAGCTACACCATAACACATATAGTAATGACGTCTTAGCAAAAGTTGTTCGGTCTGATGGGCATTTCCTGTTGACTTTTATCTTGGAAACAAACACCTGATGCAGAACCGCAACAGACCAGCTGAACTATAAGAGATACAAAAATGGTACCATAGCAAAAATTGTTCCACGTAATGGGGATTTTCTGCTGAGAGAATAAATTTGAAGATCTGAAACACCTGATGTGGAACTCCAAGAGCCCAGCTACACTATAACATATATATAGGAATGAAGTTTTAGCAAAAGTTGTTCAATCTGATGAGCACTCTCTGTTGACTTATAAAAATCGAAGATCTGGAACACCTGTTGTGGAACTCCAAGAGCCCAGCTACACCATAACACATAGGAATGACGTCTCAGCAAGTGTTGTTTGGTCTGATGGGCATTTCCTGTTGACTTATAAAAATGTTTAGTCTGATGGGCATTTCCTGTTGACTTACAAAAATGAAAGATCTGGAACGTCTCGAATCGTCTCGCACATCCCGTTGTATTCCCGTCCCCGGGCTCTTAAAATTCCACATCAGACGTTTTGAGGTCTTCGATTTTGACGACCCCATTGTCGCTGACATAAGCAACAGGATCCGCGTACGAAGTCGCGGGCAGAAGCTAGTCTATACATATAATAAAACAGTAAAAAAACTGTGTCTGTACATTGAATATATTAAAAAAGAAATAATTGAGGGGGCTTTAGAAACAGTAATAGAGCACGAATCCAAAAAAAAAAAATCTGTCTGTTTGTCTGTTTGTCTGTGGGTCTGTTTGTTTGTACACGCTAATCTTCGGAACTACTGGACGGATTTTAATGATTTTTTTGTTGTTGTATAGGTATTAAGTCTGGGCAGGATATAGGCTATAATTTATCTTGGAAACTTGAACACCTGATGCAGAACCACAACAGACCAGCTGAACTATAAGAGATACAAAAATGGTACCATAGCAAAAATTGTTTCACGTGATGGGCATTTTCTGCTGAGAGAATAAATTTGAAGATCTGGAACACCTGTTGTGGAACTCCAAGAGCCCAGCTATGCCATAACACATATAAGAATGACGTCTTAGCAGAAGTTGTTCGGTCTAATGGGCATTTCCTGTTGAATTTTATCTTGGAAACAAACACCTGATGCAGAACCGCAACAGACCAGCTAAACTATAAGAGATACAAAAATGGTACCATAGCAAAAATTGTTCCACGTGATGAGCATTTTCTGTTGAAGATCTGGAACACCTGATGTGGAACTTCAAGAGCTCAGCTACACTATAACATATATATAGGAATGAAGTTTTAGCAAAAGTTGTTCAATCTGATGAGCACTCTCTGTTGACTTATAAAAATCGAAGATCTGGAACACCTGTTGTGGAACTCCAAGAGCCCAGCTACACCATACACATAGGAATGACGTCTTAGCAAGTGTTGTTTGGTCTGATGGGCATTTCCTGTTGACTTATAAAAATGTTTAGTCTGATGGGCATTTCCTGTTGACTTACAAAAATGAAAGATCTGGAACGTCTCAAATCGTCTCGCGCATCCCGTTGTATTCCCGTCCCCGGGCTCTTAAAATTCGACATCAGACGATTCAGGTCTTCGATTTTGACGACCCCGTTGTCGCTGGCATAAGCAACAGGATCCGCGTACGAAGTCGCGGGCAGAAGCTAGTATATCTATATACATATAATAAAACAGTAGAAAAACTGTGTCTGTACATTGAATATATTAAAAAATAAATAATTGAGGGGGGTTTAGAAACAGTAATAGAGCACGAATCCAAAAAAAAAAGTCTGTCTGTTTGTCTGTTTGTCTGTTTGTCTGTTTGTCTGTTTGTTTGTACACGCTAATCTTCGGAACTGCTGGACGGATTTGAATGATTTTTTTGTTTTTGTATAGGTATTAAGTCTGGGCAAGATATAGGCTATAATTTATCTTGGAAACTTGAACACCTGATGCAGAACCACAACAGACCAGCTGAACTATAAGAGATACAAAAATGGTACCATAGCAAAAATTGTTCCACGTGATGGGCATTTTCTGCTAAGAGAATAAATTTGAAGATCTGGAACACCTGATGTGGAACTCCAAGAGCCCAGCTACACTTACATATATATAGGAATGACGTTTTAGCAAAAGTTGTTCAATCTGATGAGCACTCTCTGTTGAATTATAAAAATCGAAGATCTGGAACACCTGTTGTGGAACTCCAAGATCCCAGCTACACCATAACACATAGGAATGACGTCTTAGCAAGTGTTGTTCAATCTGATGAGCACTCTCTGTTGACTTACAAAAATCGAAGATCTGGAACACCTTATGTGGAACTCCGAGAGCCCAGCTACACTATAACATATATATATAGGAATGAAGTTTTAGCAAAAGTTGTTCAATCTGATGAGCACTCTCTGTTGAATTATAAAAATCGAAGATCTGGAACACCTGTTGTGGAACTCCAAGATCCCAGCTACACCATAACACATAGGAATGACGTCTTAGCAAGTGTTGTTTGGTCTGATGGGCATTTCCTGTTGACTTTTATCTTGGAAACAAACACCGGATGCAGAACCGCAACAGACCGGCTGAACTATAAAAGATAAAAAAATGGTACCATAGCAAAAATTGTTTCATGTGATGAGCATTTTCTGCTGAGAGAATAAATTTGAAGATCTAGAACACCTGATGTGGAACTCCAAGAGCCCAGCTACACTATAACATATATATAGGAATGAAGTTTTAGCAAAATTTGTTCAGTCTGATGAGCACTCTCTGTTGACTTATAAAAATCGAAGATCTGGAACACCTCTTGTGGAACTCCAAGAGCCCAGCTATACCCTAACACATATAGGAATGACGTCTGAGCAAAAGTTGGTCTGTCTGATAGGCATTTCCTGTTGACTTTTATCTTGGAAACAAACACCTGATGCAGAACCGCAACAGACCAGCTACACTATAAGAGATACAAAAATGGTACCATAGCAAAAATTGTGCCACGTGATGAGCATTTTCTACTGAGAAAATAAATTTGAAGATCTGGAACACCTGATGTGGAACTCCAAGAGCCCAGCTACACTATAACATATATATAGGAATGAAGTTTTAGCAATAGTTGTTCAATCTGATGAGTACTCTCTGTTGATTTATAAAAATCGAAGATCTGGAACACCTGTTGTGGAACTCCAAGAGCCCAGCTACACCATAACACATAGGAATGACGTCTTAGCAAGTGTTGTTTGGTCTGGTGGGCATCTCCTGTTGACTTATAAAAATGTTTAGTCGGATGGGCACTTCCTGTTGACTTACAAAAAGGAATGATCTGGAACGTCTCGAATCGTATCACACATCCCGTTGTATTCCCGTCCCCGGGCTCTTAAAATTCGACATCAGACGTTTCAGATCTTCGATTTTGACGACCCCGTTGTCGCTGGCATAAGCAACAGGATCCGCGTACGAAGTCGCGGGCAGAAGCTAGTAATATAATAAATATTATAAAGCTGAAGAGTTTGTTTGTTTGAACGCGCTAATCTCAGGTACTACTGGTTGGAATTGAAAAATTATTTTTGTGTTGGATAGCCCATTTATTGAGGCAGGTTATAGGCTATATAACATCACGCTACGACCAAAAGGAGCGGAGCATAAATGAAAGATGTTGCAAAAACGGGGAAAATGTATTCCTTTTGTTAGCTTTTTCTCTCTTATGTGACGCAGACGAAGTTGCGTGGGTCAGCTAGTTTATAATATTATTGGCCACCAGCCACTGCTTCGTACGGCGCCACCTATGGGGTCCAAAACTATCCTATGTTTCAAGCTGGAACCAACCATACACATTCACAAAGTTTCCTTGCGCGATCGAATCAGAAATGAAGACATCCGCAACAGAACAAAGGTTACCAACGTAGCCCGAAGAATTGCCAAACTGAAGTGGCAGTGGGCAGGGCACATTGCTCGCAGAACGGATGGCCGATGGAGCCGAAAAGTTCTGGAGTGGCGACCGTGAACCGGAAGACGTTGCGTTGGAAGGCCTCCCACTAGGTGGACCGATGACCTGGTGAAGGTTGCGGGAATCCGCTGGATGCGAGTCCCACGGGACCGGTCAATGTGGCGACACTTGAGGGAGGCCTATGTCCAGCAGCCGTAGCCGTGTGGTATCCGGCAGAGTAGAATAGAACCAACCCATTACACTCACGGGTGTCGTATAAGGCGACTAATGTCTGAGGCAGAACACCTTGCGCCTCCGTAGACTAGAGAATGGGCAGCAGCGTTTTCTGTTAATCTTTCATCACTGCGATCTCCAATCCGCCTGCCAAGCGTGGAGATTACGGCAAATTCCTCCCATCATGGAAGAGGCTTGTGTCCAGCAGGGACGTTATGGGCTGATGTAGTAGTAGTAGTATGTCCAGCAGTGGACGTCTTTCGGCTGAAATGATGATGATGGTAACAAGTACCAAAGATAATGTTGTAATATGTTCTTAGAAACAACATGTTTTGTGGGCATATTAAACAAGGCATCGTATCTAGGTGCTGCCCTCAATGGCCTCTGACACTAGTTCCAACACTAAAGTACTTCATAATTCACTAGTTATCAACAAAATATGTTTATTAGGTATTTATTTACATATTAGTACATGGAATATTGTAATTATGTTGACAGCATTTTAATGTTCGGTTGTGTTGGAGATTCTTGAGAAAACGCTGGTTATTATAGCAGTAATTTTGAATTGGTTATGCAGCTATGTGGAAAAGTAAATTTTCTGTGATGAAAAATACTAAATTTTCTTGTAGCACAAACTTTCAATACAAAATAATCTGTTAATTAAGGCGATTACAGGAGCTAAATTAGCAACTCTATTTGTGGTGGTTCAAACTTCGTTTGAAATACTGTTAGAGGTTCTAATCAGCTTGCACTACAAAGTGGTTGTTACGTCAGTCACTGCGGGCCGAATATATATGAGTGGTTTTTAGCGATTTGCAAAAAATCTATTGATTGGACTAAAACAGTAAAACACTATCATGCTAATATGTTGCTTGTAGAATTATTTGCCAAAAAATCAGAATGATCGCATGTATTTTAGTATGGTTTTTACTCGTTAAAAGAAATCTATACTAATATTATAAAGAGGTAACATTTTGTTTGTAAGTTTGTATGTTTGTAAGTTTGTATGTAGGAGGTAATCTCCGGAAGTAATTAACCAATTTTATAAATTGTTTCACTGGTAGAAAGCTACATTATTCGTGAGTGCTATAGGCTATATTTTATTCCCGTACTCCCACGGGAACTACGCGGGTTAAACCGCGGGACGTCAGCTAGTTAGAGATAAGTTCGTGATTTTTTTCTATCGAATAAAATTTGTTGAAAACACTATCGTACTAGCATATAATTATCCTGAAGAATATCATACATTTTTATGGTTTTGTTTATTGCAGTGAATCATATGGTTTTTGCATTACAAAAACTTGCGTTTAGCTCATGTAGTGATTTTTATTTACATAATTTTTTAATAGAACTTGTTATGAATTTTATATGATTATTGTGAATGTGGGGACCATGTGGGTCACATTTATATTTTTTGTTTATTTTTTCCCACAACTGTCTGGCAGTTTGAGTACTCTAAGCGACCTACCCAAATGTCCTTTCTTTGGTATTGTTCGTCGTTTCGTTGAGCTCTTTGAGTTATAAGTCGAGCTACACGTTAACTGACAAATGCTTGCACTGACTGGACAGGTCCACTCAAAACTGTATGGTTCTTTCTTCAAAAGACCATATCAGACACTAATCTGCATAGTCCTCATGTGAATTGAGCAAGATTGTCTGGACTTTGAAAGAGACTATGACGTCTGAGTTTGTTTCGGCTGTTTCTTCTCAGAGTAGTCAGGTACGAAACACCGGCCCCATCTAGTTTTAAATAATGACGTGTAAAAGTGTTTGTAAAAACCTACTTGCAAAATAAACATCATTTATCATTTAGTCGCCTTAATATTGAAAAACAAAACAAGCTCATTTATCCATCGCGATTTATTGCAATCGGCATCTTCTCAAGGCATAAGCATAATCAGCCTATAATACTCCCACTGCTGGGACACAAGCCGTGGGCCCAGATTTTTGGTCCTAGGACATGCCGGCCGGTTTTCTCATTCTGTTTTCCTTCACCGTTTTGAGAGTAAGGCAAATTACTTATTTTCTGTTCTATAAATCATTAGGTGGGTGAATTTCAACAAATGCCATTTCCTATATCATATCGGTGTACTTTTCCAACCATATATTTTTTGGTATTTTTTTCAGGTTTTATGCAATTTTTAGGATATTATATAGGTATCTCCAAATTTGGGTATATTTAATATCCTAAAGATTACATAAAACCTGAAACAATAACAAAAAATATATGGTTGGAAAAGTACACCGATATGATAAAGGAAATGGCGTTTGTTGAAATTCACCCAGGTACCATGAGCTCGGACGAAATATGCTCATTTTTAAAACAAAATCCCGTGCACACGATCTCCACATCTATTTATCACCCTTAACGAATTTTCAACACGAAGAAGAACTATTATTGTCCTTAATTTGTTTTTTTTTTGTTGTTCATTTATTTTTTTCATTAAAAAAAAACAAGGGATCAGATGCTGCGATGCTATTGTTTGGTGAGCTTAAATAAGCGCTTCAATAGCGACCGAATGCTGCAAGCAAAAAGAGTCGTAGTGGTGGTGAGATTTCTTCCGAGCTTATTACATACGTAACATCCTGTAGAAGTGTAATCCCCAAGAGGTCAGGCGGAAGTGTAAGTACCCACATTTCGCCAGTTAGGTTTTAGTATTAGTATCTTCTAATATAGGGCGAGCCTATTGCCATCAACCGGGCACAAATCTAGTCCCTTTGCTGCTACTAAGGAAATCATAGTGGGAAAATTCAATAAAATTCTGCTCGACCTGGGAATCAAACCTCAGATACCCCGTCAACAGTAACGCCTTGCGACTAGACCAAAAAAATATTTCAACTGCTGAAAACCCTTATAAATTTTTACCTAAAACAGTATTCAAACCTAGGACCTCACACTTGCCTGCCTCAAAAACAACCACTTTACTTATGATATTATATTTTATATTATGAATCTATTGTTTTAACTGCAAACCATAATTTATTTTTAATATTCATTAGATAACAATGTAATTAATGATTGCTTGCCTTAAGGTAGATTGTACAAGGCTGACCCATTTTTACTGTAACAACTTATTTTATGTCATCATCATCATCATCATCAGCCTATAATGTTCCCACTGCTGGGACACAGGCCTCCTCTCTATGAGAGGGAATGGGCTATAATCCACCACGCAGGCCCAGTGCGGATTGGTAGATGTCACATGTCTACGAATTGTTGGTTCCAGGACATGCCGGTTTCCTCACGATGTTTTCCTTCACCGTTTTGAGAGCAGCGGTGATGAAATAAATTACACAAAGTAATGCGCCTGTCTGGGTTCGAACCCACGACTTTACTGTTCGTAAGTCGGGGCCGCTACCACTGGGCCACCGCGGCAGTATTTTATATACCTGCAATCTATGTAAATAAGTAATAAGTACGCAACAAAAAGTTGTGAACCTTTCTAATAGACACGTGTAACATTGACAGTTTAATTAATGATATCTTAATCACACTTCCCATAATGAGGAAAAAGTGTTGAGAATCTAATTAACGTATATTGGTATCTAGAGTAGGTAATACTTAATCTATATCTATTTCTAGAGTTCCGGACCTACCTCAAAAGGTAAAAATGGGACCCTTATAAGATCACATTCTTGTCCGTCTGTCACCACCGATTTTCTCAGGAACGGGTGGACCTAGCAAGTTGAATTTTATACCAGATACTGAAATCTATAGTCCCTATTAGGTGTATAAAAATCAAGGTCCTGAGTCAACACGATAAAAAGATACGGGCAAATTTCGCGAAAACTCTATTTTTGTGACTCTATTCATGTGTTCAATATTGTACAATTTAATTTTATTTTATTTTTGAACTCGAATTTTAATATATTCTATTCTATTCTTTTAATTATAATTAATGTAATAATCATGCCCTAATTTATTTGTTATATTTATAGTTTTTAATTTATAATTGTGTTTCTATTCAATTTAATTCATGTTTTTTTATTTTATTTTTATTTTTGAATTATACTGTAATTTAATTTAATTTAATCTAACTACTTGACATTTTAAATTCAATGTAAACTCTGTACTTAAATTTTAATTGTGTTGTAATCATATTTCCATTCCCATTCAATTTTTATTATTGATTATACAAGTGCTGTGCACACCTATAAGTGACGAATTCACCGCAAAGCTGTTGAAATATAATCTAATTAATGTAAATGATTTAGTGAATAAGTCGTTGGTGTGTCAATAAATCAATAAATAAATAAAACTTGTAATTACCAAAATTTACCTTAATTTTCAACTTTTTTATTTTTCGGAATTTTACCTTTACTTGTGCTGTAACACTTTGCTTTAAACCAAAATTGACAATTCTAGGTCAACCCTATAGGTTGATCCCGTTGATCTAGAATCACGAGATTTGGCGAGAAGCAATGTCGTACAGCACATGTAAAGGGAAAATCTGAAAACCGTAAATATGTCGTGTAGCTCTTTGATACCCGCAATTACAGACACAATTTACAGAAACAATGCACCGTACCCATTCGGGTACGGTTGGGGACATACATGACAAAAAAATAACTATATCAAACTTATTATTTGCGTGCGGTTAGTGCAATAGCCGTTTTTAGGGATCTAACAGCAAAGTTAAGTTTGTCCTTTAAAAAGTTTGTACGGAACACTCGTTGCGCGAGTCCGACTCGCTCTTGGCCGGTTTTTTTTTCTACATAAAGAGTGTCACATAATAACAGCTCAAAGAGCGAGAAGGCTTGATGAGCTCGTGACTAAATATAATACCAGCCGCACGGGTCGATCTTTAGGTTAAGCCGTGCTTGCCTAGGTTGGTCTGTGGATGGGTGACCACCCATCACAAACCGAGTTTCTTCCATGCCTCGGAAATCACGTTAAACTGTTGGTCCCGGCAGTCATTTGTAGATCTTTGACAGTCGTTACATGTAGTCAGTGATCCGGAATTCCGACAATTAGTCTTACCAATGTATTGTATTACCTAGTACTAACTGTCAGCTGCATCCGGTTAGACTGGAAGCCGACCCCAACATAGTTGGGAAAAGGCTAGGCAGATGATGAATTTTAAGATGGACCCAGACTACATCTATGACGCAGGCCAGTCTATCATAATAATTAACTACTTATTAATTATTGTAAGTAAGAGATACCACAACAAAAACTTGATCACTTCATTAAGAACATTACCATTCTTAATTATTAATTTCTGCTTAAAATAAACATTAATCATTCTCATTTACAAGCAATAGGGAATATGCATAAATTTTCTTTTTTTGTTATTTCGATACGGAATGTTAAAGTACTATAAAAATAATGACACTAAAACGAAAACAAGACATAAATCGGCCAAAAAACACAGAAGTTATAACCATTTAAACTTTTGTTTCTATCTCTTTCTAGATAAACGGAATTTAGTATGGATTTTGTACGTCGATGCAGCGAATGACGTCATTCGCTGTATCGGATCTCTCTGTCTAATCAGCAGTTACAAATGCTTATAACTTAGTGTGGGACTACAGGAGTTAAACTCTCGTTTAACTCCTGTAGTCCCCTTAAACCCTAGTTCACACAGTTCCCAAGTACCTATAATAATAATAATATAATATATCATTTAATTCAGGTAACAAAAGACCCATATCATAATATATAGGTACCTTTTTTTTTCTTTTTTTTTTTTCGGATGGGAATCATCAAATGACTCTGGGCGGAGCAGGAGGCAGTGTCAGACTTTTACTGACTAAAACCCATCCATGTTCCTTCATCGCCCTTTGTGTTCCGGGGCCACGGTATCTCTTTCGAACAGTCCCGCAACCCCGGCAGGCATCGGTCCTTACGGATCCCTTCCTTTTTGCTGACTCTCTTTGAGGCGTGCGTGGAACGCTCCTGCGCCGTCAACACGGCCTGTCGTCATGAGACGGACGGACGGCGAGCTAGCCCATAGCCCACCGTCCCCAGGCCCATATCATATATACCTTACAGACTAACATACATATTTATGTAAACTACAAAAACCTAATTAAACTATTGCACACGAAAAGACGGCGTCATGTTGCGCTGCGTGGTGTCGCGTAGCCTTCCACGGAATCGCCGATACACGACACTCTTCGGCCAAAACTCTTCCTTGAGAAAGGTCTCAATATGATGAGTCGGAACTCGCAGCACGAACGACTTGAAATCGTGTCTGTGCTCATCTTAACCCTGCGACTGCAACAGTACGCCCCGTAAGATACGGACCAATCAAACTGAAGACAGACGGTACGCCCGGCCAATCGGAACGCAGGCTGTTTTCTAGGAAAACACAAGACTAACATTGACTATGCATTGGTTTACAGTGGATTTCTTTATTCTAAGGTTTTTGAACTTAATTTTGCATTGTAAT
This sequence comes from Xestia xanthographa, assembly GCA_905147715.2. Lineage (NCBI taxonomy): Eukaryota > Metazoa > Arthropoda > Insecta > Lepidoptera > Noctuidae > Xestia > Xestia xanthographa. The sequence continues at coordinate 27,672,416 of LR990652.1, forward strand.
GTTGCGAGAGAAAAGGTTACTGTATATTGCTTCATCGCCAATTTAAAGAGTTTGACGTTTGACGCCTGATTACTTGTGTTTGTGATATTGGAATTTTCTTTTAGCTTATCCTCAATAGGGGGAATATTCACGTAATTTTTTCTTCACGTAAATCAATAAAATACGTACAGTACTATCAACCCAAGAAAAGTATTAAAAGTTAAGTTCAAGTACTGCTTGTCTCAAAAATAATATTAAACTCCTGCAATTTTCTACGACATTTCAAACGTCCGTAGCTGTCGCGGTCATGATGTGACGTCATTATCCACAATCTGCCTTGTTTACATCTATATTTTTTTTGCCTTAATAAAATAATTTTACTAATTGTATGTGCTGTATTCAAGTAGAAATTGCAATAACAATATTTTAATAGAATTTTAGTGAATCATCACAATGAACTTTGGCGTCAATACCGGCGTTATCGAGGACGATGCGTTTTAAGAGTGCGTTCCGTTTCACCAAAAACATGCTACATAAAACAGTAATGAGTGATGTGATGTATTAGAAACTTAAATAAGTGTACCACAATGTTTGTAGGCGCCAATACAAGGCATTTTTTTCATAATTAAAAAGAGTTTTGTATTTCATGCATAGGTATGCCCTATTGGTCCGAGTTTTGATAATGACCGAAAACGATATTATATAGCATTTATCTTTTGCAAATACTTTCTTCTTTACCTAAAACATGAAAGGGTTTCCCATGTTAAACTAAAAACACTTAACAAAAGAGAGTGATTAATTAATTTTGAACATTTACTCAGTAATTAACGTTGTAAAGCCACAGGTTCCAAAAGACAAAACAAACTGTCGCACAAATAATTTACATCAATCCAATAACTTTTATTCTAAAAACAAAAACACACTACTTTCCAACGACACTCTTTCATCAAAAAACAGCCAACGATTCGAACACTTCCACCGTCACATATCAAAATAGACGTTAAAACTAAAGCTTGGTGCACACGGAGCGTATGAAGACGTCGGCGTAGTACAATGGACGCGGACAATACGCGCGCGATAACTACGCCACTCCGTCACACCGCTGACAGGGTTATCGGACGGCGTACAATGAGACCGGGGCGCGTATCACGAGCGGTGGAGGGTTGACAGTTCGTATTGAAGTTGGGTTGGTTGCTGTGTCTGGTTTGTGACCCTTTTTGTTTGAAAATGCAGGAAGAATCGGGTGTAGTGAGAGAAAATTACTGGATAGTGTAAATTTTGTTGAGAGAAGAGTTATGTTATGTTTGGTTTGGAAACATGTCTATTGCAGGTTGGAGTTCTGGCGGCGTACTTACCCTTACCACATTAATTCTATTGTACAAGAAAGTTCCTATTCCATATCTGACAAAAAACAAAGAGTTTTTTAACAAACGAGCAATCTTGCTGCCTAGCTTTAAAAAACAATTTATAAAAACAAAAAATTTCGTCATCAGAAGCAATTTCTTGAACGCTGTGATCTCGACCATTTCTTAAAACATTCATTCATACATCAAGACGATAAAGTATAGAATGTTACCTAAAGATACCTAATTTTTTACATTAAAAAAAGGATCGGTGCTTTCATTTTCAGAAAAGAATAGGTACCTATATAATTTTATTTTTTTCTCATAACTTGCGCCACACAAATGGCTATTCGGTGTATTGTTAATGTGCTCGTGAATTCTGTCTCGTGTGTACGCCTCTTTATGTTTTGTGCTCTGATTGGGTTTATCGTGTGTCGCCCGCCTAATATTGATCGCACCCTTGTTAGGTAGGTATCAGTTTTTGTGGGATATCTTAACTTTGTTTTTATTAAAGGTGGGTGGGGTATATTATTAAGAAAAATAATGTAAATGGCTAGAAATGGATGAAAATGGTCGTCACTGGAAAAAAATAGTTTTTTGGTTAGAGGAACTCGTGGCTAAATTATAACAGCCGCTCGGGTCGATCTTCTGGTTAAACCGTGCTTGCCTAGGTTGGTCTGTGGATGGGTGACCACCTATTCCATACCAAATTTCTCCCGTGCCTCAGAAAGCACTTTAATTCGTGGGTCCCGGTTGTCATTTGTAGATTTTTGACCGTCGTTACAGGTAGTCAGTGAACTGAAAGTCTGATTACCAGTCAACCAGGGTTGTAAAGGTCAGATAGGCAGTCAACAACAACAGCCAATAACGTCCACTGCTGGACATAAGCCTCTCCCATAATGGGAGGAATTTGCCGTAATCTCCACGCTTGGCAGGTGGATTGGAGATCGCAGTGATGAAAGACTAACAGAAAACGCTGCTGCCCATTCTCTGGTCTACGGAGGGGCAAGGTGTTCTGCCTCAGACATTAGTCGCCTTATACGACACACGTGAGTGTAATGGGTTGGTTCTATTCTACTCTGCCGGATACCACACGGCTTATGATAGGCAGTCGCTTCGTGTAAAATACTGGTATTCAGCTACATCTGGTTAGACTGGAAGCCGACCCCAACATAGTTGGGAAAAGGCTAGGCAGATGATGAAGACCCGTTTTGATTTTCTGGCAGAGTTGTGGTTATACAAGGCTTGTTTGGTATGGAAGTCCAAGATTGAAAAAGTTCAAATATAATACGATTCTGAGAATCAATCAGGCATAAGACTTAAAAATCACCACAAAAAATAAATTTACAAAAACTTCTTTCACTGTCAAATTAATACAAAAAGTCCAACTAAAAAACCCACTAATTCAATGGAACCTCTAAATAACGCCTTCCATCCAATTGAGGCCGAAAAAATATGCCTACAAAAACTAAAACGGAATAAAAAAAAATCATTTTTCGAACGAACGAAAACAGTTTAAAGTGGTGCGCGGTTTTATTTGCCGCGAGATATCGCCCTGCGCGTAAACATCAAATTTTATTGACATTCGCGGCGCGTGTGACAATTTTTTTGCACTGCATTGTATGTCGAGGATATTTTTGGATAACCTCTTTATGTTGGCAGTATTGTTTTTTTGTGCATATTTACGTATCACTCCTGTTTATTTTACGTTTTGAGGTGTGGTGTGGCTGAATAATTCCAACCGTATGTTGGTTTCATGAAATGATATCATTGTCATATAACGTACCAACCTAGAATATCAAAAGTGCTGTTGTAACAGAAACTTACAATGCCAAGAGGAAAGACCATAGACAAGATACTGTCAAAGACTACAGAAAAGACACTGCCAAAGTTGGACTTCAAATGCCCCCAGAAAATGATTTATTTTCTGCAACTTACCAAATCTTTTCTGAAAATTATCGTGAAATGTGAACACAGGATGTCAGTTTCCAACGTTGCAAGCACAAGACATCTTTTGAGCCCGTAACCCAATTCTTTATGTCACGAGTTTACAACTCCTTGATCAAATCTGACGGTCACAATTCGCCCATTGCTTTGCCGTCAGCTTCCTTTCACTCCGAGGCACCAGGAGCCCAACAATCGACAAGAAGTAAGCTTTGATTGTTTCAACGTAACTACACAAAGGTTGGATGTAACAAAGCGTTCGCCTGAGGCGGTCGTATGTTAAGAACGCGCCTAATCAAACGGACCAAGTTCTGTTTTCACTTTGTTCTTAGTTTCTTTGATGTTTCCACGTTGATATGATGCCCTGGTAGGGCGGGACCGTTTCTTTGCGTCAAACTAAATGTAAATTGTGTTTTTCAAACAACTATTTTCGGTTTTGCAAACGTTTTTGTTCTTGGAAATTGCTAGAATAACTTTGTTAACGACTTTGTTATACTGTAGTCAAGGTAATTTTCCATGCTTTACACTTTAATGTAGAAGAAATCATAACAACAAAAGATTTTCGAATATTATTTCATCATGTTGGATGCTACTTGTCAAAACAGTTGATACAAAAGCCTTCCCAACGACAGCTAGGGATTTAAACGAACTATTTGATAGGATGCTTCAACATCACTGTTTCAGCTCTCTAATGAGTTTATTTCGTGTAATTTATTGTTAACTATGTCTACGATTATGATCTAGTGAATGATGATATTTATTATCCAGCTAAGCTCCTTTTCGCTTGCGAGGTTGCTATTTTCCGCGACACTTATCGAGCTCTTTTCCATCCTTTTCACCGCCATTCAAACAGTTAAAACCTTCCACATTTAGTTACACCGCATCCTTTATTTAGACCTGCAGCCGATCTGCAGCAACAATGACTGCCCGCCATCCACTATCCTTATTTTTTTCCTATTTCCAGGCGTCACCGAATTTCCCCCCGGAGTAGTGCGAATTTAGCCAGCTTACTCCACTGAAAGGGTTGATTGACGGGCTATTTTGAGCCTTAAATACACCTCTTTTTTTGGGAGGACATCGACGGCCGATTGACAGCCTTGTCCTAAGTTTCTGTCGGCTATTTTTTCGTCCAGACTTGGATTAGCACATGTTCAAAGTGTCTGTGAATTAGAACGTCTTTTTCGGACTGCTGTTGTTCTTTTTCTTTGACGTCTACATGTCGGTCTAGTGTCAATTCAGTGGCTGTCTTTCAGTTTTTGAAAGATTCACTGAGTTTCCTAATGCTGTGTTCAAAATCATGACTTTGATGTGTGAAATTGGTGTTAATGGGGCTTTCTGGTTTTGAAGTGACTTGTCTGTTGTTGTATTTGGAGCAATTGTGCGTCATTCAAATGTAGTTTCTATACATGACTTTTCCTAGTGACATTCAGTTTGTCTTCTGAATACATTGTGCAATTTCTTTTCTTGTTGTTTGTGACATTTAGAAATCTCTAATTGGGGGCAGTGGAAAATCTTATATCACTACTGTCTGCTGTTAGGCAGACATTGCTAAGTTCAACTGTCGGGTTCAATCTAAGCTTTCTATTTACTTAACCACACAAAAGCATATCTTGAGATTGTGACCTCAAAACATTATTAGGTAAAGTACCAATAAATCGAAGATCACAAAGCAAAGATAACTGATTGAAACAGTATAACCAAAATCCATTATATCGTTCACACAAAGACGAGCCCAAACAAAGCAAGAACCCCAACACCACATAAAAGCTGTATCACATGACATATTTAACGTTTACTACAAAGATATCGGAGCTCTCACACTAAAAGCCACGACCATTAGAACAAAATGGTCTATCAAAATTATAATATCAATTACCGATGCATTAACAATTCATATCAGAACTCAGACGTAGCAGAAACAGGAATCTCGTGCACGTAATGTTATTATTGTGCGAGAGGGATGGCGCATGCCGGGTGGTAGGTGAGCGAGGGGGACGGGAGACAAGGCAGCCAACGTCGGAGAGCTGTCAAAATGTCAAATTTCAGAACGTAGCCGGGCGCAACTTCAAACGTGCCCCTACCGTTGGCATGCAGTGCGAGCGCTTGCTCTAATATAGTTATAGCTCCCTGGAACCGGTGCCGTGTTAATATTCATGCATCTCATCCCGACTCTTCCTAGGAACAGGGAGCCATTTTCGTGAAAGCCTCGCTCCCTGTTTCCACAATGAATATGAATGAATGATTTTCTGTTCGCTTCTTGGATTAAACTTTTTGGACGACGTCTTAGTTTGATTATTCATTTCGGTTATAACATTGGTTAAGACTGTTATTGTTTCATTTTTGGTAAGAACTGCCCTGATTACATTTTCCGCTTGTTTCGCCATGAGTATGCAATCGGCTCCGACAAAAATGTGCCCTAATGACAGATGAGTTTTAAAAATGCATCCTCATCCTGACTTGTCAATCCGTATGGACTGTCGACGCGATTTTTTCTTTTGTTTCATATCCCGAATTGCTAACAACGTTCTTCCATTCGTAACACAAAGTAACCAACTGAAAACGAAATTGAAATTTCCAATTCCCCGTCTATTTCCTGGTAAAACAGGCAGTTTTCTATTCCATCTCTCAAAACCCAGCGTCCGTCGGCCGATGCCGGGCTGTCTCGCTCATGACGCGCCGGTATTGGGGAGCCACCGAAAATGAGAAGCAAAAGAAAACATACACTTTTTGACGTTTCAATATGCACTCATCTGCGACGACGAACGAAACTGGTTAATTAACATTACACCGCAAAGATAGAGCAGGAAACGTACGAAAACCAACGTTACTTTCAGAAAAGATGGGGTCCACAATGACATCCATAATTAAATTTTAGAAAACGACAATGACATTTAAAAGCCCTTGGTCTTGATAAAAAAAGTTTTTGAATTCCCGAACGTAATATAACAAGCTCGCACTTGACTCGCGGTATTTATAAACGTCAATCACATCTGTCAAAAGTGACAGTAGTCAAATCCCTGCGCGGTAATAACGTCGTAGGACGTTCGGTACATTCTGAATTTGAAAAACACACGTTCGGGTGTTGGAGCGCGTGCTTGATTCGCCGATTAGTGTTATTTTTGAGAATGGAATCGGAGATCGTGTCGCCTTCGGGTGTGCCCGCCCACAAGATGGCTGCGCTAATCACCCGACGCGTTCGCGGGAAACACAACTGAATGATATACAATTTTATTGATGCGATATGTTATTACCGAGCCAAACCTGTAATTACTAGCGAGCTTTATGCGTGGGAAGGGATTAGAAAAAATATGTTTCGAGTCATTTTTGACTCGTGCTCTGTAATTGTTCGGCCATTCATGTGAGCGACTTTGTAAGAGATTGTTTTCTAATTTGTGCTTTTGTTTTGTTCACATAATAACGTGGGTTGTTTGTTAGTAGATAGAGCTATGATTATTTTAATTGAATCGCGATGCTAATCTTTTACATTGCCCGAAGTTGTTAGCTGTTAACTCATGACTCATTTCTTTCACAAAACAGATTTTAGAACCTTTGTCTGTAGCTCATACCCTCCTTGGTTTTGTAACAAAGCCAATTCCTTTAATCCAACCAAGTCTTTTACTGAACTATTGTACAAAATTAACCCTTTCCTGCTCATCCACTTCTATTAATTAAATAATTACGACAGAACACAAGTCCGTTCGTCTCCAGTCATTACTTATTCTAGACCCGGTTCCGATCCGGGCGATCGGGTCTATCCGGCTGATTTATCGGGTGTCAGGCAAGGCTCACCGCACACTGGACACGGACGGCTCTGGCGTCTTAGAATAGGAGATTACTGTGTTTGATTTGTCGCACTCGTGTTGATACGAGTCATTTTGGTTGTTAAGGGTGTTGGGTCGGAATATAGGGTTAAAGGAGGATGGTTTGATGTCTCTTTGAGTAGGTTTCATAACTAGGTAGGTTTAATGTAGTCCTTAGCTTTTACTTCAAAATTATACTAGTCGATATGAAGATAGAAAGGACTCTCGAACGTTGTGTTTCGTCAATGAATGTTGACTTTCCTTTCATCAAGTATCTAAACAGTATTTATTGGCTTCAATATCTTCACATAACAGTGAACTTTAACTAGCTTACAAATTGACCAAAACACTATCATTATACATTGCCCTACACCCACTCAAAAACCTCTGCCTACCAATTACAGACTTTTAACGTAAAACAGGACCTTTGGGACCCCCAGGTTCCCATTACTTCTTCTGTCCAATTTGGCGACACGAGTGGTCGTGTGCAAGGGCGGGCGCTCCGCCCCTTGCCTCGGGCTTCGCTGACGACACAGCATTGGCGTGGCTCGGCGATTTGTCGGCGCGGCTCCAGGCTTGTTCCTTCACACTTGTATGTGTGACACGGGCAGAAATGTTCGGTAGTTTGACCCAAGTTTGACCTGTGTGTTTTGGGATTTTAGGGGCTTGTCTTTTGGACTGTGTTCCTTGTAAGTTGAACTTTTGATTGGTGTACTACAGACAGAGGGCCTGGACAATATATGCTAATAACGGTAACGATGATAGGAAATAAAAAAAAAATTGAATGACAAGCAACCGTAAGGTTGTCATTCTTTTGGACTGTCTTCCGTGTAAGCTGAATTTTTGGATGTTCAGTCAGATTCTGTAAATTGTTACGATGATAGTAAAGTCAAAAAATGTGTTGGATTGACTTATGCTACCGAAAACTTATGTTAACCTCTTCGAAATTCGATGTACGAATCAAAACGATCGCGGCGGCCACTTGATTGTGCCCAAAGGTTGCTTTATGCAAATATCCTATCCTAGTTTCAGCGAAATATTCGGGATAGGAGAAAGTTTTCAATTGAACCCTAGATAAATCAGTCTATGACATCAGGTTACTAAACTTCACTCTCATTCAGCTCCTTGCAATATAACAAGAAAACTTAAAAGTATTCGAGTAAACATCCGCCATAACTGCAAGTTACCAAGGCATCAACAACGCCAGGAGTTGTGCGCACAACAGCTATGTACTAGGCAAACATAGGGCGTTGGCGGCGTGCAAATATTTGCGGCGCCGCGGGGCGCGGCTCCCCGCCTCTTCGAGATAGCGCTGTGTTCTACTTGCTATATCTTATGTAATCCTGGTAGGCATGATGTTGTGCACGTCTTGCTCTCCTGGTATTTTTTTTGTAATAATCTTTAACTTAGTACTTGCTGTGGTACTTGGGGATAAGTCAAAGATTGAAGGGGATGTCGTCATCGTAGCAGTGATATTTTTTGTTTGCGTAAATATAAATGAAGACTTGTGTGGTCTGATTGTTCCTCAACGTATCCAAGGACGTGAAGCTTCAAGTACACCCTAAAAAGTTATTCAAGTTTTTTGAGTCTGACAACACTTGCACAGAAAAAAGCCACTCAATCGAGCCATAAGTATTAATGTTGGTCAAAGGGTGACCAACATTCCAAAACATACTCAAACCACCCTTAAATAACGTCATACACCATAATTCAGTCAACACAAATGACATTCAAACAGTTCGACAATCGCGCGTGAACTGCGCTTACGCACACTACGCATCACACGTCATGCTCGTAAAATAAAGCTGCATCCACATCTATAACTCACGCAGAGCGGGCGACATGCAGGCGGGCGAGACCGCGCGATGATTTACACCACATCGATATCTGTTAGATATGAAATTTGTCAAGCGGCGTTCGCGATATCGCCTGTTTATGCGGCCCGGTGCGCCGCGGATATGCTGCGTGCAGTGTGGTACCGGCTTTATGGAGACAGACAGATTTAGAAACGAACGTGTGATTAAGTTTATCTAAAAGTAACTTATAATGATAGGAGGAGGATAGGGTTTGATTATTGGAGCCGATCCAGGGTGCCTTATCTGGGCCCGTCTGTATTGGTGATGTAGATTCTGGCTGGGCTATAAAATGTAGCTGGACGACAAACACAAGCCTAGATGACTCTTGTTTGATAATACAGACTTTTATACCTTGAAACTACGAAGCTTTACTGTCTTCTCAGTTATCAAACCTAGAAAAAAGTTGTTCCTTGAAAAAAAAAACAAATTCAAAAATAATTCTATTTTTTGAAATTAAATGTTACACCTTCCGTTTCGTATAAAAGTTAATTCAATCATAGTATTTTAATCATCTACTGGACACATCAAACACAAATTACTGCTAGTATCTATAAAAACCTCATGTAATCGATACTAAACCATAGACACATAGATTGGCTCACACCGCAGCCCTATAATGCATGTTTTATCTCACATAACGCGCTATCGAGTGTGTAAATGCAACGACCGGTATATTTTCGATCCGATTCATTCGAATCAGAATCGAATGGACTCGATTATTATTTATTCGCTCGCGGCACTAATCAATGCGCGACACGCGCTTAATTTATGCAACCGATTCGTTACGGATCGGTTCGTTTTTAGTTGTATTTTTATTTAGACGATTTTTAATTTGAGTGTGGTTTTAGTCGATTTTAATGTGGTGGTTATTTTTATGACATGAGTTTTGACAGCTACGTTTTTTTTTGTATTTTAGAGAGGTGCCTTGGTTCATTTAAACATTTTTTTGGTTTGGAAATTCGTGGCGTAATTAAGCAAAATTTAAGAGTACTAAATTAATGTCAATCTCCCGTTTTCCCGGTCCACAATCTAAGCCTGGTATCGCCTGTGACGGAGGCACAATAGCCTGCTTCGAGCGCCACTTTTTGCCAGCCCTACCGTTATTTATTGCTTCGAGTCGCATGCAAAACAGACTGAATTGACGCACAATAGGGTTGCCACGCTTCACTTTTCAGGGGATATTTTCTACTAAATACTTTTTACTAACTTTTTGAAGAGTTTTTGTAGCAGTAACTAGTAAATACTACTTAATATTATATTTCTTAATATTTGTACGTCTACGTTTGATCTTCTAACGCTACAACCTTCTAAACTTTGCAACCGATTTTGCTGCCGTTTTCACCACATAAGTATAGAAAAATATCCCGGAATGTGTTACATCAATATTAAAGTATAAATAATAAAGAAACCTTAGTCGTAAAAACTGTGCAAAGCAGAGCGGGTAGCTACTTTTAAAATAAATCAACTAAGCTTCGATAAAAGACGTTGATACGAGTTAAGATACATCTTGGAATATCACTATCGGGACATCCTCATTTAATCAGATAGCCGCGCAATTTATTCTTATTTGGTTGTGATTTCTATCAATGTAAAAACATTGTTATTTAACTGAGTATACTAAGATTAGAAGTCTGACCTTCACAAGGCTGGAAAATTTGTTATTTTTGATCATTCATGATGTAACCACAATCCATAACGCCATATTTTTTTAAATTAAAAACGATGGGCTCTTTGGACACTACACCTCATACTATAGTGACACCATACTCCATGTTGCAATGATTGTTTGGCTGTTCCAATAACGATGGGACACTTTATCATCATAATATCCTGACTATTAGAAACCTGCACGTCAAAGGAATTTATTATCTTCTATTTGCTGTATGTTTTGATTGAATTTAGATACTTAGTCATCATCACGTTAAGACGAAGATTCCTACATATTATATAGAAAAGACTGATCATATGATTTACTACTACTCAATTTATTATATTTTGTTGCTTATTATATTTTGTTGCTTAAAAGTTTTAACCCTAAAATGCCACGGGATGATTTTCGAAGGACATTGAGTTTAGTGACATCCCTAGGACTTGAGAGCATCCTCCGAGCACCTCATGAATATTACTTCTTTTTACATTTACTTCACATTTATTGGCAACCGTTTGAGCTCACCGCCTGCCCAGGCGCACATGCACTATTATTTCCTACAGTCATGAAGCCTATCACACACAACTTTCAACCCTACACCATCATGACAAAGTCCTAAATTGAGTGAGTTGGTGCAGCAGCTTCGTCTACATACTTCTTTTTCTTAATTTTTAATGATACGGCCTCTTTTGATGTCCCGATTGATATGCAAAACTCTTTATTGTTTTACTTTTGTAGTAAGAGTGTGCCCAAACATAGTGTGGGGAACAGAACTGTCTTATTGTATAGAATTAATGGTTGATTTTAAATGGATATGTATTTATGGGAGATTCTTTGCTTCAGCTGAAGTTAGCAGACGGCTAGAGACATCTGTCATTTCGTCCGCTGGTGTTCAAATCTCAACTGGCTTCATAACTTTATTGTTAATCTAAATCCTGGACTACTTAAGACAGCTCCATTCCTCTCAAGCTAAATTAGTCGCAGAACAAAGCAACACTGAGACCATTTAGCACTATGGCCCACAATCTAACACACGTCACCTATTGTCCCAATTCCATCATTGTGAGACAGGTACCAGGCTAACATAGCCGGCTAGGAGTTAGAACGCACCTATCTCATTTCCTAGCCCAGTTGCGGCTTCCGAACGGCCGTCAGCGCGGACTCTTCCGGCTCCACAGATTAGTATCGATGCCATTGACCGTCTCACTAGCGCCATTGTTGGTATTGCGATTCACGTGTATAATGGCGGCGGCGTTCTAGCGAAAATTCGATTTCCAATTTTCGGTTTTCAGAGGCAGTGTTTTAATTTAGTGTGGAGATGTTGACAGTTTTTAAGGCAGTGGAAGGATTGGTTTTCTGTCTTATTAATCGACTAAGTACCATGTTTTTCGAGTTTGCAAAATATGGGACATTTCACACATGACCGTTAACGCATACTACAAGTAAAATTGCAATTTTAAAAACGGTCTTGGAGTGATAATCAGGAATTTTAGTTGCAACTAAATCAGAATCCTCACTATAAATAATATTATAACTGTCATTGTTTATTGCTCATCACACCAAATATAGGAAACACATCAAGCGCATTAGAGTCTACATTTCGAAACGTAGCTAAAAACTATTTTCGTTTCCACATTGGACGGTAGCTGTCCATTATAGATCTGCATAATTTAGGTGCTATCCTGTCGCGGTAGCTCCGGATAGGGCACTTGAATACTTTATGCCATTGAATCGCTCGCTACGTAAAAATGGTGTAACTCCACTTGGAAAATTGACAGGTGTCTTTCAATTAGTGCTGCTCGTTCCCATTTTAGTACTAAAAAAGAATTAGTCGATTATTTTAGTCGATAGTTTTTTAGGATTTAGTACATTTCATTTTGCACGTACATGTGTTAGAATCAATCAGTTTTGTTGCGTTTTTTATGCGGCAGCTGCGATGAAACGTGAATTATTTTGTGTGACAGTTTTGATTTTTCGGTTATAGGTTCTAAAACTGAGCGTTTGTGTCAAATATTGTTTATGCTTTTGTATCTTTATAATCTCACGCTTTTGAAACGCAACTGACGTAACTAAAACACGAAAGCCATCAATCTTTCCTCGCGAAAAAACAAGAAAAAAATGTGAACTACAGAAAATATTTCACATTTAAAACGACAATGTATCGCCGGCCCTCGTGTTCGCACATAAACAAAACATATAAAATAAATAAACAAGGAGACACGTCGGGTAGAAAACAGAAGGACTGGGAGGGTTGTGATAGTGCTATCCATCACACGGTCACACATCTCTTCGATAGGGTTAGGGCCACCTCCGTACCTTTATGCGTCCCTGGTGGGACATAAAGGCCCCGTACTAGGGGTCCATAGTTTTTTGACGTCTATTTGTGGTCGGTTCCTGCCCTCTAACGACTTTTGCTTGTAAACTATGCTTAAAATAGCTTTGTGTGTAGTGTTGTATTAAAATGTCAGGGATTTTGTTTTGCGGAGCATCAGATGGGCTTTAAAATGTAATTGAATGGGGTTATGACAGATGTGACTGTAGATATTAAAGTTTAGACTGTAATAAATATTCGATGTATTTTCTTCCGATTCAATTTTGTTCTATGGCAACATGTTTCTTTTTTTACGTAAAAAATAAGCTCAGTGAAAGGATTGTCAAACTCATTTCACCAGCTACTTTACATAACCTAAATGTACTTCAAAAAAAAGTAACTCGCGCTCTTTTTGACGCGCGGAAGCGGAGCGAGCATAATTTAAAGCTCAATCCGCGGATGTCACGTCGTTGTGCCGAAAAATTTAATCCATCACATGTTTCGCATTCACTCTTTGCCGCGAAACCGTCTCTTCGGTAACTAAGGAACGTTTGAAATGGGATCGACTATTTAGATCGTGCAGCCTTTTTGAGGTAAAAAAGAGTCTTTGAGAACTCGAAACTGTTTACTGCTGCTGCTTTTAATCTCAATTTCGACATTGAAACGATTAAATGTTGGGTCATATTAGAGAGACGGTTCAAAGCAACTATACCGCACAAACTAATCGACTTGAAACAACTGTCAAGTAACAACACTAAAAGAAAATACCCTATCAATAAACAATATACTAAAAGCTATCAAACTTTTTACGTCTCCATCAGCTCGCCGAAATACCTCGACATCCCCCAAGATAACCCGAGGTTCCTCCGAGACGGAGCTATGATTTTTATTTTTACGACATTTCCGGAAATCACCGGGGCCCGTGAATATATTATCATTGTTATGGCAACACTGGAGTTTGGGAAAATTGTAAAATACTCTATACATTTTTCCCTCGCACAAGAATTATGCTTGTAGACGCATATCATTAGGGAATTTCGGTTTTCTGAAGCCGCGTTCGAGTGAATATTTTAGTGAGGTGTTTTTCACGTTTTTTGATGTAACTTTTTTGTGTTTATTTTGGATCGGTTTATGAAAGTGTAAGAGAAAGTAGTAAATAAGTGAGATTACTCAAATTGTTTCCGTTTTTGATAACGTACTTAAACCAAGTCAGATATCATTTATCCATGGAATGAAAATAATACTCATTTAAAAGTTTTTGTGAGGATAAAAATGTAATAATATTATTTCGTAGATAAAGATATCTAGCATTACAAAAGTCGGGCCTTTTGCACTAAAACGCACCGATACACTTAATAAATGTACTTCTTAATCAAGCTCTGTGGCAGATAAAATACATAAGAGAGTATTTTTTTTACATTATCTGCCAATAAGAGAATGTTTCTAACGAACTTTAAATACTTCATCCGGAGTTAACAGTGAACTAACTTTTTTATTATAAAAATAAGTACTTCCTTTTTACGCGATTCAAAAAATAATGTAGCAACAGAAAATCAAGACATTATTCAACTTTCATTCGGCAAAAGTCGTTTTTTTCGTTGTATTTCGCGCTCAGAGTCCCTCAACGCGTATTTACATATTCTCATTCGCTCACCCCATAGATTTAGGTGCCAACAAATGGATTGTTTTGCCTCCACATAGCGAAACAAAATTTATAGTAGCGAGAGCGGATTTTTCGAAGCTAGCCCTTTTTTCGCAAAGAACGTAGGGTTGGCGACGCGATCGTGTTAGAAAAATTAAATTATTAAACAAGTTTTTTGTACTCTATTATCGACTTCTACTTTATTATTATTTGTTTTCAAATGAGTCAAATAGAATAAAAATAATGAAGCAACATTTTTTTTTTCGATTTCACTTTCTGCAAAGTCTTTGCGATTTTTTAGGGTTCCGTACCCAAAGGGTAAAAACGGAACCCTATTACTAAGACTTCGCTGTCTGTCCGTCTGTCTGTCCGTCTGTCCGTCTGTCTGTCACCAGGCTGTATCTCATGAACCGTGACAGCTAGACAGTTGAAATTTTCACAGATGATGTATTTCTGTTGCCGCTATAACAACACATACTAAAAACATAATAAAATTAATATTTAAGGGGGGCTCCCATACAACAAACGTGATTTTTTTGCCGTTTTGTCTAATGTATAGATAATGGTACGGAACCCTTCGTGCGCGAGTCCGACTCGCACTTGGCCGGTTTTTTAATTTACAGTTAATTTTGCTATTACCAGAAAAACTATTTCTTTAATAAAAACCACCAAAATCTCGCCAAACACGCTACTTTCTAACTCAAAACCGTGACCCTAAAGCCTTTTCTCTCGATTCTGGATTTATCGGCAACTTATGGCGGGTATAATCGCGATTTTAATGCGTTCCCGTGATTTACGGCGGGCAACACTGGATGAGAAGCGAACGGGATTGCTTTCGCGAAATTTGATATCTCTATAGTGTTTATGAGACCCTGGTGCATACGGTTGAAAACAATATATTGAGATGGTTGCAGTTTTTCTTATTTGCTTGTAAAGAGGTGGTTCTTTTCGATTTTGTCAATATTATAAAACTTCTATAAATTTTACTTATGGATTTTTGGATGTTAAGACATATTCTTAGTTGATATCCAATCTTCAGTAACTGGAGTACTGGACAGCAACCAATACAAGAAGATGCATAGTTTAAAACATTAAAATGGCTCAACCGACAATGAGATGTTTTAAGATTAAAGAAAATTTACTTTCAAAATAAGTATACTTATTTTAAAAATTGGTCAGGACAGTTGGGCCAGAATCGTCCCACAGTAGGTGCCTAAAGATGGTCGTCGTCACCGAGGCAGGCCCAAGAAACGCTGGCTTGAGGATTTAGATTCGTTTCTAACTGATTGGTCAAAGGAGGCAAAACACCGGTAGAGATGGAAGGGAATGGGTGAGGCCTTTGCCCAGCATTGGGATAGAATAGGTTAATTTATAATTAATATTTTGGGAAAAGTACAGATTTAGCTTTTTAGTATTAGCGGTGGCCCAGTGGTGGCGGCCCCGACTTACGAACAGTAAGTCGTGGGTTCGAACCCAGACAGGCGCATTACTTTGTGTAATTTATTTCATCACCACTGCTCTCAAAACGGTGAAGGAAAACATCGTGAGGAAACCGGCATGTCCTATAGAACCAAAAAATTCGAAGACGTGACATCTACCAATCCGCACTGGGCCCGCGTGGTGGATTATAGCCTATTCCCTCTCATAGAGAGGAGGCCTGTGTCCCAGTAGTGGGAACATTAATAGGTTGATGATGATGATGAAAGATTTAGCCAACTTTCTTTTCATATTCAGACGCCAGCACCTCAAGGTACTACAATCTGTCAAATTATTTAATTTATTTCCAACTTTATAGTTATAGCATTAAGTTCAAGGTTGATTGGGAACATTTTACAGGTTCGTGTAGCTTGATGTGCGCTCTGTACTATCGAGGACACTCCCGCCTGACCACCACAAAGTTGTTTTTAATAATAATAATAATCATTTTATTATCAGGCGACTAAGGCCCATAGATAAAATACACAAAATAATAATTAACAACAATAATATACTAATACATATTTTAAATCATAGGAAACTAAAACTATACACGCAACGTTGTCGGCGTCGTGTTTTGCTGCGTGGTGTCGCGTAACCGTCCTCGGAAACGTCGATATACGACACCCTTCGGCCAAAAGCTTTTAGCTTGCACTTGCAACATAGGAACGCTCTCTAGCCCCGCCCCGTTGACTTTGTATATAAATAATGAATGAAAAGATACCGAATCGGCCGAGCGCACTGACGACGCACGCCAAACGAGAGTTATTGTTATTTTGCGCGCCAAAGTTGAGGCATCCGCCGGCAGGCGCCGAGCCACGCCCCCTTAAAGTTTGGCCTATTAGGAAAGCCTAATAGGCCAAACTTTAAGGGGGCGTGGCTCGGCGCCTCCGCATGTTCTAAGCGAAAAAAAAAAATGGTCAGGCGGAAAAGACCCCGACTGTACTTCACAAACACGATGTCTAAATAATTCATAAGAACTAAACAAAAAAGGTTTTCTTAATCTTTCGATTGAAAATCAATTACTTACTTTCTTATCCTGCAGGCACAAAAAGCAGTCTCAGATATAACATTGAATCTTTGACAATCCCGTTATCCGAGACCTCTGCTTATCATATTTCGGTTTTTGTCTCCACCTTAATGGTTCCCATAAATTTTTGATATCCGCTTTTTGTAATGGAACCAAAAAGCCGTTCGATTGTAAGATTTTTTTTGGATTTTACTAAAGGTTAAAAGAATTGGTTCTTGTAACCAAAAAAATACGTTAAAAATACTTGATTTTTAACCGCAAAAAATGTATTAAAAAATTAGCTTTTGTTAACGGATTCACTCGCGTGGATGTTGGGAATGTACTAGACACCGGTATAAAAATATATCTTGTGAAGTATCTGTTTACCAAACTTTATCAAAATTCGTTTAACAATTTATTTAGACGTAAAAAGGTTACAGACTCTCGCATTTATAAATATAGATAAACAAAGAAATATACCAGCTATGTACAAAAGCAATTTAAACGAAGCTCTCACAACGCTCACGACTTTCATCAAATACCAATCAAGGAATCCAATTCTAACTGCACCTTAGCTACGGAAACAACATTAATTTCATCTTGTAATATAACATCGGAATTATTCGAAATATCGATTAATCGGCCGCCAAGATGGAATAAACACAGCGTCGAACAAACAAACACACAAACCTAACATCCTGAACAAACGTGCATTAGGAATGCATTAGTGCAATTCGACAATAGCCAAACACCCGTTATTGTAATAATAAACTTAGGTGCGCAGGAGTTTGTGGACCTACCGCGCATTTTAGGCTGGGATACATTGAACTCACTTGCATTTAAAAGGCTATAACAACACTTTATGTAGCACACACATGGTGCAAATAGAATTTCGCTAATGATGTAATGAGGGATTTTCTTTTTAGCTCTTCCCTAGTCGCTGGATAGATAGCGCTAAGAGTTAGTATGATAAATAGATAATGCAAGGAACGGCACCTAAAAAAACTGATTTTAATAAAGCGCGAGAAAACTAGGTTATATTCGGAAGGTTAAGCAAATGAAAGTGTCAGTCAACGAGGGTATGTGACGTGACACAATATTTTTTTTCCAAGCGTTTTGGCTTTGTCACCAACTATCATAGTAAGTTCAACGCCATCTATAGAGTTCTTGGAAACTAAGTTTTTTTTTAATACCTCAAAAAGAAAACCTCTCATTGATGAATGAAACTGCAGCATAGATTGTGTGCGTATCGGAGGAATGACGAAAATATCGTGAGGAAAGTTTTGAGTATGAATGTGGATGGGTATAAGCGTAGAGGAAGACCAAAGAAACGATGGATGGACTGTGTGATATTGCAAGAAAAGAAGTGTCTGATGAGATGACGAGAAATAGAGAAGTATGGAATAAAAGAAGACATGGTGCGCCATCCTCAAATGAATTGTCATGATTGGTTATCGTCAAAGAATTAATTCAAAAGGTATTAGAGTATTTACAAATAATGCAACAATAAGCAGAGTTCACGTTGCTGAATTTTGGGCCAAACATTTTTAACTTTTCTGCCATGGACACGCTAGGAAGATGCAAACTATTAGCAATGTTTGCAGAATTCAATGCAAAGTTATTCCATATTGCTGGGTGAGTGAGTAACTTGCTTTAGAGATAAAGAAGATGTACCCAATACCCATTAGTGTCTTCATTGAACTGTTGCGACGTTGTAAATATCATCATTTTCAAACAAACTTGAGTTCTCTCTCCAAAACAATCTTATTTTAAGCAAAGCGCTCGTTGTGCTCCCGTCTTTAACCTGTGCATGCGGCTCAGACAGTTAGTTTACTTTAACTGATGCGTTCTTACAACACTTGGAAAAATTGAAACGTAAATATTGTTTTAATAGACCAATCAGATAGCTTTGCAAATATTCATTCTCATTATGAACTAGTTTTAGGAAGTATTCGGTCAAAATCATCTGACAACCAGTCCTACCAAGGGGGGGGGGGGAAGGGAGTTCTTACCCGGTAACCATGGTCATATGGGCAGTCACTCCATGTAAGATACAGTTGAATCCGGTTAGATTGGAAGCCGGCCACAGGAAAAGGCTAGGCAGATGATGGAAGATCAGAACTGTTTTAAAAGGTCAAAATGAGTCAAAATTGTTTCATTTGTAGCTTACTAGTTACTTGGTGTATCTAAAAGGATCGACTAGGGACTCAAACCGACAATATCTTAATAATTTAACCTACACACATTTCTCAGTTACCAAGGCGGGATAAAACGTAGGAGGTCTCACGGGGCGCGAAGCTCTCTAGTTGCACGCCAAAAACCAATAACATTAGGATGGTACGTGTTGCGTGTTTCTGTCGCCCTGGTAGCTTTTTATATGAACGCTGGTATACCAGGATGAATAAATAATGTAATTTGCTCTCTATATCGGTAAATAACAATTTTCGGGCTGAAAATGATGAAAATGTAACAAAATGAGCGAACAATTCGCAAGCAACGTCTAAGCTTAGAAAATGTTATTATTGTTTTGAATTTATTAAATCCCTAAATATACAGAGACTAGCAAAAAACAAACCTTCTGAAATGTTTTCCGAAGTTAGAATCTTAATACATATAAAGCCCTGAATAAAACTAGACTACGCTTGAATAAATCTAAACGAAAGAAACAACAAATGAAATTGACAACAATACATCAAAATTAATTCCACAACCCAGCTTTCCACCATTCAATAGAAAAACAATTTCTTTCCCCGAAATAATCCTTAAAATGCTCTCAAAATCTAATTGTACACAATCGGGTAAACTGAGGCCGATTTAATTAAAGTCAATTTAGATTTGTTCGTCCGTAATTGGATGTTCACAAATTCTATTTGTATCCGATTCGTTTGGTTCAAATGTATTTTTCTTTGTTACAGCACCCGTACCCTTCCGAAGACCAAAAGAAACAATTAGCACAAGATACAGGGTTAACGATACTACAAGTTAATAATTGGTAAGTTTTAGATTAATATATTTTTATTAATTTGTACTGAAAATAGCAAGGTGGAACGCAAATGATGACATCAACTGGAAAAAAGCGGTCAAGTGCGAGTCGGACTCGCCCATGAAGGGTTCCGTTCCCGTAGCAGCAAGTAACATAATCTAAAAGTTCTTGTAGTTCGTTCTAACTTTTATCGATGTTTTAATAATAGTGTATTTTTGTGTTTTTATATTTGAGTTGATTGAATGAAAAATAAATTCCGGTTTACGATATTGACGTATTGAAAAAAAACTACTTACTAATCTCGTTCAAACCAATTTTCGGTGGAAGTTTACATGGTAATGTACAACATATTTTTCTATAGTTTGATATTAGATAAAATAATGATATTAGAAACCTCAATATCATTTTTGAAGACCTATCTATAGATAAACTATAAAGTTTATCTCTCTCAACTTGACAACCTGTGCATTACAAACAACACCATCATCTTCCAGTCCACAAACAACTACATATAAATATTCTTAATCTATAATGCACACAAAAAAAAATATGCATATAAATTGCAATAATATAGCATAAAGGAGAGCTTAACCCAGAATTGGGTTTTCTTACAACAAACCTAATTTTGATAAGTAGCGAGATTTGCAGAAGAGGAAACACTCATGAATGTGCATTAACATTACGAGATGTTACTTAGATTAATTAATTTTATAAACTAAACTACAAACATACAATATAATATACGTAATACATACATTACATACCTATAAAATCCTATATAAATGGTGTAAAAGACCTCATCACGAAGCCGTCAACCAAGCCCAAGCATTCTGTACATCAAACTAAGTAACTTTACGCAAAAATTATTGCTGGGAAACGACTTTTTTTTTTGGGGTGAAAAATCATGTTTTGTGGTAGAACTCAATGTAACGCTCTCAAAACATTGTGCTGATGGATAGATTGAATAGAACGGGGGTCGTGGATGTGTTTAAAGTAAAAATCTTACATTAAAAACTTGAAAACTTGTCAAAAAGTTGGAACTTTGACACCCAATATCTCCGTAACTAGAAGGTTCCCAGGTATGGTCTCTAGAACAAAAAAAATATCGCAATGACAGGGTGAACAAGTTGCTGTCGGCTTCGTTAAGAGGTGTTTCACACCCTTTGTATTAACATTACTTAGAGTCAGACGGCTCACTTTATTTTTTTCTGTAACAGGCACCACTTTCAAACTTCCTCGTATATGCTCATTTTTTTTTTTGTAATGTTTGTTTGTTGTTTATGTACGAATTTTCTTGGAGCTTAATAATATTATACACTAACATAGTTCTGTAAGTTTTTTGTAACTAACACGTGGATCTTTGTTGTCTGAGCTAATAAATTATTATTATTATTATTTCTTACTCTATCCAGTTTAGTTACTCCAAACTTCCATCTCAACTTTCTCGTCTCTGTTGCTTGAAATCTTTTTGTATCCGTCTTTACTGCCCAGCAATATATATATCCCAAAACCTTCCCACTGCTGGGACACAAGCCACTTCTCTTTGAGAGGGTGTGACTTGTGAGCCACAATCAACCAAGCCTGCCCAGCAGGCCTATTACGTATCTCTGTTGACAGCTCGAAATGATAGTAACTATGGGCTCAGTGTCCATCAATTGACTGTCAAAAGGTTAGTTTCGTATTATGTATGACCAGTCGCGATCAAATATGAAAGAAAGAAAGAAGAAAGAAAAATCGTTTATTTTGCACAGAGTACAAACGCGCAATAATAAAAAAAAAAAAAACACAACCCTACAAAATACAAAAGAAACTTATAAGCTAAAAAACATAAAATAATATAAAACTTAAAATCTAATATTTCCCCTTGAGATCCCCCGTGGTCACACCATAGAGAACCCTAGAAAGTGCCCGTCGTGCACGTCCTTGGTTCGTTGCTTACTGACTCTGTGGTTTGATGACACCATAGACGAGCATTTTCTACGTGACATTTTGACACAACGATGACATAAGGAGATCCCAAAACAAAAACATTTACATGAGTATACTTAAAACGAAATTTATATCATTACAATATGTAGGCAAGTTAGCTATGTGAATGTGAAACATAAATGAAACTGCGCGTCCCATCCGTGCAAAAATGGTCGATGCTCAGCTAAATGCTGTGGCTTCGGACGGACCGTAAGTCCTCAGCGCTGATTTTCAGCAAAGACCAAAGGAGTGACATATTGACGCCGCCATGGTGTGTGCTATGGTGTCTCAGTCATTAAATAAACTATTATTATTGATGGTAAGTACTAATACTAAATGTATGTGTAGTTGGAAAATAAATATATAAACATAATTATTGTGAGTTGTAACACGAATATCATAATATTTGCAAGTGTACAGAATATTTTGTGTAAACAAAATAAAAATACATGCTTGTAATGCCAACAAACAAAAACCAACACAAAACTTAGATTGAAAGATGCTCAAAAACTAACATTAACTAATTATTAAAATCTGAAATTAAATATCTATTGAATCTCCAGGCACCGATCACATCATGGTATGACGTCATTGGTTGTCATCGTAGCTGATATTCACCGAGTTTGATAGAAGCTTTCGTATCGATACGTCTTATATTATTTCGATTATGTAAGCACAGTAGACAACAAATTGATAACAACTGAGTTTGAAGTGGCTTTCGTAAAAGACGTTAGGTACACCGTACCTCGGCTGTTAGTCACCGTAAAGTGATATCCACTGTGCGTTACGTAATACCAATATTATGACGAGTAGCCGTGTGGTATCCGGCAGAGTAGAATAGAACCAACCCATTAATTACACTCACGGGTGTCGTATAAGGCGACTAATGTCTGAGGCTGAACACTTTGCGCCTCCGCAGGCCAGAGAATGGGCAGCAGCGTTTTCTGTTAGTCTTTCATCACTGCGATCTCCAATCTGCCTGCCAAGCGTGGAGATTACGGCAAATTCCTCCCATCATGGGAGAGGCTTATGTCCAGAAGTGGACGTTATGGGCTGTTGTAGTACTTAGTAGTAGTAATATTATGACATTCTCGTTTGTCATCACAGTTCGGTGTACAACCGAAGCTTGATAGTCACTGGATATCAGAAAGATACGTAATAGCCCTACTGATCGGGTTGGTAGATTTTAATCAAATTAATCTTTCAAAATTACTAATGATATCTTCGCACATCCCACTGTTGGTTCTTGTCTCATAAAATGAACAATCTAGCCCATTTCAGTCTGGGATTGGAAACAATATGGGCTATTTGTTCAGCGTTTTATTATTGCTCCAAGGAGACTTGTAGCGTTGGCAGCATACTCCCACATAAACTAGTCATGATGCAGTTGTTTTGTTTTGTCTGACCGTACGTTCAATTAGGAGGATGATCGATTGGGATTTTTTTTTTTCGAAATTCGTTCCGAAATTATTAAAAATAGTGAGTGTATTTTCAGAAAAAAGGTTGTGTAGCTGTAGTTTTTGATTTGATTAAATGATTTGTATGCTAGAATTAGAATTTAAGTACCATGGTAGAAGTTAAAATTGAAATATCATTGAAACACTTTAAATGAAAGGTAAGAAATGTCTATAGTTGTCTTACCTCCCCGATGTTAAAAAGTACAACTTTATTTAAAAAACTTAATATTACCAACTGTCTCATCATATTTAACCTTACCAATATTTATGACCAATTCCATGACCAACATCGATACTGTCCTATTATCTTTGCGATCAAAAATGCAAACAAAACCACGTGAATTGACTAGTATACGTATTTATGCTTTGCAGCGAACATTATTAATTCCATTTTATGCTAGGACCAGATCTTGGGTCGTAAAATACTATATTTTAGATCGAATGCGCTTAAAATAATCAAGAAACTTCACCAGTGTAGGTTGAACTTCGGAGAAATCGAATTTGAAGGAAAATGCATGATTTTTTCAAAGAAAACGCGAGGGTGGTGAGGTCTATGTAAGTGGTTGGTGAATGCGTCGGCTGTGAGACTTCAATGGGAGCTAATATTTTAGAAGATTTTCCTTGTTTGCAAAAAAACACTGGAATCAAATATCCAACGAACCATATTATCTAATATTAGACCAAAACTCTCAATTATAAAAGCAAAACCTAAGTAAAATGAATTCTGAATCATTCATATATTTTTCGGAAATTTTCAATCGAAGGTAAAAAACTAAAAAAGGTCGAAACTAGGAATTCGAAGATACTGAAGCAAAAATAAAATCTGACATGGTAAATGATGTTTATTTTGCAAGTAGGTTTTTACAAACACTTTCACACGTATTTTTTTTAAACTAGATGGGGCCGGTGTTTCGTACCTGACTACTCTGAGAAGAAACAGCCGAAACAAACTCAGAGGTCATAGTCTCTTTTGAAGTCCAGACATAATCTTGCTCAATTCACATGAGGACCATGCAGATTAGTGTCTGAGATGGTCTTTTGGAGAAAGATGTTCAAATGTTTTTTTTTTCTTTCTTAAAAGATTCCCATACTAATACTATTATTTAATTTACTTTCTAGCAGCTCTTTTACACGATGACGGTCTGATTCTAGTGATTGAGGCACAGCTTATTGTTAATGGATGATTTCTATTTAATACGCCTTGATAGACCTGACGAGAGCATTGGTCATACTGATAGCGTTTATGAAAGCGAGACGACGACAAGAAAATTGTCGGTTTTTTTCTTTTTTCTTCTGATTTGGTATTCGGATTGTCTCGACGTACTTGCTGCATAAGAAAGAAAAAAAGAAAAGTATTTATTGAACTTACACAGGACATAACAGAAAAAAAAGAAGAAAAATATATAAAAAAGTAACCAGAGAAAAATAAAGAATTAACAACAATCAAAATGGTCCTGTGCAAGGCCAAAAGTCTCCTATCTCAGCAAGGCATAACATAATAAGGTGCAAAAATGCATTTGTTTATTCTTAGTTTATTTTTATTCTGACAGCACTTTCTAACAGCACACTTCGCTCACATACAGCATATTTCGACTCTTCGTGTTACGCACATCTTTCAAGTCAATGGTTTATATCTTCATAAGCGTTAGTGTTTTTCTCGTAGAAGAAACACTGGAACAAACTCAGAGGTTATCGTAATGAGGGATTTTCTTTTTAGCTCTTCCCTAGTCGCTGGATAGATGGCGCTAGGAGTTAGTATGATAATGCAAGGAACGGAACCTAAAAAACCGGCCAAGTGCGAGTCGGACTCGCGCACGAAGGGTTCCGTACCATTATTTAAAAACATTAGACAAAACTGCAAAAAAATCACGTTTGTTGTATGGGAGCCCCCCTTGAATATTTATTTAATTCTGTTTTTAGTATTTGTTGTTATAGCGGCAACAGAAATACATCATCTGTGAAAATTTCAACTGTCTAGCTGTCACGGTTCATGAGATACAGCCTGATGACAGACAGACGGACAGACGGACAGACAGCGAAGTCTTAGTAATAGGGTTCCGTTTTTACCCTTTGGGTACGGAACCCTAAAAAACTGATTTTAACAAAGCGCGAGAAAACTAGGTTATATTCGGAAGGATAAGCTAATGAAAGTGACAGTCAACGAGAGTATGTGACGTGATCACGTGACACAATGTTTTTTTTTTCAAGCGTTTTGGCTTTGGCACCAACTATCATAGTAAGTTCAACGCCATTTATAGAGTTCTTGGAAACTAAGTTTTTTTTTAATACCTCATAAAGAAAACCTCTCATTCCCCTAAGCTATCATTTCTAATTATCTCCACTAGATACAGCAGTATATTTCTAAATCGCTAATCGCCGGTACTATGACCGTGGATCGCCGCTAAAATTCCAACAATAACCCTTTAATATTGATTAGTATTCAAATGCTATGGCGTAAATCTATTGTAATGAGACGGACGAAGCGTGGAGGCGTGTTATGTTCAGTGCAATGCATTCTTGTCTCGAATAGCAGTGGCGAAGGAATACGTGGATGTGGCAAGGAATATTTTTCGGAATTTCCGTTTTTTTTTTTCGAAATTGTCGTTAAAATATTTTTTCGGAATTGTTGTAATCATTGAAATGCCACTTTCGTTTTTTCGTTATGTATGTGGCAAATGTAATTAAAAACATTATTTTTGACCTATAAGTATGACTGTTGTTTTTAGATTTCAAATGGGCTTTTTTGTTAAGTTAATAATTACGTAATTAAAATGACTAATTTCTAAAGACAGTCGTCAAGTTTTTTGGCATACACCTCCACACCTTCTTAATAACTATTGTACCTTATCCAAAAAGCTATAATTAACTCCTAACCTCCTAGTACACGAAGACGGACGCTGACTGACGAGGTCATAGGTCGACGTTGAAGTGCCTTTGTCTATCACTGCGCCTATCCCGTTATGCGTTCCTGGTACCGCTACACAATTAAACATGTAATTACAGGTTTTATTACACTGTCAAATAATGAGTGTTACCTGCTATTGAGTTATGACATCCTGGTACGTGATGTGATTTTGGGTTTGACGTGCTCGTAAAAGTTGTAATTGCCACACCACGTTTGAGGAATTTGTTATTTTAGTAGATAACGAAAATGGTTTCGTTCCTGTACACATTTGGCCATCATGGGCTCACTTCATCTATCATTGTAAAGTCACTAGAAATAGACATTTTCAGCCAATAACATTCCCAGTTTCCCATTACTGGGCCACAGGCCTCTGAGGTAGGGAGCGGGCCATTATACACCAGGCGGGCCCATTTCGGGTTGGTGGAGACCTAATTTAAATTAAATCATAAACATCAAACCACAGCCTTCATAAGTGTAAATAAACTTGTAAAGCGTTTATAAAGTTAAAACCCCAATTACACTAATCGTTAGTAAAAAAGTCTACCACAGCTACAGAGTAAACGAGAGAGTCATTTTTGGCAGTAAACCCATTAGGAAGGGTTCTCGTAAGCGGGTTGTGTGAACAGGTGTGTAGCCAGCTTTATTGCTCGTGTAGGGGGGATATGCAGTAAGCGATGTTGAAGACTGGTGCTGTTATTTATGCTAGTGATTTGGCTAAAAGGGTTATGAATTTGGCAGGCTAGAGAGGTCAAGAGCTTTTTGGTGCAGATACTAAGTGCAATTTTGGAGGGAAAGGCTTTTTCTTTTTCGTATCACTTTTTAAAGTCCCATATTGCAATCGAATATTAAATTTTGATGATCATGTTCACTCAGTAAGTGATATTAAGCTTCTCTAATACCACCTTATGATATTTTGCATAATTTATGAATTCATTGATTCATATTTTCACATTTAACGTAGGATCATTCAATGACATGCAAAATGTAGCTCCTCTCCATAACGATGACACATCACAATTTCCTCCCTGTCCCACATTTCCATCAGCCATAGTCGCCTCACAGACCTCTCGAGAACGATACTGTGTGTAAATATTACATTGGCTCGAGTACTACCACGATAAATGTCACCCTAGTACCAAATATCTATTATGGATGATTATCAATTAATGTTTGTAACTGAAGAAGATCGAGGCTTTAATACCCCCCGATCATCACGCCTTTTTAGAAGAATTGTTGGAAAAAAACAAAACCCAATTTATTTGCGTTAAAAAACAACATTAACCTAAACGTTTTAAAAGCGCAAATCCGATAATTAAATGGAAAACAGAAAGGGAATCCCATCCGTCTCCAGAGAGATACGTAAAGGAAATTTAAAATTCAAATAGTCGCACGCCTTATCAATTACAAGTACCAGGATCGCAACAATAACGGACGGTGACAATTCCTCGTTCAGCCGTTCTTAGGCGAATTTGCATCTTCATACAATCGCAATTAGGGG
The DNA here is from genome assembly GCA_905147715.2 of Xestia xanthographa. Classification (NCBI taxonomy): domain Eukaryota; kingdom Metazoa; phylum Arthropoda; class Insecta; order Lepidoptera; family Noctuidae; genus Xestia; species Xestia xanthographa. Next base: position 27,700,235 of record LR990652.1, read on the forward strand.
CGCGCGCATTAATTCGGGAAGTCCCAGTGGCGCGGTGGTGCCCGCCGTTTCAATTTGATGGAGCTCGAATACAACCTTGTAATGCTAAGCTAATGTAATTATGGGACATTTGCATCAATGTTATGTGCGCCTGGTGGGCGAGCCGTTACTTTCAATATACTATTGGAATAAATTTCGTCAGTGTTTATCGTAATTCGCTCATTAGGTGATAAAAGCTGGTTTTCTTATCCCTTAAAGCTTCGCGTCATGGCTGTTTCTTGGGTAATTTTGTTGGATAGTGAGAAGCTGGCACCATATTAATTACTACTGTAATTTAGACACCGTCTAATGTTGTCGTTTGTTTTTATGAACCTATGGCAGAAAAAGGTGAGCGTTGTTTTTCCCATAACAGGTTTCTTAACCAGTCTTTAGGGGTGATTCTGTTAAACCATAATACCAACTATTTCCTCAACATTCGGCGTTTAAAAATTAGCACGTACAAAAGCACTCAAGTTTTTGAGAACACTACATTATTCCCATTGCTTCCTCTCCGTAAGTCACACGCCTACATTGCTTATCCTCCAAGGCAAAACTACGTGATGATACCGCATACATTTCTAAACGAATTCCTCCAGTTTGGTTCGTCTTCCAGCTCAGTTCATGTATTATTCCTGAGCCACGCCACCGTTAGCCTAGCATACTGAATTTGTTATCACATCTTAATATTTGTTCCGTGTTGTGTAACCTCCTGCCTCGGGCTGCGTCCCTGGTGGATGTGGGATTACAGATGTACTTTTATTTTTCTATGCTGTCACCTAAATTGGTATGAATTTACAATGTTTTTGTTTCTCTTTGCGGCTTTTCGGTTTATATTTATATGGTGCATGGAGAGAAGTGGTTTGGGATTAAGAGAGTCAGTCAGTTTATTAGAATTTCTGTGGAAAATCTCATCAATGACTAAATTTTTCTTCTTCGCAGCTGAATACCAGCATTTTACATGGAGCGACCTACAACCCAGTTGTTAGATAATACGATAGGTACCCCTTGGTAAGGCTGACTGTCAGACTTCCCAAGACTACCCGTGACGACTCGGGAGATCGTTAATTCTCCAAATTCTAAACCAATTTTGACACCGACTACACTCAATAAGTTCGAAACCAAACAGCCTCTTCCAAAAACACACACAGCATCTTTCCACCTAAGTTTCCCTAAACATGTCACCCCTGCTGACCCACTCGTAACCCTTCCCATGCAGGCTACAAGGCTATAAGCAGCCCATAGCCCATAGTCGGGGCCGTCAATACATCCACGATACGCGACGTGCCAACAAAAGGCCAGTCGCCACTAGAAATTGGATACTATGTCGGGACAATGGACGGGCTCTCTTACTATTAGGGCTGCTACGGTGTAGTACAAGATTTTCGGCAGTTGTACAAGTATTTTAGTCAACTGCGGTTTTTTGGGGGCAATGAAAATCTTGCCATGATTTTTCACTGTAATTACTGATCGTAATAGTCTCTCTATCCTTTAGATCGTCTAAAAGTCGACGAAATCTAAGAAGTCCGTTTTGAAAGCTGTCAAATCAATAGTAATTAACACTGCTATCGGAAATTTAACCTTATTACTTTTACGCTAACAAATGCCAAAACGGGATTTTTATTTTTTGAATACTTTTAGAACACTTCTTTTCTTGTAATATTATTAACTAGCGGACGTCACGCGGTTTCACCCACGTAGTTCCCGTTCCCGTGGGATTACGGGGGTAAAATATAGCCTCTGTTACTCAAGGTGAATGTAGCTTTCTAATGGTGAAAGAATTTTTGAAATTGGCGCAGTCGTTTTTGAGTTTATTCATTACAAACATACACACACACACACACCACACACAGACACACACACACAAAAATACAAATCTGTCCTCTTTATAATATTAGATACGCAAGTAATTGTATCCGTCGGTTTGTCTGTGTGTCAGTTGGCTTTCCACGCCTTATAGGTAAACGAATTTCAAGGGATTTTCTCACACACACAGGTAGAGATAATTAACGACATTTATGCGGGCGAACCCACAAGCAACAGCTAGTAAGAAAATAATCAAGAAATAACGTAAACCCTAGAAATTACTATTGACGCAATAACAATATCTAAACACAGTACCATCCCTAGTTTCCTATCCTATAGTCTCCAGGAGACAGTGCACCGACGTCGCAACACTATAGATTAGCCGGTTCGAACCGGATTACATTTGATTAGTAGTCAATAGAGGGAGCTTATGTCGATTGGCTCGATAATTATTACTAAGCACGGCTGTAGGTACCTCCGGCGTCTAGCGTGAGTCTAATTACAGTCTAGTACTGTTTTATATGCGAAAGTGAATTTATATGTAGGTGTTTTTGGAATTAGAAGTCGTCTGGTTGTCATACTGATTAGTATGGTAATGTTGGGTTAGGCCACAGAGTATCTACTTCGTCTAGTGCGTCAACTATTTTATAAATGTACTGACGTTTTGCAACGGTCGCATTTAAAAACAATGGGGAATTTTCCAGTGACGGTTGTCACAACGCTTCAGTATAATATCAATAGATGGCGCTGATCAGTCTTAGGAATATTTTTTAAGCGGCGTTCTAGTAAAATCCAATGAAAAAAAGTATTTATTACGTACTAGAATATAGTTCAATGGTAAAATCTTTTAGCAGGGCAAAAAAAAACTCTCCTAGACACATGTCAAACTCATTGTTTAGTAAAATTTCTTTATTATTCATTGTTGTATTTAGTGAGAACTGTAAAGAACCTTTTTTCTGTCAAACATTTTTAACCTAAAAAGTCTACTGTTCTTTTGCATCACTGAACTGAACTACAACTAAATGTTTACTACTAAATGTTTGCATGGTTTTTGCTATTGTTCTTCCGAGTGTTTTTGCGTTACGTCTAAACTCCTGGTGCGTCGAGTAGAGCTAAGGTTCCTCCTTACTTCAGTTAAGGCTTTGTGGACATAAAAACAAGCCATTTTATTATTCCCAAGGTTGATCAGCGCCTTCTAGTTCGTTCACAAAAAGCACTGAAAAATTCCTCATTGAAAGTAGCAGTCATCAATATTCAAAATTAGAATGCACTAGCCCAAATCGTGGTTTAATGATAACAGCCACACGGGTCTATCTTCTAGGTTAGGCAATGCTTGTCGAGGTCGATCTATGGATGGGTGACCGTTAATTATATACTGAGACTTATGAACTGAGTTGTTAAGTAAGATAGTTGCTACATCATCATCTGCCTAGCCTTTTCCCAACTATGTTGGGGTCGGCTTCCAGTCTACCGGATGCAGGTGAATACCGGTATTTTACATGGAGCGACTGCTTATCTGACCTCCACAACCCAGTTAGTACTAGGTAATACGATACCCCTTGGTAAGACTGGTTGTCAGACTTTTCGGGCCACTGACTACCTGTAACGACTGTCAAAGATCTGCAAATGACAACCGGGACCAACGGCTTAACGTGCTTTCCGAGGCACGGTGGAAACTCGGTATCACCGGTATGTAATGGGTGGTCACCCATCCACAGACCAACCTAGGCAAGCACGGCTTAACCTAAAGATCGACCCGAGTGGCTGTTATTATTTAGCCACGAGCTCCTCAAAGATAATAGTTGCTACATTTAAAATATTTATTTTTACAACAACAACAACAACAGCCCATAACGGCCACTGCTGGACATAAGCCTCTCCCATGATGGGAGGAATTTGCCGTAATCTCTACGCTTGGCAGGCGGATTGGAGATCGCAGTGATGAAAGACTAACAGAAAACGCTGCTGCCCATTCTCTGGTCTACGGAAGAGCAAGGTGTTCTGCCTCAGACATTAGTCGCCTTATACGACACCCGTGAGTGTAATGGGTTGGTTCTATTCTACTCCGCCGGATACCACACGGCTATTTATTTTTAGCTGCTTCCGTTTTGACTGGATTGCGACAAAATTTGGAAAAGGCTAGATAGATAATAAATGTACTGGACCGAATATCCCGTCTCGTCTACCGTCCCGAGCTACCGTTTAACAACTCTGGAAATCACAAATTCACCTTAATATAGAAAACACCCTTAACACACTGAACAAATAAACCAACAACAACGTAGTTGAACATAACATTCAAGAGAACATGTTGAGCAGGCATCACGCATTGAGGGATCTCGCATGGGTCGTAGAAAATAACAATTTGCCGCCAGCAGCGGTCCTACTGGCAGCGGAGTGACAAGCGAAGCGGGAAGCGATTATCCTTGAACTATGAATGGAAACATTGCGACATTTTTTTTTCAAAACTTTCATGAAAGTTCCGTGACTGAAAGTTTCGGTTGAACCAATAGATTCGAAAAAATAAATTGAAATGTCAGTTTGACAGCTGAATTTCCGATCTTAACTTGGTAAGTAGCCGTTAAATCAATTGTGTCTTCTGTCATGTAAACGCTAATTTGTAGCACATTTTGGTAGCGACAGAAGTCATTCTACGTAAAATAAATCATACTGAGCTATGGGATCTTTTGACGCTGAAATTACGTCGACAGGGTAAATATTTCTGAAATGAAACGAAAAGTTTTGGAAAAAAAAACAATATGGCGGCAACAATTCAATTTTAGACACGCGTCAAAAAATACACAGCTATACAGGCGTACGCAAAGTGAAGTGTTAAGCGATTTTGTGCTATATGCGGTGCATTCCCTCTCTTAGAGAGGAGGCCTGTGTCCCAGCAGTGGGAACATTAATAGGCTGATGACGATGACGATGACGATGCGGTGCATTAACTGCAATTTTGTCTTCTGTCAAAGTATTCTAGTCTACATCCTTTCAAATGATTATTGAAACCGGCCCCTTAGTAGAACTTTCCATATTTACCCGCTAACACAGCGACCGAGCTTTACAGCAAGGTGCTTCATAGCTCATATCGTAACAATGAAGTGTGTTAACTACTCATTGCGAGGGTCGTGGGTTGTGCGCCGTGCAGGTTATATGACAATTTTATTGCCATGATGCTTTGTCTTGCTTGGGAGTCATTTTAGAGGCAGCTACCGGTATGTCGCTTCTGGAGGTAACTGTTAAGCTTTTGTCTGTAAAATAAACGTTAGTTTCTTTCTTATTTTGGTTAACTATGCATGGCTACTGTGAATTCCCTCTATGTATGAGATCTTTCATCCTCAGGTTAAGGCCCTTCTAACCCTAAAAAATTAGCAACTCTATTTGTGGTGGTTCAAACTTCGTTTGAAACACTGTTATAATAAAGTTCTAATCAGCTTGCACTACAACGCGGTTGTTACGTCAGTCACTGCGGCCGAATAGTGCGAAATGAGTGGTTTTTTGCGATTTACAAAAAATCTATTGATTGGACTAAAAAAATAAAACACACAAGACCTGCATTATAGTTAGTTTAGTTAGCATGCAAAGTTTCATGATCTAATTTCAAGAACTTTTTGAATACCAGCGGTTTATTGTTCGATTTGGAGGTAACTTTGGATTTTTTTCTATCGCGAAAAGTTTATGGAATCGTATTTTCGTCACACATAGGACTTAGCATTAATCCTCAACTTTACCATATATTTATTTCAAAATTAATGCTGCAGTATTTTAGGCGTAACGGAGGATCATGCTAAACCATTTGAGGTAGCCCTTAAGCTTTGTCTGTGAAATAAACGTTAGTTTCTTTCTTACTTTGGTTAATATGCATGGCTACTGTGAATTCCCTCTGTGTGTGAGATCTTTCATCCTCAGTTTAAGTGCATTAGTTGAAGGTAGGTGAGGCCCTCAGACTAGGTGGAGTGACGATCTCCGCAGGGTGACTGGCAGCGTATTATAGTATGGGCCATTTAAGTAGGAAATAAAGGTCATTAACCCGCATACATTTATTCAAATACATAATTCCGAAAACAGAAATAATGACTTAGACTTGTCCCGAAACTACCTTTATCGTGATCCTTGACTTTTTCTAGTAATAAAAACAATTCATAATGTATTCTCGGGGAACCTACGTAGAGAAATTAAGGAAAGAGCAATGACCGTTAATTCCTACTTATCTACATAGCTGGATGAGAGCTATGTTTGGCAATGGATTACTATAGGGATAGGCTAATGATGATATATGACAGTAAAAATCTCAAATAAAATGTTAGAAACAACTAGTTATCATCGTCTCTGTCACTCATACTTCTGTCTCTTTCTAAAGCTCTTTGTTAATACAGTAACTATAGTCTGCGCCAGATAAGTAGGAATTAAAGGTCATTGCTCTTTCCTTAATTTCTCTGTGTAGGTACTTGCCCCGACAATACATTATGATTCGTTTTTTATTACTAGAAAAAGTCAAGGATCACGATAAAGGTAGTTTCGGGACAAGTTTATGTCATTACTTATTTCTGTTTTCGGAATTATGTATTTGAATAAATGTATGCGGGTTAATGACCTTTATTTCCTACTTATCTGGCGCAGACTATAGTGTTGCACTTTCTCTCTGTACTAGGAGAGCAGAAGTTAAAAGATCTGTAGAAAAACAAAAGGATTTGTAGTTTATTCTCCTGAAAAATAATTTCTCGTGTTGTCACATTAGGTTTAGTGGTGATACCTTCATAAGTGTGTATTTATTTACGGCTAACTCAACAGGTCCCGAAAACACTAAGTGGACGGGCCCTCGACCCTCTCTAGTGATGTACTGATCGTCCCGGGCTGTCCGGGACCGTAAATAGGATATTTTCATGTCTCGATTTTGGTTTTGACACTACTAGGTACAGACTTAATACTGTATTATAAAAAGGAAAATTGTATGTAGTTATTCACAATTAAGCTCGAATAGACAACGCATTCCTTGTACACCTCAAGAAATACAAGAAGAAGCTACAAACACAATCTATTATACCAATTACACCATTACCTCTTCTGAATCGTCGTTTACACTTCAATCAACTATCCCAAAACTATTCCTTTCATCCCGTGCGTATCCCGGGATCCCGGCGGGTCACAACACTAGCATCCCCCGTCAGTGTGGCACGCAATAACCCCGGCGTTATCCCGGCAATTACGCGTTACTCTCACCTGTGACGCGTAATGAAAATACCAGAGGCACGGTACCTCTATCAAGCTTCTGGGCGCCTAGTACTTTTGGAAACGTCTTTCAAGTTTTTTTATAGTAAACCGAGAAGGAAAATTAAATGAAAACTTACATGCAAGGAACTTTTGTAAATAAGCACCCACTCCTATTAAAGTGCCAGTTTACTATTTTAGGAACTACCATATTAACGTTCATTTTTGTTAATTCTACGTGTCACAGTAACTTTGAAGTAATCAATAATGAAACCAACAACCTAATTATAACGTTCTACGCACAATGAAATTTAATTTGACATTTTCCGTCTCAAATATCAATTAAAACCGATTCTCGTTACCGATAACCCACAAAAACACCAACAAATAAAGTTGGAATAGCGTTACATGCTATAAAGGGGCAAAGACAACCCATTCCTCCCGTTATCCTCTAAAGACAGCCCGTAAAGATATTTAACAAAGATGCCTTATCAACCGTCCTTACAAATTCACCGTCGTTTCATCCCCTTTATGAGGTCTTTCCGACTCAAAACTGTAAAACAAATCCGCGGTGCTAGGAGGCGACCTTGATAACACTCCCCAGGGCTTTTACTCGTCTTATGGCCCTCGAAGTGGTACAAACTCTCAAATTGTCCATCAGGAATCACTGACGGACCGCGCCAACGGTTTACGACCCCTGAAAGGCCGCATAAAACAGCTTGTGAACGACACTTAGGTTTAATACCCCTGGATTTTTCTTTAGCGCCACAGTTTTGTGTTGTTTTCTCAAAAATGAGTGAGATTTTTGGGAAATTATTTTTGAATGAGGAACTTTGGTGATGAGGCTCATTTGCTGCTTGTAAACTTATGATGTCCTGGTAGCTTACAAGGCGGTTTTATATGACTTTCTTGGGTACTTTCAATTATTTTAATTTGCTTTCTAAGTCAATTTTGCATGAAGCAACTAGGTAAACCAACTACTTGCTAAAAACCAGAATAAAACGCAATGAACATGCAAAAAGAGCCATTTCTATCCCGTATTGCCCTCTAAAATCACTCCTTACAATTCAAAATCGTTTGAACACCGATACAAGGCCATTTGGAAGCAATCTCTTACAATCAGACGTCTGCTTCCCCCACAGATCTACATAGCGTGAAGACGCACTATGTTGTTCTTGGGCCGTTTAGTGCACTTATGGGTACCGACAGATCGAGATGTTTCCCTTTGGTGGAACATACGGGATAGTATTTTGAACGGTGCCGACGCGATTTTGAATCTACATAGAATGTCTTTAAAAATACAGCAAAAAAAAATACTATAGGGAGACAGGTAGGCATGTATATACCTACAAAATATTTGTGACAGATTTTCTATCCTTGCCCCTTATTCACAACGTTTCGATTCGATTTTCGATTCGGAAAGTCATATTATGTCTATCTTTTTTTGACATTACGAAATCGAGTGAGATAGACATAATATGACTTTCCGAATCGAAAATCGAATCGAAGGGTTGTGAATAGCTATGCTTGTTCTTGGTCTGAATCAGTCGATACGAGTAGTCAAAGCCAGAAAGTCTGACAAACTGTCTTACAAAGGAGTATCAAGTTATCCAGTTACTTGTTCATGTTTATCAAATCCTCATTTACTTGCAAAACTTATACTTATGCAATGAAACCCGCTTTTGGAATGATAATCACCAACAAATATTTCTAATATCTATAAGCCGGATTATGCAAATGTAATTGTAATTTAATCGGTAACTTAGGCTAAGTCACGGTGCCAAGTAAACCTTGTCCCCATAACATGATTCACTGATTAACGCATTAATAAAGTTTGTATTTGTCAAGAATTATAGAAGTAGAAATCTGCGGCATGCCTTGTTGCTGTGACTTGCAAGTGTGTCACGAAGTCTTGTCAATGACAGGTGACAAATAATGTTATATCAATCATAGAGCAAAACATGCACAGTAAGAAAGTTTAGTTTTTATACTATGTTTTTAACCGTTCTTCATAACTTTCCTTTGAGAAATTCTAAAGAAACAAAAAACGTTTGACTATATTTCAAACAAATGCATAAAATCACTCTTTTTGCCTATGAGGGTGGGTAGAAACTTCAAAACGTCATCTACAACGATCCTTAGACACCTTATTTTCTCTAACCACGTTCATACATTCTCAATTCAATTCTCAATTCTTTATTTGCGTACCATAATGTCTAAAAGGTGGAAGGAAAATTATACTTAGTTACAATTATGGACCCTGTCGGGCACAGCATTCTGATCAATACTGATCATACACGCATGCTCTGTTTCATCTAACCCATATTTAATTATGACTATTATTCTTTTTCAATTTTAAAACAGCTTCCCATTTTCGTCCCCGCTCACAACCCCAACCCGTATGTTTCCACCCCGCGCCGCGAGAGGTCGTTCCGTGATAAAACAGCTATTTCCCGGCCGTAATCGCAGCCTGAATTTTTACTGTCGATGCGTATCGCGGGTGAAACGCGCGGGAACCGCGGCAGTGTGGCCCAGGCCTAAGAGGAGAGAGAGGGTCTCTAGTTGATTCTTATGTCTTTTACGATTGTCATTTTAGGGTTATACCCGTGTTCTGTGAATGAAGGAGCGGGGTGCTGTTTATCTGGTGGTATACCTTGTGTGAAGGGGTTGTATGTTTTAATTTAGACTCTTTTATGCATGTTTAGATCTTGTTTTATAATAAGGGTAAGGATTTCTTGAAGGGTTCCATTAGTATTGTAGGATACTGACTTATTGCTACTGTCCTTGTACGTACTTTGAAAGACCACACGAAACCAATCAGGCTGTAGATCTCGTGTGGTCTAACTTAGATCATAGCTATAGCCGTCCTTTTCTTGCACTGCCTTTTAGTAAAAGATAGCAATAGCCTAAATTAAGTTTAGTTTGTACACAACAGAATCGAAACCAATGTTACGGTTAAGTCCTAAATAATATGGGGTAAGTAGGTAATTCTAAACTAGCGATATCACTGACTAGAAAAACCAACAAAGGTGAGCTTTTATAAAGTATACTAGATCTCAAAATATTACTTGCCCATCAAAAAACAATCATTACCCCTATTTATTACTCAAAAAAACGTCAATACTGACAAAAAAACACTTATTAATTCACGCCAAATAACAGCAAAAGGCACTCAAATTAAAACAAAGAGGAAGAGAAAATTTAATTAACATTAGGCACAAAGAAAGTGCTTCAACATTATTTATTTACACAAAAGCATTTTTTTAATTATAATTAATATTTACAAGGCGAAAAAATGGCGGGGCCCGTCTCGTAACGTACCTTAAGATTTGTATACACCCTGTACCCAGATTCTGCGGGGTTTTTGACGTTTTTGGACGAAAATTTTACGCATTTATTTTTCGTTCGGTTTTTTGTTTGAAAAGTTTATAATTTGTTTATGGTCCAGATAACTTTATGTATTGTTGGATAATCTGTAACATTTATTGGGATTAAATGAAAATCATTTAATATGATAATATTATGTATATAAATTACGTTAATGTACAACCATAGATTTATATTTCTATGTTTACAACTTATTTTGATAGGTTTTCATTAATTTATCATCCGAGCAGCATCAATCTAAAGAAATCATATTTTGTTTCATCAATGTCGTCAACATTTAATAAAATATAACATCACGCCTGTTCCCTCAAAGGCTTAGGCAGAAGTATACCCACAGTAAGTACATCCACATTTCGACATTAATATTTATGTCCTATAAAAATCTAAAAATTTACATAGATAATAAATAAATAGAAATAAAAATCATAATAAATAAAATAAATTAACATAAAATTAATAATATTAAAAATAATTGATCAATTAATTGTTATTAATTAATTGTTTTTATTTATAAATAAATAAATAAATATCGCTGGACATTACACACAGCGCTATTTAGTGCCACACTAAGCAACGAGGCTTGTGTTGTGGACACCAGATAGTTGATATACTACATAGATACTTTTTGTTTGTAAATACATACTTATTATACATATAAACATCCATGACTCGGAAACAAATGTCCACGCTCATCACACAAACATTTGCTCCTACCGGGATCCGAACCCGGGACCCTAAGAACGTAAGGCAGCCTCACTACCGCTGCGCCAATCGGGTCGTCAAAATGTATTTTTAATTATTATTATTTTATTATTAAACCATCATATATAATATGTCTTCAAGGAAGACAAATAGTAACCTTCTCAAAAGAAAAAAAAACCTCCTAGAATCTCAGGTACACAAGCCCGTTAACCCTCGCTCGCTCAGTACGGGGGCGGACCGTAACCCTCAGATCACTGGGACTTTATCTCCTCTGCCGCCATAAAATAAAGGTTTACTCTACCATAAAGAAAATTAAAATGAATTATTTTGACGAGAGCGCCGTGTCTATGAACCACAACCCCAGTGGGGTGAACTGTTATGGCTAGGTAATTGTTTTCCTTGTAATTCGAAGCTGTTTTTCGGTTTAATTATAAGCTGTAGAAGTGTGGTTGTTGAGGTTAGTTGTTGGCGTGATTTTTTACACCTATTTTTGAAAAGTGTCTCAATTAGATGCTATAGTCTATAGTGCTAATGAACCACTAAAAAAAACACAAAAAAAAATAATTCAATCGTTAAGTGCCCTAAAAATGCATAATTAAATTTTGCATTTTCAAATTTCGCGCAATTTGACGAAAACGCGAGACACAGTGGACGCCATATTGGTCTGTGGTCATGACGTCAGTTGGCTGTGTAAACAAATGCTTGAAGTTGACAGTTGACACTTCTATGTTTACATAGCCGTATGACGTAATAACATAGCGACTACTATAATGGTGTTATGAAACAGATTAAAAAAGCTGAAATCTTTGAATTGAATTTTAAAATTTAGTTTGCTATTTTATGAACTAAAACTAACGTTTTCCTACTGCTTTTAGCTTATGCTATCTGAATAACATATTTTTAGATTTTTTCTCTTAGAGAGTAAAATACCGGATTCAAACATAAACTTCAGTAAAGAAACTGTTGCGTCTCTTTGCTGGTTTTACTTATTTTGATAGATTATTATTGAGGCATGGACGTATGTTAAAGTACGATTTTCATTGGTTTTATCTTGGTCACTTTCTAGGAATTTTTTTAGTCGACATGTTTTTACGTGCGCCCTTCATTTGTATAGAAATATTAGTTCCAACTAAATTTGACAGCTCTAAATTACGTCCGTCTCTTTCTCGTTTTATTATGAGAGAAAAATATAGCAATAGCCTAAATTAAGTTTAGTTTGTGCACAACAGAATTGACACCATTGACGAAGTTAGGCATAATTTCTAAAGAAAGAAAAAAAAAATACTCAAATATATTGTAAAACCAATAAAAGAAACCACATAATCACCTAAACGCGTTATAAAGATTTTAATTACAAAATTCTGTTTCAAAAAACACCTTTTAATAAGCTGAATAGTTTACGAAATACTGTAAAAATAAAAATTTTTACGCAGAAAAATGTACTAGCACGTCATTTAAACATAAATCTAGTAAATAATAAAAAACAGAAATAAAAAAAAAACATCAAAGAATTGCAGTGACATGACCTCCATAAAATATAGACTAGTGTTTACGGCTGGCGCTGCCCGCGCCTGCAGAAATGTTGTAAACAGTCGTAACGCTGATGTCTCCATGATTTTTGTGCTGCTTACGTTTAGTCTGTGGTTATTTTAACAAGTTTATAATCGTTAGGTTTTATAGTATTTCGTTTAGTCAATTTTGATATAGTGCAAAAGGAAATCTTACTTCAACTCGTTTTATTCTCGATTACCTACTTCATCCAACGTCAATTGTTGGGTCTTCTGGGCATAGACAAGGTGACATTTGAAATTAGCATTCCATATGAAAAAGTTAAAAATGTATTGTAATAAAATTCATCGCCTTTTCCAGTAGAAGAAACTATGGAGCGTTATTTGCTTTGATCCTCAATTCCACACATACTTTTCTTGCTTCATACATCCGAAATATTCGTCTAAAAAACAGAAAAATCATCAACAACAACGTCAAAAAAGCTAACAAACCCTGACCCAATGTGCGACCCCTTTCGGGGCGTCTTTCCACGCGGCCGCGTCATCATTTTTCACGGCTCCTCCATTTATTTTATCTGTGCACCACACGCTCTGCCCAACCGGGCCCGATAGCGCTGTTTCGTATTTCGAACATCACTTGCTGAGACGAAGAGATTTATGAACGCACCCATTCAGCTAGAATCCCCGAATGTTTGAATTTCGAACGTATTTTTTTCTTCGCTTGAAGAATTTACCGTTTTCTGCTAACGTTCGTATTTTCGAGCGTTCCAATTCGAAATTCAAAACGGCCAATGAGTTTTCGGTTACTTTTTTTTGGATTTGGAACGATTAGTTCGGAATACGAAGGAAAAATGCGAGGGAATTGTCAAATAAACGAAGAGTTATGCCAGGCAATGTCTGAATTTCATGCGAAAGTGTGACGAAATACTAACAATTCCTTTATTCGTATACATCTTTGAACTGACACTCCTTGGTTCCCTTTCCATATAAAAAAAACAACATTAAATCTGTTAACCACACAGGGAAAAAACAAAATCAATTCTTTTTTTACGCATTAAATGCACAAATACACATTATTATCATACACGTAATGGGCCCGTTTAGTTTGTGTTAAAGTGAAGCGCTGGCCCGTCGTAATGAAATGTCAGCATTCCAGCAAAAGGGCAGCCTTTATTAGTCTGTTTTAATTAATTCTACACAAATGGACACTTTAATCACTATTTTAAACGGGAATGTATATCATTTTTGAGAATAAAGCCTCGGCTTTTTGGAATTTAAAAACGTATTGTTCTTTGTCTATGGAATTGATATTGGGTTGTTTGTTTTTTTTTTGGAATCTGTTTAATTTTAAGTAAACATTCCACGTAGCATAACGCTTGTATTCCCGAAGCGTAAAGCAGAGGTGTACGTCATACTAACAGTACACCCACTTGATGCCCACATGTAATAGGAAGAGCCTATTGCCATCAACGGGGGACAAACCCAGACTCCATGGCTTACCACGTTAACGTTCCAATATATTTTTAAATCCAAGTTAATTCATAAATTCTTTAACAAACAAGATAAAAACCATTAACGAATAAAAAAAGAATAAACCAAATTGTCTGCAATGTCATTTAAAACGTCTTCGCGCCCAAAATAAAACTAATCTAAGTCTTATTTTAAAATCGTTTTTATGGCGACGGTAATAAAGCATCCCCGCAGTCGATCCCGAAGGGCTCCGCGTCAGCGAAAAGGTCGCAAATTCAGCTTCTCTTACATTTCCCTATCTTATTTTCCATTTGACAAACATCATTACATCTTCCTGTGCAGCCCTCTCGGTAATTTTCGGAAGCTTTCGGGCGCGCTCGGGCGCACTCTTCGCGTTTCCGGAGTCGTTCGTCGTACGCTTACAATTTTGAATGTTGTTTGAATTTTGAATGTTATATTTTGTAATAATCGTTTTGTTTGGTACGAGGTGGTGATTTTATGGATGTAACTTTAGAATTTGAACTTTTTAATAGAAATATATTACAATTTGTGAACATCGGAGGTCGGAGAAAAGCCCTATACACCTTTCGGATTGTATTCACTATTTTTCAAAGGAACAGCCCTCCAAAAGACATTAAATTCAAAATCCAAGATATCTCCAAAATTCAAACACAAATAAATCTCGCACAAATGGAAACTGCTAATGACAAAAATACCATCAGTGCTAGCTACCAAAGAGTCTCTATCGGCGTACCCTCCCCGCGAGACAATTAATCATTCCCCCTCGCCCCGCAGCATCCCCCTGCAGCATCCCTTGTCCCAGCATTGTCACAGGATGCCAGAGAAGTACTGTTTTCGACCAGATACGATCAAGATTGTGGTGGCTTTAGAAATTGTGAAGTACTAGGTTATCATGGGTTCGAAGGAGATGTTTAAATCAGGGGAAAATTGCTCTATAGTATTGTTTTGTTAGGGCTATAAAGTACCTCAAGCTTAGGTTACTATCTATTCTAATAAAAATTTTCGTCTTGAAAAGTCTGAAGCATTAAATTCGGACTGATCAAAACGAAACTTTGATACAAAGAAATGGATTCCTGTAATAAATAAAATAAGGCAAGCAATGCGGATTTTTTCACACATCAAGACTCTTTAACTCATTTTTATGCTAAGTATAATTTCGGAGAGCAGCCTATAGAAGCAGCAATAAGAATCAGTTTAGTCTTACCATAAAAAAAACTGTGGATAGACGCCAAAAAGCCTTAAACAAAGTTATACAACAATTACGGAAATCATTCCAGAAATAAACTCTAAATAAAACAAATTTTATTATCAATGTACCAACGACCTGCCAAATCCTTAATCATCAGAACCAGATATCTAACATTTGTATTCAAATTTACACTTACTCCATTGCCCTTAAGCTTAAAAACCAACCCTAATACAAAGTCCTAGGGTTGTATCTCCCACACAAGTAAACCTGTCGAGTATAAACTCAACAAGTGAACATAGGTCGGTTTACGACATCGTAAAAGTCTTCAGTGACATCTCACTAATACATCATAAAAGGAATTGAGGACTGTGACATCCCTGACGAGATGTTATGGTGTCCCTTAGATGTTGGTTTATGGGTACTCTTTATACGGTTAATAACCGTAAACATTATTGTGTACTCTTTCTTTATTTTATGGTACTTGTTGGATTTGGGACAGCTGTGTACTAGGAGTAAGGAAAGAGAGGGGTCCTTGTCTTGAAGTTATTTTCCCCAAGAAGTGAGTAAGGTCAGTTGTTGTAAGTGTAACCAATTCATTTTAGAGTTTGTTATTTGAGTCAATATGAATGAAATATTAAAACAGGGACATTAAAACACCCTTAAGGCTGATGCTCCTGAGTAGCCCGCGAAATTCAAATTTTCTGACGTTTTTTGCAATTTGCAGGCCAGTGCTAGGTTGTATGTTGATTAAAATATTGTTTGCGATTGTAAGACGTATGTACTTAGTTACAAAATTATAACTATCAAAATCATCAATACAACCCTCCAAGTTCATAAAGGTGCAAGAATGATTTTGACCTTGGAAAAGTAATGTTTCTACCTTTATGAACTTTGAGGCTTGTATTGATGATGTTGATGAATATAATTTTGTAACTACATACGTCTTACAACCGCGAATAATATTTTAATCAACATACAACCTAGCATTGGCCTGCAAATTGCAAAAAAACGTAAGAAAATTTGAATTTCGCGGGCTACCCTGAAGCATTCACCTTAATAACCATAGGGCCTTGAAAACACCCCATGAAACAACAGTACACAATCAAAGAAATCATCACACACGTACCAGGAGCATAGGGCCGCGAGGATGTTCACCAGTAGTTTCAACTCCCATGTGGCACATTAGGAGCAAGACGAGCACGGTCATTAGGCGGCGATATTAGCTATTAAGACACCAGGCGAGCATAAGTTACAAGAGGTACCGTTGCGCACCGTTGCTAGTAGAACCATTTGTGTGCATTTGTCTTTTAACGGAACTGGGTAATTACTAAGTGCATACTCGTGTATTACGCGAGGTTATCAATAAATATGGCAGATTCTACATAATTTAGTTTTTTTTTTTTTAAATAAAAAAAAACCCTGCCAAGCGTGGAGATAACGGCAAATTCCTCCCATAATGGGAGAGGCTTATGTCCAGCAGTGGACGTTATGGGCTGTTGTTGTTGTTGTTGTTTTAAAATAGCTTAATTTTTAGCTTAATTTTTCTTATGAAAGTAATTGATCAAGTCAAACGCTATCGAAACTACTTAGAAGGAGCAAACACGTGACAAAAAAGTCAAACTTTTTCAATCGACGGCTCCTACAATAAATCATTTTCTAACTTGGCACCGGAAACATCACTCAAACGGCCTTTTAAACGAAAAACCAACTACTTAACAAATCGAAAACACAAAAACTATTGTATTTAGATAGCGAGAGAAAAAAAAACTCGCAAATAAACGTCTAACGCATCAAATAGATGTTGTAAATCATTCTAAAATTATGACCAAACATGGCGCCTGTGCCCGCGCACGCACGCGTCCCAAACACAGACGTACACTTTTAAAACTTGACACTTTTATATCCCTAAACTTAATAGCCTATACTATTACAAAAGAATCATTGTTTTCACAAACCCAACTGATTTATTACGACTTTAAAAATCTTTCTTTTTTTTCAACTATTTTTTAGTTGTCAAAGTTGACGTTTTCGTTTGACAGAAATCAAGTTGTGAAAATATTTATTAACTACCGTTGTTCTTGATATATTGTTCTTTATTCCTTTTGATATGTGATAGGTTATTTTTAAATGGTTTTTACTATAGTTTTTCTAGATATTTAAAGCTGAATTATATCATTTTGTTTATAAATCTTCCAGCGGAATGCCTTTGATAGAGAATACTGGGGCTATTATTTTTGAATTTTTATGTGTTTTGGGCTATTAACGCCATCAAAGTAATGCTTATATAGTATTGTTAAGTTATTTTATAACCAAAACTACAATAAAACAAACAAACTACTTAATTTGTTTAAGATTTTTTTTTAAATGTAATCGTAGAGTACAACATCATCAACATAAACAAAATCTTCAATTCCATTTTTAAATTTCAAAAACGAATTCCAAATTCAAGCATCTACGAGGTTCTAATTCACATTCGATCTAGATACTACTAGTGGTGTACAGATCGTAATCTTGCCCTTTCACGGTATCGGTTCTAGTACCGGTACCGGATACCAGTTTGGAACAATGTGTTGTCGCAATTTGCAAGCGGACCGGGGCTCGCCATGTAAGGAGTCGGGTGACAGGGACTGTATGTGGTATCCAGTGTCCCTATGAACTATTTGCTCTAGCCTATTGGTAGTGAAATGGATTAGATTTTTATTCGCCCTGGAAAAGAAGAAAATTCAGTCACACATTTTTTACTTTAAATAAAAAAAAAATTGCCTGTCATAAATCATATTTATGCCGTTGGAAAAAAACACAATGATTTAAGGTTAACGTAGGTTCGATGCATTTACAATTTAACATTTACTCAATTCTTAAAAACCAAACTCCTTCAGTATTTTCGTCATCGTGCTCAATTTCTTTGGTAAGTTTAATTCGCCCGTCCCGCCCTTTAGACCGGCGTGAACCTGGCCATTACCACGTCACACCACTACGGACCGAACCGGCCCGATTCCGCCCGATTACAGGAATTACGCAGATTACGGGAATTACGCGAAAACGACGATTACGCGATTATCGCCGCTAGAGATGCGTTATTACGCGAAAATCGCATTCGATTCGTACTTTTTACTCAACTTTTTAAAAAGCTCTTGTATTTCTTCTCCAACTTTCATCGACAGAGAACACTGAGTCCTAGAATCATGATAATTTGCACACGAGTTCCTTTCCTTGTTGAGTCTGACAACCAGTCTTACCAAGGGGTATCGTATTATCATTTATCATTTCAGCCGATCTCATATCTTCCCGTGGGTGTCGTAAGAGGCGACTAAGGGAGAGAATTTACCAGAGAATGGGCAGCAGCGCTCTCTGTGCTTTTGTAACAATCGCACTGCGATCGCCAACCCGCCTGCCAAGCGTGGCGATTATGACAAAAACCCCCTTAGGGAGGTCTATGTCCAGCAGTGGACGTCTTTCGGCTGAAATGATGATGATGATTTCAGCCGAAAGACGTCCACTGCTGGACATAGATCTCCCCCAAGTGTCGCCAGTGTCGCCACATTGACCGGTCCCGTGCGACTCGCATCCAGCGGATTCCCGTAACCTTCGTCAGTTCATCGGTCCACCACGATATCGGTATCGTAATATCCAGTACTAACTAGGTTGTGGAGGTCAGACAGGCAGTCGCTCCATGTAAAATAATGGTATTCAGCTGCATCCGGTTAGACTGGAAGCCGACACCAACATAGTTGGGAAAAGGAGGTGAGTCTAATGCAGGATGCAGGTGATTAAATGGCCACTCTGTAATAAGTAGATGCATAATTAAGTAAGTCACTTAGAGCAGTTAAAGGTGAGACCACTAGCCTAGACCAGTAAGTGAGTATAAAGTGTGTACGAGGCTTGAATCAAGATGAGCTGTCTAGCATGATGTTTGTATCTGATTCAAATATCAATTAGTCGTCTGTTTATTGAAGTAGTTCTATTAGAATACTGGTTAATTACCCATGTGTCAAAGTTTAGTAGCTACAAATATGAGCATGGAGTTTTCATTAAAAAGATTTTTCATTTGGATCTCCCAAGATTTTCCCCTGTATTATTTTTAATCTGTCCTATCATAAAAGCTCCTTTTTATTTATTATTTATATGAAACCAATACCGCGTTGTTACCGCTGTAACAAGCCGACCTCGAGATGATTGTCAAGATACCGCACACCGAATATCGCCGATTGATATCCCAAGATGAGATCCCCTGGGACCTCATAGATAGAAAAAATAACCGACCCACCCTTAGGTATACATATTTAATGGCACGGGGCGTGGTCACAATATCTCGAGTACTAGGCGAACAGAAATTGAGAAGCGTTATCGTATCGAAATCCGCCGTATCTGGGCCGGTGGTCTCCGAGGAAATCATTGGGAAGGCATCCGGAAAATTTACCGCACATTCCGGCTCATGTGGCGTAACACACCTGCTTCTTGCTTATGCGAACCTAGTACGTGATATATTTTGTTGATATTGCTTTTTGCGGGGGGAAAGACTTACCTTTTTCATAGAGATTACAGTTGTTTACCTACTTACCTTGTTTTATTTTTCTCGGATTGAAGCTACGGTGACCAGACATCGCAATAATTATCACCAATTACAATAATTGATTAGGTTCTAACTGGTTGGCACTTAAATGTCATCATAAATATCGAATTAATTGTTTAATTGTCGAAGCCACAAAAAGCCTGAAAAAGACAAGTTTCTAAAGGAATCTTCCATCACTCATGGAACTTTTCCATGGCTGCCGGGAGAATTTTTGATTTTCTCATTACTCGTTCTCGAAAGCTATTAGTGTTGCCATCGATTGATATTGAAATTATTCATGAAGCAAGGGTAGCCACGTCTGCCGTACGTAATAGCATTCTCTTTAATTATTCAAAATGTCGACACTATAATAGGACGGGCATTTATAAATATTCAGGAGCCTATACGTACGCGAGTTATTGTTACAGTACAAATTACTTTCATATAAATAATATCATTTTATTTGTAACGTAAATCCGTCGAGTGCGTGCGGAGAAAATGTTATTTGAATCGTAAATAATGTGGCTTGGAAGGTAAAAGATAAAATATATGATGTAGTTATTGATAAGCTCATCTTATTCCAATTTTCGGTACGAGCCTCAATATATCTATTTCCATTCAGCATCGACAATTCAAAATGCCTACTTATTGTAATTATTTTTAAATACGCAAGTGAAATAATCTGAAAACCATGTGTACAAACCCTTACCTATTTCTTTGATGTTTTATACAAATGTTGTCACAAAAAAAAACATTTCTTGTTAATGGGCGCGTCACGTTTACAACACTCATAAATCGAATAACACTGAATGAATCGCGAACCACTTGTCCTAACAGAATAATTATTAATAATTGATACTTTTACGTCAATTGGTAATAATGCCTATTGTGTGAATTACAAAGAAACTCACTATTGTATACAGTTACAGTGTTAAATCGCGCGCAATTATGTTTTTTAAAAGAACGATACAATTAAGATTTATAATATTTTCTTTGGGTGACAGAAAAGGTGGCTAAGGGGTTAGGTAGAGGCGTCCTATTCATGGCCAGATCCATGGTGGATCTAGTGAGAATTATTCAATGAGAAAAATAATTCTCACTAGATCCATCATGGATCTGGCCAATGGATCTTCTGAAAATGATCCGTCTGCTCGATCGATCATTAATGGCGTCATAGTTTCTCATAATTCTTTAGGGTGTATATATTCATACACGAAATCTCATAAGAGGTGTACTCATCATTATGAACAACTTTTACTATGGGACCAAACGCTGAATCGCGAAAAAATATACTTATGATCACCAGGCCATATGCCAAGACTGATGGCAACATTAGTCGAATTTCAGTAGAAACTTCTTTTGTTTAGAGGGGTCCATTTCAACCATAAACAGCATGATGCGGTCAACAAAGTTTCATCGAAACATTTAAAATAATCACTGAGTCAAGTTTTACCCGCCATACATGCTATATAAAATAATTTGGGGGCAGCTCAGGCAGAGGTCTTGCTAATGTCACTGCGTTTCCAAGTGCCTGACGCCACAAATTGGGCCGTGCCACGTTTGCGCCGACCACAACGACTATTACTGGCCGATTTGATGCCAAATGTCAAATTGTATCAGTTTTTTAACACACCAAGTTGCGGTCGCCCGTGATTTTCTGACAATGTGTTGTAATTGCCACGTTCCGGTGACTCACGTCTTTTTTTTGAACTGGCAACTTTGGTGCGGTTTTGTGCACTCTCCTTGCGGTTTTTAGTCGTAATTTTAACAGTCAACAGGATGGTTGTGGGTGGGTGTACTAGGTAATTGGCTTTTGAATATACTTTTTGGTAGGAAGATTGATCGTTTTCCTTTTTCAATTTTTTTTCCAATCGTTACGCTAGCTAATTCATTAATTCCCATAACCTTTTATTAGAGTGGAAGCAGCTGATAAAAAACCAATATTAATTAACTCTATTTCTTATAAACCCTGTGAATACCACTAATTACGATTAAAATTACTTTAGCACATAGTAACCACCCACGTCAACGTACTAATGCTAACCCTAGTTGCATATCAAGAAACTTCTGAATGTCATATAATTGCGCTTGCGTTTGGAATTATTCACAAATTGCACCCGCCGCTTGGCACGCGATGTGGTCACCTCCTCGCGTTTCTGCCGCCCTAGTACTCGCTCACTCCTGGTACTTCGAGACCCTGGTACAATTACTTGGTGAAAACGACTGGAAAAGTGGTAATTGTTACTTTTGTTTTCAAAATAGTTGGATAAGTTTTTGGTTAACATTCTTTGATATTATTATAATGTTATGTCTTGATCACTGGTTTCAAGGAGGAGCCATTTTTCAAGTTTGAAATTAATAATTGTAACATACACATTCACAAACAGTTTTCACCACAACTAGTGGTTCCGTAGTATCCCTCGTAAGATATTCTTTACCTGTAGTATTATCAGCTTCGTATTATTTCTGCTCAACATAGAAAAAGAAAGGCGATTAAGAAAGTACAAGTTTTATTCTTGGTGGTCTCTTTGTCCATAGATGCTCGCGTGAGCGACACTACTATCCATTACAACTACTATTACATTATTATAAGGTAAAAAGTAAAAATGCAACATAGGAATTGCACTCTTAATGAAATTAAAGACTATAAGAATGCAATATCTCCTCGCATTGTGACTCTAAAGGTCAGATAAGAGTAGAAATGACTAAATACTCTATTGTGGCCACGAAACGCGGAAAAGGTAAAGGCCACACACGCATTTTATTATTCATTAGCACTCAGTTTTTAGGGAAGCCTAATGAGTCTGGTGTAATCGTTATAAATCGATGAGAGACATCTATTTAACCGAACCCGGCTGTTCGCCGAAAGGTGTTCGGAACATTCGCAATGACAGCCATCTCGGTACCCGTACCCCTTTTAGTGCAGGTGTAAAATATAATATTTATGGGGTAAAGAAAGGGTTCCAATGCTTGTTAGCGATAATGAGGTGCGCGCGCACCAATAAATTGGTTCGTCCGCTCGCCGCCCGGGGGCGCGGCTCATTTGCATCTTTATGTATTTCTGTCCAGACGAGATTATAACATTTTTTTGTTCCGTCAACGTTGCGGTTAGTTCGTCTACTGGATAAGAGATGGCGCTAGCTGTCGCGGCCCGTCGGAAGGTGCGGAGTCACGCTGACGCGGCGCTCGCTCGCCTCGTTAGCCTGACGCGGCGCCTGTCACGTTTTTGACAGTTTTTGACTGAGACATCGATAGTGCGGTTCGTTACAAGCGGGGCGGAGCGCGAGCCATCTCTTATCGCTTACACTGTTGGTTTATGTTCTTTTAGCTTCATTGTTATGCGGCGATTCAGTTCTTTTTGTGATAATTTGATAATGTCCGCTTTTGAGAGCTTTAGTAGTAAGTATTCAATCTTCTTGTTTGATCGACGTGACATGAATTGGTTCATTTGATGTTAAGTGGACTTAAGAAGTTGTGTTAGACCAATAACTCCGGGCAAAAATATCCATTAACAGTTAGATTTGGAATAGCAGACATTGTTGACCTCTGTTTCGAAACTGTCAAACATTTCAGACTTTTTCTCAGACTACATGAGACAAAGCAATTATTTTTAAAAGCTACTTGTTATGACCATATGGATCTCGAAAGCGAAAACATAACATAATATATCACCATACATAAAATATACAAAACAAACAAACTCTGAAGTATATACCAGGATATAATGACATCAAGAAAGTCGCAATTTCGAATTCATAAGGAAGCGAGCAGGTGTCGCGATACATCCCGTATTCATGGGCCGATATATCATAGCCACGCCGCGTTAAAAAAAACGGCCAGAGACAAGGAAAGCGCGCCAAATGCCCCCCAGTTTTCCCGCCTTGACGTGCAATTATAAAGATAATAACGTTTTCATCTCCGCGCGCCGTTTTTATTTGTTCGCATTTTGATTTATAACAGTTTGTCGGGCTCCCGACACATGATATCGGAGTTTCGCGGAACGGGGAAGCTTGAAACGTGTAACGATTATTTTTTCCTCTGTTTCAGACAATGAATGTATGAATGATAATGAAGGTGGCATTTGTTTTTACCTGCCGCCATTTAGAGCCGAAATGTTCGGACAAATTAAATCTTTTTACTTCAATCCGGAATGAAGGACTCCAAAACGATTTGGAGAGCCATCATTGAAAAAACTCGGATCGTTCCCACGATCGGCCAAACAAACGAATCTAATCTGCGGTACGGCCGACGCGTAAACTATTTTGATTAGAATGGCATTCCCGCCAAAAATAATCTCAAAAAACCGCCGCCATGACATTTCTCAACTTGTCAACCGGCGCGCGCTTTTTGCACGCCAAACGCGCGCCCGCCTTGAAATCTTAATTCGGGACTTTTTGGAAACATGCAACAATCGATTTATGGTCCTAACACTATTGACGATTATTTGTTCGATCGTAAACAGCTTCATTATGTCCGGCTCGCAATCGAACAATAAGCATTACAGTTTCTTAGAATTGTTTTTTTTTCTGTTGAGAGTCGAGCGAGCGGAGAGGTTCCGCGTCGACTGAGTTAATCATTAATCACGCGTACCCGCGGCGTAGGTAGGTAACGTAACACCACCGCGCGAGATAACATTATCGTAAATATAGTTTTACAAAACGACGGTACCTACCGCGCAAAACAAAAAAGACGCCATTGCGTTTCCCACAAGGAGACACTCGAGCCTTAGGAATTCGCGGTCGCAATCTGTGCGCATTATCAGAATTTACACCAGGTAATAACGTATAACCTAATCCGAGGGTCAGTGCGCGCCTTTTTTCGAAAAACGAACGCCGTGTGACAGTTGAAGCGGGAAAACAAAGCATCGATCAAACCCGCTCACTCTCACATAAATCAGTCGGACGGGAAAGGGACAGGTGAACGGACGGCGCGCGGTGCGGCGGTGGCGGCCAGGCGATTTTATAAATGGGCGGAGCGCGGAGCGAGACATCCACATAGCACAAACAAAAGAGTGAAAAGGAAATAATAGCTCGGTGCAAGGTGCAAGCGGAGAGAGTAGGATGGATTGGTAGACTTTTTTTAATGGGAAACACTAAGGCGGTCGGAAAATCTGAAGAAAAAGGCATTATAGCGGGCGCGTTCGCTTCATCGTCGACTAATTAGGTGGAGTAGTTGTACCGATATTATTTATGTAACGTCGCAATTAGGGTGCTGGCTTTATGTTAATGCTCTCGTAACTATTAAAGCTAATTTATAAACGTTATTTTGATATAATAAATACGAACACGACATCTGAACAAATTACAGTAACAGTTTAATACATTCAGTTTGATTAACTAGAGCGTTGTAAGAAATGAGGCGTTCTTTTTTTTATTGTGAGTTAAATAATTAACCGAAATAAAGGAAAGATTAAGAAAACAAAAACAGAACCTTAAAGGTTAAGTTCCTAGCTTTATTAAAGAAAAGCAACCACAACTCGCAACATCAAACGCCATGTTGAAAAATCAACCTAACCTATTTACCAACGCAGCCATATTACAGATTTCAACAAAATTATACTTATCATCATTGTTAAGCCCAACAGCACAATATAATACACGTATAATTTAGAAATTACACAAATAAGCTACAACAATGGCCGGTCACAAATAATACG
The DNA here is from genome assembly GCA_905147715.2 of Xestia xanthographa. Lineage (NCBI taxonomy): Eukaryota > Metazoa > Arthropoda > Insecta > Lepidoptera > Noctuidae > Xestia > Xestia xanthographa. The sequence goes on from LR990652.1 coordinate 27,725,749, forward strand.
GATTGTATTCACTCGAAACGGAACAAATTGGTTAATTAAACGGTTCTGAGCAATTTACGTATCACTTGATCCGTTTTGAGTGACGAGGCGTAGCCTGGGTACACACGCGACGTGAACTTGCTGCAAGACGTCGGATAGATCCCAAGATATTATCAGATATATCCTAAGATACTTTGATCATTGTTCTTATATTGGAATGTTGTCGTTTTTTGATGGGGTTCTCCCACAGTTTTTAGGGATGGGACACATGTGAAGGATTACAAGTTTAGAACCCAGAATGGTTTATATTTCCGTTGATTTAGTGATGTGATGATAAATAGGGTGAGATTTTACGAAGCGTAGGTATTGCTTAGTTGTTTTTCTTTAGAAGCTTTAATATACTAAAAATGTTGTGTACACCTATAATTGGTAGGTAAATACATTAGAACCATAGCAAGTGTACTTTTATCAATAATGTCATATGTATGTACTGTTGGTGCACCTATTTTAAATAAATAAATAAAAGATGACTTTTCCAATGACATTTTCCAAGTGTTTAAAAAGGCATTTCTGAATTACTAAGAAGCTTCTTTACAAACCGTATTCTCAACAGTGTTTTTTTTTAAGTGGGTATCTATGTAGGTAACTTTAAGTTCAATCAAGTCATGGTGTTTCCCTACACTTTTCAAATCAACAACAACATAATTCGATACATTTACAATAATTTGTGAATTATATCAAATTACACCGCACACACGATAAATAATAACCGCCAATTTGAAAAAAAAAATCGCTTCCGCCATAATCGCGGGAAATATCATGTGCGAATCGAAATCGCCATTCTTATAGCGCCTAATCACAACGTAATTGTCGTATCAAGTTTAAATTGCTATCAAATTACTGTTTTGCTCGCATGTCACCACTTATTAATAAATGTTTTCTGTCCAATTATCGCGTACTGTCTATTGTTAAACTTTAAATCAGGCTTTTACTCCATAATTTTTAAATCGCTAGGCTAATTTTAAGGTTAGTCACCTCGTGATTCGTAGAATATTGTAACTTCGTGAAAGACCGTCATTTCTCAGAACGATTCGGGTGTTTGATTTAAAAATGGAAGGATGGAATCTTGATATTTTTAAATCAAAGTGTGAGATGATTTTGGTCGTTAATGATGGGGAGGGTTGTACCAGAGACAATTGATTGTTTCCTTTTTTTTAATTGGGTTTTTTGACAACTCGATCTGATTGTTTTTGTTTTAGGAATGTGTGGTTTTAGTCCTATGAACATACATTATTTATATTGCATTTAATTTTGTTAATACATTCTTTGATCCATTCTTATATATATATTTTTTTTTGTTACAGGTAAGTTCACGATTTTTCACCATAAAGAAAAAAAACAGCTGTAAGTATCATACAGGTAAACTTTAACGTAAACACAGGTATTTTTAAGACACTGCAAGAATTTAAAAAAAAAACAGAATACTTCCAGCCATTCCTCATAAGACTCAACTGACGGAACCGCGTCTCCAGTCCTCATCAGGGAAGTAGAGACCATCTATCATGCTGTGACCCCTGACCCTGGGAAGTAGATGCATCATGGTTAAACGTCAGTCAAGCACTGGGTAATACCCGCTTAAATACTAGGCATAGCTTTAAAATGACGTAGCTGAGAAAGGAAGGCATTTGAGAAAATACTGAGTCGTCTTTAAAAGTTCAGAATAAGATTTAAAAATTGAAATTGCATAGGAAGCTGCAGCATCTGAACAGTCAGTATTTGTAAACTATCTCTCATCATAACACTTGCGAGTAATCCTGACAGCTGCGGCTGTCAAAATATTAACGTCATCATTTGTCATAGACAATAAGACTTGATGAAATTCTTTCAGTCATAGCACTTCCAAAGTCGCGAATAGGAAACCTTTCATCCAGCTTTTACTAAGAATTGTTTCCTTAGTACATCGAAGTATAAGTGGTAGTTTTCGTCGATGAAATTATTTAGATAGTTTTTCTTGTCATAATATTCAATTCCGAACAGCTATAAAAACCTCCCGAGTTTCTATTGTCACTCCATTCGCTCCGATTCTAAGATCACGAAATAATAGTACGTATGCCTTTTTTATTTTTCCCATTGTGGTCTGATTAACTTAACCGTTGCGAGGCATCGGGGCTCGATACAAGTACACATCGCAGCGATAACATCTCGATATATGAGAAGGCATTTGTCTCAGAGTGTGCCTCGACTAAAGTAATTGGTACCACGATACCACCGTTTTGAGAAAATTATGCTCGTGTTTTGTTTTTACATCTAAGTTCACCCTTCGAAGTTAGTTTTAAATTACGAATGAATCCGACGACCATTTTGTTTTTAATGTCATTTGGTTTTTGAATAACGAATTCATCTTTAACGTCTTTCGGTCAATGAAACCGTTTTGTTTGAGTTTGACAGATAGACATTCGAAATAAAATCTTCTTTAGAAAAGGGTTTCCTCAATTTACTGAAGAATTAAACACACCGCTAATATAGGTAATACCTTTAGCAATCAATTTTGTTTATAATTTATCTTAATTATATGCATAAGAAAGGTGCGTATTTCAAGTTTTGCATTAAAGAACCTCAAACACGGTCTCGGAGTGAATTCCTACAGACCCCACGCTGACTCGGCCGCACAGAGCTTTAACAAAAAAGATTAAAATAAAATAAATTATATTAATTGTTTTTACCGACGTCTAAATGACGGGACGTTAAACTTTTGAAACTGCATTTTGGATGTCGCGGTTCATTGCGGAAATCGGGCGTTTTTAATAATGACTTAGATTAAGATGCATCATTAGAATGCCATGTCATACTTAGTGGTTTCATTGTAGCTAAATCTTCCCAAGATTATTTGTAATGTAAATTCAGTTCTCCAAAATTAAAGTTACCGACTCCTTATCTACAATACTTCACTTCAAATTATTACCATAAATTCACTGTTAAACCTATTTTAATGTAACATAAAACATTTTTATGAGAAAGCACCGCTTCAATGACATAATAAATTGATAATCGTTAAGGGAATACATTCGTAAAATGACATTTGATTCCTTTTGATTCGAATTTACGCGGCCGGCACTCAGGGGTCAAGTCTTTACTCTTTTTTTTCGACTCCATGATGTTTTTTATCCCGCCCGGTTCTTTAGAGCTTAAATTTCTGATGTGAATCTCTGAGACGATGCATACCAAACATATTTGATGTTATTTTATTTTTTAACTTTTTTACCGTCGACCAACGATATAAATTTGATTGTGGTACGTATGTATACGGGTGCCGGTTTAAGGAACTTTTTAAGTGAATTACTACAAGACAGCTCAAGTGAGAATTACAACCTGCGCGCCTCTTTACATTAACCGAAATGGTCAAGGAATCTCTCGGACAAGTCGGAGTTACGTGCGCCATGTATCTGTTGTGACAAAAGTGATGTATATTTGACAAGTGGAGTGTTGGGTATAGGTGTAGTGTGGAGTGTGGAGCAGCGGTCAGCACATCGCGCACGCGTCACGTCCCGCGTCCAGGCGGCCGGGCGCGCACAATGCTAGCCCGCCCCTGCCTGCGTTATTGTCCAACAATGCGTGAAATGCTCTGACAAACGATGACAGCCGCCCGGGCAGCCTGGTACCGCCGACCTCCTGCGATTTATGATATCCTATTACGAGATTTAATGACACTAAACGTCAGCCCACTCTGTTTACGTCGTCCGTCACCCGGACTCGTCCGGATACGCTTCCGATGTTTGAAATAAACTAAATGTAAAGAGAACAGAACGGAGCCGCGCCGTGAACGGAATACGCTTACAGCGAGAAACGAGGCGACTGAAAAATTACCATATCCCGTTGTGTAAACAGTTGCCGACAATCTTCCCGTTGTCAGCCGACAGTGAGCGTCCGAACTCGGAGCGCCAAATATTTGCCGGAGTCTCATAAATTCAGCGGCGCCCCGCGCGTCCTACCAGGATAACATACATAATGCGCCGCTCCACGGATCGGTAAACATATTGTAATGGAAAACGCCGTCATTGTTTACACTTTATGATGTCCTCGTGTTGTAAACTGATGCGGTGCAGATTCGCCCGCCCGCCGCGCAAACAAAGAATAATTTCCTCGGAATATGAGATAAGAGAGGGTGTAATGATATCGAGGCGAAAACTTTATCCCGCCGTACATCGCGCCTCAAGTGAAAACTAATATTAAATCGGCGGGTGTGTAACGGGCGGCGCAGCTGCTCTCCATATCCCAAGACTAGTTTCACCCGCTTCTAAATTATCATCGTCTTATTAAAATGTAAGCCCACCCGGGCGACGATGTACGAGGTCCGTACGCCGCGTAACTCGGCCTAATCCCGAGACCTGCTGCTAAAATATTCGAAATCCGTCAAAACCGTAAATCGCACCCGCCTTTTGTATGTGGGTTGGGGTCCGTATTTACGACGCGGCGGAGAGCTGCAGATAGCCCGAATTAAACTTGAATTTAAAACCATTTTATATTAGCTAAGCTAGCTTAGATCGCGCTGGTGCCGCGCGCGTGAGATAAGAGAATTGGCCTGTCAGGCGCCGGATGATATATTTGACCAACATTTCCATACCGCCCCCACCCTCGCTCCCTTTCCCCTATTTTCATTTTGTACGTGTCTGCTCCGCCGCGTATCTATAATGTATCCTTTCTGTTTAGGAGTTACATTGAATAAAAAAACTGCGAAGGTGAGAAGGGACGTTTATAATTTAATAGACTACATTCTGAGCTGTCAAACGGGTGACGCGGGATGTTTAGTTTCGCCGGCTACGCTTTGATCGTTATATTTTTATTGCGAGCTATGAGCTGGCCCGGCTGTTATTCATGCTCGTGTTTTGGTGCTCTCATTTGAATAATTAAAAATTTGGCAAGAGATCTGTGCATATGAAAATGTCTGCAGCGTCGGAGGCGTGGGCAATCAACCGTTTTTACTGCACTGCGCTTGAATACCGCCATAATAATTGTTAGTCAGCTCATCGCATAATGAGGATATTACTTTACACTTCGATAATAACTGGCTCCTTCGAGTTTTATTGCAGATTACTTCGACGATCTCACAGATAGATTATTCAGGAGTTTATTGCTGATCGTTGGCCAAATCTGGAAACTTCATTAAGCGACTTTTTCTCGGTTTCGCGAAAAGTTTTGGCTCAGATAAAACTTGGGGGACGTATTCTGTGCAAATTGATCGTGGAACACAATTCTTACTTTATCAGATAAATATAGAACACATGTCGAAATAAAACTCCTCAACTCGTTTTTCTTACAGCTTATCTCGGTAATCATGGAGGCTGATTTGAATAAATTTCGAATTAACATTAAGATTACATTTCCTTATCGAAATGGCCGTAATCATCACGTTGAAGCGTTAAGAAACCGAGTAACCAATGTACTAACTACCAACCGAATTGCATTAAGCTTTTTTCTTTATAATTATGAAGTTAGCAAAACAGATAGAAAATTCAAACCATACATCACAAAATAAAATGTCATTGGCAAAGCCTTGAGTTCTTAAGTTTCAGTTAAAGTTATTAAAGTAAAAATGTTTGATATCAAAAGAGTTTTCACCAGATTTCCAAAGACATGTGTTAAAAAAAAAACTAACAAGCACATTAAATTGACAATAGAATCACAATTACACGTTTAAAATCTTTTTAAATCCATCAATGCCTCTTAAATTTATTCTCATTGAAGTTTTCCCGGGAAAATCCTTTTTCCATTGGCGGAACGCCTTATCCGGACTGCGATAAATCAGCTCGCTCTATTGTCGCTGGTTCGATGGCTGGCTAATGTACACGGGGTATTATTACGCCATCTTGTTATGTATCCAGCTGATATTATACCTACATTATTTTAGGAGCCATACAAAAGTGACATGTTAATTTTTGGATGTTGGATGTCGCGGTCAAAGTTTGAATTTGGACAGTTTTGAAATGACTGGTTTTAGGGTTTTTGGGGTGAAAGTAGTAGGTGGTTGGTTTTGCTTTTAGTAGAAACTAAATACAAGTAATATACATAGCATGTACTATAAAAAAAGCTTAATGTATTCTATATTTTGTGCTTTAAAATAAAGACTAACACAAAAACGAGTGGTAAATTAATCTTGAAAAAGTATTTAATTTACAAAACCCTCGTAGCGTACAGTGCATAGAACAAGCTAAATAAAATAAAAACATTGCGTATCATGTCACGCTAAATGTTCACGACGAAAGTTTAATCCCAAACCAAGTGATCGTAAATAAAAGTCAAGCGAAAAAACTGCAAAATATATCACTAGCAACAGAGTGCAAATTTAAAATTACACATTCCACCGTCAAATAGTATATTATCTGTTAGCATTAAAAGCTAGGTTCATACAAATACGGCTGGCTCTCACGACGCCAAAGCTTTTAACAAAGCGCCTGGCGTCGCGCCAGTAAAATTGACATGTCGCAACCCGCCGCTAGATGCCGCCCTCCAAACACCAAGAAAAAAACACCAAATATTACATTCGAACAAGCTAACCTACGTCTAATAAATCCACTACATGTATATTACTAGATTGGCACATGAGACAAACGATTACCGCCTTTGAGACTCGCCAATAAGTTTCAGAAACGCAATGCGTCAAATACATCTGTCACCCTCTAACGCAGAGGAATCAGTCAAGTGGGAGCGAGTGAAATATCGTATTGGCATCGCGGGGATGTCCACGGCAGTTTTCGGTTTTAGCAAACAAAGGAATTAGAGCAGTACCCGCAACTCCACGCGAATTTATGGACGGTCGCAGTGACCAAATTTTCCTTTTTTTTCCCCAACTCGTGTATTTTGCCCGGAAAGACGGGAAAACGTTCTAATGTTATTCCGTAGTTATGGCCACGAGGAAGGTTTGAGTCGCATTATGTAATAAAGTCTTAGAAATATGCAGGTTTGTGCCGCGCGTGACGTCATATACGGATGTTTACCGACTACCCTCGCCTCGCCAAAATATCACAGGAATGCTAATTCATTAAATTTCGTTAGGAATTGTGGTTCCGTGTCAGCGTTATTTTACGGTATTTTATTATAACGTAGCATTACTGTCAATAAGCTTGACAAACACACATTCCGACTGATTGTAAATGTTTATCGGACATAAATACAGCTGCAGCACGCAACATTGTCGAGGCATTGCAAAAAGTAACTAAAAGTTTATACACTTAGGTACCTTTTATGAAACAATTCGCGATAGTGTTAAATAAATATCTATCATTTGTAATTGGCGCTTGAATTAGTGCTTGTTTTAATAAAAATACGTTAGCATATAAATTATTATATCATACATCGTTAATTATGTTAAACGTTTTTTAAATGGCAAAAATAACACATTAGCTGTAACAAAATGGCGGCTAACCGACGTCACATTTCAAATACACGTCCATAATCGTTCGAATTGAAAATGTCTAAGTACCCTCTCTCACTTGAAGGTAGGCAAATAGAACAATTTATTTTAATGTATTTTCTTAAGATCTGATCGGGCAGAGTCTATTAAAACTTCGTACAAACTTGACACACCTTTAAATTCAAACGGTAAGCCATCTGATAAGTTCGAAAAAAGAACGAAAAAAGTTTAGAGGCAGAGTGACTTTATCTATGCCCCGTTAATACTCCAATTAAATTACAAAAAAATAAAAGTGACGTTTCGTTTCTCCTTGTGACGTTATCTTTGTTGAACATTTTTTTTTGTTAAGTTTATTGAATATTCTCTTTCTTGTTTATAAACGTTGAAAAATTGTGTTGTATAACGGCATTTTACTTATTATCATTGGTTTGTGCCATCCATTCTGCGTGTATCTGCACTGACTGGTCATTGATCTTGAAGCCCACGCTGTTTCGACATTTTGTGGGAACTTACAAACTTTTTGATACTTCATTTACAATCATATTATCTCTTGGGTCAATCAATATGTAACATAAAACGTCAGATTGGGTTAATGCTAAGCTGTTTACAAAATCTTACTTAAAAACAACAATAACAAAAATTGTCGGGCCACCAAAAATGACTTACAAAATAAATATTTGTTAGAAAAGTTAAATAATTTGCGCTCAAAAAAGAGTTGGTTACTTGGATTTTTCCGAACATTTAACGTCGTTACTATTAGTGCCCACATGTTTTTAATCACCAAAACACCCATTTCTAAACCACTACCTACTTATTTTCCACATTTCCATGGCATAACCTCAAAAAAAAAACAATCGAACCATCATTACTAGCCTACAATGACATGTAATTAACATTTTTCCTAATCGCGCCCACATCATTCATCATGGCGGCGTTTTGACTTGACAGACGGCTATGTCGCGATACAAATCCAGTCAGATATGTTTGTAAACACATATTATTGTGTTTTGACGGCCCGTCACTGTCCGTGAGGCATTGTCTTTGGAATTTACTGCTAGAAAACTGACAAGACCAAAAGATTTCATCCATTTGTATTTGGACTTGTAGTTTTTTATTGGACAGTACGGTTTTTTTTTGAAATTTGGGTAATTTGTCTGAGAGTATCATTTGGTGAAACCCAATCGAAATAATTATCTTGTTTCTTAGTTTTCACAGTTTTACATCTTCGTGGCCATAATATTAATCCAAGATCGAACTCATAATAAATTAACACATCCCTAAATAATTTCCTAAAACTAAATAACGCATGCTCTATTTCAGTTAAACCTTACTCTAAAATAAAAAAGAGCCTCATACCATAGACACTACACTCTACACCACAGACAATAGTTAAATTCGTCCACCGATTGGTTCCGCGTGCCCAATTGAAATAGATATTATTATCATTATAGCACACCGTTACGGGCCACAATTACTGTAATAAGCTGTAATGATAGTTATTACATCCACTAAAAACGGCATTACAGTGTAAAGCGTAGCCTTGTATGTAATTTTGTATGAAATGCATGTCGTTGCGTGACGGCTGTTCTCTGTAATTTTATGTCATCATGAGCTGTCGTCCAATCAACGAAAGAAGCCTTTGGCTATTATCTATGTGTAGAATGTATGTTTTGATGTAAATAGACTTATGTAAGAATTTGAAAAGTATATTAAAGTTTATATTAATGATCGCATAATAGAAATATTTTTTTACTCGTGTCTTTGAAGAAATATGAAATGCATCTTTGAAATTCAACACTGCAATAATATGAAGATTTACATTAGTTGTCGTTTAGTGTTAGTAAAAGCAGTGTAGTCCTAGCTTTACTAGTAATTAGGTAACTTTAAACTCAGTCCAAAGGGGCAAGATCCATACAGACCCTGGAATTAAAAAATCCTTTGACCAGGTCAAACCTATTGTTCGCTTCAATTACTACCAACACACATGACTCGTACCAAACAAACCAGAAGCGACCAAACACTTACATTTGTCCCCAAAAAATCCCATTTGTTTCCCCGAGTTAAAATTTTAAATGCGCTTAAGTCTGTAGGCAATTATGGGCACTTTGAATTTGCGAAAAATAAACAGGGGTTGGTAATACCCCTTGTGTACCCCTGCTGCCCTTATCAAGTAATGACAGGAGTTTAGGAATCGTGAGGATCACCTGAGCCCTGGGAATGGCTATGTTTGTATTGGGCACTGGTGTGGTACTGTGGTTGATAGGGGTGTCTATTGTGGCGTGGCTAGTCAGATCATCGCTTCGAAGGGCTACTTCGGACAACTACAGTATTTCCCAAGTTTTTATACCTTGTGACTGGGACTGGCTTCATATTTCTGTTTCTTTTTTTGACATTGAAAGTATCTGTAATGGTCTAATGAGGGATTTTCTTTTTAGCTCTTCCCTAGTCGCTGGATAGATGGCGCTAGGAGTTAGTATGATAATGCACGGAACGGAACCTAAAAAAACGTATTTTAACAAAGCGCGAGAAAACTAGGTTATATTCGGAAGGATAAGCAAATGAAAGTGTCAGTCAACGAGAGTATGTGACGTGACACAATGTTTTTTTTTCCAAGCGTTTTGGCTTTGGCACCAACTATCATAGTAAGTTCAACGCCATCTTTAAAGTTCTTGGAAACGGAGGTTTTTTTAATACCTCAAAAAGAAAACCTCTCATTGAAATCAATGCTTTAAGTTGGAGTTTGGACCATCGAAAGTCCAACTTCGTGGCGAAGTTTGTGCAGTTAACCATTAAGCACCCTTGCAAGTGTTCCAACCAAACTTGGTTGACTATTGCGTTGGTTTCAGGGCATTTGGATCGGCTATATTTCTTCTGTTCTATAATAGGCTTCCAACAGTTTTGTTTATTCAGAAACATTGCATTGATTACACAAATCTTTAAACCAAAAAACGGTACCATAAACTTCGATAAAGAAAATCCCGATCTCAACCTCTTTTTTCCGCTTAAACTTTCTCTACCATAAAACCTATCAGCCAATTTTCTTAGATCACAATCAAAACACGTATATCGAACGGGAAATTCCATTAAAACAAAAGAACGTATTACACAACAAGACAGAACAAAGATTCCGTTGGTATTAAGAGACGAAAACAATAGCGGAGCAGAATCGGGCGAACAAAGGAGAGCGGAGCGTTCCCAACCCGAAATTTACGTTTAAAAACAACGTAAAATACCTAAAGCGGGATCCGTATCTATCCTATTTAGATATTAATCTAAACGAAAAAGCAAAAGCAATTCAAAATAGGCAACAAGCTAACAGAAGGGACGGGGCGGGCACAGTAATTGGCCATTTATCAAACTGCGAAGGGGTTAGGGAATGCTCCTGCCCGAGTCTGCCGCCCTGGTACGCGGCCGGGAGCAGCGCAGTACAAACTGCTTAAATGACAAACAAACATACAGATTTTATGTATTAAAAATGAGTATTTAATTGTGTTTGGTTTAAGAATGTTCTGAAAAAAAAGTGTGAAATGTTTCGGGGAAATAGATCTGAAGAATGGCTACACGGAGGATCGTTGCGACGATTACTAGCAAGTAACTGATGTAAAGATTTTGAGTGAACAACAAAACATAATTATGGAAAAGTTGCCTTCTCTTTGTTTTTGATTTTCGTTTTCGTTTGGCAATATTAACTACCACAGCCACAGACTAATCTTACCGTCTGGACTTCAATAAACTCGTACACAACTTCAACTCAGGTCTACCCCCGAAACCTCTCAACACAAACGTATATCAAAACAAGCATTAATTTAAAAAGTTCCCCTCCAAAGCTGACACGAGTCTACGTCCGCAAAACGGACCAACCAAGGTCCTTTACCATAATTCGGAACAGGGAACCGAATTAATCTGAAACACCCGATACTAACGTAATTTTCGCAAAGTAATCCGAACCTAAACACACAGGTGGAAGGTACTCGGCCCTGCTTGATTAAGCCCCGTTTTAAATTCAACATTTTCGGGTCCATAATGAAAGTTTCTTATCAGTAAGGCGCGCTTGTGAGTTATGGTCGTTTGTTTACAATCCCTCGGGTTTCTGCGCTCCTGATAGCTCGGCTTAATTATGTTATGTATTTATAATTACGATTAGGTGGATAATGTGGAAGCAATTTTATGCAAAATATTTAAATTACTCTGATTACGTGTTAGTTTCCTATAAAAATAGGAAGTTCAATTCTATCATAGTTATCGTTCAAAATGGATGAGCTTATGAGACTCTAGGGTTAACATTTTCTAAGTAAAACCTTCTAAGATTCTATTGGCCAAGCTTTTCTCTATTCCCTGCTAAGTACGCCAAACCCAAGTGATCAGAATTCCTAACTCGAACAATTTCCCCAATACAAAAGTTTCTAATATAAAAACCCAACCAGTAACCCTCAAACAGTTCAAATTAAACAAATATAAAATCCAATAAGCATCAGGTGCAATAAACACATGTTGTGTGAGAGGTTCATCACTCTGTCCCGGCCTCCCAGCTGTCAAACGAGTGGCCCTCACCAAACCACCCATGTGTAATGTCTATTGTCTATGGCGTGATGGTGTCTCATCGGAAAACTTTACTTGTAATGTCTATGGTCGGCGCTTTGGCGCGTGAGTTTTGAAAATGGAATTAATTACGCCATTTTGTGATGGCAGGAAGTTATGAATATTTTAGGCTGTTTTGATTTAAATAATTACCTTTTAAATGCGCATAGGCATTTCAAATTAAAGGCGGTATGTGTTGTATAATAAAGTGTTTCGTTATGACATTGAAACATACTTAAAAGCAGTAAAAAATATGATACACGTCCTCACAAATTAGTATTTGTTCAAAAATGTTGTTACAAGCTGTTACATATAATTCAGAGACTGATAAAATTATAGTTATTAAACGTATTAATTAGACGTTAAAACGAAAGCGCTCCAATTAAAATGGACTTTTATTACAACGTGCGTCGCTCGAGCACAGTGTACGACAAGTAATAAACGAAAAATTACTGCATCTAAAATGATAATTAACATCGTTGGGACGCATCAAAGTGCACACTTGAAGCGTTTTCATGTTTTAATAAAGTACACGCAGCGTAACCGGTATAACGAGAAAAGCAATAAAAAAACTAAAGCAACCATTACCCACATCTTAGTTAATGGTCACCCTAACTTTTCTAAGAAAATGATAAGCGAGATAAAAACTAACAAAAATGGCGACGTTGATGTTCCAACATGTCATCGCTACGCAAACAGCTCATACTTACACACGGAAACATTATCTCAAGTGATCAAGCTAGATCGCTAACACGCGTTTCTTTCAAAACAATTATGTTAATATGTAACGAGCGTCCACCGGGCAATAATTCACAATTAAAACCCCGTGCCAGTGAAACGGAGCGTAATGGGCGCGTTCGGATTGTCAGAGAACGGGACGTCATAATCTGGGTGCGTTCATATTCGTGCACAAATCCCGGCGCCGGCGCTCGGACGCGTTCAACTTCGCTTATAAATTCAGACGCGTCTGTTTTGAACGCAGTCATACGTAGGTATTAGACGGGACTCAAATTAATACAACGGGCCGGAGTACACCTGCGCCTCGCTTGTTTCTTTCCTACAAAATTAACTCGGAGCTCGCAACAATGGAGCCAGGGGCTCCGCTCGACCAACTTTTGCGCTGTTATTTTTTTCTCCACCGACTGCGGTGGCTATATTTCAAACTGTCATACTTAATCTTTTTATCAAAGTTAGTTAAATGCCATAAGAAGTGCACCCGTCTGCCGTGAGCTCATCTGCCCTCTAATTGCGTTTGGAGTTTGTTTGCAAACTTTTATTATGAAATTAAACTAGTTTTGATGCTGCTTTTAGTTCTGTTGCTATATTTGAGTATAATAAAGATGATTAAATACTTCGAGATTTGGACGGTTTTATATTTTGTTTCGCGAAGTAGTTTGAGCTAAATATGTTGGGTAGCGTATAATAAGATTAAAGGGTAGAAAAACTCATTTACCCGGTGACAGCCGTTGCCATTTTTTGGGCTTTTAAGCCTGTCGGCAGACTTAGCTACTGTAAAGTTTTTCTTCACACCAAATATTCTGTTTCAGTTTCGCGTGAAATAATCTAGAATAGTGAGCTGACAGACAAGCATTCGGCAATATATTTCCTTTAACGTCAACCCCGATGTTACATCAACTAATAATCTAACTAACGCGGCTCCGAAACAACTAAAACATTAGACAAAATACCAACAAAATCTTTACTAATTAAAACCCAACAGTTGTTTATTCAACGTTTCGCAGTTCGCAATACCAGGCGAGCAGGGCCTAGGAGGCGAATAATTTATATTTAATTTAAACAAGACGACATTGGTATTCGGTATACGAGTGCGTAATTAAAATTCCCGCGGCGGTGGCGCGCCCCGACCCCCTGCCCCCCCCCCCCCCCCTGCACCTCACCCCTCGCGACAGTTTTCGCGCCAATTTCAACGCGCCCGGAAATTAATTGTGACAGGAAGACGCGGCGGTCACATCCGGCCGCGTTCCGTTATACGCATTGAATTATCGGCCAGTGTGTCCCGCACAATAAAAATATTCAGAGCTGTCATAAGTCCACAGGTCGCACGGAACGCGAAACCCGATTTCATTTCGCTTCATTTAAACGATATGTAAATTTTTCGAAGCTACAAATTAGAATGCACAGGAATTATTTATTTTGCCAACATCATCTCAATCATTTATTTATTTCAGAACATCTTTCTGTAATTAACACTTATAAATCACGGCGCAATCATTCGTCGTGAGCAGTCCCAGGAATAGCCGTGGGCGTCTCCAAAAACTAGATATTCCAAAACATCGAATTCCGAGTTAACATGATTTATCGATAACGATTACTTAAAATACCATGACATGTCACAAAACCGGTCGCTCGTCGATGTAATCGTGACCTGACTGATTATTTCCATCGTTATAAAACCTTATAAACTCGGTGACAATTAATAAGTGTCAAGTTTAACATTTAATTAAATATAAATCGATAAAATCATCATAATCCATAGTAATGGCGGCGCATTAACATAAGACGCGCGAATGTTTTGAAATTTTTCAAAAATGGAATGTGTTCGAATTAATTCGTGATGCGTTATTAGGTCATCGACAAATGTTTGGATTATTATAATCAAAATAAGTACTTAAGTTTCAAAGAGTTGCTTCTAAAGGGTCCGGTTACGGTCCCACTACAGGTAGTTAATATAAACTTTTACTGCTATATTGGGGGAAAGTACACTAAACAATGATAGATGGGATTTCTCTCTCAAAGTTAAACACGAAATAAAATAGTTTTCATTACCGACTGACATAAAAGGACATTATTTAACACGTGAGTTTCATACTTAATAAAGACAACATCCATATAAGGCGTTATAGCAATAAAATTATTGCAACTTCGTAGTAAGTAGCAAATAAGGCGTTATAGCAATAAAATTATTGCAACTTCGTAGTAAGTAGCAACCCTTAACAATCCATAAACAATCTAATATACTTTTAACAGGCAAAGGTCTTACATTGTCAATGCCGATTATTCGAAAAAAGAAATCGATTTTTATTATCGGCTACGAATTTCACGCGAGGAACAATTGTTTGGTATCCGCTGGCATCTGGGCGAGAGTCGTTCGTTACCAGCGTTAAGGGCCTCTAATGGCCTCCACTGAACTCGAGGCCCTTAAAATTTTAAACGTCCTTTTATTTATAGAGGCTCGACCGATATCGAGCCGTCGGATCTATTCGTTATGATTCGATTTTTCACTTTCTTGTTAGGTTTAGTGTTTCGGGAAATATTGACACCTTTTATTGGTCACGAGACTTAAGCTCAATAGCTGTGTAGATGGAAAATGGGGATACGCTGACAGATCCCAAACCTGCCAAGTGTTCATGATCAAATTCAGCAAATCTTGCAAACGTTACATCTCAAACTGCTTTTATTTTAAGCCATTCCCACAGCGTCCCACCATCATTAGAAAAAAATCCGGCCGCCTTCCCGCCCACGAACCAAACCCGTCATAAATTGGTAAGTCGTTTAAAACGGTTAATTGCAGCCTGATTTATTAACGTCACCGTGCCTTATCTATGGATCAGACGACACAGTCGTTAGAACATGCTATATAGCTGGTATTTCATCAATTTGTATCGCTTGTAATTGCATTGGATCTAGATATTAGACAGACTAAATTAGGACCAGGTAGCTACAGTTTAGGCGTATTGCTATTAACAATGTGCGCTGCCAAGTCGAGTGAGCATTTGGCAGTGTAGCGCAAATTGTGTAGGGTTTTGGCAGTCATTGAATGTTCTTAATTCGTCAATGATTATATGCGTTATTAATTATGAATTATTACTTATTTGTTATTAGAGTTCAGTATAATTACATGGGTGTTGACGCTAATATAATTTAGTCTCACCAGGTGTATAGATCTGATGAGAAAACCATTGGATGTAACCCAAATCAGTTCGTTGTAGAGATTTATAGATGAAGTCTTTGCCTAAAAATGACTGTTATCGTGATAAATCATCAGCATCTTGGTCCCCTTGGCCCATGTTGTTTGGGATCGGCGAAACACGTTTTTTTCTTTTATTTATTTATTAATATAGGTTCACCAACAGCTTCTGTGTACAACATTTAGGTATGTATACATAGGTTTTAGTCTTGGACTTACACTGTCGCCAATTATAGGTTAATCAGCATTCACAAAAATAAGTGATAACATAAGAGAAAAACAAAAAAAAAACGACTGGCTCTAGACGTGTAATACAATAGTAGACCCTGCATTTAAGAGTTTACTTAGCTTACGAAACAATACAAAGAAAAAAAAAAAACTTTTTTTTTTATTTCATTCTCCCCGTCACTGTGATTCACTCGTTCTTCCTGCACATGTGATGATAAATCCATACAGCATTACCGTTGAAAGCGCTAACGCATGAAACACACATTAAATACTAATAAGAACATGACTTATAGATTCCATAGTGCAACCGTACATTGCATTCAACACATAAATTGCACACAACGGTACTGTATTCACACAGGTGCTGGTGTCCGGTGGCGCAGGATAACTTGCGTCGAGACACGTCCTACTTAGTTAATAGTAGAGGAACAATACAGATATAATTATGTTACTGTTCTATGGCTGGCTTTAGAAAAAACTTTTGATTTGGAAGGGTTTTTTTTTTCAAATGCAGGAATTTCTACTTATTTGCTGTGGTATTAATTCCGGCACTTTTTCTCCCTGTCAGTAGAAAGCTTGATTTTGATTATTATTCTTATTTTTTAGTCGTACAATTCAAAAGTTAACTCGTTGTTTAGTTATATTACAATACCTTTACCGCGTTTATCTCCAAACCGCCATTTTGCAAGTACTGCGTTTGCAATTAGGAGGGCTGAGCTAGGACGTGGTGAAGGAAAATTTTGAGGGACTATCTTGATGTGATTTTCGTTGCTGATTCTCAGTTCAATTTGTATAAAATTACTTTTGATTTTGATGTTATCTCTCAACGGACCTGTCCTAAGTGTGTGCACTAGGAAACAATATATCAAGCTCCATTCATATCTCCACAAAGTTGACCCATTAAGACCGCCTACCCAATAAATAAAATCGTAAACTCAAATGTCCCGAGACTTATGGTAGCACAACTCCGTCCATTAATATAATGTATCAAACAAAACGTCCAGTTTAAAAACATCGGAAATGATACGCTCTGAGAGGCTTCTCGATCAAACTGTTTATCTAGAACATTCCCACTCGGACGTTATAAATTACGTTCTATAAGCACAGGGTTGCCAATTGACAGTGACAGTACCAGAGACACTTTTTTCGATCATTCACTTCTTTCGATCGGCCCATTTGAATTAAAATTATTTTTAATTGGCAACCTTTTAGATACGGGAAGATTGATAAATTTGGAGCCTTTAAATTTTCAAGGTGCATTTCCAAAAAAATGTTACCAAAATGTTGAAATGTCACAATTTTAATAAACGAAACACGACGCTAAATCACTTTGTGACATGTTTGATTTACGCAAAACACCAAAATGTTAGTTTTAGAAATAATTTATTCGACAGCAGACATTAACACTGCGAATTTTAATTGCAAATAAAAGTAGCATCACATTTTCGTCAGACCGGCCGACCATTTGGTTTTAATCGTTAACTTGATTAAAGAATGATGCACGCTAGAAACTGTAGGGACAATCAAAAGCCTTATCTGTTCGTAAAAAAGGCAAAAAGCCCTCGGTCCGACCATTGTTAGCGTACGATTGCGACAGCGCGATTAAGCAACGTGCACAGCTAATTCGACTGAGGTTAACACGCAAACACACCATCATAGTATGCAATAAACCGAATGTAAACGGAAAAGAGATGTTTTGAATTAGTTTCCATGTTCTTGTCTCTGGCTGAGTGGGCTATTCGTTAGATGATCATTTAAATGGTGGTAAATATTTGCGGAATTATCCAGACTGTTTCTAATAAGAGTTGAATTTATTGTTTCCTTGGCCTTTCCAATTAAGAGCAAGGTAATTTCAGGTGGTAGGAAAACGGCTTTAGATTTAGGATTATTACGTACACCCCTAAGATCCATCCACGTCTGCATTTTCCTGAAAATTATTTGCGTAATGTTCGGTATTTCTGAACCTTCTTGAAAATCGAGACCTAAACCTCATGTCCGTGGAAATGAAGACATTTTTAGGTGACGTCACCGCGCGTCAGGTGGCCGCTTAGAATTCTGATCCGTCCATCATTAATTTGACAAATGGGCGCGCGAGGTGATGGCGGCCGGCGGCGCGCGCCCCATCGCGTTCCTTCAATTTATTTGAATTTAGCATTCTGTTTTTGCGATTATTCGCCTAACTTCCAATTAGGTTTTTAATATGACGTGTTGAAAGAACTTCCCATTGTTGTTGTTTTTTGTCTATGCTTCTTTTACGTTGTTAAAACGCACCCGTAAATGGCTTTCTGCAAATAGAACGCATCGCTTGTCAAAACGAAATGGCGCGCTTTCATAATTCGATTTTAATATTTTTAATCCGCATTAATTCACGTTCAGTTATGGAAACAGAACATGACGCGTCTGTAAACAGAATTATAAAGCTTTTTGTTATATTTATTGTGATTTCCGTGTTGTAAAATTGTATTTTATTTATATAAACGAGCCATGAAATGTATGATGGGCGATTTGTTTATTATGATTCAGTTTTCCAACTTTCATGTGGGTAGTAAGAACGAAAATATATCGAATGTTTATTGATCGTTTTTTAATAAATGTGTTTTTTAAATTGTATTGTTGCAATGTCGGTTATTACTAAGTGTTCGATTTCTCATGTCTCCGTCGGAATAAGTTGTTCAATCAATCGACTATCAATCATTGTAAGTTGTCTTCTGCCGTTCGAGGATTTTCTAGCTTGGAGCTTTCTGAACAGATAGGTATTGCTTTCAACTTTTGGCGTTTCATTCATAATCATAATTTACTACCTACAAATGGTGACAGTCTTCCAGTTTGAAAAATAACCCGAAAATATAGCAACAAGACATTAAGGTAGGGCTCTAAGATAAATGAGAATGATCCGTAATTAGAGCAAGTACCAGGCGAGCATACAAGACGGGAGTATTTGGTGCGACCCGCATCGGCCACACGCAATCCATCACTGCACCAAATTAGTTCGCGCGCCGGCCGCAGCAGCCGCACCGGCGCTACTGCCGCACTCATTAGCGGTCGCTTGAAACCCTGCGCTCCTGGTGTTTAATTGTTATCATCATTAAAATATTGACGTTACTTTAGTGTCGTCATCACGTGGTTTAATGGGGAAAAGGCCAATATAGCAAAAACCACAAAACTGGCTTAATAACTATGGCTTACGGACACAGCAAACAAAATCAATCAGGACTAACTACTGTTTAACACACCATTCTGTCTCTGAAACAGATCGATTCGCTTTTAGGAAAATTCTCAAATAAAAATCCCGTTTTGGCCTACTGATCAGTCCTCAAGCTAGACGCAATAGCTAGCTACACTTTAGCTGGCTATATCTTAGCCTCACCTACCCAAAAACACGGTCTCCACTAATTTCGCCCCGGAAAGCCAATCTTTTATTCCCCAACCTTACCTGTACCAACAAAATTCAAATTCTCCGCCAGATGTTGTCCATAAATAACTGTTTGCACCTCAACCCTTCGAGCTGTAGTACAAAATAAATTCGGCGCACACGTCACCAATCAAAGCAATATGGCGCCGGGTCGGCTATTATCGCAATTGCATGTTATCCCGCGACCCTGTCTTGGGTTAAGGGCACGAAATCCGGGGGTCGGGTAGCGATTTTTAAGATTATTGACGATGATTTTCAAAACAGTTCTATTCTACTGGAAAAAAAATTGTAGTATCACCCATGAAGTCTTGGATTTTTGGCCAAATAACCCTAGTGTTCAATGTTAAGAGGAGCTCGTGGCTAAATAATAACAGCCACTCGGGACGATCTTTAGGTTAAGCCGAGCTTGCCTAGATTGGTCTGTGGATGGGTGACCACCTCCGTGCCTCGGAAAGCACGTTAAGCAATTGGTCCCGGCTGTCATTTGTAGATCTTTTACAGTTTCAGTGGCCCAAAAAGTCTGACAACCAGTGTAACCAAGGGGTACCGTATTACCCAGGACTAACTGGATTGTGGTGGTCAGATAGCCGGTCCATGTAAAACACTGGTATTCAGCTGTATCCAATTACACTGGAAGCCGACCACAACATAGTTGGGAAAAGGCTAGGCAGAAAACCCCAAGAAAAAGCATGAAACGTAACGGAGACTCGTTTTCTTTTTTAAAGCAAGACCATCTAAACCTATTGTTCTTGGTCCATATCTCTATACTGGAAAGGACATAACATCAGTTAGTACCTTCCCTCCACACTTCTTTTTGCTTTCTTCACAAAACACTATCTGGAACTGTATTGGACACAGTATGTCCAATAACTTCGGTCGTTCCCGCTCACCGCTAACCTCGGAGCCACGCGTAGCAAGCGTTTTGACACCATCTGCGACACTTTGAGATATTTACTGCCGATTTATGCCGCCTTGGTGTCTAATTAGTCGACTGTTAATTGTACCTACAGCCTATTAAATTTGGAAACGCGTATATTAAAAGATGGTTCATAATTAGGTGTTCTACTATCAGAAATTGATATTATGGATATTAATTTAAAATCATTATGGAATAGAGATCTAATCACCAAGCAACATCATT
Organism: Xestia xanthographa; assembly: GCA_905147715.2. Classification (NCBI taxonomy): domain Eukaryota; kingdom Metazoa; phylum Arthropoda; class Insecta; order Lepidoptera; family Noctuidae; genus Xestia; species Xestia xanthographa. The sequence continues at coordinate 27,746,423 of LR990652.1, forward strand.
TATCTATGATCACTTCGCTTTTTCTGACAAAACAAGGCACGAAGCTTTGAAGTACAGTCATGTCGCCATCATTCATAGCACCTCATTGCACAAAATCATAAAATCAGAACGTCCGTCGAAACTCAACAAAATAAATCGATGGCGCGACACAGTCGGGTCCCCCTCGCAATCGCAGAATAAAAACAAATCCGTGTGCCCCGACAATTAACGCAGTGACGCAGTAATGTGTTACTCATTCCGTGTGATGAGGACCCAGAAACTGGGGGTCTGGGGGTCGGGGGGTCGAACTGGCGATATATTGCGCCCGGTAATTACACCCAGCGGCTACCAGGCTGCCATAGGATTAAGGAGCTATACGCCTTAAAATGAAGCATTTTCCGCTAACGTAATTTATTAGAGGCGATTTTTGCTTCTCCACTTTATGTGGTAAATTAATACTAGTGCGATTTATTGTTTTCACTTTTGTTGTTGTTGACTTTTATTTTTGTTTGGAAAATGGTTTTGTAATGGACAGCGGGGAAAGTTAAAATTAGAAGCTTTTTCGCTTGTCAAAACGCCAACTGTAATTGTAGCTTTTAGGCGCGCTCTGAAAAACTTTCACGTTACTGCAGATACAAAACCTTCGCAATTAAAAGGATGCAGTTTCTAACAATCACTTAGCAGACAAAAAACTCCCTGTCCCAGTTCCTTAAACGAAACCAAGCCATATTTTGTATACAACCGTGACAATAACGCTAATTCACGCCTAATAACCAAACATCCTACGAGCGCAAGAGTCCATTACGAAAACAACATAGGCAATATCCTTAACAATCTCTATACGCCTCCTGATCCCCTGGTTATAATATTTACTGGTCACACCTATAATTGCCTGATTTAAGGCAGTTTGTATGCGCTGGCGATGGCGGTGGATTTCATGAAAAATATTTATTGTCCGCCCGGACTTCGTGGATTAGACGTATTTGTACGTGACGGAGTCGCTTGGACCTTTTGTTTTTCACGACGGGTATTTTTCCTGGTTGTTTTTGTGAAATGTTTCAGTTTTAGTAAGTCCAGGCAAAGATTTTGACAGATTCTACCATAATTCTGCGCCCAAAACAAACTAAAACAGAGATATCTGACCTATGTATGGGCAATCAATCACCAGAGTAACAGCTCTCCGGATATCTCAGACATCAAAAAGCGATCCGTCCGTCGGCCGGTATCCACACTGGATTTGTCGGATTCCGTCAGCATTTGTTGCGGAATCCGAGTATTATTCACCCTTTTGAGTCTCTGTATCGTCTGGCAATGTTTGGTTAAGCTCACCGGGATCCTTTTTGTAGTGGGAATATCAAAACAAAGTTCTTAGATTACGGTAATCCATGAGAATAATATTTCATCAAAATAATATTTTTATTGTTTTCCAACTCTGCCAAGTTGTTTTAATTATTCTCCCACTTCCAAATAATTAAAAAGCAATTTGGCACGTAAATAAATAATTACCAGGGGTTCATACGTACCGCGCAAGTTTGTATTTTGAACCAATTACTTGGGCAATATGTTATATGTCTGTTGAATAAGTAATCTCATCGCGAGTGGGACGGCGGGCCGCGGGATGGCGGGACGGCGGGACGCGGGACCCGATGCGCGCACTGCATTCCCAAATTAACTGTCACTATGAATTTTGTACGAACGCTGGGATATTCTTCCGATTGCTTTGTGATTCGATTAGTTTTTGTGATAATTGTTGTGTAATTACCGCTTCGACACGCACCCGTAATGGTTAAATACGCAGCGGCGCTGTGAACCGATTGAAAAATAAATTATTTCGTAGCTTGATGGTCAAGTTTTTAATTAAAATCCGAGTCAATTCGTACAATCATGCAAAGGGCAGAGAAAATACAAAATAAACGAGGTGAGTTCTATGTATCCCAAATACTTTAATGAACATAAAAATCATCATAAATTAACCCTAAAGCGAAACATACGAAATTGACGGCAAGCATACAGTGCGAGGGTTGAGGCCGAACTATCCCTTGCAAGGGTCCCTGTAATTACTTGAGCGAAACATGGCTGCGCGTCCGATGCGTCTAATGTGTTGTTAATATCAAGATTAGTTCATTAACTCTTCATCCGCCGGCCCGGGGTCCATACCACCCCGGTCCGCCGGGAGAGGGGTCCCGGCGCAAAAACGGCAAATTTTACGACTCTTAAGAGGGTATCTGTTAAATCGCGCTTTGTATTAATTTTGACGGCGACTGTTACTGTTATTTTGATGTTTTAGCTGCAATTAACTGTGAGGTTTTAAGATTACATGGCTTAACCTTTGTTTTCCTTGTGTAAAATTATAATTTTGTGCATTAGATAGAGGTTTTATGGTTTAACATTTAAATGGAATGCCTAATGTAGATCTTGATTAACAAATGCATTTAAAGTTGCTTTAAAAAATAAAATGATCCAGAGAAAGGTCATGTTATTCAGGAGCCATTTAACCCAAAAATGCCATTAAAAAATCAACGTTCAAAATACATTGTTTTCCGCATCATAAAAGTAATAAATCACAAAATTCATGAAATTCGAAACATAGTTCAACAATAGAGCTACACACATTTGACATTACCGAATTTGCATTTCTATGTGTGTTTATTTTATTTGTGACAACGGTCCGGGCGATACCAGGGGCGCATAAATCATAAGCGATCTGGATTTGTTCGGAAGGGTTGGCGATACAATTGTTTGATGCACATTATTGCACATGCGCGTGATATATCTGTTTGGTATGCAAATGCGACTAATTGTAATAAGATTTGGTACATTACCGCGTCATCTGAGCTCGGAGGGGACGTTGTTTTTATTTTATTAGGTGCTGTATGGTGGAGTGTCGGCGTTACAATTGTCTGAGCTGATTTAGTAGTGTTAATCAATTACATGTTGCTACAAGAGAAGTTTTAGATTAATTTCTGCTACTTTGGTTTATGTCTTCGTTACTTAGATACTTTCAAACCCGGGAGGTTAAAGATAGTTTTGAATCACCGTGAACCCTAGGTGAACTAGGAAAGTACCATACATGAACAACATATTATTGAAAGAAGTTGCAAAAAAAAACCAGCCCGAATGCTGTCGCTGGGTACGGAATAAATAATATAGGGAATTAGGGATAGAGGAAACACATCCCACATATTATAATTAGTAGAAAAACACATCCGCCCAAGAGAATCCCATTACGTAACGATAATAGGGGCGGGCCACTCGATCTCATGATGTCCTGGTACCAACTTATTATTGCAATTGCTAGATTTCCCCGGCTTTTCCCTAAATAGGGAAAGTTAAAAAGGTGATTTGATCCGGCAAGCACGTTCCGGGCAAAGGGGGGTTGAAAATAGGGATGGAAGTCGACTAACGTACCTACACAGTATAAAATTTAATTTCGACTTCCAAGTTTTTGGATTTTAATTACCTGAGAGCGAATTAAATAATGAGTATGCGGGGTTGAGTGGAATTCCTTCAGTTAACGCTGAGAATTCGCATTTTGCGAGAAGGCGACGTCGAGGGGTTACTGTAATTTATAATTTATCCTTACTTACTTGATTTGGAATTACAATATCACGTAAAATTACATTTAGCAGGACTCCGTAGGAATTCATTTGCTGAAGAACAAATTCGGTTGGTAACATATTTCCTGAGTTTTACTGTTCAGGCGTATTTTGACACAAATTGACAAGTTGTTTCAAACTGACTTCTTGTTCCCATACTTTTTCATGAATGTGGAGTATTGTTTTCTAATACAATTATCTGAAGCATTTTCTTAAGTCACATAAAACATTAGTTGCCTCAATTCCCTTCGTCATGGCGTCGCAAAAATCGGTAGTGCGGGATCTTAAGCCCTGGGGGTGTACGAACCACCCCGAATTAAGCGTTAATTAGGGAAAAACGGTATTTATTACCCCCAGGTAATAGCTCACTCTACCACCTGCTGTTTATGTAACTAAACACAGGAAAAACTTTATTTTCTCGCCCGTTTCGTTTATTCCTTTTAATCGTCTGAGAAAATTGGTTTTATGTTTTGTTTTTGAGATTTATTGAATGAAGTATTTGAGAAAGTTATGAATGGAAATCCTCTCCTGGAAATATTTGTGGGACTATTTTTTTTGACAGGTTTGGGTTTTTATTAGATGACCAAAGACGGTCTTTTCTGGGCATCTAAAATGAATCATTGATCGCAACATGATAAGTATGTACTGTTCGTTCGTTACGTAAATTATGATCTCGCAATATTCATACCAAAGTTAAGCTAGTTTCGAAACATTTAAATTACAAACACGAACTGAAATTTCCACAAAACTTTTATCGGACACCCCCTTGTCCAGGGTAAATCCCAAAATCGTAATCCCGAGGTACTAGGGCGACATAGCTTATCGCCGGTGGCCGGAGCCGACGCCAAATGAAGGCATTAGTTTTCATAAAGCCGGCCGAGATAGCCCCCGGTCACTCCCTTCTGAGGGATGCTCTCCTAGTACCTAGCTTGATATATTGTCCAATGATATTTGAAACCTTTTTGATAAGCGAATCTAAAGTTATTTCAGTAGTCGGTACGGTTTCCAGATAATAGTCATAAGTCTTATCGTGTCGGAATATTTTTAGTATACCAGAAAGCATCACGGAATTTCTAGGAATACCGAATAGCGACATCGGTTTAAAAAGCTACATGACTCTGAGTACATATCTCTGTGATATGAAATTTCTTTGGTAGAAACATTTCGGAAAATGTGTTAAGGCCGTCTACGCCAAGCAAAGTAGGTATTTAACGCTACCACCCTTTACGCGAAACGAGTCATGCACACGCGTCGCCGACTTGAACCCAAAGCTGAGCGAAATGTCACAGTATAGGTAAGCGTGTCGTGTAGGCAGTAGGTCAACTTATTTTATTAAATTGTCAGCTTGATTTATTATAATAGGTAGTAATTGCGAAAACCTAACATTTAAATGTAATAAATTAATTTGAATAGATATTGTAAATGCAAATTGCTGCAAGTCGTAATTTATTCAATTATTTGTGTACCAGACGGGTGGACTCGTCTTTGGAAATTCAAAAACTATAACGGAACCAAATCTGAGCCACTAACCGCCCTGTACCGAAAGTTCCGGGTGTAAACGTTAGCTTCGTGGAACGGAGAGGTGGGTTTGGAAAATACTGCACTATTATTGTAGATGGAGAAGAAATGAAACACTATTTGACTATGGTAAGACACTACAAGCAGACAATACTGGAAAAACTGAGCTGAAACTATAATCGGAAAGAACTGTTAACTATTCGGATATCGAAACGAAACTGACTGCTTGAATATCGTAAACAAAACTGACTGTTCCAATGTCGAAAACAAAACTTACTATGCGGTGCCTGCGCTGTGCTTTCATACTATTAGCAGACACACAAAAAATATTCGCGAATCCTCTAGCGGTGTGTAGTATTTGTTCGCTAGACAATCTTTTAATTCATACAAAAAGCATGAACAAAAAACATTAACAAAAAAATACAAAGGAAACTAAACAAAAGGATAATAAATAACTCGAACGGAAGAAGGAAGTAGGTACTTTACGCTCTCGGCGTACGGTCGAAATTAAATTAACATTTCTAGATGTTTTTTATAAGTAGTTTGCGTACGCGCACCTGTGACGAGACTATTCTCGAGGGAATTTGTACCTACTTACTTTTAAAACTAATAATAACAGAAAGTACTCGACAAAGAATCACAAACACGGCAATAGCGTACTTTCTCGAACGTTCTTTCTATAGACTATATAAAAACACTGTTTGAGACACTTGTCGCGAACAATTTGACTAGGTTTCTTACATTGTTTTTATCTCACGAAGAGACACATGCTTTATTTGTTGTATGTGTCACCGTAAAATTGTAAATACCGTTAGATTATAATCTATCTCGTGAGATTGTAAACTCGTTCGTTGAGGAATTCCCTCGACTGTCTATGGTCTCCATCATCAGACCAATGGCACTTACAACCCATATGTGTGCAAAGTTCTCATCAATAGAAATGAATTAAATCCAAACACAAGGTAGCTACTGTAAAACGTTGAGGAGTTCCTTTGACTGTCCTTCGTCTTTATCATCAGACCCCTAAAGATGACCACAACCCATTTAGGTGTAAAGTTCTCATCAATACAAATTAATCAAGCCCAAACACCAGGTAATTATTGTGAATCGTTGAGGAGTGCCCTCGACTGTCTTCGGGTTCCATCATCAGATCGAGTCCAGACTTTCTTTAAATAGTAGTGCTCTAAAATACTCAATAAACAAAAAAACAAACGCACTAGTCGCACTACGATGTTCAAAGGTTCCCCTCGATTTCTCTGAGATGCCATCATCAGATCCCAGTTTCATGATCATGGTACTACTCTTGGAATATCTTCTTTCCAACAAAAAAAGAATTATCTAAATCGGTTCATAAACAACGAAGTTATCCTACGGTCAAATTGTGAAACCTCCTCCTTTTTTTAAGTCGGTTAAAAAAGACTGTACTGTTATAATTACACTACGTTCTTTAAATAAATCTTTCGATAAATCGACGGGACAGCCGTGCGCCAGCAAAAGGGACATAGGTCCTACCTCGTCAAGGCCTGGCGGGCGACTGAATCCACGTGCGCAAGCCGTTTTCTTATATAATAATTTATTATTAAAAGGATTAAATTGTTTTGAAAAAATTAACCACAAATAATTGTTCTATATGTTATTAACTTTGCTTAGATATTTTTTTTGGAAGTAAAACTTTCATATTCTCCAAGTAAAATAAGAAAAACATAAAAACATATTCGAATTAGGCTCCTGTTCGGATTTTTTTTTCATCGAGTGAAGTTTTTGATATCATGTTTTGAACCACAAATTATCTTAGTAAGTATAGTCAACTATAATATCTATTTTTTTTGGCTTTAAAAAATCACTATTTCTTTGATTACTATTGAATCAAAGTTATGTAAAATTGGGAAAATTGGGACTACCTGCCCTTAAAAAGAAAATAACTGCACCACCACCATCATGTAATAAAGACCTCATCACGAAGCCGTCAACCAAGCATTCTGTACATCAAACTAAGTGACTTTAAGCAAAAATTATTGCTGGGAAACAACTTTTTTTTGGGGTGAAAAATCATGTTTTGTGGTAGAACTCAATGTACCGCACTCAATGAAAACATTGTGCTGATGGATGGATTGAATAGTACGGGGATCGTGGAGGTGTTTAAAGTAAATATCTTACATTAAAAACTTTTATTTAGAAAAAAAACTTGTGAAAAAATTGGAACTTTGACCCCCAATATCTCCGTAAGAGAAGGTTCCCAGGTATGGTGTAGAACAAAAAAAATATCGCAATGACAGGGAGAACAAGTGCCTTTCGTCTTCGTTATGAGGTGTTTTACACCCTATAAAATCCGATATTTAGGCTCCGCGCAGCAAGTTTACTTCTTCCATTCTTCTCTATTACGCGTCATCTCAGAAGTGAACCCTTTGTAACCAAGTTTCAACAAACCTATGGGATCATCTTGCCCAACCCTGGCAAAATACGGGTTCAGCAGAATTCGACATAATTCATTACGACTTGCTTGTTTTTCCCGCCTGTTTGTGCGAAGAACTTTTGCGGAAACGGAAAACTAAGATTATGCTGATATGTATGTAGATAATGTAATTGAATAGCGTTATATATTATGTGATCGTATCTATGTGTGGATGTTAATCCTGACTGGGGTAGCATGTTTGTTAGGAGTCTGTGAAGACTGAAACTTCGCCGGTTCTAAGTGACAGCGCAGTGGAGAGCTTAGTCTGTTGTTACCATTGTTACGCATAATGCAATATGCCATCATGACAGCCTAGTACATGATAAGCGATAATGATCATGGAACAGTCAAAAATGTTTTGGATTGACGACGCTATCGAAAAGTTTTCTTCATTATACAAATATGAAAAAACGCGAACTTTGACTGCTGAACTGATTTCTATGTTCGACACATAATTACTGGACCATAGGATAGGTCATTTTTATCCCGTTAGCAGGATCCCGTGGGACCTAATCTCCATGTGGGGGCATAGTAGCAGGAATTGCTACTTACTTAGGTATAACATAATTAAACTTGTTTTATTAATATGTCTTATTCTGTTTGTTTCAGGTTTATCAACGCGAGACGTAGGATAGTCCAGCCAATGATAGACCAGTCAAATAGAGCAGGTAACATTTTTCTTATACAACAGCCTACCTAATGTTAATTAAACACAGGTGAAGCAGATTTTCTTTGCATGTTACAGATGACTTTCTCTATTTATAAAAAAAAATAACGAAAAAAGTATAAGACCGTCTTATCAATGAGCCAATCAATGCGTAATAGTGAGGAAAAATTGCAAATTGACTGGCAACATGTCTCCATAAAGGAGAATGGCGAGGTTGGACCCACGTAATTTAAAATCAACAGAGCGCCGTTCGCGATCTAGTTTATATTAATTAGAGTAAAGAGTTTATCAGAGTTCTATATAAAAATATTGATGATGATATGTTACTAGATGATGGGAATTAAAAGTTACGAATGATTTTATAGGTAAGTCATCGTGCAGTTTCCGAACGCAACGTTTGACATTTACCTTTTACACATGAGAAAAGTGTCAAATTGACTGGCAACATGTGTCCATACAGGAGAATGGCGAGGTTGGACCCACGTAATTTAAAATCAACAGAGCGCCGTTCGCGATCTAGTTTATATTAATAAGAGTAAAGAGTTTATCAGAGTTCTATATAAAAAATATTGATGATGATATGTTACTAGATGATGGGAATTAAAAGTTACGAATGATTTTATAAGTAAGTCATCGTTCAGTTTCCGAACGCAACGTTTGACATTTACCTTTTACACATGAGAAAAGTGTCAAATTCATCTGTGGACATAGTCTATTGTTTGTTTGTGTTAACGGCTACGTGAAATAAAAGAATAAAAGCTAGTTAGGGCCGTCAAATCATTTGTTTAACCCCTAACTACTTTCCAAAAAACGTCCCAACGGTAAAAAATAAGACTTCAAACGTCAATACCATTCGATATCCAAAATTCAAGACGCCATTACAGGGACATTAACGCGTTCTGACCGCGTCACGTATTGCTCGGACATTTCAAATTCTCCGAGCACGCCCCCAAACGACTTTGAAGTCTAAAATCGAGTTTGCTGACCACAAAGTACGGAGTGGTTCATAGAATATGCAGGCCGTCGCATGCGGCCAGTAACGCCGCCGTCCCATGAGGATGTTCTAGCTTTTAGCGCTGACCGCTGTGGAATTATGACTGCCTGGTACGCCCCAGCTGCGTTTAGAAAGTAGATTAGATAGAATTACTTTACTCTGAGGAAAATAGAGTGTATTGTTTTTGAATATCGGTAGTTTGAACCAGACTTTTAGAAGGATGTACTTTGTTGAAGATCTTACTGTGTTTAGAATATTTCCTAGTCAACAAACTAAACCCCAATGTGATTAGAGATATTTAGGTAACTTATCTGCTTTTAATTTCAATGTGCAACAGGCAATTTAACTACAAGAACGATTTAAAACGCTTGCGAATCACAAAACCAGCCAAAATGTCCGCCGATAAAACCTTTTTTTACCCATCCCGTCGACAATATGGAATAGAATTACAAACGACCAATTCTATTTTTACTTTGTAATTGTAGCACAGTCCATAAAACGTTCCCGGGTCCCCTGTACGTAGCCAACAAAAATTCCGTTCGGGGGAAAAAAAGGACGTCGCAGAAAAAGGGCTTACTCCTGCGAACGCAAGAAGGGTAAAAAGAATAATGTCCGAATTCGTTGACCCGTCCCGAGCTATCCATCACTCGCCCCTCCGTCGACTATCGGCGATGTATGCTACCCCGGTACCTTTATCTAGATGTGTGGATGTTGCCCCCCTTTTCTATTTCAAGATTAGAAACGGGGCATTTTCTTCATTTCTTGTTAATTTCGTTTATGAGAAAGGAGACAATACATCAGAGGTTTCAATCAAAGGTTTCGGAATTTTCTTGATTAAAAGCTTACCCACAACAGATTTACAGATACCTATCTGGGCATTGTTGTAAGGCATTGGATATGAAAAAGAAAACTTCTTTCGTAATAAATCTGTTTTCTTTTCATCCATTTTTTATTGGAAATTGACTATGAACTGGAATGATGATGATTATGAACTGGAATGCATTTATAGTTATTTATGCAACTGTTGTATAATGAGGGGTATTAAAACACGAATGTGAGTTTATCACACGAGGCGAAGCCGAGTGTGATAATAGTATCACATGAGAGTTTTCGTATTAGTTAAAACGATAAGTAATAAATTATCCGAGTGTTTTTGGATGTCGTTTATAGTTATCTGTAATAATTCATTACTGCGACAGGCTCCATTCACGCCGAAAATTAGCACAACCTGTGAACAATAATTTAAAAAATATGTATTGAACTATTGACAGGAAAACCTTAGAAGCACAGTAGGTTTGTAAATAAATATACATATATTAAGTAGGTACTTACTTTTACGGCCAGAAAACTGTGGTCAGGCGCATCATTTAGAAAACGTTCAATGTTTTCGGAGCTAAGCACTCTAGATTTCTTTGGCTTATTACCCTCGGATAGCCATTTTAAGTATGTCACTAACTTTGAGTAGTTTGAAATATCAATGTTGTGTGTGATTCTCACTGTGGCTTTTAGCATAGAATATATGCTCCAAAGTGTCGACGGCTTCTTAGTCTTGGTTAATTCATTGAAATAGTTAAGAAATATGCACTCAGAGAAGGAATTGGCGCCATTCGTGGTTTTCCAGTCGCAGAACAAATTGTATGTTTTCAGGTACAACTCCCGAGATTTTGGCGGCAACAAATCATCTACTATAACTGCTGCTTTAGAACGAAATGATTCCGGAGTCATTCTCTCATTTTCGATACCGGAAGAACTCATTTTATTATAATTACATAAGTTAATAGATTTTCCAATAACACAAAACAACCACAATAACAGATAAAAAAGAACGTAACTAAATTGGCGGGTTTTTTTTTTTAAATTTGGAATAGAATAGCTCCATTCAGCCTCCCAGTACGTACTTTCAGCAGCAGCGTTTTTTTTTGTACGTAATTCGTGTTTGTTCCAAATTCAAAATGTCTTTATCTACACCCATGCTATAAATCCTCTATAAAAGTATCTGAAACAGTTAGCTTATGGCCAACATTAAAACAGCCAGTGTCATAATAACCATTATAACATCCAAACGGGTGTTATAATGTTGTACTGAATTTCATTATGCAACTCGTTTTAAAAAAAGAACATTGTCTAGCACGTACGATTCACTACCACAGCGACATAATTAAAAAAAAAAAAATGGGTTAATTCGAATTCACGTCGTATCTCGCCATCTTTGTTCGATATTTGGATATTAGTATTGCACTAAGTACTTTGTTGTTTACAAAAATGAGTGATACAAGCTTTGTGCATTTTAATAATTGTACAATCCAAAATGTTAATAATTATATTATTACTTATACATGATTTGTTTGTATTAAATACTCAGCAATTAAACTTTCCATGAATTTACATAGACTTCTTACAACACTGCAACACCCTATGGTTTCAGAACCTTTTATGGAGGATTCATATCATGGATGTAGATAAAGTCTTGTATGCAACTGTACATAATTAAGTATTAAAACACTCATGTGATACTATTATCACACTCGGCTTCGCCTCGTGTGATAAACCCACATTCGTGTTTTAATACCCCTCATTATACAACAGTTGCATAAATAACTATTATTCACTCAGTGAGTAAAAGAGAGTTTTATTCACTGTTATCGATGAATAAAATGCCCTTTTTCGAGTGGCAATGGTAAAAAATCTTATATCCACTGCATGGTGGGATATTTGCGTTGAAAAACTTTACACCAGTTTGAAAAGTGCATTCGTTTTCCCAATACAAAATGCTATCGCATTAAAGTTACCGGGCTGTCAGCACTCAAATATCGCGACACCAAACACCGGGAGTACATAAACCGGGCACAGTTCTAAATCTCGCGAGCCAAACGGGCGGATGTGGCCGCCCGGCCAAGTTTGCCAACGACGGAAAATGGAAAAACCGGAGGGGTGGAAGGATAGATGGAAAATTGTTTTGGCAATGGACTAAAGAAAATGGCCACCGCATTTCCTGCGGTCAAGCCAAAAGGCGCTTTTCCAATCACTATATTATTTGTCGTGCGGCCTCCCTGCGTTTATGTATTCCTGGTGCGTGCGATGTGCTCCCGTGTTTCGTTTGCCAACCTTCCCTATTTGCAGCGATTCGGTTGGCTGATTTTCAGCTATTAAGTTTACTCAAAAATAATGTTTTCTGTATCCCTCTCTTCGTTTTAATACTGCAGCCAGTCTGATCACTCATCATTGCCCTGTCCTGACGCAGAATGTCTTCTTTTTCCAAACTTCTCTATTACATCTCAGCAGTCATCTCCTGAAATGATTTCTAGTCATACTTCACACAGTCTCTCCATCGTTTCTTAGGTCTTGGACTATTCAATACTAATCAGTAATCATACTATTGGTTCCAAGCATCTCCCTCCCATTAGCAGTACCAGTACGTTAACAAGGTCTATCTCAGTAGTTCGGCGTGTACACACGGTGTGTCGCAGCGCTAATGAATTTATTATAAGCGCATAAATTGCTCTCTGATGCGACCCATTACGTGCCTGACTGTAAATTACAATTCGTTGGAGCACCGAACGATCGTTTATTGGGCATTGGGCGAGGATTAAAATCCGTTCTCTCGTCACCGATGCATTTATTAAAAGCGAAATTAATATTCATATTTTTGGAAACTAGCCGATCGGCTTTGTTAACTCTGTGATCGTGGAGATGATTAACCGCTGTAGCTGTAATTAGACCTTGTCAATGTCCGGAAAAATTGTTCGGAGAGAAAATAATTCAATGTCGTTAGTGCTGTTTCATTAACGGGATTAATGTGGTTTATTAATAATTTAATATGAAACCCACTAACGTAGGTAATTATTTTAAAAGAACGCCAGAATGTTCTCATTCTAAGCTTCGCTAACACAAACAGCCGCATTTAGTATGACGTCGTCAAGATGACTTCCTCCTAAATCATAGTATCCTGGTAGTTGTGCCCCTGTTTGGGCGCTCGTTATTGCTTCCTGCGGCCCTGGTAGGAGACACGCGCCACTGGTCCGACTCAATCACCCACTTTTGCATTGTTTGCGAAAAATGCAATAAAAATCATTCCGTGCAAAAAAAAAGGAAAAATGTCGTAAATGTTTTTCGACAAAAAAACAAAGTTTATCATGTAAAGTCGGTTAAAGCTAAGTAGGTAAGCGTAGGTTAAATCTATTTATTTTTGAGTATTTTTTTCATAACTAAGTACCTATTTTTAATGTATCAAGAAAATAGATAATAGTTATTTATGCAACTGTTGTATAATGAGGGGTATTAAAACACGAATGTGGGTTTATCACACGAGGCGAAGCCGAGTGTGATAATAGTATCACATGAGTGTTTTAATACCTAATTATGTACAGTTGCATACAAGACTTTATCTACATCCATGATATGAATCCTCCATAAAAGGTTCTGAAACCATAGGGTGTTGCAGTGTTCTAAGAAGTCTATGTAAATTCATGGAAAGTTTAATTGCTTGTATTTACTACAAACAAACCGTGTATAGGTAGTAATATAATTATTTACATTTTGTATTGTGCAATTATCAAAATTCACAAAGCTTGTATCACTCATTTTTGTAAACAACAAAGTACATAATGCAATACTAATATCCAAATGTCGAACAAAAATGGCGGGATACGACGTGAATTCGAATTAACCTATAAGTTTTTTTTTTTAATTACGGCGCTGTGGTAGTGAATCGCACGTGCTAGACGTTCGATTCACTACCACATTCGATGTTCTTTTTTTAAAACGAGTTGCATAATGAAATTCAGTACAACATTATAACACCCGTTTGGGTGTTATAATGGTTATTAAGACACTGGCTGTTTTAATGTTGGCCATAAGCTAACTGTTTCAGATACCTTTATAGAGGATTTATAGCATGGGTGTAGATAAACAATTTTACGAAATCCATTTTATAAGACAAACGAAAAAAACACCTACAGCAAAATATGCATTCTAAAATAAAATAAGTACAGCTTCATTTTCAAGATTTTCCCTGCAGTTAAAAATCTTCCAACAGGCCATTGTGAGAAACGCAATTGCAAAACTCAAGAAATCCGTTCAATTTTACCACAAAACTGTTATGGCTTCCGCTTGCGATATATCCATGGGATTATCAATCGTGATGTAATGGTGTTCGTCCATTATAGTCGTCGATTTCCGACATCCTTGGGGTCTTTATGGTAGTACGCACCATTGCGCCTTGAGAGCGCGGGACACATACAGAACCACTAATGTATAAAACTTGCCTATAGTTTTTCGATTACTTGAGATTTCTGAACAGAAACTGACAAAACTTCTTGTGAAAAATATTGTGTGTGAAATCTTGCAAAGAAAATCTGCTTTTGAAATAAGAATTGTGCTATGCGAAAAGTTAAGTTTGTTTAGGAGATTTCTACCAGGCTCAAATTACAATTGACTTGAATTGACGTTTAATAATTTTGAAAATTAAACATAAAATTATTGATATTTACCATACTCAATGGCAGTATGATTTTTTTTAAATATACTTTTTTAACAGATACAGCATGATACTTGTATTTTTTTTTTCAATTATCTTCCTCGAAAACTGGTTCTTATCGCACTACGGTTAGGTTCAACATCCAATGTATTTCACACACGTGCGATTTTTTTCATTTTCCAACACGTGTGCGGAAATGAAAATTACTACAGAAAACACAGTTAATCCAAAAAAGTTAAGTTAAAGTTTAGTCCAAATTGGTTCAAGGCCTATAGTCGGAGGTGAATGTTTTTTTTTAATTTCGGCGAAGCATTAATGTCTTTACGGCGTAAATATATCTTGAATATTAAAATTATGTTTATAAATAGAATATCATAGATAAACATGATTATTTAAAAATCATATTTACTTTTATACAAATTACCATTTATTTGTGTTCTAAATTCAAAAATATGAAAAAAAAACTATTCTTTATATTAGGCTGTTTAGCGGCTTTATACCTTTGCTTCTCCTTCAACCTGGCGAAAGCGAAAATTAAATTCATATAAAATATTTTTGTCATAATTCATGACAAAAATATTTTTCTTTCTTTTATTTTATTTCTTCAAAAGTGTATTGAAAAACGTCGTTTGATACACGTGGACATTTGTTATTGCAGTTCTCGGCTCAAAAACACCCTCGCCTGCGGCTCGGGAGTTAATTCCGCCTCGGATGCAATAACAAACTTTCTCCACTTGTATCAAAATGTACTATTTCCTGTCTGTAACGACAATACCCAGCTAAAGCTGGTGATACAGCCAGCCTAATTAACCGGGCAGTGTTCTACCCCTCAGTATTCCCCCACGCGGGCCCCAGCGGCGCGTACAGCCCAGAGGCGACCATGGGCTACATGATGGATGGCCAGCAGATGATGCACAGGCCGCCCACAGACCCCGCCTTCCACCAGGGATATGCGCATTACCCAGCTGAATACTACGGCCACCATCTCTAATGCAACCTGCATTACTTGTACATGTGAGTATGCGACATTTTTAATTATTTTACGATAGCAAACAAGCCGAATGGGACCCACTATGTTTCCCACCTGATATCTCCAATTTCAGAGATATTTAAAATACCAAATGCACTTCAAATGTATTTTGTACACCGATGAGTTTCAAATATCACTTTTGTACTCATTGCAGCTGCAGCATACAGTACATTAGGAAACACCGCCACTTTCAACTAATCCAAGCAAGCGCAGATGTAACATATAATCTGAAGTATGAGGCACAGAGCCTGCTATTACAATAGTGTCAGAATCTACCATTGATTTCGTAATTGTTGATTTTGACAAGTTTGGTAATCTACTAATATGATGGCGTCATTATGACTTTCCAATGGTCAACTACTGACACTCCATTGAAAAAAATGGCATAGCATGGTAATCTCGTACATAATGACAAAATAATGAATGACTGGTGCTATTTACGTACTTCTTACTACTTCAGATTGCTTATAACACTAATAAATCGTATTTAAAATATCTATGTATATAAATGAAATCTGGCGGGTTTTATAATAATGGCAATACGACAATGTCAATAACAAACAATTCTATTACGAGTCCATTGACCGACCAATGATCGACCATTATGAATTTAGCAAATTACGAACTTTTAGCAAAATGACAATAGGATGAGAATGGGATTGTGTTAGAATGACGAATATATAAAAATAGCAGACTTGGGCCCCTGGTCGTTTCCCACAATGCCGTAAGAGTCTGACTAAGGTGATATAACACTAACAGTAACATGGGCAGTATTGCATTCGACTTCTTAAAATTATGACCCTTAGCGTACCCACTACTATTTATGTACCCCAACCCCAGTATTAAGTTTATTCTAGACCCAATTTATGAAACCCCCAGAATCGCGTCAAATATTTTTCAAGCCATCTTTTATGCATTTTAAATAGTAATCGACCCATTTATAATTCCGATTACACGAAAATATTTCAAAGAAAGTCGTTGATATATGACAGAATTATAATTATGCTGTTACGGCTAACGCATAAAATGCATAATTAATGTTTAATATATTCAGTTGTAAATTTAACATAACGAAACGTCAATATATTTGTATTTTTATTTACAGATATGAATAACGTTGACATCGCGCGGTCTGGCTGTCCGTGAGCCACTGCCGCACTCGCCCAGGCCGAACAACGCCTAATGTGATACTGGCACGTGATAACTACAGGAGAACGATGCTACATGTACATAAAAAAAAACTAAAATAAAAAAAACGCGACATTTTTGTAATATTTGAAACAGTATACGATCTCCTAAAATTAAGTTTTGAAGTCAACTTTAATGGTTAAACTAAAAATGTAAATGTTATACGCGAAGTGACATGGACGCTGAAACATGATGGTGCAATCACCTATTATAAATAACGGTTTTATCACTCGGAACAATAGGAGCAAAGTTGATGAATGTAACAATAATGTGGTTTGATAGTTATCGTATAAATATTTATAGCTAATTGTGTATTGTTATTACGTAAATATAAATAAATAATTGAATAGTTGTGTAAGTTGTAACTATCACAGTACTTGGGTCGCTGTCGACAGAATGGTAAAATAGAAATGGGACTTTTTTTTGTAAAGGAGTTGTATTAATAGGTTTTAGGTTTTTCGAAGCAACTTTCTTTGTTATTTGAGGAGCGGTGTGGGCTGCAGGCGGTGCCGAGTGGTGGTGCAGGTCATCCACCGCTCGCTCGCCACAGATACTCGCCAGTCGCACTCGCCCGGTGTGCACCGCTCCTTACTATTTTCAAATGTATAACTGTAAATTGCGTTTACGTGTTGCGTCTGTTACCTACCAACTAATTTATTAAATGTAATTATCAAGCTCAAATTGTACATCTATAACGAATGTCAATTTCTTGAAAGTTAATTGTCCGCGTTTAATTTACAGAAAACATTTTGAATACATATCTTTGAATTATATATTTATTGTAATGATATTGTATATCGAATATCGTTTCTCACCTTGCCTTGGTGTTCGATAATGTAGCACAATTTGTAACCGATGTATACGAATCACAAAATGATATTTTACAATGTTAAAAAAATGAGATTTTTAGGTCTATTTTTTGTCTTGTGGATGATACCTGATATTGATTGCCTTCTATGTTACCAGGAGACCATACACTTGAGAAGATGTGCAGATTAAAAAATAAGTTTAAAAAAGTAAAAAGGTCGTGTTCGACAAGAAGGAACCAGTCTGTTGTTTACTTTTTAATCTGTAGATCTTTCACACATATAATATTTATAATTGTGTGATTTTTCATGACTGATGAGAATCTGTGAGCTTCTCCTAGATTACAAATAACTCCGTGGTGTAAAAACGAACTTTTTGCGTAAATATAAACGAATAATTCTAAAATTTACTTATTGGTGTCGCCACGGAATGACTTTACTGTGAGTGTTGATTATAAAATTAATGATGTTTTTCATGGAATTATTTAAAATTCAATGGTGATGCTAACTTTTACCTAGACAGTAAAATCACTGTTGAATAAAATGAATGTAGTTGAGGAACATCAAAAGTAAAATTAGCCACTGTAAAAAATGGATATATAAATATCAAAAAATGTATACGAATGTCAAAATGATCGCTCACAGTACAGTAGTAATTTACGATGTTTTCCAAAAATATTTCACGTGAACCACTTTAAAGTAATGCGTCGCATTACGGCCTTATGTCATGTATACGAACGGGAGATATAAAATGTCATCATTGGTCCTAAGCTACTATAAACTTTGATAGCAGACTAAGTTATCCGAGAACAAGCTTTATTCTAGGCTAATTAAGACCACCATATTGTCTTTTAACTTGCAATACGACTGTTTGTGACGTTATTTAAAAATATATATATAAATATATCTTAGAATATTAGTGTATGTTTCATTTCTCATATTTTTTCAAATACCTGTTAGCGAAATAATATGAAGATTTTATTCATTCGTTTTAGTAATACGAATTTTAAAAATGGAATAGTAAGGGTTTCCGAAAATGTCTTTTCGGACAGTCGTATCGCAACTTATCGTCTCATTTTAGAAAAAAAGTTTGTTAACTTTTGTAAATAATTAATCATCAAATATTATACATACGTCATTTTTACTTTGTATAAATACAGTTTTTCCCCAATGAAGTCTCAGTATTAAATAATTTGGAAAGAAAATATTTTTTTTCTCTTGCAACACCGGACTTTGTTGATACACAATTATTATTGTTATTTGCATTGCGTGTAATATATTTTTATTAAGAGGAAAATCTTAAATAGTAGTTGTTAGGTATTAATGTATTAATTGAAGAATTTTATTTTGATTTTTCTCTTTATTATATATGTATATGTACATTATATATAATGATTTGAAAGTCATCAAGTTATTGTAAATATAGCTACTAAAAAATGGTGAACATGAGCGTCTGTCAGCGGTACATTTTCAATTCGATGAAAAAAGTTAATTATATATTTGTATTTTATAATTTCGGCGAAGTACATATTATAAATAAAAACTATACGATTAATAGTGAACTGGTTTATATAAATGATAAAGTGACAACTGACGCTGACGGGCCGATGTGGAGGAAATCTGACGAAACTGTGTCGGCATTATGAATGCTACGAATTGTGTAAAAAATATTAAAACCTAAAAAAAAATGTCTTGTTTCATTTTTGCATAACCTCTTTCTAAAGTCAATTCAATGCATGAACCCAAGTTTGTTGAAATCATTGATTTCAGTGTTTACCAACGCGTACAAATAATTGAGAAATCCTACACTGTCTGTTTTTCAAGAGTGATCTACGAGAAAATTGTTTCACGTTGAAATGGAGAAAATTATCAGAATCGACCTGATTCGACCAAAACACACCTTTTCTAACTGAATACACACACATAACCACCACTTCAACTCATAGACAAAACTTTCAAACTAACCTACAAAATAAAATAAAAAAAACAAAAAGTTTCGTTACCTCGCATGAATACGTTAAAATGTCTATAAATATCTTTGGAAACAGTCGTCGACAGAGCAAGGTGTTTGCCAACGGCTATAGTTTGTAACTTTCACAATTTATACGAAAGGAGACAAAGTTTATTGTTGAGCAGGCAACGTTTGCCGAGTGATCGAATGTATTAGGAGTACCTACAGGGGAGGAAGGAAGTGTGTTGAAAAATATAATTTGGGAATAGTGAATTATCCAAATTAACGAATTATTGACTTTTTAAAAGTAAAGTCACAGAAATGTTTCGAGTGGCTGAGTTTTCATGGATTTAAAATTGTAGCGGATCTTAGGCAATAATATCAAATTAAATTATGAAAGTAAGAAAATATCAACGTTTTGTTTTAA
Organism: Xestia xanthographa; assembly: GCA_905147715.2. Lineage (NCBI taxonomy): Eukaryota > Metazoa > Arthropoda > Insecta > Lepidoptera > Noctuidae > Xestia > Xestia xanthographa. The sequence goes on from LR990652.1 coordinate 27,766,507, forward strand.
ATAAAGAAACATCGTCGACATGACGAACAAAACGAAAGTAATATTTTTAAATAGGGCAAACAACTAATGTTTCGAGCTAAAAGATATTTCTAAACAGTTTATATCCATGATACCACGATATAAAATAAATCAATTAGGTACTTAATCAATTTGGAAAAATTACCACAATTTGCAACAAAATTATAAAGAAAAACGTCGGAAGTGCATCCAAACTTCGAGTAGTTCATAAATTAGTAATGCAAAGTGATTATTATGACACTAAATCACGAGTAGTCACGGTTTATAAAAAGCTACACCAATGACTTACAGATAATAATATCTAAAATAGATGGTTAATGAAATACAAGGTACATACAGGCCAAGCTTTGAAAATCTAAAAAATATACTCTTTTTCATACCAACATAAAACTAACGTTTTCCTCATAATAAAAATGCGAATCAAATTAAACTAACAAGCAAAAAAAAGTACTAAGACAACAGAATCCTCGAGCGGTTGCTACGTAACGGCAGTGCTACGCGGCGTAGCGTTTCGTAGCGTTCGTAGCGTCGTAGCGGGCGTGGCGGCTCGAAAATGGCGGACGACATTGAGTAATGGCACACTGGGACGAGTCCAGTGACGCGTACCACAGGGTTGCCGTGTTACAAAAAATAGTTTTATTTTCTAATAAATGTTACCTAAAACCAGCGTTACCTAAAAGAGTAGGAGCAGAAGACAAAGCTTTAACATTGGCAGAAATAAAAAAATCTGTGATTTTAATTAATTCATGATTTTATCACAGTAATTTTAATATCCTGTTTCCATTATAATTGGTTTGTTTATCCAGAAAATTCACTTTCATTAAGATCACGCCTGTAATTTTTATTAGGGGTAGGCAGAGGTTACATTACATCACAGTTTCCTCTTCATGTTTAAGCCCAATGTATGAACAGTATGAACTATATTCATTTCCTATTACACAAGGAACACAATACAACATACATCCAAAAATCTACAAACAGCCTGAAAAACATACCGAAAAACATAAATTCCGTCCCACACAACCCACTGAACTCGTAATTTCCGCCGAACTCTGGCAACCCTACGTTTTTTCCTCGAAGCGAGCACAGTAAGCAACGCACCGATTGTATCGCTCGCGGATGTTCGCAGCGGCCCATTTGTCAACCTTAGCCCCCCTCCTGCCCCTCCCCCCCGCCTTCCTCCACCGGGGCACCCCGGCCCCCGGCGACAAAAGAAAAGCTTCAGATGAACACTGAAACTATATCAATTTATGTTGGCCTGGTACGAGATGTGCAGGAATGCGGCCTTTGTAAGTAATTTTGGAGCCTGAAAAGTCTCTCTAAAAGAACACTTAAATGATTGTATGGACCAGGGTCTAAACGTCAGTCTGGCACTTTGATCTAGAATAGTCTAGATGGCACAAACATTAGTTGGGTTCGATTCTCAGGTCGGTCGGGCAAAATGAAATTGAGTATCCCCAGTTTCTCAGTAACAGCCCCGGAGTCTGAATTTATGCCCCGGTTAATGACTAGTCTCGCCCCTCCTTAAACATGAGTGGTGTAAAAGAAAAAGTATGCTGCACTTCTGCCTTACTCTTTATGAATTACTAGGATGATGTTATTAAAACTCTGATAGATCGCTCCTAACCACTAGAAAACAGTAAAATTATATATAGTGTGGTATATGGTCAAAAACTCAGTAACTTTGTGCAAAACTCAGATATTTAGCTTCAGTTCAGGTTAAAATTAAAGGAGATTAATCTCTATACCGTGTATATGTAATACAAACAGGACATGTTGCCAAGGAAGTGTTATTCTTTGACTCTTCATTCCTGATTTGTAACTACATTGTTTTGATGAATATAATTCATCATCATCACCTGCCCAGCCTATTCCCAACCATCTTGGAGTCGGCTTTCAGTCTATCCGGAAGCAAGTAAATTTAGGGTTTTGGGTTCAAAACCCTGTAACTGAGTAAAATCTACACTAATCTATACTAATATTATAATGAGGAAGGATTTGTATTTTTGTATGTATGTTTGTAATGAATAATCCCTAAACCTAATGCGCCGAGATCAAAAATTCTTTCACCATTAGAAAGCTACATTCACCCTGAGTAACATAGGCTATATTTTTTCTCCGTACTCTCACGGGAACGGGAACTACGCGGGTGAAACCGCGTGACGTCCGCTAGTAATAAAAAATAAAATTCGAAATCATTTTAGTTGACTTTTACGAAAGTTTGTGATGGATGGATACTCTTTTACGCATAAACTACTGAATGTATTTGGATGAAATTTGACACACAGATAGTTTAAAAACTACCTTCAGTACGATCCTGTGGGACGATTACCGTACTCGTACCGTTAGCTAGTTGCAGATAATATAAAGATATAAAGATACAGGTAGTGGGGTTCACTAATAGAAGTTAAATACTAAGAAAAAAAATAAAAAAACTCGACTGCGTAAAAAAATAACTAATATCTTTAAAAAAACGTCGTATGTAATGTCACAAATAAATAAATAAAAACTGAAAAGAATAAAACAAGTTCAGGAGACAGGACATATTGACTGCAACAGTCGGGACCCATATTGGATGTAATGATTTTAGTATAGATTATTTAGATTATTTTTAGATTTTTATGACGACCCGAATGGCGCAGCGGTAGTGAGGCTGCCTTACGTTCTTAGGGTCCCGGGTTCGAATCCCGGTCGGAGCAAATGTTTGTGTGATGAGCATGACCATTTGTTTCCGAGTCATGGATGTTTGTTTATATGTATAATACGTATGTATTTACAAACAAAAAGTATCTATGTAGTATATTAACTATTTGGTGTCCACGACACAAGCCTCGTTGCTTAGTGTCGCACTAGGTGGCGCTGTGTGTAATGTTCAGCAATATTTATTTATTTATTTAATGGGTCCCGACTGTTAACCCTCCTTCTTGCGCAGTCGGGTAAAAAGAGCAAGAAGCAAAAGTTCTCTTGTTTATAAGGAGGAATGATGCATAACAAAGCAAGCACTGTCCAAGAAAAAATGAACTGCATTTTTTTGCAATATTTCATTCACAAAACAATGTACCTACTTGGACTATTCTTACACAATTGTTTTCTGCAAAATGATAATAAGTTCCATTATCCCACCTGCTGTTAGCCCTTAAATTCATAGGACAGTAATGTAGCGAATTTACAAGCAATTATAAACTAAGTTTCATTACGTCCAGGCGAAGGTACCAGGGTGTCATGACTGGTGCGGAGGCATCGAGCAATTTCAACTCAGGGCTAATTTAAGACGGGACCACGACCGACATGTTTATTGGTTAATTAAAGTTTTACTCAGAAACAAACAGTACCAGGGACGCAGAGGACGCTTGGAGGGATAGCAAAAACGGGGATTAGAGGAATAATGTAAAGCGATAACTGCAACGGATTAAAAATCTTAGTTTTATGAATTTCCTGATCTCAATCTCAAAACTGCGTCAAAAACCAAAGGAAGTTTCAAGAAAATTTCAGATCATGAACCTTGCTGCATAGCATGAATTTGTTCCTGAGCTATCAAAAAATTAGATGTTGAACATCCTGAACGGCGTAGATTTCTCGCAATATTTAGCAGTTTATGGTGAAGAGGTGGAAAATTTCCAAAACACATTAAAGTTCGATTTTCCTAAAACAACCCAGTTTGAACCCCAAGTTATCGGGTCAAAATTGTTACAATGTTATCCTATAGTCTCCGCCAGATAAGTAAGAATTAAAGGTCATTAACCCACATACATTTATTTAAATACATAATTCCGAAAACAGAAATAGTGACATAAACTTTTCCCGAAACGATCTTCATCGTGATCCTTGACTTTTTCTAGAAATAAAAAACGATTCATAATGTATTGTCGGGGTACCTACGCAGAGAAATTAAGGAAAGAGCAATGACCTTTAATTCTTACTTATCTGGCGGAGACTATAGTATCACCCATTTCAAGGAATGCACCCAATTACCAATCCACCTGATACTAAAATGGGTACGTGAAACCTGAAATCATTAGAAAAGTTAGGTTTGCAAGTTTCAAATCAATCAGTATCAGCACCCCTAGCCAAGTTGAAAATCTACAATCGTTAACGCTAGTAGAAAACTATTCAAATGAATGGGAATGACATCATCTCAACGTTAAATCACGTGATCAACACAAACGAATAGAAAATTCGTAGACAAGTTTAAATCGTTCAAAATGATAGAATAGAATGTTATCGTTTCTACAATGTTGATCGCTAAACTCTTTGGTAGGAACGCACACCATAGACTAAAGTGTAGGTTTTTTCTACAAACATTAGAGAACGAGCGATCGACTCCGTCGTGTCAACTTGGCTACCAATTTAGCGCTTTCTACAATCGCTTACGCCGAGGCGATTACGATTGTAGAAAGAGAATCGATACGAAACGTTTGTAACTTGGCTAGGGGTGCAGGTATCTATACTCGTACAATGTAGGAAAATGCTTGGACTGCTTTTCTGTTTAATCTTTAATTTTCAGTGAGAATTCTAACAACTCCTGAATACACATGTTTTTTTTTATTTTGAAAAGTAGTGGCCTATGTGAATAGGTTAGTTTCCACCATCAATAAATTGCAAATCTATTTAGTCCGTCAGTTAGAGTATTGGAAAATAATAGACAAGTATTTTTTGTTTTTGTAAATCAATGAATATTGACAAATATAAAACGCATCAAAACTCGAGAGTCTCGTGACGTCAGAACGCACTAAAAATTATAGCACGGCGTGATGTATTGAGAATTTTAAAAGCGTCGTATCTTCGTTAATTTTGGTTTACGTAACAAAAGAAAAAATACGTGTCAAATATTTTTTGATAATCTAACTGACGGACTAGATTAGATTTTTTCAGGACACAAGCCTATTACAGAGGTATGCTAGGAGAGGCAGGCGTGATGGCAGGATACTTTCATATCATCATCATCTGCGTAGCCTTTTCCCAACTATGTTGGGGTCGGCTTCCAGTTTAACCGGATGCAGCTGAATACCAGTATTTTACATGGAGCGACTGCCTATCTAACCTCCACAACCCAGTTAGTACCGGGTAATACGATACCCCTTGGTAAGACTGGTTACCACACTTTTTTTTGGGCCTCTGACTACCTAACGACTGTCAAAGATCTACAAATGACAGCCGGGACTAACGGCTTCACGTGCTTTCCGAGGCCCGGAGGAAACTCGGTATGTAATGGGTGGTCACCCATCCACGGACCAATCTAGGCAAGCACGGCATAACCTAACGATCGACCCGAGCGGCTGTTATTATTTAGCCACGAGCTCCTCAGGATACTTTCATATCAATTGACCATAATACACATACATATATGGTACACTCTTACATAGCACTCAGCAGTAGCTGTCTAAAAAACTGAAATACACCCGACACATTACATTTTATAGTTTAAAACCTTAATGTTTCTGCAAACGGTACAATATCAAAAACACCTGAACAGGCCACGGTTGGCAAAACAATAATCCAAGTTTACAATTTATCCCAGCGATCCCGATTACTTGCGCCTACCGACTAGCGCGAGTAGCTGTACTCGACACCAGAGTACCAATGAGACAAGGTATCAAGCACGTCATGAAACAACAGCAGCCTGTGTGTGTGACTTTGCCTCGCGGGGTCTGATCGTGGCTCCCTCTGTGCGTACCCAAACTGTTCGATGTGCGCCCACAACCCAGGGGATGAATTTGTTAAACGCCCTAATTGCTCACGAACTGGAGCTTGATATTTATTTATTAACTAGCTGACGTCCCGCGGTTTCACCCGCGTAGTTCCCGTTCCCGTGGAAGTACGGGAATAAAATATATCCTATAGCACTCACGAATAATGTAGCTTTCTACCAGTGAAACAATTTTTGAAATTGGTTCATTACTTCCGGAGATTACCCCCTACATCCAAAATAAAAAAAAATGTTACCTCTTTATAATATTAGTATAGATAAATAAATAAATTTAAATATTGCTGGACATTACACACAGCGCCATCTAGTGCCACACTAAGCAACGAGGCTTGTGTCGTGGACACCAAATAGTTAATATACTACAAAGATACTTTTCAATACACTTCCTCGAAAACTGGTCCTTAACGCACTACGATTAGGTACAACATGCAATGTATTTCACACGCGTGCGATTTTTTCCACTTTCCCGCACGTGTGCAGGAATGAAAATTGCCACAGATAACTATACCTATACTTAGTCCAAATTGGTTCAATGCCTATAGTCTGAGGTGAATGTTTTTTTTTTAATTTTTGCAAAGCACTACGCGTCTTTACGGCATAAATATTTTTTGAATTTTCAAATTGTGTTTATAAATAGAATATCATAGATAAACATGATTATTTAAAACTAATAGTTAATTATATACACAAATTAACATTTATTTGTGTTCTGAATTCAAAAATATAAAATAAATCTTTTTTTTATATTAGGCTGTCTAGCGACTTCATACCATTGCCTCTCTTTCAACCTGGCGAGACCAAAGCGCGAAAAAAAAAGAAAATTTAAATCATAGTTTCATAGTTCGTGACAAAAAAAATATTCGTTATTTTATTTTATTTCTTCAAAAGTGTATTGAAAAACGTCGTTTGATACACGTGGACATTTGTTATTGCAATTCTCGGCTCAAAAACACCCTCGCCTACGGCTCGGGAGTTATAATTCCGCCTCGATTTGCAATAACAAACTTTCTCCACTTGTATCAAAATGTACTATTTTGTTTGTAAATACATACTTATATAAACATATAAACATCCATGACTCGGAAAGAAACGTTCATGCTCATCACACAAACGGTACTCCCTTATATCTCCTAAAAATTTTTGACCGAAAATCATTATCCATAAAACGTTTGCTATAAACTTCAGTTACCATAATGTTCAAAATCCCGAAATTTTGTTTTACATAATTATCTTTATTTCTAAAACTGTTTTGTCATAATATCAAATACTATAATAATTGAATCTTCTAATTGTATATGCCATAAAGTCAATTATCCTAAGTATTATATTATATAATGTGTATTATTCCTAATGTCCATATAAGTGTAATAAAATTTTTGGTCCTAAAACATTTGCTAAAAATTAGGTTTTAGTGACAGAAACGAATCGCTGTAAATCCGACCCCACGCAGTCTTGTCTGCCCTACCCCTAGAGTGTAATTTAAAATCGCGTAGGCGCGGAGGGGCGAGGCGGCCCGCGAGTTGAGGAGCAGGTGGTTGTAACACTCGCCGCCGCTGCTGAGGCTGGCCGGCGAAGCCGGCCAGCAAGCCGAAGCTGCGGTGGTGAGCGTTAAACACATCTGCGACGATAAGCTCGCGTGGGACCGCCGGAGCTCCGCAGCGCCGGAGCCGTGACAGAAACCATGCCTGCTGCATGTTGCTTGCTCGCTTGCATGCTGCATGCTTGCTTGCATACTGTATGCGTGCTTGCATGGTTGCTGCAAGCTTGTTGCATGCTTGCTGCATGCTGCTTGCTCGCTTGCATGGTTGCTTGCATACTGTATGCGTGCTTGCATGGTTGCTGCAAGCTTGTTGCATGCTTGCTGCATGCTTGCTGAATGGTTGCTGCCTGCTTGCTGCATGTTTGTTTGCATGTTTGCATACTTATTACAGGGAAAAATAAAATCCACATAATTATGTTCACACTCAACTGTTTTATAATGATTGACGGTTTGATTGATTGATTTTCTGCCTTTTAGTGACTACTGATATGAAATGTATGCCAAAACAAAAGAAGATTCTAACTATGAACTTTCTGCGATACGATGGTTCTACTTTTTAATTCTTACAAATGTCATAAGAGCAATATTGTATAAAAATGTGTTGTGTTGAGAGAAGTTCATAGCATAGCAAAAGCTAAGTAATACTTACTTTACTGTAGGTATCCGTAATTACAGACACAATTAAAATAACAATGTTCTGTTCCCTTTTGGGAACGTCTGGAAACATACCGGTTTGTTTTAAAAATATTATTAAGATCTAAACATTTTTTTTTAAATTTAGGATTTATAACTATTATTGAAAACGATTTTAAGTGTTTTGTATATTATTGATTTTAATATTTATGACAAACGGGTTTAGAGCATATTGTATTTAGGGATTTCAATTTTATGGCATGTGATATTATGTGATATTAAGTTCGGGTAAGTTATCATTCGGACAAATGATGATTAGGACAAAAAAAGTTATGGCACTTTAAATTATGAATAAAAAAGTTAGGTAATACAATAGAGAACCCACACAAACATTTGCTCCGTCCGGGATTCGATCCCGGGACCCTAAGAACGGTCGCCTATTTATTGGCCTATCTACAATTGTTACACTTTTTAATTTAATAATACAATCTAAAATACATACCATATGATGCGATAGACACAGCATGCATGAAAAACTAAAAATTAATTACAGTTGTTGTACAGTTATATACGAGTATCTACTTAGTATCTAGACTGGTAACAAAAAATATATAGGTTGAGAGTAACATAGTTAGTTGTTGTGTTTATTATTTTTGGTGGACTTGGCGCTTGAACTTTTGTACCGATGTGCAACAAATATCTACAATATGTTTATGAATAGCAGTGAAGCTGTGCTTACTTATTGCATTAATTCTTTAGCTGTGGTTATGTTGTTGGCTTGCTGAAAGTTTTGGTGCAAACTGTAAGTGCAGCAAGTTACTGTTACTTATATAAATTTAAAATATAGAAAACTTTAATAAAGTAACCATTAATTCTCTTATTAGGTCAATATTACTGACGCGCGCGCTGCGTACACTCAATATGGTGTCACAACAGATTGACTGCTTCAATTGCACACTGAGTGAATTCACACGGGCCGCATTTTGTAAAATTACTATTGGTTGTCAAAATAATTAATTTAACTGTAACTTTAAATACTTATAACTACGCTATTGTATTAGGTACTTTAAACTGTGATAATAGCTGTATGTGTGGTTTAAATAAATTAAAAAAAAAAAATTGGCGAAAAGTGAACTATCAAAGCTTCAAGCAAAGTTATTCAAGGTTTGAGGAAATCAGAATCAAAATGCTTTATTTGTAAACATAGGTCAAATTACAATAGTGGTGTTATAGATAGGTAGATCCTCTATGTTTTGCCCAGAGGCGTATAAATATATATTTCATTAACATTGTCTTTACTTTAAATGACTTTACTGAAAATGACTCGACCTCGACGTAAGGGGAAATATAGTGCTTTAACTATTTATTTTCTTTAATTACGAAGCCCAAAGGTGGTGTGAAGATCTGAAAATGTTTGCGGGCGAAAATGGCCAAAGATCGCACAAGAAAGAAAATTTGGAAAAATTAAAGAACAAAGCCAGCAATGGGACACAGTACAATGCTTGTTAACAAAAAACTAAACCTTACAGGTAACAAAAAAGTCACAGAACATTGCAAATGAAATAATGATCGCAGTTCTCGAAAACTAATTATTTACCGTCAACAAAAACTAGCAACTATGTACAGGATGACATTTTTATCACTTTCCAAAAAAAATGGGTTTAATAGGTGAACGGAGTAAAAGCAAATGGCGTTCTTAGTTTTTTTTGTGACCAAAAATATTCGAAATTCAATTCATACGCATATTGCGTAGGTATGATTTGAAATCCGATATTTTCATTTTTTTTTTCAAAAATTATCTTTCTTTGTTCTAAATATGAAAAGTTTACTTGAAATTTGTAGCGTTTTTTGATGATTGATCAATTTTTTTCTATAAAAACTAGGTATGCCATAAGCTTCTACTCCGTTCACCTAATATCATCTGCTTAGCCTTTTCCCAAGTTTTATTACGGTCGGCTTCCAGTCTAACCAGATGCAGCTGAATACCAGTATTTTACATGGAGCGACTGCCTATCTGACCTCCACAACCCAATTAGCACTGGGTAATACGATACCCCTTGGTAAGACTGGTTGTCAGACTTTTTGGGCCACTGACTACCTGTAACGACTGTCAAAGATCTACAAATGACAGCCGGGACCAACTGCTTAACGTGCTTTCCGAGGGAGGCACGGAGGAAACTCGGTATGTAATGGGTGGTGCGCCATCCACAGACCAACCTAGGCAAGCACGGCTTAACCTAAAGATCGACCCGAGCGGCTGTTATTATTCCGTTCACCTAATTATACCCATTTTTTTTGGAAAGTGATAAAAAAGTCATCCGGTATATCACTTTCAGAAACTGGATACACAACTACGTTAAGCGCTCTACAGCTCATTCATACTCAAATAAAATTCGCCCACTCGCCTTCCCCGTAATTAACGAAAAGGACAACTAAACAGTAATGAGTTTTACTAGAATCACATAAATAAATTGATTCTGTTAATGTAAACATCGTCAGGTAATTGGTACTTAGGTAAATTAGAAAATTAGGTGCTTTACGTTGATCTGGAGTAGATAAGGTGATATGGTGGTCGCCGAAGGTGTAAATTAGACCTGAAATGTGATGGTGTTTGTGTTTTTGTCCACTAGTAGATTGCCCGCGACTTTGTTCACGTTCAATAACTTTCTCTCGTCTTTGTCGGACTGCCTGTGTCATAGACTCATCGCAGTAACAGCGAGAGGTGCACAAGTCGAAGCTACATCAGCTTGAACTTGTCCGCGGGCTTGTCTAACTCTATATGCATGATATTTAGTAATTTATTTAGTTTAATTTATTTATTATTCATTTAACTAGTATTCATTTATTTATTTATATATTTATTTAGTGAAATATACAACGATTTATAACGAAAATCATATCGCGTAAAATTTTATAAATTGACCTTTGGGCGTATAGATATTATGGAAAAAGTACTGGATGTATATACACAAAATTTTGACGACCCAAATGGCGCAGCGGTAGTGAGGCTGACTTACGTTCTTAGGGTCCCGGGTTCGAATCCCGGTCGGAGCAAAATGTTTGTGTGATGAGCATGGACATTTGTTTCCGAGTCGTGGATGTTTATATGTATAATAAGTATGTATTTACAAACAAAAAAGTATCTATGTAGTATATCAACTATCTGGTGTCCACGACACAAGCCTCGTTGCTTAGTGTGGCACTAGATGGCGCTGTGTGTAATGTCCAGCGATATTTATTATTTATTTAAATTAATTGTTTATACTTTTGAATAAATTATCTATCCCTGTATGTTTTCCATTTTCATACTAAATTGTTTGAAAGAGAGTTTGTAAAGTGTATGTTTTTACATGGGTTTTTTACTTACATTTTTGGATATTACTAACCTGAAAATTTAAGCATTCGTCCTTCCTAGGTAGCTTCATGCTCATTTCTTGGAGGCTTAGCATGCCTTTTACCTGTAATTCATGTTATTTAAGTTTTTCTGTAGATTTTTATCTCTATTAAATCTTTGTTTACTTTTGTGATGTCAGTTGGTGACAACCCTAGTTTTATTTTTAATTTATTGCTGGAGCTAGTTGTAGGTTGTATAGGTAAATCACATCGACCTCATTATCTTTTCTTTTTATTGTGTTCTAAATTCTTCCAAATTATAAAATGTCAATCATCTGGAGTTGACAGGAGCCTGGTGATGTAATGGGCAGTCTATGTTGGGAGCTCAGAGCAGCTACACATCGTAAAAGCTTTATAAAAGTATACTTAGAGGGGCAGTTACCCTCTCCTTAAGTTTTTTTTTAAGTCGGCCTCTTCGTGCCGCACTCTCACCTTGAACACCTGGAAACCTGATGCTTGAGCTGCACGAGTCTGATATGAAGAATGATGTTCCTCGGCCCTCCTCTGAGGCTTGAGGATTGATGTTCCTCGGCCCTCCTCTGAGGCCTGAGGATTGATGTTCCTCGGCCCTCCTCTGCGGCTTGAGGATAGAAGTTCCTCAGCCCTCCTCCACGGTCTGAAGACGAATGTCCCTCGGCCCTCCTCTACGGCCTGAGGATTGATGTTCCTCGGCCCTCCTCCACGGTCTGAAGACGGATGTTCTTTAGCTATTCATTCCATCCTGCGCTCATCTTCAGTTCTATCCGCCGGCTTCACTGGCATTAGTGGTTAAGTAGCTCCAGCCTTAAGTTAGGATCTATAATAATAAATTCTTATAACTCTTCCCCTAGACTATTTCTTTTAATAGTGCTCTCCTCCAGACTGAAAGTTAGGTAGGTGAGTGCTCAGTGTGACCTTAGTTTTCTGGATCCTATCCAGGAAATTGTAACGTTGCAAGTTAAAATTAATGTTGAAATATTAAAGTTTCGACGCTCATAACTTCTAAACCATTTTTTTTTCCAATTCTGCTTCCATACAGGGCTAGATAATGCCAAGACCAGTTGATACAATTTTTAGTTTTGATCCTACACCGTCAAACAGACGAGTAATCACCATACTACGTTTGTATGGAAGAATGACCGACTTGTGTAACCTTAACTGTCACTTACGAGATATCTTCTTCAGTGATCATCAGTTATTTGAGCTCCCGATATTTCGACGCTGTTGCAACATGGACATCCGTCTTCAGACCGTGGAGGAGGGCCGAGGAACATCAAACTTCAGGCCGTAGACAAGGGCCGAGGGACATCCGTCTTCAGGCCGTGGAGGAGGGCCGAGGAACATCCGTCTTCAGGCCGTGGAGGAGGGCCGAGGAACATCAATCTTCATATCAGGCTCGTGCAGCCCAAGCATCAGGAATCAAGGTGTTCTGGGTGAAAATGCGGCACAGAGAGAGACCGACTTAAAACCTTCAGGAGAGGGAAACTGCCCTCTAAGTACACTTTTATAAAACTTTTCAGACTTGTGGCTGCTCTGAGCTCCCAACGTAGACTGCCCAATTCCACCACCAGGCTCCTGTCAACTCCAGATGATTGTCATCAATAAAAAGAAAAGATAATTAGGTCGATGTGATTTACCTATACGAACTACAACTAGCTCCAGCAATAAATTAAAAATAAAACTAGGGTTGTCACTAACTGACATTACAAAAGTAAACAGATTCAAGAGATAAAAAATCCACAGAAACACTTAAATAACATGAATTACAGATAAAAGGTATGCTAAGCCTCCAAAAAATGAGCATGAGGCTACCTAGGAAGGACGAAAAAAAAATGAAAAAAATTAAATGATTGATTGATTGATTTTTTTTTTTTTTTTATTGCTTAAATTTTCAGGTTAATAATATCAAAAAAATGTAAGTAAAAAACCATGTAAAAACATACACATTACAAGTAGCAGCCACGAAGTCTGGAGTTGTGCCCCGTTGATGACAATAGGCTTGCCCCCATTACATGAAACTTAAACATAAAAAATGTAGGTGTACTATTATTAAATGCCGCATAACGCTTTGGAGATTACAGGCGTAATGTTATGTTATGTTGTTATCCTAAAACAAAGAAGACGTGCTTACGGCCCTTAAGGTTCTAACCAGCTTGCACTACAAAGCGGTTGTTACGTCAGTCACTGCGGCCGAATAGTGCGAAATTAGTGTTTTTTTGCGATTTACAAAAAAACTATTGATTGGACTAAAAAAATAAAACACACAAGACCTGCTTTATAGTTAGTTCAGTTAGTATGCAAAGTTTCATGATCTAATTTGAAGTACTTTTTGAATACCAGTGGTTTATTGTTCGATTTGGAGGTAACTTTGGATTTTTTTTCTATCGAGAAAAGTTTATGAAATCGTGTTTTCGTCACACATAAGACTTAGCATTAATCCTCAACTTTACCATATATTTATTTCAAAATTATTGCTGCAGTATTTTAGGCGTAACGGAGGATCATGCTAAGCCATTTGAGGGATATATTGCCCTTAACGGGTGCAATAGATAAGTGGAAAGAACGCTGCAGGAATCTTTGGCTGAAAACACAGCTTTAATCTACCTTATTACCACTGAACGCCATGATTGAAAGCGCTTCAAGCAAGCCTAACAAACAGCTATAAACATAACCTAATCACATTAGCTCTAACTTAAACAGCTTTATAGCCATAAATCGTATTTTAAAACCTCCCGCTGGCTCTGCGCTCCTAGTACCCGTCGTCGACTCCAACTATTTCACGTTTAATGGACCAAATAACTGGCGTGATGGTCCAGCAGTGGACTACGTCCGGCGTTTTGAACATTTTTCGCGGGGATATTTCCGTTTTTAGCCTAAATTATTGTTATTGTTTTGTAGGACTATGCTTTATTAAGACTATGTCGTCCTGGTAGTTGGTTGATATTGTTAGGCTTGTTAAATGTTCTGTTACGGTTTGTCTGCCTAGTTTCACAAACTAACTATTAAAAACATGCATTTAAAATGTTTGTGAACAATTTCATAAATATGACTAAATACTGACTATCTTTAGTTATTTGTAAAGGTATCGATAATTGTAAGGCTCTTATTTCAGTATAGGCTTTTTTACTAGACAAGGTTTTGTCCGTGGCCTCACTCACGTTATGGTCGGAAATTATCCGACGGTGATAACCCTATGTTTATTGAAAAAGAAAAAATGTCCACTCGGGCATAATGCAGCTTGTAACAAATCTACTTGCTCCTATTAAAATAAAAGGATAAGCAGACTTGTTCAAATACAATTTTAATTTAGGAAAGATAAAAAATACAGCTAGTTATAAAAAACTACCTAGCACGCACTCAGTTTTAAAGTTTATGCACTTAGATGGTCAATCTCAAATCAGATTCCAGAGTAGACTTTTTAGCCGCCCGTCAGCTCGTTTCTCCCAAAGTAGTCTTCTTCTTTCAAATCTTAGTTTTCTTAGTGTGGCCATCATCTCAACTGACAAGTGTAGTCGGCCAGGACATATACATGAGTGCGTAAAAAATTTTATAATATAATTTAATATTAAGTTATTTAGTAAACAATCATAATAATCTACAAAATGTAATGGCTAAACACATATTGATAAAAATAATTTAAATTATACAAACCAAAAAGAGAAATCATAGAGCTAGACCATAGACTGAGCAGAAAGAGAATTAAAAAACTAACTGACAGTTTGACAATTTGACGCTTGACGTAAATATCACAACATGAAAATTATAATAATATTTTATTTCAGCTATTTCCAAGTTAAAGAATCGTATTTAAATCGATTTGCTGAGTGTAGATATATAAACAAATAAAATGCATGATAAATAGTATTATGAATGGTGAATATGAAGCGTAAGTATAGCATAATACTATATTTCCCCAACGACCCCGAGAAAATTTTTGGCCTAGAACAAAAATTTTGCTAAAGTTAAAGTATTACAGCATTCACAAAACTTACATAACTCATACAAACACACCGACATCTTACGAAGTTAGGTCAGGTAGGATTCACATTCAATGATCACTACTCAACCTGATAAATCAATAACTTTAAGGCTTATTTTAGGAGTTGTAATCCGCTCGCGTCTAAAACCACTAATGAGATGAAAATAGAAAGATTTTAACAAAGGCTTATTTTTAACGGAGTTGTCATCCGCTCCTAATCAACTTAAGTTGATATTTAGTTGACTTTTAGAGTCAATAGTTAACAAGGGCTTATTTTTATGGAGTTGTCATCCGCTCCAATCAACTTTTAGAGTCGATAGTTAACAAGGGCTTATTTTTATGGAGTTGTCATCCGCTCCAATCAACTTTTAGAGTCGATAGTTAACAAGGGCTTATTTTTATGGAGTTGTCATCCGCTCCAATCAAATTTTAGAGTCGATAGTTAGAAACAAGTTAGTCATATTAACTTGTAGAAAAGAAAAGAATAGATATAAGGAAAGATTAAAAATAATCTTTTAATGGTTTAACAAGTGATCAATGAATTAGAAAATAAATAAAGTTTTAATAAATCGAAAAGAACTCTATTATAGAAGAAGGAAGGAAGATAAAGATGAGTCATGAGTAAGTATATGAAAATAGCAAAATACTAGTGTAAGGATAGCAAAACAGTGTAAAAGAACATAAACTTGGAGTATATAGGATCTGAGTTCTGAAATAGGATTCTAAAGTAGCCTACTTGTAGTGGATGAAGGGATTCAAGTACCTATGGAGTTTAATAGAGAAGGAGGGAAAGAGGGGTCAGGTCAGAACCACAACACCGCAGACAGTAAACTCCAAGTAGACGTCAGGGCAGCTCCCGTTATACAGTAGTCGGTAAGCTCCGAGTTAAACGTCAAGGGCAGCAGTAAGTAAGCTCCGAGTAAACGTAAGGGCAGCTTCCGCAATACAGTAGCCGGTAAGCTCCGAGTAAAACGTCAAGAGAGTCTGAGTGTTGGACACGGTGCAAAAGTGTTTAAAAATTTAAGAGTAAGACATTAAAGTCTAAAGAGGATCGATTTAATGATAATACAAGAAAAGAAAATTAAAAATCGTAAACCAAGAAAAACTTATTTGTTTTGGTGGTAAAATTCGGAACTAAAGCATAAAGTGTAGTACACATGATTGCCACCTTAAAGTTTGTTATACTTTAGTACCTATTTTTGCCACCGCGCAAAAAAGACTAGTACTCCATGCCCATAATACTCCATGGCCTGTTACCTAGCAACCAATGACAAATAACAAGTTGAAAAATATTTTGAGAGCCCACGATGCTAAACTTACTTCGGTATGATTTCCAGATGAAATATGAATAAATATATATAATAAGTGTGTAGGAGAATAGTGAAGTATTTGTAATAGGAGTTAGGTACGTAGATGTATAGGTTTGTAAAAACGTCCACAGGATATTCTCAAATAGTACGTCGTAGAGTAAGCCAAACCCCAATTTGTAAATGACCACGAATGGTTTTAAGAACACTCACAAGCGAAGACTGAGTACGATTACCAGTAGGTAAATGCAGTGTTGTGCAAGTATGTGGGGTGCAGTGTAATGATGTATTGGTAGAGAGTTATGTGTAGGAGGAAACGTCGTAAAGTAAGCCAGTCTCCAAACTTGGTAGTACTCACAAGTGGGTTAACACTCCCAAGTGGCCGAAAGGGTGCCAATTATCTTTCAATAACGGTATATGTGTAGGGGTGAAGAATACCTAGATGATGTTTAGTTGTAGAAGAGTTGAGTCGAATAGAAGAGTCTTTAACAGGAGAGCTGAAGAAGAAAAATAAGTTAAGTTAATATTAAAAAGAGTAGGTAAGCCAAATAAGAAGTCCAAAAAGAAATACTAGGGCTAGATTTTTTAGAATTTTGAAAATAAATGAGTGGGTTCGAGTTGATTTTACGGTGGGCGCCAATTTGTAACAAATCTACTTGCTCCTATTAAAATAAAAGGATAAGCAGACTTGTTCAAATACAATTTTAATTTAGGAAAGATAAAAAATACAGCTAGTTATAAAAAACTACCTAGCACGCACTCAGTTTTAAAGTTTATGCACTTAGATGGTCAATAATGAGTTTACCACACTGTAAGAACGGGAACAGGCGTCAGGGTAGCAGGTCGATACCGGAGTAACCTTGAAGTTGTGCTCTGTAGCAGTAGAAACGGCGGCAGCGCAGATCTCAGAGTTCACTAGGACAGCTCAGCAGCAAGACAGTGCAGAACTCAGGGCCAGACGTAGGACAGCCCTGCGAGACCAGTAGACGGACAGGCACGTAGTGGGAGTGGGGTACGTGGGAGTAGAAGTCCCAGGAGAAACTTTCGTTGGATCCCCTGGACAGTTTAAGAATCTCACCGCCAAAACCAAGCTGCTCTCTGATACCCTCAAATCAGATTCCAGAGTAGACTTTTTAGCCGCCCGTCAGCTCGTTTCTCCCAAAGTAGTCTTCTTCTTTCAAATCTTAGTTTTCTTAGTGTGGCCATCATCTCAACTGACAAGTGTAGTCGGCCAGGACATATACATGAGTGCGTAAAAAATTTTATAATATAATTTAATATTAAGTTATTTAGTAAACAATCATAATAATCTACAAAATGTAATGGCTAAACACATATTGATAAAAATAATTTAAATTATACAAACCAAAAAGAGAAATCATAGAGCTAGACCATAGACTGAGCAGAAAGAGAATTAAAAAACTAACTGACAGTTTGACAATTTGACGCTTGACGTAAATATCACAACATGAAAATTATAATAATATTTTATTTCAGCTATTTCCAAGTTAAAGAATCGTATTTAAATCGATTTGCTGAGTGTAGATATATAAACAAATAAAATGCATGATAAATAGTATTATGAATGGTGAATATGAAGCGTAAGTATAGCATAATACTATAAGCTTCCCCATTAGTAAAAGAATTTTCGGAATCCGATCAGTAATTCCAGTATTATATATTATATCATCATTGATTAAAACCATCCAATCTAATAATGTCATTTAATCAATAAACTTTACCTGTCAGAATAGATTTAGAAAAAAGCTAAAAACTGGGCCAAACGAAAAAAAGTTATAGTAGATTTGTTTCATTTTCCTATGATTTCCTCTACCAGAAACATTCCCAAAATGACCGCACAAACAAATACACTGAAATTAAGCAACAATTTAAAAACGTACACGCATCTATTACTCCCTGACCGCTTCTAAATCGCGCTGTACATTGCGCGCTAGGTTAGGTAGGCCGCATCGAATTCATCACTCGCGCGGCAATGAAAAACGTTTGGTTGCGCGACGCGGCGCCGCGACAACTAACGGCCGTGTCGCTTTGACGCTCGTGCGACAAGTCGTGACGGCGTACGGTTGGCACAAAATGTTGGTATGATAGTACATAAAAAGCTTAAGGCTTTTTTGTAAATTACGAATAGAGTGACGTGGCGTTTCTATAAACGGATTGATACATTTACTGAAGCAGTTATCCCTCTAATTAAGCAAATACCTCTAATTCCAACTAAACATGATAGGATATTTCTTATTCCAGCTATATTTTGCACATATTTGAAAGCTTTGTAATGATGAAGATACGTTCTCAAAACTAAATATACTCTCCACTGGATGGATACTAGTATCGTCTTATTTATTTATGACAGGCCATATCATATCGGCCAAATCGTATCAAAAACGAAAATAGTCGAAAACTTACACAAATGTCAAAAAATCATACCTTTTCATCAATAAATCTGCTAACGCTACCCCAGTGGTACGTTCAACAACAATGATCGCTTTCCACACAGACTACTGAAAAATTTGTCCAACAGGCGATGTCGCGCGCACACATATATCTTGTGCAGTACCACAATCCATGCTCGTTGTACTAGGCTATCATATAATACAAGAGAGTTTATTGTCCAACAGCATCAAATGCCTCTTGACTTGACATAGAAAAGAATACAAGCATTGATCCAGGGCTTGGTAATTGCATGACGGTGATTTTGAATTATGAGATCGGATTGATAGTATTGAAAAGTTAAAATCTGTAAGACGAGAATTTTAAACGTGTGATGATTATCAGAAAGATAAGTTGTGGGAGGGAATCATCAGTATTTAAGAGGAAGATAGCACTAGGGTGACAGAAAAGCTAAGAAGTAGCCAATTTTTATTGTATGGACAGAATGAATATGATGGATGGCTGTAACAAAAGAGGCAGACCAGAAATAAGATGGATAGATCTTGTGAAAGATGAGCTTGCTAGATTCCTAGACAGGTGGATTATGATGGCTGTTTATTGGTCCAGCTTAATAACCTGATTGAAATAATGCTTTGAACTGTATTCTAGAACGGACTGGTTTCCACAACTCCATATCCAAAGCGCAAATTTTGTTTAGCCTTCATTAGAGATGCGAATGACAATGTTCCAAACCGATAGAACCTGGACTAGATTGCTAGGTAAACGCATCAGGAGAGCCAATATTGCCAGAGACAGATGCTTTAGGCCCAGCACACACCGCTGGAAGCGCAGCGGAGCGCATTTGAAGACAACAATTTAATATAAACCTTAACTACCTTGATAAACGGTCATTAGAAGAATAAATTCGCACGCGGTACAAGAGCATGCGCGCGACCGTATATCAAGGTGGTTAAGGTTTATATTAAATTGTTGTCTTAGAATGCGTTCCGCTGCGCCTCTAGTGGTGTGCGCTGGGCCTTAGCCGTAGTAGTAGAAGAAATTGCACTGTGGATGATAAAGACCGCCTAGTAAAAGGAATTACTACTACCAGGATCCCATAACGCTACAGAGATAGATTTGTCTCTTAGACGAAGACACAAGTGGATCCAATTCAGCCTAGTAAATTGCATCAGTTGAACTAGGAGCACAGGAATGCAGAGTTATGCCGTTTACAGCTCTTGAGTAGTATGTGGTAAATACCAAGGAATGATTCTACCAGGCACACAGACGGACGAAGAGATTGGTGAAATGGCACATCTATAAAGACTAGGGATGATTGTGTAATTTAAATGATGAAACAATCCTAGACAAATGACATTCGCTTTCAAAGATTTTCACGAGGATTGACACAGCTTTTCGGAACCTTACGTCAATCCTATACTTTTTGAGTTTCCATATCTATCCACTGATGGAATGTCACTTTGCCTAGACTATAACATATCACATCATCACGCCTGTGGCCCCTGAAGGGTAAGGTAGAGGTGTGCTACCTAACAGTACACCCACATTTCGCCGTACGTTGTCAAGTCGTAAGTCTCATGTTGTAGAGGTCGAGCCTATTGCCATCAACCGGGCACAAATCCAGACTCCGTAGCTACTACTGAGAAATTCCTGATGGAAAAAACCCAATATTTTTCCCACTTTGCCCGACCCGGGAATCGAACCCAGGACCTTATGCTCAGTAGTCCCAGTTGCAACCATTAGACGAGACAGTCAAAGCAAGGCAAGTCAAGTCAAGCAGGTAGTCGAGGCAGTATGTTTGCCTAGATATAATAGGCTAGTTTCCACCATCAATAATTTACAAATCTATTTAGTCCGTCAGTTAGAGTATTGGAAAATAATGGACACGTATTTTTTGTTTTTGTAAATCAATGAATATTGACAAAGATAAAATTCATCAAAACTCGGGAGCGCAAGTGACGTCACAACGCACTAAAAATTATATCACGGCGTGACGTATTGAGAATTTTATAAGCGTCGTATCTTCGTCAATTTTGGTTTACGTAACAAAAGAAAAAATACGTGTCAAATATTTTTTGATAATCTAACTGACGGACTAATTAGATTTTTTCAGGACACAAGCCTATTATGTTAAAAATGTAAATGACACTATACATGGTTATAAATTGAGACTGGATTATTTATGCAAAATCATACCTACTTGCATATGCATTCGCATATTGTGCTGTTTTTTGAAGATAGTGCATATTTTAGCTATAATCAGGATATCTTACATATTTGGGCATGTTTCCTTTAATCTATCTGCTCCTAACTGGAAAAATGCAAATATGCACTTAAATTAAAATAGTGCTCATTGAAGTAGATCGATTGGTTTCAAGTTATAAAAATATTTTAATTTAATAGAAAACTCAATCGTACTACAAATAATACAAATACATAATTAGGAACCAAATACGATTTTCAAAAATCGGACTAGTAGTTTTGGAGAAAAATGGCAAGTTATATCTGCACAAAAAAGGCTTACTGCAGCGCCCCCTGGTGAGTTGTCAACGTAACACCTATCTAAGAACATGCACCAATCAAGCTGGAACCCATAACTGAAAACTGTATCAAAATCGGACTAGCAGTTTTGGAGAAAAATGGCAACATATATTTGCACAAACAAACATCCTCTCACCCCAAACGCATACACCGACTCCGTTCCGTCGTGAGTAATAAAAAAATCTAGTCGAAAATGCAGTACAAGTAAAGCAGCATTTGTAATTATTTGTTGCAGATTTTTGCACATTTGTTGCATATTTTGAGCATTTATGGTGCATATTTCGACGATTTTATGTTGCATATACCTAATCCGGTCTCTATAAAAAACAGCCAACCGTGATGAACTGATAACAAACCCAATTTAATTCAATTAGCTAACCCTATAAAAACTTAGAAACAACTTCTATAGTTGACACGACAAAATACAAAGTATTCCATACACACAAAGATATTTCTTCATTCTCGATGCGACTCACAAATGGGGCGGTTCGCTTTCATCCAGATTATTCAATTATGTCGCATTCATTATAGTGCACATCAGAAATGTTAAAAAGGTTGTAACGTTACATTTTCCTGGATAGGATCCACAAAACTGTAAGGTCACTCTGAGCACTCACCTACCTAACTGACAAATGACTGACAATTATGATAATTAGTAATTATTATTATTATTATAATTATTAATAACACTGACTACATAACTGACTACTAACAAATGCTTAAATTTTCAGGTTAATAATATCCAAAAATGTAAGTAAAAAACATGTAAATGACATACACATTACAAGGTACATAAAAGGATTGCAATTTCTTTATTACCCTCATTCCGATTCCAGTGACGGCGTTGTCAATATAAGAAACGTAAGATAGATGCCACTTCACGACCTTAAACTAACGAATTTTGTACTTTTATCATAAGAACCATTGAATTTTTCTTCAATTTTGAGCTTTAGGAACGGTAGCCTAGACTCAAAATTGTATAAGACTACACGTAGCAAACCCCAGCAATGTTCTCCAAATTTAAAAATTACAAACGACAACAAAATATAACACTTAACTCTACAGTAATAAAACCCAAAATGTTTCGAATCAGAATTAGAAATACAGCATTTCCGAACTGGCACGAATCCGATTGTTTACATCGATCGTCTGTTTCTTTCGCTCTCGTTGTTAATCATATGTTTTGTCTCGCTCGTTCGGATACGTGACTGAACATTTAGATGTTCGCTTGTGCACAGATAATGGCTGGTAGGTTTGACAATAACATTAGTTCGGATACGAACCGCTTTGATTGGATTATTGAAAGATATCGACGTGCCTGTGATTTATGATCGCCTGGTCAAATGTAAGTTGTCCGGAGTCTTTGGTGGTATATAAATTAGCACCTAGCACTTGTGTAACATGAATCATTTTGTTTGCTGATGACATAAAAGATAAAAATATAACTATTTCATTAACAATTTTATTTAGTTAAAACTAAATATTTCAACTACATACTAGATTTAGGCAACCAAAATAAGTATTCCATCGTTCAACCATCAAAAGTGGCAAATGGCAATCACTTTAAAGGCATTACGTATTCCTACATTAATCTCTGAAGATTGGCAAAGAGAGTTGTTTCGATACTTAATGTCAAATCCTATACGTTTTTGGTTCTTCCATCTTCGTTATCGCTGATCGAATGTGTAGACCCTCTGGTTCAAAATATTGCATGCTATCCCAGTCCATTCCTCCACTTCTTTTATTCTTTTTCGTGTTGGTTAACGCCTAACCTGGTGTCAGTTCTTTTGTCGCCCATGAGCCTCTGACTTGGCTTTTCATACCGTCGAGAAATATCTCTCAACATGCTGGTTTCCTCACGATGTTTTCCTTCACCGAAGCAAGGGATAATTATACAATACACCATGAATCCGAAAAAATTATTGCGTGTATCGGGTTCGAATTAAAAGGAGAGTGGTGAGATTGCATGTTTCTATGCATATGCATTCGGGACCCAGTGATATGTGTGGCGTACATTGTGGAAACTTAAGAATAGTTAAAGAACGATATAGGACTAACAAAAAAAAGCTAATGGAAAGTAGGTTAGAGAAGTTAAGAGAAAAAAGATATGAAAGGTAGAAGATTATAACCTAACTTAAGGTACGGGCTTATTGGTTAATAAGCCATTCTACTACTAAAGTAGAAGGGCATAGAATAGCATTTATCCGTATTCCACGTAGCCGTTGAACACAAACAAACAATGGAATGATCCACAGACTATGTCCACAGATGAATTTGACACTGTCGTTCCATTTCTCAGTTGTAAGAAGGTAAATGTCAAACGTTGCGTTCGGAAACTGCACGATGACTTATTTTTATATAATTTAAAATCATTCGTAACTTTTAATTCCCATCACCTAGTAACTATTTTTTTTTTAAAAGAACCCTGATAAACTTTACTATAATTAATACAAATAGACCGTGAACGGCGCTCCATTGATTTTTAAATTACGTGGGTCCAGCCTCACCATTCTCCCTTGAGACGTATGACTTGACGGTTCGACGGTCACCATCACCGGCTATCACTGATGACTGTTCCACTGTCACATGTTCACTTGTTTGCCAGTCTATTGTAAAAGAAGTAGCTTATTGAAACATCTTTAATAGTGAGTTTAAAACAAGACCCTCAACTGAAGTTAGTCATCGTTACAGAAGAAACAGAGTAGTCAGCAAAGAATCTATAACAAGCTAACTTCTGACAGATTACACTTGGCACAGAAAATGGATGCCTTTGGAGCTGCTAGTGATATCACTCCTATCCTGTTGTCATTTTGTCAATTCTGAACCTACAAATACAAAAGTGATTAAATTCAGTGGATTGCTTTTATCTTCCACAAAAATTAAAAGTCATGTTCCACAATCTTACACCTCTCACACTCATTCACGCACACCTCCATCACACACAAAGAGAGGACTGGACACACCTATAATGTTACCTCCTAAACTTTGTAATCTTTTTGCTTTTTTTTTCTTCCAAATTTTATTGTGAGACGTACATTTATACATGGGATCATTCTAATAGTATAATCAAAATAATTAAATTGTAACCCAGGGGGATCGGCGTTGAGGGCTGAAATACAGGCTCTGCCTAGTTCGGCCCCAAATGCTAATACTTTTGTGTACATTAAGTTTAGATTAAGTATCTATTTGTAAAAAATGTAAGTAGGTACATAAATTTGTGAAATAAATATTAGGTACTTACTTATTACTTATTTATTAGGTACTTACTTTATTAGCTCTATTTTATTACATGGGATTCTGAGGAGCTCGTGGTTTAATAATAAGAGCCACTCGAGTCGATCTTCAGGTTAAGCCGCGCTTGCCTGGGTCGGTCTGTGTATGGGTGGCCACCCTTACATACCGAGTTTCCTCCGTGCCTCTGAAAGCACGTTAAGCTGTTGGTCCCAGCTGTCATTTGTAGATCTTTGACAGTCGTTACAGGTAGTCAGTGGCCTGAAAGTCTGACAACCAGTCTTACCAAAGGGTATGGCCAGTACGTACTGTGGATGTCAGATAGGCAGTCGCTCCATGTAAAATACTGGTATTCAGCTGCATCCGGTTAGACTGGAACGTCACCCAAACATAGTTGGCAAAAGGGTAGGCAGATGATGATGACATAGCACCTAAACGTAGATAACGGGCGATTTGAAAGATGCATTTTCATTTCAATTAGACTGATGCAATGGATTTATCTCTAAAACTGTTACCATAGTTTTAAAAACTATGCTGTTCTTATGATTTTCAATTGCATTACAACTTTATAATCCAGCTTGCAACAACATTTAAGTATATGTCAAATCCGGTGCAAAAATAGTCCACCATTTTTCCAAAGTCTGAATCGAGCCTTCCCCCAACGCTAAACAGTTACGTTTGCGACTAATATAGGTACCAGTCCGACGATGCAGTGATTTACCACCGTGTTCTTTATTAATCATCAAAATGACCGAATTCGCCGTGTGGTCTCCGGCAGAGTAGAATAGAACCAACCCATTACACTCACGGGTGTCGTATAAGGCGACTAATGTCTGAGGCAGAACACCTTGCGCCTCCGTAGACCAGAGAATGGGCAGCAGCGTTTTCTGTTGGTCTTTCATCACTGCGATGTCCAATCCGCCTGCCAAGCGTGGAGAGGCTTATGTCCAGCAGTGGACGTTATGGGCTGTTGTTGTTGTTGTTGTTGACCGAAGCAAGGGAAATCTGCTAAGGAAGAGAAACATAGATGTCTCCGCCCTAGACAGTAAGTGTGGTGTTGTTCCACAAACGATAGGGCACTTAATATCGTGTCCTGCATATCCTGTTGCCCGCTCGCTACATGAACTGATGGACGCTACTGAAGACGTCAAACTCTTAGCCAACTTCTGGGGTGACTGAAGTATTATATTATCTGTGGCTGACTCAATTTTGACAGCCATTGGTACACTGCGAAGATAATCATCTTCAACGATACACATCCTAATTAATATAATGTGAAAGTGAGTTTATTCGTATATTGTTATAACGGCTGAATGGATGTGGATGTAATTTAGCACAGGAATGTACCATGGTCTAGCACATAAGATACTTTTATACTGGTAGTTCGTAATGGGATAATTTTCGACATCCATGCGGGTGAAACCGAGGAAAGGCTAGTTTAAGGGGATTACCTCGCTCAAATCCTGAAAATACCGTGGGTTTAAAGAAGTTTGTAGATGAATCCTTTTGTGCGTTTTCAATATAAAAAATATATTTTAAACTAAAGGTAATCGCAAAAGCATTGTATTGTTTAAAATTTTAATAAACTTCCTCAAATTTTATCAAAAAATCGTAACAAATAGGTCCTTTTTCAACCTAAATTGAAAATTTTCTCTGATAACGGCTCAATAACTCGGCAAGAATTTTATACCAAAAAATACGTAATGACGTATTTAACAATGTGTATTGATTTTTTTCTCTTATTTCTTTTAATATTTTAAAATATTTCATAAAAATCCGAAATTTCGCGAAAAGCACTACGTCACTCCCGCATTCGTCCCTCTCTCTCTCGTCGTTTCGTCGTAAGTTAGTACGGGGCAGCATGCTCAAGGTCATTGGGCAATGTAATGCCCTTAAATATACTTACGTCAACGGGACAACGTCAAAAAAACGTAATCTACTTGCGAACGCCAAAAGGTTGGTGTCAGTACAACTCACTGACGTATAAATCCTATGGACTTGGCATACCTACAAGAAAAACGTGGACATACCTACAATATAGAGGGAAAATAAAATGGCGGCTAATAGGGTAGCCCATATCGATATTTATCTACAATCGATGTTAGATAAAAGATTGTGAGAATGTTTTCACGTCGTCACGGGTTCAATATCAACGGATAAGTATTTTTAATACACTTTTCTTAGCTTCACTTGTTTATAACTAACAATATACTATGTAAGCAAATCCTAAAAGTTATTTTTGACCCACTTCTCGGTTTTTGATTAGGCTAACATTTTGCATGTTTAGTTTGGATGATATTGCTGCCGATTCTCTGGTTCAGTAACTAATCTAAAATTAGAGAATCGCCATTTTTTACTAAAAGGGCAGTGTATGTGTTTATGCCTTGCGCTTCATCGTGTTTTTAGTCGACATCGACAATATTAGTTCAATTAAATGTGACAGCTCTAATTTACGTCCGTCTCTTTCCCGTTTTATTAGAGAGAAAAAGATAGCAATAGCCAAACAGCGGGAAAATAAAATGGCGACCCGGCCGCAAATAGGTATTTCAATGACGCTAGGAATGAAGGTTTGCTATTACAGTAACTGTCAAAAACACTGTTAACCTTTTTCACATATGCAAAATTCTAAAAGTTAAAAAGAGATAACAGTATTTTTATGATTTCGGTGTCGATATGCCTCATATTTGTATAACTGTATTTTCTATAGTCAAACATTTCAAGTCCATATGATTTATACGTCAGTGGTACAACTGTCATTTGTGAAACCTGACAATTATGATATTTTGCTTTACGACGTCACTGAGACACGGGATTTTCTATGACATTATTTTCTTCTGGAAGATGTAGTGAAGAAAGTTCTGACTATGAATGTGTATGGCTTTAAGACCAAAGAAACGATAGACTGTATGCAAGATGATTTTATGGCTAAAAAGGGGATGAATTACTACTCAAATGACGAAGTAGACAAGTATGGAAGAAGGTATGTTGCGCCAACCCCAAATAAAATTAATAAGAGCAGGAGATTTGATAAATTGAAAAAAAAATAAAGTACATGAATTTTTGTCCGACATATTCGTGATGAGTTAGTGCCAAACTGTTTTTTATGTTTTGATGCATAATGTAACTCTTTCAATTAAAGGTAACTGTGGAATACTGCTGATCTTGAATACAACGTGTAACTAACAGGGTATAAATGTTGTAAAAAGACTCTTAACGAAGCGGAAAGGCACTTGTTCTCCCCGTCATTGCGATAATTTTTTTGTTCTACACCATACTTGGGAACCTTCTAGTTACGGAGATATTGGGAGTCAAAGTTCCAACTTTTTGACAAGTTTTTTTTTTTTTTTAATACAAGTTTTTAATGTAAGATTTTTACTTTAAACACCTCCACGTCCCACGTACTATTCAATCCATCCACCAGCACAATGTTTTGATTGCGTTACATTGAGTTCTACCACAAAACATGATTTTTCACCCCAAAAAAAGTCGTTTCCCCGCAATATTTTTTGCGTAAAGTTACTTAGTTTGATGTACAGAATGCTTGGTTGACAGCTTCGTGAAGAGGTCTTTTACACCTTGTATAATTATATCACTTAGGTCTAAGATTCAATCCTAAGCAAACTAAATTGTTTTAAACTATTGTATGCCGAACATGGTAGAGCAGTGCAAACGCACACACAAATAACCTGATAACAACTGTGTAACCACTGTCTCACGATAAACATCTTTGACTTTGACTTTGATAAGCCTGTCCATAGTATCTAAAACCTCTTTGTCATCAAAGTCCTAAGTCTATATGCAACTGCAAACGCTCACTTATGAGTTAGTAGTGAATACGGCGCGTTACTGACTACCAGCCCACACTGGAGTCGACTTTAAGTACGCTTCCTTCATTTCGGAATGCCCTCTCACAATGATTGTAGCAATTTTCCGGGGCATCCGTCGTGAGAGGCCGCGGGGGCGAAACGAGAGGAGCTAGCGTGCGATACAGTTTCCTCACCTTAAATAATGATATATTTCGAGACGCATCTTTCTTGAGTTGTCTCTAAAAATATTTGAGTTGGTGCTTAGCTATCAAACATTTAAAAAACATAATTATGTTTGAAAATGCTACTAATTCATCAATGTAATGTGCTTAGGGTACTTGATATAGGCAAAAGTGTGAGTCTTTTCAAACCCTGTTCAGCATTCTGTTAGCTAGAACTGAACTAGGGGCATAGTTAATGTCCATTCGATGAATTAACTGGTGCGTATCGTCATTCGACACTAGACTGATCCTCAAGTTTTGACGCGAAATTCATGTCAACCGAGCAGATAATGTATTGTATTTTTGTACATTAATTTATTTATTTGTTCACAAATACACATTATTTTAGAGAAACTCTTATCTAAATAATAACGTGAATGGGTGACCATCCATTACATACTGAGTTTCTTTGGTCTCGCGAAAAGCACATCAAGCCATTGCGCGTTGGTCCCGGCTGTCATTTGTAGATATTTGAAAGTCGGATCGTTACAGGTTGTCAGTGGCCAGATAGGTAGTCGCTCCATGTAAATACTGGTATTCAGCTGCATCCGGTTAGACTGAAATCCGACCCCAACATAGTTAGGAAAAGGCTAGGCAGATGATGATGTTCTGGAATACAAAACGTTTTCAAATTATTATGAGTTCACTGATATTTTGTGCAATTTTAATAATTAAACCTTAGTGGAGTACCTTACTATACTAAATACATGAGAAATCTTTCTACCCGCCATCTCTCTGCCTACAAAGGGGGCGGCGGGCGGGCGAGGGTGGCGCCGCGGGGCGGGGGCGTCAGTGACGTCGCTTGAGCGTGTGAAAATTACATTCCAGGAGTGCCTCGCATATCTATCACTTGCAAATTTAACTTTAGTTTCAGAACGGCGGTAGTGTGCGGATTCCGTTCTATGTATTCCTGCTATGTAGTATGTACTGAGTCTCCAGGGATGCAGGAATGGAGTCTTAGGACTGTGGTTTTGGAGACTGCATTATAATTTCAAACATTATGGGAAATTTTCTTGTAGGTCCAGAGAAATTCTTGAAAGAAGATTATGCTGAGGTATCATGTTAGGTCAGGGTACAGGAAATTACAAAAATAACGTATGGGAAAATGCAATTGGTTCTTATGATATCATATAGATTTTGGCCGTGGTTGCCCAAGTGGAGGTCGAAAATTATCCTATGGAATCGTGCCATAGGGATGATCACTGACTAAAAAAAATATGATTCTGTTTAGTCCGACAGATAAATTATCGAAAAATATTGGAAACGTGGTTTTTGTTTTATCAAATTAATAAAAATTGACGAAGATAAAACGTGCCAAAGATCATGAGTGAGGCTTGTGATGTCACATTTGAGTAATAAATGTACTCATGTCACGAGTTTACAACGCACTGTATCGTCTTCATTTTTCAACCGACTTCCAAAAAGAGGAGGTTCTCAATTCGACTGTTTTTTTTTGTGTTTGTTACCTAACCGATTTTGATAATTACTTTTTAATTTGAAAGCTGAACAAAAAGAGAAAAATAACTTTAGCTTCAGAAGTCGGTGGCAAAAAAAAACTAAATCAAACAAACAAGTCACCAACTTCTGAAGCTTAAGTTATTTTTCTCTTTTTTGTGTTTTTTGAAGTCGGTTTTATTTTTATTTGTTTACATGTAAAAATAAAAAATGTGTCCAATATTTTTTGGAAATCTATCTGACGGATTAATTAGTTTTTTTTTGTCATCTACCCTATTGCGATAAAAAAACATCATCAAGTCTTACTGTGTGCCACATCAAAGTCCTGTCACCCCTGTAAAATGGTCTTCTTTGTTTTTAAGACTTGTCTATATAAATGGTGTTACGTAATAATGAGTATTCAGTCAATCTATGACAAGCAAATATAACATACAGATAGATGAGATGAGGCAAACACACAAAGAGGCAGATCGACAGACAGACAGACACTTTCATATTTATAATATTACTTTGGAAGTATGGATGAGCTTAACGTTACTGGCTACAAGCTTAGGCACTTAGACAACAAGCCATTGCAATTCACACACTACGCGGTGGCCAGTTATTTGATATTGCGAAAGCAAAACCAACCAGGCTACCAGGCTATCATGACATTATTGGAACTATGAGCACATTCAACTGCACTTTTGTCAAAATCAGCGTCGGGCATGCAATCAGAAACGCATTACCGTCTATGCTTGCCTAGTACATGCGGTGGTGCAATGTGGCGTACATACTTAAAATTCTATTAATAACATATACATAGGACATAACGACTGGACTCTTGAAGGGGATAGGCAGAGGTGCATACGCGCATAGTGTGCATTCATTAATAGGCTAGTTTCCACCATCAATAAATTGCAAATCTGTTTAGTCCGTCAGTTAGAGTATTGGAAAATAATAGACTCGTATTTTTTGTTTTTGTAAATCAATGAATACTTATTGACATAGATCACACACGCATCAAAACTCGAGAGTCCGCTCGTGACGTCACAACGCACTAAAATTATAGCACGGCGTGACGTATTGAGAATTTTAAAAGCGTCCTATCTTCGTCACTTTTGGTTTACGTAACAAAAGAAAAAAACGTGTCAAATATTTTTTGATAATCTAACTGACGGACTAATTAGATTTTTTCAGGACACAAGCCTATTCTATTATAAGTCTCATTATAACAGGGTATGGACTTGTAGCCACTAACAGAGCTATTCAGGATGGGATCCTACTAAAAATTCCCTAAAATGAAAATCCAATTACAATCCTTGCGATATTTAAGTAAGATAATTATACAAATAAAAATATATATTTCCAGTCGATGCTTGTGACCGAAATTTATATACTGGAATGAGGGATTTTCTTTTTACACTCTTCCCTAGTCGCTGGATACATGGCACTGATCTTGGAGAGTTACTGCAAGGAACGGAACGTAAAAAACTGATTTTAACAAAACGCGAGAAAACTAGGTTATATTCGGAAGCTTAAGCAAACGAAAGTGTCAGTCAACGAGCGTACGTGACGTGACGCAATGTTTTTTTTCCAAGCGTTTTGACTTTGTCAGAGTAACGTAGTCAGTTCAACGCCATCTACAGAGTCCTTGGAAACTATGTTTTTTTTTTTGTAATACCTCAAAATGAAAACCTCTCAAGAAACTAAGTAACATTGTCATTCGGAACAAACGATACAGGGCCTCTACTCTCTAACGTCCGTCCGTCCATCCGTCTCTATCTGTCTTTCTCACTCGCACTCATCTGGAGACGTGCGCGAGAGAGACGGATAGAGACGGACGGACGGACGGACGTTAGAGAGTAGGGGCCCTGTATCGTTTGTTCCATAAATCATAATAGGCAACGAAAGGAAGAAAAATAGTTCATACTTTTTCTTTATAATAAGAAACAAACAAACCAAATAAAAGTTCGTAAAAATGTATTATACAATGTAACGTACGTTTTCAATTGCATAACATCAAAGAAAGAAAGAAAGAAAAGTATTTATTGAACTTACACAGGACATACTAGAAACAAAAGATATAATAGACATGACAAATAATAATAATCCAAAAATAATGACAAATAATCCAAAAATTAGTTTTCCTGGCAAAATCCCTACCCCAGCAATAAATTTCCTGATATTTCGAAAAAAACTATATTTTACTTAGACTTGAAGCCAGGTTCTTGAGCTCAGCCGTCGCGCTTGTGAACTTTAGACCAACAATCATTTGCATGTTGATTTAATTTATAATACCTACTGTATGTTTACTAACGTCCATTTTTAGATACGCAATCTCCCATACACAAAATGACCATACTTCATAATTAAGTGATCGGAGTAGAAGCATATGGCATACTTAGCTAGTTTTTTTTTTCTTTTATCCACATCTTAGAAAAAAATTGGTCTATCATCAAAAAACGCTACAAATTTTAAGTAAACTTTTCACATTAGAACAAAGAAATCGATTTATTTAAATTGAAAAATTATGGCGTATGATTTGAATTTCGATTATTTTTTTTCGCAAAAAAAAACTAAGTATGCCATTTGCTTCTACTCCGTTCACCTTATTATATCCATTTTTTTGGAAAGTGATAAAAAAGTCACCTGTATAATACTTACATGTATGGTGTAGAACAAAATAATGATCGCAATGACAGGGAGAACAAGTGCCTTTCGGCTTCGTTGAGAAGTGTTTTACACCCTCTATATCCTCATCATCATTCTCTTGCCGACAGACAAATGCTGCGCCGACCACGAATGAATTGGGATAACCAAATAATTCGTGGTCGGCGCAGCATTTGTCTTCTCTTCTTCTCCCACACCTCTCTATCACTCGTCATCTCATCAGACAGCTCCTCTCTCACCATATCATCCTTCACACAGTCCATCCATTGTTTCTTTGGTCTTCCTCTACTCTTATACCCATCCACATTCATACTCAAAACTTTCCTCACGACATTTTCCTCATTCCTCCGCATCAAATTCCACGACAACCGTAATATATCCTAAACTACACAAATAACTTACAATTAATATTAGAATACCTATCAAAAACTCCGGCCCATGTAAGTAAAACTTTAACCAACGACACAAACTCTGCTCCGTGTTGCTCAATACAAGTTTAAAAAGTTTGAATATTTAAATTATACGGAAACCGTGTCCCCTGGGTATGTACTGGCAACTGAACAAAATCACTGTAAATAATATAACATTGTGGTAGACTTTAAAATCTGTTTTTAAGACTTCTTTTCGTAGGTGTGACGTATTTCGGGAGAAATCGAAAGAATTTGTGAGGCTGGTTACTTGTTGTAGCGGCGACCTCTCGCGTCCGGCCCTGGTTCAATCCATGGTCCGGAGCGAGACGGAATGGGAAGCCTTCACCTTCTTCAGAAGCAGTTATGCTTGCGAAGGAGGTGGCGGAACGTGAGAGGGAGAGAACCTCACGTCCCAACCGCCGCGGGAGACGCACCACGCGCGGCCACCGTAGGCGCGGGCCTGTGGACGGCGAGCTATGTGCTAGCTCACCGTCCGTCCATCATATAACGACAGGCCGTGTCGACGGCGCGTTCGTGTACCACGCGCGCCTCAAAGAGATGTCAGCAGAAAGGAAGGGCCGATGCCTGCCGGAGTTGCGGGACTGTTCGAAAGAGATACCGTGGACCCGGAACGCAAAGAGTGAAGAAGGAACATGGATGGGTTTTACAAGTCTGACACTCCCTCCCGCTCCGCTCTGAGCGGGAGGAGTCATTTGATGATTTCCCATCCGAAAAAAAAGGCTGGTTAGTTGTTGTTTAATCGGTGTAACTGTAACATCTATTGTTGTTAATCTGTATATGGTGGTATAAGGAATGGTATAAGGAAGATGCGGTAAGGTAAACCGCGACATTTTTTTTTTTTTTTTTTATTGCAAAATGGGCCTGCTCTTGACCTCGATCTCGCCTGATGGAAAGCGATGGATGAGGTCTATGATCTTTTCATTCTTGCTTTGAAGGCAGACGGGTGAACAACGATGTCCGGCAGAGAGTTCCACACTTTGAGCGTGTGCATTAAAATTTTCTTAAAATTTAAGTTGTCCCAATATATTTCGGGTTAGTGGAACATAATTATCTTCTTCTTCTATACATGAATGCCTTTCTAGCCATATCATAATCTGCCTAGCCGTTTCGGCTTTAAGTCTAACCGGATGCAGCCGACTGCCTATATCTGTCCCGTACAAACCAGTTAGGTACTGTTACTACAGTACCAGATGGTATCGTGGTTTATCGTACACGATACCATCTGGTAAGAACGGTTATCTTTCTAGTGTCATCGTCTTTCCCAAAATTCATCGTTTTATGTTCATCTACTTCTTACCTAAACTTACACTGCCACTTATTATCTTCCGTGATTTTCAATTATTGTGAGCTCTACTTCTTACGTCTGTCGATATTCATGCTTTAAAAATTATGAAAAAGACCAGTGTTACAATCACCAAAAACTACATCAATAAGTAATTTATTACCATCCAAAAATTCACAGCACCCAACACTGCGTTCTCATCAACAAATCCCAAGAAATAGTCCTAACAACTAACCAAAACGTCTCCAAACAATGTATTTTTACGTCCTACATCCCAAAGACGTACGAACAGGTGCTACGTCCAACAGATGCATTTTATGTAACTCAGTAGTTAGGTTTAGTGCGTCGTAAAACCGGGAGTACAATGATGTGAGGGGCTCCAAGAAGCGTTTGTGTACAATAAGGTCTGTTGGCAAGGCTTGACGGAAATTAAGTTATTTAGCTTTGATTTGTTTTGTCAAACTAGATTTTGCACCGAGTCCCGTCCAATAACAGTTCCATTTACATTGATAGACTGTATGACTAGATAACCTGTCCAGAACCAGTTATCGAGTATAGGTATCTAACCGATTCTTCTTCATATGGAACATTTACGAACGGCTGTGGGGCGGGCTACTAAAATCAATACTATTTGCTTGTATATTTCAGGCGCGGATCCAGGATTTCCTTTAAGGGGGCAATTTTTGGAAAATTCATAAAAACAAAAAATAGATATGTCTGTCACCAGGCTGTATCTCATGAACCGTGACAGCTAGACAGTTGAAATTTTCACAGATGATGTATTTCTGTTGCCGCTATAACAACAAATACTAAAAACAGAATAAAATTAATATTTAAGGGGCCCGGCAACTTTTGATAATAAATGAGCGTTACTTTACAGAAATCTATGATAGGCAAGATACAAGGGGGCCGCCAGCTTTTGGACCGGGGGGGGGGGGGGGGCGTAGCGAGAAATTCTTACGACACCTTGCCTTGGACAGGTTATAATGGTTTCGAACGTTCATGTAGGAGTTTCTTGGTCGAACTTTAGATAAATTCAAGAGAGAGTAATCTGTAGAGCGAGCGAAGCGAGCTCGTAAATTTTAATACTTTTCCTACCGACCTACTGGAGTTACCTGGGCCTCATATAGACAAAGTTGAGACTCGTGAAAAACTAGGCTTCAAGAGCGAGCGTAGCGAGCTCGAAATTTTTTACAACATTGCCTCAGATAATATACCTAATTGCATATATTCATATGGCCTTGGGGCAAGGGGCTCCTGAATTATTTCAGGCTCTGTCTATTGTATAGATCGATCATGCAAAAATCCATAGGAGTGCCAATCCAAAGGTAGAAAAAAGAACCCATTTTGATAAAGGTTTTTTCGCTATCATAATATTCAATAATTGATTCCATTTTACGCTACAATTTATTACGTATAATACCATTCTATGGCATCAGGCAGGAAAAGCTATAAACTTTTAATAATCCTGAGCGTCTAGGAGCAGGGGCAGCTGCATCCTCCTGGCAAGTTATACAACTAGAATATTTAGTTTCAATTCCGCCAAACTAGTTCAAGCTTGGCTAATGACGTATTTGGTCCGGTTAAGGGGGGGGGGGACAATTGCACCCATTGCCCCCCCCCCCTGTATCCGCGCCTGGTATATATTTGGATTAAAAACTACCTTTTAATGGCATACAAAAACAACTTCCAGACCCGCTACACGCTGGCGTTGCTGACTACCAAATATTGTTACTGCGGCCTCTAATGGCTAAGGAATGGCAGCTCGCTCCACGACTATTGAGGAGAAGTGGGGGCCCTGTTCTCATGATGGACAGTGTTATTAGTTTCTTCGATCTGCAAAAACAGTAGTAACCCGTATGTATGGCAATGCCAGGATCACCGTTTTGTTACAGCTAAACATCATAAGGGAACTTGGGGTAGGTTTAGTACCTACAATATTCCCTACGCCTAGTACATGTAGAATCTATGTTGGTGTTCGCTTCAAATCTTGGGTATCAAAACAATACTAGCATAACAGGTAATAAAGTCCTGGAAGTCTGTAGATACACTCCGGGCCAAGTTGGTCGCAGCAAGGGAAACCTGCTCAGGTGGAGATTCATTAATGACTCTTCCCTGGAGTGTAAATGTGGTGCTGTTCCACAAACGATGGGGCACTTATTATCGTGTCCTGCATGTCCTGTTGTTTGTTCAGTACAGGAACTGATGGACGATACCGACAGCGCCAAACTATTAGCTCAGTTCTGGACCGCCTCAATTTAGATTGCCGTCGACTCGCTAAGAGGAAGAAGACAGGTAATGGGCCTTGGTCTCAAGAACCCAAATCCTGCTTAGTTCCGTTCGAAAATATTATGAAAAGAGCCTCCCCGAGCGGTGTTAAATATGCGTGTCTGACATTTTGCGTAACTGACATAGGGCGTATAAATAAATAAAAAATCGTATTGCGATTTCAAACGCCCAGCGCACCCTGGACCGCTAGCACTCGATAACGCAGTCTAGCTGACTTGTCCTTTCACCACGGTTACTCAAACTCAATATTATAACACTATGGTTTTAGCAGTTATAGTCTGGTAGTGATCGTCGGACTTCCAATAAGATATAGGTCTCAAGTTGGAACCCAAGGCAGGCACTTCTGAGTTTTCAGATTCACGTGCGTTTTGTAAAAAAATAATCACTTGCTTCGGTGAAGGAAAACATCGTCTGAGAGATATTTCTCGACGGTATGGAAAGCTAAGTCAGAGGTAAATGAACAGCATAAAAACTCTAACACCAGGTTATGCACTAGGTAACCACACGTGAAAATGATATGTGTCGATTGAAAGTGTAGTTTTTTCATTTTTGTCTACGCGTACAATTTATACCAGCAATTTTAATGTAACTTTGCAGTTTAATTGAGAATGCTCTGGCCAGGCCAGTAGACCTTATTTACAAATAAAAATTGCAATGGCAATTAATTTGTTAGGTAATTTACGAATTGTGATCATTTTATCAAAAAAATTAAAAGTGACAAATACAAATAAATAATTCAACTTTTGCGATAAAACTTACGCACACTTAATTTATAACAATATAACGTTGCGTATAAACCACAAATAAATTAAAGTTGGTCTAAACAAAAAGTTCCAAGTGTTTTATTTGGGGAACTGCTAAAAATGCTACAACTAGCGCCATCTAGTATGCGATAGCGGCACTTCGTGAAAACTGCGAGGAGAAACATGAAGCGAAAACAAATCAAAAATTGAACACAAAACTTTTGTAATGGAATTCGATTTTTTTGTATTGGTTAATTAAATAACAATAAGCAATGAGTCAGTCTAAAAAACAAATCTCATCTGATTTTTCTTATATAGCAAAATAGCGGGCGTCACGCGGTTTTACCTGCGTAGTTCCCGTTCCCGTGGGAGTACGGGGATAAAATATAGCCTATGTTATAGCCTAGTAAAGACGTGGCTTTCTAATGGTGAAAGAATTTTTAAAATCGGCGCAGCAGTTTTTGAGTTTATTTATTATAAACATACACACACAAAAATACAAATCTTTCCTCTTTAAAATATTAAGTGTAGATGTAGTAAGTAGGTAGGTATCGTCAAATTCTATTACATGAGACGCTTAGTTTTGCAAAAATTACGACGAAACAGACCGACATCACAGTCATTCACAACTGAAATAGTTTATCAATAATTTTTTAAAACCAGTCAAGGGCTAATTTCACTATTAGCATTTACGTATTGCGTATCACCTTGTGGATGTAGCGTATTAACCAGTTACTGGGTTTGTAAAGGTCTGAAAGGCAGTCGCTCCATGTAAAATACATACTACGTATTCAGCTGTATCCGGTTAGACTGGAAACCAACCTCAACATAGTTGGGAAAAAGCTATGTAGATAATGATTGTGGGAAATCAACTCGACACATTGACATTTCCACAATATCCAATTGTGTTATAGGTGCCTACTTGTAGTCTAATACCTACCTAGAACACTTTTTTTTTAATACAGTGTGTAAAAGACCTTATAACGAAGCCGTCAACCAAGCAAGCATTCTGTACATCAAACTAAGTAACTTTACGCACAAAATATTGCTGGGAAACGACTTTTTGTTTGGGGTGTAAAATCATGTTTTGTGGTAGAACTCAATGTAACGCACTCAAAACATTGTGCTGATGGATGGATTGAATAGTAAGGGGGCGTGGAGGTATTTAAAAAATCTTACATTAAAAACTTGTAGGTATTTTTTAAAAAAAACTTGTCAAAAAGTAAGAACTTTGACCCCCAATAGATATTGGGGGTCAAAGTTCCAACTTTTTGACAAGTTTTTTTACTGAGATCAGTAACTAGAAGGTTCCCAGGTATGTTGTAGAACAAAAAATGATCGCAATGACGGAGATAACAAGTAAGTGCCTTGCGGCTTCGTTAAGAGGTGTTTTACACTCTTTATAATATTGAAGCAATGGATCGCCTATCGCATTTCCTTGACAAAATGAAGCAGATTTTCATTCCAAGTCATCATCTGACTGCCTTTTTACATCTACTAGGTACAATATGTTTGGTTCGGCTTCCAGTCTAACAGGATACAGTTGAACGACTGCCTATCTGACCTCCACAGCCCAGTTAGTTCTGGGCGGGTTCTGGGTAATACGATACCCCTTGGAGAGACTGGTTGTCAGATTTTCAGGCCACTAACTACCTGTAACGACTGTCAAAGATCTAGAAATGACAGCCGGGACCAACGGCTTAGTGTGCCGTAACCGTTTTAATATGTGATACTAGGATTAAAACTATAGCATCAACCGATCCTGGCAACTTGTATTATAATTATAGTGTATTATCTATGCTGGCAACCTTTGACATTTTCTCTAAACTACACAAAAAAAAACCCACAACCCCTGTACAAAAAAAACATCTCTCACTTGAACAACAAACTCAACACGCTATCATCTCAAAAAAAAAAACCACAAAATATGCATGTATTTTTTAATGTCGGCACGATCAAAGAGCTCCTCTTGCGCGTGCGCACGGCACATTGTACGCTAATGCGCGCATTGACGACGAAACCCGACGACGCCCGAAGTCCGACGAACAGACATGGATGGACCCGATTGTGAGCCAACGTTGTAAATTTCATTGTTTACCTTACTTTTTCTTATTTAAGTCTATTTATTAATAAATATCAATGGGGTTTTGCGTTTGTATGGGCTACGTAGATGAGGTGGACCCGTCAAGTGATGTAGTTATTCAAATGCACTTAAACTGGACTGGACTAAAGCCACCTAGTACCCACAGCTTGCAGAGATGGCCAGCTAAGGTGACCGTTGGCTGGCCATGTCTGTCGAAGGGCCTATGGCTGATGGAGTACACAAGTCCTGGAGAGAAGACCATGCATCAACCAGTGGAGTGTGGGACGCCCCTTAAGCAAGATATATCGCCGACCTTGGATGGGTCAGACTTGATGCTTAAAATAAAGGAGTGAACTGAGGTATTTATAATACCATAGGGTTAGTAGTTATAGAGGTTGTAGTTAGGGGTAGTAGGGTTTATAGTTCGAAAGCGAATTCAAAACAGACTCCTTGAAGACGTGCTCACAGTTGTCCAATGCTACAAGCCTAAACCGTAGGTATGTCTACACAACTTTTGTTTAGTCTACGTCTGCTGTCTACCTATTCTAAATACTCAGCATCCTTGGGCATTCTAGTGACTTCAAAATAAAGTCTTCGAACCTGGCGAAAGAAACAGGACCACTAGAAATTTCCTTTCGTCTAATTGATACCTATCTAAAGCTACCGAAGTATCGATGGCAAAACTAGCTCTTGGGTTGATGATCTTGATGTAGAATTGACGATTATCGCAAGGAATTACATTTTTGTGGTTTGTCGTGTGTAGATGTTTGTGAATTGTTCATGCCTCGGAAAACACGTTTAAGCCGTTGGTCCCGGCTGTCATTTCTAGATCTTTGACAGTTGTTACAGGTAGTCAGTGACCTGAAAGTCTAACAACCAGTCTCACCAAGGTATATCGTATTACCCAGTACTAACTGAGTTGTGGAGGTATACTGGTATTCAGCTGCATCCGGTAAGTCTGGAAGCCGACACCGACATAGTTGGGAAAAAGGCTTTCATAGTTGAAAGTTAAAACAGATACTGGTGTCGATTCTGTTGTGCACAAACTAAACTTAATTTAGGCTATTGCTATCTTTTACTAAAAGGCAGTGCGAGAAAAGGACGGCTATAGCTATGAACTAAGTTAGAGATGTCAAACTAGTATATTCCTTGCGCTTCACCGTGTTTTTAGTCGACATGTTTTTACGTGCACCCTTCATTTGTATGGAAATATTAGTTTCAACTAAATTTGACAGCTCTAAATCACGTCCGTCTCTTTCTCGTTTTATTAGAGAGAAAAAGATAGCAATAGCCTAAATTAAGTTTAGATTGTGCACAACAGAATCGACACCAGTATTTATTTCTAATGCTCTAAGTACGGCCTACACATATGCAGCTGTCCTATTACTTAATTTCTTATACATAATATTACCAGACAACAAAACAAAAGGCCCACTAATAATTATTTTAATTTAAATAGCTCGTCCGACATCGAGCGGTCGTCTAAACATTTACAAGATGGCCGGCGGCCATTTTATAATTATCGACCACCATTTCTGAGTGTCAACAAAAAATGACTATTAATATTTATGTAAATTTTTAAACGAAACCACTATAGGTACTGCGGAGAGGACTTAAATATTTTGTAAAGGGGGTGTTAAATATCTCCTCAATCTCCTGTTATTTCTTTCTGTTTTACAACAGACGGACAAGCGTCGTGTCCGCGCCCTGCATTTTCTGTATGTTTTGCGTCGCGACGCTTCATATACATTTTATATGAAAGAGACGCGGAAAAATACAATATGTCTGCGCCCCGTCTGCGTCTTTTCTGTGTGTCTTACGCCTTAAATAAATAATAATTATTATAATAATAATATATATATGTATAGGTATATGTCGTATCAGTCCATGGCTTAATTGCCAAGAGCCTCGATCAATACCTGAGGAGGCTCTCGTTAGGCAGCTGGATCAAGGGCTTGATTCAGAAAGCGGTACTCCTGGACACGGCTCGTATTGTTAGGAGGTTCCTCTCTCTGGAGCCCTGACCGCCGGTAGCTTGGACCCTGTTCCCGATACCGGTGGGCTACAATTTTTTATATTTTTAAATGTTTTTTATATATTTTTTTAATTCATATTTAAAAATGTAACAAATTTGTTTATAGATGAATAAAGGAAATAATAATAATAAAATCGTTTATTTATTAAAAAAGGGCACATTTATCTATACTTCTATACTATTATTATAAAGAGGTAACATTTGTTTGTAAGTTTGTATGTTTGTAAGTTTGTATGTAGGGGGTAATCTCCGGAAGTAATGAACCGATTTCAAAAATTCTTTCACCATTAGAAAGCTACATTCACCCTGAGTAACATATGCTATATTTTATCCCCATACTCCCACGGGAACGGGAACTACGCGGGTGAAACCGCGGGACGTCCGCTAGTAATTAAATATCTTAACAAACAAAATAGAGCACTGTTGCTTATTGCCTGAACTAGGTGGAACCTGTGTTTCAGGCTAGAAGGTGCGTAAAATACCTACTTAAAATAAATAAATTAAAATAGCGTGATGAATGTTTTTGAATCGCCAAAATAAATACCTACATCATAAGTATAGCATTTGAATTTTGGAAGTATATAGTTGCACCATTAAACAATAATTACAAGACTTCTCTAAAAAAACACTTCAATTCAATTAATTGCAAAATTATATTTTTTGTTGCTTTGAATTCAATAAATAGTTGAGTAATTGAGTTCTCAATGAATTGAGTTGACAAAACAGTGTTAACAAAATAGTGACGTCATAGTGTGCTATTGCCAAACAAAATATAAAGGGGGAATCACGTTTTGACAGCTCATAAAAGGTATGTCAATGAGAGGTTTTCTTTTTGAGGTATTAAAAAAAACTTAGTTTCCAAGAACTCTGTAGATGGCGTTGAACTGACTACATTACAAGGTGCCAAAGCCAAAACTCTTGGAAAAAAAAAAACATTGCATCACGTCACATACGCTCGTTGACTGAGTTTCGTTTGCGCTTCCGAATAAAACCTAGTTTTGTCGCGATTTCTTAAAATCAGTTTTTTTACGTTCCGTTCCTTGCAGTAACTTACCAAGTTCAGCGCCATCTATCCAGCGACTAGGGAAGAGCTAAAAAGAAAATCCCTCATTGATTGGTGTGTCAACTACCTTACGAGTATCACTCTACAGGTCATCTTGCAAGCTTACAATCTTGCTGGAGATTAAACACCGAACAAATCCTTTTAGCACGCAGTAGCATCTAGGGCATGTAATGTTTTATTTTTCAATATCGATGAGAACTTGTGAAAAATATATATCTAAATCGTAAAAACCAGATATCCACAACACCATTTTAATCACAGTTCAACGCAGTACAGAAAAAAATCATTTTGTCTCAATTTCGAACACCACTATCTCAGACAAAAAAGTCTTCAAAAGCAATATTGGTTCGTCCATTAAGCCATCGAAACAAGAGAAAAAAAATGCAATTTTAATTACTAAAAACAAACTGGGGTCGTTGAACTAAATAACAAAAGCGCTCAAATCTCGTCGAACCGGCCGTAGCCTATGTAACTCATTATGAGAATCCGTCTTAATTTTATATTATTTTTTGAAGGCATCCATTAAAACCTTTATTCAGGATCAGGGATAAAGACTTTGCGCCCGTGCCTGAGAGTGCTTTTAGAAAAAAAAGCGAGTTAACCATAACCACCAATGTTGCACATGTTTTTTTTAATGGAACAAAATTAGTCTAATTTAATTTATTTAGTTTTCTTTGGTCAACAAATTAGCATTGCGATTCAACGAGGCATTGATCTTTCTACAATATGCAATCTAGTATTTTTGTAAAACATCTACTTAGGAATTACGATGTAAAAAAAAAGATCCCAATAATTACTTTAATCACCATTCAAC
This sequence comes from Xestia xanthographa, assembly GCA_905147715.2. Lineage (NCBI taxonomy): Eukaryota > Metazoa > Arthropoda > Insecta > Lepidoptera > Noctuidae > Xestia > Xestia xanthographa. Next base: position 27,810,118 of record LR990652.1, read on the forward strand.
GCAAAAAACGACACTCACTTCTCATTACCGTTCCCCAATTTTCGATCAAATTTTCCAAATAATTTTCCCGCGTTGTAAACTAAATCACTGGTATAGTTATGCGTCTGTCTCTTTTTAACTCCTTAAGTTGGGTGTTCTGTCTCCTTCTAGCTATTATGAAACTAAATTGGTTTTAAATGCATAGGATTGGCGATGGGTATGGTCGTAAGGCAGGAGCAATTTACTGGACCCAAACCTCGTTATTAGCTTTTGAATTAGTACGGAAATTGCTCAACTTATGCATATTTTATAAGGTTTTGTGTGTATGAATATATTTTTCTTACTTTGCCATTGTGTAACATCGATGGGGTCCTAACAGACAGATCTGTAGCTGAGTAGTTCATTCCGCCATTTTCTATAGAACACTAGGAAGTGTCGGAGGGTGGGCGTTTTTAGGCTGTCTGTTGTAACCTTTGACGTTCTAAAAGTGCTGTATTGACAGCCTAATTCGAATAAAGACTTTTGATTTTGGTTTTAAACCGCGTCTGAATGACCGACCCCACAAAACTCAACATTTAGGAGTTTGTTCCAAAGTTATTTGCAACAAGAAAACATCATATTAATAACTATCTGCTTAATCAAATTGAATCTCCAAACAATACGAGTATAAATTATCCATTGGGGAAATTGTCAGTTTGTGGTAACTTGATGTGTTATTATTGTACTTTGTACCCATTCCATTTTAACCGCGCGCTTACTAGGTGGCGCTAGAGTAATGTTTGCACACGGGCGCTACATGGGCTAAAGACGGCTCTGCTTACTCATGAGAAGTCACCACAAGGAGGTGGCTCTCAAGTCTTTGTAGAAAGAGCCTAGTACTAAGGTGCTGAAGAATAAAAAAACCAACCTTTATAGACTTACCGCCGAAACAAACCCTGAATTTCCTGATATCACCTCTTATCGATTTCTTCCCGGAATTCGGCGGTATTTCCTACATGGAGAAGATGCGCTCGTAGTGTTCACGTGTTATCATTATATCGCAAGCAAAATCAGCCTGTAGTGACCCCACTGCTGGCATCCTCTCTATGCGTCTTTGTATATTGCAAGGGTAGGTATTGGATTAATATACCCTGAGACCGGAGACGAGCAATAGAAAGCAGGGCCTTCTGTTTGTGCTCAGGTTGGTCACCAGTTGCCAGTAAAATTCATCATCAGAACCAAAAACTTTATACATAAAACTCGAGCCATCACCTGCAACCTGCAACACACATACAATCGACAACAAACGAGTGTGCAGAGAACAGACCTCACTCAATCAGAAATACGCCGATCAAAATGCAAATGGCGCTCATTTTATTCATTTTGCGGCCGCAGGTACGGTCCACCATAAACTGCCAACAAATTATACATTGCTTTTATTTTTAATTGCTACGGACGAGCCACCGTCTTGCCCAACGGCCTCCCTGACCCCTCTACAGTCTTTTCAGTTAATTTACGTCTGGCAACATCTACCCAATCGCAACCTTAATTCAATCGAAATAAAGATCATTGTTATTTGACAGACCTGCCAATGGCAGCAACCGAACAACAACTTTATCGTAACAACAATAGAGATCAATCTCATTTTGACAGCGATGCCCAATGAGAAAGAAATTAACAGTGAAAGAACAGTATTTTTGAATTATGGCGCGCCGACACGTGATTGGTCGGCGTAGAAGCGTTCGTTCAGTACTTATTTATAAGCGATGCGTTCATATGGGGTGGAGATGATAAAATCTAAAATGAAATACCTAATTGCATTCAAAGTTGGCTGCTCTGTATTTATTATGGCGTAGTGGCTGCCACTATGGCGGGTTGTGACCGATTTTGCTCATACGCTTGAGGTGTATTTAAAAGGTTCTGTTTTCCAATTTCTTAGTTATTTTTACGTCGGAGTTTTGGTATCGAGCGAGTCGAACTTAACCTAAGGATAAACTAGGTTTATCGAACTAGATAGAGCCTCAGACGTCAGACCAATTAATTAAAAAGACGGAACTCTGCGAACAGCAAAGTGAGGCCCGTCAAATTACGTCTCGCTCTGTTCATACACGCTCACCCGCACACATTTACATCAAACTACAATTATAAACTATGCCTCAATAAATGCACAACATGTTTACGAAACAGGCCTCACTTCTTTGTTCGCAGAGTTCCTTTTTACCTTTTTTTTGGTCTGATTGTACACGGCGAGATGTAATGGGGTAGATGACACACCAATCAATGAGAGGTTTTCCTTTTGAGGTATAAAAAAAAAAACATAGTTTCCAAGAACTCTATAGATGGCGTTGAACTTACTACCAGTTGGTGCCAAAGCCAAAACGCTTGAAAAAAAAAACATTGTGTCACGTCACATACTCTCGTTGACTGACACTTTCATTTGCCTAACCTTCCGAATATAACCTACATTTCTCGCACTTTGTTCAAATCTATAATAAATCAATCTATCCAGCGACTAGGGAAGAGCTAAAAAGAAAATCCCTGGATACATTTTAAGAGCTGTCAAAACGCGGTTCTCTCATAGAATTTGTATGGCAATAGCAAAAACTGTGACGTCAGCGTCACTGTTTATTCAACTCAATGTCTCAACTATTTATTGATTTCAAAGCAAATAAAAATCGAATTTGGCAATTAATTGAAAATAAATCGGGTTTTCAGGCCCAACATAAAGTGTTTTTTAGTGATAGGTGTCTTGGAATTATTGTTTTATGGTGTCATCTTAGCCGTGTGGTATCCGGCAGAGTAGAATAGAACCAACCTATTACAATCACGGGTGTCGTATAAGGCGACTAATGTCTGAGGCAGAACACCTTGCGCCTCCGTAGACCAGAGATTGGGCAGCAGCGTTTTCTGTTAGTCTTTCATCACTGCGATCTCCAATCCGCCTGCCAAGCGTGGAGATTACGGCAAATTCCTCCCATCATGGGAGAGGCTTATGTCCAGCAGTGGACGTTATGGGCTGTTATAGTAGTAGTAGTAGTAGTGGTGACATCTACCCTATTTGACGGGCCTTGTTATTTGGTCTGAGCCTAAAACCCGTTTTCGCATAAACTAGAGGACTCCTGAATGAATGCCTAAAGGTTATTGCATTGATTGCCTCGTTGGTCTAGTAGCCGCAAGCGCGAGTGCCGAACATAGAGTCCTGGGTTTGATTCCCAAGTCAGGCAAAGTGTTATTAGGTAGATCAGGAATTTCTCAGTAGCAGCCACCGAGTCTGGATTTTGGGTGTGCGGTCGACCAAGCTATTTGGGATACATTTTACAATGTAATTTGCATGTTAAAATGTAAACCAAATCGCTTGGTCGACCGTACTATTAGGGGCCGTCTCCACGAGCAAGAGAATCGCGGCGATATTATCGTCCTTGCCACGTTTTTCTATACACTCTCTTTTGGGCCGTCTCCACGAGCGAGAGAATCGCGGCGATATTATCGTCCTTGCCACGTTTTTCTATACACTCTCTTTTGGGCCGTCTCCACGAGCGAGAGAATCGCGGCGATATTATCGTCCTTGCCACGTTTTTCTATACACTCTCTTTTGGGCCGTCTCCACGAGCGAGAGAATCGCGGCGATATTATCGTCCTTGCCACGTTTTTCTTTACACTCTCTTTTGGGCCGTCTCCACGAGCGAGAGAATCGCGGCGATATTATCGTCCTTGCCACGTTTTTCTATACACTCTCTTTTGGGCAGTCTCCACGAGCGAGAGAATCGCGGCGATATTATCGTCCTTGCCACGTTTTTCTATACACCCTCTTTTGGGCCGTCTCCACGAGCGAGAGAATCGCGGCGATATTATCGTCCTTGCCACGTTTTTCTATACACTCTCTTTTGGGCCGTCTCCACGAGCGAGAGAATCGCGGCGATATTATCGTCCTAGCCACGTTTTTCTTTACACTCTCTTTTGGGCCGTCTCCACGAGCGAGAGAATCGCGGCGATATTATCGTCCTTGCCACGTTTTTCTATACACTCTCTTTTGAGCAGTCTCCACGAGCGAGAGAATCGCGGCGATATTATCGTCCTTGCCACGTTTTTCTATACACTCTCTTTTGGGCCGTCTCCACGAGCGAGAGAATCGCGGCGATATTATCGTCCTAGCCACGTTTTTCTTTACACTCTCTTTTGGGCCGTCTCCACGAGCGAGAGAATCGCGGCGATATTATCGTCCTTGCCACGTTTTTCTATACACTCTCTTTTGGGCAGTCTCCACGAGCGAGAGAATCGCGGCGATATTATCGTCCTTGCCACGTTTTTCTATACACTCTCTTTTGGGCCGTCTCCACGAGCGAGAGAATCGCGGCGATATTATCGTCCTTGCCACGTTTTTCTATACACTCTCTTTTGGGCCGTCTCCACGAGCGAGAGAATCGCGGCGATATTTTCGTATAGAAATAGGTACTATCGAGGACACTCCCGCCTGACCACCACTAAGCTTATTTTTGCTTGCACTTGCAACATAGAAACGCTCTCTAGCCCCGCCCCGTTGACTTTGTATAGAAATAATGAATTAAAAGATACCGAATCGGCCGAGCGCACTGACGACGCACGCCAAACGAGAGTTATTGTTATTTTGCGCACCAAAGTTGACGCTTTCCTAATACGGACAAACTTTAAGGGGGCCTGGCTCGGCGCCTCCGCATATTTTAAACGAAAAAAATAAAAATGGTCAGGCGGAAAAGACCCCGACTGTACGTTGAATCACCACGATTCTCTCGCTCGTGGAGACGGCCCAAATGATAGTGTATAGAAAAACGTGGCAAGGACGATAATATCACCGCGATTCTCTCGCTCGTGTAGGCGGCCCCTTAGGTACACCTGTCTTACCCTTGAGAGATTACAGGCGTGATTTTATGATGTTATTTTACTTATTTTATTGCACTGTTGTATTTTTTAAGTCTCGACGCTGAACTTAGCGTTGTTGCTAATTCAAACGGGCATTGGTGTCGATTCTGTTGTGCACAAACTAAACTTAATTTAGGCTATTGCTATCTTTTACTAAAAGGCAGTGCGAGTAAAGGACGACTATAGCTATGAAATAAGTTAGAGATGTCAAACTAGTTAATGCCTTGCGCTTCACCGTGTTTTTAGTCGACATGTTTTTACGTGCACCCTTCATTTGTATAGAAATATTAGTTCCAACTAAATTTGACAGCTCTATATTACGTCCGTCTCTTTCTCGTTTTATTAGAGAGAAAAAGATAGCATAAGTTAAGTTTAGTTTGTGCACAACAGAATCGACACCAATAGATACTACTAGGTGACCCGCGCAACTTCGTCTCCGTCACATAATATAGCTTATAACATGTCATTTTGTGCTTTCAATTATTTTGTGCATACAATTACCTACGAACAAAAACCTTATAAAATCAATATTGCTTACCTCCCATAACATACGGCGTGATACTTATTATGTAGCCTAAAGCCTTTCTAGGTTTATAAAGAACATTTTTGCTGAATTTCAATTCAATCTATTCAGTAGTTTAGGCGTGAAGCCGTACCATACACACAGACAAACAGACGAAAATTCTAAAAAGTCACTTTTTGTCATCAGTTACGATTTTCTAACAAAAGCCACTTATTTTTTCTCGAACATTCTCAATGTAAGTACAGTTTTTCTTCCGTTAATGTTTTATTAAATGTATAGATATAGATTAGCACCACACTTTTAAACCCTGCTATCTAATTCCTCCTATAATATTTTATGTAATAAGGCGTTTGGTTTAGAAACGATTCTCCTGAAGTGTTATTTCGTAAATCGTTTATTTTCTCGATTCTATCGTATAAATTGTATAAATCACCTAAATATAAGGCTAAAAGTGTTTTGGTGTTTTTTGTCTAACCTAACCGTTTGTCGTAAAAACGATGTCGAAGGGATTCCGTTCACTGCGACCACATAGGTTAGGTTAGGTTAGAAATGAGACCAACTACGCGCGTGCTGAGCGAGCGGAGCGAGCGGTGCCGTGGCACCGGCCGGCGAGCGCTAAAAAATTAGTGCCCCATTTCGTATCCACTGACCGAAAGGTCAGTGGGTTGCCTTGGGCGCCCCATTCAATAACTATTTCATGAAAAAGTCATTCAATGGGGCTAAATGAACTGAGTCGTGCAAGTAAGTGTTACTTGCAAGACTCATTTTTCATCAACATACAATCTGACATTGACCTGCAAGTGCAAAATGCAAAAAACGTCAGAAAATTTAAATTTCGCGGGCTACCCTCTACCCTTTTACTTTCGCCTTTTAGCAGAGTACAGAGGCGGATTATTATCAGCCAAGCATTTTCTATCAGTCAGTAGTCGGATGTAAATTATAATATTTTATAAGTACTGTTTTGGACATTTTGACAACTCAATCAAATAGATTAGAAAAAAAAGAAGAGGAAAGGACCCAATATTGAGCCTTGCGGACAACGTAACACATCAATACAACTAACGCTCAATAATGCACTTCACCTAACTACTTACATATACCAAAAATATTGCCCATTTTGTAAATAAAACGAAGAAAAAAGAACATTTGGCCGCCACGCTCTCAACCGAGTATTTAGGTCAAAAATTAAGACCAGTGGGCAGTGACGCAATTTCATCATATTTTTAACAACAATAATATGAATAATAGGTAACATTTTACGTAACATAACTCTTTCCGCTTGGTGGCTCGAACATTGAACAATCTAATTCTATTTCGTTCTGAAATAACAACGATATTGAAGCACAGAATGATAAAATAATTATGACAATTTCAAATAGAAAACTGTTTCACACTTTGTAAATGAATTCATTGTAAATGTTGTATTCCAGATTATCTATAACTAACAATTGATGCTATTTTAAAATAAGTAACCAACATTATTTTTGATGTGCTTATTTGGCCCCGGGCGTTCAGAAATTTCCGTAGTTTCTGAACGACCCACCCAAGGTAGGAATGACACTAATGTCAAAATAAAGAATGACATAACCACTGTGCAGTGCGCGAGGTGGAGTGTTTTTAAATTATATTTAACATTTAAATTGTATGTGACGGTAATTTAAATTAATATAACAATAAATACAGTGATAATGTCGTATGCCCTTATCCGTCATCTACGCCGCACGGCGCTAATAACACAACAAATTCGCCTTGAATCCACCATGACGAGTTTGACTCCGGAAGACATCGTATTTCGGCCTCCCCTGGCCCAATGGGGCAAAGTTATCAGAGAAGCAGAAAAGATAGTTGGATATCCGACGTCTTTCATGAACCTACGATGGTTATTGAGCGACGAATTCGCCAATTTGGCTATGCATTTGCGGACTGTTGTAAGTACCAATTATCTGTTGTTACGCCCAAACTATTAGAAAAAAATATGTTTTATTACGTTTATAACGTTCCAAAGACCGTGTAAATATCATATTTTATTAGTAAAAGCTTAAAAAGCAAAGCTTTAAGTCACAAAATTAAATATTATGTAACAATATTTGTGTTTTGTGTTTGACCATGTGATGTGCAAGGTTATTTCCTGTCTTACAGCTTATTAGATACTTTAACAAGAGACATGCTCTTGAGGTCTTCATGTTAAATTAGTTCCTATTTTGATTATTATGACCTCGATTTGACTTAAAATTAAGATAGGTAGCTTGGTGTTACTTATTATGTGTGCAACATTAAATTATCTGCAAGATATTAGATAAGGCAAAAGATAAATAAACGAGAAGAGATGCTATATTGAAAAAGCAATTTCAAATAAATTAGAAACTGTTTTTGTTGTTGCACTTATTTATATTTTATTTTATTTACTACTAGCTGTTGCCTGTGACTTTGTTTGTATGGAAATTTTGATGAGTTTGTGTGAGATTAAAAAATAGCCCACAACCTATTCTCAGACCTACCATATATACTCAAAATATTTTATTATAATCAGTCAAGCCGTTTAGGAGTTAGATAGATAACAAACACTGTGACACAAAATTTTTATATAAATATTTCCTATAATATATTTTATATATATTAAGTTATATGACAACAGGCCCTTTGTCATGTATCCATCATGAAAGAAACATTTTTATAATACAATAAAAATTTTCCACAGGTTGGAATGAACCACCCCATTGTAAAAACAGCAAAAATGCTTCTCCACAATGAACACAACAACCTACAGCCGTGGGGGCTCGTCATGTTACTACTGTCCAAGGCAGTCAACCCTCATACTTCACTTTTAACCAGCACGGTAACACAAAACCAACGAATCCTCGCTGAACTTACAGAAATGATCAGGACTGGACATTACGTGCACAGAGGGTTACTAAACATCCCACCAAGTGACCGTGACAAGAACCATGACACTGCTATATTCGCCAACAAAATAGCCATCCTCATCGGAGACTATTTACTTGTGACCGCAAACGGTATGCTAGCTAGGTTGAAAAATCAAGATTTGTCATACTTAATATCTACAGCTCTACGAGATGTAAGTGAAGGAGAGTTTTACGGTCATCGAGACGCACAAAACATGCCAATACCTGGCAAACCAGTAGAAAAGAAAACAGACGATTATGATATTTGCAGTGATACTTTACCATTAGAAGTGAAAGATGTGTTAGGTTCTCCTGTGAGGGAGTGGACTTTACGTTCAATGTATAACGGTGGTACGTTGTTTGGCCGGGGCTGTCAAGGAGCTCTGCTACTAGGCTCCCATGACTATGAGAAGCAAGAAAACGCGTACAAATTCGGCTGCCACCTTTGCTTAGCATGGCAAGCAGCCACCGAAGTACAAAAAATGACATCAGACAGTGAATCTTTTTCGTTAGTCAGTGCACCTGTTTTATTTGCTTTAAGTGAAAATCCTCAATTATACGAATTAGTTGGCCATGTTCAGAATATTACTGAGGTAGATTTAGAGACACTCAAAGATGAAGTTTTGAAAACGGATGCGGTTGAGCAGTCAAGGTTGCTGTATACAGTGCATGCAAATAAAGCCAAAAGTTACGTTGAACAGTTTGGTAATTGTGAGTCTATAGAAACTATAAAGCAAATGATTTATACATTGTAGTAGCGTTTTGATGATAGTATAGTCCACCCCTTGCAATAATTGATGGACCACTTTTGACATTTTTTTTCTGTAAATAAGGAAGAAAAGTGACAAATGAGTTCTGCATAGTATCGTTTTGTCTTGTCATTAATTCAAGTGAAGTGAAAAATCCCCATCGAAAGTTAAACAGACCTTGTTGTTGGAGACATGCAAGTGATCTTCAACCTTAGAACAGCAATTAAAAGGTCGATTATACATCTTAATTTTAAGTGTTTTAAAAATATAAAAATGCACAGATTAGGAATGTCAACGGATCAGGAAATCTAATCATGTCCTTTTTTTTTTAAATGATAAGAGAATAAGTAGAATGTAAATTATGATCAACTAATTTTAATTTCTAATGAGGCCTCTAAGGAATTTAGTAGCATTTTTGTCTGCTCGTTTTACTATAATACATCTTAAAGCCAGTGCCTAAGGTTGAAAATTCAACTGCACTCTTTTATTAAGGCATTAATTTATGAGACAACTAATATTAATAAAAACGGGCATTATTTTGATATTTGTTTAATATTAAGTAAATCAACATATCATTTTTATTCATGTTCATTTTTATGATATTTCTAGAATTGTTAATATTAACTTGTTTTTTATTTTATTTAAGAACGATTTTGTAAATCATGCTATAATTTTTATAATAACTTACACCCATGTTATTGTTTGTCCATTAGATCTCATTTTAAAATGGGTAGGTATTGTACAAAAAAATGTAAATAATTGCTAAATCAATATTTTGTAATATTTGCCAATGCTCTTACTTAATTCTTCATTATTACTTAACTTTAAACACCGTTTACGTTGATAAGTGTAAGAGGGTAATTGTTTTATGGTTTTATTTTTGCAAGAAATTGCTTTCATAATTTTTTTATTGAGATTTAAAATGTGTAAATAAATAAGTGTATTACAAAATGAAATATAATATACACAAATACAATACACACGTAAGGTCAAAAAAGTATCAACGACTTGGGAGTGTCAGAGTGAGACAACACTATCTGATACCAGAGTGCTTACCGAATGCTAATTATATATATACACTCGCAGGATTAAAACAAATTGATTGCCGTAAGAATCATCAAAATCGACTGATTCATTTTTCTCTAGAGCACCACAAAGAAACAAAAATACGTACATTATGTATAGCCTGCTTGATAAACACATTACCCTCCTTTACGTCGCGCAGTCGGATAAAAAGAGATAAAAAATGCTAGTTTACTGTTCTGTACCTGAAAACACTAAAGACAATAAGTATTCCTACTATTTTTTGCTAAAGTTTGTTTCATTGTCAGTAATTGTCACAAAATCTAGGATTAAAAAATAAATGTTATAAACCTAACCACCTCTAACATATAAGTAATTATACTGTGTTCCGGATTTAGTTTCCAAACATGTAAAAAAATAAGTATTTTTGGAATAACAACAAAATCATTTCAGTACTTAATTGAACAAGTGATTCTGAGCTCAATTCAGAAACATTCTGAAAAATCACACTACGATTACAAAAATAAACCCTGTATATTCCATTTTTTTTTAAATAAAAATGGCGCTAACTTGTGTGATTTGTCCCCAAATATCACTTAGAAATAAGTAAATGTATTGTTGTTAAGCATTCATAATTTATAATTATGTTAAGTTTTCATAACTGGCGAAATGAGTGTCCTTATAAGAACACCTCTGCCTACTCCTCCGGGCTTTACAGGTGTGATGATGTTATGTTATGTATAGTTTTCTGGTTATTGTTGAGCATTATTATTGTTTGAACAGTGTTAGTTTCTAAGATATAAATTAAATTAATGTTACCTACTAGCAGTAACTAGCTGTTACGTTTTGTGAGAAGTACATGGATTTTAACTTTTGTACATGCTGGTTTTATTTTTTTTAGAACACCTGCTGCTATTGATATCTACACTAATATTATAACGAGGAAAGATTTGTATTTTTGTGTGTGCATGTTTGTAATGAATAAACTTTAAAAAAGTACTGCGCCGATTTCGAAAATTTTTTCACCATTAGAAAGCTACATTCACCCTGAGTAACATAAGCTATATTTTATCCCCGTACTCCCACGGGAACGGGAACTACGCGGGTGAAACCGCGTGACGTCCGCTAGTTTTAAATATAAAAAAACTAGATGCTAAGTTCCTTGCAAATGTCACTTCAGAAAGTGTTGTCGACAAAACTAACTCAAAAATAAATCCAAAAAGAAGATCTGCCTCCTTGGTCGTGTCTTGCGACCGCAAGTACGATTGCTGGGCATTCGGTCTGGGTTCAATTCCCAAGTCAGACAAAGTGCTACCTATTTGGTTTTTCCATCAAGAATTTCTCAGTAGCAGCCACGGGTCTGAATTTGTGACCGGTTGATGGCAATAGGGTCGCCGTCTATTACATGGGCCTAATACATACAATACAACTGGCGAAATGTGGGTGTAGGTACCTACTATTAGAGTCTCCGCCAGATAAGTAGGAATTAAAGGTTAAAGGCTCTTTCCTTAATTTCTCAGCGTAGGCACCCCGAAAATACATTATAGGTCGCTTTTTAGGGTTCCGTACCCAAAGGGTAAAAACGGAACCCTATTACTAAGACTTCGCTGTCTGTCCGTCTGTCTGTCACCAGGCTGTATCTCATGAACCGTGACAGCTAGACAGTTGAAATTTTCACAGATGATGTATTTCTGTTGCTGCTATAACAACAAATACTAAATATAGTCAATGGTACGGAACCCTTCGTGTGCGAGTCCGACTCGCACTTGGCCGGTTTTATTACTAGAAAAAGTCAAGGAATAAAGGTCGTTTCGGGACAAGCTTAAGTCATTATTTCTGTTTTCGAAATTATGTATTTGAATAAATGTATGCGGGTTAATGACCTTTAATTCTTAATTATCTGGCGGAGACTACAGCTACACCACTGCCTAACCCTTCGGGGACTACAGGCGTGATGTTATGCTAAATTACGCAGTTCTCTACCTATCATACCTTTAAATAAAAATATCGCGACTATTTTTTATATCACCTATGGAATAACTGACACAACTGCATTAATTTCCCGCCAGTAATAAAAATATATCCGGCGCCATAATATCAGAGAGGTCATTCTGCAATATTTGCGCGAAAATATTAATTTAATTCTGCAATATCGTGCCGCCATGCATCGGGATCGGGAAGCTCACATTTGACATTTGAATGACATGCGCTAATGTTGTTATTAAAATAATCATCTACTGTCCCTTCAATGTTATTTTTTGGTAATGTGATCTTTATGATTGTTAGCATAAGGTTTCTTGTCACAGGTTACCTAACTATGACAGAACTAAATTTATCGGACTCGATTTTGAAGAGTTAATTTCGCGAACATGAATTTCAGATTGTGAGTTTACGTCTGCGTTTGCGGCCTAAATAAATATAGGTACTAATACTGACAGGTATTAGTAGAATAAATAGCTACCAAAAGACCTGTATGTACTGCTGATGCTGCGTAAAAGGGTCCCAACTGAGTAAGAAGAAAATTGAATCCTAGAATGTGATGTGCCCTTTTTACAAGCTTTTACTTAGTTTCACCTGTCCCGATATTTGTCTGTCTGTAATCAAACCTTGCAAGTTAAATTTGATCCACTTCCTGATTACCGATTGAGCTGAAATTTAGCACGCATATATATATTGCGTGACAATACAACTGCTCTGATGCAGCTGATACAGCTGATCTGATGACGGAGCTGGAAGGTGGCCATAGGAACGCAGTAATGAAACGACGCAACCCCATCGAATTTGGACTCGTTTGATTATTTTTGATGAGTACTATTCTTTTTAGCGCATTTAATAACGAGCTTGATTTAAAAAAAAGTTTATTTTTTACGTTTAATTTTTTATAAGCTTTTATTCAACTTGCCTTGTTTGATTGACGCTTATATTTCTTTACTGCTCTGCAAAAGCACCAATTTTTATACCGCATGCAGCAGCAGAATAAGTTATGATTTTTAACACACCTTTAAAATATGTCCGCCTCTGTTAACTTTGTGCTTGAAGTGTTAAATAAATAAGTCTAAATACACAAAATGAGTCAAACAAGTCCTTAATTTTCGTAAAAGCCATATTCACGCGACGCGTTAAAATAAAATAAAGAATCAGTTTATACCTTTATTTCTCGATATACTGAAGAGTTTCTCCATGTATAGTGAGGGCCATCTTCTGCAGTGCTGTCCTCGCGTCCTCCACAGGAAACCTGTTGCTGTACTCCAGGACGGACGCCAGTTCATCATCCAGGACCTTCAATAAGTAATCCATAGACCTCGTACTCCTCACAGCATAGTACAGCTGTTTGTACTCAATCGGTGTTTTCTCCAATTTCGACTCCCAAATGTGACCATAAATCTGAGGGTACTCCCATAGAGCTATCGTGGTTGGCGCACCAACCAAGGAGTATGAGTAAGGGTGTGTGAAAAAGTCTTTGACGTCTAAATAGAGTTGCCATAGTAAAGCCAAGTGGCCACCAAGAATGTAGGCGTTCTTCTCCATTTCAGGGCCTTGGTGGGCGAGTTTCATGGCACCTTGGCATCCCTTGCCAAGTATGCTGCCAGACATGAGCATGGTCCGTAATGTCCACTCGGCTATGCCCCGACCGAGGAAGTCTTCTGAACCACCGAGTTTCAACAAGTTGTCTTCATTTTCCCAGTCGTAGACAGCTGCTTCGTTGTCACCTGAAATATATTCAACGATGTTTATACTGCCGTCGAAAACCAAAAAGCGGTTACTCAACAAATCTATGTTTTGAGAAAACTGGAAATAATATGGAAGTGTAATGTTTAGATCACAGTGATTTGGCGGTGATGCAAAACCAGTAGGAGCCCCTCATGATTCTTATGGCGCGTGGTCATGGTCGGAATCGGAACTAAAGCCGCCATCTTGTAGCACAACACAATGTTTACAAACAGCGCCCTAACAATGGCATTAGGGCATCAAAATAATCAGGACGCTTTTAAGATTTCAGGCTCAGTATACCTTTAGGTTCCGACGGGAGAGGGTTGTGCATGGCATCATGCACTCCATAGGCGTCACCCTCCACCAGGTCTCTGAGGCCGGTGGAGATCAGCTCTGTCACCTCGTTGTTGCGAAGACCGCCCAGGTGCTGCAGACACGTCGCCAGGAGGAAGTCGCCTACCAAAGGGAAGAAATGATAAACAGATGCATAGAATACTACTAATATAATCCCAAAATTTGTATCACCACTCACAGAAATGTAGATTTGTGCCCAGATGCTGGCATTGGCTATAGGCTGTTGGTCAGGAATAATCGTGTTGTAGGAGAGACGAGAAGATATGTCACCCATGAGAAACCTGTCCCACCGCCCTACATCGACTTGCAAGAAGCGAATAGAGCTACAAATTAAGCAGGCCCATTAAGCCAGAACTATGTTTAATTCCATCTAATAGGGCCGAGCTTATTCCTTAGGTTCCGGGCTGCCAACTGAGAATCTGAAACCAAGACCTCATCAGCAACCATAACGTACCTGTCAACAACACAATCTTATTCCCATATAGCAGGTCCTTGAACTTGTCTCCATGACTCTTCTTATCCTGAAGGTTCACCATTGCCTTATGTATCATATGACCTGTCCTCTTCATCTCCACTATGGAATGAATGATGAATGATGTTTTAAAGTAGGTTTTTAAAACACTTCTACACGTCAACATTTAAACCAGATGAGGTCAGAGTTAGAAACACAAAATCAAACTGAACTGTTTACTTGAACTTTTTTAAAGTCCAGACATCGTCTTTGTGTCATGCGAGGACCATACAGATTTGGGTAAGATGGTCTTTTGAAGAAAGAACACACGCTTTTGAGTGGACCTGTCCAGTCAGTGCACGCATGTCTCAGCTCAACTCAAACTTAAGGAGCTCAACGACTCGACGAATCATAATAACAAAGAATGGACATTTGAGATGGCCATATAAAGTAGGCCCTCAACCTCCTATCAATAGATACGATTCACCACCGTTTGGCCGTGTGGTATCCGGCAGAGTAGAATAGAACCAACCCATTTCACTCACGGGTGTCGTATAAGGCGACTAACGTCTGAGGCAGAACACCTTGCGCCTCCGTAGACCAGAGAATGGGCAGCAGCGTTTTCTGTTAGTCTTTCATCACTGCGATCTCCAATCCACCTGCCAAGCGTGGAGATTACGGCAAATTCCTCCCATCATGGGAGAGGTTTCTGTCCAGCAGTGGACGTTATGAGCTGTTGTAGTAGTGTAGTAGATACGATTCTAATGGACCCACAAATCCTCACCAATTTCTGCCAGCGCCCTTTGTGAGTGCAGAACTCCAGAATCGTAGTGGTCCCTATTAAACTCCAAGGAGTCGAAGCTAGCGGCTTTGGAAGTCAGCAAGATGATCAGACCGACGGATTGAAGGTTGCTCTTCGATCCTACTAGGAGGTTTTTGGCTGATTTCAGGACTGGATGGTTGGTACCGACCTTGGGAGCAAAGGTTTGGGTTAATCTGGGGAATATGCTCAGTAGAAAATATATGGGGATTACTTGCATAAATGCATAGTATGTTTAAGTCAATCGTCTTAAGGTACGATTTCAAAGGCGAGCTCAACTGGAAATCGCAGCACAATCGCAAATTCATCTTCAAATCATTTTGTAACTCGAATGAAAACGGCAACGGTTATCAGGAAACCAGTCGTGTAGTTGCGGTCTGTAATTGCAATAGGACTACTTTGCACTTCAGTTTACGTACTTTATTCCGTAAGTTCGAGGGTTGGTATCATTCGACGGTTGTCAAAGAACGTTAAGCTTTAGGATTAGCAGTCCCACTCTACTGACTGTCTACTTTTATCTTGGTATGACCAATGAGTATGAGCTCTACGATAACAGGATACGATTCCACTGACATCGTACTGTAATCCATCCAAATGATTGTCTTTAAAAGATCGCTTTTAGCGATAAGACCGCCTATTGTGTCACCCCTTTTAAAATGTTCTACATTTGTATCTGTAATTTTTATGTTGTACACTATAAAGAGTATTCTATTCTGTATTACTTGACCCTATACAAAAGAACCGAGGAAGAGGGGTGAGGGGTGTACAAGGAACTGAGTATCCCTATAGTAGAGAGAACTGACCAGCTTCCTCAGATGAATGGCAGTGCTGGCGATTTCATCGTTGAACAACCAGCGAAGGTTGAGAAAGGAGGTCGGATAGCCGACGATCTGCTCCGCCTCCGTGATGACGTCACGCCAGTCTATCTCCTCTTGACGGCCTAGACCTAGGCCACTGGAGTACATGCGACATACTGGGCTGAAATACAAACATAGTAATGAGCGGTGCTTTTTCTTAATAGAAAATGAACCAAAGCACACCACTATTTTCCACGCGCGCCTCAAAGAGATGTCGGCAAAAAGGAAGGGGTCCGCAAGGGCCGATGTCTGCCGAGGCTGCGGGACTGTTCGAAAGAGATACCGTGGCCCCGGAGCACAAAGGGCTAAGAAGGAACATGGATGAGTTCTAGTCAGTAAAACTTTGACGCTCCCTCCCGCTCCGCCCAGAGCGGGAGGGGTCATTCGATGATATCCCAAATGAAAAAAAAAGCACACAACTCTTTCTTTCTATCATTCTTTCCTTATTTCTGTCTTTCTTTTGACGTGCATCGTTAAAATCGCCGACGATGTCGTGTCGTGACAACTGACGAAGCAGTCCTGCGCCAATAAAGAAATCGCTATAGAATTAGGTAGGTATCTGTAATGTGCGTCGTTGTACCACGAATCTACATCGTAGACTTTCGGGCTTCTGATACTCGTACAGTTACTGTCAAAGATCTTCAAATAACAGCCCGGACTATAGGCTTTACGTGCTTTCCAAGGCCTGATTACAGCCTACTTAAAGTACCTAAATGAGTTTTCGTTGGCCAGCCCATGAAGTTGGTCGTCGTATGATTATCTTTATTATCTACTAGCGGACGTCACGCGGTTTCACCCGCGTAGTTCCCGTTCCCGTGGGAGTACGGTGATAAAATATAGCCTCGGATTCGGAAGAATCCCTCTAATGGTAAAAGAAATTTTGAAATCGGTCCAGTAGTTTTTGAGCCTATTCAATACAAACATACAAAAATACAAAGGTTTCCTCTTTATAATATTAGTATAGATAGGTATTACACGATACCAACCGTTCAAAAACTCCAGCCGAAGTATTTATACTCCGATCCCGAAAATATTGAGATTGGCACTGTTTTCCGTTACATTCAAATCTTGAAATCCCCTTTGTTTTAATTTTCTTTTGCAACAAAATCTGCGGCAGGTTACAAATACATCTCTCGGTAACATTTAAAGATGTTTGAGGAACATTTATTAACAATTTTGATGAGAACATTATATCGAATTATTTCACAGGACTACTTAGACTACAATTGCAAAAAGAAATTGTCAAAATGTCCGAAAGAAAATTGAGGGTTTAAAAAGCAATAACAATTTTTAAACACAAAGGTTTTAATCTGTTGGGTGAAAGGACATTTTCGTGCGTGGCCATTGTTGGAACTAACGTCGTCACCTTTTCAATTCCTATTTCTCAAATTTTATAATACCTATATTTATTAATTTTATTTATTTATTATTCAAACGAAAAAGAACTATCAGTGAAGAGAACATCAGTGGTTAGGACGGCTTCAGGCCCAGTCGATGGTAATAGGCTCGCCCCTTAGTAAATGGGACTTAAAGATAAGTGGCGAAATGTAGATGTCCTATTGGGTTCACTGCTGCCTAACCCTAAGGGAATTACAGGCGTGATGTTATTAAATAGATAATAAGCGAATTGGACAGATAAATAGGCAAGTTGAAAGGTTGAAACGCAGCTAAGAGCCTTAGCACACGGCGTTTTAAAACGCGCAGACGACGCGCGTTTCAGGAACGCGCGTTTACTGCGCCGCGCCTTAGATGCCGATTTTTGTGTTTTTGTAGATTAAAACGCGCGTAAAACGCCATACAAACGTGCGTGTGAAGAGCGTTCGAAACTTGTTTGAAGCGCGTTCAAAGGGTCAAAGCCAGCGTAAGCAGTGTTGTCTCAACCGACGCCATTGTACAACTGACGAGGAGTATCTAAGCAAAACACGGAATCTACGAGCGACTACAGCGCGTCTGAGGCCCCACTCCCTAACGCTTCGTTCGTATTCGGATCTATCCGTCTCTCTCACTCGTACTCATCTGCAGACGTGCGCGAGAGAGATGGATAGATCTGAATATACGGACGAAACGTTAGAGAGTAGGGCATCTGTATCGCTGTATCTGCGCGGTGACGCGCGTTTCGCGATCGCCCCGTGTCCTTGGGTTACAAGGTTGCATTCAAATCTCGTTTGAAGCGCGTATACGTGCGTGATCTGCGCGTCGTCTGCGCGTTTAAAATACGCCGTGTGCTTAGACCCTAAGATAAAACTCTATCCCAAGTATTATAGCCTTAGTTAACCGTCTGCTTCAACTTTCAACTAAGACAAGTCTATCTACATAATGGTGCCGATTTCCTTGTTTACAAACTAAACCAAATTTAAGTTCAGTGCATCTTTTTCTTTCTATTTCATTAAGAAAAGGACAGAAGATAAATTTTAGTTATGTTCTGTCAAATTAATCAGCGCCATACAAGTTTTAAACGCGAATAAAAAGTTGACTACTAAAATTACATCCAATTACGTCAGGTGCTGGCTAATTTGACAGGATTAAACTAATATTTATCTTCTGTCCTTTTCATAATGAAATAGAAAGAAAAAGATGCATTCAACTTAAATTTAGTTTAGTTTGTGAACAAGGGAATCGGCACCATTATCTACTTCTGGAAATATACCTCTTAAAAGCTGCCCCACTACATGGGTATCGGGGGGTATGAGGTCGGATCTCAGGGTTGAGACCCGACCTCCAACTTCGGCTTCCAGTCAGTCCTAGCATCTTAATGAGTGACAAATTTAGTTTGTAGGTAAACTCTATTGATAGAAACCAATTAAATTGTTTGACTACTATATGAAAACTATGTAGGTACTTATCGTTCCTAGCTAATAAAATAAACAAAATAATGTATCTTATAACACTCTTATCGAGAATCTTTTGCAATAAAATATCCTACTTAGAAACTAAGAACCAACAAAGACATGTATAAGTCTGCAGGCAAATCCGAAATTGAATACCTTCGACAAACGTCACAATTTCAGAAATAGCCAAGGAGAGTGACACTTCAATATTAATTACATATTGTACAACGTTATTGTACAGCACACACTGAATGTACATCAAGTGGTTGCATCGTCCATGTCCCACAAAACACGGTTATAGCTAAACCCCCGCTGCGAAGCTGATTAAAGTTGCCTTCGCGATGCCAACTCCGCGACTCTATGGACTTTTTGAAGGGATTATACGACGTTTCGCTAAAATATGTCGTTATTTAAATTGTGGATTAATGTTATTGTTGAGGTGCTAGTGTTTTGTACTTTTTATGACTTTTTTTTTTCAGTTTTTTACAAAAAAGTAAGAAATACGTTATCACTGAAATACATAATTATTGAAAAAAAAATATTTTAGGTACTCAAGGCCACTCTAAAAGTCTAATAAAATGATGATAATTACCTATTCTAATCGAATCTAAAAAATAAGAACAAAATATTTTCCCTCGCTTTTTAAAATGTCAAGTGAACGATTAGAGCGAATCATTTCAGCGTGCATCCGAACGCGGGTCCGTTTCCCCCACACGCATCGCCCATTATCAGGGTCGCATGTCACTTCCGCTGACATTTCGAAAAAAGAATGCACTTTTAAATTGACGTTCCAAAGTTAACGGCCAGTGATTTCCTTGTGCTCGTTAAAATAAATCAAAATAATGGAGAAAATAATAGTTAGCGAAGGACAGTCGGCAATGGTCAATTAATATTCCAGCTTTTTACTTACTAATTACAGACAGACATTTACTTATTTTCTCACTAATAATATGTTACAATTGCATCAAGTAGTGTTAGTAATGTTGTGCCGACGCGATGGCTAACTTTTCCATTTCAGTAAGTAGTTAAAGTTGCGTAAAAATAATAGTAACTTGTAGCCAAAATGCAGTTTTTTTTTATAGAAGATTGTTAAAAATCAGTTATTAACACTGCTAGGGGGCCTAATGGCTGCTTTATCAAAATCATAATACGAATCACGTTAAAAAATTAAAATTCTTAAAATGGACTTTATTCTTATGATCCTAGAGTCAATTTTAAGACTTTAATTTTTTTAACGTGATTCATATTATGATTCTGCTAAATCGGCCATTTTAGGCCTGCAGATGCTTCTGGGATCGTCCCTAGGGTCTTTCACAGTTGTTTTACCACTGACTGCACCAGTCCAAAATCAATCTTATTGTTATTAGAAAAAAGATCCCTATTGACGGACGTCTTGACGGACTCGTCTATGGCAGCAACTCAACAACGAGAATAAAGGTCACGCAAAGACAAAGATAAAATACGTGCGCAGGGAGTGCTTCACGGAATCTTAATAATTTATTGTAATTATCTATCATCGCTCATTAGGAACAGGACATTGTATTCTTCTCAATAATTAGTTAATTATTACGTTGCGATTATACTTAGAACTCAGTTTATAACAAAGGTTGCCACTATTCTAATGGCTCCACCGTACGATAATGGTGTCAATTCTGTTGTGGACAAACGAAACTTAATGCTATCTTTTTTCTCTAATAAAACGAGAAAGAGACGGATGTAATTTAGAGCTGTCCAATTTAGTTGGAAGCGCAAGGCATAAACTAGTTCGACATCTCTAAGTTAGTTATTAACTGAACAAGTTAATAAGAAAAATGAATGAAAATAGAAATTCATTTTCTCATCATCTTCATCTGCCTAGCCTTTTCCCAACTATTGTTGGGGTCGGCTTCCAGTTTTACCGGACGCAGCTGAATACCAGATAGAATTTACATGGAGCGACTGCCTATCGGACCTCCACAACCCAGTTAGAACCGGGTAATACGATACCCCTTGGTAAGACTGGTTGTCAGACTTTTTGTGCCTCTGACTACCTAACGACTGTCAAAAATCTACAAATGACATTCGGGACCAACGGCTTAACGTGCTTTCCGAGGCACGGAGGAAACTCGGTATGTAATGGGCGGTCATCCATCCACAGACCAACCTAGGCAAGCTCGGCTTAACCTAACGATCGACCTGAGAGGCTGGTATTATTTAGCCACGAGCTCATAAATTTATTTTCTATCAGTATTTTTCCAGGATAATAAAAAAGCCAGACAGGCAGTCGTTCCACGTGAAATACTGGTATTCGGTTGCGTCCGGTTAGACTGAAGGTAGACTCCAACAAAGTTGGGGAAAAGGCTAAGCAAGCAGTTAATGATAATTTTTCTCTGGTAGTCAAGAATGCTGTAATAGGTCCACTCTTTTACTGGGACTGAAACATAACTGACGATATATGGAGGCTCTCAGCTTATGCCACTGGGAAACGCAGGCATGATGTTATCTGTAGCGGCACTACAAAAAGTACTATAGCTACATTGGACAAAAA
Source organism: Xestia xanthographa (assembly GCA_905147715.2). Lineage (NCBI taxonomy): Eukaryota > Metazoa > Arthropoda > Insecta > Lepidoptera > Noctuidae > Xestia > Xestia xanthographa. The sequence goes on from LR990652.1 coordinate 27,831,718, forward strand.
GTACTACAGCGCCATCTATGACAAAGCTAATGAACTAACCGCGAAACGCGTCAAAATCCCCACAGCCACAGAGTTCGCCCAATCGCATGTCGCGCGTCACACTCCACGAAACATAAGAATATATTATTTCCGTTTCTTTTATTATACACGCAGCAAACCTCATTTGTGTAGCGACCTGTTCTTACCATTGGATAGCTAAAATTCACATCCACTTACCATGTGTTGATAGCTGTTGGGGTAATCAGTAGGATTTACGATCAAAGAGATCCGAGTTCGAATCCTGATAACAACGTGTGGGGTTTTTGTTTCTTGGTAACATTAGTTATTGGTTCATTATTTATTTTTTATAAGAATAAGTTAAATATTAGTAAAAAAAAACATAGTATTATTATTCAACTATTTATTTATTATTTTAGCTGTTCGGTTTTGGAAGGTGGAAATAAAAAAGTCGTGGTGAATGATAACAAAAATGTTTATTCGTTTTATTTATTTATAAAATTAACAAACTTTCATGATAATGAGAGGTTTTCCTTTTGAGGTTTTAAAAAAAAACTTAGTTTCCAAGAACTCTATAGATGGCGTTGAACTTACTATGCCAAAGCCAAAACGCTTGAAAAAAAAACATTGTGTCACGTCACATACTCTCGTTGACTGACACTTTTATTTGCTTAACCTTCCGAATATAACCAACATTTATCGCTCTTTATTAAAATCAATTTTTTTAGGTTCCGTTCCTTGCATTATCATACTTACTCCTAGCGCCATCTATCCAGCGACTAGGGAAGAGCTAAAAAGAAAATCCCTCATTGTAACGTCACATTCCTACCTAGATGTAAAAAAGTTCTCTTGTAACCGATCATAAGATTTTTTATTGTATACGGTATACCCACTTACTTTCAATTCATAATAACATACTTAAGTAACAAGGAAATGATATTCTAATCACACAAATATAACATATAGTTGATACCCACTTATTATAGGTATCGGTAATCAGCAGAGTTTATTGAAAAATAATATAAATAATTTAGACTTTATGAATATATTTTTTGTGACGTCACAATAAATGTAACTCGTATTGAGGTTATAGTTTAAGTGTTCATTTTCCCGAAGAAAAGAAGATTGAAACTAAACCTCAACTTAAGATCATTAATATAATTACGGATAAGTTAATATTCACTAAATATTTTGTTACACATCTAATTAAAACTAAAGCATCTAGGGATTAATTTTGTAGCATGACACCTTCTAATACTTCTACATAATTAAGTAGAACTGTTGGCGCGTGGAAGAATAAAAGCCAGTTCTCCTGGCCCTGCTGCACTTATCCATCCCCACATGATCCCCACATATTAACCATAATTCGACATGAGTCTGTATTAGGGATTATGTTTTTGTCAGACCAGCAGAGTGTTATTCTTGCGCCATAAATGAAGCCTACCCTTTTGACTTTATTTAAAAAGTCAGTTTTTTGAGTCTTCTCATGGTAGTATTCCAGTAAAAATCTAAATAATTCCGTGCGAAACGTAATCGTTCTTCTATAACTCTTTCTGTCAAGAAGGGCTTCTTAGCTGGTCTTCGTGATACAAGCCTTCAGCGTGGAGGGCACGGCGAACAGTTTGCGATGAGGTGTCAAATAATTCCACAAAGTGTCTCGTAGGTGTGAAACCATTTGTTTCTTATTCGCCAACCATATATTATGTCGTCGCTGCGCATCGATAATAAGCGACGGCTTTCCACTTCATTGTCGACTAGCAAGACCTTTTGATCTGACTCACAGTATTCCTTCCAAACAAAACAAAAAAATGATGTTAGGCAGCTATAATAAAATACTGAAGTTATCATTCACTCTGCGTTTATAAATCCAATAATTAACACTAATTATTTATCTTTTATGCCTCATGATGGATTTAAAATCAATTTATTAATCCCTAAGTCACCAAATAAATAAACAATAACAAAGTAGGCTTTAATTTTTAATAAAACTTTGTTACAATAATTTATTCATAAATATAATACTCACATTAGTCCGGTTTCTTCAGATATTTGTGTTCTATTAAGACCACTTTTATGCAGCACGATAATATTAGTCGCCCTCGCCTCAATATCAATATTTGCCTGCATTTTGAGAAATACCAACAACAATACCGCTATCTATTAAACCACACGTCACTAACCAAATTTAACACAACCAAACGACAACGTTCATTTCGATCAAGTAAAATATTCATAAAACTCAGGTTTACCTTACAGAAATATAAATTCTTGACTTATTTTTCTATGATCTACCTTCTTCTAACTTTATGAAATGTGTGAACAAAGCGAGAATATTTTTCTGTCCCATTACTTCCAATCGAGTAAACACTTACAAAAAGTCTAAAAGTAACAATGTGAGATTTGAACTCACGATTTACTGATTCACTCTTAGATGTGGACGCGCCTAAACCACTAGGCCATCTTGACTTATATTTCAACTAGTATCTGCATGGGTGCGCGAGCTGCGCGCAGCTCGCGTGTTGTCGTGTTCTTGAGAAGTATTCCTTACCATCATAAAATTTTGAGAATCCATAGAAATCCTTAAAATAATTGGAAAATCCTTTACAACCACCCCTAAATCAGTATGAAAACCCTTAAGAACCCCTAAAACATTCTAAAAACCAATTTAAAAAAAATGTTACCTATAAAAAAAACCTTATTTAAAAACTCAGACCCATTAAAAAAAACACTACCCTAAAGTTTGCTTGTCGTCGCCCTGAATTACGCTTCACCCACTCAACCTTCGTTACTCTGCGGAGGTCGCCGGCTCGCTTCGCTCGCCACCTCCCTCCTTCGCTCCACTCGGTCTCGCAGGTTCGCTCCACTCAGAATCTACCTACCACCAGACAGGTTTCGACACCTACAATAATATTTGTTCAAGCACCCAATGGCTATCTCTAACCGGTACGAAGTTACAGCCCTTTCTATTTTAGGGGAGGTTGGGGAGGAGCGGAAAGGGTGTACAAATTTTAACGCCCCTCAATAATAAGTACACCAAAAATCAAAAAGCCGTTACGTGCCCTAGTTTCCGAGATACGATGGGGGGATGGGTGAAGGGGGGGAGAGTGGGGAGTTTTGAAAAATGATTTTGACTAACTCTAGGCCCCTACTTACGAATCTGAAAAAAAAATGTTCCAAGTCTCTCAACTTCCGAGATCCGCCTAAAGGGGGGAGAAGGGGAAAAAAAGGGTCAATTTTGAAAACTGGTTTTTACTTTCCCGAGCCTCCTCTATACGAATCCGTAAAAAACAAAAATACGGGTCTCTTTGTTTCCGAGATACGATAGAAAGGGGGAGGAAGGGGGGCGAAAAGGGGAGGTTTGGCACTTTTCCCAAACTATTTAGAGTTAGTTGTTTACAAATCTGTCAAAATATACCCACCTCCCCATCCACCATCTGGGAGAACAATTCTGTCAGTCAGTGAGTGAGTGGTAATCGAGCTTTATATAGTATAACTAGTATCTGCGTGGGTGCGCGAGCTGCGCGCAGCTCGCGTGTTGTCGTGTTCTTGAGAAGTATTCCTTACCATCATAAAATTTTGAGAATCCATAGGAATCCTTAAAATAATTGGAAAATCCGTTACAACTAATATCAGTATGAAAACCCTTAATAACCCCTAAAACATTATAAAATTAATATAAAAAAAACCCTAATAAAAACAAGTAAAAAACCTTACTTAAAAACTGAGACCCATTATAAAAAACCAAACCCTAAAGTTGCTTGTCGTCGCCCCTGAGTTACGCTTCACCCACTCAACCTTCGTTACGCTGCGGAGGTCGCCGGCTCGCTTTGCTCGCCACCTCCCCCCTTCGCTCCACTCGGTCTCGCAGGTTCGCTCCACTCAGAACCTACCACCACCGGACAGGTTTCGACGCCTATTATAATATTTGTTCAAACACCCAATGGCTATCTCTAACCGTTACGAAGTTACAGCCCTTTCAATTTTAGGGGAGGTTGGGGAGGTGAGGATACCCTCCGTAAACAAATTTAAACGCTCCTCAATAATAATTTATAGTAAAAATCAAAAAGCCGCTACGTGTCCTAGTTTCCGAGATACGATGGGGGGAGGGGTGAAGGGGGGGAGAGTGGGGAGTTTTGAAAACTGATCTTGACTAACTCTAGGCCCCTTCTTACGAATCTGAAAAAAAAAATGTTCCAAGTCTCTCAACTTCCGAGATCCGCCTAAAGGGGTGAAAAGGGGGGTGAGGGGGGCCAATTTGAAAACTGGTTTTTACTTTTCCGAGCCTCCTCTATACGAATCTGAAAAAAAAAATGTTCCAAGTCTCTTGGTTTCTGAGATACGATAGGGAGGAGGAGAAAGAGGGGTGAAAAGGGGAGGTTTGGCACTTTTCCCATACTCGCGGGAGTTACTTGTTTACGAATCTGTCAAAATATACCCACCTCCCCATCCACCATCTGGGAGAACAATTATGTCAGTCAGTGAGTGGTAATCGAGCTTTATATAGTATAAAATAAATAATAACTAGTATTTGCGTGGGTGCGCGAGCTGCGCGCAGCTCGCGTGTTGTCGTGTTCTTGGGAAGTATTCCTTACCCTCATAAAATTTTGAGAATCAATAGGAATCCTTGAAATAATTGGAAAATCCGTTACAACTACCCCTAAATCAGTATGGAAACCCTTAAGAACCCCTAAAACATTATAAAATTAATATAAAAAAAAACCTAATAAAATAAAAGTAAAAACCTTACTTAAAAACTTAACCCTGCCCCTGAGTTACGCTTCACCCACTCGACCTTCGTTACGCTACGGAGGTCGCCGGCTCGCTTCGCTCGCCACCTCCCCCCTTCTCTCCACTCGGTCTCGCAGGTTCGCTCCGCTCAGAACCTACCTACCACCAGACAGGTTTTGACGCCTACTATAATATTTGTTCAAACACATAATGGCTATCTCTGACCGTTACGAAGCTATAGCCCTTTTATTTTTAGGGGAGGTTGGGGAGAAGAGGATACCCTCCGTATACAAATTTAAACGCTCCTCAATAATACTTTATATTAAAAATCACAAAGCCGCTACGTGTCCTAGTTTCCGAGATACGATGGGGGGAGGGGTGAAAGGGGGGAGAGTGGGGAGTTTTGAAAACTGGTTTTTACTTTCCCGAGCCTCCTCTATACGAATCTGAAAAAAAAAACGTTCCAAATCCCTTGGTTTCCGAGATACGATAGGGGGGGGTGAGAAGGGGGGCGAAAAGGGGAGGTTTGGCACTTTTCCCATACTCGCGGGAGTTACTTGTTTACGAATCCGTCAAAATATACCCACCTCCCCATCTACCATCTGGGAGAACAATTATGTCAGTCAGTCAGTGAGTGGTAATCGAGCTTTATATAGTATAACTAGTATTTGCGTGGGTGCGCGAGCTGCGCGCAGCTCGCGTGTTGTCGTGTTCTTGAGAAGTATTCCTTACCATCATAAAATTTTGAGAATCCATAGGAATCCTTAAAATAATTGGATAATCCGTTACAGCTACCCCTATATCAATATGAAAACCCTTAAGAACCCCTTAAACATTCTAAAAACCCATTATAAAAAACATAACCCTAAAGTTGCTTGTCGTCGCCCCTGAGTTACGCTTCACCCACTCAACCTTCGTTACGCTGCGGAGGTCGCCGGCTCGCTTCGCTCGCCACCTCCCCCCTTCGCTCCACTCGGTCTCGCAGGTTCGCTCCACTCAGAACCTACCACCACCGGACAGGTTTCGACGCCTACTATAATATTTGCTCAAGCACCCAATGGCTATCTCTAACCGTTACGAAGTTACAGCCCTTTCAATTTTAGGGGAGGTTGGGGAGGGGAGGGTATACAAATTTCAACGTCCCTCAATAGTTTTAGGTAAGAATCAAAAAGTTTTTCAGTAGTAAAAAAAGTGGTGAAAAGGGGGGGGGGGGAGATGAAGTGGGGGAGAGTGGGGATTTTTGGAAAAATATTTTGACTTACGCATTGCCCCTTTATATGAATCTGAAAAAAAAAATGTTCCAAGTCTCTTAATTTCCGAGATCCGCCTAAAGGGGGGAGAATGGGGAAAAAGGGGTCAACTTAGAAAACTGGTTTTTACTTTTCCAAGCCTCCTCTATACGAATATGAAAAAAAAAAGTTCCAAGTCTCTTTGTTTCCGAGATACGATAGGGAGGGGGAGGAAGGGGGGCGAAAAGGGGAGGTTTGGCACTTTTCCCATACTCGCGGGAGTTAGTTGTTTACGAATCTGTCAAAATATACCCACCTCCCCATCCACCATCTGGGAGAACAATTATGTCAGTGAGTCAGTCAGTCAGTCAGTGAGTGGTAATCGAGCTTTATATAGTATAACTAGTATTTGCGTGGGTGCGCGAGCTGCGCGCAGCTCGCGTGTTGTCGTGTTCTTGAGAAGTATTCCTTACCATCATAAAATTTTGAGAATCCATAGAAATCCTTAAAATAATTGGAAAAACCGTTACAACTACCCCTAAATCAGTATGAAAACCCTTAAGAACCCCTAAAACATTCTAAAAACTAAATCAATAAAAAAATGAGAATTCATTAGAATCGTTAAAAGCTGAGTTACGCTTCACCCACTCAACCTTCGTTACGCTGCGGAGGTCGCCGGCTCGCTTCGCTCGCCACCTCCCCCCTTCGCTCCACTCGGTCTCGCAGGTTCGCTCCACTCAGAACCTACCACCACCGGACAGGTTTCGACGCCTACTATAATATTTGTTCAAACACCCAATGGCTATCTCTAACCGTTACGAAGTAACAGCCCTTTCAATTTTAGGGGAGGTTGGGGAGGGGAGGATACCCTCCGTTTACAAATTTAAACGCTCCTCATTAATAATTTATAGTAAAAATCAAAAAGCCGCTACGTGTCCTAGTTTCCGAGATACGATGGGGGGAGGGGTGAAGGGGGGGAGAGTAGGGAGTTTTGAGAAATGATTTTGACTAAATTTAGGCCCCTTCTTACGAATCTGAAAAAAAAAATGTTCCAAGTCTCTCAACTTCCGAGATCCGCCTAAAGGGGGGAGAAGGGGGAAAAAGGGGTCAATTTTGAAAACTGGTTTTTACTTTTCCGAGTCTCCTCAATACAAATCTGAAAAAAAAAATGTTCCAAGTCTCTTTGTTTCCGAGTTATGATAGGGAGGGGGAGGAAGGGGGGCGAAAAGGGGAGGTTTGGCACTTTTCCCATACTCGCGGGAGTTAGTTGTTTACGATTCTGTCAAAATATACCCACCTCCCCATCCACCATCTGGGAGAACAATTATGTTAGTGAGTCAGTCAGTCAGTCAGTGAGTGGTAATCGAGCTTTATATAGTATAACTAGTATTTGCGTGGGTGCGCGAGCTGCGCGCAGCTCGCGTGTTGTCGTGTTCTTGAGAAGTATTCCTTACCATCATAAAATTTTGAGAATCCATAGGAATCCTTAAAATAATTGGAAAATCCGTTACAACTACCCCTTAATCAGTATGAAAACCCTTAAGAACCCCTAAAACATTCTAAAACCTAACTCAATAAAAAAAAAGTAAAAAAAAAAATTCATTAGAAACGTTAAAAGCTGAGTTACGCTTCACCCACTCAACCTTCGTTACGCTAAGGAGGTCGCCGGCTCGCTTCGCTCGCCACCTCCCCCCTTCGCTCCACTCGGTCTCGCAGGTTCGCTCCACTCAAAACCTACCTACCACCAGACAGGTTTCGACGCCTACTATAATATTTGTTCAAGCACCCAATGGCTATCTCTAACCGTTACGAAGTTACAGCCTTTTCAATTTTAGGAGAGGTTGGGGAGGAGAGGATACCCTCCGTATACAAATTTAAACGCTCCTCAATAATAATTTATAGCAAAAATCAAAAAGCCGCTACGTGTCTTAGTTTCCGAGATACGATGGGGGGAGGGGTGAAGTGGGGGAGAGTGGGGAGTTTTGAAAAATGATTTTGACTAACTTTAGGCCCCTTCTTACGAATCTGAAAAAAAAAATGTTCCGAGTCTCTCAACTTCCGAGATCCGCCTAAAGGGGGTGAAAAGGGGGGCAAGAGGGGCAATTTTGAAAACTCGTTTTTACTTTCCCGAGCCTCCTCTATATGAATCTGAAAAAAAAAACGTTCCAAATCCCTTGGTTTCCGAGATACGATAGGGGGGGGTGAGAAGGGGGGCGAAAAGGGGAGGTTTGGCACTTTTCCCATACTCGCGAGAGTCACTTGTTTACGAATCTGTCAAAATATACCCACCTCCCCATCCACCATCTGGGAGAACAATTATGTCAGTGAGTCAGTCAGTCAGTCAGTGAGTGGTAATCGAGCTTTATATAGTATAATGTTGAAATTTTGGACTACATTTACTTGTAGATGACAATGTCTATTTTCTTGAAAGTAGAAGGTCGTAAGTCAAACTAAACGTCAAGCTATTGCTTTATGAGATTGCCTATCGACTTTTGGTCGACACTGTACCTACCGTCACTCAATACGTCATAATTCTTGGTTTATTATCTGTTATTATTTACGATGTGTCGACTCGCAAATGTCGTTACATTTTAATTGGGGATCCCTTTTTTTTGCATAATCTTCTTTTTCCTAATATACTTTGGCATAACTGTTTTGGCATACTTAGTTTTGCCATAATAATATTTTGGCAAATTTTTTTTTGGCTTGCTGTTTATGTTGGCATAATCATCTTGAAGGCTAATTTGTTTTGGCATAAATTGAATTTTGCATAATGTTACTAGGCATAATGACTATTAGCATAATAGTATTTAGGCATACAAATAATATAAATACCGGAATCAAATATGAGTTATTTTTACGTATTTATTTTGAATTAAAAATTAATTAAGTTGTGCTACAAAAGTTAGTGACAGAAACGAATCGCTACAAAACCGACTCCACGTAGTCTTGTCTGCCCTACCCCTAGAGTGTAATCTAAGCCCGCGTAGACGCGGAGGGGCGAGGCGGCCCGACGATAAGCTCGCGTGGGACCGCCGGAGCCCCGCAGCGCCGGAGCCGTGACAGAAACCTTGCCTGCTGCATTTTGCATACTGCATGCTTGCTTGCATGCTGCATGCTTGCTGAACGCATGCTTGCTGCATGCTTGCTGCACGCATGCTTGCTTTATGCTTGCTGCATGCTTGCTGCATGCATGGTGTATGCTTGTTTGCATGCTTCTTACAGGGAAAAAACTCACATATGTTCACAATCAACTATGTTCAAAACAAATATATTATGTTATGTATTATCTCTGCTTTGGAGAGATGGTTTTTTTCCAATCGTCAAAATAAATTGGTATATCGAATTAGGGTATGTCTAACATTTTAGAATTATGCTTCTTTGTTATGCCTATAAAAATTATGTTTTAGTATCATTATGCGTAAGTAAATCAATTTATGCCTAAAAATGTTATGCTTAATAATTATTATGATTAGATAAATTATGCTTAAAAAAAATTATGCCTAAGCTGTTATGCCTAATAATGTTATGCGAAAATATAATTAGTAGTAACAAAAGTATGCCAAGTTATATTAGGTCTTAAAATTTTATGCAAATGGAAAGGGAACCTTTTAATTGCAATTCATGGAAGTAATCATAATGTCAGTTTGCCACCATAAATTAAAAATACATTTATTATTAAAATTTATCAGAACTACCTTACTGCTTGTCCTTTTGAAGATGTTACGTTATTAATAAACAAAGACTATATTTACTGTAAAATAAACGGGTATTTTGGCAGCTAACTAAAATAAGGTTCTTATAGTGGAAAACGCAACTTCGAGAAAACTTTCTACACAAAGTTAAGGTCAGTAAAAAAGTAAGGTTTTTACTTCAAATGTTACAAAGGCGAACGGCAGGTTTCGTACCGCAAACTTTGTTTGTTGTTTTGTTATAGAATTTGTACCACTTAATAAGGCAAATAAGCCTTTTATTTTCATGTAAGTGTTCTATTTTTAGAACTTCGGATTGATTAATAATATTAATAAAAAGATTGTAATAATTAAACGTAATGAAATCGTAAACTAAACGCAGCTGCGTTTTTCGATGTTGCATATTTTGATTGATAAGTAAAATAACACAACAAATGTTAAATAACATAGAAATAACAATAAATATAATTACACACTTACTATTACACATAAGAAAGCATAATTGTTGCATACATTCTTAATAGATAACGCTTTAATGATAGGAATGATTTTCGTCACCAATATTTTTTTTTGCTCTTAGGGTAATTATTTATTGACAGGCAAAGAAAATCTGTCTTTCACTTCACTACAGATCTTTGCTGTTGTTTTGGATTGTAGTTTGTGACTGAATCTGAGCAATTAAGCGAATTGTCTGGCCCTATTTACGTTGAGTCGAGCTCCTGCTACAAAAATAGCGAAAACTATACTAGAACATTTACTTTATCACCAAAACAATGTTTAGGCAGCTCTACGTACCAACGTACATCGGTACACTGGTGCATTACCTTAAAAAATAAGACTGGTTATAACTTTTACGTCCCAAGTTCTAAAAATCTAAGAATTTAAAAAGGGCTTTTCTATCATATTAACTACCAATTAAAACAAAAAATATCTCAAAACACGACATTTTATTAGCGGTACGATATTCCCATACAAGCCTGCCATTCGCCTTTCTTCTATAAAAAAAAGCAAAAGCAACGATGCCATGAAGATCGGAAACACATTACTCTCTATAGCTACATGTTTAACAGAACTCAACATTTTAGGCTCCTACCTACTGCAGGAGGTATGTTTAGAGCCTGGTTAGTTAAAATTATACAGGAGACGTTATTAATTATGACCAGCTGGTACCCTCCCTCCCCCCCAAAATTATAGTAATTATTTAATTTTATTGTAAGGATATCATCTATCCCAAAATAATTAACTAAAAACAGTAATTAAGTGTTACCAAAACTCAAAAAGAAATACGTTAGGTACCCAGAGTAACTTGCTCTATCAAATTCGAAATTCAAATTCAAAAAGCGAGCTCAGTATTGCCGCAATTAAAAAATGCACACTATTATTATGTTGGGTTTAATCGTCGGTTTTGTAATAATTACACTGCTGCACCACATGCAAACGGCAAATGGAGATAGCACGTTTCATTCTGGTAATAAAAGGTACCCTTAATCTATGGTATCGTTGATTTTTTTTCTTCAGAATGTTCTACAAAAAACCTGTTTTTAATTGTGGAGCAAGTTTTTAAATTAAAAAAACACAGGCTTATTTTGCAGCTTTGCCTTTAAATTAGGTTTGTACCTGAAGCTTTTCTTAAGATTCTTGTGCAGCAAATAGACAAGCTAATAGTGCTGCATGGTTCTTTATCACGGGGCCATATAGTAGGACGTAACGTCGCCATCTGAGTGAAGCGTCACTGTTATGGTAAGGGTTGTCACCCGTACTATATAGTATCGTACTATATTTTAGTCAATTGTACTATATATTATAGAAAAATACTGTATTTTTATCCCTAATTCAACGGTCGCGCTTTTTAGATTCAGTGTGACAGGAAGTCTGGAACGTACCCGCAGCGCTGCACGGAGAATTTCAGAACGAAACGCATTCGCGGCAACAAAACGTCAACTGCCAAACTGTCAATAATTTGTCGATGAATGTCACCCGATTTTTTTTAGTTTTTATTTTCTGCTGTTAAAATAAAATAAAAAAAAAACATGGAAAATGATGATGGTTTTTGCACGCCACCCAAGAAAGAGCAAAAAAAGGCTTCAAAAATATAAGATCGAATTTTGTCCTGAATTTCCCAAAAGTACTATATTTTAGCAGCCATTTTGGAAAAAATACTATATTTGTTCAGTATAGAGGTGGCAACCTAGTTATGGTTGAAGTTCCACGGATCCAAAGTTGCGAGTTGCGGCCAAGCGTATTTAGTAAAGAAAATCAATTAGGCCCAGCGCACACCGCTGGAGGCGCAGCGCAGCGCATTTGAAGACAAAAATTTAATATAAACCTTAACTACCTTGATATACGGTCAATATAAAAATAAATTCGCACGCGGTACTCGGAGCGCCTCAAGCTACTACAAGAGCATGCGCTCGACGGTATATCAAGGTAGTTAAGGTTTATATTAAATTGTTGTCTTCAAATGCGCTGCGCTGCGCCTCCAGCGGTGTGCGCTGGGCCATAGAGTATGTACCACAGACAATTCAAAAAATGCTTTTCTAAAGCAGCCGCCAATTTTTGAAGATTAAAAAAAAAATGGTCTATGAAAAGCATTCAAAAATGTTAATGAGTCCCGCTAATATTATTATTATCGTTAAAAACTTGCAATTGAATTCCTTAGAATAGCAAGGATTAATGAGGCTGTGGGGCCAGGTAATCGGTTGTAGGTACACCCGACCACATGCTGGGTTCACCCGCGCTACATACTTATATCGGATTTTATCGTTGTTGTAAAATGTAAGAATTTATTGACGTATAATCGAGTGCGTAGCTCGTTCTGTAATTATTATGGGAATAGTGTAAGTATTGTGAGAGGATTTTTTATATATCTCAAGCAAGTTAGAATAATCCACTGCTGAGCTAGGCCTTTCAACTTGTTTTTTTCCTCTAAATTCTGCATCCAGCCAGTGTGTCATAAGTCCATTTAGCTGGAGGCATTATTTGTTCCATTTGGCCATCAGCAATGAGCCATCAGTCTCTCGACAAACGTGGCTACTCTACAAGCTACGTCAGAATCTTCGGGAAAATAACTACGTAGGCGTAGCATCTAAATATTTTGCGTACCTACCTACTTATTAAGTGAACTTTCAATTACCTATTACTTACTTAACAAAAAGGTCAATATTCTATGTTTGCCTTAGTTTAAGTTATTTTGCATTTTGTTTGAATTGATTGACGATTGAACGAAGAACCATAATAAAGGGTGTAAAACACCTCTTAACGAAGCTGAAAGGCACTTGTTCTCCCCGTCAATGCGATCATTTTTTTACGGAGATATTGGGGGTCAAAGTTCCAACTTTTTGACAAGTTTTTTTGTTGTAAGTAAGTACAAGTTTTATTGTAACATTTTTACTTTAAACACCTCCACGACCCCGTACTATTCAATCCATCCATCAGCACAATGTTACTACCACAAAAAACATGATTTTTCACCCCAAAAAATTTTACGTAATACGTTTCCCACAATAATTTTTGCGTAATAGTACATTATGATATAAGTGCGGTAAGTTGAAAATTACAGCCGAGGCGATATTGCTAGTCCGAGCCGTAGGCGAGGGCTGTAATAAAGCAGAGGCTGTAATTATCAAAGCGCACGTATGTCATACGACGTTTTATAACATATTTGCGAGGAAATAAATAAAACTCGGACGTTCTTAAACGAATAAATCCTTTACTTGTTCACAAATTAGCGATGCGCGTGCATTAGTGCTTTTTTTTAAGGCAAAGACACAAAAAACAGCCAGTATTACTAATAAAGTAAATTAAATAAATATAAGAGGTGTTTTACACCCTTTATTATGGTTCTTCGTTCAATCGTCAATCAATTCAATATAATTAATTAAATATTTTTGTGTTTTTGTTACAGATAAATGGTTGTAATTTATTGTCCAAATTAATTAAATTAAAGAATTAAATGTTTATATTTCATCTCCCACAGTTAATTTTATTCATAATATGTTGACCACTTTTCTGACATAAAAACTCTGTGATAAGATTTAAAAAAGTACCGTTCCTTTTTGACAGAGCATCTTATAAACCGTGCGTTGCACATTACATTACTGCACAAGTACGTAATGAGATACATTACGATATTGAAATGGGTGAAATAAGAGACCCTTTACGAGCAAATATGTTATAAAGTTACATAATTTGATGTACAGAATGCTTGGTTGACGGCTTCGTGATGAGGTCTTTTACACCCTGTTTATGTAGTCTATACTAGTAGGTACGTACGGGGCGCAGGAGTGAATCAGTTCTGTGTAACAACCTTATCAGGTACCGACATGTAACAAAGAAAAATTGTAACTACCTCTACTGCTTATTTGTAACCTATTGAACTGTGCAAGGTTGTTATTTTGATTTGGCAAATAAAGGTTTTTTTTTGTCTCAGCTATTCTTCCTTAATGCTCAACCTTGCTATACTTATATGAAAAGAACCACCTAGTATCTGTCTGTGTTTTAAAAATTGCTTATCCACGTTCCACGGAAGAAATTGCCCCAATAACCAAATACGAGTTTTTTTGACCACTACCTTAGTTTTTGGAACATAATTATAAAATTGGAACGGGCGCGTTCGATTTACGGCCGCGCACGCCAGTAGGCGCTCGGCCACGCCCCGCTATTATCCCGCCAACTTTTTACCAAACTTCCATTCACGGGTGGCTATTAAATAGAAATAAATCTGTACATAATGAATAATACATTGGCGCGTTATTTTGAACATAGTTTGGTGTGTTTTGGCAGTTTTGCAATGTTTATAAACTTTTTTGGGTTCAACGATGGGACTGGTTGATGAATGAATGAGTAGATTATAAACATTTTCTACTTACTATTACTTACTTGTTGAGTTGTTGTTACTGTCTTAATTTGCATTTTTCTTTTCTCTAAAACTCATTGTTTTTACTCGCAACACTGATGGTAGGTAGGTTTAGTTCATTTTTATTATTTTAGTTCATATTCATAGTTCATTTTGAAAGTTTAACCAAATATGTAAGTACCTACTTACTCACATTCATTGCGTTGAAAGCAGATTTTTTTTCAGTCATGTTCTACAAATAGATAATATTAATTAGTAATTTTTTGCGCAGTCGGGTTTTATGTTTTCTGTAGTAGTTAAGTTTAGGGTAGGTATATTAAATTAGATTTTAAATGCAATTAAATGAATTGAATTATACTAAAATGTATTAATGAATTAATTTGGGCAGTTGTGTAGTGTTGTTTTGAATTGATTTTAAGGGTTCCGTACCGCAAAAGGTAAAAAAAGGAACCCCTAAAAGATCACTTTGTCCGTCTGTTTTTTCTTAAGAGCCTATACTACCTCAGATTAGCAACTCTATTTGTGGTGGTTCAAACTTCGTTTGTAATATTGTTAGAATAACGTTCCAATCAGCTTGCACTACAAAGCGGTTGTTACACCAGTCACTACGGCCGAATAGTGCGAAAGAAGTGGTTTTTATTCTTTACAAAATCAAATTTTCGTCTTTTGGAAAAAATAAAAAACATAAGACCTGCTTTAGAGTTAGTTCAGTTAGTATGCAAAGTTTCATGATCTAATTTGAAGTACTTTTATAATACCAGCGGTTTATTGTTCGATTTGGAGGTAACTTTGGGATTTTTTCTATTGAGAAAATTTTATGAAATCGTGTTTTCGCCAAACATCAGACCTAACATTAATCCTCAACTTTACCATATATTTATTTCAAAATTAATGCTGCAGTATTTTAGGCGTAACGGAGGATCATGCTTAGCCATTTGAGGTAGTATTATAGGCCCTTAATGTCGTACTAACATAGCTCCTAAATACTCGCTACTAACTCAGGACTGTTCGAAATAAAGTTTTTTGATTGATTGATTGCTAAGTTAAGTTAACATAATAATAAAATTATGTAAATAGCCATTAAAAAAATAACTCTTAAAATATGTTTAATTTCCAAACTCCGGAACTCTACCCTTAAGCGCTTATTACACTTCACTAAATCACTAAATTTCGTTACTGAATTTAGTCAAGTTAAATAGCTTGCTGAATGCGATTATACTTTACTAAAATCAGTGAAGTATGAAGCGCTATCCACACATTTCAAACTCAAACTCAAAGCATTTATTTCAATTAGTTCATTACGGCACTTTTGAATGTCAAAAATGCAAAAAAGAAAATCAAAGCTACAGTCCCAGTCACAAGGCATAATAACTTGAGAAAGTACTGAGTTGCCCATTCTAGCGTAGATCTCTATGGAGAAGAACGGGCAAGAAACTCCATGGACACTCTCCATCAAAATATTGTTACAAAATCTTGGTTACATCATTAATTTTGAGATTATACATAATATGTGAGAACGATGTAGAAAGACGTGCACACTAAGAGCATCCAGAGTAAAAGATTAGATCAAAAATGTATGAATAAAGTAATTAAAATGAACCTTTGCAGCTAAGAGATGACCAGTCCCAACTGACAGCGCCCAAACAGACACACAGACATGACGCATGTACCGGCGCCATTCAACTCACAACCATATTGAAGGGAATTAGATGACCCGACACACCCGCCACCATCAGCGAGACATTTCAGTGAGCATGACATTCTCTCAGCCACCAAGGCATATTCAAGTCAATGAAAGATAAATAAATGTAAATGGTGGATGAACAGTACAAAGTACTCACACATGTGCTATGCAATTATATAATACTAAGAACTGGAATCTATACAATGCAAGTATATTTTTACAATCTTCGGCAGCTTCCACAATACATTAACATGGGAATCAATTCTTCATCTTCTTCTTTACGTGTCGATGGACTCAAATAATGCCCGACCAGACAAACAATTAGTTTGCCCCCCCCCCCCCCCCCCCCACCTATAGTTGTGGAGCAGGACCAGCATTCATTTAGCCAAGCATTTTTATCATCAATGTAATCCCCCAACTTATAATATGCTTGCCTACATAGTGTGCGTTTTATACAAGATTTAAATTTCGTCTCATTCAGTTGAAGAATGTGGGGAGGTATTTTATTGTAACATTTTAAACAGTACCCCATGAAAGATGAATCCACTTTAGCAAGCCTGAAACTTGGCTGAACCAGTTGGTCCCTATTTCTAGTGTTATAGTGGTGTCTGTCCCCTCTCTTACTGAATAAATGCCGATTTTTTCTGACGTACATGATGTTTTCATAGATGTATTGACAAGGTACTGTCATATGATTCTTAGAGAATCGTGTCTACGTAATTCATAAATGGCTCTTGTAGTGTTTGTATCTATTCAATAGATATATGTAATACATTGTCTCATGTACACGAGGGAGGGGATCGCTGTCAATCGGTTAGTCTAACGACAGACGCCGTGAGAGTAGGACGTACGCTTGAGCCCTTGCCTGCGTGTAGTAATGAGCCAGTGATAGTGATTAAGTAGTGACAGTGAACACTACAAGTGGCGACGAGGATAAAGGTCAGAAATTCAAATAATAATACTTCGTGGAAGTTTGCAAAAAAAAAGAAAAAGTGGGTAGTAAAGTAAAGGTAAAGATACCGGACTCTATTTGATACATAATTCAGGTAAATTAATTATTTGTTTTCTATCATGTGTAATGCAGTGTAAGACATGCACCCTTTATGGGCACTGCAAAATTTAAATCAAATTAATAAGTTACAAAATATTGATTCTAATTACTTATTACAATCTATTACATTAATTTTGTTAGTTTTATACTAAACATTATAATTATTACAAGCGTATTTTACAAATACCTAGTTCTAAATGTTGAAGTAAATTAGTTTTCGAATCTCAGAGTTGCAGTAGGTATTTCGCTGTTGGTAGGACGTTTCGCGAATAGGACATGTTTTCACATTTTGCGAATGAGACACTCTGCGTCAGATCCGTCAGGGATAGTGCATTTTTTCATGTAAAAAATATGACAATAGTTTCGCAACGGTCCATTCATATTTTAAACATAACGTCAAAGTCGTCGAGAATCGTGCGAGAGACGCAAAATTATCGGTGCTAAAGTAAAGATATTTCCGGTTGTGGACGAGTGTTGCGGGTGAATTAGTGATTTTATTGGGATTAAAGTGTAAAAATAGTGTATGTGTATGCACCCGGATTTCAACATAGGGTGGGTAATTCTATTTCAGTGTGGTTTTTAGTCATAATGCTACCATAATTTACTAAATTGTGAGACCAGTTCTGTGTAAAGAGGGATAACTATCGCATTGAACATTTATACTCGATAACAGTAGCGAAGCGTCAAGTTTTGTAAGAGGTAAGCCGAAGTACATATCTTTAATGTGATTATATTATTTGTCTATAGTGTTAGGATTTTAGTAAATTCGGTACGCAGTTGTCATCTATTTTATCGGCCAACCGCTTTCTTGTTTGAATCAAGTAACGGTTGGCTGGCAACGCCTGTTTGTACAAGGTTATATAAACGACGGCACGGCCGTCCGCAGTTCACTTGCTCCTGCGACGCCGAAGCTTAAAGACTTTAAAGTGGTTAATGTTACTCTGTGAAGAAATATTGCTATCTGTTCAAGCAAAGCCAGGTCAGTTATATTTGTGTTAATATATTTAAATATGTGAATGCTATAATTTATAACTACTATTTTTCTGCTATTTTTGTGTACCGTGTTTTCTTTTAAAACATTATTTAAGCCATGAAACTTATTTAAATAACCTGAGATGTAATGTCATTGCTGATATTAAGTAAATAACCCGTTAAATAATAATATTAATGTCTTAGTTTACAATAAATGCTTGTATGATTATTCAATTCTTTTATTCCATACACTACCCTACATAACCTAACGTTAATTGTCTAGTGCTAACAATTCAGAAGTGGGATAAACGAGTAAAAGTCAACACAAAGACTACCTACTTGTTTATCCTGCCCACGGATCGTTTGTCGGTTGAATTTTTTTTCTTTTTTTTTTTTAAATATAACTATCATGGGAATAGAGATTGAATGATCTACGTTTTATCACAAAATAAGTATGTGAGTAATGAATAAGTTTAAATAAAACAAGCAATGACATTATACCTTACTTATTAGTGAACTCATGCAGTGTTTTTCTTTTTCT
Source organism: Xestia xanthographa (assembly GCA_905147715.2). Lineage (NCBI taxonomy): Eukaryota > Metazoa > Arthropoda > Insecta > Lepidoptera > Noctuidae > Xestia > Xestia xanthographa. The sequence goes on from LR990652.1 coordinate 27,850,467, forward strand.
CAAACTATCAAACATTGTGTTGGTCAGTGAGTTTTCTATTTAATATCATTCATTAGTGTTTAAATGGCATTTAATTGCAATGTGGAAGCATTTAATCGTAATATGGCTTTGCCAAAATTAACACATCATAATACAGCTTTGCCAGGGCTACCCTCTGGAAGCTATTCATCATAACACAGCCTTCCCAGAACCGCTTTCTGGAAGCATTTCATCATAACACGGCTTTGCCAGGGCTACCCTCTGGAAGCGTTACATCATTACTCTGCTTTACCAGGACTAACCTCTGAAAATGTTTTCACTATTGCAACGCTTTATCATTCAAAACTACTTAATTTGTTGTATTCGAATACAAACTCACCAATGTGATATCTAAATGTTATCATTTAAACGAATAGTTTCAGTTAGTTATCGTAGTGCTTAGGCACGTCAATAATCAGTGCTGCTATCAAGTATAAGGCTTGGGCACGTTAATCATCGGTACTGCTATCAAGTATAAGGCTTCGGCGCATTAACCATCAGTACTGCTATCAAGAATAAAGCTTCGGCACATTAATTACAGGTGCTGTTATCAAGTCAAATGTAAGGCTTGGGCACGTTAACCATCAAGTATAAGGCTTCGGCACATTAATCACTGGTGCTGTTATCAAGTCAAGTGTAAGGCTTGGGCACGTTAACCATCAAGTATAAGGCTTCGGCACATTAATCACCGGTGCTGTTATCAAGTCAAGTGTAAGGCTTGGGCACGTTAACCATCAAGTATAAGGCTTCGGCACATTAATCACCGGTGCTGTTATCAAGTCAAGTGTAAGGCTTGGGCACGTTAACCATCAGTGCTGCTATCAAGTTTAAGGCTTGGGCACAAGTGCTGTTATCAAGTATAAGAAACTTGGGCACGGTGCCACTATCAAGTAGGTACGAAGTCATGTCAACCAGAGGGGCGACTGCAAGCGCAGATCGGGAACAGATGAATTCACCGTATACTTCAAGCGACGAGTCTTTGATTATCTGCCCTCGTAACGGCCAACTTCAAAGATCAAGAACATCGTCGCCCAAACGCTGTCACCAGTCACGCTTGTCGGAACATACATCTAGGCAACGTAGTTAAGCCCCGGGAGTCACGGGTACGCCGACGTCGTAGGTCACGAAATTTAAGGTGCGTAAATTATTCTTGTAGCAGTTCAGACGGTCGGTCCTCATCGCGTAAACGACTTGATCAACAAACGCGTCAAAGTAATGATGATATGGTATGCGACAGACGTTCGGGGAGTAAAAGACGACGAACTAGTAGCAATTCTGATCATTCAACTAATGATGTACAAAGAACGACGTCATTATTCCCCGAATGTTCAGTCGCACAAACATGTTAACACTAATTAACAGATGATAAAGATAATACTAACAGTATCTTAGATAAGTTTTTAGAAATTGTTAAAGATGTAAAAGGCTGATCTAGCTCTAAACTTTCTCTAAATAATGTCATTCCGGAATTTGATCCAATGACAAAAGACCAGACTATCTTGATGTGGCTTACTAAGGTGGAGGGGTGTGCAGAGATCTATGGTTGGGACGAAAGAGAAACTATCCATTTTGCCCTACCAAAATTAACCGGTGTTGCAAAAACTTGGTACCAGGGTCTCAGCACAGTCCTTTACTCATGGACCGAATGGAAAAGTAAGTTAATAGAAAATTTTCCTTGTCGGGACGATTACGCGGAACTTCTAATAGCAATTCTAGCTAAAAAAGCCCGTTATGGCGAATCATTGGAGCACTACTTCTACGAAAAACTAATCTACTAAATAGATGCGGTATAAAAGGACGTAAAGCGGTCGATTGTATCCTAAACGGGATTGAAGATCGCGCTGTCAGAGTAGGTGCCCAAGCTGCTCAATTTCGGGAGCATGAAGAAGTACTGAAGTACATAAAAACGGTTAAAATGGGTTCTATTAGAGATATTGGGGAAAAAAGTCGAAAACATGACAGGAGAGCTGGAACGACCGATCCCACCAGACGAAATGGTTCTGAATCTAAAAGGTTAGTATGTCATAACTGTAATGAAGAAGGTCACAAAAGTATCCAATGCCAGAAGACAGCATCAACGTGTACTAATTTTAGTAAGTTGGGCCATTTAAGTACTTACTGTAGGTTCAGGAAACAAAAGCCACAAGACAGCAGCCAAAAGGAGACTGTTGAAGAAAAATTGGTGTCAGAACTAACGTCAGGTGAGTCTATATATTTTCAACATTTTAATTAACAATGTGGAATTAATATGTCACGTTGATTTAGGTAGCCAATGCAGCCTCATTAAGGAAAGCGAAGCTAATAGTTTAAAACTATCTGTTGACACCACAGATTTGCCCTTGATGAGGGCAATAGGTGGAAATTATGTTAGTCCATTGGGTAGGTCCAAAGTTGATGTTAACGTTCAAGGTATAGAAGCAAATATTGAAATTCTAATCGTTGAAAATCATGCTCTAAAATATCCTGTGTTATTGGGACACACTTTTACAGAATTACCTGACATAGTTATTACCAAAACGCCTAGTGAAATAATTTTTGAAAAGGTTGGTGTAGATCGTAAACTATTTTTGAGGGTTTTGGAAGTAATTTCTTTAGCACCAGGCGAAATAGTTACTGTTCTAGTAAATTCATGCAATCATTACAATGGGAAGATATATGTCAATGGTTCTGTAAGAGGTTTCCTCAGTAGTGAATATTATTTATTTCCGGGAGAATACGATCTTAAATCGGGTATAGGTAAAGTAATAGTGTTCAATATGAGCAATTCACGAATAAACTTTGCCAAAAATATATTGTTGACACGTGCCTTTCCTTCGCTATTCGAGAGGTTTCCGTAGTGTCTTTTGATAAATCGGATTTAAAAGAACACTTGCTTGTAGGTCCCACAATTACGAATGAACAAAAAGTTCAATTACAATGCTTAATTAATAGATTTAAAGATTGTTTTTCTTCTAATTTGAAAGAGTTGGGACTCACCTCTGCGGGGGAAATGATAATAGAGTTGGACAATTCTGAACCGGTAGTTTACAGACCTTATAAAATGTCATTAGTGGAGAGGTTCCTTGTTCGCAATATGGTTAGCGAAATGCTTGACGCAGGCATAGTCCGAGAGTCCTCGTCGTCGTACGCGAGTCCGATCGTACTTGTCAAGAAAAAGACCGGGGAAAAACGACTGTGCAACGATTACCGCGCTTTAAATAAACGAACTAAAAAGGATCATTATCCTCTCCCTAGAGTTGAAGATCAATTAGATCAACTTGCTGGTAGTAAATTATTCATTTCCCTTGATTTGGCATCAGGCTATTATCAAATTCCAATTTCTACATCTTCACAAGATAGAACTGCATTCGTTACCCCTGATGGTCAATATGAATATACTCGGATGCCGTTTGGTTTGGTGAATGCGCCTTCAGTTTTTCAAAGAACAATAAATAAAATACTTTCCGAAGCAAAGATCAAATACGCTCTGGTCTATATGGATGACATCCTCATTCCAGCACGTACGTTTGAAGAAGGTCTCGTAAGGCTCCAGGAAGTGCTCATTCTTTTACGCAAAGGAAAACTAACGTTATAACTTTCCAAATGCCATTTCTTCTTTGATAAAATAGACTTCTTAGGTTTTGAAGTCAGCCCTGTGGGTATTAAACCAGGCACTCATAAAATCGAAGCAGTGGCCAGATTCCCGGTTCCGAAAAACCAACACGAAACGAGGCAGTTTATCGGTTTGGCCAGTTTTTTTTCGTAGATTTGTAAAAGGTTTTGCCGTCATATGTAAACCATTGACGGATCTTTTAAAAAAGGATTGTCAGTGGAAATGGACTAAAGAACAAAATGATTCATTCGATTCTTTGAAGCAAGCTCTTATTTCTCGTCCGATATTGGCTCTTTACGATCCGAAAAGAGACTCAGTTACACACTGACGCGTGCAAATACGGCATTGCAGGGATCCTTATGCAAAAATGCGATGAAGGTCTTCTCAAACCTGTCTCTTACTTCAGTCGAAAAACTACTCCGAATGAGCAACGAATGCATTCCTTTGAACTAGAAACACTTGCAGTTGTAGCCTCTCTCAGCAGATTCCGTGTTTACCTTCTTGTAAATTCCGTTTAAAATATTAACGGATTGCAACGCGCTTCGTACAACACTAATAAAGCGTGATCTAGTTTCACGAATTGCTCGTTGGTGAGTCCAACTTCAAGAGTTTGACTGTGAAATAGAGTATAGGCCGGGTTCAAGTATGATGCACGCAGACGCTTTAAATAGAAATCCGGTAGACAAGGCGGTTATAAGAGATCATATACTAGACGTTCTATCAACCGAAACTGAAGATTGGATCGCAACGGTCCAATCCACCAACGAAGAGATCTCCCGGATTAAACGAATTTTGGATGATCCGGAATCCGAAAAGGTTTTGGAAATAGTTAAGAATTACAAACTAAAAAACGGTAAGGTGTATCGTCTATTAAATTACAACGGAGCTGATTGTTTTCGATGGGTAGTACCAAAAGGAGTGCGTTGGCAAGTTGTTAAAATGAACCATGATGACATCGGTCATTTTGGTTTCGAAAAAACCCTTACAAGAATTCAACAAACATTTTGGTTTCCGAAGATGAGACGCTTCATAAAAAAAATACATCCGATCATGTTTAGTGTGCACACCATAAAGGCACGACAGGGAAACAGCAAGGTGAGTTACACCCAATTCCAAAGGTAGAGATACCTTTCCATACTATCCATGCTGATCACCTAGAGCCGTTCATTCGGAGCAAAAGAGGTAATGTTTATATTCTAGTTATAATAGATGGTTTTACAAAGTTCATTAACATTTCACCGGTGAAGAATACAAAAACATCGACTACAATAAGAGTTCTACGAGAACACATAAGTTATTTTGGAACACCCGTTAGGTTAATCACCGATCAAGGTACTTCCCTTACAAGTAACTTTCGTTAATTTATAAAATCGTTGGGTATAAAACATATCCTAAACGCAGTTGCCAAAGGTCAGGTGGAACGATTTAATAGGACAATCGTCGATGCCCTTTCTACCAAAACATATGGTAAGGAGGAAAGGACATGGGACGAATTTGTCCCTGACGTACAGATTGCCCTGAACACTACAGTGCACAAACCCACCGGTAAGAGTCCTTCAGAGCTATTATTTGGCATACGATTAAAAGTCAGACTGAGAACAGGCTGAGTGAAGTCATTGACGAAGTCATAGAATATATTTCGTCAGAAGATCTGAGAAAAGAAAGAAGCAAAGCGAGAGAAAAAAATCAATAACCAGCAGATAAAAGATAAGGTAAGGTTTGATTCAAAGCGTATTAAAAACAAACCATATGTAGTCGGAGATTTAGTAAGTGTGAGAAGGGAAATTCCGAATACTGGCAAGTCCAAGAAATTAATAATGAAATTTCAAGGAAATTTACAGGATCGTTAAAGTTTTGCCCAATGATCGTTATTTAGTAACAGATACCCCCCTCACGCGAAAAAAGGGTTGTCGTAATTACGAAAACATTATTACCGTAGATAAAATAAAACCATGGCTTAGTTTTAATCAAAACTTTAGTTAGTTCGGATTCCGAATGCGCCGACGCATCGGAATCTGAACAATCGAACGATACAGCATAGGAAATACTGCTTAATTACCTGTTGCAATTTATTATTGTATAATTAAAATGAACTTTTTTTTAGTTTAAAATGTAAATTGTATTTCCCGTGCTAAAACTTAAACCAAATTTTGTATATAAACGTAAAAAAAAAAAAAACGTTATTTTAGTTCTGCATTTGAAAATAGTGTTCGTTGTATTTTTGTTGTTTAGTTATTAGTATTTGTTTTCACTTTAAACTGTGTTTGTAACTAAATTATAACCGTATAAATATTGTAATATTCTTTGTTTTACTAATTTAAGTATATTACTATCAATAATGGAGAATTGCACAAATTATTACCATGTTATTTGAACAGAGATTATTAATGTATTTATATAATTTTGATGATAAAAATCATTGTCTCAAAATAAAAGAGCGAAGGGACTTGCTCTAGCAGGATGGCCGAGCTGTTAGGATTTTAGTAAATTCGGTACGCAGTTGTCATCTATTTTATCGGCCAACCGCTTTCTTGTTTGAATCAAGTAACGGTTGGCTGGCAACGCCTGTTTGTACAAGGTTATATAAACGACGGCACGGCCGTCCGCAGTTCACTTGCTCCTGCGACGCCGAAGCTTAAAGACTTTAAAGTGGTTAATGTTACTCTGTGAAGAAATATTGCTATCTGTTCAAGCAAAGCCAGGTCAGTTATATTTGTGTTAATATATTTAAATATGTGAATGCTATAATTTATAACTACTATTTTTCTGCTATTTTTGTGTACCGTGTTTTCTTTTAAAACATTATTTAAGCCATGAAACTTATTTAAATAACCTGAGATGTAATGTCATTGCTGATATTAAGTAAATAACCCGTTAAATAATAATATTAATGTCTTAGTTTACAATAAATGCTTGTATGATTATTCAATTCTTTTATTCCATACACTACCCTACATAACCTAACGTTAATTGTCTAGTGCTAACAATAGAATACTGACTGTGCCAGGATTCAAAGGGAATCCGGTAGGAATCGAGTTGTATGGAAGCTTCGCCACTGCTCGATAATAGATTTCATCCAAGATATGTACAAAAGGTCACCACAATCTTATAGTTATTATTGGACTTAATTAATTAGCCATACTTACCTAAAAACAACCAACCAAACGACCAAGAACCAACAACACCAAATAGCCAACTTAAAATAATTACCATTTTAAAAGGTTTTGAGTTTTACTTCTCGGTCTTAGCATACCGTTTTAACAAGACAGTCCAAAAAGTCATATTTACTTTAAAAAAATAAGTGTTAGTGACGTTACGTTAGTGACTTGTAAATTTGTAATAACTTTAGCTATGTGAATTATTGATGACCTACTGATTATTTTTATTGGAATGATTATTATTTAACAATTTACTTCAAACAGTTTTATCCAATAATGAAATTACAGACATTTGCTGTAAAATAAGCTGAGTGATGTACCTAATTGAATTTATTTGGTGTAGTTAAAATACAAGTACAATCTAAATTTAATTTTAAAATGTACCTGTCGTACCTGATAATGGTTATTAAGGTATTTTACTCTACCTATATGAAAAAAAAAATATTATTGAGATAGCATAAACAATAAAGCAGTCGGGAAACGTTAGTTTCAGTTCATAAAATAGCACTATAGAAACTAATTGAGACACTTTTCAAAAATTGGTGTAATACGGTTACAAAAAAAAAAAAATAACGGAAGGAGAATGATGAGACTAGGACAGAGGACTCGTTCATTGGTTACAATCATGGCTGGTGGAGTGGGGTCCTGGTTTTGATTCTCGGGAAGAGCCTTGTCACAGAATAGATAATAGTACTAGCGTACAGAAGTTGCACTCCTTTGATCTTGAAAAAAGCCGACATTATAAATACCTAAACTGAGCCCGCTCAATCAAAATTGTGCCTTGACGCCACGCGTTAGCGTATTTTATTCGGCGTCTCACTGCTTAATGGTCAGTCGGTAGGGTTGCCTCAAGTACCTACTCAAAATAAAATACTAGGTACCAACATTTTTGTACTTTAATGTATTAGGTATTATTTCAATGTTAATTAAAACTTTTATAATTACAATTGTTTAACTCCATTATAATGTCTCATATATACTTATCTTGCCTTCTCTAAAATTACGCTTACTTACTTATTAAATTGAATAGCAGCATAAATGCGAAATCTAACAAAGGTAATTTAAAAATAAACTCTGATGGGAAGCATGGACATGGAGCAGTGAAATTTATATAAAAAAGACATTTTTTTCTACATTTATTAATAGCAACAGTTTATCCGGCTTGTCATTTTCACTAGTAATGATTAATGATCAATAAATCAGTCAGTTAACAAACATTAAGTACGAGTAGGTAGGTACGCGACGCAAGGGCAAAAGAGCGCGAAAAATTAACGCGGCATACGTACGCAGTTACGCACGGCTGGAGCGCGACAGCCCTAGAGAGCTTGCATATTCAATATGCGCGAAGCGGTAGGTAATTATCTCATGCCTACACACGGAGTGCAATAGCTCTGGCCTTGTTGGGTGTTCATTGGGTAAAATGCTGTAACATTGCCTTTATAGCTCAACATTGCCTAAATTCAAAAAAGTTAAATTATTCCCGCTGCGAAATGTTTTTTATTGTCTATGGTATTACTAAAAGCAAGTCGGCAATCTGTATGGCAACATTTGATCATACGTCACTCCAAATTTTAGTTAACAAACTGTCAGTGTCAGTTTCATTGTCAGTGCGGATAGTCGCTTTTTACCGGCTCTCAGGAAAATTTCATTTTGTGAGTATTTATGCTTTATTTTCTAGCGTAATATGTTATATAACAAAGAAAATATGCTCTTTTAGGTATTTAAACTGTTTTTTCTGTATTATATCTTAATTTATACCGTTAAATCATGGTCGGCAAAGTTGTGTCGGATTTTCGCAACTTTTTACTCAACATTATCTAGGGTTAGGGCTGCCACTTTTAATTTTTTCAACAAACTCTTAATCGACCGTGGTTTTGCTTGTGTAATTTTTTTTTTTGTAATTGATCTAAGAACGTTTTATAGAAGCTAGAACTATTGTTTCTTTATTTATCATCATCAGAAATTAAGGATGTCGAATGTAATTTTCTTTAAGTCATTTATAGTATTTATTTATTTATTTATTTATTCATATTGTTCGACAGATTTTAAACATGAGCAACCCACCCAAGAGTAGAAGAAAACCAGGGGCTAGGCAGTACTCCGATTATTCGCAGGAGATGCTGAATGTGGCGGTAGATTTAGTCACATGTAAGAAAATATCTTCATACGAGGCGGAGAAGCAATTCGGTATTCCTAGGCGTACTATTCTTAACAAATGTAAGAATCTTCATGTAAAATCTGTGGGCCATCCTACAAAATTATCTGCAGAAGAAGAAAAGCTTGTTTGTTGATTTTATGTAAAACTATTTGTTGATCTCTCTGCAGGCTGCTGTTGTAATTATACGTAATAGGTACCAACATTATTATTTTTTAAATGTTATTACCTACCTACATATTTGTTTTCCTATGAAAAAATGTTATTAGAATTTAAGTACAACAATTTGATTTCTTAAAAATATATTTGAATATTAAGAAAAATTGTTGCATTTCCTTTGGGGCAGCCCTACACCGAACTCACTTTTGTATGGGAGTTTTAGAGAAACCTGCACAACTTTGCCTAGCATTGGAAAAAAAAATTTCTTGTGCTATTCAAGATTCAGTGAAGTCTGACGTGGAAAAGAACTTCATGGCAATATGGGTGTCAAATCCGTTACCAAAATACCTATTCATTTAAAAAGATATTATGACAGGCAATGTTGTAGTTTTTACCTCAACTTTGCCTACGTTTTCAAAGCAATTTTTTGGTGCTTTATAGGTGTTTTTTTTACTAGTAGCAAATGTATTCCTATAGCTTAAAGTCCAATATTGGACAGTAATTGAAAAAACATACGACTTTCTTAACGATTAAAGATTTATCGAAGAAAAACGTCAAAATCCGTGCAAAGTTGCAGCATTTTAGGTGGTTGGTTTCTCGTAGCGGTTACAAACTTCAAATTCAATTACATTTTAATGGGTGCGCCAAAGTTCACCTAAATTTTCAACTCCGATAATTGGGAATCCGAAAATGTTCTTCCTAACATTGTTTATCCTAACAATCACAATTCCTAACTACTCTGTCTCTAATGTTCATAATTCCGAAGCATTCAACTTCATAACGTCAGTAGCAATAAATATCTATGATACTTTTATTTGTTTTCCTATATTTTCTCAACATAACCATCTTTTACACTATTATTCAATGTCATATATTTTTTGTTTAGATTTCTTTTTATTCATAATAATCAGTATTATAAACATTAATTTTGCGTAACTTCATTTTCACATAACATGTATAATATAGAAGAATAATAGTACCATACAAAATAATAGGGGGGAAAATATACATCTATCACCAAAACTATCAATTGATCACCAAATTTAGTAAATTGAGCACCAGTTTTTAATGAGGTGGTTGATGACAAACTAGTTTTGCCTAGGCCGACTTGGGGCACCCTGAGATGTAGTAGTTGTAAGGTATATAATAAGGTATCTTTATTCCAATATAGTAAGTGTATTCTCGAACATCATTCGTTTCATTTGTCTCCTAAACACCCGACCTTACATGGCGACCCTGCCAGTAACAGTAGCCGGCACGGGCGCGCGCGCGTGTGTACCATAAAAGGACAAAATATTATAAACAATCAGTGCAGTTAATGTGGACTTTAAAATGAAGCAAAAATACACTGGGCTCCCTGAGCACAAAGCGTGTTTTACTGTTGCGTATTCGTGCATGATTTATAATTTTGAAAAATGGGAAACACAAACAGCAAGGAAGAAGTGGTGATTGCTCAGACCGCTGGAGTCGGTAGTAATACGGCTCGTACGCAGCAGCTACAGGAGACCTCAAATACTATTTTGGTGGTGATATGTACCATATTGGCGATCGGCCTTTTAATAATAGTATACAAGCTTTATAATCGTTGTCACAAAAAGCAAATACAGCGTCGCATAGATGAGGTGACATTGAAGCGATACTCCAGTATTCTACGCAGGCAGCAGGCATACATGGGTGCTGTGCCGCAGCCTGGCAAGGCAGAAGTTCTCGATATATAACTACGACGGCGAAATTCATGGCATCATCAAGGCTCGTAATTCTACGTTCTACGTGCTAGTGTAGTGTTGGTGTGAAAAAGTAGGCAGTGTTGTGATCATTCTTAATATCTATATCAGTGCCAAAAAGTAATATTAAGTGAATCAAGGTAATAATGAGGTATTTTACAACCTATTTTGTGAATTTTAGGAACTACCTGTCTCATGATGATGGTATTTAAGTTTTATATTTACATTTATGTTTTATTTTAAAGATAGTTTTATAAGTAACTAATAGTTTCTGCAGAATTATTATGTGCATTTTCTTGAAATTACGAATACATGAAATACGTAGCTTAAAACAAGCACTGGTGACGAATTTAAAGGCTAGTGTGTTATGGCTGAGGATTTAGGTATAATATTAAACGAGTTAAAAGTTATAAGAAGCTACTTGATAAAAATTGGTCCTAGCCAAGGAAGGATTTCAGAGATAAAAAGAACAGAGGCAAATTCTGTTTTAGTTAAGTACAATAAGTTCTTAGAAATCTATAAAGAAAACTTAAAAAATTATACAAGTTCCGAAATTACATTAATTAAAAAGATTTGTGAAGAGTTCGATAGGTTATTTTTAGAAATAATTTCTTTGTGTAGTTTAACAGGAGAGAAAAAAAAACCCACTACAAACCATGGCGACGGATTCATTCGATTTAAAAACTGCGCTACATCTTATGCCCGTTATGGATGATAGCATTAATAACACTAAGCAACTGATCGAAAATATCGAATATTACGATACTATGTTAGACACACCGGGATGTAAAAACAAACTAATTCAGTTTATATTGAAAAGTAGGTTATCCCAGCGTGCAAAGTTATTATTGTCTCCAAAATATGAGACTGTTGAAGAGCTTACAAAGGATATGCGTAAATTACTACTACCCCAAAAAAGTTACATTTCAATTCAGTCAAAATTACAGTTTTGTAAACAAGACAGTAAAACAATTACAGATTACGGCAAAGAGATGTCAGAACTCTTTGTAGATTTGACGATATCGCAAGCTGACAGTGATTCAGCCAAGTATGCCTTATTGAAACCCATGAATGAGAAGTTAGCAATCAAGCGATTTACGGATGGTTTGCGGGATCGTCGGTTAAGCACCATAATTGCCGCGCGTAACTTTTCTTCTTTAACAGAAGCAATCCAGGCAGCTCAAGACGAGGAGAAACCCGGTCCCAGTGGCTCATCAGAACTTATAGGTACGTATAGACAGTCGCATTACCAGGGTTGGCGAGCCCAACGAGGTTACCGAGGTCAACGAAATTTCGGTGCAAGAGGTGGTGCACAAAATGCACACCAGCATCGGGGTCATCGGCCACAGGTACCACATGGTTATAGTAATAGCAATTATTATCATGGTAATTATAATAATCGTTATCGCAAAACTTATAGACCACCGCGTAGTAACCGCGGCCGGGGTGTCGGGTTGAAAAAGGATATCAATGTCATAACAGAGAATAGCCAGGTAGCAACGAGCACTTCGAATAATGAGTCATTAAATCATTTTTTTCGTGACTGATGTCATCTTCACGTGTAACATTTTAAATAAGGTGTTGTTTAAAATTGGTAACTATAATCATAACATGCTAATTGACACGGGCGCTTCTATATCGGGAATAAAGTTGGAATGTTTAGAACGTTTACAGATTCCTTACCATAAAGAGAGAGTTAGCGTAAAAGGTATTGGTGGATATTTGTTTTCTGAAGGTTATGTGTACTTAACTCTTAATTATAATGAGTATAGTTTTCCATATAAATTTACAGTATTTAAAAATTTACCGTGTATTAATGACGGCATTTTGGGTCAAGACTTTTTAACACATTACAGAGCTATTTTAAATTTCGAAGTTAATACGTTACAATTGACCCATGACTATAAGTTAGTAACATTAACGTTCGAAAATAATCAGACAACGCGTAACGGATACTATCTAACTATACCAGCTCGTAGCGAATCCACGCATTACATTAATACGACCTTAAAAGAAGAGTGTGTGGTGTCAAATCAACAATTATGTGATGGTGTTTATTTAGCGAGTAGCATAAATAAACCGATTAACGGAAAAATGCCTATTCGTATTTTAAATACTCGAGACACAGATGTAAATTTAAATTATTTTCAAGTTAGCACTAGTAAGTTAAATGAATACTATATTTGTCAATTTAATAGGAATACTGTGGATTCTGAAAGGGTGAAAACTTTACTTTCCACATTAAACTTAAAAGGCTTAAATGTAGAGGAACAGAAATCGATAGAATGTATTTGTGCAAAATTTCCTGATATTTTCCATCTACCAGGGGATAAATTATCCACTACCCCAATTTATGAACAGACAATTGACATGAAACCACATACTGCTCCAATCTATACCAAACCATACCGAGTCCCTTATTCTCAAAAACCGGAAATAGAGAAACAAGTCAAAAACATGTTAGATGACGGCATAATTGAGCCATCCCGAAGTGCATGGTCTAGTCCATTATTGTTGGTCCCCAAAAAATGTGACGCAGCCGGTAATAAAAAGTGGCGTGTCGTAATTGACTACCGCAAGTTAAATGAAAACATACAGGACGATAAATTTCCCTTGCCCAACATCACCGAAATACTAGATTCTTTGGCAGGTGCAATGTACTTTACTCATTTAGATTTAGCTCAAGGATTTTTTCAAATTACATTAAAAGAAAGCTGCAGACCTTACACGGCATTTACTACAGTTAACAATCAGTATCAGATGACTCGCATGCCGATGGGGCTCAAGTCTAGTCCCAGTAGTTTTAGTAGAATGATGACCATTGCAATTTCTGGCCTCAATTATGATAAATGTCTCGTTTACCAGGACGATTTAGTAGTAATGGGTAGAAATTTGAGTATTCATAATCAAAATTTGATGGATATTTTTTCTAGATTACGAAAAGTAAATTTAAAATTAAATCCCACTAAATGTACATTTTTGCGAAAAGAAATTCTTTATTTAGGACATACAGTCTCCGGAAAGGGTATTTTACCAGACCCAGAAAAAATTAAAGTAGTAGAAAGTTATCCAAGGCCACAAAATGTAGATGAATTAAAGCGTTTTGTAGCTTTTGCAAACTATTACAGAAAGTTTATTAGAAACTTCGCCGAGTTAGCATTTCCTTTAAACAAATTGTGTTGCAAAAACGTTAAATATAATTGGACCAAAGACTGTGAGCATTCTTTTCAAATGTTAAAATCAGCCCTGATAAACCCACCTGTCCTCCAGTATCCAAATTTTTCAGAAAATAATGAGTTTGTATTACAAACCGATGCCTCAGGTATTGCAATCGGTTCGGTGTTATGTAACGGAGATGGACGGCCAGTGGCTTACGCAAGTCGAGGTTTGAATAAAGCCGAAATTAATTATCCTACTATTGAAAAGGAACTCTTAGCAATAGTATGGAGTGTTAAATATTTTCGACCATATTTATATGGAAGACGGTTTAAGATACAGACTGACCATCGACCCCTAGTTTATTTATTTTCAATGAGAGATCCATCTAGTAGATTACTGAAATTTAGACTGCAGTTAGAAGAATATAACTTTACAATTGAATATTTGAAAGGACAATCAAACACAGTGGCAGACGCACTGTCGCGAATAATAATTACGTCGGAAGACTTAAAATCAATGAATGAACAGATAGTTAGTGTAATGACTAGGGCACAATTACGTCAATTAAATATGAATAATGATAAGAGCAATAATCAGTCGGTGGATAATATAGACACAAGCTCGAGGCCTGATCAACCGAGAGTTGTGGAAATAATTAAAAAACCGAAGGATATTGTTGAATTTTCTTTAATAAACTCTAGGAAATTAAATTATTTACAAAAAAAGGGAATAACAGTGGAGAGATACAAATATTTTATATATGTGCCCAGTAAATCTATAATTTATTTACAAACAATTTCTCGATCTCCGATTACGCGAGTCGAATTGGTGAGAGACTTGTTATGTTTATGTAAAAAGTTATCTATAAATGAAATATGCATAATAAGAAACGACTACAATAAAGATTTTATAAGTGGGCTTATAAATGAAATTAAAAGTTATGAAAAGTGGTCCGGACCACGAATTTGTGTAGTCAGTAATGTCCAGAGAATAAATAATATAGAAAACAGGCGTGTGATATTAAATGACTTCCACCTATTGCCCACAAGTGGCCACGCAGGCGTTAGGCGGATGGTTAATAATATTAAAAAGTATTATTTTTGGCCAAGTTTGGAAAAAGATGTCGCTGATTATGTCTCTAAATGTGAGCAGTGTAAGAAACAAAAACATTCTAAACACACCAAGCAACCAATGCAGGTCACAACGACTGCCAATTCAGCACTAGAAAAAATATTTTTAGATATTGTGGGGCCGCTACCAACAGATATACATAACTACAAATATATTTTGACTCTACAGTGTGAGTTATCGAAATTTACAGAAGCGTACCCTCTACACAATAAAGATACAGTAAGTGTAGCTCGTGTGTTTGTTGAGAATTTTATTTTAAGATATGGCATACCTAGAGAAATAGCGACCGATCGTGGGTCCGAGTTTATATGAAGTACTATGAGAGAGGTATGTCAAATCTTAAAAATCAACCAAATTTCGTCTACAGCATACCATCACGAAAGTATTGGGGCGCTGGAAAACAATCATAAAGCGATGGGTGCGTATCTTAGGATTAATTGTGAGAATCAAACAAGTACGTGGAGTACTTGGTTGCCGTATTGGTGTTTCTCATACAATAATACAGTACATACGGAGACCAAGTACACACCACATGAATTAGTGTTTGGCAAACGCTGCGTGTTACCGACAAATTTAGAAGGACATACGGTAGATCCTTTGTATGCTCATGACAATTACGCTCTTGAGCTAAAATATAGGCTACAAGTAGCACAAAAAGATGCACATAGTTATTTAATTAGGAGTAAGGTTAAGAGAAAGAATAACTATGATATTAATATAAACCCAGTATATTATAAAAAGGGTGATTTGTTATTATTAAAAAATATATCTGATAGTAAAATGGACCCAATATATTTGGGACCTTATGTAGTTATTGATGACATGGATACTAATGTTAAAATTTTGAAAAGTGGAAAAGAATATGTAGTACATAAAAATAGAACTAAACTTTATAAAAATGACTAAAGTGACGTGTAAATTAATATAGAATATTATATTCTTATGTTATAATATTACGATGTAGTTTTAAGCCATTATTAGGTTAAATTAATATTATGATAAGCAATATACCCTGCGCAGGTATACCATATTAAAATTTAATAATAATAATTATGTAATTTTATTATTTTTTTAAATAAAGGGGAAGGTGAGATGTAGTAGTTGTAAGGTATATAATAAGGTATCTTTATTCCAATATAGTAAGTGTATTCTCGAACATCATTCGTTTCATTTGTCTCCTAAACACCCGACCTTACAACCCCGACACGGATAGATTAGGTTAGAAGCACGAAGGGTATGGGTATGGGAACCACGAAGGGTATGGCGGGGTCTATTCGCTCGCTTCGCTCGCTCATTCGACCCCGCCATACCCTTCGTGGTTATTTTTTTATAAACCATTCAGAAGTAGGAGCCCCGCGAGACGGAGCCCCGCCAGGCGGGGCTCCGTCGACCGGGTCTCCCTCGACTCGGATGCAAGAGCATAACAGTTCAATTTCTGGTGGTCAAAAATAAATTTTTGGTTCTAATTTCACGAAAAAATGGGGATTAATTTTGGTGATCATTTACTGATTTTGGCAACCAAAAGTGATTTTTTGCCGTTACATTTTGCTAAATCTGGTGGTTCGTAGTTAATACATGTTCTCATATATATATTTATAGCGGTGTGTACCTGCAAAGATATCCATAGGTTAGGTTAGAACTGTGACCAGCTACCTCGAAATTAGTCGCGAAATTTTTCTAAGTATTTTTTTCATAGTGCCCCCAAGACGACACTCTGACCTGAATTTCATTCATTTAAGACAAAAATCAGTGAAACGACCTTTAATCATTCTAAACAGTTGGTTTTTTAGACATAATTATCTCAGGTATAGTTTTAGTAATAAGTACCTACGTTATGTAAAGCATACCCCCAAATAATAATCATACCCTCAAATTAAAACTATAAATATCATCCACCCACATATACTTTTTATTACACTTGGTAAATGTTTCTTTCTGAGTATGAGTGAAAATATTATGGTAATTATGTTTAGGGATAAAAGCGTTATGATAAAAAACAGTAGGAGTTTAAATATATTCACATTAATGATATTATTAATTACAATTTTTGGAAACATGAGTGTTATGAACATCGCCGGTAGCACTACAAATAGTATGAATAAAAACTTTAGGATGAAAAATTTTAGGAAGAGTGATCATTCGGATTACAAATCATTAGGAAGAACAATTTCGGGCAAAGAACTTTAGGTGAGCCAATATGGACCCCATTTTAATATTATTTAACTAACTACGTTTTATCGAACGGCATGTACTAGTGTGGCTCAGTAAACAAAAGAAGGAATTATTTTGACATAGTTTTAATATTGTAGTCCAAGTTACATTTCCATTAAATATCGGAAATACATACCTACGAAAATTTAGGGTCAATTCTAGATGTTTATTCAATTGAAAATAAACTTTTATTTTAGATTTCCTTTAAATTGGAATATTTAGGTACCTACAAGAAATAAATTAATTGTGGATTGTCATTCAGTTGAAAATAAACTTTCATTTAGATTACTTACCATTATTGGAAGTAGGTACATAACCTATGTGTGTAAACAAGAAGTTCATCATCATCAGCCTATTAATGTTCCCACTGCTGGGACACAGGCTCCTCTCTTTATAGCCCAACAAGAAGTTCATTAAATTGAATTTGGAACATATTTGGCTTCTTTTAAATAAGAGGTATAGTACCTGTATGTAGGTACTTCTTGCACTGTACGTAGTGACTTTTATTAAATTAAAAGTATTTTGACGCCCATTAAATTGAGTGTATTTTTAGGTTGACTTTTATTAAATTAAAAGTATTTTGACACCCATTCAATTGAGTGTATGTTCAAGTTGACTTTTATTAAATTACTAGCGGTTGCCCGCGGCTCCGCCCGCGTGGATGTCGGTTACCGCTGCAAAAAGCCTACCCAGGAAAGACACGTTCAGCAAAATGATTCCCAGGTCAATTCACAGACATCGACACTAACATCGACGACACAGTCATTATCCGCAGGCTGCATAGATTGTCTTTATGTGGGTGTTAAAGTTGTTAATGATGAAAATATTTAAATGTAATTAATACTTAGTTTTCACTTCTGCCGGCAGTCCCGGAGTGCAACCCGTTGTTTTAGGATAGATAACTAAAACGATTATTGTAGAGCTTCTCTATAAACAACATTTGACGTTAAATTATTTTCAGGTAACAAAATATACTGATGGTCGGGAGCCCCGACCCGTGATAAGGCAACGTAAAGTTGCCCATGCGTAAAACATTCTTTTCGTAAATCAATTCCTACTAATTTGAATGTTTGGCCCTGGGATTTGTTTATCGTTAGTGCGAAAGAAATTTTTACTGGAAATTGGAGCCTTTTGAAGGGTATAGGCAAATCAGTAGGGATCATGGGTATTCTTGGTATATGAGCTAATTCACCAGCTGCAGGGCCGGTGATAATCTTCGCTACTATTAAATTCGTGCACGTAACTCAGAGGTTCTCAGATTTTGTTGTGCAAGGCATTGCGAACGTTCGACACTCGACTCTCGTGCGCGTACCTGAGAGTTTCTCTGATTTTGTTCAGCAAGGCGTTGTGAACGTTCGACACTCGACTCTCTTTCGCGCAACTGAGAGGTCCTTACATTTTGTTCATGAAGACGTTGGGAACGCTCCAACCTCGACTCTCGTGCACGTAACTCAGAGGTTCTCAGATTTTGTTGTGCCAGGCGTTGCGAACGTTCGAAACTCGACTCTCGTGCGCGTACCTGAGACTTTCTCTGATTTTGTTCAGCAAGGCGTTGTGAACGTTCAGGTGAAGATTCTCCCATACGACGTATTCTTGCTGCCCGTGCTTGAGAACTATGTTTAGAAACTTGAGACCTGGCTCTCTTAGGCATTTTCAAATGTTTAAGAAAATGTTAATAGCGTGTAATATTCTAGCTCTGAAAAAAACTGTTGTTTAGCCCTGAAAAGAACTGTTGTTTAGCCCTGAAAAGAACTGTTGTTTAGCTCTGAGAAGAACTGTTGTTTAGCTCTGAGAAGAACTTTTGCGTAGGTGTAGTTTTAAGAATGAAATCTAAAAAAAATCGCACGAAAATTATTAGACTTCGCGCACGACCGCTGCGTAGGGACCTCGCGTGTGAGCCGCGCGGGGTACCTTAGTCATAGATCTAAACTCCCCTCCCGCACGCGCACCCCGTCATGGTGACGCCCACTTCGCAACGGGCCGTGCAGCAGAAATCGTATTAATTTCGCCATAACTTTAAAACCAAACGTCCAATTTTAATCATTCAAAGACCAAATATTATCTACATAAACTGTACTTAGTGATGAAATAATTTATTTTGATAAGGATTATAGCATGAGTAAAATAAATGCGTTTAAATGTAGTCCAAAAAAATTCAAGATAAAAAAATAAAAAAATGGTTGTTGTGCCTCACTCGACATAGATAGGTATAGTGTGTTGCGGACTTTTTTGTAGGTATTTATAAGATCTACAATTAATTGGAACATTTTATGGTTCTATCTTTTATAGTTTAGGCAGCGTACGCAAAATAAGTAACTTTTCTGGTTGATTTTTTACACCTTGAGTCCGAAAACCCCAAATATCTTACGGAACCCTATTTTTTTCCAAAATTAAATTTAACCTATGTTACTCGTAGATAATGTAGCTTTCGAATGGTGAAAGAATTTTTAAAATCGGTCCAGCAGTTTTTGAGCCTATTCATTACAAACAAACAAACAAACAAAGTTTTCCTCTTTATAATATTAGTGTAGAAAAGTATTTTGACGCTCATTAAATTGAGTGTATTTTCAGGTTGACTTTTATTAAATTAAAAGTATTTTGACACCCATTCAATCGAGTGTATGTTCAGGTTGACTTTTATTAAATTAAAAGTATTTTGACGCTCATTAAATTGAGTGTATTTTCAGGTTGACTTTTATTAAATTAAAAGTATATTGACGCCCATTCAATTGAGTGTATTTTCAGGGCGACTTTTTTTAAATGAAAAGTATTTAGACGTCCATTCAATTGGGTGTATTTTCAGATCGACTTTCATTAAATTGAAAGTATTGTATTTTTCTGGCTGGTGTAGATGTGCTATTTACTATACGCACCACCGTCTACTCCTTGGGGGATTGCAGACTTGATGTATTTGAGTCATGCGATGTAGATACTATGCGAAAAAAATCAATTTTAACTATAACTTTGTCAAATTTATGGTTTTGGGAATCAACTTTTAATTTTTTTTACAAAATCTTGCATAGCTTTTTAAAAAAAAAACGCCATAGCCGCGCGGTCGAAACGCAAACGTTTGATACACGTGGACATTTCTTATTGCAGATCTCGGCTCAAAAACACCCTCGTCTACGCCTCGGGAGGTAATTCCGCCTCGGATGTAATAGGTACCTAACAAACTTTCTCCACTTGTATCAAAATTTAATAATTTAACAATAAATACGTTGTTGAGTTACGATTATGAAGGGTTAAGTTTAATAAATAAGTCTAGATTAACCATTCAAACATGACAAGCCCACCGTTTATAACGATTTAAAACGCGGTACTTCATCACTTAATAATTATTGGTTAATGCGTTCCTAATCAGAACACACCGGTCATAATTTTACGTCTCCGATAAGCAGGTGTATTGCTTTTATCGAAAAATTGCAAATGGTTCATACGTTAAAATAATATGTTACATGGCGCACAAGCTTTGCAAAAGATATACAAAGATAAGCTACATGCAACAGCTACATCGATTATTTGAAAAAGTTAAACAAAATGGCAACTTTCCTGTTAAAACATAAATTAAACACATAATAAAATACCCTAACACAACACGCTAAAGTCTAAAGCAGATAAAACGAACATAATCAAATAAATACGTTGGTATAAAACATGCACCTTTGATTACCGTAAACAAAAACTAACTTGCTCGTCGCTGATTGGTCGTTTCAAATTTCTTCGGAAATTACAGCCAATTACAGGAAAGTGGTCTGTTTTATGAGAGGTTTTTTTTTTTATTTACGTAGTCAAGTAACGATTTGAGAAAGCATTATTGAGAATCGCTAGTGAGGAAAGTCACGACTAGTCACGAGGTTTGTCACTCGCACTGAGGACGTTTTTCGTGTGAAATCCTACCACTCACCAAATTCAGGGGCTCTAAAATGGCCGCTTTATCAGAATCATAACATGAATCACGTTATAACTTAAACATTCTTAAAATGGACTTATTGACTATGAACATAAAGTCCATTTTTTTTTAACGTGATTCATATATTATTATGATTTGGATAAAGCGGCCATTTTAGGCCCGCTGTTCTAGATATATTTCTTTTGACATGAAAACGTCTGTAAATCAGTACCATAAACGGGGTACCATGTCCGACCGTAACGTATCGAATTGATTGGTTGGCCAAAACGCGTAAGTGACGCGTATTTCACAGTGCTTACGACCTTTAGGTCGCGAAGTTTAAAGCGAGCCGCATTTCACCGCTTCCATCGCTATATTCTACTTGGCACCGCTAGACGCCGCATGCTTGGTGCTCCGCTGAAAGCGTTTTATTACCTTAAACCGTTTGAATTGTTACACCGCTTCTCAGTGCAGCAGTGCTTTAAGAATTCCATCGCTTTATTCTAATTGTTACACCGCTTCTCAGTGCAGCAGTGCTTTAAGAATTCCATCGCTTTATTCTACATGGCACCGTTAAGACGCCGCATGCTTCGTGCTCCGCTACACCTTTATGAACTTGGAGGGTTGTATTGATGATTATATTTCTGTAGCTACATATATACGCGAATAATATTTTAAATCATCATACACCTGCAAATTGCAAAAAACGTAAGAATATTTGAATTTCGCGGGTTTGTTGGAGCATTCACCTGACCTGAAAGAGCTGAGCTGAGATGAGCTGTTTCGGAGGTTACCTCTTACCACAGAATAATAACATCCAAACTTATAGGTAAACTTTACCTCTGGTGTAGATGTGCACTAAAAATAACTTGACCTGCCCTGCATATGACACGAACCCTACAAGGCTTCAGAAGATTACAACTTAAACACATTAGGACAGAGTTCCACCTTAGTCCATCGCTCCAGACATCCCATCAGTAATTTCGCTCACATTTTTACACATAGCAACACAACAAGCACAAATGCAGGCTGTCCCTGTCTTCCGCGCTATCCATCATGGGTGTCCCGCGGGCCGTGTCTGCGGGTGGCTCTTAGCTTTAATTGTCGAATGCGTGCTGCCTGTAACTTACTGTTGGGAGTGCGGCCCTGCCCCGCCGGTTGGAGGGACAGCATATCTGAATTAAAAGATGGTAAAGGACGTTTTGGGTGGTCAATTTCTAGCTTTAGGGAGTTTTTTATGTCATCAGGGATTTCTGAAGAGAATGTCTTTTGGCAGGATTGCGATTGATAATAAAATGTGCTCGCCTATAGTTGGTGCCAGTTAAGATGAGAATAGCGGTCATTGCCCTTTCCCTAATATCTCTTCGTACGAACCGAAACAAATAATCCATGTATCGTTTTTCATTACAAAAAATGTTGAAGATCACGATAGATGACGATTCCAAACTTGAACAGGCTTATTTTTGGATTTCATAGTTAAGAACCTTTATAAAAGTAGGTGGGTCAATGACCTCTTTTGCGATCTTAACTGGCACCAACTAGGTACTTTATTTGAGAAGCAGTGGCGTAGCTTGGGAGAGCGGTGGGGGCCATGCCCCAGGCGGCATATGAAAGGGTACGGCAGGAAGCGCCAATTTATTAATTTAAATAATGTAAAAAAATACTTAGATATTCGAAATCGCGCCCGCAATTTCATGCCATTCTTGCCATAGAAAACGATATAAATATTGATATACAGGGTGATTTTTAATTGGGTGCAGGCCTTCAAATGGGTGAAGTTTTAAGTGTTTTTGAAAGACTTAAAAGTTTGATTTCTCAAAAACCACTAGAAAAGTATCAGTGTAACATCCTGAACAGCGTAGATTTCTCATAATCAGCACATTATGATGGAGAGGTGATAAAATTAAAAAAAAAACTTTTAAAGTTCAATTTCTCAAAAACCACCCAGTTTAGACCCCAAAAGTTATCGGGGTCAATAAAAAACAAAGGGCGGCGTATTTCCGGTCGGCGACAGCGGTGAAAACCCACGCTACGCCACTGTTGAGAAGATTAAAATATATATAATATACAGGGACCGAATTACCGTTACTTTTTTTATAACGTTACCAAATACCGTTATGTTAACGATAAAAAAGTAACAATATGAATAACGATACCCGTAAGTCCGTTATCGTTATCTATTAACTAAAATTAGTATCGGTAAAAGTAACGATACTTATACCGGTAATTTATACGCCTATCTCTTTCTAACGATGTTAGTGGCGCTCGCGCTCGCACAGACGCGCGTGTATGAATTACCCAGTGAATCAGTAATTGGTGGGTGTATCTAACAAATTGTGAAATGGCAGGAAACGGTAAGTATTTTGGTATTTACATGTAAAGTTTTAAATAAGTACCTTTATAATTAAGTTTTCTTTATCACTCGAGAGTTTTCTCGAGTGATAAAGAAAACTAAATTATTTAGGTTTTACACGAGTAAAAAACACATTATTAACTACGTTTTTAAAATTAATATGTAGGTAGCTGGTAGCTACCGCTACTCGAGGAATGGGCTATTCGCGGCGCACAATGCCATGCCATTGCGCAGCCATTCGGAATGGCCCCGAATGGCCCATTCCTCGAGGCGGTAGCAGCTACGAATGTGTAGGTACTAATAAAAGTATGTTACTAAGTACTAGTACTACTAAGTTTTGTATATTTTCTTTACAGATGGTAAACGGTTACGTAAACGCACTGTCTCCCCGAGCCTTCTCGAAGATGATTGGCATGTTATGTCAATCTCAATCAATTTCAGCAAGGCCAACAAAGAAACAAAATCTCGGAAGACTTGCTGAAAAATCCAGCCAAACGGCAACGGTAATGCCGGTAATTACAGGAAACACATACGAAAACTGCAAAGCATGTACCCAAACGAAAGCCAACCCCAAAAATATGAACTACCATTAAAATTTTGCTAAATTAGTGGAGTCAAGTTTGGAAGACATAAGGCCCTGCATTCTGCCTATTAATTATGCAAAAATCATCACATTTTTAGAAGATGCTAAGGGCAGCCATGAGAAGGAAAACAATTTGACACTCAAACTAAATAATTACCAACGGCCTTTTTTCTAGACACGTTTAAAATAGTAATAAATAATTGACATTTATATAATTTCGTTTTATTTCCTAACGTAATAACTATTAAATTACCCAGTCGCGACCGTGGCGTGCTGGTCACATTTTGCTTTTCACTCTCTTTAGAGCTAGTTCTTTTTGGTATTGTTTTCTCAGACAGTCCGCCAAAATATGGCTTAGGTTTCATCTTTGGCGAAAAGAAAAAAAATAGATATGCCAGCTACTTATGGAAAAAGTTGCATTGCACTTTTAAATCAGCTGTTCCATACATTTTGACCGTGTAGGTATTGCAGTTTGCAATTTGTGTATTTAGGTAAGGTAGATAGGTAGCGTGGGTAGACTAGGGTAGGTACGCTAGGAATGTAGGCCAGGTGGGTAGAGCTTGTAGATTAGATAGTTAAAAATTAACAAACAAGATAATTACATTAAAAATATATAATTAAAAAAATTCAAAACCCGACTGCGTAAAGAACAACTTTAATAAAAACTGAAAAGAAAAAAGCAAGTTCAGGAAACAGAAAATATTGACTGCAACAGTCGGGACCCATTAAATAATCGAGACTAAAACTAATTATAATAATAAAACGACAAAACAAATCTAATACAGATAATATACGGTACTAATTTGGCGAACGCGATGTTTGTATAACGTACTGGTCTTACTAAGAAATGAAACACGCGTAACAGCGTAAGCGCGCGCAATTTGTCGCGTTTTCGTAGGTATCTGTCCGATTGTTGCAAAATTCTAGCTGTTGCCGCTCTGATTAGCAGAGCCGAACGAAAGGACGCGCGGCGAGCGTTCGGTTTGGCAACGTCGCGCCAGTTATTGTTAGTTTTTATTGAATTAACGTTATTAGTAACGTTACTTAGTTAACGGTAATACCTATAAATTAACGTTATGTTTAACGTTAATATTTAACGTAACATAACGTTAATGTTTGGGTAATTTTACCGGTATTTGTCTGGTAACGGTAACCGTCCCTGATAATATATTCCGGAGAAATATTCGTCGGAATTCTACACACATCATAGGACACATGACATGCAGTAAAGTACGAAAGTACCTATATTTAGAGCACATAATCGTACATCATTCATCATCATCATCATTGTCTTGCCCATAACCCAATTCATTTGTGGTCGGCGCAGCATCTCTTTGTCTTCCATACTTCTCTATTACTTGTCATCTCATCAGACACTCGTACACCATTGAAAACTGACAAAATGATTACCAACTAACGGCTATCGCAAATCCGCTTATACACTAGTTCCAGTCATCGCTAAAGGCGAACGCAGACTTAGCTGCACCGCAGTCGTCGCGTTCCAATTCTTCGTATAAAGTTCTATGCAGTCTGTGGCTGTGTGCAATCTGTGTCTATGTGTGTGTGCGAGATTGCATAGAAAAATTCGAATGCGGCGACTGCGGTGCGGAGTCTGCGTTTACCTTAAAAAGTCTTGCAGGTATTCAAAGCCAGCCGTTTTCCATCCTTCCCTTTGTTTGAGTATTTAAAGTTATGCTGTTATTATAACGGTAATATCAAAAATCGCAATTTATTTAATAAAAAATCCTCATCACACAGCCAGTTTTGCGGACAGTACCGTCGCCCGCGCATATTGTATCATGCACCTTGTAATTTCTCATGCTAATAGCGAGCTACCGCGCCGTGTACCGCTGCTCCGATGGTTCTTTATGACAATCGCCGGCCACGAGATACTTCGGTAGCCTCCTGATAGCCTGGTACTCTTATCATGCTCAATATGCTGGATTTGTTTGTATCGGACAGGCGATCCGGAAAAAAGAAACCAAAGAATTCGATCATTCTAAGAAGATCCATTGGCCAGATCCATGATGGATCTAGTGAGAATTGTTTTTCTCATTGGATCTTAGTCATTGGAGTGCAGAATATCTGTCCGCATAAGCCAGGAAAATGATTCGAAATTCAAACCACAGCGGTACGTTTTGGGTTGTTCCATTATGAATTTCTCAATAGCAACACGAAGTCTATTACTGACTTGTGCCTGGTTTTATATGCGGCTTAATCACTACCATATTGCAGGTGACCAACTAGTCAGACACCTGATCTACAACTTCCGAGCATGACTTAGAGGAATGACACAATGACAAAAGGTTTACCGGTCGATAAGGTGACGTTTGGGGGAGTCTACGTCCAACATTGGACGTCTTTTCAGCTGAAATGATGTAGAAGTGTGATTGCAAATACTTCTGGCTATCAGAAATCACTACATACACACATCAAAAGTATCTAGGGATCAACATATATTTTTGCAATAACTTTTCTCCTGATTGATATTAATTAAAATTTTCTTTAAGGATTCATCAAATAAAGTGTTTTCGTTTGTCACAGTAACGATAAACCAAGTCACCTTTGCATTAATAAAGAAATTTGCCATTTTCCTAATAAAGGGATTTTTGACATTTGAACCACTAACATTAAAGTTCGAAAAAATGACTGAAAACACAGTTTTCTTTAAAATTTTATTGGGTAACTTAAACAATTAATAATCCGTGTTTCTACCGCGAACACTAACAACACAAGAACATCGGTTTGGCATACTCAAAATGAGTTCATCCAAATCACGCTGTGGAATGGCCGCCCATGTTCGTTGCAACAACAAAAAAAGGTCTTCTTGCGACTGGATACCCTCCATATTCGGCAGAGCTCTTCTCTGTAGCATATCCCATGCATGCTCAATCGGGTTCAAGTCTGGCGACTGAGCAGGCCAGGGCAGGACATTGATGTTAGCTGCGGCGAGAGTCTGTCTTACAACTCTTGCGGTGTGCGGTCGTGCATTATCATGCATTAACTGAAATAAGGGACCGATTTGCACTTGTAGAGGAACGATGACGTCTGATACAATCGTCTCAGCATAAATTTGAGCGTTGAGGTTGCCTCTGATCCAAATCAACTCAGTTCTTCCGCCGATCCAAATACCCGCCCATACCATGATGGTTCCACCACTATAAGGATGGACTTCCTGGCAGGATTTTAATCGCTGTTGGCGTCCAGGGGTTCTCCAGTGTCGTATACGTCTTGTATCCGGTCTCATACCAAAACGAGACTCATCAGAAAAGCACACGAAACGCCATTGTTCTTCTGCCCAATTTCTGTGTTCAAGAGCCCATTGATATCGAATCCTACGATTGTGCATTGCTATAGGTGGTACCCGTAGCGGTCTTCGGGAATGAAGGTTCACTTCATGCAAGCGGTTTCTGACTGTTTGGTCGCTAATTAAGTTCCCTGAAGAGTGATGAAGCCTCACGGCTAACATCATGGCGGTTATTGTTGGAGCTCTTCGAGTTAAGATTTGAATGTATCGGTCTTGTCTCCGTGTGGTGCAGCGATACCGTCCTCCATGGCGCTCAGCCACGGTACCAGTGCTTCGGTAACGTGTCCAAAGTCGACTGATAACACTCTGACTTGTATTCAGAGCTAAAGCTACAGTACGTTGCCGGGAACCAGCTTCTATCATTCCCACGGCTCTGAGCATTTCTTCCCTGCTTAAATGACGTCGCCGCTCCATAATAACGTTGGTTTTAATCAGTAGTAGGGAAACAGTAGCACTAATAATGTCTTCAATGCGTTGTATGTTTTTATAGGGAAAATATTGACAGCTTATTTTCATCTTTTACTCGAATTTGATTGAGAGTTCCTGATTCAAATTATGAAATGCACCAAAAAGGATCCATATAAATTTATAAAATCATAAATTTATTACAAAGCCACATCTCAATCTCAAGAAATCCGCATAAAAATGCTTGATCCCTAGACACTTTTGATGTGTGTAGTTTAAAACAAGGTCGCTTCCAGCTGTCTGTCTGTCCCTATGTATGGTTAAATCTTTAAAACTACGCAACGGGTTTTGATGCGGGTTTTTTTAATAGATATAGGGATTCAAGAGGAAGGTTTATATCAACATTGCACCCATGCCAAGCCGAGGCGGGTCACTAGTTCAGAATAAAAGTAGATAAATGCTTTAATTTTTAATAACTCTTAAATTAACTAAACTTGTTCGATCGATTAATTCTATGCAGTCTACCTCATGGTAGAGCTGACAATGCGAAAAAATATCCAATATGACTGCAATACTTCAAAACAAATATGTAGTTAAGATCTTGCACGCACATCTGTAGTTACGAACACGAGGCATCCGATTAAGCTCAGCTATTAAGGGGCCGGGGAGCATGAATTTGTCCATACAAACGTAATACCAAAATCATTTTCAGTATGAGCATATTTCCACCTTAATATGCTGTTATTCGGAACAAGATGGTAATTACCTAGGTTTCTATATTTTTTTTTTTTCAAAATACTTACCAAAAGCGAAATGCAAACATATTGAATATCTCACATTTTTACAGTTTAAATACGATGTTTTCATCTCATCTGTTCTATATTAAAACGGTAGTATTTGTAATATTGTTAAAATCGAAACATGTCTTATATTGTTAAGTTAAATAATATAAAAAAAATAATGGAAAAGCATTGAGTTTTCATTCATCATTTTTGGTATTACGGCACACATTCAAATTAATCACAAATGTTCATCGGAAGTCGTGCTATCGCATCAAGCATTGAGCTGGGGCGGGGCGCAGGGCGCGGGACAGAACATTTGGATGTGTTGACTGTGTTGAGTATAGTGACAAATGTAAATGTGTGCATGCGCACCTCGCCACCCGGCCGGGCCGGGCAATTCGTTTGGAATCGTTCGTCAGTGTTAGACGATTACTTGATTGCATTGTGCGTGCGTATTGGTGCGTATTTGTTTGCCAATTGTATCGTAATATTTCTGACACTTCTTGACCTATGCTACGGATTTGGATTTAGATTTGCCTTGTGATTTGGAATCGAGTAACCTACCTACCTACTTTATTACGACTTTTGTTTTGTTTACGGACTTCGATATTTGCTTACGATTTGGTTAAATTTAGGTTACAAAACAGGTACCTACATAAACATAATTATATAAAGGTTAGCAACATGCGGGTCTAAAATGGCCGCTTTAGCAGAATCCACGCAGAATCTTAGTATAAATCACGTTAAACCAATTAAATTCTTAAAATGGACTTTATGTCCATAATCATAAAGTCCATTTTAAGAATTTTAAATTTTTAACGTGATTCATATTACGATTCTGATAAAGTGGCCATTTTAGACCCCATGGACTCCAAACGTTGGGATGTATCTCACAATAAGTATCTACCTACCTTTTTGTTTTTATCATTTTTTTAAACTCAGACCAAGAAAATGCCTGCCTACCTACACATATTTTTTCTCGTTCATAATCGAAATTACATTACACTGGGTTAGTACATACTGAATTAGATGTGTTTAGGATTCAAATGTCCGACTAATAGGTTTCATTCATAATCAATCATAACATAAGGGTACCTACCTACCGACTAAATAAATATTATGTTTTATTTTACAAGCTTTGATATAGTTTCACGTGTCCCGATGTTTGTCTGTAATCTGTAAGTAATCAAATCTTGCAAGTAAAATTTGATCCACTTCCCGATTACCGATTGAGCTGAAATTTTGCACGCATTATGTAGGTATATCGCGTGACAACTGGTGGCCATAAGAATTCTGTAATGTAACGACGTAACCCCATCGAGTTTGAACTTGTTTGATTCGTCGTGACGAGTACTTTGTCTTTAGGTTATATCCAGGGTCTGATGATGGAGCTAGAAGGTGTCCATGGGAACTCCGTTATAAAACGACATAACCCCATCGAGTTTGGGCTCGTATGATTTGTCTTGACGAGTACTTTGGTGCTAGGTGGTATCCAGGGTCTGATAATGGAGCTGGAAGGTGGCCATTGGAAGTCCGTAATAAAACGAAATAATCCCGTCGAGTTTGGGTTCGTTTGATTGATCTTGAAGAGTAAATTGGTCCTAAATGGTAATCAGGGTTTGATGATGAAGCTGAAAGGGGGGCCAAAGGATCTCCGTAATAAAACGACGCAACCGCTTCGAGTTTGGGCTCGTTTGATTCGTCTTGATGAGTACCTACTACCTGCCTACTGCCTGCCTACTGCCTGCCTACTGCCTGCCTACTGCCTACCTACTGCCTACTGCCTACCTACTGCCTACTGCCTACCTACTGCCTACCTACTGCCTGCCTACTACCTGCCTACTACCTGCTTGTTACCTGCCTACTACCTGCCTGTTACCTGCCTACTACCTGCCTACTGCCTGCCTACTGCCTGCCTACTGCCTGCCCACTGCCTGCCTGCTGCCTGCCTACTGCCTGCCTACTGCCTACCTACTGCCTGCCTACTACCTGCCTACTACCTGCCTACTACCTGCTTGTTACCTGCTTGTTACCTACCTACTGCCTACCTACTGCCTACCTACTACCTACCTACTACCTACCTTCTACCTACCTCCTACTAGCTACCTACTTTTAG
Source organism: Xestia xanthographa (assembly GCA_905147715.2). NCBI lineage: Eukaryota > Metazoa > Arthropoda > Insecta > Lepidoptera > Noctuidae > Xestia > Xestia xanthographa. Next base: position 27,881,209 of record LR990652.1, read on the forward strand.
GTTCTAGGATACTTATGCCGGTTTCCTCACGATGTTTTCCTTTTCCGTTTTGAGAGCAGAGTTGATGAATAATAATTACACAAAGTAATGCGCCTGCCTGGGTTCGAACCTACGACTTCGGCGCGGGCAGTATTATAAGTACTAAGTCTATGGGCGCGGGACAAATACAACACACGGTATATCGTCACATCCTCGTCAGCGCAATGATATACCGTGTAGCCTAAATTGCACTTTATTTCCATGCATTTTGTAAGATATTTGAATGGAATAGGAAGTCGCCCGCGCCATCGCGCCATGTCCGCGCCCGACGCCTCTTGTATTTGTCCCGCGCCTTACTGTTCGTAAGTCGGGGCCGCCACCACTGAGCCACCAGTACGTACTTTTATTTCAGATTTTCAGGCGAACCGTATACTTATTCCTTACCTACATTAGTGGTATAGAAAGAGTAGTAACCCAGATTTTTTTTCAACAAAGCCTAGATTTTGAGTTAATCTAACATTTGAGATAAAAACATTGTAGACAGATTTCCTAAAAACGCATTACTATTCTGCAGATACACTAACGATTGCACAAAGTAACTAACAAAAATAAAGCAAATAATGAACATGATAACTGCTTATAAGGTAAACACCAAACACGATTAACACACGCATAGGTAAACACTATTCACACACGCTCACGCGCGGCTACGCAACGGGCCGGGGAGTGTGAAACAGAGACAACAATATTTCAACGTGTTTTTGCCTTCGCTTCGAATTGCAGTTGCGAGCGGACGGCGCCGCACTCTTAATAGCAATACTCATTAATATATTTAATTTAAGCTGAGTAGCTCGATCGGAAACCACCTGTTGGGCAAGTGATCGCATAGGCTGTGCGTTGCGTGTCCATAGCCTACTGAGTTGCTTGATAAGTTCAAATTTACGCATGTTTTGACATCTGTCATGATGTCATGTTGACAGCTGTCATATTGGTTATTCGAAATATGCAAAAAACCTTTTTATAGTTTGTAGTTACAACAATGTTATATTCTTATGATTATCCATGTTGCAAATTATGTTTTATGGATATTTTGTAGTTGTAATGTCCAGATATAATATGCACATAGATAAGATGGGAACCTTATAGAGTTGTGGTTGTTTATTATTAGTATTTCAGTTTCTCGGACAGATGTGGAGACGATTGGGATCAAATTATAAAATGGAAATAACTTGTATTGACGACGTTATGTTTATTTGATCAGTCCTTTAGATGATTTAACATGATACATAGGAAAGAGTAAGTGTGTAAATAATGTAATTATGTAATTAGTCTTTTTACTAAAAACTCTTCTTTTGGTATTGGAATCCAACTACCCTCATAATTCTTTCTTAATTCATGATTTGGACTTTCTCGCATTCCTTATTTAAACGTCTGTATTTTATGGAGTTTTCAGAACTTTTTCTAAAAAAATAATTAGGAGGTCTATAGGTACGGTAGGTAAGTTTAACAAGGGCCAGGCCAGGCTAGGATCAACGGTCTAGGTGTTGTATAAGGGTTTACTTACGGCCGTTTTCTATAAATTACTTACGTATAACTGTTCGTTAATATGCCTACGTCTCGTAGCTATCGGTGTTTCTATAAACAAAGTTAGCTTGACATATCCTATCAGCGTCACCTACCTTTCACCTGATTCATAGGAAAATTAAAAGAAAGCTTTTCTGTGACGTTTTGTTTCTAACGATCCGTAAGCTAAATGTCAAGTCAAACAGAGATGGCAACCTTTCATTACCTGTTAGTAAGTTATTGAAAATGGCCGATAGGGATAGGATACGAGTCGCACGGGACCGATCAATGTGGCGACACTTGGGGGAGGCCTATGTCCAGCAGTGGACGTCTTTCGGCTGAAATGATGATGTTGATGAGCAAGGTCTGTCGTGCCGTATCACTCAAATACGTACTAAAAACTGTTAATCATGGAAAACGCCAAGTTATAGATGAGAGACCATTTCACATGGTCAACTCTCACATTAATAACTTTGAAAATTATTATAAAGACACAAAACATCGATAAAGTGGCTCCACCTGTCGGAATGGACACGAAACATCAGATCAGTCTCAGCTAGGATTGATTGAAGACTGACACACTATGAAAAGTATCCTAGATGCATTTATTTTTCACTTCATAAATGGCAGAATGAAGAAAGTTCTGAAATACTTACAGAAATGTTTCACAAGACTTAGTTTATTTTTACCCGACTACAGCGAAGCAAAAAGAAGGGTTATGTTTTTGTGTACGATAAATTTGAAAAGATAGAAGAATCCTTAGATAGGGTAAGACTTTTTCAGGATAGGAAAAACTTAACACTGTAAGCAGCATTATGGCATTTAGAGGTTGGAGGCGTTGGAGCCTACTCGTACAACGAATTTTAACAGCATTAAGTTATGTCTAATAAATTATGTTTATAAGCTTATGCTTCAGTACCTAGTTTAAATTATGCGAATCTATAAAGGGTGTAAAACACCTCATAACGAAGCCGAAAGGTACACTTGTTCTCCCCGTCATTGCGTTCATTTTTTTGTTCTACACCATACCTGGGAACCTTCTAGTTACGGAGATATTGGGGGTCAAAATTCTAACTTATAAGTTTTTTTTTAAATACAAGTTTTTAATTTAAGATTTTTACTTTAAACACCTCTACCCCCGTACTATTTAATCCATCCATCAGCACAATGTTTAAATGCGTTACATTGAGTTTTACCATAAAACATGATTTTTCACCCCAAAAAAAAAAGTCGTTTCCCAGCAATATTTTTTGCGTAAAGACACTTAGTTTGATGCTTGATTGACGGCTTCGTGATGAGGTTGTTTACACCCTGAATTTTTTACTTTTCCATCATAGTTCCCGAAAGCCTTCCTGCCCTCGTTTCACAAAAGCTTCGATTCGACATCATTGTCATCTTCTTCAGCAAGGTGAAAGTGAGCGAGATAGACATACGACTTTGCCATCGACGCGATCTTAGATAATCCTCTCTATTATTGATCAAAGGAATTTGCTAATCAAAATCAAGTCGAAACGATTGTGAATAGGAGCACAGATCATGATCGTGTAAGTCTGTAGGTGGTAGATACCTAGATATTTATGTGTTCGGGTAGGTAGATACCTACCCGAACACATAACTACACCTATCAGACGGTAGGATTTATACTCTGCATCTGACAACCTGATAGTCTGACTTTCAGCCGTGCTTTCAGCAACAATCTGTGGCAACAACCGTTCTCCTCGAAATCTTACTCTATCCTCCCACCACCTTTTCGTGCTCTAAAAACAATTGGTACTTTTAGGAATAAATACAAACGTTACTTACTCCAACAGCAAAAAGACTCGTCCGAATAACTTACCAATGGTTCTGCACGCAGCTTGCAATGGTGGCAGGAGCGTCTTGCCGTCCGTATTGTTTGTGTTATTATGATGATATATCACTTTCTAGCGTCTGGTTGTGAATTCCCGTCACCTTGGCACCGAGATGCAGTTCAGATGCACTTTTGTTTCTTTTTTATTTCTTCGGTAACTCACACATTCGTAGTTAATAACTTTTCATTTCTGGAATCTGATTATCTGACATTTATCGACTAAACCGTATGTTGGTTTCTTGTTTTAACTCGTTGACAGCCCCAGTATAATACGATTTATTTTACACTATCCTTGCACGCTACCTGCTAAGATTTGATTATGTACAATAATGTAATTGTAATACTTAGTGACATTATTTATTGTTTTGATTTCTCTTGGCTGACATAACGTTCCTAACAAATCACAGATTATATAATATTGCGTCTGCGCCCGCGTCTCTGTTCGTCAGTGTTGCCTGTGAAAGTCATGGTGGGTACGTGGGGTGTAGACGTAATTTATCATTTTCTTCGTATCTATTCTTCACATATTTGTATTGTTTTTTCATTTACACTTTATATATATATATATTTTTAATTCATTTTATCCGTTACTGACCGTGGCATCACTCTGCTCTGGGCCCTATCAGAATACCAGCGCTGTAACGTTTTTTAATGTTACAGCACCATGCTGAGATAGGGGCCTTTTGGCCTCGTACAGGACTAATTTCGTTTCTTTTTATTTTATTTTTAGTTCTTTTTTTAATTGTTAATAGTTGTACCTACTGTTAATTTTACCAGTTTAATTTGTGTGTTTTGTCCTGTGCGGGCTAATAAATGCTTTTTCTTTCTTTCTTTCTTTCTTTCTTTCTATCAATAATTTAATATTGTATCATACATTTATAGGCTATTAAGACGTGTCTGACCGTGGGAATGTCGCACGGAGACGCGAAATGCTAAACTATGTAAATTGCGCGGGAAAGGATGAATGTCACATTGGCGACCATATTTTATCCGCAACGGGCGCGTTCTTCGCGCGCGCGATTTATGTCGCGTTCACGTATTGAATTAGATGAATGGGTTGTTTAGCTACCTATTGATAAAAGGTACATTTTGCAAACTGGTGATTTTGACCGCAAGATTTACTTAGTCAGCGATTTTGTTTGACTTTTAAAAGATTTATTTTGATTTGTTTAGAAAACAAGATGGAGTTCTATTCATTTGTTCAACTTGATACGAGATGAGCTTTTAAACCGTTTGGTAGATTAAAAACTTACCTAGGTACTAAAAAACATTTTCATAAACAGGGTGTAAACAACCTCATCACAAAGCCGTCAACCAAGCATTCTGTACATCAAGCAAAAATTATTGCTAGGAAACGACTTTTTTTTGGGGTGAAAATTCATGTTTTGTGGTAGAACTCAATGTAACGCACTCAAAACATTGTGCTGATGGATTGAATAGTACGGGGGTCGTGGAGGTTGTTGATAATAAAGACTGTATACATTTATGTATTTTAAGTATTTATTATTAATCTTGAAATGCGTATGTATATTTCACCACCAATTTCTACCTCTCTCACATTTGTCCACATGACACTTTATTGCGCGGGAACCACGCATTTTTTATTAAGTACATTTATTACCTACTAGCTGACGTCCCGCGGTTTCACCCGCGTAGTTCCTGTTCCCGTTGGAGTACGATAATAAAATATACCCTATAGCACTCACGATAATGTAGCTTTCTACCAGTGAAAGAATTTTTGAAATCGGTTCATTACTTCCGGAGATTACACCCTACATACAAACTTACAAACTTACAAACAAATGTTACCTCTTTATAATATTAGTATAGATAATTTCGGTATACATATTCACAAACTATTATTAGCCTTTCCCGTTTGGTAAACTCAACAGAAAACTGACAATGACGGCACGGTTGGCGCAGTGGCTCCTGCGCTGCGTATCGCGGGTTCGATCCCCGCACGGAACAAAAGTATGACCTACAGATAGTTGTTTTGGTTCTGTATGGGTGTGTATGTGAGTTTAAATGTTTGTAAACTCACCCACGATACAAGCGAAATACCAGATACACACTTAAAACTTATAATACCCCTTTTTTGGTCAGGGGTTAATACAATCGGGGCAATTAACAACAGGACAGGGTAGGTTAGCAACTATTAGATTTATCATACATTATAAAATTGGATCATTAGATCCGGACTTCCGGAGTTACCCCCTAGGTACCTACATACAAACTTACTAACTAATAGGTACCTCTGTAAAATATTAGTATAGATTTTTCAAGGATTATGTTTGGCATTACTTTACGCCTCTTTTTAATAAATACGAGGGAAAGAGTTTAGCTGTTGCAAGAAGGAGTTTTATACAAAAAAAATCTCGTGCTAAGAGTACCTAGAGTTCCAATTTCCACACCATCTAATCCATTGACACTTTCCTTGCTAACCCCGGTCTAGAGCACTGGACTTAGTATCGTCCGATAAATGCCAAGGTCTACTATACTATATAATATACCATCTCAACATGAATGATGAAACCAAGATTTTGTAACAATTTTTGGTTAGGGTCCATGGAGTTTCTTGCCCGTTCTTCTCCATAGAGATCTACGCTAGGGAATGGGCAACTACAGTACTTTCACAGTTTTTATTATATGTTTTGTGACTGGGACTGCACCTACATTTAATTTTCATCTTTGTTTCGACAATTCATCAGTGCCTGTAACTGGCCTACTTGAAATAAATGCTTTGATTTTGGTCGATCTTTTGTGAAACATAAACCAGTTTTTCTCAAAATATACAGCAAACCAAAACCCAAAAATCTTTGCTAAGTATTTCAATCATCTAACATCCGAATTACGCCGAAATTCTAAAGAATTTCTTTAGCAATGTTCACAGGGACCATGGTAAAGACTTAATTAGATACTTCAATGACCAAATTAAGTCGAAATTACCCAGAAGACGCGAACACAGGTAATCTTATCAACATATCCGAGGCATCCATTCAGGCATTCCTCGAGCGAGTACAATTGTTTGATTCACAGGGGCACAATGTCGGCGCTTTTAAAATAGAACATTCGAGAAGGAATCAGCATCAGTTCGCGACATTTAAATGTGCTGGCGGCGCTTTTGGCCCGCCATTTGCATCCGAGATCGCGTTGATCGGCCATCTTGGTGCGTTTTTTTTTTGCCGCCAACGCGTTGTTATAGGTTATGTGTACACTGAGTATTTCGATGACCGAACGTTTCGTGTGATGTATTTTATAACATACATGCATCAAGCAATCAATCGACTGCGGATCGAAATAAGCCGCTGCAAGCAAGATTTAGCAAAATGGGTGATTATAGACCACACGCACTACCAGTACGATTGCGGTGCTCCTGCTTACCAAACATGTCCCCCGTATTTTTGAGTGTCCGAAGTGCCCAAGCACTTCTGAAGACGTCATAATACCCACGGATTGGCACTGACATTGACTTATTCGATAATTCAATGTTTTCAAATTATACATACAACATATACATTAAGTACATAAACTCACCGCATTAACACTGTTTTACAATAGTAGATTGTATCTTAAGGGAGCAAAATAATATTTTTACGGCGAGGGCGCTTTTTTGAATCCAGAGCGAAGTGAGGGATTCTAGAGTAGAATCCCTCATTTGCAATTTTATTCTCTGTCACTTGAAGAACTCATTTTTCAAAACAAAACCATGAATTTCTAACGATTAGTGAAAATGACGAAAACGCGGGCTGTAGTTCGCGCGTTTTTAATTTGATTTTTTTTTTATTCAGCCGGCGGCGCGACCATAGGCCGTCGTACCAGTCAATCTTTATTCAAACAATATTTGCGTTCGATTTCTTTTGCGCTGAACACTAAGATGTTCCAAATTCAAAAAGTGCGCGGCAAAGATAATTGCGGCCCGGCGCACTTATAAATTGGATTAAAAACTCATTACTGCCCGTTAAAGGTATCTTAATATGTGAAATTCAAAAAGTGCGCGGCAAAGATAATTGCGGCGCACTTATAAAGAGGAGTAAAAACTCATTACTGCCCGGTAAAAGTTTCCTATAGAAAACAACAACTTTGGGTGTACTTAAAGGCGAACCAAGTCGTCCTTTTCGAATAGATGGTATGAAAACTGAATTGTTTCCCAAAACAGGATTCGGTTGCCTGTTGTCAAAAAAAAGTCGTTCTCTAATTTTTGTGAATTATTTATAGGGTAGCCAGATTTTTATCGTCCAATAACCCAATGGGATCCTCATCGAACATCAAAGCCTCCAAGAACGGCGATAGAGACAGAGAACATCAACAACAACTATACTTTAGGGTAGACCACCAGTTTACTCGGATGCAGCTGAATACCAATCTTTCACATGGAGCGACTGCCTTCTCACGACCACGACCTTCACTTGATCGACTTCTCTCCACGACCCAGTATGGGGCCGCCTCCACGAGTGAGAGAATCGCGGTGATTCAACGTATTTCTATACGTATCGCCGCGATTCTCTCGCTCGTGGAGGCGCCTTCTAAGTTAGTAATACGATACCCCCTGATAAAACTAGTTGTCAGACTTTTCGAGCTTCTGACAGGGCTAAACGACAAACATTTACAAATGACAGCCGGGGCCAACGGATTACGGTGCTTTTGGTTTTTGCGTGACATAGAGAGAACTCGGTAGGTAATTGATGGTCACCCATCCACTGAAGAACCTTGGTAAAAGTTATTTTATATCAATAAAAATTGTCCCGTAATTTGCGCTCAGTGTGCCCCCGGCGCACCTCACGCAACATTTCGTTTTACTCTTGCACCATCTTTATATTCGGTAGCGGCGAACCAAAGGGACGCATTCAATTATTTACTCGTATTATTCTTGTTTATAACTGGTACGAATGTCGTACGTGATGCCTATCATCATCCCAGCTAATTGGGAGCGACCAGCGGACAAAAAGTAGAACTTAAAAAATTAAAACTAGCGTATAGAAACATGCAAAAAGTTTTTTCTATGAAATATGTTTGCCGCTTCTTGTTCGTGGGAAAAAATGAAAATTTAATCATTTAGAACATAACATCTCGCCTGAAATCTCCAAGGGTTGGTAGAAGATGTGTAGTCGTGCACCTAATAGTACCGTTACACACATATTTCGCTAATTACTTATTTAGATTCTTTACGTGAATGTGCAATTTTTTTAGGATTATGAAAACCTTTTGTACTTGAGTATGTAAATACTTTGCTTTATTTCATCTTTAGGTAGATATATAATAATCTCCTGCCGGAGGCTCTACGCGGGAGTCGTGCGGTCCATGGCCCTTTACGGGGCCCCGGTGTGGGCGCGTTCATTGAGGCAGCGATCCGCCCACTACTTGAACTCGCCCCAAAAGGTGGTAGCCGTAAGGCTGGCCCGGGGCTACCGCACGATTGCCCGCGAGGCGGCGAGCCTCCTTGCCGGATTGCCGCCATGGGATCTGGAGGCGATAGTCCTCGCGCGCCTGCATGAACGGCGCGCGGAGGCGCTACGCCGGGGGGAAACTCCGCTGCCGCGACAAATTGTCGCTCAGCGGACAGACTTCCGGCGAGATCTCATGGCGACATGGAGAGAGCGACTGTCGCAACCCCGTGCAGGGCACGCCACTATTGTGGTGATAAGTCCCCTCTTTGAGGAGCCCCCTCTTTGAGGAGTGGCTTCGCAGGTCGCGCAACGCAGGTGCTTACGGTGTGTTCGGGAGGTTCCTGCACCGAATCGGGCGGGAGGAAACGTCCGGGTGCTTCCACTGTGAGGATCGACCGGAGGACACGGTGCAGCACACGGTGGAGGTGTGCCCCGCGTGGGCGGAGCACCGCCGTGTCCTTGAAGCGGCGATCGGCGGCGGCGACCTCTCGCGTCCGGCCCTGGTGCAAGCCATGGTCCGGAGCGAGACGGAATGGGACGCCGTCACCTCCTTCTGCGAAGTAGTAATGCTAGAGAAGGAGGTGGCGGAACGTGAGAGGGAGAGAACCTCTCAACGTCCCGGCCGCCGCGGGAGACGCCCCGGGCGTCGGGGGCCACCACCACGTGGCCCCCGGCCACCGTAGGCGCGGGCCTGTGGACGGTGGGCTATGGGCTAGCTCGCCGTCCGTCCGTCTTATGACGACAGGCCGTGTCGACGGCGCGTTTGTGTTCCACGCGCGCCTCAAAGAGAGTCAGCAAAAAGGAAGGGGTCCGTAAGGACCGATGCCTGCCGGGGTTGCGGGACTATTCGAAAGAGATACCGTGGCCCTGGAACACAAAGGGCGATGAAGGAACATGGATGGGTTTTAGTCAGTAAAAGTCTGACACTCCCTCCTGCTCCGCCCAGAGCGGGAGGGGTTATTTGATAATTTCCCATACGAAAAAAAAAAAAAAAAAAAAAGGCGCAGGCCTGTGGACGGTGGGCTATGGGCTAGCTCGCCGTCCGTCCGTCTCATGACGACAGGCCGTGTCGACGGCGCGTTCGTGTTCCACGCGTGCCTAAATTAACCATGAATTGAAAATTGTATTTATAATGTCGTGTATAAATTACAAGTCTTTACTTTCCCTGGAACGCGAGTTAAAAAATTATTTTGAAATATTAGAAAATAAATTATATAAAATTTTCTATATGACATTAGCATTTTTTTTTTACCAACGAAATACACTCTAGTTATGTAGCTTCTTAAAGTAAAAAAATGGAACATTTTACGTACAGGACTTCAGAGTTATAACGTTTCTAAGTTTTTCATCAATTGCTATGGAAATAGGGTTGTCAAGCATGAGTTTACTATAAATAAGTAAACTCATGGAAAAATGTATGTTATTGAAAAATCACACAATAATAATCACAATAAGTAATCAATTTTCTAAACACGTTTTTAATATTGAACCTCCTCAAGATAATTTTTGAGTTTTTTAAAGAAAATGGAGAAATAAACTGGACTTATTTGGTACTTATGACATAAACAAAAAAAAATTGAAATGAGAGTTTACGGGTTATCTTTAGTATCTGAAATAATGAGGATTTCGTGTGAAGTCAGCTCCACTTCTTCAAATTCGAAATTAGAATCCTGTGGGTAATAACGCACATTGTCGGTTGTCACTTCCAACAGAAAAAGAACTTTTGGGGGCAAAGGTTTTTTCGGTTTGCGTCTTTTATTGTGGGATATTGTTGATAAATATGGATCAGATGATTCAAGTCCACGGTGAAATAAATCTGTTATAGTTGTTTTTCGATCCAACTTGCGTGTGTGATGCTCACGATCATAACGCCAGAATTTATTCTTGGATTCCCCGGCTTGCTCTGACAACATACCTATTGGTAAAGTGCTGGACTCTATAATTTGCCGACCGTGCATTAATATTTTGTGTACCGTATTAGACATGTAGTACCAACTGTATGTTTGCACATACCTTGTTGCAATAGATTGACAAAGTTCATCAATTTTTTTTGCATTGATCATCAACCCACTGGATAAAACCACTAAAATCGTGTGCAAATCTTCTGCCAACCATGGTTATAGACCCAAGATTTCTGAAAAAGTTGCTCTGTGTTTATCGGACAGTGCAGTACGTGCGGTGTTTCCATCGTTTGTTGTCCCTGAATTTGGACGAACAACATCTACTAAGAGACCCATTCTGCTTCTTATTTCTGATTGAATGTATTTTTTTCGACTCTCTGCAATTATGGCCTCAATAGAATTTTTCGTTACACGCCATTTCATTACTGCTGGATCATTTTTATATCCCAAATGGAGTAAAAACTCAAAAATAGACTTGAGTGACAACCCTAACCTAAAAATTTAAAATTTAATATCTCCGAAGTCCTATGTTTAAAACATTTAGTTTTTTTTGTCGAAGTAATAGTTACATCAACTAATAATTTGGCATTTAAAAAAAATGCTAATAATGCAGGACATGTCAGAAAAAAAATATGAACTAAATAACAGAAAAAAAATGTTTTCGCCCAAACCAGACGAGATTTTTTAACTTTTTTAATATTATTAGGTGCCTAAAATATGTCCAAAAACACCCAATGGAAAAAACGATTACATACGGAAATAAAATGTTTCTATGGTGTCTATGGACTTTTCTCGATTTTCAAAATTTCTCGACTACTATGGATAGATAACGACACCGGATTATAGTAGATATGTTCGATTAATACCTTTCTAAATAGCATATAAAACGAGCATGTCCACTATTGAGGCGAAATTATACACTGTGGGCCGGTGTTTCGTACCTGACTACTTTGAGAAAAAAACGCGGAAACAAACTCAGAGGTCATAGTCTCTTTTAAAGTCCAGACAATCTTACTCAATTCACATAAAGACTATGCAGATTAGTGTCTGAGATGGTCTTTTGAAGAAAGAACCATACTTATTGGTATCGCTCGCAATGGTAGCGCTCGCCCGCCTCGGCCTGTCTCGGTGTTCCTAGTTAGCTCTCCGTCCCGAGTCGGTTTTTGCGCGCGAGTCAAAGGGTCTCGCGCCGCCTCGCACGAACTGCGAGCGCGTCGCTATACACTCTCGTTCTCCCAGTTGCGATGCCGATATTTCAATTAAGAAGCAAAAAAAATGAAATCTACGTACCATGTTCTATTACTATGAATTGTGAGTTTGTGATCATCCACCATCTTTGTTTACGCCACTTTTTTGTATTTTTTTTTTCATAATATAATGTACTTAAGTAACGGTAATAACTTATGGCACATGCTGCAACAGGAGCAGCAACGTCTATTTCGTCTATCCCCCGGCGGGCGTCCACAATTTACGAGTGCTCTCGGGCGAGAGTGTACAGCCGGCATAATATTTTTGATCCTGTAGGACTAGCTGTTTATATAGATCAAATCAAATCAAAATCGTTTATTGCTATATCCCTACAGTACACTTACAGGTGGTAAATAAAAGATAATTGGATTAAGGAATATCAATGGGGAAGGCAACTGTGTAACTAATGGCGCTAGCATAGTTTGTACCAAGCCATGTCATTGGTTGAAAATCTGTCAATGTCATTTGATATTTCAAAATAGGGAACGTGCACAACGACGGTGCTGCCAACTAGCGTCGCCAATCCGAATCTTGTGCTCTCTATTAATGCTTGACATTGACTTTTCTAACAAGTAAACAGAATTAATTTTATAGTGAAAATTAATTAACTAATCATAATGCATTGTTGCATTTCTGGATGTAGGTACCAATACATCCACAAAAATGAAAATAAATCAATTAGCGTAAAATTCCATTACTTTCCAAAGACTACTACTATCATACCATGTTTTGGTGAAAAACGCAAAAAATGGATAAACGCAGTAAAGAAAAATATTTGAAAACAACTTGTTTTTGTTACACTCTGCATTGAAAAGGCCCTCAAAATCAACCGTCCATGCAAACATACCAGAACCATTATTATACTTCACCATAGACGTGTTCTACTAGACCGCACTAAAGTGCACACCGAATATCCCTCAACAGTTAATCAAAGACTCCACATGTACTCAGAATATAAACATGGTTATACCCACAATAATGTTTTTAGTTGGCTGCACTCCTTTGGTTTTTTTAAGTTTTGTATTTAAATGCTACGGACTGCATTTTATTGATTGCTTCATCAAATGATTGTGAACTAATTGATTTATTAGAGCCTGGAGATACTGTTCTCGCTGATAAAGGATTCCCTTCCATTATGACATGTGTTGAAAATAAGAAAGCTATCTTAGTTATGTCAGCCACCATGTCTTCATACATCACAATTTTCATCAGAAAGTAAACGAAATATATAAAATTCATATTATTAAACATTTATATTACGCTGACGATCGTTATTGATAGACCGGAACTCATATTTTATACCTTTTAGCATATTCAAAAATAATATAATTGAAGAGACAATTTTGTCTAAGTAAATTGAAAGCACGATATATTATACACGATATATTATAATTCTGGTACTACAAAAGAAATAGAAGATCATGTAAACAATAGCCTTATTCCTATTATCGACTGGTTAAATTCTAATAACCTTAAAATAAATCTAACTAAAACTAAAGTAATGAATCTCAAAATTAGACATAAAGAACAACCACAGTTTCAAATAAACTATAAAGGGAATGAAGTACTTGAATCTAGTGTTACGAAATTTCTTGGACTACATCAATGATATTCTAATAAACAGATATGTTATACACCTACAAAACCACCGAAAAAAGTGTGCCGCGGGGGAGAGCCAGCTCACATACACGCAGTGACGCAGAATAAAGGAAAAACAGGCCAATTGACACGTTTTCGAGTCTTCACGATTGCGCGCTCATAACATAAATCTGTTTAATTAAATATCATTGGACTACATATTGACAAGGACATGACATGGAGGACTCAAATTGAAAGTGTTTGTGGAAAGCTGAGTAGATTTTCATATGCTCTTTATATTTATAAGACTGCCCTACTTAGCAGCTTATCATGGTTACGTCGCCTCAGCTCTACGGTATGGCCTCATATTCTGGGGTAATGCCCCTAAGTTTCAAGAAGTACTTGTAGCACAGAAAAAATGTATCCGAGCTATTTGTAAAATAAAGCAAAAAGAATCTTGCAAGCCACATTTTCATGAGCTAAAAATATTAACTTTACCGTCACTCTATATTTATGAAGCCTGTATTTTTATAAAACACAACATACATTTATATAGATTTGTAGAAAGTAAACGGCGCTCAAAAAAGCTGCAGGTGTTAGCAACAAAAACACAATTTTATAGCAAAATCTTTTATGCAATGGCTCAAAAACTATATAATAAGTTACCAGGACAAGTTATCTCAAGTGTGAACATAAATGAATTTAAAAGAAATCTATTCAAATTGTTAAATAACAAGGTGTATTATTCTGTTGACGAATATTTAAATGACAAATTTTAATTTTAATTCCTTGCCAAATCCAATCTGATAAAATGTTAAGTGACATACGAAATGATTTTGTTAATCTTGAATTGTTGTATTGTCTTGTCTTGTTGTATTATTGAATTAGTGACATTGTTATTTTTATTTCTTCGTTTTTTTACTTTATTTAATTTTACATTTTATCTAATTTTTACATGTTTTATAATTATTGGGATTTTACTTTTAATGGCTGAAATGTATCTGTTTTAAAAAAGGACCTTTGATATTTTGTATGCCTTTTGGCGGGACACAGCTCGGATCTAATCTATTTTATTATAATATCTTCTGTATGTATATACCCTGTGTTCACGAAATAAATTAATTTGAATTTGAATTTGAACGATGAGAAGTGATCAGTTTTCTTTTCTGTCCGCATAGTGTCTCTTTTGTCGATTAGTGCTGCCACCTATAGTTCCTGCACGTTCCCTGTAGTAAGTAAAGCCCGCCATCCGCTTAGAAAAAAATTCACGATTTCGTAATATTAGTTGTGCTGACTTTCATATTTTTTTTTCTTTTATTTGATGTCAAATATCGCAATTTCTAATAGGGAATAAAATATTACTAATAACTATATACTCGCAAATGTGATGAAAAACATTGCATGTATCACGGGCGGTACGGGTATTACGAACCTCGACTCAAAAAGCCCTCAGTCTTCGACTTTGGGCTTCTATCTAGAGCCTCGATCGTAAAGGTGAACGCAGACTTAGCCGCACCGCACTTCACCGCAGTCGCCGCATACATCTGTGTGTGTGTGCAATCTGTGTCTATGTCTGTGTGCGAGATTGCATAGAAAAATTAGAATGCGGCGACTGCGGTGCGCCTAAGTCTGCATTCACTTTGAGCCTACGGTTCCACTGAAGCGGAGCGCGATTCACCAATCCCATGGCTTGAAATCCACATCTCTTCTCCACTACTGCTATGTGGTTGGTGAATCGCGGTCCGCTCCACTTCTGTGGAACCGCAGCCTAATTCCTTACTTACAGCCCTTATACACAATGTAATGTTACATACGACCGACTGTATAGCTCAATGTGGTCTGTGGACTGTATCACTGTCAAATTCAGCGGTCATTATTTTCGTGCCAATGTTTGCCATAGAGGAAAAAAAACTGTTACGTTGCTTTTATTGGTAAGTCTCTGTCAACTAATACGGTTGCTGTTGAACTGCATACAATTAAAATAACTGTAAAAGGACTATACTTAGTACATATTAGTTCCATGGTCATCACTGACAGTTTATACGTCCCGTGCGTTTCTTTCTATCTCTATGCCCGTACGTCATCCACTGACGTCAACGGTCAAATCTGTCAAAATTACGCGCCCTGAAATGAATTTCAGTTACAATATTTTGAAAAAATTAGCGTAAACATGGTCGCCAATGGTCAGTCATACAGAACGCTCGTTTAACATGCAATAGACCTATGTGGTTAATAAAAGTTAATCATCATAATGCTTGATCCTGTTCGTTCGAAAAATCTCCAGACCTATCAGACATTGGGAAGAATTACAAATTAAAGGGATTGGATGAAGGGGTTACGTCGACTAAGGATGAGTACCTATTATGAGTTAGTACTTAAATAAGATTATAAACAAGCACGTATCCAGACTTTTGGTTCGGGGGGAGACAAAGATTGAAACAACAAATTTTTGCCTAATATTGGTACACGAGCAGTTTTCGTTTCAGTCCCAATTCTGGCAATGGTCATTGGAGTGAGATTTCGGGGGGGGGGATAAATCCCAACTATCCCACCCCCCGGATACGTGCCTGATTATAAATTGTACTTATAGGGTAATATTGCTAGAAAGGAGGGTAGGTACCTACCTACTGCTGAAATTACGAGTAATAGAAGAGTACTAAGGCAGGAGATTATGAATTCTCGTTATCATAAGTATGTAGGTACCTACCTACCTAAAGTAGGATTAAAACATAAGTTTGGTGGAACTGGCAAAATAATAATTTCTGTCCGAGCTGTCCTGAACTCATGTCGTTTTAACTTCTGTTAACCGAAATTAGGTATTTGCTAACATTGAGCTATTACTACTACGTATAGAGAAGACAGCGACAGCTAACCCCGTATATATAATGCTGTGGCGAGCAAGCGACTGAGTGAACTGCAGCCAGCCGACAGCAGTTGAACGGAGCATAGATTTTGTTCGCGGTGTCTTCTCTATACGTAGTAGTAATAGCTCAATGTTTGCTAACTGTATTTTCAGATAACTTAATTATTTTCTATCTATTTTATAGCCTAAGAATAAAAGGGACTCGTCGCCAGCTTGTAAATCAAAGCTCTTGCTCATCTTGATCACTGAAAAAAATATAAGTAAGCAGAAACTGGCGATTTATGAAAAAGTGCACTTGCCGTAATACAAATCCTAGAAACACGCCTGTTATAAGCCGAAGATTGTAAGAGACATGGATGAGTTCTGCAAGACTAACGAAAAGGGCGAAAACGCTGAAATAGGATGCAAGAAAAAGGCTGAAGGATACAAGGAAGTCCCCTTAGAAATATACAAAACTGCCGTAGTAGAATTCAAAATCGCGTTAGAAGACGCAAAAAAATCAATACAATGTTGTAAGAAAGACGCCGCAGAAAATGCCCAAAAACGCGCAGATGAAGGCAAAAAAACCGTTGAAGAAGGCAAGAAAGCCATAGAAACAGGTAAAAACTGTATTCTGGGGATTATAGACGAAGTCAAGAAATGCATCAAGCAAACAATCGAACAGACCAAAAAAACCTTGGAAAAAGCCTGGTCTTTCATTTTAAAAATCATAGAGTTAGCCAAAAATTTTATCTGTTGCGTCCTAGAACAAGCAAAGGCATGTGTTTTGAAAACCATAGAGGCCATTCAACAGGCCATAGCATGTATATTAGAAACTGTAAGAGCGGTCAAAAACTTAATTTGGGAATGCCTAAGATCTATTTGGGAAGCACTCAAGAAGTGCTTCACGTGCTTTTATAGCTCATTATAACCAGATTCGTGCGAGGAGTTGTTCACGATGCCCGTGTCACCTTGCAATGCTTAACACAAGGTACATAATTATTCTTGAATGGGATTTCTTTTAAGGGCCTATACTACCTCAAATGGCTTAGCATGGTCCTCCGTTACGCCTAAAATACAAACAAGCATTAATTTTGAAATAAATATATGGTGAAGTTGAGGATTAATGTTAGGTCTTATATTTGGCGAAAACACGATTTCATAAAATAAACCCAAAGTTACCTCCAAATCGAACAATAAACCGCTGGTATTCAAAAACTACTTCAAATTAGATCATGAAACTTTGCATACTAACTGAATTAACTATAAAGCAGGTTAGTTTTCTATTTTTTCCAAAAGACGAAAATTTGATTTTATAAAGAATAAAAACCACTCATTTCGCACTATTCGGCCGCAGTGACTGACGTAACAACCGCTTTGTAGTGCAAGCTGATTAGAACTTTATTCTAAAAGTATTACAAACGAAGTTTGAACTACCACAAATAGAGTTGCTAATCTGAGGTAGTATATGCTCTTAATATCTAACTTTATTTTGCCCGACTACCGCAAAGCCAAAACGAAAGGTTGTGCAGTATCTCTGTGTATTACGTTTGTAACATTTTTATGTTCCACCGTAACGTATAAACTACTGAGCCGATTTTAATGAATGTGTCAATCGATTCGTTATTACGGTCCTCCGGGTGACATTTTATTTGCCAATCTTTAGCTGGTTTGTCAAATGAAAAAGGATAACTTTCTGAGTTCATTAGAATAGTCAAAATAAAAATACCTACAAGTTCCAACTAAAACCCAGCTAAGACAAAAACGGCCAGTAAAAATGTCTATACGAAGATATTGATTGATGTCAGTTTATCAATATCTTGTTTGCACTTTTTGCTAATACCAACTCTGGTATTATTTTTATTTTTAATTGGGTACAAAAATAATACATAATACGGTTCACAGCTGGGCGGATAGAATCGGATTATTTATATTGCAAAAATCATTATTATTTGTTACCCACGATTTGGGTTTTCAAAACCACTCGACGGGTTCAAGGGCCCATTACAATTGATAAACTATTAGGACCCAAATAATTCCTAATTGGGTCCTGTATCAAATTTTTAGCCACTCCCGCGCCAGTCTTGTTGATATCCTTTGCGTAGGTACCGAAAAAAATATTTGCTATAGTTGGTGCCAGTTAAGATGAGAATAGCGGGCATTGCCCTTACCCTAATATCTCTTCGTACCAAAACCATGTATCGTTTTTCATTACAAAAAATGTTCAAGATCACGATAGATGATGATTCCATACTTGAACAGGCTTAGTATTGGTTTTCAAAGTTAAGAAGTTTAATGAATGTAGGTGGGTCAATGACCGCTATTCTCATCTTATCTGGCACCAACTATAATCATTATTTATTAATAATAAATTGTATTACAGCTAGCCTGTCAAGGCCTCTACTCTTTCCATTGCTCCTGGTTCTGCTCCCAACTTCACGTCACTTCTGCCACTTCATGCCAATTCTTCAAAAAGACGTCCAATTCGTCCTGCCATCTTCTTCGTGGTTTCAGGACACCAATCCTTTGTTTTACTATTCTTATGTACATTTTTTGTTAAGTAAATATTCTAAATAGAAGTCGATTTTAGTGTCAAAATATGCGACCATCTTTCTTCTAAATTAGATTTTAGTGCAGTTTTCACAATCATCTTGTTAGTAAAAATATGAAGATAAAAAAGTGTTGTTTACTAATGTACCTTTCTATATTAATTATCTATACTATTATTACAAAGAGGTAAAGTTTGTAGGTTTCGATATAGGAGGTATCTACGAAACTACACATCTGATTTCAAAAATTATTTCACTAGCTACAAGCCATAAGATATGTTTCGTCGAAGCGAACGAAGTCGCGTGCAGAATCTATTTAATAAATAAAACAGTTCATACAGTAGTAATATTTAATGTCATCCGATAACGTTAGAGTATTTGCTAACAATGTCCTTATAGAAATCGAATACGAGTTGGCTGGCGGAGCGACTACGTTCCAATGCTTCGTTATATGCGTCTTCACTGAAACTGCCGTCCGTGAAACCTATGGGATTAAAGAGAGAGATTATTAAAGGGCTTGGCATGGCCGGCCTATAGTTGATGCCAGCTAAGATGAGAAAAGCGGTCATTGACCCACCTACATTTATTAAACTTCTTAACTTTGAAAACCAAAAATAAGCCTATTAAATTCTGGAATCGTCATCTATCGTGATCTTAACATTTTTTGTACTTAGAGAAAAACGATACATTGTTTATTTGTTTTGGTTCGTAGGAAGAGATATTAGGGAAAGGGCAATGACTGCTATTCTCATCTTAAGTGGTACCAACTATAACTTCCGCCGTTTTAATTATTTTCAAACTTGCAGCCACGCATAGAACGTGTATCAATCGATAGCTGGAATCAATACATTTAAGTTTTGTATTCGAGAAAACGTTCTGAAGTTAGGCCGCCCATTAAATTCAAACCCCTTTATACGACGTTGATCATTGATCAGACCTTCCGCTTAAGGTGTGAGCACAAAATCAAAATCAAAGCATTTATTTCAAGTAAGCCAGTTACAAGCACTTTTGAATTGTCGAAACAAAGATGAAAATTAAATGTAGCTACAGTCCCAGTCACAAGAAATAAAAACTGTGAAAGTACTGTAGTTGCCCATTCACTAGCGTAGCTCTCTATGGAGAAGAACGGGCAAGAAACTCCATGGACACTCTAGGTGAGAACAATGTAGCAAGATGTGCAGGCACGTTAAAAGTGTCCACAGTCAAAACACACAAAAAAAAATACAATTCAAAATAATTCATTCAATTATGCCATGGCAACTAAGAGATGACCAGTCACAACTGACAGCGTCACACGTCTTGTCACTAATGAATCGATTGGTTCACTAATAATAAAGTGATTGGTTCACTAATGAATTCCTCTTATGTTCAGACGTTTGACGGCTCACATCAAGTGAAAGAATTTTTTTTACGAAAAGTGGAACGTCTTTTAAGCAAAGCGACCGTCACATTTGTCTTGTTTGGCGACCCTGAACGCGTTGTCGCTCCAACAAAGGGCGCCTTTCTTACACTAAATAGGCTTACGGTTGGTCGGCCTGAATTTAAGTGAAGCAATGATGCGGCCTATGGTGGAGTTCCCACCAGGGGGTCTAAAATGGCCGCTTTAGCAGAATCGTTTTGTGAATCACGTTAAAAATTTAAAATTCTTAAAATGGACTTTATGACTATTGGCATAAAGTTCATTTTAAGAATTTAAATTTTTTAACGTGATTCATGCTAAGATTCTGAGTAGATTCTGCTATAGCGGCCATTTTAGACCCGCAGTTCTCTGAACAAATGATCACGAATTCTTACGTACGACGCGAGGGAAAAAGTTCGGTATATTTGTATAATAGTTCTGCATGATTAATTTGTCGCGTGGTCATAGTCGGAACTAAAGCCGCCATCTTTGTTTTCAACACAATGTCACCAATGGAATTCTAGTACCTAAACAGATCTGTTGTGAGCGCGCAATCGTGAAGACTCTAAGACGGCCCAATTGGGCCGTATTGGCTTTAGTCTGCAACACGCATGGCGACGAGCGATACGCTGCTACGAATTTAGATAAAAATTGTAAAAATGCCATCGTGCGTGTTCAGAAAGTGTACCAATTATGATACCAAAGTAAATAAAACACAAGGGATTTCATACCACATGTAATAATCAATATACTTCGATTTATTAATATTTTTCATTTATTTTCCTAATATTCTGATATTTGGAGGATAAAAAAAGAAAGAGATGGGAAATACATTTTTGTCGTGAGTGCACTCCAGAGTCCAGACATAGAACAACACTGTCTGTCTCTTTTTTTCTTATTGGTTTTATCGAGCTATCCCTTTTGTATCATTTTGACTTGAAGTGAAATGTAGAATGAATGAAAAGGTGTGCTGCCGCTGCCCCGCGAAACACATTTTTCGGTGGTTTTGTAGGTGTATAACATATTTGTTTATTAGAATATCATTGAATGTCACAAATGATATCCAACAGTGATTCTTTTTTAAATATCCAAGGATATTAAAAAAAAAACGCATTGACGTTTTGAAAAGTATTCAACTTACCACTAACCAACGTCTTCTCTCGACTGTCGAACACGAAGGTCATGGTGGCGCGTGCTGTGGCGAGCTGCGCCGGCTCCGGGTCGAGCTGTATGTTGCCGAGCTCGTCGATAGCGCAGGACACGGCTGCGAAGGTGTGCCGCATTGATAGGCCAGCGTTCAGGAGGGCGAGGCACGTGCAGTTTATACAGCATGCTAGGAACTGGAATAAGAAATAAACAAAAATTTAACTTTTGTTTCAAAACAACACAAAACAAAGAAACAACAACAGCTCATAACTTCCACTGCTGGACGATATGGGCTGGATAAGTCTCTCCCGTGATAGGAGGAATTTGCCGTAATCTCCACGCTTGGCAGGCGGATTGGAGATCGCAGTGATGACAGACTAACAGAAAATGCTGCTGCCCATTCTCTGGTCTACGGAGGCGCAAGGTGTTCTGCCTCAGACATTAGTCGCCTTATACGACACCCGTGAGTGTAATGGGTTGGTTCTATTCTACTCTGCCGGATACCACACGGCTAAACAAAAAACAAAAACTTTTATTAAAATGAAAAGAAGAAAATTAGGGTAGATAACCCTAATTTTCTTCTTTATACAAAGTTTCGTGTCCTTGCTATTAGCCGGTATTTGGTTGTAGGATGCCGGTTTCCTCACAAAGTTTTCTTTCAACATTTTGAGGGCAGTGGTGACGAAATAAATTATTATACAAAGTAATGCTCCTGCCAGGGTTCGAACCCACAAGCTACAACTCATAAGCTGTGTAAGTGGGGGCCCTTACGACTAGGCCAGGCCACTACTGCTCCACTGAGCCAGCAACTAAAACCATTTTGTATCTTTTTTGACAGAATTCTCGCTAGTGGTGAGAACAGTTGGTCAACTTTTAATATATTGTCATGGGGCCAGCGATAAGAGCAAGATTCCAACTTATTTTCTTAGAAACAAAATGTGTGGGATCAAATAGACGCTGGCAGTCCTGTGATCTTGGAGCAGATCTTTTGTGTTTCTTGAGCGAGAAAAATAGCGATAATTTAGCCACTTGTAGGCAGGTGCTTCAGATGCTTTTATAACTGTAGAGTAGAGTAGGGACTCCATTTTCCGCACTTAGACTCTCATTCGGTCCGTTGTGCTTAGGTGTTCTGGCTAAGTGAGCCAGCCTAGCTCCGTCCGGAAACACAGAAGTTTCCTGGGATCTTAACCATAGAGGTGTTTATTGTTTGTTTGATCTAGGGATTTCTACTTACACCTCCGAAGTCCTCCATCTCTTGAATGGTGACCGTGATACCAGTCCGAGGATACAAGCTACCCAGGATCGCAGTCTCACACGTCTGCCTGAACACATGCTCTTTGTACCTGAAATGTGATCATTGTTATGTTTAGAAATAGAGCTACAAATTCAAGACAGAGCATGCATAAGACAATCTTGACTCTGGAAAACAAATGGGTGTCACAAATTGTAGATTTCACAGCAAAACAGTTGGGAATTAATTCTTGAGAATAGGCTAGGCATACGAAAGCAAACAGGTGTGGCAGATGTAGCCAACAGAGTCAGGAGACTGAAGTGGAGATGGACGGGGCACACAATGCGAACTAGAATTGAAAAGTGGACGAGAAGAGTAACTGAGTGGTACCCACGCGATGGAAAGAGACGCAGGGGCAGACAGTTCAAGAGGTGGGAAGACGACCTACCACAGGGGTGGAGGAGGTTGACACAGAGTCGAGAGGCCTGGCGCGGCCTTTGTCAAAGGGACAACCTGACAAAGACAAAATATTATTTATGTTCAGTTAAAAAACTATTGTAAAAGGAAGTCAGTGAAATAAAGGCTATTTTTATTTATTTTAATAGGCTAGGCAAATGAAGATGACCTGTTTTAGACTTTCACAGTTTTTAACCAACAGGGGATAAAAAAGGGGGAGGTGGCGAGCGAAGCGAGCCGGCGACCTCCGTAGCGTAACGAAGGTCGAGTGGGTGAAGCGTAACTCAGGGGCGACGACAAGCAACTTTAGGGTTATGTCTCTGCTCTGCTCTCTGAATGAATTCACAAAAACAATGTTGTATGTGTTATGTTATGAAAGTCACAATTAAAATAATTTTCTGTTCCCTTTTGGGAACGGCACGGGCTTTAAGCGTTAAGTGCACTTTAAGCAGCTTTAAGTGTAGATGAAGATGACATTTGAACATATAGAAGATACATTCATCTCTTCTTTGCCATGCCCTCAATTCAATTAAGGTTCTTTTAAGCAAAAAAATAGGCTGGCTTGTGAGAATGCGCCACCACAATCCAGAAACACAATAATCAATACAATAGTCAATACAGAATCTGTGCACCTCATCCATAAAAATTGTAGCAGGTGGCGTTCTATGGTTTCTGTTTCCCCTCATGGGAAAAAAAGATAACTGCAAGGCACGGCTAAGATTATCGTATGTTTGTCATATGCAGGGATCAAGGGTTAAAAGTTTGTATGGAAATTTTTTGCCAACGGGAACTCCATCAGGCAACAAGCTTGATAAATAGAATCTATGATTTTTTTTTTTCTCTCGGTTTTATCTGCAATCAATCCTCGGACTATGAGTGGTTGAGTTCTGTGTTGCTAGTAGTGAAGTGTGGTTTCCAGTGATGCCTTCTACTCACAGGTATTACGACTTTACTGCTGTTCTTATAAAACAAATCTATGAAATTTGCTAGTAGTGAAGTGTGGTGTCCAGTGATGCCTTCTACTCACAGGTGTTACGACTTTACTGCTGTCCTTATAAAACAAATCTATGAAATAAACATTAATCTATCCTATTCAATATCCATGGGTCTACATACACAAACAACATAAAGAACAAAATAACCACAACCCAAAGAGCTATGGAAAGAAGCATCTCGAAACTGAGAAAAATAGAGAAAATAAAAAGTGAAGATATAAGAAAGAAAACAAAGCTGACAGATGCCCTTAAAGCTGAAGCCTTGAAGCTGAAGTAGCAATGGGCGGGCCACGTAACACGATACGCAGACAAAAGGTGGACCTCACAGGCGACAAAGTGGTCTGGCTCACTGGGAAAAAGAAAAGTGAGAAGACCAAAGAAACGGTGGGCAGACGATATCACAGAGGTTGCAGGTGGGAACTGGTGCAGTCTCGGTGAAAAAAGAGAGGACTGAACAAAAGGGATCCATTACAAGTGAAAAAAAACAAATACCTACTTGAATAACTCAACTATGTATACACCAATAACTTAGAAATGGAATAAAGAAGCTTTTTATTATTATTATTATATTCAATATCCATAAAATAAACATTATTAACATTACCTGTCTCCAATTGCTGGTTTGCCACCTTTACTGCTGAACAGCACCTCGAGGGTGGCTTTCTCTATGCTTTGGCTCTGCATCTTGATGTCCAGGGGACCATTCACACTTACTAGGGCTACAGTTTGACCTGGAATATTACAACAAAGATTTGTTAATATTTTTAAATTGTTTATTACGATTTTTTGTCCCAGCAGTGACCCTTTGTTTGGAATTGATGGCAATAGGCACGACCCTTATAACATGGGACCAACACAACTGGCAAAATGTTGGTGTACTATGGTACAGTTCTGCCTACAAATGTTGTTAGGAGTTAGAACAAGTTTTTGTCATTAAATTATATGAACTGTGTTAATAATGTAATTAGTTAGTTTGTGTTAAATATTAATATTTAATCAGTTGATTAATACATATAAATTACGATCGTAAGTTTTAATGCAAGAAATAGTTTTATCAGTTAGAAGATACCTTGAGATAAAATTGCTGATCCGTCCGATTTACTGAGGAAGTTGCACTCGCATTTCATCGGCCTTAGCTTGAAATCTTTTAAATCGTTGCTATCGCCTCCCATTGTGAAATATTTAGAGGTATTTTCCTATAAATTCCGAGTTATTTTGTTTTGTTTTGGCCAACGAGAAACAAGACCACTGACGTATAAATCCTATGGACTTGGCATACCTACAAGAAAAACGTGGACATACCTACATTAAAGAGGGAAAATAAAATGGCGGCTAATAGGGTAGCCCATATCGATATTTCTCTACAATCGATGTTAGATAAAAGATTGTGAGAATGTTTTCACGTTGTCACGGTCCAATATCAACGGGTAAGTATTTTTATCACACTTTTCTTAGCTTCACTTGTATAGAACTAACAAAATAACTATGTAAGCAAATCTTAAAAGTTATTTTTCACCGACTTCCCGGTTTTTGATTAAGCTAACATTTTGCATGTTTAGTTTGGATGATATTGCTGCCGATTCTCTGGTTCAGTAACTAATCTAAAATTAGAGAATCGACATTTTTTACTAAAAGGGCAGTGTATGTGTTTATGCCTTGCGCTTCATCGTGTTTTTAGTCGACATCGACAATATTAGTTCAATTAAATGTGACAGCTCTAATTTACGTCCGTCTCTTTCCCGTTTTATTAGAGAGAAAAAGATAGCAATAGCCAAACAGCGGGAAAATAAAATGGCGGCCTGGCCGCAAATAGGTATTTCAAAGACGCTAGGAATGAAGGTTTGCTATTATAGTAACTGTCAAAAACACTGTTATCCTTTTTCACTTATGCAAAATTCTAAAAGTTAAAAAGAGATAACAGTATTTTTATGATTTCGGTGTCGATATGCCTCATATTTGTATATCTGTATTTTCTATAGTCAAACATTTCAAGTCCATATGATTTATACGTCAGTGAACAAGACGCATGTCACACGTGCAAGTGACAACTGATGATGAACTGACACTGACAGCTGACAGCAGTGTTGCCAACTGAACTACTTCAAAATGTGCTAATTGGTGTAAAAAATATGCCAAAAATGTGCTAACCTTCTCTAAAAAATGCTAACAAAAAAATGTCAGTATTTAATAAGAAATTAAATCGGGGTAATAGAATATCAATGTCTTGATATTCATCAACATTAGCTGATGTGAAAGGCTGAAAGCTAGAGTCATAACTCTCTTTGATTCCGATACAAATTAGTACATTGTCTGGAACAGTGTAAGACTATCAGCACTTTCCTGCTCTTTTTATGCTGAATCTGACATACAAAATAGCATTCAGGGTTCTCACCGATAAACCGCCGCGGAATCGAGTACCTATCGATTTCTTTTCATGTTTTATAAAAATGTCAAAAAAATATGCTATGCTAAAAGCTAAAAAAATATGCTAAACAAGAACAAAATTATGCCAAATTTAGCATATAATATGCTAAATTTGGCTGACAGCTAACATAATCTGTTCACCTGAGGGCGTCGCTGGTGGTGATTTTGGTATTTCCATTTTAGAAAGTCACCAAGAAAACAGGGAAGTAAAACAAATGGCAGTCTTTCGAGTCCATCTTTAAATATCTATGAATTTTGATTAATACAGGATTATTTTGCAATGACCAGCCAAAATTTAAAATTAAGATTTATCTAACAAACCAAAAGTGCATTTTAACTACTACTGTCGAAAAATATAAAATAAAATAACAGCATTAATTTGAAAATGTCCTAAAAATTTCCTAAATCATAAACCTAGTGGGAATCAATGCACTTGTGTGCGTGCATGCACCGCCAAATTTATGTGTGCTTGCTAACTGCTAGCTACAATACGGCCGATGTATCTTGGCGAGTCTGAACATAGGCTCTGCGAACTTTAGCGCATGTACACTCGTGAAGAAAAATGTTATTGTCTTTATTTTTTATAAACCAAATGACGTACGAATAAAATAACCATAATATGCTTTGGTTGGCATATTTGGCGAATAGTATAAGTGCCAACTGACACTTGCAAATACCGCAAATAGAACAAACTTAACACTAAACAAAAAAACTAAACAATAATAATAACCAATAATAAATAATTCACAACAATAACAACGAAAACTTTTATAACCGACTGTACTCAAGACAGAGATAGTGACACGAAAACGACACCAATGCTAACGTGTGAGTGAGACATATTACCGTGTACCGAGCATTGCCGAATAAGCACGAAGATTCACGAAGTAATCAAGTAGGCATGTCCAATACGCGTTTCTGAGGGTGCTGTTTAATCGATTTTTATTCAAATCGATTAAAATTAAGTAAAAAAATATATTTATTTTTAATTTTTTAAGGAGGTTTTAAATTTTCTCAAATAGTCGTTACTCAAGTAGTCGTTTAGATAACTGATATTTTATGTAAATCATGTCTTTCAACCGAGAAAATAAAATGTAATAAGTTTTTTTTTTAATTTCAATCGAAATCCCGTTTATTCACAAACAAAATACACTATATTTATAAATCTATTTCGTTTCCTAAATAAACAAAAATCAGTTAATTCTAAATAAACCTAATCGATTACGATCTTAGATTGAATAAAGGGTCGATTGTGTTTATTTTTGGTCAATCTCTAGCCTAGACCACCGCCCCCCGCACGTCGCCTCATGCCACCATTTGGTTCCTCAAAACAGTGATTGCGCAACCTTCTGCGCGAAGTTCGGACTCGCCAAGATACGTCGGCCGTATTGTATCCTATCTAGGTTGTTAAACTGAAATGTGCTGTTGCAATATCCACAACAATGTTCAAGCGGCTGCACAGGAATTCCGGTCGTAACCGAAGTTACCGAGCCATGAGCAATCTGCTGATTCCCACAATATGTCATCTTCTGATTCTGAGTCACTAGACTCGCTTTGTAATTGAATAATGAAAGGTTAAATATGCATCTTATTATGAAAGCATTTTAAATTTGTTTTTACATGATCGCAATGTTTTTTCGACTCCACCGGTGTGATTTTGCGAAATGCATCTTCAATCAATTGAGGCATTTATGCACTCGATTTCCCAATACTTTTCTCTGGCACATTCCTATTGGATTTGGTTTTTATTTATTTAATAGTGGGTGATTTAATTTTCCAAATGTGGCATCACTGACTTGTCACAGCTGCTGGCTGCAACGCGGATTGGCGGACACTGACAGCGGCATGACGTTCTTAGAATGACGGCTGTAGTTCCAATTTTGTCCGGGTGCACAGATAAGTTGGTGTTATTTGGTGGCACTCATTGGTGGCCGGTGGCAATATTATTTACACTTTTTTTATGGCAATTTGCCGAAGACTACGACAATTTCTGCCAGTGTCGCGTAGTGACTACACATGGGTATTTTAATAAATAAATAAATATTTACAGAGAGAATAAGAACTCAAACTTTGTGGTGTGACTACCTGTCACGTACCCTTAATTAATCAGCAAATATCTTAGTCTTGATTCTTATTTTAAAACAAACTCACGACATCTGCCACTTACAAATCCATTAAAATTCTATTTTATGGTTTGTAGCCTGACGGCGATAATAAATAACTTAAGGCTGATGCTCCAGGGTAGCCCGCGAAATTCAAATTTTCTTACGTTTTTGGCAAATTGCAGGCCAGTGCTAGGTTGTATGTTGATTAAAATATTGGACGCGATTGTAAGACGTATGTAGTTACAGAATTATAATTATCAAAACCATCAATACAACCCTCCAAGTTCATAAAGGTCGAGAAACAATTTTTTCAAGGTCAAAGTCATTGCTAGACCTTTATGAACTTGGAGGGTTGTATGTGTATGTGCATAGCACATGTGTGAGTACTTTGTACTGTTCAGCCCAATGACGTATTATATAAAGACACGTCATGAACCAACATCGCGGCGCATAAAAACGGCGAAAATACTAGAACTACTTATAAGCGTGAAGAAAGAGAAAGAAAATATGACACCGAACGGCGGGATGCCTGTTGCGAGAGGGAGATAAATATACATCTTCAGTCACGTCACAGGATTTATTAAATTATAAACAAACGTAGCGTCGCGCGACAGGTTGGTGCGTAACTAAGCGTGATGTGGCCAATTGGCTTCATTTCATGTTGTCATTTTAGAGTGCGGACAACGTATCTATAGTTTATATATTGTACATATTCAAATTAAATAAAATTTTGCTTTTAGCGAACCGTAGCTCCAAAAAAAGGTAGTCCTGCGACTCGGAACAACAGTATAGTTACAAATGTTACTGAGAATGAGAATGAGAGGTTTTCTTTTTGAGGTATTAAAAAAAACTTAGTTTCCAAGAGCTCTTTAGATGGCGTTAAACTTACTATGATAGTTGGTGCCAAAGCCAAAACGCTTGAAAAAAAAAACATTGTGTCACGTCACATACTCTCGTTGACTGACACTTTCATTTGCTTAACCTTCCGAATATAACCTAGTTTTCTCGCGCTTTGTTAAAATCAGTTTTTTAGGTTCCGTTCCTTGCATTATCATACTTACTCTTAGCGCCATCTATCCAGCGACTAGGGAAGAGCTAAAAAGAAAATCCCTCATTGTGAGACTGACATTAAATATTGATTGAATTGATTAATAAAAAATAAAAACTACTATTAAAAAAAAGTGTTTTCCTTTGTCTTTTCGATTTTGCCGCAGATTTTTTCAATTTCTTTACGGGCAAGGAATTTGGTCAGTCCACCTATAAATAGGTTTAGCTTTAAAAAAGATCCGTCCTCATCCGATCCGCGCCGGTGTCCCTCAGGGATCGGTGATCTCCCCATTAGCATTCACGCTGTACACCAGCGACATCCCCAAGAGTGCAGCGTCCGAGCTAGCACTCTTCGCCAACGACACGGCCATTTTTTACTCGGTAGAAGTCCCGCTAGTATTACTCGCATTCTCCAGAAGTCCGCAAACGCCTTAGGCGATTGGTTCCGGAAATGGAGAATCGAGGTCAATCCCGATAAGAGGCAGGCGGTACTTTTCTCAAGCCCCAGTCAACTCTTCCCCGAGACCCCTAGTCCGATCACCATGCTAGGCAAGCCGATCCCTTGGGAGAAGCGAGCCAAGTACTTGGGTGTTATCCTAGACCGACGTCTTAACTTTAGTGAGCACATAAAGACGGTGCGTTCGCGTGCCGCCTTTGCTCTCAGTAGGCTTCACTATATTCTGAACGCACGTAGCAAATTGTCACTCAAGTGCAAATTGCGTATTTACACCGCGTGCATCAGGCCTATTATGACTTTCGCATGTCCCGTTTTTGCGCACACCAAACCCTACCATTTTCATAAGATGCAGACCCTCCAGAATAGGTTCTTGCGAAAGGCCACAGGTGCCCCACCTTACGTTAGGAATGAGCAACTCCACGTTGATCTCAAAATCCCCACCATGATGCAGTACATGAAACGTCTGACCAAGGGCTTTTTCGATGTGGCCGAAAAACACCCTAATCCACTGATTTCCTTAGCAGCCAGTTATGCCCCCTCTAACATATCTAGGATTCGTAGACCCAGGCTTACCCTTGTCACACCAGATGATCCCATCACCCTTTACCAAGAGAGCTGTAGGGAAACGAGTACACTACGTAGGTACAAATACAAGAACCGATATAAACCGCTCGACGAGCCAGCCCGCGACGCTGAGCAAGTAACTATAAACCCGTCCCCAAATAATGATCCGACCCAGCCTGTTGTTGTCCCTTGCTGCCCTCTTGTCAATGACCCACTAAGCCGAGGCCCGAACCCCACAGGGGGTGCCCTTAGTGACGGTTCATTTAATTGTAATTCCTGTTAGCTTGTAAGCCCTGGCTGGGGGCCTTAAAGTAATTTTTGGCCACCACAGGATCGTCCGGTTAAGCAGTCAAGCGACCGTAGAGCGTTGTAACTGGGAGTGGTCCGTCCTAAAACGGATTTTACGGATTTTCTACGGATTTTTAGAGGCAATTTACGGAAATCTACGGATTTTTGAGAGTAACCCTACGGATTTTTAAAAATTGGATCTGTTAACACTGAAGTGAGTGCTGCCAATCGCGGGGAGAATCCCCGATTTGCGGGGAATTGGGGGTTAGCGCGGGGAATGACAAAAATCTGGTAATTTCGGGGAATTGGCAACACTGAGTCGTGGAATCGAGATTTTTTTATGTGCAGCACTGGTAGCAGTGATGCCAGATCTACTGATTTAGCAGTAGTTCTACCTGATTTTAAAAAAATCTACTGATCTACTGCCTTGATTGCAAATCTACCTGCTTTTTTTCAAATCAGATCGTATCATCCAGTTATTGATGACGTGTCGTTTCATCTGGCTTATAGGCCTAAATAACATGACATTTGTTCGACAACAGTAGTAAGTATCGAAAAGTATTTAATAAGTGTTCTTTGTTTTAACAAATTAATAAAAATTTACGAAGATAAAACGTGTCAAAGATTATGAGTTTGGCTTGTGACGTCACATTTGTACTCAAATGTGACGTCACAAGCCAAGTTAATTTTTTACTAAAAATGAACTCAAATGTGACGTCATTCACACGAGTTTTCGACGCCCTGTATCGTCTTCATTTTTGTTTGTCTGTTGACGGACTAATTAGATTTTGTAATGTACCCTATTCAAGCTCAAGCCCTTTTACCTCATGTGGGTATGACTTTTTTAATCTACTGATTTTTCCTTCGATCTACTGCTAAAACTTTAATTTTTCTACTGATTTCTTCAGATTCCATCTGGCAACACTGACTGGTAGTGACGTCGATTACTTTACTACTGTCATCTGTCATTTTATTCATTTTCGTCACTATTTTGATGAATTTGGTGAGAAATATTTATTAATGTTGTGAAAAAGTGATAGTAAACCGCAAAAATGAAGAACAGATTCAATACATATGATATTATGTGCATGGTCACAGAATTACAAAGGTAATTATAGATTTTCTTTATCAAAATAGTGGAGAAATTTTTGTTGACGAAATCAAAACACCACAATTTCATGATTTGTTAATTGATTTCCTGAATTATGTAATACAGTCTGTGTTTTTAAAGGGTTAGTTTGTATTTTACGTAGATTTTTAATTGAATTAACATAACAATTGGCAGTTAAACATGACTCTAATAAATAATAACCTATTAAAAGTTATTGTATTGTGGATAAAACATGTTTTGCAACTATAAGTATTTGTAGGTCTACCTAGTTAGATACAAGAACCAAAATATGTTTAAAATAATTGGTACCTAAAAAAATATATGCACGGTCAAATTGAGAAACCTCCTTTTTTTGAAGTCGATTAAAAAATTGATATAAATTTAACTTACCTTTTTGAATGCAGGTGTAGGTAAATAATTAAAGATATAAGTACAATTAATATTTTTTCTACTTCCAGGCTGATAGGAATGCGTGTAAATCAAGTCTATGACATAGACAGCAAGACATATGTCATCCGTCTACAGAGGTCGGAAGAAAAGAGTGTGTTACTACTGGAGTCTGGGAACAGGTTTCACACAACACAATTTGAATGGCCCAAGAATGTGGCCCCTTCTGGCTTTACTATGAAGGTTCAGTATCACTATCACTGCATATTATCTTTATAACTACGCAACGGATTTTCATGCGGGTTTTTTTAATAGATAGAGTGTTTCAAGAGGAAGGTTTAGTATATAATTTGTGGGCGGGCGAAGCCGCGGGCATCAGCTAGTAGATAATAAAGAATCATCAGTCTCCTACACTAATCCCTATTTATTTGGCAACACATTGTTTCTATCTCTTAAAATAATACAAGCACATTAAAAGCAAAAATATTTTTTTCAATAACTAGCAATCTCTTTAACCTTTTATGTGCCATAGTCACATATACGTGACCAGCAAGCACATGCCCTGTACCCCTTACGACACAAATTTGTGACAAAATGGTAGGTGAAATTGTGGCTTGGAGTGGAGGGTACGCATGTGCGGTTATGCTCTGACGGTCAAAAGGTTAACAAAGTATTTGTATCATAAAGGGTGTAAAACACCTCTTAACCAAGCCGTAAGTTTAGTTGTTTTACACCATACCTGGGAACCTTCTAGTTACGGAGATATTGGGGGTCAAAGTTACTACTTTTGACAAGTTTTTTTTAAAATACAAGTTTTTAATGTAAGATTTTTATTACTTTAAATACCTCCACGAACCCCCGTACTATTCAATCCATCCATCAGCACAATGTTTTGAGTGCGTTACATTGAGTTCTACCACAAAACTTGATTTATCACTCCAAAAAAACAAGTCGTTTCCCAACAAGTTACTTAGTTTGATGTACATAATGCTTGGTTGACGGCTTCGTGATGAGGTCTTTTACACCCGTATAATCCAGTAACTTTGTCACCTGAAAGTATGGGGTCATACATCAAATCCGGCAGTTCTGCTGTTCCGTTGGGCGCTCGAGGTCACAAACTTGGATTATTCATTAGGCCAACATCATAAACAAGTCTGCAAAAAATAATGCAAAGAACTACCGGACTTGACGCATGCTGTGATGTATAAAGTTACTGGACTAATAAGTTACAGCAAGGTTTTAACCCTTGTAAGAGCTGGAGTTTACTAGATTCAAGAACTATGACACAATATAGAAATTTCAGATGGGCTTTCAAAAGCAACTAAAATTGTGAAATCCTGGTAAATCTTGATGTCTCTGCAATACCAAGCATTTCAAAGAAAACCTAGACTGTTTAGAAATTGCTAACTATTACAAATTGAATTGGGGATTTTTGTCAGTAAAAATTAGTTCCGTAATTTCACTATGTTTTTATTACAGCTCCGCAAACATTTAAAAAACAAACGCTTAGAGAAACTGTCCCAGCTCGGTATTGACCGTATCGTAGACCTACAGTTTGGTAGCGGGGAGGCTGCATACCATGTCATATTGGAGTTGTATGACAGGGGCAACATCGTGCTGACTGACTACCAGTGGACTATTCTGAATGTTTTGAGGCCGCATGTAGAGGGAGACAAGATTCGGTAAGTTTACGTTCTTTTATTAATCTAGTCTGTAATTGTTTCAGCTGAGCTATTAGTAATTTATTGCTCAATTTACACAATGTAACAAGCCAAGCTAATGAACAGATGTAAAGGCGCAATGAGTAACCTAAACCTTGTCAATATTTTAATAGCTTTTACATAAATAATTATTGATAGAGGGTAAATAAATATCAAATATTGAAACTGAGAAAAATAGAGAG
The DNA here is from genome assembly GCA_905147715.2 of Xestia xanthographa. Taxonomy (NCBI): domain Eukaryota; kingdom Metazoa; phylum Arthropoda; class Insecta; order Lepidoptera; family Noctuidae; genus Xestia; species Xestia xanthographa. The sequence continues at coordinate 27,915,615 of LR990652.1, forward strand.
AGTAAAAAGTAAAGATATAAGAAAGAAAACAAAGCTGACAAGATGCCTTTAAACAAGCATTGAAGCTGAAGTGGCAATGGGCGGGAAGTGAAGAAGAAGAATGAAGTGGCAATCACGCAACAAGATATGCAGACAAAAGGTGGACCTCACTGGCGACAAAGTGGTCTGGCGCACTGGGAAAAAGAAAAGTGGGAAGACCAAAGAAACGGTGGGCAGACAATATCACAGAAGTTGCAGGCAGGAACTGGTGGAATCTCGGTGCAAAAAGAGAGGACTGGAAGAGGATGGAGGAGGCTTTTACCCAAAAGGGATCTATTGCAAGTGCAAAAAACAAAGAAATACTTGAATAACATAACTATGTTACACCTATTACTTAGAAATGGAAAAAGAAGCTTATTATTTATTTATTTAAATAATTATTACATAATGACGACGGACGGACGGATGGCAGGGCGCCTTGAATGGCTTTCTCGTTAATTGATGAGAAGAGGCGCAACATCGAGAAAAGTGGAAGGAGTGGGGGGAGGCCTTTGCCCAGGAGTGGGACAGTTCAGGCTAGTAAACAAAATAGTACATTTTGATACAAGAGGAGAAAGTTTGAGGAGAGCCAGCATCCGAGGCGGAATTAACTCCCGAGCCTTAGGCGAGGGTGTTTTAGTGCCGAGAACTGCAATAGCAAATGTCCACGTGTATCAACGACGTTTTTCAAAACACTTTTGAAGAAATAAAATAAAAGAACGAAAAATATATTTGTCATGAATTATTAGGAAACTATGATTTTAATTTTCTTTTCCGCTCTTTGCTTTCGCCAGGTTGAAGGAGAAGCAAAGTTATGAAGCCGCTAACCTAATATAAAAATTGAAACTTTTGAATTTTTGAATTTATAACATAATAAATGTTAATTTGTTTATAAAAGTAAATATTAGTTTTAAATAATCATATTTACCTATGATATACACAATTTGAATACTTATTCAAAAAATATTTAAGCCGTAAAGACGCATTACTGCTTTGCCGAAATTTAAAAAAAAAAATTCACCTCCCACTATTAGGCATTGAACCAATTTGGACTGAGTTTAGATATCTGTGGCAATTTTCATTCCCGCACACGTGTTGGAAAATGAAAAAAATCGCACCCGTGTGAAATACATTGCATTTTGAACCTAATCGTAGTGCGATAAAAACCAGTCTTCGAGGAAGTGTATTGAAAAAAAAAATCCAACACATTAACTTTTCTCTTTCCGAGGTTTAAAAAAATAATAAGATTCTCTTGTTTTATTGGAGTGTATAGAAAAGTACATGTTTGTACTTGCTTGTGAATTAAACATAGTTCATTTGATATATCAAATCAAAAGATAGCAAGTATGAGTCCAGATAATCATAATCGACAAATAATTATAATGTAAATGTAAATAACATACTGATAAAATAAACCAGCATTGAGAACAGACGTGTGTCTCGCTGCCGCTCAACGGCACAACGACACACCGCTGAGCGGGCCGGACAAACTACTTACTACGTGAAGAAAGACAAATCGGAGTACCTTCTACGAGAAATAATTGGTCTCCGAAACGAAGCTCACAGGCGAACATTCTCCTGTGTTAACAGCTCAAGCTTGCTACGCCTACGCCTCGAAAGGATATACCAAGAATACTTAACTAAAATCAATATCGCCAGCTGCAACAATGAATAAATCTGTCTCAGAATCAGAGGTTAGCCTGATGGGAATCGACGATAACAAAACGCCGCCTAATTATGTATTTATGAGAGCTAAAAGAAGTCGGGAAGATATCTCAATTATTGAGCAGCTGGAAGAATTTAAAAAGGAAATAAAAGAAATGATGGATCTCTTCTTGGCTAGTCAGAAAAATGAAACACAGCAGGTTTCGACTACATTAAAAGAAATACAACAATCCAACATCAACATAGAAAACACGATTATACACCTTATGTCACAGAATCAAGACCTTGAAAAAAAAATTTCGCAGCTGGAAAACCAGTCGAAAGAAGACAAAAAGTATATCACACTTTTGGAGAATAAAATTGAAGAAATTGAAACTGGAAGTCGTAAAGCCAACTTCGTTATAAAAAATGTACCATAAATTGCCAGTGAGTCTAAGCAGGATCTAATAGATATGGTCTTGACCCTTTCCCAGAATATAGATTGTTCCATGGCCAAGTATGACATTAAGGACGTCTACAGAGTGCGGGGAAAAACAATGAGAGCCAAAAGATGCCCATTGTTGTTGAAACCGGATCCACTTTGCTAAAAAATGAAATTATGAAATCGGGGAAGAATTTCAACATTAAAAACAAGTCCAAGCTATGCTGCAAGCATCTCGGCTTTAAAACACAAGAAGATGCACCCATCTTCCTGTCTGAGCATCTGACCCCTAAGGGATCTCGCCTGTATTTCCTTGCCCGTGATCTAATAAAATCGGGAGCATATAAATACTGCTGGACTGCTTATGGAAGAGTTTATGTAAAGAAGGAGGACCTGGCACCAACTATAACTGTTAGAAGCGAAGAACAAGTTCATCAGCTGTTAGTGAAAATATGACTTTTTACCGTTTACTCTTTTTGCCTTATGTGTAAAACTGCGATGATGTTATTCATACCGATATTCATAGTGTTTTCAGTGATAATCCCACCGAGTTGTATACGGTATAGTGCGATGTTGTGTTATCATATTACCATGGAAGTAGTAGTAACAAGGTACCCACTTTTTCACTTTGTAAACTTACAGACTTTCATAGATCCTCATATACCCAATATCCACACTAACCCTTTAACACAGTTCAATTTCGCTTTAAATCTACAAAAATTCAGCCCTTACAACCCATACCTCCCGAAAATACATATAAACCCATATATAAATTCATCACACACGACTAACACCCTTACTATAACACAAATACGAAACAATAAACATACTTGTACATACACTTCTCAAAAGACTTTCATAGCTTACATAAACAAAATTCTTGAAAATATAAGCAATTCACAAAACTCTAATACCCACACAACACAAATAAACACATACAAACATATTAAAATACTAACTTTTACGTTATTAATTTCAAGCATGAGTTTACGGAAAATAAAACCGTATCGTTGTGTTCTTACATACTTCAAACTCACTAGACTTTGCAGTAATGTTTACGAATATCTTGCAGTGATTTTTATTCTATTAAGAAACACTTCTTATGAGTGACACATTACAGACAGTTCATGAGATAGACAAACTTGAAATTGCGAGCACAATTGAATGCGACTGCTTGAATATTAATAAACATATTTATATAAAGAAAAATGATTTGACTATATTTTCACAAAATATAAGAAGCATATATTGCAATTTTGATGCTTTTGTTGTTATGTTGTCTACTTTCAAGTTCGAAACCGATGTAATAATATTAACGGAATGCAGATTAAATAAAAATAAACCATTACCTCAACTTACTAATTATCACTCTTATGTAACAACACGGCAGATCAATCAAAATGATGGTGTAGTCATTTATGTAAAAAACACGCTAGAATCAAAAGTTCAAGAAATAAACTTGAACGGGGCATCTTGTCTCCAACTGGATATACTAAATAATACTGTCTTGTGCATTTATCGATCCCCGTCAAACCCAAACCCCGATATTTTTTTGGATTCACTTAGTTTACACTTGGACTCATTAGCTTCACATAAAAATTTAGTGATAGCGGGTGACATAAATATTAACATTAGGCCCAAAGATGCAGAATTGGCTCACGACCGAAAAAACCGAAATAGCTACCTTAATATGTTGTCGGCCTATGGCATACTACCTGGTCATACCCTACCCACCAGAGAACTGAACTGCCTGGACCACTTCATGCTACGAATTCATAAAAAGAAGACATCGGCTTCAATTGCTATCTTACAAACAACAATTACTGATCACTACACTACGTTTTTATCACTTTCTAAAATAAAAAACAAAGCGGTTATAAATAAAACTTCAACTAAAGTAAATTTTGAACAAGCACTAAAATATCTACAGGAAAAGAATCTTGCCGAGTTGTTATTTTGTAATGACCCAAATCTCCTAACTGACTTACTCATACAGAATCTGACTGACACTATTAATAATAATACTACAATAACAAGCATCCCGAATAGCAAACGCATAATCAAACCTTGGATCTCCCCGGGAATACTGCGCTGCATTAAAAATCGAAATAAACTGCAAAAAAACTTTCGCTCCGACCCGTTTAATGAAATTTTAAAAATCACATACTGTCGATACAGAAATTATTGCAATAATCTCATCAAAAAATTAAAAAGAAAATATGAAAGGGAATTAGTCAGTAAATCAGTTACAAACACCAAGTTACTCTGGAAAAGCATAAAATCTATCACCTACTCAAATAAAATAAACAGCCAAAGCACGGAACTGTTAAGTAGCAGACCATCTCCAACTGAATCAGTCAACTTCGTAAACGATTACTTTGTGAATATTGGGAAAGACTTAGCTCAGAAAATTCAATCCAGGACTAATAAAATCCCTGCTGATCGGACTAGCATTTCTCCTGCGCAAACAAATTCCTTTGTTCTCTTGGACACTGACCCAAAAGAAGTTGAAAGAATTCTGATGAGCCTGAAATCGTCCAGTGCCCCAGGATGGGATAATATCTCTACTAGTTTCTTAAAATATGTTAACAAAGAAGTTGTTCCCATCATTACCCACCTGGCCAACCTTTGTTTCAAAAATGGTACTTTCCCAGCCCCCTTGAAAAAATCAATTATTACACCGGTACACAAGGGAGGGAGCAGAGATGATGTCAATAACTATAGACCTATCTCCGTCCTACCAGCCCTGTCTAAAATTATTGAAAAATTAACTAATACTAGACTCATAAACTACTTAAACAAATTTAAACTACTATCCTCTACACAGTTTGGTTTTAGACAGGGAGTATCCACCGAGGACGCAGTAGCAGCCCTCAGTTCATTAGTTACAGAACATCTCGATACAGGAAGGAAATGCCTGACGGTATTTATAGATCTAAAAAAGGCTTTTGACACCGTCTCTGTTCCAACCCTTGTGACCAAGCTGGAAAGACTCGGAATAAGAGGAGACCCATTGAAATTTTTCAAAGATTACCTATCAAATAGAACGCAGAGGGTTAAGATAGGAACATATGTTAGTGACGATGCGGATGTGTCATTCGGCGTACCGCAAGGTAGCGTGTTAGGCCCTACACTTTTTCTAACGTATATTAACGACCTCTGCAACTTAAAAGTCGATAAAGCAAAAATCTTCTCTTACGCTGATGATACAGCCGTTGTCTTTTCCGGGAATAACTGGTCCGATGTTAAGCGCAGTGCAGAGATGGGCATGGTCCAAATAACTAATTGGCTCAACGATAACTTACTCACACTAAACACGGTAAAAACGAACTATATCTGTTTTACCATCTCGAATCGTTCACAACCAAATAAAGATTTTAGCCTCAAATTACACTCATGTGATAAAATTTCGAATAATAACTGTAGGTGTCCTGTAATTAGTAAAGTCTTACAAACCAAATACTTGGGCGTCATAATTGACCAAAAATTATCATGGTATGCTCATCTTGAGCATGTTACAGGAAGAGTTAGGAAGCTAGGATGGATATTTAAATCATTACGATATGTCCTCCCCACAAATATAAATAAAAAAGTAGGCCCTCATAGAAATCTCCTTAATGAAGTTTATGTGGCACTTGTACAATCTGTATTAATCTACTGTATCCCCATTTGGGGCGGTGCGGCAAAAACTAGATTTATAGATGTAGAACGAGCACAACGAGCGCTAATAAAAATAATGTACTTCAAAAAGAAAAGATACCCAACTGAAAGTCTTTACCAGATGAGTGGCCTGCTTTCTGTCAGAAAACTATACATCTCTTACACAGTCCTAAAAAAACATAAGGCACTTCCTTATAATGCAAACACACTATCAAAAAGAAGAAAAGACATAGTTGCTCAAATCCCACAAACTAAATCAAAATTTGCTGCTACACAATACAACAAACGCTCTGCTCAGCTTTATAATAGGGTAAATAAGGAGGTATACATATACACTAAACAACTACATGAATGTAAAAAATTGGTAACAAATTGGATAAAACCTCTTACTTATGATGATACTGAGGCACTTTTAAAACGCATAGTTTAACTCACCCATTTCTCCTTACACACACACTCACCTACACACATATACACACACACACGCTCTAAGCACCACACACACATACATACACACGCACTAAGTACACACAACCCAACACTTACACGTGTACCTATAATATAAAAATTATAAATGTTATGTAAGTATTCTGTTCTTTTAAAAAACATTGTCTAGATAAGAAAGAGCGGAGTCTCCTAATACAGGCTTTTTCTTTGCTTAAAAGGAGGCTCCAATCATCAACTTGTTGTTCTGTTTTTGGTTAAGAAATAAACAATTTTTTTTATTTTTTTTTTATTTTTTATAAAAAAATCGTTGTAAGTAGTCTACTGGGCTGTATTTTATTCCATTTCTGCTTATTTGTATGCCTGGTATAATGAGTGTAAAAAGACTGGGATTGATTGAGTGATTTTTGACCCAATATGTTGTTTCCCAGCAATCTTTTTTGCATATAATAACTTAGTTTGATGTACAGAAAGAATGCTTGGTTGACGACTTAGTAGTGCAGGGTCCGTTTACACCTTGTATCAGAATAGGGTAGATGATAAAAAAAAAATCTAATTAGTCCGTCAGATAGATTTACAAAAAATATTGGACACGTATTTTTTCTTTTTTTACGTAAACAAAAATGAAGACGATACAGTGCGTCGAAAACTCGTGTGACGCCCCCGCTCATGATCTTTTACACGTTTTATCTTTGTAATATTTTTATTAATTTGATAAAACAAAAAACACGTATCCAATATTTTTCGATAATCTAACTGACGGACTAAACAGAATCATATTTTTTGATAATCTAACTGACGGACTAAACAGAATCATATTTTTTGATAATCTAACTGACGGACTAAACAGAATCATATTTTTTGATAATCTAACTGACGGACTAAACAGAATCATATTTTTTGATAATCTAACTGACGGACTAAACAGAATCATATTTTTTTAGTCAGTCATCATCCCTATTGTTTGCAGGTTTGCAGTAAAAGAAAAGTACCCACTAGACAGAGCCAAGACGAGCTACGCAGCGCCATCTGGCGACGCGCTACAAGACATACTAACTAACAGCAAGCCTGGGGACAATCTCAAGAAAGCGCTCAATCCTAAATTAGGTGAGAATTCTAACATTTTGCAACAAAATATTACAACACAAAGAAATATAGACTTTAATGGCATGAGAACTAAGTTGATTTTATGGAAAACTAGTTAATTTTCCGAGGTAATGGTAACTGTCACATTGCTCGGGTGGGCGCGACTGCTGAATATGAGGTCGCGGGTTCGATTCCCGGGCCGGGCAGTGTTATTGGGTTTTTTCCATTAGGAATTTGTCAGTAGCAGCCACGGAGTTTGGAATTTGTGCACGGTTGATGGCAATAGGCTCGACCCCTATTAAATGGACTGTCCATTACTGCTCAAGATCTACGACAGCAGGGACCAACAGCTTAATGTGCTTTCCGAGGCATGGGAGCAGGTCTCGTATGTAATGGTCGGTCACAAACTGACCTTGACAAACGTTGCTTAACCTTGAGGCCTAACCCGTACTGCTTAGGCAAAAGCCTCACATTTTCCAACAAATATAACAAACTAGCGGACGTCACGCGGTTTCACCCGCGTAATTCCCGTTCCCGTGGGAGTACGGGGATAAAATGTAGCCTATGTTACTCAGGAAGAATGTAGCTTTCTAATGGTGAAAGAATTTTTGAAATCGGTTCATTACTTCCGGAGATTACCCCTACATACAAACTTACAAACAAATGTTACCTCTTTAAAATATTGGTATAGATACTAAAAATATCTCTTCCTCTTTTAGAATACGGATCAGCGATCATAGACCATGTCCTCTTAGAGAACGGCCTGTTGGGAACCATGAAACTGTCCAAGGAGCCCGGAAAGGGCTTCAACGTGGAACAGGATCTGGAGAAGCTGGTGACGGCTCTGAAACAGGCTGAGGAGCTGCTGGATATTGCGAGGACGCAGGTGGCGAAGGTACGTTGGTTGAAAGAAATACGGCGGACTTAATTTAATAATTTATATTACATTTTTTAATATAAAAAAAAACTATTTAAAAAAATCTAATTCTATAAATTAAATATTTTAATATAAAAAAACCGGCCAAGTGCGAGTCGGACTCGCACACGAAGGGTTCCGTACCATTGACTATATTTAGTATTTGTTGTTATAGCGGCAACAGAAATACATCATCTGTGAAAATTTCAACTGTCTAGCTGTCACGGTTCATGAGATACAGCCTGGTGACAGACAGACGGACAGACAGCGAAGTCTTAGTAATAGGGTTCCGTTTTTACCCTTTGGGTACGGAACCCTAAAAACTACCTATTTAAAAAAATCTACATACTTATATTTTTTTTTTTTAATCACTGGATCGTTGGTCCAGGAGTCAGAACCGCGCCTGCTGAACACGAGGTTCGATTCCCAATAGGCTTGTGTCCTGAAAAAAATCTAATTAGTCCGTCAGTTAGATTATCAAAAAATATTTAACACGTATTTTTTCTTTTGTTACGTAAACCAAAATTGACGAAGATACGACGCTTTTAAAATTCTCAATACGTCAAGCCGTACTATAATTTTTAGTGCGTTGTGACGTCACGAGGCTCCACTCTCGAGTTTTGATGCGTTTTATCTTTGCCAATATTCATTGATTTACAAAAACAAAAAAAACGTGTCCATTATTTTCCAATACTATAACTGACGGACTAAATAGATTTGCAATTTATTGATGGTGGAAACTAGCCTATTGTACTCGTTGGTCTAGTGGTTGGAAGAGCCTGCTGAACACGAGGTTCTGGGTTCGATTCCCAGGTCGGACAAAGTGTTATTGAGTTTTCTTCCTGTATTTTTTCTGTAGCAGCATAAAATTTGGATTAGTGCCCTCGTTGATAGCAATAAGCTCGCCGCGTATTAGATCAGATTCCCACAGCTGGCGAAATGTGGGTATCGGCAATTATTACAAACACTGCAAGAGCAACATTGCACAAAACAGTACTACAGAGCTATCTATGACACAAATTAAGAAGTAACATCAACATTCTTCTTCATCATTATTCTTCAAACCCGCACTGGGCCCGCGTGGTGGATTATAGCCCATTCCCTCTCATAGAGAGGAGCCCTGTGTCCCAGCAGTGGGAACATTAATAGGCTGATGATGATGATCAACATTCTGAATCGCGCTATTAAAGTTCTCCGCGACTTACAACTTAGGAATATAAAGGATGTAAAACACCTCTTAACGAAGCGTTTTGAGTGCGTTACATTGAGTTCTACCACAAAACATGCATTTTTACTCCAAAAAAAGAAGTCGTTTCCCAGCAATAATTTAAAGTTACATAGTTTGAAAGAAAGAAAGAAAATATGTTTATTCGGCACATGTCGTAAGTGCACACAACAAAAAAATAAAGTAAAGTTTGATGTACAGAATGCATGGTTGGCGGCTTCGTGATGAGGTAGTTTACACCCTATTCTTCATACCCCTACAGGTGTAATAGGTTACCTCTGCCTAGCTTCGGGAACTACACTAAAAAAAACTTTTAAAAAAAATCTGTTTGTCCAGTTGGCAAACATAATTACTGAACAGCAGATTTTTTTTCGCGATTTCAGGTTTGGTCCTATAGTAAAAGTTGTTTATTATAATGAGTACAATCACGTGTTTAGGTATCGGTCACTTATTACCAGTCACCCTATATAATGGGGTAGATGACACACCAATCAACTTCTCTCATAGATTTTGTATGGCAATAGCAAACTGTGACGTCACTGTTTAGTCAACTCAATGACTCACCTATTTATTGATTTCAAAGCAACTAAAAATCGAATTAGGCAATTAATTGAACATAAATCGGGTTTTTAGGCCTAAAATAGTGCTTTTTTTAGAGATTGGTGTATTGGAATTATTGTTTTATGATGTCGTCTACCCTATTATTTATGACTAGGTATATTGTACTGAAAATAAATTATTGCTTATTTCACCTGCCACGTTCGCTACCAGGGCTACATAACCCAGAAGAAGGAGACGCGCCCGGACCCGGAAGGCGGCGCCAGCACGTACCTGCTGACGAGCCAGGAGTTCCACCCGAAGCTGTTCGCGCAGCATCGGGACCTGCCTCACGCTGAACATGACACCTTCGATAGAGCCGTCGATGAGTTCTTCTCGACACTGGAGGGACAGAAGATTGATATGAAGGTATGTTTTGATATAAAAGTCATACCCCCGTATACTGAAAGGTCACTTAAAATTTAAGGGCTGCTTAACATTTGAGCAGCTTCTAAATTTTAAATTTCGTATGGCCCAACGTCACTTTTGAGTATCTGTTAAATATATGTGCTACTTAAATTTTGGGTGACTTTTCAGTATTCGGGGGTTACCCTCCCAAGTAACACAGGAAGCATTATAACAAACGAATAGTAAACTTATTTAGAACCTAAAGTCCGTATAAACTCTTATTTGAGTTCACCGAACATCTTGACGCTTTATATTGGTATTTCAAAAGCATTATGATGCTTTACGATGCATAACGGTTGCATAACGGCATATGAAAATGCTTTTGTAAAGCCTTTAGTTTGAGTGCAGCAAACCACAAGGCAGCTGTATAGCTTTCAGCTGTTTTTAGTGCGTTTGGATCTACAATAGCATTTTTAAGTAGTACGATAATGCCTATTGCCGCTTAATAGCATAAACTTGTACCATTATAATGCACCGTAAATCCGGTATATAGCTTTGAGCTGTTTTTAGTGCCCTTTGTTGTGTAATAGCACTATTAAGCGGTAAGTAAAAGCCTAGGACCGCTGAACAGCATCAACGTGAATCAATGTAATGCTTGCATTTATAGAGTTCAACTGAGTTCTGTTGTACAGCTATCAGGTATTTAATCAAATACACGTGAGTTATTGTAATGCGTAAAGCTGTATATACATTCATTTCACTGTATTCGTAAAACTATTTGTCGGCCATATTGGGGAAAAGCACATATTATATGATCAACAAAACAACATCCATTTTTAGGGTGGATTTTTTTATTTTAATTTCTTCTTGATTTTGAACTACAGTCGTCCGGGGTCCAACCATGCCTATGTCATTCGAATCTGTGTCTGATTTTTCTCCATTATGGATAATTCAAGTCTACTGGTATACCGGTGAACCCATATAGAGCTACTTTATAGACCTCTGGCCTCTAGCTTAATAATTGTTCACGTGTGAGTATTGATACTACCGGTGGCATTAATTAGCCTTTTTAAGGGCTCACCTGGCTGCTATAGATCGACACCATTTTGTAAATATTTTATAACCAAAAAATATTATCATTTGGACCTATTTATAAAAGCAATAGACCTATATCATAATAATATAACTTTATTTAATAATGCTCAACCAATACATTATGTTAATTATGCAAAATTCGTTCTAAACTAGGAATACACAATTGTTTTGGGCATTTCACACATATTTTCATGTCACATTTTATATGAAAACCACAAAATAACGAAGGCGCGTGAAAATTTTCAATGAAACTTATATAGACATTTACAGTAAACTACATTGCGAATAATATTTACAGGGATAAAATAAGAAAAGAGTCAAAATCCAGGATTATAATTTTTGTTTTGATGCAAACAAATATGGTGTCATTCACTCAGTTTTGACCGTCTTCGTCCATAATATATTGCTTGACATAGTTAATTGCATTATAACATTTGTACCGTAGTATTAGAGATGTTTTTGCAATGATGTAGGGTTTATTTAAGTTCTAACTGTGAACACTTAGATAGCCTCAATCATTCTTTTAGAACAATCTAATGCCAGTCTAATGCTTTTGTAATGCAATTAACATCTTCATTATCAATAATATTGCTAATATAATGTTTCTGTAATGCGATTGGCAACTTCATTGTCCGTAATAATGTTTCTGTAATGCGATTGGCAACTTCATTGACCGTAATAATGTTTCTATAATGCGATTCGCAACTTATTTGGTCACACTAATGCTAATATAATGCGCCTGTAATGCAATTAAACAACTAATTGTGAACTTATTTATGATCTAAAGCCGGATAATTTGTGCCCAAATAAGCATTACAGTAGCCGTATAAACGTTTGTAATGCTATCATAGAACTAATTCAAAATGCGAAAACGATACAGAAATGCTGTAAGTCGGCCGATATAATGCTTTGATGTGTTACTTGGGCTGTTATCTTAATTTAAAACTTTACCTTTTTCAACTAATATTATAAATAGGAAATATTTGTATGTTTGTAACGAATAAACGCAAATACTACTGGAACGATTTAAGAAATTCTTTTTCGTACCACTTGCTCAAAAAAGTGACATTCTATGCCACAAAAAGCGAACATAACAATAGTCATTTTTAATCTGTTAAAAACAGGGAAAGAAAATTGTACTGAATTTCATTCATCCTCTAGGGGGAGAATGTGTGATTTAAATTTGGAATACTTACCGAAATTTATACTGAACTACATCTGTGTTTACACCATTGAGTTTGTATATAAAGCATTATACATCTTTTTGAAAAAGGAATACGCATTTATTATGCAGTTATGATTATTAAATAAAATTACAAAAACCGACGAGGCTGTATGAGCTTGATGCCTTTGCTTTTCCGTCAAATAAATATTAGTCTAGGAATTTGCCGCGTTTTTGTTTTCTTCAAATACATAAACGTTAAGTTTATTTTAATTTATTTTTATAAATAAGTTAATGTTCTAAAAATACGTTACGATGTTAAATCAAAGCGACAGTGACAGTGAATTGTCGGATTCCATCAGTGCAAAGAACACGAATAGAGAAATACTCAAATCAACTCATCAACAATAAATGTACCAAACAAAAATTTATTTATTTATAACAATCTTACCTACACTATCATTACAGATCTATGATCCAATGCGACAGAGTGGCCTTACTAACTAAATCCTAAATCTACACCTTATACCTAGTTAAAAAAAATATCTTAATCTAAACAACTTATTACATATAGTGTAACTTTTGCTAATTCACTCAAGTTGCACCACAATACATCAACCCTCCCGTGAACCTCATTCACCACACGTATGGCTCTAGTGAGAGGAGTTCTCGCCAGTAGGTTGGTCCTGGCTGCAGGCACAGCGAGCAGGGGCGGGCGGTGCCGCCTCCACACGTACCGGTCGGGCACGTACAGCTGTAGGGGTCGCAGCACTCCCGGGTAAAAAAAAAAAACAAAAAAAAAAAAAAAAACGTTAAAAAGTAACTCTATCAATAATTGGACCAATGTTTCGAATGTTAACTTTTACTTTTAATTGTCATTATTTTTAATAAATGCATATCGCATATTATTATTGTGTTAATTTTTTCGCAAACGGTACGAAAAGTAGAGTATTTTCCTCGGTGATAAAGCTGTCTTAGTCTTGGGTGAACTTAAATCCCTCGCTACACTCAGGACTCGTCTTAAATCCCTCGCTTCGCTCGTGATTTTATTTTTTAACACTCTTGCTACGCTCGGGAGTAAACCTCGAGTCCTTCGTTACGCTCGCGATTTGAATCGTCACCCGCGACAGAAGACACTGCTTTATCTCCTTGGTTAATAATCTACTATTACCATTAGAATGATACTTTATCCCTGAGTAACATACCGTGTGAAGCCGGGACAGGCCGCTAGTATATAAATAAGTTGATTTCATACTTCTACTATGTAATAAAATAGAATCACTTAGGTAACGGTCTCTATGCAAGGTGTAGTTTTGCATCCTCGTCAAAATTCAGCAGCTTGTCACAAAAGACATAAATAATCAATTTAAATTACGATACCCAGTCAAATCTACACTAATATTATAAAGAGGAAAGATTTGTATTTTTGTGTGTTTGTATGTTAGTAATGAATAAACACAAAAACTACTGCGCCGATTTCAAAAATTCTTTCACCATTAGAAAGCTATACATTCACCCTGAGTGATATAGGCTATATTTTATCCCCGTACTCCCACGGGAACGGGAACTACGCGGGTGAAACCGTGTGACGTCCGCCAGTAAATAATAAAGCTGCTATTTTAAATTTGATGGTATGTTAGAATAACACGAAAGTAGAAGAATCACCCATCGCGCGAAATGTCTCTGTGTGCGTTTATTTGTGTGTGTGAAGGCGCGATTATAGTGTTTACACTTACCGATTTCCGTAAATAAGAAAAAAAAACCTACCTATTTACCCGACTGCGCCAGAAGGAGGGTTATGTTTTTCGAGAGTATGTATGTATGTATGTATGTATAATTGTTTGGCACGCTCTGTGGCCTGAACGGCTCGATGGATTTTAGCTTGAAAGGTGTCGTTGGATTCGTATTTACTGTGAGAGTGACACTGGACTGGGTATATCAAAATAAAAAAAAACAAAATGGATTTTTGGCGCCAAATTCAAATGTTTGGCACACTCTGCAGCCTGAACGGCTCGATGGATTTAAGCTTGAGAGGTGTCGTTAGATTCGTATTTACTGTGAGAGTGACACTGGGTATATCAAAAAAAAAAGTGGCGGATTTCTGGTGGCAAATTCAAATGTTTAGCATGCTCTGCAGCCTGAACGGCTTTGATAAAGGGCTCATCACGAGTATTTTAAAATGGTATATCTAAGTAACCAAAAAGTGTAAAATAAAAATAAAAAATAAAAGAACCCGACTGCGTACAAAATAACTAATAATTTAAAATAAAAACTGAAACAAGTTCAGGAAACAGTACATATTGACTGCAACAGTCGGGACCCATATTGGATGTAATGATTTTAGTCTAGATTATTTAATGGGTCCCGACTGTTGCAGTCAATATGTCCTGTTTCCTGAACTTGTTTCAGTTTTTATTTTAAATTATTAGTTATTTTGTACACAGTCGGGTTTTTTAATAATTTTTTTTATTTTACACTTTTTGGTTACTTAGATATACCATTATCTATTGCGAAATTTGAGGCCTATCTTTAAAATCTGCTCATGATTTTCGAAGACATATTTAGTTTCGACTTACACCATGTTTTGCTTACCCACAGACAGTGCAAGTAGAACGTGAAGCCCTAAAGAAACTCCAGAACGTCCGCAACGACCACGAGAAGCGAGTGACTGAGCTCGCTCGCGTGCAGGACGTGGACAAGGAAGCCGCCGAGCTCATCTCGCGCAACGAGCCGCTCGTGGAGCAGTGCCGGCTCGCAGTGCAAGCGGCCATCGCCAACCAGGTCAGAATACTTAGCACAGCATCTGTCTCGCATGCAAGATGTGGACAGGCAGCTCATCTCGCACAACGAGCCGCTCGTGGAGCAGTGCCGGCTCGCAGTTCAAGCGGCCATCGCCAACCAGGTCAGAATACTTAGCACAGCATCTGTCTCGCATGCAAGATGTGGACAGGCAGCTCATCTCGCACAACGAGCCGCTCGTGGAGCAGTGCCGGCTCGCAGTTCAAGCGGCCATCGCCAACCAGGTCAGAATACTTAGCACAGCATCTGTCTCGCATGCAAGATGTGGACAGGCAGCTCATCTCGCACAACGAGCCGCTCGTGGAGCAGTGCCGGCTCGCAGTTCAAGCGGCCATCGCCAACCAGGTCAGAATACTTAGCACAGCATCTGTCTCGCATGCAAGATGTGGACAGGCAGCTCATCTCGCGCAACGAGCCGTTTGTGGAGCAAGCTACAAGCGGCCATCGCCAATCAGGTCAGAATAATTGGTTAATTTCAATAACAGATGGAGGAATCGAACAAACAATCGAAAATAAAAATATAAAAAGTTGATCTCACAGGTCACCTCATTCCAATGACATAATCCCTTGAATCAGCTCATTTAGAGAACATAAGCCCACAAACAGTCTCTGTCTCACTGGTTCAGCAAACTGAAATAGCCCTAAGCCGGCCATTCTACTTTTTCTTAGTGTCTATGGCAATCAAAATTGTGTCGGCGCAGAACTGAGCTCCTGGTTTGGAGCCTTCAGTAGCGTCCATCAGTTCCTGTAGTGAACAAACAACAGGACATGCAGGACACGATATCGAGTGCCCCATCGTTTGTGGAACAGCACCACATTTACACTCAGGGAAGAGTCATTCCGGGGTTGCGG
Source organism: Xestia xanthographa (assembly GCA_905147715.2). NCBI lineage: Eukaryota > Metazoa > Arthropoda > Insecta > Lepidoptera > Noctuidae > Xestia > Xestia xanthographa. The sequence continues at coordinate 27,931,903 of LR990652.1, forward strand.
GACTATTCGAAAGAGATACCGTGGCCCCGGAACACAAAGGGCGATGAAGGAACATGGATGGGTTTTAGTCAGTAAAAGTCTGACACTCCGCCCAGAGCGGAACAGGAGGGAATGTCAGACTTTTACGACGAGAGGAGTTATTTGATGATTTCCCATCCGAAAAAAAAAAAGGGGAAGAGTCATTGACCAGGTTTTCCTTGCTGCGGCCAACCTGGGTCCGGAGTCGGCCATATTAGCCGTTGAATCAATGAAAGTTGGGGCTCATAAGTCATAATCATCTACCTAGCCTTTTCCCAACTACATTCGAGTCGGCTTCTAGTTTAACCGGAAGTAGGTGAACACTAGTATTAGGTAGATTTCGTCAGAAAAAAATCTACCTGTTGCTCTTGCACCTAAACTCGAGTTTTCCGAAAATTTCACTATAGGGGGTCTAGTTATGACCCCTAGAGTCCAAATCAACCGCCGGTTAAAAAGTATATACAGGGTGTTAAAAAAATCGCGTGCCATAGCTTAGGGGTGAGTTCAGTATCGATAAAGGAACGCGTAAAAAAAACATGAAAAAAAAAATTGCAAAATCAACCTAATTTAGTAACCTAAAATAGCAATCGTTTAGAATTAAAATTATTTTATTTGTTTAAATGCTTTAATTACTTATCTACCATCGGAAGGACAAAATGACAAAACGTTCGATAGGACCAAGTAAGTAAGTGTGACTTCCACAACAGTTACTGGTTACTCCTTCCTTCATAAGTCTGGATATCAGACTTTAGGGCTTCACACCAGTTACATTTTTGTCAAATAGCATCAGAACTTACCTGTTTCTTCCAGATGTCCTGGGACGACATCCACCTCCTGGTGAAGACTGCCCAGGACAACAATGACCCCATAGCGTCGTGCATCAAGCACTTGAAGCTCAACACCAACCACATCACCCTGCTGCTGTCTGACCCGTACGGGGAGGACGAGGGGCTGAAGACCAGGACGGTGGATATTGATCTCTCGCTTACGGCTTTCGCTAATGCCCGGAGGTAAGACTTTCTGCTATATTTTTTTTTGACATGTAAAAGTGTTTTTTTAGTACCAGATTTTCAAAAATAAATATAATTTGTACCATTGCCACTCCAAAAAAGACATTTTATTCATCGATAACAGTGAATAAAACTCTCTTTTACTCACTGAGCGAATAAAAACATTTTTAATTTGGAACAATAAAACGTGCCGACAAGAATATAACACTGAATTTTGAAAATTGCTTTGAGAGATTGACCTTACGTACAGTACCCGGCAATAAATATTGCACATCGACCTTTGGAAAGAGACAATCGGCTAATTTCGGCTTCGTAGAGCGTTATCTCTGTCGCACACTACCTATGTGACGTTTGTCAGTCGTTGTTCAAGTGCGATAAAGTGCGGTCGCGTCCAGTTCAAAATATATATTAAGAGTTGTTAACACCCCCAAATTTAAATAATTTAAAATTGCACAATGGCATCTTTAGGAAAAAGAGGGAAACCTTTACGAGGTCAGTCACGCGAAATTATCTACAATGTTTATAAATATTTTGTAACCGAAACTGACAGATTTAAAAAAAATGAAGATGAAAATGTAAGTTGTTATTTTAAGAAGGTTCAAGAGCGAGTTGCAAATGCCACTGGAATTTCAAGAAGAACTTTGAACAATATATTAAACGAAGTCAGTACTGAAACACATTCTACTGAAATAAAGTTCAGCACTCCAAAAAAAGGGAGACCAAAAAAGCAATTTCGTTTGCATATGGACGATTTTGATTATGATGTTGTTCGAAGAATGGTGTATGATTTTCACTTACGATTTAATGAACTGCCAACAATAAAATCATTAAAAGCTAAATTATCTGAAGCTATTAATTACAATGGGTCTGAAAAGACGTTGAGAAAAATACTTCACGAGATGGGATTTCGGTTCACTAAAATGGAAGATAATCGAAAACTTCTAATGGAAAAGCACGATGTAAGTCTCAAACGGATGGAATACCTCGATAAAATACGCAAATTTCGCGAATCAGGAAAAAATATCGTCTACATGGATGAGTCTTACATACATACATCCCACACTAAAGGGAAATCTTGGAGTGATGACAAGAAAAAAGGAGTAAAAAAGCCAATTTCAAAAGGTCAACGTTTGATAATAGTTCATGCGGGTAATGAAAAAGGCTTTGTACCCGGTGCCTTTTTAACGTATAAATCCACGGACACTACAGGTGACTATCACAATGAAATGAATAACGATAACTACGAAAAATGGCTGGTTAATCAATTAATACCAAATATACCCAGTGATTCTGTTCTAGTTATCGATAACGCACCCTATCACAACAAATATGTTGAAAGACCCCCCAACTCAAACACCATTAAACAGGAAATGATCCACTGGTTAAACAGACACGAAATTCCAGTAGATCCAAAATTAACAAAAACCCAGATTTACGCTATTATATGTCAGCACAAGGAGAGGCATACAGAGTTTTCCGTGGACAAAGTACTTGCCGAACATGGGCACACTGTGTTGCGATTGCCACCATATCATCCGGATTTTAATCCAATAGAAAATATATGGTCTCAACTGAAAGGCTATGTAGCCTCTAGAAATGTGGGTATGAATTTAACTACAGTAAAAACATTATTGACTGAAAAAGTAAACATGATCGGGGCTGAAGATTGGAAAAAGGTTTGCGATCATGCAATCAAATGTGAGAATGAATATAGAAGCATTCAACACGGTTTAGACAATTACACTGATAGACTAGTGATAAATACGGCTGACAGTGACAGTGATATTGATCTCTTTGAGAGCACAGATAGTGAAATGGAAGTAATTGAGAATTAGAATTATTATTATTTTTATTACAATGTCTCATTTTAACAATATGATTAATGTTGTTTATTATGTACACTACAGCTGTAATTTTCCAAAATAATTAAATACGAAAACATAATGGGAACATGTTTTTTTTTATTTTATTTTACCCCAACCTAAAGCCATCACTATAGAAAAATTGGTGTATTTTATACAAATAATAATTATCAAAAGAAGCAAATCATAATTGTTTTAACAGCTCCTAATAGATACCGGACTGTTTGTATTTCGTGCGAGAGAGATAGCGCTCTACGAAGCCGAAATTAGCCGATTGTCTCTTTCCAAAGGTCGATGTGCAATATTTATTGCCGGGTAACTGTACTTTCCGACGCACGGAGAAAACTCGGTACGTAATGAATTAGTGGTCACCCATCCACAGACCGACATTAGTAAGCGTGGCTTAACCTTGGAGATCGACCCGATTGGCTATTATTATTAACCAACGAGAAATATAAATACTATTCTTGTATCCTTCGCTCCGCTCAGGATTCTACTCTAGAATCCTTCGCTGCTCTCGGGATCCAACTTAGTCCCTCGAATTAAATTCCCTTTTATTCACTTTTTGTATAATCTACTATTGAAGTGTGCCAACAACGGTTATCAGTAAAATCGGTTTTCAGTAACAACCTTGCATTATTATGAACTTGAATGCAAAAACTTGCACACTTAGCGAGATTTGGAACCACAAACTCAATAATCTCTGCTTCACAAAGGGGGTCTTCCCTGCGCCTCTTAAGCAATCCATCATCATTCCAGTTCACAAGGGTGGGGACAGAGATGATGTCAACAACTACAGGCCCATATCCATTTTACCAGCTATATCTAAAATAATAGAAAAACTAATAAATAATAGACTCTTAAAATATCTACACAAATTGAATATCCTAAGTAACACACAGTTTGGATTTAGACAGGGTAGGTCAACCGAAGACGCGGTTGCTGCCCTCAGTTCTCTAGTAGCTGATAATCTGGATAGGGGCAGTAAATGTCTGACTTTGTTTCTGGACCTAAAAAAGGCGTTTGACACCGTGTCTGTTCCCATCCTAATAAACAAACTGGAAACGGCTGGGGTAAGAGGAATCCCGCTCAAACTTTTTCGAGACTATCTTTCAAACAGGAAGCAGAGGGTTAAAGTGGGAGAACATGTAAGTTTCGACGCGGATGTCACTTTCGGAGTCCCCCAGGGAAGTGTGCTAGGGCCTACGCTTTTCCTGCTCTATATCAATGACCTCTGCAATCTCAAAATCAACAATGCAAAAGTATTTTCTTATGCCGACGACACTGCTGTCGTCTTTACTGGGAATACCTGGCGTGAAGTTGCCTTAATTGCTGAAGCTGGTATGACCCAAATAGCTAGATGGCTCATAACTAACCTACTTACATTAAACACAGCTAAAACAAATTACATATGCTTTAGTATTTCAAATCGTACACAACCAAGTGCAGATTTCCGTATAAGAGTGCATACATGTGATGATGCACATAATTGTTTATGTCCAACACTAGACAGAGTATCACAGACGAAATATTTGGGTATTGTTGTTGACTATATAATTGAACAAGTTACAAATAGGATTAGAAAACTGAGCTGGATCTTCAAAACTCTGAGGCATATTGTACCAAAAAATGCTCCTACAAACACAAAAACCCCCAGACATCTCCTCAACGAAATATACTTGGCTTTGGTACAATCTGTCTTAGTGTACTGCATCCCCATATGGGGAGGAGCGGCTAAGACTAAATTTATTAATCTTGAGCGGGCACAACGTGCTCTAATTAAACTAATGTATTTTAAGAGGATTAGATATCCTACCCAAAGTCTTTTCCAAATTAGCGACTTACTCTCGGCGAGAAAACTATACATAGTCAAAACTATTCTAAAGTTACACAAAACCCTACCTTATGTCCCTGGCCAAACCTTGAAAAGAAGAAAAGACATAATAGCAGTAGTTCCCCAGACGAAAACCAAGTTCGCCAGCATACAATTTAAAAAACGCTCAGCTCAGCTGTACAATAGATTTAATAGAGAGATTTATGTACATAACAAGAAACAACATGAACACAACAAAAATACTAACTAGTTGGATTAAACCACTTACCTACGAAAACACGGAGGCATTGCTAAAATAAAATACAAACCGAGAACATTTTCTATCCCACACACTCACGCAGTCATAAGCACACCAAACACACCCTTTCACAGACCCACGCTTATATTCTCAACACTCACTCATCCATTCTCCCTACACAACATAACCCCTCCCCCATACAGGATTACATCATACATACAGGATCACATCATACACTCGCTCACACACCCCTCCCCATACACTCACTCAAACACCCCTCCCCATACACTCACTCACACTGAACCATTCCCCACAGTGACAAGCACATTTACTTTCTCACTTTTAGTTTTTATATATCTTAATTTTGTATTTTTCATTGTGTATTTTTCTAATTTATTTTTTCTGTAGTTATTGTTTAAAAAAAAAACAAGTTTGCTAATGTTTTAATTTATGTTATGGAAGAGTGGAGGTTCCTGACACAGGCTTTAGACGCCTAAAAGGAAACTCCAACCACTAGTTTGTAAGAAAAACTTGGCAAAAACAATAAATATTTTTTCATTTTCATTTTCATAATAACTTTGTATGATAAAAATGGCTATTCAAAAATCAATTTAAACTTTACAACCGTAAAGTTCATAGTTGAGTTAACAGCAATTAAATAAAAACAATCAATATATTCTTAGGTATTACGACCAGAAGCGCAATGCAGCTAAGAAACAGCAGAAAACGTTAGAATCAGCGGGAAAAGCGCTTAAGAGCGCTGAGCGCAAGACGAAGCAGACGCTGAAGGAAGCGCACACTGTCAGCAACATCATCAAGGCGCGGAAGACGTACTGGTTCGAGAAGTTCTTCTGGTTCATCTCCTCTGATAATTATCTGGTGAGATTTCTTCGTCTTAAGGCAGTGGTCCGACCGCCCGCGCCGGCGAGAAAACGACTAACTATCGGCGATTTTCTCTATCATTTCTTTACAGTGCGGCATTGATGCACAGGACTGAGCGACCGCGGGCGAGTGGCGCGAGTAATCACTCGTCGCACTTGCACACTCGCTTATAGCCCGGCGACAAAACTATCGAAACTACACACTTGCTTCCCGCTGATCGCCAACTCGTTTATAGTTTCTAGTTCTACTCGTTTCTCGTTCATCGTCGGCGGTCGGACCACTGCCTAAACCTAACTATTTAACAAGATGTCTAATAAACAGAAGTCTAAACCCAGACTTCCGCCTTTCTAACTACGAAAATGAAAAACTATTCAATCCTTCCGCAATCAAGTCAATTTTTAGGGGTCCGTTACCAATTGGCGAAAAACGGAACCCTTGTAGATTCGTCCTATCGTGCCACACCTATATTTTATTTTTCATAATTTCATAACATTAACTGTGTAGCGGTTCATAAAAGGCACCTACTCCAAATATCAACTGTATGGTGCCAATAGACAAATATATCTGTATGGTGTCGGACGTAAAGAATAGCACCATCCCATATCTTCCCGTGGGTGTCGTAAGAGGCGACTAAGGGACTTACCAGAGAATGGGCAGCAGCGTTCTCTGTGCTTTTGTAACAACCGTACTGCGATCGCCAACCCGCCTGCCAAGCGTGGCGATTATGGCATAACCCCCCCTTGAGGGAGGCCTATCTCCAGCAGTGGACGTCTTTCGGCTGATATGATGATTGTTCGATCCTTGTCTAGGTTAAGGTAGTTTTAAGCTCCATTAATTTTATGTCTTCTACCCTCACTTCTGGTGAGGTGACGGCGAATGAGCAGCCAACTTAGTGCTGCAAGGAGTCGACGTTCGACTACCGAAAGAGAAGCAGGTTCGCGCTGCCGTGCACGCCGATGTGTCGATACCACATTGTAAAACCTGACTTTTCATCTACTATTGTGATATAGTGCCTTCTGATCGTATCAGAACAATTCTAGACAATAAATTTGTGTGTGCCTACAATTCGGATCCCGAAAGACTTTCTAGAAGCCCATAGTGACGTCACATCCAACCACGCGGCAGCAAGCTGCATCAGCAAGCTTGATCCAAGCCAGGACAAGGGTGAAGCAAAAGGTTAGTGGAGTCAAATTGCCTGTTCTAGCCAAGGATCTGAATCTCAGCCAGTTACACCAAAATTATTAACTATTAGGTATCTCTAAACCCCTCAAACTTCTCATACAGTCCACTACTTCAAATTAAAGGCCCACGTGCCACATTTTTTGGTCTTCGAGCCTGATTTCAGTACCTATTTTGTTTCCCAGTACCTACTTTCAACACCGCTATAGTTTCCATTCTATAATATTTTACGTCGTACGTAAACATTATCCGGTGTGCAGATCATTGCATACATACCTAAATCTATTAATTGCATAAGAATTAAATCCCAAATACCTACTTGCATTAAATAAATAGGTACGTATCTAATTTGTACTACCTAGAATCTACCTACATTAACAATATTGTCAACTTATAACGTTGAAGGTAATCATGCCTCCTAGAAGAGATGTATCATCGCAATCAATTACATACCTAATCCAAGAAAAGGAACTTCTCTTTGAGCAATTACAATATGTCTATGAAATGTCAAAGGACATTTCAACGCCTGATAAGCGGGATTTACTTTTATTACGTGTTTCGGACATTGATGAAGTGCGTGATCGATTTCAAAAAGTAGTTCTTAAAATATGTGAATCCGAGTTGGAATCAAACCCGGACGCTAACGTGCGAACCCAGGAAATAAAAAGTTTCGATGATATTTATTATAACGTAAAATTAGTTACAAATAGATTAATTAATAAAACTGCGGGTAGTGTTAAACTTGAAAATCAAAACGTAATTCAATCAAGTCCGCGTTTACCTAAATTAGAGCTATTTACATTTGACGGTAACATTGAAAACTTTACCACTTTTTACGAAACCTTTTGTTCACTGGTACATAACCAACCACATATACCAAATATCGATAAATACCATTACCTTCTGTCTTGTACGAAGGGCAGTGCATTAAATATTGTTAAAAGTTTACCGATTACTGCAAGTAATTATGATTTAGTCTGGAAAAGTCTTCTTGACAAATACCAGGATAATCGTATGTTGGTGGGTAGATACCTCGATAAAATGTTAGGTTTCTCACCGATAAATAAGGAGTCTTCAGCTCAATTAAATACCTTTATTGAAACATTTGAGCATTCTTATCAAGCTATTCAAGCGTTAAATATAGAAAATTTAAATAGTTATGTGATGTGTCATATTGCACTACGTGCCTTAGATTCACAAACTAGAAAATTATTTGAACAAAATTGGGATCAAAAATCTGTTCCGACTTTCCATGATTTAATTAGCTTCGTAAACAATCATATCAAAGTACTTGATCACTCTATTTCTTACACTAATAATACAAGTTCAGTGAACTTGCAACAAAATAAACGTCAACCAATTAATAAGACGGAAAAAACTAGGTCATTTACTCATGCAACTTCATCGCAAATCAACTCTTCTTGTTTACATTGTGACGGCAAACATATGATTTTTAGGTGTGATAAATTCCGTGAATTGTCCACTAAGGAGCGCATTAACCGTGTTAGTGCACTTAAATTATGTCATAATTGCCTAAAACAAAACCATAATGCTAATGAGTGCAGAAGCCAGTTTAAATGTTTAGTTTGTCAGAAATCGCATCACGTGTTATTGCACCTCGACGATAACAAACCGGTTTTGAGTTCGCGCCCAAGCGGCAGCGACTCGAGTACATCTCATGCAAAATCATTACCATCACAGACGACATCGACTACTACCGGTCCGAGTGAAACTAACAGTTGCCATTCCGCTTCTTTACACACAACTGCTGGTACAGTTATACTAGGTACAGCTGTGGTGCATGTGTTAGATAAAACCGATTGTTATCAGCCGTGTCGTGTTTTGATTGATTCTGGCGCTCAAACAAACTTTATTTCTGTTGATTGTTTACAACGTTTAGGGTTACAGCCTCGTAAATGTAATTTTGATATTTTTGGCCTCGCAGGCGAAAGTGTAAAAAATCATGGCATGACTTCGTTCGCTTTGAAACCGCGTCATAGTAACGAACCATCTTTTAATATTGACGCTGTAGTGCTTACAAAAATTACTGGTGGTTTGCCGACCGTACAGTTACCTCAAAGCGTTATTGATGAATATAGAAATTTAATTCTTGCTGACCCTACCTTTTATAGGCGTTCAGATATAGATATTATTTTGGCGGGTGATGTTTTCCCGTATATTTACGACGGAAAGAAATTAATCTTTGGTTCAGATATACCTGTTGCGTTAAGTAGCATTTTTGGTTATGTGATTACGGGAAGGTTTTGTATGTCGGAGAACAACCATTCTAACGTAACCGCTGCTACTACTTCTCTGCATGCAGTAACGTTTACTGTCGAGGAAAATCTCCTCAATGACTCCCTCAAACGGTTTTGGGAGGTTGAATCTTTGCCGTGCGAAGTTCAACACTTAAATCCGCAAGACGTTCTTGCTGAAAACATATTTTCTGTAAATCATTACAGGGACGAAACGGGCCGATACGTTTCTCCTATTTTATTAAAACCAAACCACGAGCCTTTGGGTGATTCCTACAATTTAGCTTTTAAGCGGATGACTCAATTAGAGCGCAGACTTGATAAATTACCCGATTTAAAACAGGCATACTGTGATTTTATGAACGAGTATGAATCGTTAGGACACATGGAACTTTATAAGGGTACGGAACCATCTAAATATTTTATTCCGCACCATTGTGTATTGAAACCCGCGAGTACAACTACACCTTTGCGAGTTGTTTACAATGGTTCAGCTCCTACCACTAACGGATTATCACTTAATGACATTCTTTTAACCGGACAAAAACTACATTCAGATATTTTTAAAATTCTAAGTCAGTTTCGGTTATACGATGTTTGTTTTACCGCAGATGTTTCTAAAATGTTTCGAGCGATCAATATTATTCCGTCAGAAAGAAAGTACCAACATATTCTCTGGCGTGACACAACATCTGACCCCGTACGCATTTATGAACTTAAAACAAACACATACGGTCTTAGAAGTGCCCCGTTCATAGCTATTCGAACGTTACATCAATTGGCTTATGATAATCCGCAGTCCTTGGCTTCCAATGTGTTGTTACAAGGATGTTTTGTTGATGATGTATTATGGTCGTGTCCTACGATAGACGAAGCTTGCACGTTGCAAGACGAGTTAACCTCACTTCTTAAAAGTGGAGCATTTGATCTTCGGAAGTGGGCAAGTAATCGTTCTGAATTGCTCACGCGTATGTCAACCGAGCAGGTATCTGCTATTAATTTTCAAGACGATACGTTATCGTCCTCAATCAAAGTGCTAGGGTTGACGTGGTTACCTAGCTGTGATTGTTTTTCCTTCAATTATAATTTAAATGACTCGCTCTCAACGAAGCGGTCAGTTCTCAAATTACTTGCGAGTATCTTCGATCCCGTGGGTTTTATATCGCCATGCACTTTTGTTGCTAAATGTATTATGCAAGATTTATGGAAGTTAAGTTTAGGATGGGATGACTATTTACCAACCGAGTTAAAAGAAAAATGGCATAAATTCTTTTCAACCTTGCCCTGTCTTGCAGAGTTGCGAATTGAACGACATCTTTTAATATCTAAGTTCAATTCGGTTCAGCTCATCGCCTTTTGCGATGCGTCATCCTTAGGCTATGCAGCATGTATTTATGTTCGCAGCACTGATAAAGCGGGTAATATAAAGGTGCGGTTGCTAACAAGCAAATCAAAAGTGGCTCCAATGAAGCCAGTGCTGTCGATCCCTAGACTGGAACTTATGGCGGCCGTGCTGCTTTCTAAACTTATTAATTGTATTGTAAAAAAAATAAAGGAATTAGATTCCCCAATTATTGCACTCAGCGATTCGAGTGTCGTTCTTTCATGGCTTCAGACTCCATCATATAAATTAAAAACTTTTATTTCTAATCGAGTCAGTCAAATAACTGATATTTTGGAGCCTAACTGTTGGTATCATGTCAGTAGTGAGAATAATGCTGCTGATATTTGTTCACGAGGCGCTTTACCTGATCGATTTATGGAATATGCTCCGGAATGGATCCGTGGTCCCTCGTGGTTATATCAGGAACGTGGTCTATGGCCTATTAAAACGGTTTATGTTTCTGACCAAAATAAAGTGCCCGAATTAAAATCAAATTATGACTCTTTTTGTTTTAATACTACTGATGGCAAATTGAAGAATTGTAAAAATAATCTAGAAGAATTAATATTTAATAAATTCTCATCATTCAACAAGTTACAACGTTACATCGCCTGGTACCACCGTTATTTAGACTATTTAAAATCGAAACAGATAGTCTCAGGGCCACTCACTACCCTTGAGCTAGCTCGAGCTCATGATTCTATAATTAAAATAATTCAAACGAACTATTTTGAATCTGAAATTGCCATACTTTCTAAAAAGGGCAACGTAGTAAAATCCTTACGTAAACTTTCACCCTTCGTTGATGACAATAAGTTCCTCAGGGTGGGGGGTAGAATTTCACAGGCTGACTTGCCGTATGATACCAAGCATCCTTTACTTTTGCCAAAAGCATGTCATACAACTTTAATTTTAATAGAATATTATCATAAACTTTACATGCATGTGGGTCCGCGCACGTTGCACGGAATCTTATCTAGGAAATATTGGATTATAAATGGTCGTAATGTTATTAGATCGGTGTTGTCAAAATGCGCAAAATGTTTTAAATTTAGACCGACTTCAATTCAACCAATGATGGGTACGTTACCCCCAAGTAGACTTCAACCTAACAAAGTATTTAATCATGTAGGTGTCGATATTGGAGGTCCGTTCATTGTAAAGGAAAGCCAAAAACGTAATGCTAAAACTTATAAGGCCTATTTATGCCTGTTCATTTGTTTTTCTACCAAGGCTGTGCACCTCGAGGTCTTGTCAGACTTGTCATGCGAGTGTTTTTTAGCAGCTTTTGACAGATTTGTTTCTCGACGAGGATTATGTAATACCTTATATTCTGATTGTGGGACAAATTTTGTTGCAGCCTCCAAACATCTGAAGGAAGTCTGTAAATATTTTAATAGCCAAAAAAACCGCGACCACATTCTCAATGGTCTAACATTGCGATCAGTTAATTGGAAATTTAATCCACCTAGTGCCCCTTCCATGGGTGGCTTATGGGAAGCCGGAATAAAATCCGCAAAGCATCATCTCTTTCGTTCTTGCGGAGATAAGGTCTTCACGTTTGAAGAACTATCAACGGTTTTTTGCAAAATTGAAATGATAATGAACTCACGCCCACTTTGTCCAATGTCAGATAACCCTAATGAATTTGATGTCATTACCGCTGGTCATTTTTTAATTGGTCAAAGTATGCTATCGGTTCCAGAGTTTAACTTAGAGGATGTTTCTTTAAGCAGGTTGTCACGTTGGCAATCACTTCAAAGAATTACACAATCATTTTGGAAACATTGGTCTCATGATTACCTTCACACTCTGCAACAGAGAGCGAAATGGTATTCATCACCACCTAATCTGAAGGAAGGAGACTTAGTTCTCATAAAATCTGATGTCAAGCATCCATCCGAATGGCCGCTGGCAAGAATTGATAAAATTCATCCCGGTGTTGACAATATTGTTCGCGTCGTTACTGTCCGAACAAAAAATAGTACCTATAAAAGACCGGTAAACAAACTTTGCCCATTACCATACTCTAACTAGTAGTTTTAGTTAATAAAACCTACCTCAATTAGGTAGTTATTCTAGTTTTATAAGGATAATCTATAATTAACATAATTTCTTATAAGTAGGTTCGTACCTTCCCCCATTTGTTTTTTTTTCCCAACATGGCTCTATCAGGGTTCGTGATCACTGATGTAAGCCTTCTCTGGCTTGTAGCCCGATCTCTTGTTTTATTTTTTCTTACTTTATGGGAAATCATCATAGTGATTTCGGTGGGGGGTATGTTCGATCCTTGTCTAGGTTAAGGTAGTTTTAAGCTCCATTAATTTTATGTCTTCTACCCTCACTTCTGGTGAGGTGACGGCGAATGAGCAGCCAACTTAGGCAAGGAGTCGACGTTCGACTACCGAAAGAGAAGCAGGTTCGCGCTGCCGTGCACGCCGATGTGTCGATACCACATTGTAAAACCTGACTTTTCATCTACTATTGTGATATAGTGCCTTCTGATCGTATCAGAACAATTCTAGACAATAAATTTGTGTGTGCCTACAATTCGGATCCCGAAAGACTTTCTAGAAGCCCATAGTGACGTCACATCCAACCACGCGGCAGCAAGCTGCATCAGCAAGCTTGATCCAAGCCAGGACAAGGGTGAAGCAAAAGGTTAGTGGAGTCAAATTGCCTGTTCTAGCCAAGGATCTGAATCTCAGCCAGTTACACCAAAATTATTAACTATTAGGTATCTCTAAATCCCTCAAACTTCTCATACAGTCCACTACTTCAAATTAAAGGCCCACGTGCCACAGATGATGATGATGATGGTGCCAATAGTCTCGGAGTAAAATAGCTGTGTCATACGGACGGACAGATAGACAGACAGACGGACAGGACAAATTTATAAGGGTTCCGTTATTTGCCTTTTAGAATCCTAAAAAAGCGTTGTTATGTGTACGTATTTCCACTCCCTATTAGCCAGTTAGAATGTGTAACATTTGGGTGGTATAAAAGCGCGTTTACAAAGTTACCACGTTCATCATCTGCCTAGCCTTTTCCCAACTATTTTGGGGTCGGCTTCCAGTCTAACCGGATGCAGCTGAGTACCAATATTTTACATGGAGCGACTGCCTATCTGACCTCCACAACCCAGTTAGTACTGGGTAATACGATACCACTTTGGTAAGACTGGTTGTCAGACTTTGGTCCACTATCTGTAACGACTGTCAAAGATGGACAAATGACAGCTGGGACCTGTTGGTCCCGGCTTAACGTGCTTTCCGAGGCACGGAGGAAACTCTGTATGTAAGGGTGGCCACCCATCCACAGACCAACCTAGGCAAGCACGGCTTAACCTAAAGATCGACCCGAGCTGCTGTTATTATTTAGCCACGAGCTCCTCTCAACAAAGTTACCACGTTCAGTAGAATAAAATGATATTCCTCCACGTTTTACCTTTTCTATACCCACCATATAGGCTTGTTTAGACTTTAATAGCTATTCGTTTATCCCAGGTGATAGGCGGTCGCGACCAGCAACAGAACGAGCTCCTGGTGAAGCGCTACATGCGCTCCCGCGACCTGTACGTGCACGCAGACATCTCCGGCGCCGCCTCCATCATCATCAAGAACCCAGGACCTGGAGACGTGCCGCCCAGGACCCTGAGCGAGGCGGGGCAGGCGGCTGTAGCCTACAGGTGACATACACTAGCCTACAGGACATACTCTGTCATCATCTAGCACCCGGCACCTGGAGACGTGCCGCCCAGGACCCTGAGCGAGGCGGGGCAGGCGGCTGTAGCCTACAGGTGACATACACTAGCCTACAGGACATACTCTGTCATCATCTAGCACCCGGCACCTGGAGACGTGCCGCCCAGGACCCTGAGCGAGGCGGGGCAGGCGGCTGTAGCCTACAGGTGACATACACTAGCCTACAGGACATACTCTGTCATCATCTAGCACCCGGCACCTGGAGACGTGCCGCCCAGGACCCTGAGCGAGGCGGGGCAGGCGGCTGTAGCCTACAGGTGACATACACTAGCCTACAGGACATACTCTGTCATCATCTAGCACCCGGCACCTGGAGACGTGCCGCCCAGGACCCTGAGCGAGGCGGGGCAGGCGGCTGTAGCCTACAGGTGACATACACTAGCCTACAGGACATACTCTGTCATCATCTAGCACCCGGCACCTGGAGACGTGCCGCCCAGGACCCTGAGCGAGGCGGGGCAGGCGGCTGTAGCCTACAGGTGACATACACTAGCCTACAGGACATACTCTGTCATCATCTAGCACCCGGCACCTGGAGACGTGCCGCCCAGGACCCTGAGCGAGGCGGGGCAGGCGGCTGTAGCCTACAGGTGACATACACTAGCCTACAGGACATACTCTGTCATCATCTAGCACCCGGCACCTGGAGACGTGCCGCCCAGGACCCTGAGCGAGGCGGGGCAGGCGGCTGTAGCCTACAGGTGACATACACTAGCCTACAGGACATACTCTGTCATCATCTAGCACCCGGCACCTGGAGACGTGCCGCCCAGGACCCTGAGCGAGGCGGGGCAGGCGGCTGTAGCCTACAGGTGACATACACTAGCCTACAGGACATACTCTGTCATCATCTAGCACCCGGCACCTGGAGACGTGCCGCCCAGGACCCTGAGCGAGGCGGGGCAGGCGGCTGTAGCCTACAGGTGACATACACTAGCCTACAGGACATACTCTGTCATCATCTAGCACCCGGCACCTGGAGACGTGCCGCCCAGGACCCTGAGCGAGGCGGGGCAGGCGGCTGTAGCCTACAGGTGACATACACTAGCCTACAGGACATACTCTGTCATCATCTAGCACCCGGCACCTGGAGACGTGCCGCCCAGGACCCTGAGCGAGGCGGGGCAGGCGGCTGTAGCCTACAGGTGACATACACTAGCCTACAGGACATACTCTGTCATCATCTAGCACCCGGCACCTGGAGACGTGCCGCCCAGGACCCTGAGCGAGGCGGGGCAGGCGGCTGTAGCCTACAGGTGACATACACTAGCCTACAGGACATACTCTGTCATCATCTAGCACCCGGCACCTGGAGACGTGCCGCCCAGGACCCTGAGCGAGGCGGGGCAGGCGGCTGTAGCCTACAGGTGACATACACTAGCCTACAGGACATACTCTGTCATCATCTAGCACCCGGCACCTGGAGACGTGCCGCCCAGAACCCTGACCGAGGCGGGGCAGGCGGCTGTAGCCTACAGGTGACATACACTAGCCTACAGGACATACTCCGTCATCATCTAGCACCCGGCACCTGGAGACGTGCCGCCCAGGACCCTGAGCGAGGCGGGGCAGGCGGCTGTAGCCTACAGGTGACATACACTAGCCTACAGGACATACTCCGTCATCATCTAGCACCCGGCACCTGGAGACGTGCCGCCCAGGACCCTGAGCGAGGCGGGGCAGGCGGCTGTAGCCTACAGGTGACATACACTAGCCTACAGGACATACTCCGTCATCATCTAGCACCCGGCACCTGGAGACGTGCCGCCCAGGACCCTGAGCGAGGCGGGGCAGGCGGCTGTAGCCTACAGGTGACATACACTAGCCTACAGGACATACTCCGTCATCATCTAGCACCCGGCACCTGGAGACGTGCCGCCCAGGACCCTGACCGAGGCGGGGCAGGCGGCTGTAGCCTACAGGTGACATACACTAGCCTACAGGACATACTCCGTCATCATCTAGCACCCGGCACCTGGAGACGTGCCGCCCAGGACCCTGAGCGAGGCGGGGCAGGCGGCTGTAGCCTACAGGTGACATACACTAGCCTACAGGACATACTCCGTCATCATCTAGCACCCGGCACCTGGAGACGTGCCGCCCAGGACCCTGAGCGAGGCGGGGCAGGCGGCTGTAGCCTACAGGTGACATACACTAGCCTACAGGACATACTCCGTCATCATCTAGCACCCGGCACCTGGAGACGTGCCGCCCAGGACCCTGAGCGAGGCGGGGCAGGCGGCTGTAGCCTACAGGTGACATACACTAGCCTACAGGACATACTCCGTCATCATCTAGCACCCGGCACCTGGAGACGTGCCGCCCAGGACCCTGACCGAGGCGGGGCAGGCGGCTGTAGCCTACAGGTGACATACACTAGCCTACAGGACATACTCCGTCATCATCTAGCACCCGGCACCTGGAGACGTGCCGCCCAGGACCCTGAGCGAGGCGGGGCAGGCGGCTGTAGCCTACAGGTGACATACACTAGCCTACAGGACATACTCCGTCATCATCTAGCACCCGGCACCTGGAGACGTGCCGCCCAGGACCCTGAGCGAGGCGGGGCAGGCGGCTGTAGCCTACAGGTGACACACACTAGCCTACAGGACATACTCCGTCATCATCTAGCACCCGGCACCTGGAGACCTGCCGCCCAGGACCCTGAGCGAGGCATCATTATCATCTTCCTGCCCTTTATCCTGTGTTACTTGGGGTTGGCGTCGAAGGCGTTTTTAGCTGTAGCCTACTCGCGATACAGGATAGAAAAAACGCTTCTACTAACAAACAGTTTTACGACAGAATCTGATATCCCTCCAACTATGTATCCTACTATTCTACTACCTCTTTAAATATCTTTCCATTTATTTTCGGCAGCGTGGCCTGGGAAGCCAAGGTCCTGACCAGAGCGTGGTGGGTGCACGCGTCGCAGGTGTCCAAGTCGGCGCCCACGGGCGAGTACCTGAGCACCGGCTCCTTCATGATCCGCGGCCGCAAGAACTACCTGCTGCCCGACCAGCTGCACTTCGGCTTCAGCTTCATGTTCCGGGTAAGTCAGTCTGACTCTAGTCTAACCAAGTCGGCGCCCACGGGCGAGTACCTGAGCACCGGCTCCTTCATGATCCGCGGCCGCAAGAACTACCTGCTGCCCGACCAGCTGCACTTCGGCTTCAGCTTCATGTTCCGGGTAAGTCAGTCTGACTCTAGTCTAACCAAGTCGGCGCCCACGGGCGAGTACCTGAGCACCGGCTCCTTCATGATCCGCGGCCGCAAGAACTACCTGCTGCCCGACCAGCTGCACTTCGGCTTCAGCTTCATGTTCCGGGTAAGTCAGTCTGACTCTAGTCTAACCAAGTCGGCGCCCACGGGCGAGTACCTGAGCACCGGCTCCTTCATGATCCGCGGCCGCAAGAACTACCTGCTGCCCGACCAGCTGCACTTCGGCTTCAGCTTCATGTTCCGGGTAAGTCAGTCTGACTCTAGTCTAACCAAGTCGGCGCCCACGGGCGAGTACCTGAGCACCGGCTCCTTCATGATCCGCGGCCGCAAGAACTACCTGCTGCCCGACCAGCTGCACTTCGGCTTCAGCTTCATGTTCCGGGTAAGTCAGTCTGACTCTAGTCTAACCAAGTCGGCGCCCACGGGCGAGTACCTGAGCACCGGCTCCTTCATGATCCGCGGCCGCAAGAACTACCTGCTGCCCGACCAGCTGCACTTCGGCTTCAGCTTCATGTTCCGGGTAAGTCAGTCTGACTCTAGTCTAACCAAGTCGGCGCCCACGGGCGAGTACCTGAGCACCGGCTCCTTCATGATCCGCGGCCGCAAGAACTACCTGCTGCCCGACCAGCTGCACTTCGGCTTCAGCTTCATGTTCCGGGTAAGTCAGTCTGACTCTAGTCTAACCAAGTCGGCGCCCACGGGCGAGTACCTGAGCACCGGCTCCTTCATGATCCGCGGCCGCAAGAACTACCTGCTGCCCGACCAGCTGCACTTCGGCTTCAGCTTCATGTTCCGGGTAAGTCAGTCTGACTCTAGTCTAACCAAGTCGGCGCCCACGGGCGAGTACCTGAGCACCGGCTCCTTCATGATCCGCGGCCGCAAGAACTACCTGCTGCCCGACCAGCTGCACTTCGGCTTCAGCTTCATGTTCCGGGTAAGTCAGTCTGACTCTAGTCTAACCAAGTCGGCGCCCACGGGCGAGTACCTGAGCACCGGCTCCTTCATGATCCGCGGCCGCAAGAACTACCTGCTGCCCGACCAGCTGCACTTCGGCTTCAGCTTCATGTTCCGGGTAAGTCAGTCTGACTCTAGTCTAACCAAGTCGGCGCCCACGGGCGAGTACCTGAGCACCGGCTCCTTCATGATCCGCGGCCGCAAGAACTACCTGCTGCCTGACCAGCTGCACTTCGGCTTCAGCTTCATGTTCCGGGTAAGTCAGTCTGACTCTAGTCTAACCAAGTCGGCGCCCACGGGCGAGTACCTGAGCACCGGCTCCTTCATGATCCGCGGCCGCAAGAACTACCTGCTGCCCGACCAGCTGCACTTCGGCTTCAGCTTCATGTTCCGGGTAAGTCAGTCTGACTCCAGTCTAACCAAGGAGTATCGTGTTATCCAGGAACTGGGTTATAGAGGTCAGATAGTTAGTAGCTTCATGTAAATGGTATTCAGCTGCATCTGGTTAGACTGGAAGCCGAACTCAACAGGAAAAGGTTGGGCAGATGATGTACACGGAAAACTGTTAAACACAATTTAGATTTGATTGCGTTCATTTTAGTGGTGAAATAACTTGTGACTATAGTCTATTAATGGTAGCCCGCTAGAGTAGCCCGCAAAATTCAGGATCTCGGTATGCATTAAATGGTCACCCATCCACAAATTGACCTCGATCAGCGTTGCTTAACCTAGAAGATCGACTAGTGTGGCTGTTCATATTTAGCCATGATCCTTTCCACTGATGGATAACTTCACTGTTACCGAGTGAAGTCAATGTTGAAACTTCGAAATATTACATTTTATTACCACTTATTTAAAATTAACTTTAGCTATAAGTGATCTTAGTTGATTTTTGCGTGACCATTTACACAAAAGAGTCCCAAATAATGTTTCATTGTATTTAAATAAGGACCTTGACGTTTACCACATTGAGTTAATTATCGCACATGTTTCAATGGAATGTTCTTGCTCTACCAGTTGGAGGACAGCTGCATCGAGGCCCATCGAGACGAGCGGAAGCCCATCGCATTGGAGGACGCGTCTGACGTCACGTCCGGGCAGGAACTGGAGGAGGACCAGGAGATACTCGTGTCGGATGATGGTGAGCACTACCACAGAATAGTTAATAGTAATAGCGTACAGAAGTTGCACTTCTTGGTCTTGAAGAAAGCCGACATTATAATAGTTATTTATGCAACTGTTGTATAATGAAGGGTATTAAAACACGAATGTGTCACATGAGTGTTTTAATACCTATGTACAGTTGCATACAAGACTTTATCTACATCCATGATATGAATCCTCCATAAAAGGTTCTGAAACCATAGGATGTTGCAGTGTTGTAAGAAGTCTATGTAAATTCATGGAAAGTTTAAATGCTTGTATTTACTACAAACAAACCGTGTATAGGTAGTAATTTAATCAAAATTCACAAAGCTTGTATCACTCATTTTTGTAAACAACAAAGTACATAATGCAATACTAATATCCAAATGTCGAACAAAAATGGCGGGATACGACGTGAATTCGAATTAACCTATAAGTTTTTTTTTTTTAATTACGGCGCTGTGGTAGTAAATCGCACGTGCTAGACGTTCGATTCACTACCACATTCGATGTTCTTTTTGTAAAACGAGTTGCATAATGAAATTCAGTACAACATTATAACACCCGTTTGGGTGTTATAATGGTTATTATGACACTGGCTGTTTTAATGTTGGCCATAAGCTAACTGTTTCAGATACCTTTATAGAGGATTTATAGCATGGGTGTAGATAAATACCTGAACTGGGCCCGCTCGATCTAATTTGTGCCTTGACGCCACGCGTTAGCGTATTTTATTCGGCGTCTCACTGCTTAATGGTCAATCGGTAGGGTTGCCTCAAGTAGATACTAAAAATAAAATACTACCAACATTTTGTATTTTAATGTATAATTATTTAAATGTTAATTAAAACTTAAATAATTACAATTGTTTTACTCTATTAAAATATCTCATGTCTCAGAAGCGAGTTTTAACATAAAATCTTCAACAGACGAACCATCAGACAAAGAAGAAGAGAAACCCGACTCCAACAAACTAGACGCTATCACGGAAGAGTCACCTCCGGGCCAAGATGAAGGAGAAGCGGGAGAAGGACATACAGAGGGAGAGAATGAGAAGGAGAATGCGCAGGAGCAGAAGGGAGAGGAGAGCGAGAGTGACAGCGACTCCAGTGAAGATGACGAGCTGGATACTCATATAAAGGTAGGAAATTCTTTATTACTTGCTAGCGGACGTGACACGGTTTCACCCGCCTATAGTTGGTGCCAGTTAAGATGACAATAGCGGTCATTACCCTTTCCCTAATATCTCTTCGTACGAACCAAAACAAATAAACCATGTATCGTTCTTCATTACAAAAAATGTTGAAGATCACGATAGATGACGATTCAAGACTTGTACAGGCTTATTTTTGGTTTTCAAAGTTAAGAAGTTTAATAAATGTAGGTGGGTCAATGACCGCTATTCTCATCTTAACTGGCACCAACTACCTATAGTTCCCGTTCCCGTGGGAATCCAGGAATAAAAATTAGCCCATGTCACCCGGGCATAGTGTAGCTTCCCAACGGTGAAAGATATTTTCAAATCGGTCCAGAAGTTTTTAAGTTTATTCGTTACATACAAAAATACAAATTTTTCCTCTTTATAATATTACTAGCTGGCGTCCCGCGGTTTCACCCGCATAGTTCCCGTTCCCGTGGGAGTACGGGAATAAAATATAGCCAGCCATATATAATATAGTAGCTTTCTACCAGTGAAACAATTTTTAAAATTGGTTCATTACTTCCGGAGATTACCCCCTACATACAAACTTACAAACAAATGTTACCTCTTTATAATATTAGTATAGATTACTAGCGGTCATCCCGCGGTTTCACCCGCGTAGTTCCCGTTCCCGTGGGAGTACGGGGATAAAATATAGCCTATGTTACTCAGGGTGAATGAAATGAATAACCCACAATTACATTGTAAAATGTCAACCAAACAGCTTGTTCGACCGTACATAGCTTTCTAATGGTGAAAGAATTTTTGAAATCGGCGCTGTAATTTTTTTGAGTTTATTCATTACAAACTTACACACAAAAATACAAGTCTTTCCTCTTTATAATATTAGTGTAGATATTATTATAGATTTGTAATGTTACACAAATCAAAAGTTCGTGGCAAGCCTTTAAGATGAAGTGCACGTGAATATTTGTGTCAATTTAGTAAGAACTGCGAATCTGTTTTCAGGTTGACCACGGAACTGGAGAAGTTATCGTTCAATCAAAATCGAGGACGTTCTCGGAGGCGTCTGACAGAAGTAAGTAGAAAAAAAGATTAATCATCATCTTTTTGAAACTCACAATTTCATTTCTCTTTTTCTTCGGTTCTCTGGTATTTCGATTTTGATAAGGTCAATGCAGTTATAAAAAAAATATTAAAAAACCCGACTGCGTAAAAAATAACTCATCATCATCATCTGCTTAGCCTTTTCCCAACTATGTTGGGGTCGGCTTCCAGTCTAACCGTATGCAGCTGAATACCTGTATTTTACATGGAGCGACTGCCTATCTGACCTCCACAACCCAGTTAGTACTGGGTAATACGATACCCCTTGGTAAGACTGGTTGTCAGACTTTTTGGGTCACTGACTACCTGTAACGACTGTCAAAGATCTACAAATGACAGCCGGGACCAACGGCGTAAAAAATAACTAATGACTTAAATAATCTAGACTAAAATCATCAATATGGGTCCCGACTGTTGCAGTCAATATGTCCCCTCTCCTGAACTTGTTTTATTCTTTTCAGTTTTTATTTAAAGTTATTTTTTACGCAGTCGGGTTTTTTTTATTTTTTTTTAAATATTTTTATATATATTTTACACTTTTTAGTTACTTAGATAATACCATTTTAAAATCCTCAAGATGAGCCCTTTATCGAGCCGTTCAGGCTGCAGAGCGTGCCAAACAATTATACATACATACTCTCGAAAAACATAACCCTCCTTCTGGCACAGTCGGGTAAAAAGCAGCTATTTAACGGTTGTATCCATCCATCCATTGCCCATTTATTTACATACACATCAAAAAAGTTTGCGATCACTTTGAAAAATCGAAATCCTTTTTGTTACGGTAGATTATATTAGGATTTCTTCTTCTTTTTAGATCATTTTAAATAGTTAAATAGTTTTATTTTTTTTCAAACAGGGTATTTCTATTTAAAGAAAACAACAAAGATTTTTTCTTGATAAAGTTCAATTTAAAAAATTTATATCAGCTTAAGCTGGACATGGGCAGCATGGGCTGGGCATGGACACATAAAAAAAACTTTGTGATCACTTCACAAAGTTTTTTTTATGTGTCCATTAAAAGGTACTTGGAAAGTCAAGCTTTACAAGGAAATAAAATTGTCCGTTCGCATAAGATTGTTTTTGATAGAGAAGAATAGTCAAGAAACTCCAAAAAACTCTTTTAAAACGAAGGTTATAAATAAGTTGCCCATTAATTCCAGGCGAAGACAAAGTCCCCACATTCCCCTCCCTACCTAAGAAGGGCGGCAAAAAGCCGCAGAAGGACAAACAAGAGAAGCAAGAGAAGTCGGAACAGAGAAAGGAAGAGAAGGGAATGAAGCGCGGACAGAAGAGTAAGCTGCGGAAGATTAAGGAGAAGTACAAGTACCAGGACGAAGAGGATAGAGCTGTCATGATGGAGATATTACAGGTAAGATTATTAGATACTAGCGGACGTCACGCGGTTTCATCCGCGTAGTTCCCGTTCCCGTGGGAGTACGGGGATAAAATATAGCCTATGTTACTCAGGGTGAATGTAGCTTTCTAATGGTGAAAGAATTTTTGAAATTGGTTCATTACTTCCGGAGATTACCCCCTACATACAAACTTACAAACAAATGTTACCTCTTTATAATATTATTTATATTTATTAGATAAGTGGCTGGACCATGGAAGGCCACGCTCCTTTAAAGGTCAACTATTAAAAAGTCGTAGTTATTGACATGTTAGGACCGGGTTCCTTCTATCTGGCAGAATCTTGATGATCCGAAATTTATTTGGCATAACACACTTGGCATAATCTTCTTTAAACGAATATTTTTAAGGCATAAAAATGATTTAATATAGTTATTGTTTGGCCGAATGTTTGTATTTCCGAATTTACAATGGCATACTTTTAAGATGGCAGAATTTTATTTGGCATAATTACCTTTGGCAATGTTCAAATTTCGCACGATTTCACTTGGCATATTACGAAGATGGCAGAATTTAATTTGGAATAATTTTATTTGGCATTATTGCCATTTCTATAGAATTGTATTTTTAACCAAACATTTAAATATTGTCTTAAAAAGTCAATATGATGGGCTACAAAACTTAGTGACAGAAACGAATCGCTCCAAAACCGACTTTACGTAGTCTTGTCTGCCCTACCCCTAGAGTGTAATTTAAAATCGCGTAGGCGCGGAGGGGCGAGGCGGCCCGCGAGTTGAGGAGCAGGTTGTTGTAACACTCGCCGCCGCTACTGAGGCTGGCCGGCTCGCCGGCCAGCAAGCCGAAGCTGCGGTGGTGAGCGTTAAACACATCTGCGACGATAAGCTCGCGTGGGACCGCCGGAGCCCCGCAGCGCCGGAGCCGTGACAGAAACATTGCCTGCTGCATGTTGCATGCTTGCTGGCATGCTGCATGCTTGCATGCTACATGCTTGCTGCATGAATGGTGTATGCTGGTTTGCATATTGTATGCTGGTTTGCATGTTTGCATATTGTATGCTGGTTTGCATGTTTGCATACTGCATGCTTGTTTGCATACTGCATGCTTGTTTGCATACTGCATGCTTGCTGCATGCAAGATGTATGCATGTTTGCCTCCTGCTTACAGGAAAATAAAAACCACATGTTCACAATCAACTGTTTTAATGAATTTTCTGTGATGTGGATGTGATAGATGAGTATTTCCATTGTTATGCATAAGAAATGTATGCCAAAAGATTATTCTAACTGTAAACTTTCTGAGATATGATAGTTCTGCTTTTAGTGACTATCGATATAAAATTTATGCCAAAAGATGATTCTGGCTGTGAACTTTCTGCGCTTAGATGGTTCTACTTTTAATTTTTATGCACATGAAATTTATGCCTAAAGATGATTCCGACTTACAAAATTATGAGTTTTAAATGTATGATAAATGAGTGCCTGCCAAACGATTTTCTGCGAAATGAAGTTTATGCTATCCGCTGTTATGCAAAGTAATATTATGACTTAAAAAGTTCTGCTATAATAATAATAATAATAATAAACCATTTATTTCAGGTAACAAAGACCCATAGATAAATACCTTAGCCTAAAAATACATACTAATAACAATTTTTGTTAGTTATGCAACTTAAAAAACTATGTTAGTAGCACTACACTACAAAGAGCGCGCCACGCTATCGTTAGGACCAGATGTACTTCAAAAATAAAAGAACTATTTATTTAGTTTTAAAGGTCCTTGATATTTTGAATGTAATATTTGGAAATCGAGTACTTATGTAGTTAAAAAGACGAATAAAGAAATAATGCAGGCTTAAAACGTAAAATTTCTGCATTTATATCTTTTACTGTTGTACATAATTAACAATATTTCTGAACGTATAGTTTTATTTTCATGGAAAGGCATACATTCAATGTAGTTAAAAAGATGAATAAAGAAATAATGCAGGCTTAAAACGTAAATTTTTTGCATTAAGAGCCATTTTACGTTTTCGCGCAAATTTCTAAGACTTTAGTCGCCTAAATTACCATCTTAAAGAACATCGTGGCATTTTTGAATACATGTTAAAAATAGATCAGTTTTTCTTATTGACACTTAATATAACACATTTACAAAAAACTAATTTGTTTACTATGTAGTGATTAATCTCCCACAACTAGTTTACTAAAAAATCTTCGCAGAGTCAATTTCAGACTCCTAATTCTATCATAAATATTTATAAATTTCACTCAAAAAAATACACAAAGCATCAGACATATACTTTTGTCGCCACGTAATTTACTAGAATATCGATAATTAATAACATTAATTAGTCAAAAAATAAAGTCTTAGGTCAATTTTTACGTTTTATATTGCTATTTTATCGTGATTTTTTGGTTTGAATAAAGCGTAATTACATTGAAAAAAAAATGTAAAAATAAACTATGTTCTTTTACTAAACTAATTCCAAAGTTTTATTAAAATCTATTAATTTAATCAGATACAATATAATTTTTAACATCACTCTAAATTAGAATAAATTACGACGCATAAGCGAGCACCGATTAGTACGGCCTGAGCGCCCATCGACGAAGGACCTGTGCCATTTTTTTCCGCGTCCCGATTTTCGAGCGTATCTATCGTAAACGCATTGTTATACTACGACTACAACATTTTGATTCTCTTTGTATTTTTTTTCATTAGGTTAGAATTTCGTTTATTATCAAGTAAAGTATTATTTTAGTAGTTTGTAAATGAATTGTTATATTTCTGTTTTATTAGTTTTAGCAATGGGACGTAAGGGTTGTATTATCATTGTGTCAATATAAGGAAATAATAAAAGAAAAAAGAAACAGAAGCGAGGTGGATATTATTTTTATTTGCAATTCATATACATAGTTATCGATCACGTAAGGTGAAAGCGCAAGGGTACCCCGCGAAATTCAAATTTTCTAACGACTATTTCATTGATGAGTTGATTATAACTCCGCAAATCCATTATTTGCTACGATCGCGAATCATATTTTGTTCAACATACAACCTGACACTGACATATAAATTTTCTTTTCTTAACATATAATTATATCGACATGGAATATAGAACCGTAATTACAATTTGAAGGGTTTGAAAACACTTAACACTCGTTTAAAAATATTTGGGGTCCGAAATTTGCATTTAAATAGCTATTTTGTTTTCATTTTAGAATGAGAAATCGCGTGAATCGAGTAGATGAGGATAGTACTTTTAGAAGAGACGCCGTGCAGGGTCCTAGTGGAAAGAGATGCAATAAAATTGATTGTTTTAGTTACAACTAGCTGTGCCCGCGGTTTCGCTCACGTCAGCGCGTATTCTTTTGGCATTATCAGGGAACATTACATGAGAACGTGAAGTCGTAGTATATTCCTGACATCTTCTACAAAACAACATACTAATAAACTGACTTACTGTTAATTTTAACTAAAACTTGTTACTACTTCTTTTTTTAAATATACCTACTAAAGGAACTCGTAGTAAATTTTTGAGGGGTATCAATTTTATTTAGATGGCCATCGACACGGAAGAAGTTTATGAACAAAGCAAATAGATGCAATTCATGGTATATCATAGGTACGCCTACACAGAGTATCCTTAAAAAAATTCTTTCAACTCTGAGAGCATAATCAGTCGATCAAAAGTAAGAATATGGAAAAACCTCGTTACTGAAAAATACTGTAAACGCTTGAATTTAATGTATTTAGTTAAGGAACCAGAAAGAGTATGCGCTGCGAAATGAAGATTATCATGTTTATCAACCTACCTACCTACTAAATATAATAAAAAAGTATAATACCTAATAAATATGTCATAGAAACATACACATAAAAACATATTTACATAACATATATTTGTGTTTTATTAGTTTAGAAGGGTTTAATAGATTCAAGACTGAATAAATAAATTCTCTTTTTGCCTAAATCTCAAACCAAGGTGCATTACGATTATAACGGCCCAAGATTGTTTAGTCCGTCTCGACACTCGCGCTGCACTGTTCGCGTTGTGTAAGTGTGGATAGCTACGCACACATACACAAAGCTGCGGTCTTTTACCTAAACTCGAGCGTTTAAATTTTGTGAAATGGCTCTTAATCTTTTACTGTTGTACATAATAAACAATATTTCTAAACATAAAGTTTTATTGTCATGGAAAGGCATACATTCAATGTAGTTAAAAAGATGAATAAATAAATAATGCAAGCTTGAAACGTAAAATTTCTGCATTAATATCTTTTACTGTTGTACATAATTAACAATATTCTGTTTTATTCTAAACATAAAGTTTTATTTTCATGGGAAGGC
This sequence comes from Xestia xanthographa, assembly GCA_905147715.2. Taxonomy (NCBI): domain Eukaryota; kingdom Metazoa; phylum Arthropoda; class Insecta; order Lepidoptera; family Noctuidae; genus Xestia; species Xestia xanthographa. The sequence continues at coordinate 27,959,647 of LR990652.1, forward strand.
AATTCATGCAGTTTGAACATTCAACATATTGCCAGCAACACAAAGTGATTGTTGCTGCAACAATGTTATACAACTTAAAGTTTTCATGACACGTGAATTTGGGATATTTAAAATAGTACATTATTGCAAAGGCCGTGAAATAGGCAATTGCAGGTCGAGTACGAATTTCACTAATACGAAACAGGCAAGTGCCATTTCCGCCGAGGCATATAATTATAGTGCTTTTCTCAGAAGAATGCAGGGAAATAAAATTTATATTTAATATGCAGTATGTAGCTTTGCCGCAAATTTTCTTTTTATCATCTGTGCTGAAGGTAAACGCATTTATGGCTATACAGCCACGTGAACACAATTTGTATTAAAGTTCGGCCGCTGAGAGAATGCGTTCCTGACAGGTCGTGAGTTTTAGTATTATTGGTGATGATAAATAACTTATTGCTTATACAACTTACGTATTATTACCCTTTTTGCCCTTTCCACAAATAATATTATAAAAAACGATATCATTAAATCAATTATCAATAAATGTTATTATTTCGCGCTAAATTTTTGTACCAACTGACAGATGTCAGGAACGCATTCTCTCAGCGGCCAAAGTATAAGCAAAGAGACTAACTTTGGTATGCCAAGAATGGTAAAAGAGATCCAATCAAAGAGTATTTAATAACCCCAGCACGCCGTTTCATACAACATTGCTGAAGCGTTGTAATGTTCCAAATTCAAAATACGCTCCTTCAATGGATTTGATTTTCTTTGTCCGTAAATTCGATACTTCGCGTGTTCTTTTTTCGAAAATAATGCCAATATTTCCATGCATGGTTGAGAAAAGTTAATTTTATTTCTTATTCCACAGTCAGGGAAATCTGAGAAGGAATCAAAGAAAGCTCAAAAGAAGGCGGCTGCAGCGAAAGCCAACAACGTGAAGACCGGACCGCGCGGCGTCAAGATCCCTGCACCCGCGCCGCTCATACTGGAGGCCGACTCCGAGCCCGACGAGCCGGAGACGGAACTCGACGTGAGTCACCACACGTTTAACTTTAAGGGCCTAATACTACCTCAAATGGCTTAGCATGATCCTCCGTTACGCCTAAAATACTGCAGCATTAATTTTGAAATAAATATATGGTAAAGTTGAGGATTAATGCTAAATCCTATGTGTGACAAAAACACGATTCTATAAACTTTTCTCGATAGAAAAAAATCCCAAACTTACCTCCAAACGAATAATAAATCGCTGGTATTCAAAAACTACTTCAAATTAGATCATGAAACTTTGCAAACTAACTGAACTAACTATAAAGCAGGTCTATGTTATTTATTTTTTTATTCGAATCAATAGATTTTTTGCAAATCGCAAAAAACGACTCATTTCGCACTATTCGGCCGCAGTGACTGACGTAACAACCACTTTGTAGTGCAAGTTGATTAGAACGTTATTCTAACAGTATTTCAAACGAAGTTTGAACCACCACAAATAGAGTTGCTAATTTAGCTCATGTAATCGCCTTAATTCGCATCTTTTTTTTTTGTTAGCCCGTATTGTCCCACTCCTGAGCAAAGGCCTCCCCCCATTCCTTCCACTTCTCGCGATGGTGTGCTTCTTCTCGCCAATTTACCAAAAAGCCATCCAAGACGTCCCGCCATCTTCTCCTCGGTCTGCCGCGATCCCGTCGCATCATTATTGATGTGTTTGTTCCCGTCCACAGTCGGAGCAGGCCGGGCCGGACGCGGACACAGAGCTGCTGAGCCAGCTGACGGGAGTGCCCACCAGTTCGGACGAGCTTCTGTTCGCGGTGCCCGTAGTCGCGCCCTACTCCGCGCTCATCAATTACAAGTAAGTAGTGGCGAAGCGTCAAATTTTTCTAAACGGAAGCAATAATGAGAAATGTGTTGAGATTACACCCGGTTTTTTCCGGGAAGTTTTTTTGCACTATATATTTCCCCTGAAAACCATAGAAAAAACCTAAAATTTCTGATAGTGCCATCTTGAATTTTCGTTTTTTTTTCCTGCTCTCTTATGACTTTCATCTATAACTGTAAAAATCCCTGCAAAACGCTGCTGCTTGCTGCGAAGTCACGAGTGCGCGTACTATCGAGGACACTCCCGCCTGACCACCACTAAGCTTATTTTTGCTTGGGTCTACCCTTTATAGCAGAACTTTTTATGTCATAATATTACTTTGCATAACAGTAAATGGCATAATCTTCATTTCGCAGAAAATCGTGTGGCAGACACTCATTTATCATACATTCAAAACTCATAATTTTGTAAGTCAGAATCATCTTTAGGCATAAATTCCATATGCATAAGAATTAAAAGTAGAAACATCTTATCGCAGAAAGTTCACAGTCAGAATCATCTTTTGGCATAAATTTCATATCAATAGTCATTAAAAGGCAGAACTTTCATATTACAGAAATTTTACAGTTGGAATCATCTTTTGGCATACATTTCATTATGCAAAATAATGGAAAGCCTCATCTGATCTACCACATAACAAAAAATCATAGGTTTTAATTTTTATATTTGTATTTCTTACCATAATAATAAAATTGATTGAACATTTTTTTTTTCACCACAAACATACGACGATAATGTTAATTGCTGCATATTTCTGATCAGGCAAGCATACATCATGCATGCAGCAAGCATGCAGTATGCAAACAAGCATGCAGTATGCAAAATGCAAACCAGCATACACCATGCGTGCAGCCAGCATGCAGCATACATGCAAGCAAGCATGCAGCATGCAAGCAAGCATGCAACATGCAGCAGGCATGGTTTCTGTCACGGCTCCGGCGCTGCAGGGTTCCGGCGTTCCCACACGAGCTTGGCCGGCTGGCACGGGCCGCCTCACCCCTCCGCGCCTTCGCGGATTTAAATTACACTCTAGGGGTAGGGCAGACAAGACTACGTGGAGTCGGTTTTGGAGCGATTCGTTTCTGTCACTAACTTTTTTAGCGTAACATATTGTCTTTGTAGGACAATATTTTAATTCTAATTTAAGGTTAAAAATGCTATTTTATAGAAATAGCAATAATGCCAAATAAAATTATTCCAAATGGAATTCTGCCATCTTCATAGTATGCCAAGTGAAATTGTACCAAATAATCGTCGCTCTAAATAAACATTATTCTAAAATTATGCGGAATTTGAATATTGCCAAAGGTAATTATGCCAAATAAAATTCTGCCATCTTAACCCCTTACCGCATACGAAGCCATTCATGGCTTCTAAAGTTTGTTATTTTTTTACAGTTTAACTTATCATTAAATGATTGTAAAATAAAATGTATCCTATGAAGGGTTTCTTTGTAAACTGAAAAGTATTTTTTATGTATGTGGTAAGTCATCTGTGTCAAAACTATTTGAGGTGTTTTCATAACGTGGCCAGCGAGTGCAGTGCAAGATTTTAGTGAAAACTTTATCAGTGAAAAATAAAAGTAAAAAAGTGACTGAGGTCTTCAATAAAAAAAAATATTTACTCTTAGAATCATCGACTACGATAATAGTAAGTTATTTTTTTATTTAATTTTATTTTCGTTTGATTTTTGATCTGTTTTAAGCAAACTCCAAATATGGCTTGGTATGCGTTCCCGTCAAAACGCTGCCCGTCAAATATGGCTTCCTATGCACTCAAGCTTCTGTACTATGCTTTTTCCGAAATGGATTCTGCACGCTTTTATGGTTCTTCTAAGCATGTAAATCCTATACTAGGTGATGGCTTTTTGAGTGAATATGAGCTTACTTCCGATTCTCTTGGAATACGAACCTTCTTTTTCCCGCTCACCTAAAAAGAAGTACGTTACATATGCGTAAAGCAGAGAAACTGCTCTCACAGGCAAAAAAACTGAGTCCAGCCAGCCTTCTGGGAACACCGACGACGTCAATAGCTGGAACTCCATTGGGCCGAGCTGTCACTTCATCGCGCCGAGCTGGCACTCCATCAAGTATGCCTGATTCTCCAAAATCCTCAAAAAAATCCCGAAAAGCACCAGTCAGACATCAAGATATGCCACTGACGTCTGTACGGACTGACAGCATTGACCACTTTCTTGTTTGGGTATAAAATAATCGTCAATTGTGTCAAAACTGCTCAAAGTTACGCAGTTACACAGAATGTGAAAAATGCGAGGTCTTCTTATGCTATAATGACAAGCGGAACTTTTTCAAAGTTTTCACAAAATGTAACAGCTATGCATACAAAGCCAGAAATGGCGTACTTGATTTTCACTGGAATGCATACGAGGCCAGATGTGGCTCATTCATGTAATTTCATAAATAATAACTGTAATTTTTTTCTTTTGTCTGATTTATGTTTATTATAGATAAATAAACACGTTTTTACGAAAAAAACATTTTTTACTAACCTCCATCATAATTCATGCAGTAAGGGGTTAAAAGTATGCCATGTTAAATTCGGACTTACAAACATTCGGCCAAACAATAACTATATTAAATATTTTTTATGCCTTAAAAATATTCGTTTAAAGAAGATTACGCCAAGTGTGTTATGCCAAATAAATTTCGGAGCATCAAGATTCTGCCAGATAGAAGGAACCCTTTTTGCTTGCACTCGCAACATAGAAACGCTCTCTGGCCCCGCCCCGTTGACTTTGTATAGAAATAATGAATGAAAAGATACCGAATCGGCCGAGCGCTGACGACGCACGCCAAACGAGAGTTATTGTTATTTTGCGCGCCAAAGTTGACGCTTTCCTAATAGGCCCAAACTTTAAGGGGGCGTGGCTCGGCGCCTCCGCATGTTTGAGCGAAAAAAAATTAAAATGGTCAGGCGGAAAAGACCCCGACTGTACATACGAATTTCGCACTAAATTCTGTCATCCAAGCGCCGGCTTATGGCGCTACCTGTTGGTTTCTTTGTTAACATAAACAATGTGTTATATTTGTAATCCCATGATAATATTACATGTCTGCACTGTGATGTGATTGATACCCGCAGATGTGTATGCGGACGAAATCTTACCACCGATACGGCTCTTTTTGTTTGCAGCATCCGGCCGCTATTAAAGCGCTTATGTACGCTCATCAACCAGTAGTATCGCAGCATCTGATCCCTTGTCTTTGTTAAGGCTGATGCTCCAGGGTAGCCCGCGAAATTCAAATTTTCTTACGTTTTTTGCCATTTACAGGCCAGTGATAGGTTGTATGTTGATTAAAATATTATTCGCGGTTGTAAGATGTATGTAGTTACAGATTTATATTAATCAAAATCATCAATACAACCCTCATAGTTCTCGTGGACATCGTGTCCACGGGATTTTGTTTAAATATGGTAAGATTTCGTCCGAGCTAATGGTAGTATACTATTGGACTACAGTTGTACGTAGAGTGGTTGTTTTCGAAGGGAAGCCAGTAGGAATCGGGCCACAAGCTGATTTTCTTACTCCACAATTGTCTCCCCAGATACAAAGTAAAGCTGACCCCGGGTACGGGTAAGCGCGGCAAGGCGGCCAAGACGGCCGTGCAGGTGTTCCTGCGCGAGCGCAGCGGGACCGCGCGCGAGCGGGACCTGCTGAAGGCCGTCAAGGAGGAGAACGTCGCCCGGAACTTCCCCGGGAAGGTCAAGCTGTCCGCGCCGCAGTTGCATAAGCATAAGAAATAGGAATATTACGGTATTTACTATTAGGCACTTAGCAGACATACACACATCAAAAAAAGTTTGTGATCACTACTACTTCACTACTACTACAACAGCCCGTAATGTCCACTGCTGGACATAGGCCTCTCCCATGATGGGAGGAATTTGCCGTAATCTCCACGCTTGGCAGGCGGATTGGAGATCGCAGTGATGAAAGACTAACAGAAAACGCTGCTGCCCATTGATGTGATCACTAACATAAGCTGAGATATAATTTTTTAAATTGAACTTTATCAAGAAAAAAATATTTGTTGTGTGTTTTCTTTAAATAGAAATACCCTGTTTGAAATTAGAAAATAAGCACAATAATGAATAATAACAAGAAGAAGAAATCATGTTATAATCTACTGTAACATTAAAGATTTCGATTTTTCAAAGTGATCGCTAACTTTTTTTGATGTGTGTACATAAATCGGGGTGAATTTAAACGCAGGAGTGAATCGACACTAAATTGGGTTTACCACAAAGTCTATAATTAACTAGCTGACGTCCCGCGGTTTCACCCGCGTAGTTCCCGTTCCCGTGGGAGTACGGGAATAAAATATAGCCTATAGCACTCACGAATAATGTAGCTTTCTACCAGTGAATCAATTTTTAAAATCGGTTCATTACTTCCGGAAATTACCCCCTACATACAAACTTACAAACATACAAACTTACAAACAAATGTTACCTCTTTATAATATTAGTATAGATTAAATAAATAACAATGCGCAAACCAGTAGGACTTAGGGGCCGCCTCCACGAGCGAGAGAATCACGGCGATTTGACGTATTTCTTTACGAAAATATCGCCGCGATTCTCTCGCTCGTGGAGACGGCCCCTAACTTAGGATGACTGCAAGGAAATATGACTTGGCAAAGAGCTTCACGGGCGCACAGGGGACATTTTTAATATTTTTAAATGTTTTTTTTTTTTTAAGAAATAATAAAAATAGTAAAAATGTGTTTAAAAATCAATAAAGGAAGTAAATAAAATACGAGTGCTTTTTAGTAAATTAACATATTAATTCAACGTAAAAATCCCTTAAAAGTTTTGTCTCGATTCATTCCTTACTCACCCCGTTTCACTAAAAATAACAAGTCTGATAAGTTTCTATTTAGACATATTCCCGTCTCTGTCTCTCACTTGCAGTTAGACGGCTGTGTGATAGAGACAGGCATGATGTTAAAGTACGTGTTAACATTAAGCAACATTTATAGATCTCGCCTCCGTTTCTTAGACCAAAACTTATGATTTTGTAAATAAAAGTTACCTATCTGAGAAAACATTGCTATTGAAAAATAAATTATATACACAATCAAATTTTTTCGTTTTTATTTTTATCAATAAGAAACAATGAATAATAGACAACAGTTGTTAAAGCGTAACTTGAATAAAAATGAATACGAAATGTGTTTATAGTTTCTATACGGGGTTAGTTTTCAAAGATCGGCCAAATTTTCAAAGATAGTTTAGAATCGATAATATTTTTGATATAATGAAACAAAAAAACCGACCAAGTGCGAGTCGGACTCGCACACGAAGGGTTCCGTACCATTGACTATATTTAGTATTTGTTGTTATAGCGGCAACAGAAATACATCATCTGTGAAAATTTCAACTGTCTAGCTGTCACGGTTCATGAGATACAGCCTGGTGACAGACAGACGGACAGACAGCGAAGTCTTAGTAATAGGGTTCCGTTTTTACCCTTTGGGTACGGAACCCTAAAAACGGAACCCTATTACTAAGACTAACCTCTGGCCCGGAGCGGTTGCGTACGCCACAAGTGGCAAGTTAGTATTTTTGTATTCTACTTATAACCGCATCTAGATATTATAGGTAAGAGCTGTGTATCAATCTTGGTGTAGGTACAATAAATCTGCCAAAGGCCTATCCTGCCTCTGCTGTTAAGAATAACAGCCAGTTGGGAGGACAAGTAGACGGACGTATTGTTTTTTTGTTATAAAGTCTAGTTTTCTATTTTTTTTTTTGCGATACATTCTTTAGGCGTGGCGCGTGGGTAAACCAAAAAAACAAATGAAAATTTGTTGCGAGCGTAGCGAATAGCGATCGAACCCGACCCGAACAATCCCGCACATTACCGACCTGTTGAAGCAGTATTTATTATCTACATATTCGCCACGATTTACAACAAGCCAGCTGGTCTCAGGGCACAGACCGCTGGATTACAATTTCGTGACTTCGAGTTCGATTCCACCATAAGGATTTTCTTTTTGTGATTCGAGTCATTTTGTTTTTATTTTATGTGTTTGTTTTTTATATGGACTTTTTTTAAGTATATTACTTGTACAAAATAATTTCGATGTTTCATATCTGCCAGGCGTACCGCGACGGCTCCTTTTTTAGGGTTCTGTACCCAAAGGGTAAAAACGGAACCCTATTACTAAGACTTCGCTGTCTGTCCGTCTGTCTGTCACCAGGCTGTATCTCATGAACCGTGACAGCTAGACAGTTGAAATTTTCACAGATGATGTATTTCTGTTGCCGCTATAACAACAAATACTAAATATAGTCAATGGTACGGAACCCTTCGTGTGCGAGTCCGACTCGCACTTGGCCGGTTTTTTTACCCTTTGGGTACGGAACCCTAAAAACAACATTTTTTTTTAATTTCATTCCTGTCCACCACGAAAAAGCAAAAGTGTAAATATTACAACAGCACAATTCAGTTCAACAATCTAGATAAATTTGGCGGTGCATGCACGCACACAAGTGCATTGATTCCCACTAGGTTTATGATTTAGAAAAAATTGTAGGACATTTTCAAAGGAATGCTATTATTTTATTTTATATTTTTCGGCTATAATATTTAAAATGCACTTTTGGTTTGATATCTAGATCTTAATTTTAAATTTTGACTGTTCATTGAAAAGTACCCCTGTAATATAAGTGAGTGTTGACATTTATCGACGTGGAATTGGCATGAGCAGACCAGAAAGAGTATATTCATGCAATAAAAATGAATATTCCACCCATTACATACCAAGTTTCCTCCGTGCCTCGGAAAGCACGTTAAGCCGTTATAGTTGGTAATAGCGGTCATTTGCCCTTTCCCTAGTATCTCTTCGTACGAACCAAAACAAATAACCCATGTATCGTTTTTTATTACAAGAAATGTTGAAGTATATCGATAGATGACGATTCAAGACTTGAACAGGCTTATTTTTGGTTTTCAAAGTTAAGAAATTTAATAAATGTAGGTGGGTCAATGACCGCTATTCTCCTCTTAACTGGCACCAACTATAGTCCCGGCTGTCATTTATAGATCTTTGATAGTCGTTACAGGTAGTCAGTGGTCCAAAAAGTCTGACAACCAGACGTCTTACCAAGGGGTATCGTATTACCCAGTACTAACTGGGTTGTGGAGGTCAGATAGGCAGTCGCTCCATGTAAAATAATGGTATTCAGTTGCATCCGGTTAGACTGGAAGACGACACCAACATAGTTGTTAAAAGGCTAGTCAAAAAACCAATAGTCTGACGGTGTTTAGACATTCCACGTCGATAAACGTGGTTTCTCTCTAAGGGTCAATTCAGGATGGTAAAATGCCCGAGCAAATTACTGCCTGCATTGAAAATAGGACCTTATGACCATTGTTAAAAGGCGCGCAATCGACTCGCAAGCATGCGTGAGGCGACGTTTGACGTCCGCATCGATTCTTCGCACAATTTACAACTTTAAAAGAACGGTAATACGGTGCAGTTTTCAATGCAGCCAGTAAATTTTCCCAGGATTTTTACATGCTGTCTGAACTGACCATAAAATAACAACATAAAACGTCTCCTGAAATATGAAAGCTAGGACAACATAAACCGCGTTTAGACTTCGCAAAGTAAAATGAACCTTGTATCTTTGCAAAAAAGAACATATTTGTCTATGCGAACGTAAACCTCGTATTCAACGAGAATAATAGTAATCTTGCCAATGCATGGTATAAAAGTGATTCATACATAAATGGAACTTGTTTCAATACGCATAATATTCCTATTCGATAAAACGAATGTGAACGAGCGTTTCATACGAAAATGAACCTTATAGTGACGCGAACAAAGTTTTAAGAAAACATGATTGACATTATAGTTTGGCCGCTGAGAGAATGCGTTTCTGACGTCTGTCAGTTGGTACATAAATTTAGCGCGAAATTATAACATTTATTGTAACTTAATGATCTCGTTTTTAATAATATTATTTGTTAATATATGGCAAATAGGGTAATAATAGGTAAAATAACATCACCAATAATACTAATACTCGCGACCTGTCAGGATCGCATTCTCTCAGCGGCCAAACTGTAGTGGCAAATCATACGCCTACGACATTCATTGTATCCGAAAATTGTCCTCTTTCAAAGCTAGTCGTCCTCCATTTCGATCTCCTCTCCGAATCCCTCCCCCTCGCCCATCATCTCGACGGGCGGGGGAGGGGGCAGGTGCGCGATGCGGAATGCCTGGAAAATTAACACATTATAATCTTTTTCTTAGCGTGTCGATGGCAAATATTTATTAAATGTGTTTGGCCCAAAATTCAGTAATGCGAACTCCACTCGCTGATGCAGTCATAAGGTCGTCAAGTGTGCAGGTGTCAGGGCATGCGGCGTAAGATGGAAGATGGGCCATTGTCTGTGGAGACACGCCTCATTCACATTTGAGGTCTGAGGCGTCCAGAAACCCCCATTTGAGGAGATTGTCTTTGCTTTTTCACCACGATGGCAAATATAAGTAACACATTATAATAGAGTGACATGGATAGCATGAAGGTGGCGAAATGGGGCTGGCAACTGTGGAACTAATGGCGCTAGCAACGCTTGACAAATCCCAAGCGGGGTCTGATGCGACTTCCGCTGCCCGGCCTAGTGCCGGCCCGCTTGACCTGCGGGCCTTGTCCCGGGGGGAGTGAGGTGAAAAACTCGCCCCGTTACTCCTAAGAGAGGCGCGCATGGAACACAACGCGCCACAGTCTCGGGTCCAGTGTGGGGGGGCGACGGATGTCCCCGAATCCGTCGCCCCTGGACCTATTTAGGACGGCCGGAAAAGGGCGTTGTCGGCCCTCTGCCGACGCCCGGTGCGTCTGCTGCGGGATGGGCGAGAGCTCGTCATCTCCCTCTCCCTTTCCTTAGCTCCCTTCTCCGACATGACGGTTTCGCAGAAGGGCATCACCGCGTCTCAGGACTGATGACCGGCAAGATACCGCCGCATACCAGACTACTTGACCCAGCACGGTGATACGCGAGAAGTGACAAGAGCCAACGGTACAACTTGTAGTTGTTTGTTTGAGAGTTCTCGCCGGTGATGTCAACAAAGAGCGATCATCTCTATTAATATCTCTTTCAATGACACGGAACCCTAAGGTTGTGGAGTGTATAATCTCAAAATTAATGATGCAACCAAGATTTTGTAACGATATCTTGATTTATAAGTGTCCATGGAGTTTCATGCCCGTTCTTCTCCATAGAGATCTACGCTAGGGAATGGGCAACTACAGTGCTTTCTCAAGTTATTATGCCTTGTGACTGTGACTGTACCTTTGTTTTATTTTTTATTTTTTTGACTTTCAAAAGTGCCGTAATGGTCTAATTGAAATAAATGCTTTGAGTTTGAGCGAGGAAATAGTCGAGGTCTAGTCGATTCCTCGTCCGCGGTGGGACAGATGCACTGAGACGAGTGTTGCAGTTCCACCAGCGTTCTTCTTAACGCGCTAGGGATGCTCTCAGATGGATACCCTCAAAAGTTAAAAATAAACAACAAAATATCTCGTTAAATCCTGCAAACCGAACAAAGAGCCTAGAGTTCCTCACCTCTTCGTCAGCGAAGGTAGGGTCAGCCATCTCCATGACCTCGGGGCCGATGACGTACTCCTCCTGCGGTTGGGGGAGCTGCAGCGGGGAGAAGTTGGGCGGCTGGAGCTTCAGCCCCCAGCCCACATACATACACTCCGATTTCCTAGGTGGAGAAAATGCATTGAAATAGTAGAAAGGAATGGGTGATATCCTCAGGGTGTTGAGGGGACTAAAACTCGGTGACTTGATAAATAGTGGACTGTATAATAATAAGATTTTACATATGAAAACAAAACGGTTAAATTAATTTGAATAGGCGAGAAAATAAGAGTAATGAATCGCTCGGTGGACGATGACGCAGTGCTTTGTTGGCCGGACGCGGGCTCGCAGCTCGAGCGCCCCCTCCGCGGCCTCAGCTGCCCCCGGTCGCCCGGCGGCGTCCGCGCGGCGTGATATTCTCGACAAATAGCCTTATTATAGTGCATAGACACGTAGAACGTAGAACGCTGGCTACCGACGCCGATAAGCGCCGAACGTCGCCGACAAGTTCCGACCTACTTACGCCGTCAGAAATTGTCGGCGCTTATCGGCGCTGGGTCCATAAAGTATAAAGACTGCCTGCGCCGACTACCTGCGCGGAACGGTGTCGATAAGCGTTGGCAGGCGTTCTACGTGTATACGCCCTTATAAAATAAATAAATAAAAAGCCTTTTATTTCACACCTAATAACCAACTAATACATTTTACATTGATCAGATTCTTATTGTGGTTATAGTACACAAATATTATAATTAATCAACATACTTAAATGTGAAAATGAAAATCATCATGTATTGTATTGTACATTTTAAATATTTTAAAATTATTTTTATTTTTAAGCTATTTTTATTTTTAAATTATTTTTATGCATACATTATTTTTATTGTATTACTATTATGATTGAATTGCTTTGGTTTTCTTTTCTTCTTTTTAGGGTTCCGTAACCAAAGGGTAAAAACCGGCCAAGTGCGAGTCGGACTCGTGCACGAAGGGTTCCGTACCATTATCTATACATTAGACAAACCGGCAAAAAAATCACGTTTGTTGTATGGGAGCCCCCCTTAAATATTAATTTTATTATGTTTTTAGTATTTGTTGTTATAGCCGCAACAGAAATACATCATCTGTGAAAATTTCAACTGTCTAGCTGTCACGGTTCATGAGATAGAGCCTGGTGACAGACAGACCTATTACTAAGACTTCGCTGTCTGTCCGTCTGTCCGTCTGTCCGTCTGTCTGTCACCAGGCTGTATCTCATGAACCGTGACAGCTAGACAGTTGAAATTTTCACAGATGATGTATTTCTGTTGCCGCTATAACAACAAATACTAAATATAGTCAATGGTACGGAACCCTTCGTGTGCGAGTCCGACTCGCACTTGGGCGGTTTTTTTTTTCTTTTAATTAGCGTGAACCCCGGGGGGTATTTGAGGGTAAAGGCCTCCTCCAAAGATACCCAGTAGTCTCTACCTGTGGCGTTATACGTCCTTATTGTAGACATAATCAAGTGACAAAAAGAACGGTAGCAACATCTATGACACGAATGACGGCACTGTTGGCGCAGTAGCTGAGCGGGCTGCTGCGCTGCATGTCGCGGGTTCGATCCCCGCATGGAACAAATATTTGTGACGTCTACATGTAGTTGTACTGCGCCTGGCTGTTTGGGTATGTTTTCTAAACGCACCTCGAAACAGGAGGAATACCTAGTGTGGATTCGAGCTACGTGTAGCACTTCAATACCCGCAATTACAGACACAATTAAAATAACAATGCACTGTGCCTCACGAGGCACGGCTGGAAACAAAAAACTTAAATCAAAATCTTGCATCGCGATATTATTATGTTTAGTTCTCCGCGAGTTCAAAAAACCGGCCAAGTGCGAGTCGGACTCGCGCACGAAGGGTTCCGTACCATTATTATCAAAAAAGGGCAAAAAAATCAAGTTTGTTGTATGGGAGCCCCCCTTAAATATTAATTTTATTCTGTTTTTAGTATTTGTTGTTATAGCGGCAACAGAAATACATCATCTGTGAAAATTTCAACTGTCTAGCTATCACGGTTCATGAGATACAGCCTGGTGACAGACAGACGGACAGACAGCGAAGTCTTAGTAATAGGGTTCCGTTTTTACCCTTTGGGTACAGAACCCTAAAAAAAGAGCCGTCGCGGTACTGGCAGATATGAAACATCGAAATTATTTTGTACAAGTAATATACTTAAAAAAGTCCATATAAAAAACAAACACATAAAATAAAAACAAAATGACTCGAATCACAAAAAGAAAATCCTTAAGGTGGAATCGAACTCGAAGTCACGAAATTGTAATCCAGGGCTCTGTGCCCTGAGACCAGCTGGCTTGTTGTAAATCGTGGCGAATATGTAGATAATAAATGCTGCTTCAACAGGTCGGTAATGTGCGGGATTGTTAGGGTCGGGTTCGATCGCTACGCTCGCAACAAATTTTCATTTGTTTTTTTGGTTTACCCACGCGCCACGCCTAAAGAATGTTTCGCAAAAAAAAAATAGAAAACTAGACTTTATAACAAAAAAACAATACGTCCGTCTACTTGTCAGCTTTTCTCCCAACTGGCTGTTATTCTTAACAGCAGAGGCAGGATAGGCCTTTGGCTGATTTATTGTACCTACACCAAGATTGATACACAGCTCTTACCTACAATATCTAGATGGGGTTATAAGTAGAATACAAAAATACTAACTTGCCACTTGTGGCGTACGCAACCGCTCCGGGCCAGAGGTTACTCCTGATGGTGACCAGTGCTCTGTCGGAGCACATGAAGCTGCTGACCCTGGTGGTCCACGCGCTCATACCCTCGATCCTCGCGTCCTCCGAGAGGGGCGAGAACGGTGAGGGTCCGATCTCGGGCTCCACGGGAGGAGGGCCTTCCTCCTCTTCTTCTTCGAGTCCCTCTTCCTGCGATTAGAAGAGTGAAGCATAAAGAAATTGATGTGTTTTTATGAACTTATCGTGTTTATGTTGGCATTGTTGAACTGCGCAACATATTTTCCATACAAATTTCGGGGGCTATTACTCCACTGTTTGACATGGTACATCTAAAGTTAAACATGATATCGTTTTGTCTCATTATTAATTGTGTCTGTGCGGAAACAGAATAGTAAAATAAAAAGCCATTCAAAAGTTACCAGCTACCAAAGATTCATTTTTATTGCCAATTTTAACGTAACTTTGGGCGTAAATTAGTAATAAAAGAAGTGTCAAATTTCCAAAACAAAGTCGGTACCGACACAGCACAATTATCGAAGAATTCAATACGTTTTATTTGATAATGATTTATGCAGTGGTTTTTTCATAAAATTCGATTTCCCAAAAGCCTTTTCATATTTTTTTACGCGCGCCTTTTACTATGAATTTTCGTGCATCTCACTGAATAATGTTTCCCCCGGTGCGGTGCGGGAGGGGGACACGCGATATTGACATGTCCTTCGTTTGATAGAAGAACAAGACCTATATTTCTGTCCTTTTCATTTCATGCATGACGTCAGTGACACGTCATTTGTTTTTCGCTGAAGTTGAAGGGCCTGTGCATTTTTATTGCACTCCTATAATGTGTGCGTTTCGATGGCGCGACCACGGCATTATTTTTTTTTTAAACTATGGCAAGATTTTGTAAAAAAAATAATTTAAAATTAAATTCATTAATTAATTAAATTAATCAATTTCAATTTTAAATTTCACATTCAGAACATTTTGAAGGTGATAAGCGATACCGTACGTATGCTCCTGAAATATAAACCTAGGATTTTTTATATTTTTTTTTACAAATTCAATCTGTTATTTACCTAAATTTCAGGTCTCTGCAACGCTTAGTTTTAAAGATTTCCGTGGCCGCGCGGTTCTCCGCGTTTCGATGGCGTGGCCACGTTCAAACCCTTTATAACTTTTTAACCATAACTTTGACAAATTTAAGGTTTTGGGAAATTTGAACCACGTACATACATATTTTCACAAAATCATGGCATAGGTATTTTAAAAAAAACGCCGCCGCGCCGTGGTCGCGCCATCGAAACGCACACCCTATAATATGGTGTAGCGACCTACTTATTTAGAAACTTTATATACATAAAACCTTCACGATATAATTTTTACTTTTCTTCTGATCTGTCACTTCTCTGTCTAGTGTTGACTAAATTTATATAGAATTATGAACATTTTTAATTTAATTTAGTTAGTGTACAACAACCACTAAATTGGTGACTCCGACGGGATACGCCCTGAAAAGGAAATCCTAAACTTTATCAGGCCAAGGAAATCTTCAGTACCACGATGACAATATAAAGCAGTCGTCTGCCGACCAACGTCCAGACTCTGCTGGCTTCACAGCCATTTATTTCTCTCGAGAGATTAGCAGACCTGGCGAACAATAACAAACAATATAGTTATACAATATTATTGTTGCCACTAATCTCGCGAATTGTGTAGTGACGATGACGTTATAAGTTGATAGTAAAATTTTTAAAGAAAAAGTTTATTTTATTATTTTTAGCGCATTTAAATAAAAGGTCAGACGAAAGTATTATATAACTTCGTTTTTGTTCGGAACGGTTCGGAACGCTGATTGTGTGCGTACGAACTAGACGCGCGTGAAGACTAGCGTCTAACTGCTCATCACTGATACTATCTCTGTCGGGAACGATGCCAGGTGAGACAGCGTGCTTTTTGGCCACGCCCACCAATGAGTTCGAGCCCGTGTGATGTGTCACCTTAAGGCGACTACAAGAGCTAAACGCGAGTTTTATAATGCAAATTAAAGTGGGTCAAAATCGCGCCCTAAGAAGTCGGTTACAAACATACAAACAAACATACAAGTGAAGCTAATATAAAGCGTGTAAAAAGAACATGATTCACTGCATTAAACAAAACCAGAAAAATATATGATATTCTTCAGGATATATGCTAGTATGATAGTGTTTTGAAAACATAATAAGTACAACTAATTTTACTCGATAAAAAAAAATCACGAACTTGTTTCTAAAAATTTCTTATATAACGAGTAAAAACCAGACTAGAATACATGTAATCATTCTGATTTTTCGGCAAATAATTCTACAAGCAACATATTAGCATCATAGTGTTTTACTTTTTTAGTCCAATCAAAAGATTTTTTTGTAAATCGCAAAAAACCACTCATTTCGCACTATTCGGCCCGCAGTGACTGACTAACAACCACTTTGTAGTGCAAGCAGATTAGAACTTTAGTCTAACAGTATTTCAAACGAAGTTTGAACCACCAATTGAGTTGCTAATTTAGCTCCTGTAATCGCCTTAATAAGTATAGATCTATGGATGATACATGATGAAGGTAATTGTTTTTTCGTATTCTCTGTAAACCCTTTCAATTGATACCCATATCATGGGGGTGAATAAAAAATAACTATTCCGCCATATTGGATTTTAAATGACGTCACTTAGCTAACCATATTGTCATCCAAACTAAACGTGTATGCAAAATTTCAGCTCGATCGGTTGCAGGATATCTGTTATAAAATTCAGTTGCAAAATTTTACCTAAACAAACATACAAACATTGCAAGTTAAGGCGGTACCCCGAGCAAAATTAGCAACTCTATTTGTGGTGGTTCAAACTTCGCTTGAAATACTGTTAGAATAAAGTTCTAATCAGCTTGCACTACGAATTGGTCGTTACGTCAGTCACTGCAGGCCGAATTCTGCGAAATGAGTGGTTTTTATTCTTTATAAAATCAAACTTACGTCTTTTTTTATAAAACGACAATTATGTTCATTATTAAATTGCCTATCCATTAGTATAAGTAGCAAATCAAAATAATCGTTACTTTACGAGGAGTAGCATTTTATAGATCATTATTTCTCATTTCTATGGTTTCGTTGTGAGGTGATTTATTAAACATTAAGCAACTTAAAAAAAATATGAAACGACAATTTTGGAGTCAAGGATATGTAGTAATTTAATGTATTTTTTAGTAGTTGGTATTTCTTTTGGATAAAGAGGAGTAGGCTCCGAAAAACTGCTCGCTCAAGGTCATTTGCTCGGGGAGCCGCCTTAAATAAAAGCTTGTAAAGACAAGATGGCGGCGCGGCGTTAAGATTATGGTCCAGCTGCTTTTCAACGCGATTGAGATGCACGGTTTCATTGGTGAAATTTGTCCTAATTACGCTTTTTTTGAAATATCTTTCCTTACTCCTCCGACGTTAGGGTTCCACCACAGAGTCCTGCCTTGCTTCAGGATGTGCCGACCGTGATGCACCCAGTACGTCAGGTTGGGATCCAAGAGGTCTTTCAACGTGTGTCCCTGGTAGAACGGGTTCACGTTGCAATCCATGTCACCTGAAAGTGGTGATTATTTCATTAGCTTTTCCTCGAAATAAATGGAAAACAAAGAAAGAGAATGGTGCCGATTCCCTTGTTCACAAACTAAACTAAATTTAAGGGCAGGTAGACCCAATTTTCCCAATTTTACATAACTTTGATTCAATAGTAAACAAAGAAATAGTGATTTTATAAAGCCAAAAAAAAATAGATATTATAGTTGACTATATTTACTAAGATAATTTGTGGTTCAAAACATGATATCAAAAACTTCACTCGATGAAAAAAAAATCCGAACAAGAGCCTAATTCGAATATTTTTTTATGTTTTTCTTATTTTACTTGAAGAATATGAAAGTTTTACTTCCAAAAAAAATATCTAAGTAAAGTTAATAACATATAGAACAATTATTTGTGGTTAAATTTTGCAAAACAATTTAATCCTTTTAATAATAAATTATTATATAAGAAAACGGCTTGTGCACGTGGATTCAGTCGCCCGCCAGGCCTTGACGAGGTAGGACCTATGTCCCTTTTGCTGGCGCACGGCTGTCCCGCCAATTTATCGAACGATTTATTTAAAGAACGTAGTGTAATTATAACAGTACAGTCTTTTTTAACCGACTTAAAAAAAGGAGGAGGTTTCACAATTTGAGCGTAGGATAACTTCGTCGTTTATGAACCGATTTAGATGATTCTTTTTTTGTTGGAAAGAAGATATTCCAAGAGTAGTACCATGACCATGAAACTAGGATCTGATGATGGCATCTCAGAGAAATCGAGGGGAACCTTTGAACATCGTAGTGCGACTAGTGCGTTTGTTTTTTTGTTCATTGAGTATTTTAGAGCACTACTATTTAAAAAAAGTCTGGACTTGATCTGATGATGGAACCCGAAGACAGTCGAGGGCACTCCTCAACGATTCACAATAATTACCTGGTGTTTGGGCTTGATTAATTTGTATTGATGAGAACTTTACACCTAAATGGGCTGTGGTCATCTTTAGGGGTCTGATGATAAAGACGAAGGACAGTCAAAGGAACTCCTCAACGTTTTACAGTAGCTACCTTGTGTTTGGATTTAATTCATTTCTATTGATGAGAACTTTGCACCCATATGGGTTATAAGTGCCATTAGTTACATTAAGTGCCATTGGTCTGATGATGGAGACCATAGACAGTCGAGGGAATTCCTCAACGAACGGGTTTACAATCTCACGAGATAGATTATAATCTAACGGTATTTACAATTTTACGGTGACACATACAACAAATAAAGCATGTGTCGCTTCGTGAGATAAAAACAATGTAAGAAACCTAGTCAAATTGTTCGCGACAAGTGTCTAAAACAGTGTTTTTATATAGTCTATAGAAAGAACGTTCGAGAAAGTACGCTATTGCCGTGTTTGTGATTCTTTGTCGAGTAATTTCTGTTATTATTAGTTTTAAAAGTAAGTAGGTACAAATTCCCTCGAGAATAGTCTCGTCACAGGTGCGCGTACGCAAACTACTTATAAAAAACATCGAGAAATGTTAATTTAATTTCGACCGTACGCCGAGGGCGTAAAGTACCTACTTCCTTCTTCCGTTCGAGTTGTTTATCATCCTTTTGCTTATAGTTTCCTTTGTATTTTTTTGTTCATGTTTTTTGTTCATGCTTTTTGTATGAATTAAAAGATTGTCTAGCGAACAATACAGTCAGTTTCGTTTCGATATCCGAATAGTTAACAGTTCTTTCCGATTATAGTTTCATCTCAGTTTTTCCAGTATTGTCTGCTTGTAGTGTCTTACCATAGTCAAATAGTGTTTCATTTCTTCTCCATCTACAATAATAGTGCAGTATTTTCCAAACCCACCTCTCCGTTCCACGAAGCTAACGTTTACACCCGGAACTTTCGGTACAGGGCGGTTAGTGGCTCAGATTTGGTTCCGTTATAGTTTTTGAATTTCCAAACACGAGTCCACCCGTCTGGTACACAAATAATTGAATAAATTACGACTTGCAGCAATTTGCATTTACAATATCTATTCAAATTAATTTATTACATTTAAATGTTAGGTTTTCGCAATTACTACCTATTATAATGAATCAAGCTGACAATTTAATAAAATAAGTTGACCTACTGCCTACACGACACGCTTACCTATACTGTGACACTTCGCTCAGCTTTGGGTTCAAGTCGGCGACGCGTGTGCACGACTCGTTTCGCGTAAAGGGTGGTAGCGTTAAATACCTACTTTGCTTGGCGTAGACGGCCTTAAGTTCAGTGCATCTTTTTCTTTCTATTTCATTAAGAAAAGGACAGAAGATAAATTTTAGTTATTTTCTGTCAAATTAATCAGCGCCATACAAGTTTTAGACGCGATTAAAAAGTTGACTATTAAAATTACATCAAATTACGTCAGGTGCTGACTAATTTGACAGGATTAAACTAATATTTATCTTCTGTCCTTTTCATAATGAAATAGAAAGAAAAAGATGAATTTAACTTAAATTTAGTTTAGTTTGTGAACAAGGGAATCGGCACCATTGGCGGTCAAAAAGTTAACCGACTTAGAAAAAAACAAAATGTTCTGTATTTATTTCTTTAACTATACTGCATAAAAACCAAAACTCAAACGATTTGGAGTCGATTTGGGTTTTCTATTAGGTACATGAAACTTGAACATAACATGCGAGATGTGAGTATACTACAGTGTTATAATAACCATAGATAATACACTATATAATACAAGGTTATAAATAACACTCATCATTATAAGTTTCTGATCACTTTCATAAGCTGATATAATTTTAATTTTAAATTGAACTTTATCTTCTTTGTTGTGTGTTTTTAGGGTTCCGTACCCAAAGGGTAAAAACGGAACCCTATTACTAAGACTTCGCTGTCTGTCCGTCTGTCCGTCTGTCTGTCACCAGGCTGTATCTCATGAACCGTGACAGCTAGACAGTTGAAATTTTCACAGATGATGTATTTCTGTTGCCGCTATAACAACAAATACTAAAAACAGAATAAAATTAATATTTAAGGGGGGCTCCCATACAACAAATGTGATTTTTTTGCCGTTATGTCTAATGTATAGATAATGGTACGGAACCCTTCGTGCGCGAGTCCGACTCGCACTTGGCCGGTTTTTTCATTAAATAGAAATACTCTGTTTGAAATAAAAAAATAAAAATCTATACTTATTAAATAAAGAATCTAAAAAGAAGAAGAAACCATAAATATACCGTAACAAAAAAGATTTCGATTTTTCAAAGTGATCCCAAACTTTTTTTGATTTGTATACGTCTGCCTAATACGGGGATCACAGCCGTGACGTAACATAATGCTCTTAAAAGCTCAGATACTGACCAGCCCCTTCCTCCAAATCAATATCCTCTTCCTCTTCACCAGACCCGAAGGTGAAGAACCCTTGCGGCGAGATGGACGTAGAGGCGGCGATGCGCGCGATCTGAGCACGGAGGTAGTGACGCTCGGTACCCTCGAACGGAGGGAAGGTTACCACCTGCATGAACCAAATGATGAACCTAAGGGATGATTCTCATTAGCCCGATTTATATTACACCGAGTGTCAAAACGAGTTATACGTCGACACGGTCGCGTATGTGCTGGGAATAATTCCCAATTATTGTAGTTACCTGTAGGAGTTTTCCATAATGGAGATGACTACTATTGCGATAGCCCGCTCTCACTCACTGCCCGTACGCAGTACGGAAGAAGTGTTCGCATTACGACGGGACGTAGAGGGGGCGGGGCGGGACCGTGCAACAACCGTGGCATCAAGCGGGCCACGTACGCGGACCGCCCCGGGCACAAACAGCTCTAATGAGAATCATCCCTTAAACTACAGGCCTATCGCTACACCCGTCTTTAACATCATATATCAGCCCGGAATCACCTACTAGGGTATAGGGCTCCCTTTTCTTTTGTCATACTTCCCGGTTCTGTGTGTCATATAAGCCAGCGCAGCGTTTAACTGCGACGTGGGCGAATAACAGCAAGATGCGGGAGGATTCGTACTCCACAAAGAAGATCCTTATTATCTTATAATATGAAAAATCAGAAGCAGTGAGCCGCAGTGCCGTGCCGAGCCGCATTACTTTGTGTAATTTATTTCATCACCGCTGCTCTCAAAACGGTGAAGGAAAACATCGTGAGGAAACCGGCATGTCCTAGAACCAAAAAATTCGAGGACATGTGACATCTACCAATCCGCACTGGGCCCGCGTGGTGAATTATAGCCCATTCCCTCTCATAGAGAGGAGGCCTGTGTCCCAGCAGTGGGAACATTCATAGGCTGATGATGATAAATCAGCTGCAACTATGTTCGTACCTTGAGTACACGCTAATCTCCGAAAACACCCAACCAATTTCAATGTGTAGGTAAGATAAGAACTCAGATCCGGTTATCAGCCGACAACCTCCTCAGCTGATGCAAAAGTACCTCTGAGTCCAGGTCTCCAGTCATACACCGCACGGTGAGCCTGGCCACTCTGATGTGGCTTGGCTCGAGGTCTGGGAGACAAACCCACGCGTCGCCTGGTTTGTTGCACACCCAGTACACCTGGATTTAATGAAATATTTCAAAGCTTTGCTTTAATCTTATATGAATAGCTCTCGCATAAAGGATGTATTATAGACGCTTATCGAAGCCGAAAGGTACTTGTTCTCCCCGTCATTGCGAATATTGCGATCATTTTTTTGTTCTGGACCATACTTGGGAACCTACTAACTAGTTACGGAGATATTGGAGAAACTTGACTGTTTTTTTACAAGTTTTTTTCAAATTATACTTATTGAAGAAAAACTTGTGAAAAAGCTAGGTCATATCTTTACTTTATACACCTCCACGACCCCCGTACTATTCAATACATCCATAAACACAATGTTTTGAGTGAGTTACATTGAGTTTGACCGTAAAAGGAGAAAATAAATTGTTAAGAGCAGACAAATCTGTCTACCTTCTTTCTTTGTCTTTTGCTACGCGCACTATTGGAACTCGCCACTAAGTCACGACAAAACACACTCACAGTATCACCAGGTTTTGTCTAGTACGTGGAATCCAGTTTTGAGTATGCTCAAAAGTAGCAGCCGGCATCATGATAAGGACTCGACAAAACCCGGTGATACTGTGAGTGTGTTTTGTCGTGACTTAGTGGCGAGTTCCAATAGTATAGTGCGCGTAACAAAAGACAAAGAAAGAAGGTAGACAGATTTGTCTGCTC
Source organism: Xestia xanthographa (assembly GCA_905147715.2). Lineage (NCBI taxonomy): Eukaryota > Metazoa > Arthropoda > Insecta > Lepidoptera > Noctuidae > Xestia > Xestia xanthographa. The sequence continues at coordinate 27,982,683 of LR990652.1, forward strand.
TTAACAATTTATTTTCCATCCACCCGCATTCTCCAGTCAACCCGTGATCATGGCGCTTGCAACAGCGTCGAAATATCGGACGCTCAAAACAATTACTAATCACGGAAGATATCCCGTAAGTGACAATATAAGTTTAGTTTTAAACCGTGAAAGCTTAAAACAGTGTTTGCTTTACCCGCTTCTTACATCATAATGTGGTGGTGATTTATAAATGAACTAGCTCATGGCCGTGGCTTTCCCCTCATGTAGCTCGTTAATTTTCCCATAGAACGTATTTCCGATATAAAAAGTATCCCTCCAGGTTATAAACTACTAGCGGACGTCACGCGGTTTCACCTGCGTAGTTCCCGTTCCCGTGGGATTACGGGGATAAAACAGAGCCTATATTACTCAGGGTGAATGTAGTTTTGTAATGGTGAAAGAATTTTTGAAATCAGCGCAGTATTTTTTGAGTTTATTAATTACAAACATACACACAAAAATACAAATCTTTCCTCTTTATAATATTAGTGTAGATCTGTGTGCCAAATCCGTTCAGAAGTTTTTACGTGAAAGAAAGTGTTAGGCCCAGCGCACACCGCTGGAGGCGCAGCGCAGCGCATTTGAAGACAACAATTTAATATAAACTTTAACTACCTTGATTTACGGTCAATATGAGAATAAATTCGCACGCGATACTCGGAGCGCCCTCAAGCTACTACAAGAGCATGCGCGCGACCCTATATCAAGGTAGAGGGTACAACAAACAACAAACACAACAACAAACAACAACAACACGAGACGACAACAATTGGGGTACAACAATTTAATATAAACCTTAGTTTATATTAAATTGTTGTCTTCAAATACGCTGCGCTGCGCCTCTAGCGGTGTGCGCTGGGCCTAACAAACATACATCCTTCCACACTTTGGCATTTATTTAATAGAGTAGTAAGATACGATTGAATCGAAGAAATATCAAAAGAATACCTATGTAACTACTAAGTACTAAAAAAGTTAAATCGGGGCATTGAGCTATTACTACTACGTATAGAAAACACAACGCGAACAAAATCTGTGCTCTGTTCAACTGCGGTCGGCCGGCTGCAGTTCACTCAGTCGCTTGCTCGCTACAGAAAATATACGGGGTTAGCCGCCCCCCCCCCCCCCCGCGCGTCCTGCACTTGTTGCACAGATTTTGTTCGCACTGTCTTCTCTTTACGTAGTAGTAATAGTTCAATTAATCAAGGTAGCACAGTACCTTCTTATTGACTCCCTGGCCAGGTCTTTCGACCGGAATCGGTGTGGGCGCCACCCACGTGGACACCGGCTCTGGAGGGAGCTTGGGAGGCACTGGTTCCTTGGAGACAGGTTCCTTACCCTCACCTTCGCCAACTGTCAGGAGTTGGTGTAAGGGTTATTATTGCCAAATTGTCTTACAGTATGCTGGGTAAGGTTTTTCTCATTGTGGTGGTAAGATGATAAGTGGCTCGTGGCTAAATACTCACAGGCACTCGGGTCGATCTTTAGATAAAGTCGCGCTTGCCTAGGTTGGTCCTGAGATGGGTGACCACCCATTACATACCGAGTTTCCCACGTTAAACCGTTGGTTCCGGCTCATATTTGTAGATCTTCGACAGTCGTTACAGGTGTCAGTGGTCCGAAAGTCTGACAACCAGTCTTACCAAGGGGTATCGTATTACCCAGTACTTACTGGGTTGTGAAGGTCAGATAGGCAGTCGCTCCGTGTAAAATACTGGTATTCAGCTGCATCCGGTTAGACAGGAAGCCGACCCCAACATAGAAAAGGCTAGGCAGATGATCATGATGAAATGAACTTGTTAGTGAAAATGCAGCTTTTGAACATGAGGTCTTTCTGGGCTCGATCACCATAGAGTATGGTTACTGGGTTTTTCCATTAGAAATTACTCAGTACCCGTCTGGAATTTAAAAAATAGACTTAATATTATGGGGCCTATGGCTTCTTCTACTTCTTTGTCGGCTCTCCTAATTTTTCTGCGCCATGACGTTCTATCTAGGGTTGTCGGGTCGGGTAGATTTTTATGGCGCCTATGGCATTTGACCTAAACTTTAGGTTCTAATGATGAGGGCACTACTTACGGGATTCTGCATGTTCCTCTGCCGGAGGTTTCAGCTCTTCCCCCTCGCCCTCCCCCTCCCCTGGCATGTCTTTTAGGTCAAACGCCTGAGGATTTGAAATCAAATCGTAAAAATTTTGAATGGTAGGTATCTTGGCACACCTAGCGTTGGAGAAAGCATTTTCAACTCATTCATAGACAGAGAACGCACTTGCTACACCACTGGGTGATGGGTTTAGAAGCATACCTACAATTTTGCACAAGTTTCTTACTAAAACGAACGGAACAGAAACCCGTTCTTAAAGCTGACTGCGGCGCGGTCGATGATCCCGAGTGCCCGCCCGTTCTGCGGTCAGCTGTTTCCGCGCGCATTAGGGTGAAATGAACTTGAGGACAATAGAGGATTTTCTTCAAAAAAAAAAAGGTTGCTTACTTCAATAGTTTTAGGTTCTACTAATGAAAGCAAACCACTGGTTTCAAGGATAACGGTGTTCACACTAACACCCTAATTTTAGAAGCTCTTACCCCCCCCCCCCCTCCCATGCTTACGTAAACATTGGTATATGCATTTTTCTTGGAAGTATTCTGTTTTTTTATTGATTCATGAGCAACAGTTATAATTCTAGAAATAAGAAAATAAGCTTAGCCACTCGGTTCTAAGCGGGTACCTAAACATATTCATTATTTGTAGGAATCAGGGGTAGGAATCCCCGAATATGCGTTTCGTTATCAAGCATAGACAATGTGTGAGTTGCCATATGTGTAAAAAGTAAATCGTTACTGCTGACGTAATCACCATTTAGACCCTCACCCCCCATATGTCATCAAAAATAAGCAAAGCATAGACCCCCCGCCCCCCTTGAATATTGCTTACGTAATTCTTGAACGGACCCCTAGGGAAAGCTTGTTATGAAAGTAGCTACGCCATCTTTAAAATATTATAAGAGTTAGAAAAAAAAAGACCAAAAATTTCTGGGGTTAAACTAACCCTGATCCTTCTTTCCAGTTCTGCCACAGTCAGGTCTGTTTCTGCGACGTAGTAATTAGCTTTCGTTCCAAAGATCTTGCCGAAGAATCTGTAATTACAAAAAAGTGGGTATTACAATAAATACAATTTCGTTCAGAAACGATGCCGATAAACGCTCCGAAGCGCGTGTGCTAATGCAAAACCTGGCTGATAAAATGCGTGGATAACCTGAAATCCTCGGACAAAAAATCGGAATCCTTGGTTTTAAGTATGTGCGGCAATGTCCCATTTACGGTACACAGTGTATTTTCGTAAATGTAGCCGTTATCGGCACAATCTTGATTGGGGTACCAACCAACCTACCTATTAACTTTTCTCGCTTTTCCTGATCCATGTTCGATGACTCAAGACAGTTTGTTATCTGCGGGTCTAAAATGGCTGCTATAGCAGATCCTACGCAGGATCTTAGCATGAATCACGTTAAAAAATTTAAATTCTTAAAATGGACTTTATGTCAATAACAATAAAGTCCATTTTAACAATTTTAAATTTTTAACGTGATTCACAAAACGATTCTGATAGAGCGGCCATTTTAGACCCCCTGTGTGGGGTCTAAAATGGCCGCTTTAGCAGAATTGTAATATGAATCACGTTAAAAATTTAAAAATCTTAAAATGGACTTTATGCCCATAAACATGAAGTCCATTTTAAGATTTTGAAATTTTTAACGTGATTCATACTAATATTCTGCGTGGATTCTGATAAAGCGGCTTAACACACTGACCTGACAGTTGCTACCTGCTCCTTGATGCCCAGCATTATCATAGCAATGTAGAGCGCGTAGCATTCGTTGGCTGGCAGACCATACCCGCCCTAGAGGAAAGAGTAAAATTAGGTTTTAGTACGCAGACGTGGATTATCTTTGCCCTCAGCTTACCCGGGTGAAAATCGGGAATTATACCAAGGGGAAGCAGTATCGGGGCAAAAATATATCCATGTATTTTCCATTTCATCCATTTTTTTTTTCTTTCCATTTTTTTTTATATGTCTGTGTGCCTTTCATTTAAATACGTTCAGTAATTAAGGCATAAAACGCGCGAACTTTTAATTGAAATATAACACAGATAAATGGTTCATTATAATGGCATTAAATTATTATCAATCAATAAAGCTAATTTCATGTACATTTCAATACGAAGTTCTCCGCCTCTCAAAAAATAACTCATGAGTTGCTCAAAAAAAAAATAAGTAATAGAATATCACCTCTCTAAAATAATAGTTGTGGTCAACAAGATCTTGAATATTCGGCTTATAGTCGTCCTCCTCCCCCAGATCGAGGTCTTGTTCCTCCTCGCCCATGTCCTCTAACTTGGTCGCCTTGCTTGCCACCAGCTTTAATAAGAAAAATCGAACGATCTTCATTACCTACATTATATGAGGTGTCATCACACTTCTCGAAGCGAAATCGGCTAGATCGTTATCGTGCGTAAAGCTCTTTCAATGACTCAACCCGATTTTATCGATAAGTGTGGTCAATTTCTTGTGTGCCTTATATTTTTTCCAACTATATTGGGGTGTTTTATTCTAACCGAAGACAACTGAATACCAGTGTTTTACATGGACTGACTGCCCACTGATGATCAATTGATCACCCAGCAGTTACAGTTGACACGTGGTGACTAGGCTTAAACCTTGAAACGGTCATTAAAAACATAGGTAACATTATAAAAACTCAAAGTATGAGCGAGAGCAAACTCTAAAACGAATATCTGACAATAAATAGGCAAAAGAGCACTTACTTTCGAGCCACTTTCTGTAACGACTGTTATAGTTGGTGCCAGTTAAGATGAGAATAGCGGTCATTGACCCACCTACATTTATTAAACTTCTTAAGAGCCTATCTATACTACCTCAGATTAGCAACTCTATTTGTGGTGGTTCAAACTTCGTTTGTAATTCTGTTAGAATAAAGTTCTAATCAGCTTGCACTACAAAGCGGTTGTTACGTCAGTCACAACATATATAAGCCCTAACATTAATCCTCAACTTTACCATATATTTATTTCAAAATTAATACTGCAGTATTTTAGGCGTAATGGAGGATCATGCTAAGCCATTTGAGGTAGTATAGGCCCATAACTTTGAAAACAAAAAATAAGCCTGTTCAAGTCTTGAATAGTCATTTAACGTGATCTTCAACATTTTTCGTAATGAATAACGATACAAATGGTTTATTTGTTTTGGTTCGTACGAAGATATATTAGGGAAAGGGCAATGACCGCTATTCTCAACTTAACTGGCACCAACTATAGAGAAAATACCTATGCTAATATTCGTAAGGCTTCATACCCTAAACATTTCATCCACTCTCGTTACGGTGGCCAGTTGAGGGGGAGACAAGTAAATGTCATTGAGTAGATCGAAGTTTGGCCGGAACTTCTCCTGCTTGACCTCCCACGAGTACTGCTCGAAGTTGTCCACCACATCTGGAGGCTTCGTGGATAATATCTTTTGAACCACATCCACCAAATGATCGTAGCTGAAAGATTGTAAAGTGCCCTGGTTTCTCATAATACGAACACCTACTCGCGATAGTCGTTGACTGCTCCGTCGCAACTTCGCAAGTGGGGGCATGGGTATTGAGCAAGAGTTTGTTCCTCCAAATCGGCTAAAGGGTTATTGGGATTTTTCATAAGAAATTTCTCAATAGCAGCCTTTTTTTTTTCGGATGGTAAATCGTCAAATGACTCCTCCCGCTCTGGGCGGAGCAGGAGGGAGTGTCAGACTTTTACTGACTAAAACCCATCCATGTTCCTTCATCGCCCTTTGTGTTCCGGGGCCACGGTATCTCTTTCGAACTGTCCCGCAACCCCGGCAGGCATCGGTCCTTGCGGACCCCTTCCTTTTGCTGACTCTCTTTAGGCGCGCGTGGAACACGAACGTGCCGTCGACACGGCCTGTCGTCATGAGACGGACGGACGGCGAGCTAGCCCAGAGCTCTCCGTCCACAGGCCCGCCTCAATAGCAGCCTCAAGTTTGGATTTATTTATAATCGACTGACAATTTACTGGTCTGGTCTGGTAATAGTGGTAATAGTACACCCAGATTTCGCCAGATGTTTAAATCTCATGTAATAGGGGGCGAGCCTATTGCCATCAATCGGGCACAAATCCAGACTCCGTGGCTGCTACTGAGAAATTCCTAATGGAAAAACCCAATAACTCTTTGCCCAACCTGGGAATCGAACCCAGGACCTCATGTCAGCAGTCTAGCTTGTGACCACTAAACCAATGAGGCTCTGGTGCCTCATTGGTTTGGCAAAGGTTGGGCAAAGAGTTATTGGGTTTTTCCATTAGGAATTTCTCAGTAGCAGCCACGGAGTCTGGATTTGTGCCCGATTGATGGCAATAGGCTCGCCCCCTATTACATGAGATTTAAACATCTGGCGAAATCTGGGTGTACTATTAGGTACACCTCTGCCTAACCCTTCGGGGATTAGAGGCGTGATGTTATGTAATAGTTTACACCACACATACAAGTTATTGGTTGAACATTAAAATCAAGTTCAACTACATTAAAATCAGTAGGAATTAGAATTTTCCCGGATTGATTGTGACCGATTAATGGCTTGCAATGGACCTCTCCATTGCAAGCCATTAATCGGTCTATGCTCGGAGTTTCCTTGCGTGATCGAATCAGAAATGAAGACGTCCGCAAGAGAACCAAAGTCCCCAACGTAGCCCGAAGAATTGCCAAACTTAAGTGGTAGTGGGCAGGGCACATTACTCGCAGAACGGATGGCCGATGGGGCCGAAAAGTTCTGGAGTGGCGACCGCGAACCAGAAAACGTTGCGTTGAAAGGCCTCCCACTTGGTGGACCGATGACCTGGTGAAGGTTGTCTTTTGTATGTTGAACGTCTTTTGGCTGAAATGATGATGATGATGAATGGCTTTGCAATGACATCGCCTGATGAGCTAATTAATGAAGCCTAACCATTTGGGGAATACCTCCGTGAATTATGAAGTATTATATCTTACAGGGAATCTCCAGTAGCCAAGCTTTGCTGTTTCAAAAAGTTCTTTGCCAGTACCAAATCATTGTTCAGATCGGGCATAACATTTTCTGCTGCCGCTATTATATCCGGCTCCATTAAAAATATTTGAGACATTTTGAGGCCTTTTTTTCATTTAGGTAGTTATATTACATAAGCAAAATAAATCAATCTATATAAGATTGAATTTGTCAGGTGGCGTTTGACCGCTTGTCGCTAGATTTTTATGTAATATAATATTTTTAATGGCCTTTGTCCGTGTAAAGAGGTGATTATATAGCTTTTGCATCTACTTCTCAAGTCAATGCTTTTGCATTATTACGAAAGACCATTAAAAATGATAAAATCTGTTAAAATATTGTATTCGTAAATCCTTCGTAATAAAAGCAGCAGAGGAACATCATTTCATCATTCTCCTGCCCATAGCCATAATAATAATTTATTTATTCATAATTTATTTGGGGTAAGAAATGAGGTGTCTGATGAGATGTCATCAGACACCTCATTTCTTGCTTCACCTCAAAACGATGGGTGCAACCACCCATCGTTTCTTTGGTCTTCGTCTATTCTTATATCCTTTCACATTCATACTCAAAACTGCAGCTAAAGCCAGTAGAGGAACCTTACTAAGAGAATAATTATGTTATTTCTCTAGAAACATAAACAAACTTCTTTGCTTCACTGTTAAGTTTCTAAACGCTAACAAAAATGTCACTTTGACAGTTGACTAAAAAAAGGATGATCTTGTCAATTTGTCAAAGTTGACATTTGATAAAAAATCGCGATTTTTCTGTAATTTTCAACAGAACGTTATTTATGTAATTAGATCTCTAGTGTAAGAAACGAAAATAAGTGATTATTCTATTGCTCTTGAAATCTTACTCTACACACAAAATATTTTTATTATTTCGTAACCATAACATAACCTCAAAATAACCAAAACAAACAACTAAGAAATGGCCACAAAATTCGACGTCGCTGCGTATAATTTCCGTAAGAAATGTCCTTTTGTGACCAAGGACTTACTGCGCTGGTTCCCTGGCCACATGAACAAGGGCTTGAAGCAAATGCAACGTAAATTGAACAGTGTTGATTGTGTGATTGAAGTCCACGATGCGCGTATTCCCTTTACAGGCCGCAATCCGATATTTACCAAGACTTTAATAGGCACGAAACCTCACATACTTGTGTTAAACAAGAAGGATTTAACAGTACCTGGCCTAATACCAAAGATAAAACATAAATTGAAAGCAGAGCAGCATGTACAGAACATAATGTTTACTAACAGTAAGGATCAGCACTGCCGAGGTTTAAAAACCTTAAAACCGCTCATGGTTGACCTGATCAAAGGCTCAAACAGGTATAATAGGAGTGAGGAACTAGATTACAATGTAATGATCATGGGAGTGCCAAATGTGGGGAAGTCTTCTCTAATAAATAGGTTACGGTCAAATAACCTGAGCATCAAACACGCGCTGCCGGTCGGAGCCGTAGCAGGAGTGACGAGGAGCGTCATGACCAAGATCAGAATTAATAATGATCCTGTCATTTTTATGCTTGACACACCAGGTAAGATTTCTGTTATTGCATGAAATGTAAAGGCTGATTAAGAGACGATAGGAAATTTAGGTATATAAAGAAGTATTTTACTGTTACATTGTCTAAGATTTTGATGAAGAAGACCTTATTCATCAAAATGGTTTATTCCCGGTTGTCTCCCACCTAAGTTTATGTAAAAAAGTTGATTATCTGTCATTCACAAATACTGTACTAATTGCCTCAGTTTTTTTGAAATTATTTTTAATCAAAAACATTATTTACTCTTGGTCAGAAAGTCGTAATTAAAACATTTTAACAATCCGTGAAATCTCTTGTTGAAATCTCCATTACTGCATTTTGACTCTCGGTCTATAGCGGAACGAGTGGGAAATAAAAAGTTCAAATCGTCACCACTGGGGAGGAATGAAACTTTTTTTTCCTCATTCGTATCCAGTGGGGATGACGAGGTGGGGACGACCGGGAATAAACCATAAAAATCAGAGCAACAGCATAATTTTATCATGCCTACGTACCTATGCGGGTTCATTTTTCCAGGGGGCCTAAAATGGGCATATAAAATTTTTAATCATAATAAGTTTTATAATTCCTTTTTGTTTTATAAAAAATATATTTTGAATGGTTCAAATAATATTATTTTTATTAATATTTTTATTTATGAATTTAGGAATAAGATTAAATTTATTTTATACTTTCTTTCTTTTTTTTTTTTTTACTTTTTTTCTTTCTTTTCTTTTGTCAGGTTTGAGATGTCTTTATTTCCCATAAAAAATTTCACTTACATGAGAAACATTAACAAGTTTAAAAACTTATTAGGTACGCCTTTTTGTCTAATGGTGCATCCACACCGCAGTTACTTTTTGTAGAGCAACGTTTCAAAGTGTTATTTATTGTTGTTAGTATTTGTTGCCGTGTCCGAATGCACCGTAACCCTACGGGTATTACAGCTGTGTTCTCAATATTTCCCAGGTATTCTAGAACCATCCGTAACTGACATTGAGATGGGTCTGAAGCTGGCGCTCTGTGCCTCTCTCCAAGATCACTTAGTGGGCGAAGAGATCATTGCAGACTACCTGCTGTACTGGCTCAACAAGCACGGACAGTTCAACTATGTGGATTACATAGGGTTGCCAGAACCGTGTGATAATATTAATAAGGTAAGTTTGTTTCATAGACTATCTCATTAGTCTAACATGGATATACTGAAAAGGCTCAAAAGGACTTAACCTTTTGAGTTAGTGTAGTGTAATATAATTGTGACTTTACTGTGAGTGTAATATAGTACCTAGCTATTTATATGTATGGACATGCATACACTTAGTGTACGAACACAGTGGCCGCTTGACGCTATAGCGTCGGGCGGCGCGTCCTGCGGGGCGTCGAGCTGCCGACCAACGCGGCGGGCGTCTACTGCACAGAACACTATATAAAAAAGAGGGTCTAAAGAGGGTCTACTGTGGCCACTCACATATAAATGCATGTGTTTGACATGAACGCTGCACGCGCCGCCCCGCCGCACGCTCGATTCGAGCGGCCACTGTGTTCGTACACTTAGATATATTTTTACTTTTAGCAAATTAAGTTAGATTAAAATTTAATTTAAATAAATTATATATATAATAATAAAAATTCCACTGAGCAGCGTCGATAGCGCTAAAAGCGCATATTTTTTGCAACTAACCGCGTTGACCGCGCTAACGATTTGCGAATTATTCGCAAAAATTCGCAATTCTATAAAAACACTTGACGATCGCAAACTCCAAGAGATATAGCTATATAAACTCTACAATGAATAACTGAATAGATATGGAACCTATTTAACCAAAAATAAAGATAAATAATTATAATTTGATACCCTAAAAATAATGTAGAACTTGAAAAACAGCGATAAAAACGTACATTTCGCTAATAAATTATTAAAGTGGTAGAAAGATTAGAATGCGGCGACTGCGGTGCGGCTAAGTCTGCGTTTACCTTAAACCTTAAATCTTCTCCTAAATAAATTATTTTCCAAATCACAGTCAAATAACTTTCTAACCATTAGGTTTAGTATTCAAATTTAATGTTAATACATTATTTGAGTTAAAGTTTGTTGTACTTATGCAAATATTATGCATACTTAGGAGGTGAATAACTCTATAATGAGTATTTTAAAATATTTGTGGCTTACCCTCTTACGTTGATCTTTAGTATTTTGAATTTCAAATGTGTTGTTTTAAACTTTTTCTACCTACGATGTCAATATCCGTTTAAGGTGCTCCAACTAGCCCGCGAAATTTAAATTTTCTTACATTTTTTGCAATTTGCAGGCCAGTGTTAGGTCGTATGTTATTAAAATATTATTCGCGGCTGTAAGACATAGGTAGTAAGATTTTGGTGGCACGCGAGGATTAAAAAAATACAATAAAATTAATACATTTATTGTACCGTTTACAATTGAATCTTAGAATCGACTGGTTATAATTAATTCATACTTTAAGACGGACACTCGCAGGCGCCGTCTTATCATAGAGACAAGTCATAACATCCCTTTGCTGTGTCAGCGTCTAGAGACGCACGGAGACAACATCGCGTGGGCGAACAGCGGGAATAGGGTGTATAACTCCTCCCTCCATAAGTTCGAAGTTATCAGAGGGTGCATTTTCCGTCTGATGACTTCGATTGATACGAAATCTATATAATAAAAAGGTAAATATGCTTATTACTATGATTACATATAGGAGTATAGTTCCTAAGCCAATGTTTCTCGTATTCACTATTCCTTCATTTCCACTAACACTGCTCACTATCTCACTATCACTTTTCTTCAGGACGTACGAAAGTAAACGAAGATTGTTCAGCTCAGTTCCATCCAGGTTGACGGGTTTTCTCTCTTGTAGTAGCGGTGCTAACATTGGTATTTCAGGAAATTGAATTATCGGTAGTTTAGGAAATGTTATCTTTTTACCCATTAGCTGGTGTTTCTTTAAGCATATCTCCTTAATTCGCACCTCACAGTCATCATCCATAGTAATTATGTATGGTCCTGTAATACTATGACGAGTTATTTCATTTTCACAGTATTTCGTGAGTAATTCGGTGGTTTTAGTGAAGAGAAGCCATCGGTTTGGTTGTATGGGCTCTATTAATATCTCATTAATTTCGACTGGAATTAGGTGACAAGAGGTGGTATTAGCCTTGAATTTCATCAGGTCGGCGACGCAACTATCTTCCACAGGTAGGTGTCTATCTCCTTCATAGCACAAAAAGCGAGCTTCATCGATTTCAGCACATGGCTGGGAGAGCGATTTGGTTTTCAACCCTTTCACTAACAGGTAGGGGTATTTAGGCAGTATAAGGTGCGTTTGGTTTAGGGAATTAATAACAGGTAAGGGAAGGACTTTATAGTAAGTATATGTTTCATCTCGTACCAATGGAACGTTCATAATAAATGTTATCTGATTTTCTTTTAAATATGTTTTCAACTCTATGCTTTGTTCAATCTTAACTAGGTTTTCAGGGTTTACTGGATATACAAGTTTATCAGACTTTTCTATAATCATTAGCAATTTTAACAATTCATCGCTATCTAAAATTGACTGATGTAATATTTTTAATTTACTAAAAGCTACCGCAGTTTCAATCTCATCCAGTTTTATGTAGAGCATTTGGAAATTGTGTAAAAGTGAATTATATACATTAATTAAGTCGTTGTCAATTCGTTGCATTCTCGTTTCATTTAAAGATTGCTTTATTTCCCAAATGGCTTCATCAAACTGTATGAAATTATTATCGGTAGTGTTTGTAAGGTTCACGAGGGCATCCACCATTTCGGCAACCAGAGTAACTTTCTTTAAAACAACATTATGACTACTTTTTATTTCCGTAATCAGCTTATCATACTTAATCGCGTCTTCATTATCCAAATTCCCGGTAACAAATTTAATCAATGAACCAATAGGATTTAGCAAGCCTCTTTTCATTCTTTCTGAAGGAACGAGCTGGTGGAATTTTTCGGTAGTTAAATTCTTAATGTTTTCTACTTGTGTTTTTGCATTCATGAAGTCTGATCTCAAATCCCTTTCGTTAACACTATTCTGAACCCGCATTTCCAACTCAGTATATCGATTTGAATTAAACTCTAAATCATCATATAGTAAACTTAAATCTAAAACCTTAATTATAGTCCACTTATCGTAGGTAACAATCGCCTGTCCCTCCTTGATAGGTAGTACTCCAGGGTTGTTAAGAATCTGCTGCAGCTGAAGGCCCTGGGTCCTGAGAACTTGGACCAGCAGAAGGACGAACCTGTGAAGGGCGTTTGATGTCTTTAACATGTACTTTCGATTTACGGTTTCGGACTATTACTGGTGCTACATTTCTAACAACATCTCCGGAGATGCGCGCTTTCTCATAACGCGGTTTATCTTTGCTCCTCCTAGTATTCACGCCTTTTATAAATACTACGTCCTCGTCTTGTATATTAAAGTCTTGTTCTCCTCCGCGTTTCTCTCTACTAGCTTCCTTTTTAGCTACGATTTTATCTGTTAGGTACTTATAAAGATACTTCGTTCGCTTAACATGCTCGCTCACTAATTGTTGTGTGTAGTGTTTATCGAAATTAACGTTAAATGTACTGGAAGCCTCCGTATGACCGAAGAGTACCTCAAATGGCGTGAGGCCTGTGGTGGAATGTATAGTGTTATTATATGACATCACCGCATATGTCATGACGGACGCCGCGTCTGTCATTTTGTGTTCATATTCCGCCAAACGGTAGATTTCTAGAATAGTGGAGTGGAACCTTTCTATGAGTCCCATTGAGTTTGGGTTATGTGGCGTACCTATGTGTAGGTCGATCTTATAAAAGGTCATCGTATCTCTCATTAAAGCGTTATTAAATTCCGTACCAGGGTCTGAACTAATTTTTCCGGGAACACCATAGAATGAAAAATATCTAATAAGGGCTCTAATAACTTCAGGTGTCGAACGGTTTGCAATCTCTATTGCTTGCCCTACTTTGCTAAACGCATCTATGATAGTGAGGAAGTATGTGCCCTTTATAGTAAATAAATCGATAAAAAGTTCTTGTAAGGGTTTCGTTTGAGTCTGTGTTAACTGTAATACTGGTTTTAGTGGGTTTCGGTCGTATTTCATTTGTTTACACGCCTCACATGCGTTAATCAGTGTCGCTACGGTAAGATCCATATTAGTCCAAAAATAGGTGCGTCTTAAGTGTACCAAAGTTTCCTTAATACCCCGATGGCAAGTTTTGCCATGGTGGTATTTTAGGACTATGTCCCGTTGTTCGTTTTCGTCCTCTACATAAATTACTCTCATAGTGCATTCAAAAAACTTCACAGTACCCTTCTTAAAAAGCGTTATAATAGCTTCCGTAAAATCTTTACGATGGATTTCGTCCTCAAAATAAATGAAATGTTTTACTTTTGGTCTGGTATATTCTATTAAAAATTGTTTTATTAGGTCCGGTCTCCCAACAGGTAAATGGACTTCCAAAACTCTCTGTTTGTGCCTCGAAAGGTCCTTAACAGCGGTTTCGTTTCGGTTCCATGTGTGGATAAGAATTTGGTTAGGCTTAGAATCTATTGCCTCGCTCAGAATGGGAATGCCGTCTGTTTCCGTGTCTAGCGCTGAGTGAGCAGTTTCAGTACTACTGCTCGTTGGTCTTTCCGAAGCTGTGATGGTACTGCTAGTTGGGCTTTGTACTGAAAATGGGGATCGAGGTCTATTTTTGCCTATTGAGGGGATGCTCAAGGTTGCTTCTGAATCCGAAGAAATCAGGATCGGACTAGCGCTACGTCCCCGTGAGGCTTCCCTGTTATGTTGCCTACCTAATCTTTCAATGTCACCGGTTAACTCTTGAATATAGTCTTGTAACCGCTCATTGTTATCTACATTAGCTTTCATGGATTCGTTCCCATCGTTATCGAGGGCGTTAAGTTTAATACGCGACAGCGCATCGGCGTTGCTATTTTGCGACCCCTTTCGATACAATATATCATAGTCAAACTCTCCCAAACGTAGTTTCCACCTGGTGAGTTTACTATTTGGCTCCTTGATAGAATTGAGCCAGGCTAGTGGTCGATGGTCGGTGTAAATGGTAAACTTCCTACCATACAGGTATGGGCGGAAGTGTTTGGTTGCCCATACGATTGCCAATAACTCTTTTTCGATAGTACTGTACCGAGTTTCAGGATCGTTTAAAGTCCTGCTAGCATATGCAATCGGCTTGTCACTACCAATGGGTCCCTGGGAAAGGACAGCGCCTAATGCGTAGTTTGACGCATCTGTAGTTAGCACGAAAGGCTTTGTGAAATCAGGGAACTGTAATAGGGGGGCGTTGACTAATAGTTCTTTACATTTTTGAAAGGCCGCTACATATTGGTCTGTTATTTCCACTTTATTTCGTTTCTTTAAACAAAATGTCAAGGGCTGCGTAATCTTAGAAAAATCCCGTATAAACTTCCTATAATACCCTATCAAACCAAGAAAGCTCTTAATTTCAGTTGGTGTTTTCGGTAGAGGGAACTCTAGTACCGCTCGAATTTTATCGTCGTTTGGCTTAAGGCCATTTTTTGTTATTCCGTGTCCTAAGTAAAGAACTTCTCGTCTAAAAAATTCGCATTTGTCTAAGGTGACCTTAAAATTGGTTTCCCTTAGTCGATCGAATATTTTTCGTAATTTTTCCACGTGTTCTTGAAGGCTAGAAGAGTACACGATGATATCATCAAGATATACTAAGCAATGTATACCTTGAAGACCTCTGAGCACATTGTCCATAGCCCTCTGAAAGGTAGCCGGGGCTGTCTTAAGGCCAAATGGCATCCTAGTGAATTCGTAATGCCCTGACTGGGTGGTAAAAGCGGTTTTGTGTTGGTCAGCTTTATTTACCTCTACCTGGTGATACCCGCTTGCCAAATCAAGCGTAGTGAAGTAGACTGACTTTCCTAGCTTATCAAACAGATCCGTTATGTTGGGCAAAGGGTATTTGTCATCTATTGTTATTTCGTTGAGCCGTCGATAATCAATCACCATCCTAAACTTCTTTTCGCCAGAGGCATCTGCCTTTTTGGGCACTAAATGTACTGGGGCACTCCATGGGGAGTGTGATTCTTGGATGACGTTGTCTTTGAGAAGTTTATCTACTTGTCGCTGTATTTCTTCGTTTTGAGTAGGAGGGTGTCGGTAAGGCCTAACATAGATCGGGTCTTCGTGTTTCGTTCTGATGCTGTGTTTTACATGGTTTGTAAAGGAGAGTGGTATATCTTCGCAGTAAAATATATCCCTGTACTCGTAACAAAGTTGTTCTATACATTCTCGTTCCTCTCGATTCGTGTGGTCTAGACGTAATTTCGATAAATTTTGTTTAAGTAAATTATCTATGTCAAAATTGTCAGAGGTGTTGTTAACCTCACATTCATCGCAATTGTATTCCTGAACTTGTAATGGTTTTGAAAAAGTCAAAGTTACCTTTTCTTGAGAAGCATTTTGTATGATTGTATGCGCAAATGAATTGGCGCACCTAACTATTGCTGTAGGCATTCGCACGTCCTTTCCAAACTCGATAAAATCTATTATTCCGTCACCATTTTGCAAATCTGTCGGTACTTTCACACGAGTTTCGGATCGGGGTTCTAGACTTATTTCATATGGGGGATTGTAGATTATGGGTATATCTGTGTCACACGTTCGCAACACTTGATTTTTCATATCTATTGTCGCATCAAGTTGTTTTAATAGATCTGATCCTATTAGGCCGTCGTATCGGCTATCTACATTATAGACGTAGAACTTATGTTTGGATGTACTTTTGAATGTTTTCAAAAGGGGAATGTGTATGACTTCGTCATGTCTACTCCGCGCGTGAGTGCTTATGACCTCAAATGGTTCATAGTATTTATAATCAGAAAAAAATTGAGAAGCCTTTGCTGGACTTATAAAAGACCTAGTACTGCCAGTATCAATCATAAAACGTGATCCTATTTCTGGGATTTCTATGTGTGGTAGCTTCAATATACCATCACAATTTAATTGAACTACTTCGGGTGGTCTGTCTTCGAGGCTGGTTCGGGAAAATTTTTATTTTCCAAATTTTCCGGGTAAGCGATAGCTAATTCAGGTGACTTTACGAAATAATTATCAACGTTCTCAGTATTCTCTACATATTCAATGTATGGGTAATTTTCATCGTAACAGGCTTGGTCGTTATAGCCGTCGAAAGCATCTAACTCATTACTATAGAACACGTTATCCATATCCCGTGGATTAGATAACATGTTTTGTCTCACGGGGGCTGCTGTACGCATAGATACATCAGTATTATTTTGTGGTTTCTGGACTTGTGGTTGTGGCGGAATGCCAAACCCGGACTGATTTGGTTGGTTCATTGTGAACCCAGGTGATGGTCTATTAAAGTTTTGAGGGGGCCGAAATCCTTGCTGCTGGTAAGGGTTACCACCGAATCTGAAACCTTGTTGATAAGGGTTACCTAACCTGAACCCTCCTTGTGGATTTTGTGGTACCCCAAATTTAAGGCCTTGCTGTGGCGTTTGGTTCTGGTTACCAAACCTAAAGCCAGAGACAGGGTATGGCTGAGTGAATTTATTTTGAGGATAAAAATTAGGTTTGAACCCTACATTCTGTGGAACCCCAAATTTAAAATTGTGTGCAGGGTTCGTGTTCTGGACAAAAACAGGCTTAAAACCTTGAGGCCCTTGAAAGGGTGACAGCTGTTTAATATTTTGTTGCTGCTGTGGTGGGTTTGATTTCTTATTTTTGGCATTATATTGAAATAAGAAATTCACTTCTTCTGTTACAATAGTCAGAGCCTGCTCCAAGTTTGTGCAGCCTTTGAGACGTGCAATACGTATCATGTCCTCAGGTAGGTTATACAAGAAAACATTAAGAGACGCTTCATCATAGATAATCATCTTGGCTCGTTTTAAGTTAACATCGGCAAGTCTATTAACCTTTGACATAAGGGTGCTTCGAACTTGTTGCACCCTGTTACAAAAATCTGAGTATGATTCTCCTTGTTTAATTTTTAAAGTGTCTAACTCAATCGCAACGCACTCTTCCGAGCGCGGGTCACCGAAATGTTGGATGAACAACTCTTTTACACTTAGCCAGGTATCTACGTCTTCTCTTTCACTGAGTAGAGCCGCAGCTCTCCCAGCGATCCTACTCGTAATCGCATGAAACACATATAAATCTTGGGCCGGGTTTTCCTGGCCTCTAAAACGCGCAATGACATATTCACACTTACTTATAAATAGGTTAAGCAATTTTTCCTCCCCTTCAAACTTGGGGATGATACACAAAATATCTCTTGGAATGATTTGGATTTCCGCCATATTGTTTTCACAAAATTAGAGCAATAAAATTATTAATAAACGAAAATCAGTTAACACTACTGCTATTCTAGCGATTTGGTCCAGAATAACGTTATATACTTAATACAGCCCAAAGGAATAGATTGGGAAGAGACGGAAAGTGAAAAAGTTTACTCACACGCCGCTCTGCTCCATATCCTCCAAGGTTAGCTGCTATGAAGATCCTCGACGAGCCGCCGTGTCCACTCACTTATTTATTTGGTCCGAGGATACCCGTGTCCTGAATCCGAAACCGCACCACGACCGATTTCGTGCCGAAAGCAACAGCCTGCGAATAGGATCTGTACGAGTATCCTACCGGCTGCGCCAGTAAGATTTTGGTGGCACGCGAGGATTAAAAAAATACAATAAAATTAATACATTTATTGTACCGTTTACAATTGAATCTTAGAATCGACTGGTTATAATTAATTCATACTTTAAGACGGACACTCGCAGGCGCCGTCTTATCATAGAGACAAGTCATAACATCCCTTTGCTGTGTCAGCGTCTAGAGACGCACGGAGACAACATCGCGTGGGCGAACAGCGGGAATAGGGTGTATAACTAGGTAGATACAGAATTATAATCATCAAAATCATCAATACAACCCTCCAAGTTCATGTATTTGTTGACGAAAGTCCAAATAAATAGTATGGCTTGTATTAATGTGTAATAGCTTTACCACGCTAAGGTCATAGACTGACTACTATACATATATACTAGGGGCTAAGGTTGAAAGTCGCTTGCGCGTCATCAAACCACAAGGTCTACTAGGGATGATGACTGACTAAAAAAAATATGATTCTGTTTAGTCCGTCAGTTAGATTATCGAAAAAATATTGGATAAGTACGTGTTTTTTGTTTTATCAAATTAATAAAAATTGACGAAGATAAAACCTGTCAAAGATCATGAGTGGGGGGGGCTTGTGACGTCACATTTGAGTAAAAAATGTACTCAACTGTGACGTCACACGAGTTTTCGACGCACTGTATCGTCTTCATTTTTTGTTTACGTTAAAAACGAAAAAATATGTGTCCAATATTTTTTGGTAATTTATCTGACGAACTAATAGATTTTTTTTGTCATCTTATTGTATAAGTGTCTACGAATACACCTCTACACGACACCTTTGAACAATAAAATCTTGATAATCACAACATCCTCTACCATTACAGGTACTAATAGCCGGCGCAATAAAATACAACCGCATACGCAAGACACGTGACTTCGACGGACGCGTCCGAGAGGTTCCGGACTTAATCGAAGTTGCCCGAACGATGATCAAAGCTTTCCGCACCGGAGAACTGGGGAAGATACTGCTGGATATCGAGCTACTTGATACGAAACCTGTTGAAGAAGTCGATAGGACGTTAGCGTGAAAATAGTTTTCGTCTGGCAGCAGCAACACAATAACAACCTTACCTTTATCGGAATAGAGATCACTGTTGTTTGACAGACTTGTCAGTGTAACCTTATTGGTATAGATGAACACTGGTTTCCAGGCTTTACGCTAGCACATCAAACTACTACAAGCTGCCAAAGGGAAATGCCCCATTCTTGGCCACGTTTTGCCCACCAATGTGTGAAGTACAAAAAATATACCCATTGTTTAACTAAAATATTGCTATTACTTATTTGCAATGAAACCTCCGAAATTAAAAGCCGAATTAATCAAGAAACATCGTGTATTGCCCCATCTAACACTTCCGGTCGTTGTAAATCCTAAAGAAAACACATTAGAAAAAAATGGTCCAGCCGAGTTCTATATACAAAATAGTGTTTGTTTCTTCATCTGTGATGTCAACCCTAACATCTACAGTTGGTTTCATTCATGGGCGTTACTTGGCCAAAACCTCTTCATCAAATGGGCATTTCCTTTTCTGTAATAGATTTTCAACCTTATCCTTAAAGCATTATTAGTAATTTGATTCGGGTAGCTATCTATAATCATGGGGGTATAGGTTTCCGCACTTAGTCCTTGAAGTGGACCATTGTGCGTGAGCCATGGTGGCCGATTACTCTAACCAGCCCACCTCCCTCCAGAAGCAGATTAAACTTCCCGGTCTCCTCAGGGCATCCGCAAGTGATCTTGGTGTTCCCAGGGTCTCCTCGCGAATTTTGGTAACGCCTGTGCATTCGGGTAGCTTGATGTGTTGGCAACTGTACCAAACAACATTGTCTTTCTCACAGTAAAGGATGTTCTTATTAGCACTGAATTGTTTAGTAAAATGTAAATAATTCTTGTACAGTTAGTTTTAGTCGTTACATTGTAAGCATGTAAGTATAATATACTTAGCGGCGAATATAAATTGAGAATCTTTTTTTGTTTTTGCTGTTCCATCTTATACATGTACCTACAGTGTGGATGGGTCACACAAACGGTTACCACGACGTATTCATCTTTCTGAACACCCCACATAGATATTTTTCATCGCTATTTTTTTTTAAATCGGCTGTTCTGTACATTTGGCTGTGTAAGTATTGCAGTTTCGTAGGCAACCGCTTTTTTTATTAGGTACCGATAAAAATTTCTATGTGTAGGTACTGAATAAGGCCCAGCACACACCGCTGAAGGCGCAGCGGAGCGCATTTGAAGACAACAATTTAATATAAACCTTAACTACCTTGATATACGGTCACCGGGTACAGCGTGCGAATTTATTCTTATATTTACCGTATATCAAGGTAGTTAAGGTTTACATTAAATTGTTGTCTTCAAATGCGCTCCGCTGCGCCTCCAGCGGTGTGCGCTGGGCCTAAGTGATAACCGTTTATGCATCCTCTCTCTTATTCTGAATTCCTGACAAATCCTCATTATTCTAGTTGTCGCAAGCGCTTTTATCGATCACAAGGTCCTGCGTATGATTCCCAGATCGGGCAAAGTAATATTTGAGTTTTTTGTCAAGAATTTCTCAGTAGCAGCTAAAATTCCGGATTCGGTTGATGGGAACAAGCTTGTCCTCTGTTACACGGGACTTAAACTTAACTGGCGAAATGACTATAGTATCTACACCTTTGCTTATCCCTTTTAGGGATTACAAGCGTACAGACGTCAATTAAAATGAAGCAGAATGACGGCTATCGTTTTAGAGCTCACCAGATGGCGCCACTGTCGAGTAAGGTCCTGCTGTCATTCATTCTATTGTATACTGTACTAATAGCTTCATAAAAAGTTTATATTATTGCGTATAACAACATAGTGTTAAAATTTAGATACATATTTACAATATTGTCCCTAAAATTAGCTAGCATGAAACATTTAAAAATCGTTCTTCCTCCAAGTACTAACAAATTAGATTCAAACTTGCTACTTAAAAATCTTCAAGACATAAATAATCAGGAATTGCTCAATCTTGACCACAATCGTGAATATTAGGAAAAATCCGTGTGAAAACATTGTGAAAAGCGAACACTATGGCGTCAGACATTTCTGAAGACCTTACTCTACACGAACGCCTCTAGCGGCTAATTCATGTTCATGCGTATATTCCCAGTTGCCCCCGCGGGGATTGCCACCGGAGGCAAATGGGAATAAAAATTCCCAGTCGCCACCGGTGGTGACTGGGAAGTCATTGCCCCCACTTCAGTTTCGGCGCGATAGCCCCATTGCACGAGTACGTATTTCTCTAATTAGTATATCCATAAACTTGACATTCAACCTCTAAGGTCACAAACCTACGCGCTAATTTAAAATTAAAATTTAAGACGTCACTGTCAAAACGGCAGTAAATAAAAAAAAAATAATGAAGTCAAATTGAGCTCAAATTGTAATAAAATTTTAATTAAATAAATATCTATAAATATAAACTAACTCAATACAAAAACGTCCAAACGGAGAAAATAATGGTAAGCTTGTATTATACTTAATAAGGGTGAGCAAGTCTCATCCAAATCAAAATGAACCCTTTGCTATACATACAAACATTTATGAGTTCCATACAAGAATATCGATGGCTCATCGACATAGCAAATGATTGCTACCCTATTGCTGTCATGGCGAAAATACATACAGCGTAGTAATGAACATGGATACTGAACAACAGAATTGAAAAAAGACAGTATGGCAAGATTACCCAAATCAAAAGTTACATCATCTGTGAAATCGGGGCTCACATTGAAGAGTAAACATTCCCCAGCTCTCTCGAGCGCCTCTGGACATGCGAACAGATCTGACAATGGAACGAATGTAACCTTAAACACATTGAGCATGATCAGCTCTCCCTGGACTACAGAAAGTGGTTTTACTCCGATAGAATGTTTTACGCAATCATTTTGGTCGTGGACAACTAACGCCTACAACTTCAGTACCTCGAGTGCTGATCCTTTGACGACCACTGCGTCTAGCGTCTTGTCATTGCAAAGCTTTGCCAGCCACCCGACTATCACTTTGTTGACACCGGCCACGTCATATCAAAGTGTCCGGATATGTCTACCGAATAAGCAGCCTGCCTCATCAGTAAGCTCGTGGACGGTAGAGACGTTCACAAGTGACGGGCTAATATTCTCTGACAACTCTCACTCACGTAACGTCAGGGTGAAGGCCCCGTTTGGCCCCGTCAGTAGCGGCACGGACTACTACCCCTGCAGTTCAGACACCCTCGTTTCTAGGAAGGGTAGCAGGGCCAGCATTTCTCCTGGATCATCCAAACAAGGAGACCACTTCTTCCCAATAAACTACATCAAGAATATCACATTAAATTCTCAGTCCGACCACCACTTCGGGCTAGATTGGAGTTTTGCAAAAAAGCATGGCATTCCTATCGCGATTTCCGTCCCAATTTAACTGCAAACAGGGTATAAAAAAATTGCAAAAACGATTAAAAAATTTATTACCAACAAAATATATTTGTTTTACATTTATTTACTTAAAATGAGGTACTAGTTGGTGTGGTTAATTCCACGCAGTTATATTGAATTTACATTTAAAATGTAGATATGTACAGCACATTGTTTAGTAACTATTCATTGAAATATAATCACAACTTTTTGAGACTGAATTTATGTCCCTGTATGTATTGTTGTATACCCGGTTTATATAAATGCAAGTAGACAATATAGAAAACAAAATACTTCACTTAATGGAAATGAATAAAGAAAATAACATTGTTAGTCAACAACAATCAATATTCATAAAATGTCGTCAATCACATACGTACTTAGATTAATTTAAATAAATGGAACAACAACAATGTATTTTCGAATAGTCGTCAAGAAGCCACTTGTGGATCACCAAATTCTTTCAATTGCGGTGCTGAAAGAGCATTTGAAATACTGATAGGATTACTCAAGTTGCACATTTGCTTTTTTTATAAATTATTTTATCACTAGACTATTAAAAAATATATTGCAGTAACGATAATTATGATAGACCGGACTAAGAACAAAACTAGGTATATCAATACAAAGTTACTTCAATCATTATCAGTTTAAATCAAACCAGTGTGCGATAATCCTCTTTTTATTTATCTGCATTTTATGTTTACAAAATGATTCATCCATATACTTCGATATTATTTATACATGTATGTTGGCAAATCATTAGGTATCATAATTATATCCTATTTAGCAAAATAAAATGCGTAGATAACTCTTTAATAAAATTAGCCCTAATAATATAAAGGAAAGTCGAAAGGAAGTGCCTTATGTGAAGTCTATCGCAAATGTATTGTTTATTGCAATAGCCTAATAGAATCCGCTAAAAAAGCGAGTAATGAGTTTAGAAAATCATATTTTTTTATCGCGTCTCGCTGTGAAGTTTCCCTAGCTAATTTAATTTGACCTTTGAAAAATAACTGTCTCGCAGAGGATAGGTCAGTTTATGGAAGTAGATAACTTAGATATTATGGAAATTTTGACAAAACAAGTTCTATCAATAGTCCAAGGTGTTCAAGAACATTTCTTTTGAACAAGTTCGCGTTAGACTAGTCTCGGAAGGTTATTTTTAGCATCACTGACGTTTCGGACCGTTTTCTTAAGATATTATAAAATTCCGCTTGCCTTAATGGACTTGTCTGGGTCTTATTTACTTAATGTATTTGTTTAGAACACGTTTACTTCGAGGCATTAATGTTGATTCAAGGATGCTGGTTTAAACTCCTTGTTAATGTATCTCGCGGTAAAGGCTATTGATTTGACCGTTATTTAAATCGGATAGGTAGCCCGTGGCTAAATAATAAGCCGCTTGGGTCGATCTTTAGGTTAAGCCATGCTTGCCTGGGTTGGTCTGTGGATAGGTGACCACCCATTACATACCGGGTTTCCTCCGTGCCTCGGAAAGCACGTTAAGCAGTTGGTCCCGGCTGTCATTTGCAGATCTTCGACAGTCGTTACAGGTAGTCAGTGACCCAAAAAGTCTGACAACCAGTCTTACCAAGGGGTATCGTATTACCTAGTATTAACTGGGTTGTGGAGGTCAGATAGGCAGTCGCTCCATGTAAAATACAGGTATTCAGCTGCATTCGGTTAGACTGGAAGCCGACCCCAACATAGTTGGGAAAAGGCTAGGCAGATGATGATGACTAACTACTTATTTACTAGTTATTCTTAGTCCGGTTTATGATTTGGACGAATTGCACCACTCAAACTGAACGTTGACCATGATAGCTCTTGTACGCCGTCGCTGATCGCGTTCAGTTTGATGGGGAAGGTGACTGTGAAAGTAATGACGCTAGCGTAGCTAGTTCCGAGCGTTGTCATTGGTTGAAAATCTATTAATACTATTTTGAACTCATTACATCATACAATGAGCTTTTACAGATCTTCCCCATTGGTGAAATCCGCTCTTAGATGTTGGAGACCCTACTTTTTCCAAAGACCGATGTCCTTCTTGAAATATTTGGGCTCGGTCAGACAGTCGACTAGGAAGGTTCCCAGGTCCCACTTCGAGATGATACGCCCACCCATTGTGGTACAATCTACGCTTATTGTGTACTCGCTGCTTGGAATTTCTGGAAAGATAAAAGGATCTAGTTCAGGGCCGTACCATATCATTTGCACGGTAAAGGTGAACGCAGACCTGGCCGCACAGCACGCGCCGCAGTCGCCGCATTCGAATGATTCTATGCAATCTCGCACACAGACATAGACACAGATTGCACACAGACACAGATTGCATAGAACTTTATACGAAGAGTTCGAATGCGGGGACTGCGGTGCGGCTAGGTCTGCGTTCACCTTAAATCAAGCTGACAATTGCGTTGCCACTTGGCACAAATTCGTCTGTTAGTGAAGGAGAAATAAACTCGGAAGAGTTTTGGGGTCCAGCTATACGCTACATCTAGAGAAGTGGAGGGAATGGGGGAGGCTTTCACCCACGAATGGAATAGTTCAAACTAACAAGAAAAAAACAATATAACGTAATTGTTGTTACAAATTAGTTGAGGATTCAGCTGAAGAGAAGAAGTGGTGCAACGAACACCCCAAAAGTCAAAGACTGCGAAATTGTATAGTGTTCAAACTTTTTGCTCGACAGATGTCGCTTTATTTACGTTTGAAAGTCCCTGCATTTAAGCCGCGTTGACAAGATCAGAGTATGCTCGGACCGAGTGAACTCGGCTCGGATACCTACTCGGACGCTACTCGTATTGTGGCAACACACAATCCGAGAGCACTCGGATGGGTTGATATGGGTTGCCACACTATCCGAGTCCACTCGGTCCGAGCATTTACTCTGATCGTGTCAACGCAGCTTTAGCCGGGCTGTAATACAGTCAAAAAAATCTTACCATCAATCCTGGGGGGGAACACTGCGATCCAATCCAGTGGGCTCTCCTTCACAGCATCCCACATTCTCTTATGGTCCTTCGTGATATCCACGAACGGCTTAGGGATCTTCTCTGGCTCAAACAGCAAGAAGGCAGATAGGCAAACCGAGACTAGTTTCACATTCTTCGCCCTCATAGCTTCTAGAATGTTCTTTGTCCCTTCGGACATGTCTGACGTCGGGGCTAGACTGCTAGGTACATCGTGGCCAGTGCCCAGAGCGATGACGACGGCGTCCATGCCATCGATGGCGTCTGTTACTGAATCGGGCTCCAACACGTTGCCGGGGAAGATTTCTACTTTTTTCTGGTATTCTTCTGGGATCTTTTTCGGGTCACGGACGAAGGCGCGGACTGAGTAGCCTGTGGGGACAAAATTATGAATTATAAAGGGTGTGAAAGACCTCTTAACGAAGCTGAAAGTTACTTGTTCTCCTCGTCATTGCGATCATTTTTTGTTCTACAGTACACCATACCTGGGAACCTTCTAGTTACGGAGACAAAGTTCCAACTATTTGACCAGGTTCTTTTTTTTTTAATTCAAGTTTTTATTGGAAGAATTTTACTTTAAACACCTTCACGACCCCCGTACTATTCAATCCATCCATCAGCACAATGTTTTGAGTGCGTTACATTGAGTTCTACCACAAACCATGATTTTTACCCCGAGTCGTTTCCCAGCCAATGATATTATATAGTAAAAAGAGGTAGATATCGCACTAGCACGCACAAATTGTTGAGGACAAAGTGATACAATTGTTGCACTTTGATAGCTAGCTATCTCTTTCTATCTTATACGTTCCGTATTATCTATCGCTGTCGTAGTTTTAAATTACTCGCAACGATATCTGAACGCCACTCAGTATGAACATGGCGTATCTTCTTTATAATATCATTGTTCCCAGCAATAATTTTTGCGTAAAGTTACTTTAGTTTGATGTACAGAATGCTTGGTTGACGGCTTCGTGTGATGAGGTTGTTTGCACCCTGTATGTTAACAGACTTTCATTGCTGACTATACAATCGACGAAAAAACATGTTACATGTCATGTCACCACCATTTTTATAACTCCAAACTATAATATATTTAAGTGTTCTGCTAAAAAAATCCAGTACTAATCTATTAGGTAACCTAGATTTTCCCAAGTGCAGTAACGTTTGATGCTATAAGTGCCTTAAGCCGACCAAATTTTTATCACACGGGAAATCTTCGCAATCAACGGTGAACGATAACAAATCCACCATATAGTGACAAGTTGACAACTACAAGTATCGTCTTCAAAAAGGCGTAAGTATTCATGATTATATTATTATTATTTCTATTCCTGTACCGATATTTTATTTAGTGTTTTGTTTCTATTAGAGGAGCTCGTGGCTAATCATTTCAAGATTAAACCGCGCCTGCCAATTCGTGGATTGGGGAGTATCCATTACGTACCGAGTTTAGTTACTTAGGCTGTTGATCTCGGCTGTCATTAGTAACGGGTATTTTTTTGAGTATCGTACTACCTACTATTAACTGGGTTGTGGAAGCTAGATAGGCAGTCGCTCCATGTAAAATACCAATGGTATTCAGCTGCATCCGGTCGGACTGGAAGCCGACTCCAACATAGTTTGGAAAAGGCTAGGCAGATGACGATGATGTTTTGATTCTGTTAGACAGAGATCCCGATTTTGGCCTCTCGTTGAGATATATGGGGATATTTTCTGAGTGAAAAAGTTCCATGAACACCAAATGAAAAATATGGGACGGGACTGGGGGGATGAACAGTCTTCAGTCATACAGAGGGTAATTTACAGGTCCAGCCGTTTCGGCGATTAGCCGGAGCAAACAGACAGACATAAAAAAAAAACTCCCTTACAACTATCATACGGTATGTCCCTAATGCGATAGCTTGCTCTCAAAATTAACTTAAGTATTTACAACGTAAAACTATGAAATACGTAAAAAATAAACTAGCTAACTACTATAAAGTATATAAAGAAAGAAAAAGCATTTATTAGCCCGCACAGGACAAAACATACAAATTAAAATGGTGAAATGAACAGTAGGAACAACTAATCAAAATTAAACAAAGAGAAAAAAAAAAAAAAAAGTAACGAAATTCGAAGTAAGTACCGTATATAGGTACTTTCATGAGCATCCCCATCCCATCCAATATTCAAGCTAATAGAGACTTATTTATTTGTATAGATATTACATTTTATCTCTAAAATTTTGACAGCACAACCCTAAGCACCTAGAAAATAATACAGAAGGTAATTTACAATGTTAATTATGTAAATCTAAAACTGACGAAAATATGTCAAAGATCATTTTGTACAAACTTAAAATTAACTAGTGTAATGAATTCAACAAACATTTTGACGAAAATCTTGTTGGTTTTGGAGATTAGTGGTCATAGTCAGGCATTTAGGGAGGGGGAGGGGGGGGGGGGGTATCTCACGATGTAGAAATCAACCAATCAAACATTACTCTCAACTCGCAATTACTCACTACATTGTGGACATCTCGAACAATGAAAATGATACAATGAGGTTAACTTGGATTTACAAGAATTTCAAGTTGTTTTGACTTTGACAGCACCTTTATTCAGCTATTTCTGTTGATTAAGAAACTTGGTAGTACTTTGAGTATTCTATTTTTGAAGTCAAAACTTCTTTACGCGCGTTGAGCATTTTTGGGTGAACACAAATCATGGAACTCGCGTCATCGTCACCAAACGCTTTCATCGGTTAGTCAAAATCAACCTTATACAATTAAGATAAAGTTTATTTTGGATTGATTGACGATATAATTCACAAGTTACTTAGTTTTCACTTCTATCGGCAGTCCCCAAAGACTGCCCCGCATGTTTTTTTTTTTCAAACTGCTCTAAATTCGATTATTAGAATATTTTTTTTTATTTTTTTATTACAAACTCTTGACCTCGATAAGGCTTGTTGTATGATGCCTGTTCACGCTTTCTTCGAAGTTTAGCAATATTTATTATGACTAGAGTGAGCAAATTTTATTTATTTATTAATATTTTTTTCTCGACTCGAATTGTCCAGCTGCTCTACCAAATAACCAAGCAAGTAAATTGATCATTATTCAGAGTTTCATCATTCAGATTCTATTTTGTGGTTTAGAATTTATTAATGGAGAAAAGTAAAAAATAAAAATAAAAAAAAGATTACTTATGAAAGTATATGAATGTTTTTGGACTTTTGTGACTGACTGTACATTCAATCTGTTCCCCAAATAGTATTTTATTTGAGATATTGATACATAATCGGGAAAATAAAGTGCCCTGCCGTATATGGCCATAGCAGTATGTGGTCATCATTAGCAATGTATAATAATTATCACTTGCTTCGGTGAAGGAAAACATCGTGAGGAAACCAGCATGCCTGAGAGATATTTCTCGACGTCAAAGGTTACCTTAAACCCTAGAAATTGATTACCTTACTATTTACATTTAAAATGTATACCTACATTTTATAATACCTACATAAATAAAAGAAATAACTTACCTTTCTTCAAGGCGGCGGCGACGGCGCAAAGGCCCGTCATGCCGGTGGAACCAAAGATCACAATTTTCATTTTCTGCAAACGGTAAACACACATGTAATTTATTGCAATAAAAAACCTTGAAGCAAAGCAAAACTGGTAAAACGAGTTTGTCTCAGTACTATACCATTACATCCCATTTTATCTTATTGGAATTACTCTGTGTACTAATATGTACACCTCTACCTTAGTTTCATTTTTCGCGAGTGTATTATTTTCTCAGAAAAACTTTATTTTAGGTCAAAACATTATTGTTAATGTTAGAATATTATCATTATTATTGAGCTAATCACATTAAACTAGTCTTATCCCATGCAATAATTTTTTATCTCAAAAATAATCAATTGCGATAGATCGGAAGAACTTACCGATAGGAACACTTGTTACAAAATGCAACTAAAGCAATGTATTTACAATTAAATTGACAACTTAACTGACACTAGACACGACTATTAGCAGCAATATTGAATGCCGGCGAATATTTGGGAGATAATTAATTAACTACGTACCGGTTTGTAGCGTGGAGCGTGATGTAAGTAAGTTTTATTAGCTAGCGAAGTTGCAGTGATGTGATGACACTAGGACAGCAACCTTTCATTATCCGACTGATTTACAGAGACGATAAACGTCATGGCATGTCTTATCTTATCACTTAAAAACTAGTGCGATCCCTTTCACTTGGCAAGATTTAGACAAAGACAGAATATACTGTGACGTTTCCAGTGTTGTCAGTCTACACGATTTTAAATTTTATCGTAGTTTCATGCAATTTCATCAGTCGGTTGACTTCTGTCACGTTCACAACTGTCAAATTCTGTAACGTCATGGTGACAATGTGTGTAAACCAAATTTTCCAAAATAGTAGATTTCAGGTTTAGATATGAAGGGCTCTGTGATGAAATTGAGGAGTCATTTTGAACGCATTCCTGAGAAAAACTCACACACATTGAAAAATTAGCGTGTCATTGCCTAAGTAAACAATGAGTCACACACCAACGTTTTTTGTTATCAGTATGTCTAAAAAATAGGTACTTAACTCGAAAAAAAATATCAGTTTCTTTTTTTTCCTATCTTCAAAAATGATTGAGCTAAGTTAGTAAACGTTAAAGTACGGCCTCCGTGGCAAAATCCGACTAAGCGAGTGGCTGACGTGTGACTTGATGACACCATGCTGCGAACTGCGAATAATTTCAAGTAAATATT
Source organism: Xestia xanthographa (assembly GCA_905147715.2). Taxonomy (NCBI): domain Eukaryota; kingdom Metazoa; phylum Arthropoda; class Insecta; order Lepidoptera; family Noctuidae; genus Xestia; species Xestia xanthographa. The sequence continues at coordinate 28,013,228 of LR990652.1, forward strand.
TAATTTTATGGCCGGAGACCGCACAAAATAGAGATGTGCTCAGATTACAAAATTCTTATAGGTGGAAAAATGACTTATTCAAGGTCAAAGACATTCCTGCACCTCTATGAACTAGGAGGGTTGTATTGATTATTTTGATGATTATAATTCTTTAACTACATACGCTTTACAGCCGCGAAAAATATTTTAATCAACATACAAGTCATACAACCTAGCACTGGCCTGCAAATTGCAAAAAACGTAAGAAAATTTGAATTTTGTGAGCTGGTTGGAGCATTCGCCTACAATATTTTTGCAGGTTAATTTTGTATTAATTTTTCAGTACTATATTCCAAGCTTAGTATTACAGTCAACCACAGATCATATATAGGTATAACTATATGTAATCTTTGCACAGATCGTTGGAACTCTAGAACGCTTATTATTGCACGAGTATACGCATTAAATGCAATGTTTGTAACTAAAATGGTAATATTTTGATGTGTTGGTGAGACTCAATGTCCTAAAACAACAACCAATTAATGGTATTTCATTCGTCATCTTAATAAATAAACAATATGATAGGTGACCACTGTGCAGCTGCATAGGTCAGTAATAACACCATTATGTACGAAAACAATTAAATTTATTTTTTTCATCATTGTATTAACATTATTTTCAAAATTGAGACATGCCCTACAATAGGGAATATGCATAAGTTTTCTTTTTTTTATTTCGATTCCGAATGTTAAAGTACCGTAAAAATAATGACAAAAAGCGAAAACAAGACATAAATCGGCCAAACAACATAAAACTTATAACCATTTAAACTTTTGTTTCTATCTCTTTCTAGATAAACGGAATTTAGTATGGATTTTGTACGTCGATGCAGCGAATGATGTTATTCGCTTTATCGGATCTCTCTGTCTATTCAGCAGTTTCAAATGCTTATAACTTAGTATTTTTTATAGATATTAAAAAAATAATTTCACTTTGCTATTTCTGATGTTAATACGCTTTGTTTAGAGTGATAAAAAAGATCATGCATATACCCTATTACTGTAATTATTTCAATAATATTTATCATTATCTGCTGAAATCAAACAATTATGCGGTAATCTTGGCTTTTGCTTATCTCTATTTTATGTTTACAAAATGATTCATCCTTAAAGATATAATTTATACATGTTGCTTGATAAATCATTATGTATCATATTATATCATACATTAATAAATTCTACTGCAAATTCTGTTATTAAAATTACCCTTAGAAAACCGGACTTAAACAGCTAAACTCACTTCAAAAACTGAAAATAACACTCACTAATAACTTATTTAAAAATTAGGTACTGTTAGTTCGCACTTCCGGTTTACAATTTGGACTTTCACCACTTAAAGTGAATGCTTCAGCCTGCGAAATTCAAATGTTCTTACGTTTATTTGCAATTTGCAGGCCAGTGCTGGGTTGAATGTAAATTAGAATATAATTTCATAAAGGTGGAAAAATGACTTTTTCAAGGTCAAAGTCATTCCTGCACCTTTTTTAACTTGGAGCGTTGTATTGATTATTTTGATGATAATTATTCTATAAATACTTACGTCTTACAGTCGCGAATAATATTTTAATCAACATATAACCTAGCAATGGCCTGCTAATTTCAAAAAACGTAAGAAAATTTTAATTTCGCGGGCTACCCTGACGCTTTCACCTTAAACTAAACGTTATCACTGATAGTAAAGCTGTACTCTGATAATACCATTTAATATTTCAAATAGCTTGACCTATTAGTTTTAGCTATGGATACGCCATCCACAATGAGCTTTTACAGATCTTCCCCATTGGTGAAATCCGCTCTTAGATGTTAGACCCTACTTTTTCCAAATCAAGACGTCTCTCTTGAAGTATTTGGGCTCAGCCAGACAGTCGACTAGGAAGGTTCCCAGGTCCCACTTTGAGATGATAGGTCCACCCATTGTGGTACAAACAGCGTCTATTATGTACTCGCTGCTTGGAATTGCTGGAAAGATGAAAGGATCTAGTTTAGGGCAGTATTAAATAATTTACACGGCAAATCAAGCTGACAATTGCGTTGCATTGCAATTGGCATAGACTCGTACCTAGGGCGTGCAAAACCGGTTTTCCGGTTTTGGCAAAAACCGGAAACCGAACAAAACTTACGGATTTTTGAAAACCGGGTTTGAGAGTCAAAACCGGAGTTAACACCGGTTTTGCCGTTATTGAATTACATTTTGATTTAAATCAACTTTTTTCGAACGGTCGTCATCAAATAAATCCGAACGCAACCCACACCCTCTTACACTTCTCCCTCCGCGACCCCCGCACCCACGAAGCGACTCCTGCGACCCGATCCCGCATGCCCAAACTCAAACCTTACCTTAAACTTTTCCCAAACCCAATGGTGCTGTCTGTGCTGACATATCTGCGACTATTACAAACTTATTGCAGCAGCTAAAATATAAGCTCAAGGACTCTGATACCATCGCCGTAGTTGTCTTCGAGTAGTTCGTGCCATCGTTATCGTTATCATCTCACGCTGAAGTTGTAGCTGATGAACTAACTCTTCAAGAGCAGCTTGATAAGGAATTGGATAAATGCAGGAAAACCCCCAAGAATCGGTCTTATTTCGACCTTGCATGGTTTGTCAAGGAAGAACAAGCCATGTATGAAAGCATGACGTAACTATTTGATGTGTACAAGTGTTGAGAGTGGGAAAGCCTTTTCGAGTGCTGGGTACTTTTGCAACAGAATAAGAAGTACGCTATGATCTGATAAAATGTTAGATGCACTTCTATTCTTATGAACAAATTATCAAGAACACCGGTCTCATGGAAAAAAATATTATTGTTTATTTAAATTAGTGTACGGTACACAGTTGATTTGATCTCGTTTTATAGTCAAATATGAATCCTTTAATGTTGTTAGTAGTTCGTAATTAATGAGCTCAAGATTAAAAAAATCGAGACGTTTTTTTTAATCTTTTCGATTTCTTAATGATTCGGTACTATGCATGTTATATATTGTCTTAAACATTTCTTTTGGAGAATTAATGTGGATTGTACGTTTGTCGAGTTCCCCCAATATAACACCGTAAGTTAACAGTGGGTACACATTACCAAAATACGCATTTCTCGTAACACTTGGATTTGTAGTTTCTGCCAAAACTGACAATGCGGTTAGAGATACCACAAACTTACTTGTTGTTGATTTGATCTCAGATAGTTAATCTTTATATTTTTAAGTTCATGTTATCCATATTCCAAACTATTAATGTGGTCTTCTTGGTATTGGCATAAATGGTTGATTAAAAAGAGGTTTGATACAATTTGTTTTATTTGTGTATCTGAAAATATTTTGTTGTTAAAATTCAACTACATATGTACAAAAAAAAAAAAAAAAATTCGAAACCGGGGCTAACACCGGTTTCCGGTTTTGGGCCCTTAAACCCGGAATTCAAAACCGGTTTTGAAGACCTTCCGGTTTTGCACGCCCTACAGTCGTACCGTAAAAGTCGAAAAGACACAGAAAACATAAAATTCAGGCATTGCCTAATTCTGTTGCAGTGGCTACATCCACTTAAAACAAAAACTAATACTGCCAAACTATTTTCTGTAAAACAGTAGTAAGTTTTTTGATAAACTCAAGATGTTATTATAAGAGTTTTAGGGCCCAGCGTCAAGCCAAACAGAAGTGGAGGGAAAAAAGAAGGCCAACAATACCCAGCAATAAGACAGTTCAGGCTAACAAGAAAAAAAACAATTAAACGTTAAAAGGCTTCGAATTAGTTTAACAACCAGCACTTTTTGAACGTCTAGATTACAAAAGATATCCCTCAGATTGCCCACTCTTTATATAGTGTTTAAGCTGAAGAGAAGAAAAGACGGAACGAAGTCCCCATAAGTTAAGGACCGCAAAATGGTATGGATTTCAAACTTTTTGCTATGGAGTGGATGCCAGATGTCGCTTTACTTCCGTTTGATAGTTCCTGCGTTTAGCCAGGCTTAAAAAGTCAACGAGTGGAAAAGTCTTACCATCAATTCTCGGGGGGTGCACTGCGACCCAATAGAGAGGGCTCTCCTTCACAATATCCCACATTCTTTTATGGTCGTTCGAGACATCTACGTATTCCACAGGAATCTTATCCCAATCGAATAGCAAGAAGGCTGACAGGCAAACTGACACAGGTTTCACATTCTTCGCCCTCATAGCTTCTAGAATGTTCTTTGTCCCTTCGGACATGTCTGTGGTTGGGTCTAGACTGCTGGGTCCGTGGCCAGTGCCCACAGTGATGACAACGCCGTCCATGCCATCGATGGCATTTGCCACTGAATCAGGCTCTAACACGTTTCCGGGGAAGATTTCTACTTTGTTCTTGTATTCGTCTGGGATCTTTTTTGGGTCACGGACAAAGGCGCGGACTGTGAATCCTGTGGAGACAAATTAATGGATAAGATACTATAAGTGTAAGTATAACCCGTTGGTACTGCGCCTGAGCTCTCTCCGGTCGTGTTGTATTGCCGTCCCACCGCACTATGAAAGTGAGGGAAAGTAGAGCCAGAGTACAGTTACTGTTGTGACTATGTATTTACTTGTGCACTTAAATATGTCCCACGGCAATGGCTAGTCTCCAACCACCACATACGGTCAGGCAGAAGGACTAATTTTTATAAGTACGTTTGGGTAATAAATGAGTCACTAGTTTTGTGCCTGTACTAGTCTCATTCATCATTTATTAAGTACAGATACCGGCACGTATCTTGAGCACTAAACCGCACAAGACCTACATATTGCAGGTTTTGCGTTAAAATGGACTTCAAATAAATTGCCTTGTCATGCTTGTAGGGTGTTTTTTATGACTATATTTAGTTTACACGTTACAGTACCCTAAAAATGATAAGATATCCTAGGTTTAGTTAACTCTGCTGATAACGGTAAACTCGTAGCTAAGATAATAATTATGATCCCATAACTTTGAAAGAAAAATTGTACCCTCAACATCGAAAGTTGGTTTAAACGACAGTTAAGGCGAGGCATCGTTCTAAAACCGGGCACGCGCGCATCGGGACTGAGCGGGGGACTGGGCGTCTGAGCGGGGCGAGGATTGCTAGCTTATAACTTAAAGGACGTAAACGACAAAATGGTTTTTGTTATTTAATTCAGTTGGGAACAATAATTTCAGAAATTCCTTCTATAATTTTAAAGAGTATGTATAGGCTCATCTACGGAGAAAGTTAAGAGGCTTAAATTGGTCCCGTTTGCCCATTAAATGTGAATCTCTTTTTAAAAAGAGGTATGTTTGATATTTTTTTCTCTGTTACAAAAGTTACTTAATCATGTATTAAAAACTAACAAAATAAGGGTTTTATCATGAATTATCAGGTCACCAACTTATATTTTCATTTGTTTTGTAATTACTGACAAAAATTGAGATCATTGACTACATGATTTCCAATGCGTCCTCTTAATAAAAATCAACTAAAAATCATCAGCCGACTGTATGTCTTAGTGATAAATAAATAAAATAAAAATATTATAAATATTACATATTATATTATACTATTTTATATTTTTATAAACATTTAAAAATAAGTAAAAAAACGTAGTTAATTTTGTAATTTTTTATGTAAACAAAATTTCACGTCTGAATTCCCCAAAAGGTTACTTAGAAAAATCCCACATTTCGCTAGTTATGTTCAACCCTCATGTTATATATATGGCACAAATTCCTTAGTTCTTGGAGAAAAAACCTCCTACGCACTGTAAGAACAAATTACTGTCTACGTTGTGGAAATCTTATCATCAACATAGTAGCAAATAATGAAAATGATACTATGAGGTTGACTTGGATTTAAAAGAATTTTATGTCAACAACTTAAAACTTCTACTTCATGTAAAATAGGTAGCCCGCGAAATTCAAATTTTCTTACGTTCTTTTGCAATTTGCAGGCCAGTGCTAGGTTGCATGTGGATTAAAATATTATTCGCGGCTGTAAGACGTATGTAGTTACAGAATTATTATCATCAAATTAATCAATACAACCCTTCAAGTTCATAAAGGTCGAGGAATGACTTTGACCTTGAAAAAGTCGTTCCTCGACTTTTATGAACTTGGAAGGTTATTGTTGAAGCATCCACCGTAACCATTAAAAATTTGATTACCTAGCCAAGTTCGAGTAAGAAAATTTGATAAATGGGTGATAGCTATATGGCATTGTTAACTAGTTTAAAATAAAATAATTAAGGATATTAGGTATAATATTCAGCTGATGTTCCCCAGCTGGCGAGACAATAATATTTTGAATAGATAACATAATTTCAAAGATTTCTCAAAAATATTATGAATTTATTATGTTACCCTAGAAATCGTTTACCGCCAAACTGAGACATAAAATTATAAACAATAACTTACCTTTTTTCAATGCGGCGTCGATGGTGCAAAGGCCGGTCATGCCGGTGGAACCAAAGATCACAATTTTCATTTTCTGCAAATGAAAAACACAAGTAAGTAGGTATAGTTCTGTTCAATCTTTATGGCGGCTCGGAAGTTAGCTGCAAGTCTGCAAGTAACGGTCTGCGCATTATACAGTTAAGACGATACGTCACTGCGCCCCGCTGATACTTAAAATTGCATACATGAAAGTTCAAAGCCGCCGGTACTTAGAAGTTTGAACCGTTACACCTGCGCAGATAGTCACTCGCAGCTAACTTCCGAGCCACTGTAAAGTCTATAAAACTCTATTGTAGTACTAGACCATAAAACAAGGCTATTTAACCGGTAAAACGAGTTTATTGACCCCATTATATCCTATTGGAAATTACTTAGCAAATCACACCTACATAATAGAGCTGGAAGAGATTTCTTATGAAATAAGCAGTACCTTTGTGTTTTTCTATCTTAATGTAATGTCCTGTTAAGTATTTTGTATGTACATAAATAAATATCAGTCAAAATAATAGTCATACTGTTTAATCAATATTTTATATTGCGCTCACTTTCGGTTAGTAAATTTTATCTCAATTAAGAAACTATTGCTTTAAATGGAAAGAACTTACCGTTAGGAATACTTGTTACAAAATGTGATTACAGCAGTGTATTTACACCATTGACTTGATCTCTATGATTTACACTGAAATTGACAACTCAACTGACATTAGAGACGAGCAGCAACAATAATATAGGTATATATATTGCCGGCAAATATTTCGGTGAGAGATAAATAAGTAGATAAGTTAACAATTATCTACGTGCAAGTTTTAGCTAGCGAAGTTGCAGTGATGAGTTGATTTGATAGCACTAACCCGAGGGCCACAAAACGAACGCTTAGAACGTTTTTCACTTTGCATTTTAAAAATCAGCTTAACGTTGAAAAGAACTTGAATCTTTTTTACACAAGAATAACGTTGATATTGTCTAAATTAATACACATCTATTTTTGACGCCTTTAGCGAATAACGCCCAAAGTGATATTTTCGTGGCCCAGGCATAAGCGTATAGCGTATTTATGATTTATTCTGAGACACTAGACAGCAACTTTTAGATGGATTGTGTGAGGAGTGATATAAATGAAAAAGGTGTAAATGATTGTGTGACGGTTGACAGGAGAGAATGGAAGAAAAAAACGTGTTGCGCCGACCACAAGTAACATGGAATAAGGGCAGGAAGATGATGACTAGACAGCAACTTTTAGAAACTGACTAATTTACAGAGACCATTGAGACAGAGACTATAAGAACGTCATGGCATGTCTGTCTTATCAGTTAAGAAATCGTGTGATCTCTTTCACTTGCCGAGATTTAGACAAAGACAAAATATAATTACTTTTCAGTGTTCATGTTGTCAGTCTAAATCATTTTCAATTTTATCGTTTATTAGTTTCATGCTATTTCATCAGATACTGGGAAATCTTGGAGAAATCTAACTTGTACCTACTGTCACGTCTTTCAAATTCTGTTACATCATGGTGACAGTATGTCTATACACTGTCACCATGACATAACAGAATTTTCCAGCAGGATTTCCAAAATTATTTACCCGATTTAGATAAGAAGGGTTTTGTGATGAAATTGCTGACGCATGCTCGATTGCCGTATATTTACCGCATTCCTGTTTCATATGATTTTATGGCACTGGCTATTTACAAAATAGATTTTAAGGTGCACGCAGACCTAGCCACACTACATTCGCCGCAATCGAATTCTTCGTATAAAGTTCTATGCAATCTGTGTCTGTGTGCAACGAGATTGCATAGAAGAATTCGAATGCGGCAACTGCGGTGCGGCTAGGTCTGCGTTCACCTTACCACCTACCTACCATAAAAAAAAGTATCCTATGTCCGTCTCCTGGATAAAAGCTACCTGCCCACCAATTTTCAGCTAAATCGGTTCAGCCGTTCTGAGTTATAAATAGTGTAACTAACACACTTTCTTTTACATTTATATAGATTGATCGTGACTTTAATCCCTGTAGCAAACTGTAATATTATTTTGAAAAAACAAGTTGGTAGTTTTTAAAAAGAGGAAGGTGGCAATACTTTTCTGTTCTTCGTGCGTTTAGTTATGAAATTTTAAAATTTCATTTCTATCAAACAAACACATATCATCAGAAAACATTCAAAACTTTAAAAGTTGTGCAATTGTTAGTAAACTAAGATTTAATATTTCCTCATTTAACTTCATTAAAACAAACTTACTAATGTCACAATATTACCACGACAACAAAACGTAGATAACCTGTATTTCTCACGCGTAAACAGATGTGGTTCTGTTTGAACTGTAATTTTGGAACTAAATACATTTAATAATTATGGGAGACATAGAGGAATACTTTCCTCGTGGAGGCAAGAAGCCTACAACTACATACTTCAAGCAAAGTGCAAACGTAAGTACAGTGAAATCGAAGTTGAATTTTCGTGATAAAAAAGACGTTGTTTAATTTTGATTTTCATAGTTTTTAGGCGCTGCTGAGAAGGGAGAAAAGAAAAAGAAGAAGCCAAAGAAGAAATCTGAAGGGGATGATGGATATTTATCGGACGAAGGCACGAAAGAGATCGACCAATCATTTAAAAACTGTGCATTTGGTTTGAGTTACAAGGTTTGTTATTTAACACAAAACATCGTATCTAATGATTTATTAACATTCGAATCGTGCTCGAAATACTTATTAATTAAGAAAGATTTGCTCAACTAACAATAGTATTTAATTTGTTGTGCAATTTTTAAGTAAATTCGTTGATCAACCCAATCCTCATATTATCTTAAAAAATAACTGAGTAATAAATTATCACATTTATTATCCCGTGTTACTAAAGTTAGTATGTCTAACTCTTTATCAAATAATGTTTATTCAATAGATTTTTAGAGATTTTCATTCAATGGTGACGATTCTATTGTGCACAAACTAAACTTAATTTAGGCAATTGCTATCTTTTACTAAGAAACAGTGGGAGAAAAGGACGGCTATAGCTATGAACTAAGTTATAGATGTCAAAGTAGTTTATGCCTTGCGCTTCACCGTGTTTTTATCCGACATGTTTTTATGTGCACCCTTCATTTGTATGGAAATATTAGTTCCAACTAAATTTTACAGCTCTAAATTTCGTCCGCCTCTTTCTCGTTTTATTATAGACAAAGAGATAGCAATAGCTTAAATTAAGTTTAGTTTGTGCACAACATAATCAACACCATTAGCTTCAAAGTAAAACAAGTTACTAAATATTTTAGCTAAAATCTTTGCCGCACACAGTGGCATTTCTCTAATTTATATTTTTTTTTTAAAATATCCAACAACTTTTGATGGCTTAAATTTAAATAAGTTTATTTCTCTTACTACTTTTTTAATAAAGATTAAGCCTTTACTGCCAACAAAATTATGTATATACAATATTGAGTTGGCAATAAATGCTTAAACATAATAAAATAATATTTTAAATGATAATGGTGCTGGTGCAAAAAAAACTGCTGCACAAAAAATATACTTCACTTCTGCCAATGCAACAATATTTTATGCCTTTGCGGAGTAAGCAGAGAGATCAAGTGCATAGAGACCAATCCTGTGATGCGACTTTCACTTCAGACATATTTCCAGTTTTAACAGTACATATAAATAAGTTTGTATTTCATAAATTTTTTGAGAAATACTATGAAATACAAACTTATCATTGGGGCTGATATCATCGTAATCAATACTGCACATGGATAAATATTAATTTCTAGCTACGGAAACCCTACACTGTTTATATTAATATTACGACCTTGGCCTCCTTGTTAGTTAAACGGAGTTTGATCATCTACACTAATATTATAAAGAGGAAAGATTTGTATTTTGTGTGTGTGTGTATGTTTGTAATGAATAAACTCAAAAACTACTGCACCTATTTCAAAAATTCTTTCACCATTAGAAAGCTACATTCACCCTGAGTAAAATTGGCTGTATTTTATCCCTGTACTCCCATGGGAACGGGAACTACGCGGGTGAAACCGCGTGACGTCCGCTAGTAATACATAAACTCAAAAAGACTCATTAATTTTTTTTCTCAACTCCACAGACAGTAAAAGAAGGTTTATTGATACTGGGCAGAGTGAAGACTGTTCTGGAAACTAAGATAATAGTCAGCCTGCCGTGTAGACTGATTGGCTCCGTGATGGCTTGTCACATCAGTGAGCCTTACAACAAAGAGCTTGAAGCATATGTTAACGATAAGGTTAGTATTTCAAGGGTGTACTATCTTTGTTAAGCACCAAATCAAAGACAGTAATGAGTAAAAGGTGCAATTGGGTACAATAGGTAATTGGATCACATTACAATATTCTTTTAGGAAATTAGAAAATAATGTAAGCCTCCTCGTTGCTGGCCAACCAACCACACAAGCCCCTGGCAACGGGGTTGCCAGATCTGTCCCCAACAATCTTGTTTATTTTGGCACATTTGAATTGGCAGTATTTGTTTGTTTTACAAGTTCCCAAAAAGGTGGCTACACAAACAATATCTTCTTGCTGTTGTCCCATGTTACTTGGGGATAGATAGATTCACTTGTTTGCCTGAAATATGATATTTTACAGATTTTATAACAAATACACAATAGTTCTTCATATTCCGTCAACTATTTAAATTCGGCATGCAAATTTTGTGACAATGACAATGATTGTAATTTAACAAAATTACTAAATTATTTATAAATATAAAATATCTGTATTGCCATTCGACTCATGTTTTTATGGCAGTACGCTGTTCTATATCTTGGCATTGTTAATTTTGTTGGATCACTTGACATTTTACCCACTTTAGAAACATTGAGGCTATCTGCTTTATTGGAACAACATGCTTTTTGCTGCAACATATTTTTTTTTCTACCATTTCCTTTGTCAACCGTCTCGCCATTATCACTCCTTTTTCTTTCATATCATTCGTTACACAATCCATGGCTACATAAGTACTTATACACAATCGGCCACATTCAACAACTTGAGCATGTGTAATCTAAGTACTGAGTGAGCTGTAATGCCTGTAATGTAATCCACCACCCAAAAATTGTGTGCGGCGATCCTGCCAAACAATTGATAGCAATTGTATGTGGTGTTCCTGCCAAAAAATTCATAGCAATTGTATGCGGTGTTCCTGCCAAAAAATTGATAGCAATCATATGCGGTGTTCCTGCCAAACAATTGATAGCAATTGTATGTGGTGTTCCTGCTAAAAAATTGATAGCAATTGTTTGCGGTGGTACTGCTAGAAAATTGATAGCAATTATATGCGGTGTTCCTGCCAAACAATTGATAGCAATCGTATGTGGTGTTCCTGCCAAAAAAATGATAGCAATTGGTCTCTAAAGGTTACTTAGGCGCTTCGCATAATACGACCCCCACATGTTTAGGATGCGGGACTAAATTCGCCCGCTTTGATGGTATCAACTAACTTATACGGAGGTGTTCGCACTGTCGCGAATAGTCGCGTGACTTCCTAATAACGTAGACCAAGCAAGACCTAGAATAGCACATAGAATACTTTCTGTCAGAGAGTCCAGGTAATCTGTTCCCGAGACATAACTATCGGGCGGGCGAAGCCGGATACGAGCTAGTAGTTGAATAACATAATTATTGCAACTATTACATAACATTAAAAAATAAGGGGAGATCGTGGCTAAAAATAATGACAGCCGCTCGGGTCGATCTTTAGGTTAAGCCGTGCTTGCCTAGGTTGGTCTGTGGATGGGTGACCACCCATTACATACCAAGTTTCCTCCGTGCCTCGGAATGCATGTTAAGCAGTTGGTCCCGGCTGTCATTTGTGATCTTTGACAGTCGTTACAGGTATTTTTTTTTTTTTTTTTTTTTTTCCTTTTTGGCAACTGAGCCGGTTCCGACTATTCTGCCAGTGTCACGTCGTGACGGCAGCACAGAGAGGCAGGCCGTCGAACTTCGTACTTCGTGGTAGGTGTTAGTCTAGCTGTAAGGACGAACACATAGGTTAGTAGAACAAATATAAACTAGTATTAACTATATACAGTCTAATTACATAAACGTTGCGCACCAACTAAAATTTTAGATCATTCTCATTTAGGAATGTTGCCAAAATGTTGATTAATTTAGGGGAGAAGTGGGAAAGAAGGGTATGAAAGTTGGTTGGGAGAGGTATATTGAATTTGGAAATTTTTTGGTACAGGTCAACGGATTTATTATTTAGGGAGCAGGAGAAGAAAATATGATCTAATGTACCCTCCGCAAGACCACACTCGCACAGGGAACTATCCCGGGCATGGATTTTGTGCAGGAACACAGGGCTACAACAATGTCCGAGTCTTAGTCTACAGAGGGACGAAACAGTTCTCTTCGACAATTTAGGGCATTTAAAAAACCAAGGCCGACGCTGGATTTCAGGCTGTATAGCAGCATAGTAATGGCCCTTGGTCCTAGAAGTCGTCTTCCATGTTTCCGTCCATGAATTAAATAGCTTGGGTTTGGCACTGTTTCGCAAATCGTAGTTGTGCGCAACGTAGTGCTTTCGATCAGCCGGATTCGTCGTGGCATACTTTGCTAACGAATCAGCGCATTCATTGCCAACAATACCCGAGTGACCGGGGATCCAGGCTATCTCGACGTCCAAGCCGTTTTGGGAGAGATCAAACAACAAGCTCTTTATATCCATAATGATATGACTATTAATGTTACTGTGTAGTTGGTTTTGTTTTAGGGCCTGAATACTACTATGGGAGTCTGAAAAAATTACTGATCTTGTTATTTGATGGGACTTAATATAGCATAGGGCTTCCAGAATACCAGTACACTCCCCTGTAAAGACTGATGCTTCTGGTGGGCATTGAAAAAGTAAAACTATCTTAGAATTTTGAAAATAGACTGCCACACCCGTACATTCACTGTCCGAAAATTTTGAAGCATCTGTGAAGAATAAGTTCCAACCTTCCCAATAACGCTTGACAGCTGACCCAAATTCATCTCTAGCATCTTGAGGATTCCTTGATATTCCAAGGCCCAAAACGACTTTTGGTTCATAATAAATCGCCTCGTACGCGGCGGAAAAAACCGGAAGAGTAGAATATCGACAAATAGGCGCGGATAGTTGTTTAAGCTCTCTGTACCTATTTATCAATAGAGGAACTACTTTATGGTTCCAATAGGAAGAATCATTGAAGGAGAGGTCAATTTGTTCTAAAATTTGGAGCAAGGGATGAGATGAGAGGGAAAAAACTTTAGTTAGGAAGCGATCTGCTAAATACTGTCTCCTCAGGTGTAGGGGTGGGTCTGCACATTCCACTTGAAGCGCATTTATGGGAGAGGATTTCATGGCCCCAATGACAATTCTTAGGCATTTGGACTGGATGTTGTCTAATTTTTTAAGCGCTCATTTGTTGCAGGGCTCAAGAAGGTAACTGCAATAATCCAAAGCGCTTCTTGTCAACGCATTATAGACCAGTTTGAGGGTGTAGGGGTGAGCACCCCACCATACCCCGGCCAAAGACTTAAGAACCGATACAGAACGTTCACATTTTTTGACCGTGTTGTTTATGTGATCGACCCCAGACAATCTTGTGTCCAAAGTTACTCCCAGAAACCTAGCCTTATCTTCGACTGGAATGGTTTGTCCATTAATGTTTATATCAATTGGGGGTAGCGAACGCCTGCGTGTAAAAATGACAGCTTTACTCTTTGGTGCACTTAAAGACAAACCATTGTCAAGTAGCCATTGGTTTAATGAAGCTAGAGAGACATTCATCGAAAGAGCGGCATCCTGAATGGAACTGCCACACACCATTAGTGCAATATCGTCAGCATACTGAAGGATTTTACAATCGAAATTAAGGGAAGAGGGCAGGTTAGCTGTATAAATGTTATATAATGGGGGACTAAGAACTGATCCTTGAGGTAGTCCTCTCCAGACCGATCTTTGTTCAGAGTCACTCCCAGGTATTCTCAATTGAATGGTGCGATTGGTAAAGATGCTACCAATGATGCGACAAATCCTAGCCGGGACTCTCAGCTCGTGCAGCTTCTGCCTGAGATTAGGGAGGAGAACAGAATCATAGGCAGCTGATATATCAAGAAAAACCGCAACCACAGATTCATTCCTGCTGAGGGCCAGCCGGACCTCTGATATGAGGATACCCACACTATCAGCAGTGCCCAGACCTTTCCTAAAGCCGAATTGGGTCATAGGGAGCAGCTTCCTGTTTTCCACCAACCACACTAACCGGTTTTTGACCAAGTGTTCTAAAAGTTTCATGAGTATGGACGATAAGGCAATAGGTCTGTATGAACAATGATCATTAGGATCTTTGCCTGGTTTTAAAATCGGAATGACCACCTGAACCTTCCACTCTGTGGGAATATATCCAGAAGTAAAGCAGAAGTTAGCTAGGTCCAGGTAATATTTGTGAGTTTTTGGACCAGCTTTAGAAATAAAGGAGTACGGGAATCCATCCACTCCCGGCGCGGAATCCTTGACTTGGGATATCACAGCGTTTAGTTCCTCCATGCTAAATGGCATGTCCATTGGGTCGTCAATGTTGTCTGCATCGTGGATGTCAACACTGATTTCCTCAACACTTGGGACATAGGCTGGAGCGACTTTACAGAAAAACTGGTATCCCAGTTCTTCCGTGAGGTTGTTAGATGAGGAGGCAGGTGCTAGACTACTCCTGAAGCGTTTCACCCTCCGCCAAACCACCGAAATCGGGGTGGACGGACTCAGTGAACTGCAATATCTTGACCAACCTTCGCGTTTTTTCCTTTTTAGGAATTTCCTGGACTTGGCAAGAATCTGTTTGAAAGTAATGAGATTATCCAGATTCATATTGTCGTTGACTGTCTCTTCAGCCTCATTCCTGGCCCTGACCATGTCAGTGCATTCCCTATCCCACCATGGCGGGGAAGGAAGTCTACCAGAATGGGGTTTTTTGGACGGGAAGCAATCATCAGCTGTGGAGGCAATGGTGGAGGAGAAGGGCAAAAAACAATCCTGGGCATTATCCCTGTTAACTTCCGGAAGGGAAGATATTCTTAGGTCTACGATTTTAGAATATAAATCCCAGTCAGCTGAATTTAGTTGATGTTTTAAAAGAGGGGGGGAAACTTTAAAAGGAATACTTTTGGAAGGGAATTCAATTATGATGGGGTAGTGATCACTTCCATAGGTCATATCCAAGCGCCGCCAAATGAGTAGACTAGATATATTGGGAGAGCAGAATGTCAAGTCAACACAACTATTATTCTGACCAGGACGTGCAGGTCTGCGTGTAGGACTGCCATCGTTGATTAGGCAAAGGTTAAGATCATCCAAAATGTCAAGTAAACCTATGCCAAAGTTATCACAAGTATCCGACCCCCATCGATAATGGTGACAATTAAAATCACCCATGACGAGTATTGGACCACTAACACTGGATAATAAATTTCTAATTACTGAGAGTTGATCGAGTTGTGGGTGCGCAATATAAAAAGAAAAAATATATATACCCTCAGCCTTCACAGCAACAACATTTATGTCATCGCCTACAAAGGTTAGAGGAATCTGGGTGAATGATACCTTGCTATTGATGAGCAAGGCACATCCTCCATATCCATCAGATCTATCATTGCGAACAATGTCGAAACATGGCAACCTGAAATTGCTTCCAGGCAATAGCCATGTCTCAGCAATGCCGCAGATTGATGGTTTAAATTTATTAATTAAAAAAGAAAGATCAGGCTTTCTGGGAGTAATACTCCTCACGTTCCACTGTAGGAATGTCAGGGGATGGAACATTGTGGATATAATTTAATATTGAGGTCAACTTTGATGCAACGTGGTCAGGTATAGATTGAGTTGGGCTTGCAAGAACAGACATTAGCATGTCAGTGATTAATTTTAAGATATTTTTTGAGTTATCTTCCTGTCTGTAACTTATTGACTCTGCAGCTTCCATTGGAAGGGCACAGCCATTTTTTGATGGGGAAAAGGAGTAATTTTGAGTGAGGTTTAGGTGAGCTTGTCTATCATAGCCAGGTGAAAGGGGAATACGGGATTTGGGTTTCAAAAATACTGTTTTACGGTATGAATTTTGGCTTACAGGGATGGGACTTGAGGATTGGGATTGTGATTTATTTGCAGTCACTTTGTTGCGTGGGGAAGATTTGGAGACTTCAGCATATGATCTGGAAACAGGTGGGAAAACCCGACTTGCCTCCGCATACGAAATCGATTTCTCTGCCATCAGAGCTTTGATACTCTTCTGTCGGCCCAATTCAGGACAAACACTATCACTTGCGAAATGGTTGCCAGTACACGAAACACAGAAACTCATTTCAGGGGTGACTTCACATCCATCACCTGGATGATCTTCACCACACTTAAAGCACCTAGGTTTCGATCTGCAAAGTGTGCGGGTATGGCCAAAGCGACAACAATGGTAGCATTGGATAGTTGGGTAAGTGTAACGCTCAACTGGGAGAGCCGTGTAGAAGCTATACACACGCTTAGGTAGGACTTGTCCGTCAAAAGTTATCACAACAGTCTGTGTAGGCCTCCACTCGGTCACACCAGAAGAGGACACCTTACGGCTCATCCTTCTGGCTTTAATAACAGAGCCACATCCCTCAGGGACCTGAATATTTTTAATTATTTCCTCTTCTGACCACTCAACCGGTATATCCCTTACGATACCCATTCTTGTGATGTTGAATTGTGGAATGGTAGCTACATAATTGTGTTGGGATAAAATTTTATTGTTAAGGAAACTGTTTGCATCCTGGTGCGACTTGAACTCGACTGACACGCGATTTCTACCTATACGCTTGATCCCATCGAAACGTATGTTATTTACGTTGTTTGTCATCAAAAACATACCAAACTTGATAGGTTGCAGCACGGTGCCTGAGGTTTGTTCGTCTTTAAGCGAAACATTCACATTGTATGGTGGATTATCTCTAGCTGTATATGAAAGTCTGCCGATTATATTTCTCGCAATCTTAGGTTTAATATTTGAAATAGCAGGGGGCGAACCAGCGACCCTCTTACGACTACGGATGTCCGTATCCATAATAGGGTCCTGTGGGGTTATTTCAATGTCATAGGGGAGGGTAACTGTTAGTCCGGGGGAGAGATCAAATAGTTCATCAGGGGGGTCAGGATCAGGGGGCTTTTTGGTGCTCATCTTGAGTAACTATTGTTAAAAAGAGGACAATTACAATGAAAGCAAACCTTAAACCACGAACACAAACACAAGGAACACTTTCGATGGAATTTCCCACTAGAAAAGTTCACTAAAAACGAAAATATTCGTAGCACTAACAAAAGCACGTGTAAAGCCTTCACCACTACCAACGAAGTCCTCTCGTTACAGGTAGTCAGTGGCCCAAAAAGTTTGACAACCAGTCTTACCAAGGGGTATCGTATTACCTGGTACTAACTGGGTTGTGGAGGTCAGATAGGCAGTCGCTCCATGTGAAATACTGGTATTCAGCTGCATCCGGTTAGACTGGAAGCCGACCCCAATAAACTTGGGAAAAGGCTAGGCAGATGATGACATAACATTACGCCTGTAATCTCTGCAGGGTGAGGCAGAGGCTAGAGCGCTATCTAATAGTACACCCACATTTTTCCCGTTATAGTCTCCTGTAAAAGGGACGGAGACTATTTCCAAAAACCGGGCACAAACACAGACTCAGAGGTTGCTACTGAGAAATTCCTGATGATGTTTTTCCTGGAAAGACACAATAACATTTTGCCCGACCCGGGAATAGGCTTATATCCTGAAAAACTGTAATTAGTCCGTCAGTTAGATTTTCAAAAAATATTTGACACGTATTTTTTTTGTTAAGTAAACCAAAGTTGACGAAGATACGACGCTTTTAAAATTCTTAATACGTCACGCAGTGCTATAATTTTTAGTGCATTGTGATGTCACAAGCCCCCCCAGTTTTGATGCGTTTTATCTTAGTCAATATTCATTGATTCACAAAAACAAAAAATACGTGTCCATTATTTTCCAATACTCTAACTGACGGACTAAATAGATTTGCAATTTATTGATGGTGGAAACTAGCTTATTGAACCCAGGACCCGAGGCTGCTTTATTAATATCTTAGAAATCTTTCCATTTCAGACAGACAGAGTGTTAGAACTGAGTCAGATGTTCCGACCCGGTCAGTACATCGCTGTCAAAGTGCTGGAGGTCAAGGAACTCAGTCTCATGCTCTCCGTGATGCCGCAGCATGTGAACGGGCAGATGTTACTCAAGGACCTGCAGAAAGGTATGTATTTGGCTTAACAGTTTTAGATAGAAGACGTTATGATGCTTAAATGTGTATCGCAGTATGGAGCTTTATAGAAAAAATCCTGAATGATTTGAGTTGAGGTCATACTGGTCCTGGGTAATCCAGAAAGGGGGGAAAGATAACAAGGGACAGAACGGGAGAATTTGCACAGGGAATCAGAAACCAGCTGATATAAGCTGATGATAGCGCGTCCATCTAGAGCAGCACTCGGCAACCTTTTGGCACACAAGGGCCACATAGTGAAAAAAATTGATAAAGGCGGGTCGCACATTTAATAATTTGGTACCTAATAAATGTAGCTAGGTAGGTGATATAAATAATGCTAAAACATTAATTTTAATGTTTTAGAAAAAATAATTAAATAAATTATAAAATATAAATGAGGGGAAAACAATGGTGCCGATTCCCTTGTTCACAAACTAAACTAAATTTAAGTTGAATGCATCTTTTTCTTTCTATTTCATTATGAAAAGGACAGAAGATAAATATTAGTTAAATCCTGTCAAATTAGTCAGCACCTGACGTAATTGATGTAATTTTAGTAGTCAACGTTTTAATCGCGTCTAAAACTTGTATGGCGCTGATTTATTTGACAGAACGTAACTAAAATTTATCTTCTGTCCTTTTCTTAATGAAATAGCAAGAAAAAGATGCACTGAACTTAAATTTGGTTTAGTTTGTAAACAAGGGAATCGGCACCAATAACTAACTTAAGGTGAATGCTTCGACCAGCCCGCGAAATTCAAATTTTCTTACGTTTTTGGCAAATTGCAAGCCAGTGCAAGGTTGTATGTTGATTAAAATATTGGACGCGATTGTAAGACGTATGTTTTTGGCGATAAATCCGCGAGATTAAAATGGTACTGGGTGGGTCACATTTCCAGCTGTAAATCGTCACACACTGGGTGTCTGATAACTGTCGTCGTCACCGAGGCCGGCCCAAGGAACGCTGATTAAAAAGAATTAACTTTCATTTACAAAGCAGTCGCGGGCCGCAAGGAGATAGGCCTCGGGCCGCATGCGGCCCGCTGATCTAGAGCCCTAGGCAGGCAGTCTATATCCGCAGCCATCTCCGTGATGTTTCGGCCCATATGACATGATCTCGGTGGTGCCATGGGGGTGATCGATTGTTCCCGGGTAATGCTTATTACTGTACGTTGATCTTTACCCTGTAACTGTAAAAGTCAGATAGGCATGCGTCTGTTTAGACTGCCAGCCAACCCCAACATGTTAGGATAAGGCTGAGCCTATGATGACGTATTAATCCTCTTAATACTGTATTCTGCTTATATCAAAAGTTCTTTTTTTTTTGTCCAAGACCCAATTAATCTAGAGGAAATGCGTAGGTAGCATGTCTTTTTCCAGCCATAAAAGCTGAAATTGGTGTCGATTCTGTTGTGCACAAACTAAACTTAATTTAGGCTATTGCTATCTCGCCGCGGGAGACGCCCCGGGCGTCGGGGGCGACCGTAGGCGCGGGCCTGTGGACGGTGGGCTATGGGCTAGCTCGCCGTCCGTCCGTCTCATGACGACAGGCCGTGTCGACAAGCAGGAGTGTTCCACGCGCACCTCAAAGAGAGTCAGCAATAGGAAGGGGTCCGTAAGGACCGACGCCTGCCGGGGCTGCGAGACAGTTCGAAAGAGATACCGTGGCCCCGGAACACAAAGGGTGATGAAGGAACATAGATGGGTTTTAGTCAGTAAAAGTCTGACACTCCCTCCTGCTCCGCCCAGAGCGGGAGGACACATTTGATGATTTCCCATCCGAAAAAAAAAA
Organism: Xestia xanthographa; assembly: GCA_905147715.2. Lineage (NCBI taxonomy): Eukaryota > Metazoa > Arthropoda > Insecta > Lepidoptera > Noctuidae > Xestia > Xestia xanthographa. Next base: position 28,033,768 of record LR990652.1, read on the forward strand.
GAAAGGATATTGCTATCTTTTTCTCTCTAATAAAACGAGAAAGAGACGGACGTCATTTAGAGCTGTCAAATTTAGTTGGAACTAATATTTCCATACAAATGAAGGGTGTACGTAAAAACATGTCGACTAAAAACACGGTGAAGTGCAAGGCATAAACTAGTTTGGCATCTCTAACTTAGTTCATAGCCGTCCTTTTCTCGCACTGCCTTTTAGTAAAAGATAGCAATAGCCTAAATTAAGTTTAGTTTGTGCACAACAGAATCGACACCATTGCATACATAAACTTGCACTATTCCAAATGGGGACAGGCAGAATCTTAAGAACAAAATCAGAAATTAATTATATACAAATATTGTGTTCTAGGTAACCTCGTACAAGCGGCCGTGACGTCAGTGGAAGACCACGGCTATGTGATGGATATCGGCGTGCCTGACACCACGGCTTTCCTTCCCAAGACCAACATGAACCCGGAGTTGGAACTAGGTAATTTCAAGTCGCAATGCATTTTTTGCAATTAAAAACGAACATAAAACATTAGAGTTCGGAGGAGCTCGTGGCTAAATAATAACAGCCGCTCGGGTCGATCGTTAGGTTAAGCCGTGCTTGCCTAGGTTGGTCTGTGGATGGGTGACCGCCCATTACATACCGAGTTTCCTCCGTGCCTCGGAAAGCACGTTAAGCCGTTGGTCCCGGCTGTCATTTGTAGATCTTTGACAGTCGTTAGGTAGTCAGAGGCCCGAAAAGTCTGACAACCAGTCTTACCAAGGGGTATCGTATTACCTGGTACTAACTGGGTTGTGGAGGTCAGATAGGCAGTCGCTCCATGTAAAATACTGGTATTCAGCTGCATCCGGTAAAACTGGAAGCCGACCCCAACATAGTTGGGAAAAGGCTACGCAGATGATGAAAACATTAGAGAGCAGTGGTGGCCCAGTGGTGGCGGCCCCGACTTACGAACAGTTAGTCGTGGGTTCGAACCCAGGCAGGCGCATTACTTTGTGTAATTTATTTCATCACCACTACTCTCAAAACGGTGAAGGAAAACATCGTGAGGAAACCGGCATGTCCTAGAACCAAAAAATTAGAAGACATGTGACATCTACCAATCCGCACTGGGCCCGCGTGGTGGTTTATAGCCCATTCCCTCTCATAGAGAGGAGGCCTGTGTCCCAGCAGTGGGAACATTAATAGGCTGATGATGATGATGAAAACATTAACAGGCAATTTTGATTTTTTAAGGAGTTGGTCAGTTATACAGAAAAAGATGAAACTAGTTTTCCATTCCAAAGCGCCCCATTGCTCCCGCAGAGCATCAGATTCTGGGTTAAATTCCCAGGTTGGGCAAATTGTTAAGTATTGGATTTTTCCATCAGGAATTTCTCAGCAACAGCCTTGGAGTGTTTATTTATTTATTTAACACTTCAAGCACAAAGTACAGAGGCGGACTTAATGCCATAGGCATTTTCTACCAGTCAACCAGTCAGTATGACAATTAGATAGGCTCGCCCCTTTCACATGATACAGGTTAAACGTAGCTTCTTTTCAACACATTCAATAACTTTTGTACGACTATTGGAAATTCGCAAAAAAAACGTGTTTTTTTGTTCTAAATTTTCCAAAAGTCTTAGAACAAAATTGATTAAATGTTATGTAAACAAGCTACCTGTAGGTAAGAGATTATTAGTGGTTTTTCAATTACCCTGTATAAGTTTGATTTCAGCGCCATCTAGCGGAGACAGAAGCTTTAATTTAAATCATTTTCTTACTTTGGCACTATGCTCATTAATCGGACCTTGAATAAGTTCTTCTCTTATCATTGAATTTGATATTATACCGCTAATCTATTTGACATTGTATTTATTTGTTGACATATTTTAAATTAATTGACTCTTTAACCAAACTTTTCACTTTAATCACCACTACAACCGGCTTTTAAATGTATTTGTTTCTGCATCTGATAATTTTATTTAATATGTATTGTTCAACACAATTCAAATTATTTATGAATAAATGAATGAATGACACAGCTCCAGAGCAAACCGTACATTACACTTTAACTATATGGTTTGATGTGCAGATGTGGGCATGGTATGCTGGTGCAGCATGAAGTCGTCTCCGGGTCCTGGCGGCGGCGTGGTGACGCTGTCCAATGAGCTGGTGGCGCTGCAGAACTCCTGGCTGCGACACAAGACCAGCGGCCCCATGCTCCCGGGGTCCAACATTGACTTCCTTGTTGATACGGTATTGTGATTTATTTATTTAACAAATGTACGACACATAATACAAACAGGACAAGCATATTTTTATGGGGTTTGAGGAACAGGGTGTGAAGTTCCTCATTATCCTTGAAAGGGGTGGATCCTCCGCAGAGCCGTCTCTAGCCCATGTAGCGCCCGTGTGCAAACATTACCCAAGCGCCCCCTAGTAAGCGCGCGGTCAAAATGGAATGGGTACAAAGTGCACTTGCACTTTGCAAACTTGATGTGCAGTTACTTAACAGCACATCAAGTTACCACAAACTGACAAAATTCCCCAATGGAAAATAATACTAACTTGTTTGAAGATGGGAATGGAAAATAATACTACTTACTTGTTTGAAGATTCAATTTGAAGAAGAAATTTGTCAGTTTTGGATACTATGATGTGCTGTTGTCTGTGTCTAGAAAAATACAGGGTGTTCTGGTGTTTACCCTAACAAGCCAAAACGTACCCATGTTATCATGCCTCGCTTTGCTGTAATTCTACAAATATAAGAAGAGCTCCAGATGATATACAAAATTTATGCATTGCGGAGCTCTTTTTACGTTGGTCATTGGTCGTGCCGCGGCCACGCAACGCGCGCACCGGGTGGAGCTCCGTAGTGAGTGGTGCTCGGCGCCCCCTAGGACCGCTGCGCCCGTGTGCAACGCACACCCTGCACACTCGGTAAAGACGGCTCTGATCCTCCGACGGGTGTTGTGTCTGGTGGGACTATGCCCTTGTTGTCGGATTTACCTAAAAAGTCTAAACGGACTCTTCACGAAGCCGTCAACCAAGCATTCTGTACATCAAACTAAGTAACACTACGCAAAAAATATTGCTGGGAAACGACTTTTTTTGGGGTGAAAAATTACCTTTCCCAGTAAATCTCAATGTAACGCACTCAAAACATTGTGCTGATGGATGAATTGAATAGTGAACGGGTCATGGAGGTATTTAAAGTAAAGTTATAGTCTTAAAAAGTAGAGAAAAAAATAAACTTGTGAAAAAGTTGAAAGTTTGACCCCCAATATCTCCGTAACTAGAAGGTTCCCAGGTATGGTGTAGAACAAATAAATGATCGCAATGACGAGGAAAACAAGTGCCTTTCGCTTCGTTACGGGCTTCAACATCGCTATTTGGGTTTTTTGATGTTAGTTCTTCCTTTGTGGCATAGATAGCGCTGTAGTACTTTTTGTACTATATTGCAGTAGTGCTTTTTGTACTGTATGCTGCATACTTTTTAATTTTTTTTCGGATGGGAAATCTGTGCCACAAGTGCGGCAGTGCGTTGCGCGCGGAGAGGCGGCTAATGAGTCATAGATGCGATGTCACCGTTATAGAGTTTGTTTATATTCTGCCTATTTCTTTGGGTACCCCTTTTTTTTCGGATGGGAAATCATCAAATGACTCCTCCCGCTCTGGGCGGACAAGAACGGAATGTCAGACTTTTACTGACTAAAACCCATCCATGTTCCTTCATCGTCCTTTGTGTTCCGGGGCCACGGTATCTCTTTCGAACAGTCCCGCAACCCCGGATACTTTTTAAACCTTACAAAATATAACTGCGGTTATTATGTTGCAGCCACTGGAGAACGGTATCGAGGGCCACGTGTTCGGCGACTGCACGGCGTACGTGCAGCGACAACACGCGGATACAGTGCGCGGGAAGAAGCCGACGCTCGGACAGAAGGTAACTACCGAAGCCGCAGCGCTTCCCTGAACTGACCGCAGAAGCCCTACTCTCTAACGTCCGTCCGTCCGTCCGTCTCTATCCGTCTCTCTCGCGCACGTCTGCAGATGAGTGTGAGTGATAGAGACGGATGGACGGACGGACGTTAGAGTGTAGGGCCCTGGTTTCGCGGAATCGGGTCGGGTCGATCGTGTGTCATTGACTGGATGGTGAACCGAAGCGATGCGAATTATATAGCTCTTTGTGATCTTAATGGAATGTTGTTCATAACATTATTTAACTCAAAATTATAATTAATGACGTCCCGCGGTTTCACCCGCGTAGTTCCCGTTCCCGTCGGAGTACGGGAATAAAATATAGCCTATAGCACTCACGAATAATGTAGTTTTCTACCAGTGAAACAACTTTTAAAATTGGTTCATTACTTCCGGAGATTAATTACCCCCTACATAAAAACTTAGAAACAAATGTTACCTCTTTATAATATGAATTCCTAACATTTTCAATGAGATCATTAACAACACTAGCACTTCGCCCGCGAAAATTGTGATAGCTCGGCTAATTTGCATGACATCCAATGATATTTAATTAAACAGATATGTTATGAGCGCGCAATCGTGAAGACTCGAAAACGTGTCAATTGGCCTGTTTTTCCTTTATTCTGCGTCACTGCGTGTATGTGAGCTGGCTCTCCCCCGCGGCACACTTTTTTCGGTGGTTTTGTAGGTGTATAACATATCTGTTTGTTAGAATATCATTGATGACATCAATATAATTTATAGCCTAAGTTACTCGGTAAAGATGTAGCTTTCTAATGGTGAAAGAATTTTTAAAATCGGTTGAGTAGTTTTTGAGCTAAATCGTAACAAACAAACAAAATATCAAATATATCCACTTTATAATATTAGTATAGATGACATCACGCCTATAATCCCCGAGGGATTAGACAGGTGTATTTAATAGAACTCCCATATTTCGCGAGTAATGTTTAAGTCCCATGTGATAGGGGGCGAGCCTTTTGCCATCAACTGCGCCCACAAATCTGGATTCTGGGCTGTCAGTGAGTAATGAGAAATTTGTAGTGGAAAATTCCAACCAGATTAAATTGTGTGCCTAAATTACTATACCTACCTACCTAAAAAAAGGTATTTGAAATGATACCTGTTTCCTCAAACGTAATTATGTTCAAATAATTCGTGAATATTAATTAACCACAATGAATCAAACGAAATGATTCAATGGAGGAAAAAAAACAAAATTACTTCCATCATTAGGTACCGTAAAATGGGGTGAATAGACACAACTTTCAACTTCTACACTGATTTTCTTACATATTTTGTATGAAAGCTGTTATCAAAGAATTTTTCGAATTGCGAGTCTCGTTTTAATTTACCAAATAGTTATTCTTTAATTATACATAAAGGACAATGGCAACCGCCTATACATTAATTTAGCTGAGATTAAATTATTGCGTCTTTAAATAAAAAATATCTTGTTTAACTCGGCGTCAACTTCTGAATTAGTTTGTGCAAGATTTTTTGTCCGAGAAGGCCGAGCTATGTAGAAATTCAGTCATGAACTTTTGTAGGTTATGTCTATGGTAATTCCAATTCGTGAAAGATAAGGCGAAAATCCACCGCGGCGCATGCTGTGCGGGCACGCGGCGCATTTTAGCTACGTGGATTCGTTAGTTTTACTTTTTTAACACAATGCGCAAGCGTCTGTGACATGTTTATTGCTAACAACCAACCAACAGGGCAAAAAGACTATTATACCAAACCTAAAAAAAAATAACTCGGTTTGACAACTGTTGTCTGTCAAACTAAGTTATATTTTTTTTTAGATTTGAGATAATAGTCTATTTGCCCGTCATTAATTGAAAGTATTTCATTTATTTTTCCACTACAATATTTTTACCTCCCTCTAAGGAACACTTCTACATAGAAATAAACAGTAGGTATTGTTAATTAATTTACTCCGTTTAATTACAATAACAAACTAAAACTGATTATAATACAATAATGCTGTACTTACTGTCACTTGGCAGAATAAATATAAAATGGCAACACTAACCTCTATGAAAAAATCAAATAACTTTTCAATTATCATATCTTTTTTATCAGGCCTTAACTAGTTAATGTGAAACTTCGAAAAAACGTAGAAAAATAATGGAAATGCCTTCGTATTTAAGTCACTTTTAGACGCTCAAATAAAATTCAGCTAAGATCTCGCCATTGTTCTTTGAGAATTATTTGTGAAAAAAGAAAAAGTAGGTCGTTTCTATTTACCTTGAAACTGGGGTCAAAAGATACGACTGAGGGGTGAATAGAGAAAAACTTTAGGGTTGTCAAAATCAACTTTTATTGTACTTACGTACCCTAACCTAACCTAACTAGTACCTACTTATTGACCTACTTATTGTGAAGAATAAGACTTTTTGCAAATGTACCCACAATTAGGGCATTTTTGGAATGAGGCTAATCGCAAATAAATCCTTAAACGGTCTAAAATATTTATCTCAGAAATCCAGAAAATGTTAAATTAAATTGACCAAAGCCGTTGAAGATAAAAAATCTAAATTTCAAATTAAAGTGTCACAGAAAAACATTTTAAATAAAAATTTTAAATGAAAACTGTCATGATGAAAAAATACTCGATTGACAACCCTGAAAATCATGTTTCTATTAACCTCTTTCTCGTTGCTATTAACCCCTCACTCATATCTATTCACCCCTTTCTTCGTTTCTATTGACCCTAAAGGCGTTTCTAATCACCCCCCACTCGGTTCTATTCACCTCGAATTCAGTAAAAAAATACTAAGTCTCGATTTTTAAAAAATAAGTACAAAATGATGGAATATTGATACTCACCTTTTTATTCCTAATAGATGAGAAACTTAACTATCCAAGTATGCAAATTGACAAAGAGATAACAGTGAAGAACTTGATGTTTTTTTAAAAGTTTTACACAGTCAATAAACACTTGTACGCAGAGGTTCACTTCAACAGCCTTTTTCTCTATGTCAATAGACTTGACGTAAATTTTAGGGTTGCCAGAATGAAGGAAACATGTTGCAGTGTTATTAAAAGTGGGAATAAAGATATTTTAACAGAATAAAGAGCAACTAGAACGACCATAATCAAGTTCTCAGATTTGTTTCTATACACCCCGCGATTTCTATTCACCCCATTTTATACATTAAGTAAGTAGGTACTTTTTAAATGAATACAATTGTTTTAATCACGCTAAATTTTACTTCATATTTATTTACTAAAATTCTGGTAGGTGGTCACCCATCGGCTGACCATCCTAGGTAGGCCCGGCTTAACTTATTATTTAACCACGAGCTCTTCTCCATCATCTGCCTAGCCTTTTCCCAACTATGTTGGGGTCGGCTTCCAGTTTTACCGGACGCAGCTGAACTGAGCTGAGCTGTGTATTTTACATGAAGCGACTGCCTATCTGACCTCCACAACCCAGTTAGTACCGGTTAATACGATACCCCTTGGTAAGACTGGTTGTCAGACTTTTAGGGTCACTGACTACCTGTAACGACTGTCAAAGATCTACAAATGACAGCCGGGACTAACTGCTTAACGTGCTTTCCGAGGCACGGAGGAACTCTGTATGTAATGGGTGGTCACCCTTCCACAGACCAACCTAGGCAAGCACGGCTTAACCTAACGATCGACCCGAGCGGCTGTTATTATTTAGCTAAGAGCTCGTCTCTTCTCTAAAATTCAAGTAAAGATTAAATTGATTGTATGTCGACAACTACCGAATGTGTTTATCTTATCTTCATTGAGATTTTTCTTAATTGACCATATCTAGGCAAGAAATATAAACAGCTTATAAGTAAGAAGACGAAATAAAAACTTTTTTGTAAAAAATAAAACCTAAAAAAGTCGGTGACAAAAAAAAACTAAATCAATCAAACAAAGGTCACCGACTTCTGAAGCTAAAGTTAGTTTTCACTTTTTTGTGTTTTTTGAAGTCGGTTTTATTTTTTGCGATAAAGTTTTTATTTTTCACTTTTTAGTGGTTCACATGTGCCGTACGCTGTGAAGGGGTAACCCTTCACAGCGTACCGGCGTGATGTTATTTTATGAACTGGTGTTAACAATAGACGGACATGAGATTTCAGCAATTCCAGTCCATTTGCTATCATTTATTGAGGAGTTCCTTTGCCTATCTCCGAAGTTCTTGATCAGATCTTTACCAAATTTAAATGGGACCACTCCGAGAAAGTACTCTTTCAAAAACTACCCAAATCGCTTCAAATCTATACTAATATTATAAAGCTGAAGAGTTTGTTTGTTTGTTTGTTTGAACGCGCTAATCTCTAGAACTACTGGTCCGATTTGAATGATTCTTTCAGTGTTGGGTAGTCCATTTATCGAGGAAGGCTATAGGCTATATAACATCACGCTGCGACCAAAAGGAGCGGAGCATAAATGAAAAATATTGCAAAAACGGGGAAAAATGTATTCCTTTTGTGAGCTGTTTCTCTTTTATGTGACGCAGACGAAGTTGCGTGGGTCAGCTAGTGTGCCTATAAAATTTAAAGAGTTCTCTCTATTTCTCCAGGATCCCATCATTAGATCCTGACTTGATGATCATGGGACCACCTGAGAAGTATACCCTTTCAAACAAAACAAAAAAAAATCCAAATCGGTCCAGCCATCTTCGAGTAATCTGGGAACATACATTAAAAAAAACATGTTCCGACGAATTGAGAACCTCCTCCTTTTTAAAGTCGGTTGAAAATAACGATGTAGTCGATCGAGAAAATAATACACATGCAGTTGCCCCATAGAATACTAGAACGTTATAATGCAAATTAATCCATTTTATTTTATATTTCTTTATTCTTTATAAGAAAAGGTTGTTTGATGTGAAACATCGGCTGCGTTCCGAATTAAGCTGTAATCGATTTGAGCGTCCATAATGCCGTTCTGAATTACCGTGAGCGCGATATCGATGTCCCTTGAATCGTCATAGATGACGTCATGACATGCGCCATCTTGTGATTATACCGACCATGCCCCAAAAAATATCACCGTGAGCGCTGTCAAAAATGACAGTTGTTGTCACAGGTTGTGTTGTTTATTTTGATTGAAAAAAAATTAAATGAGTTTCAAACTCATGAACATTATATTTAATGAGAGGTTTTCCTTTTGAGGTTTTAAAAAAAAACTTAGTTTCCAAGAACTCTATAGATGGCGTTGAAGTTACTATGCCAGAGCCAAAACGCTTGAAAAAAAACCATTGTGTCACGTCACATACTCTCGTTGACTGACACTTTCATTTGCTTAACCTTCCGAATATAACCAACATTTTTCGCGCTTTGTTAAAATCAGTTTTTTTAGGTTCCGTTCCTTGCATTATCATACTTACACCTAGCGCCATCTATCCAGCGACTAGGGAAGAGCTAAAAAGAAAATCCCTCATTACCGTTGCATCTATGTAATTTGTAAATCGTAGGATTTTTTTAAGGGGTAAATCTTTGCCGGGAGCAAAATACGCTAATAAAAACGCTTTCGTCATACTTTTCATCACTGGACGGATCGTCGTTGTCTATCTCAAAATCTGAGTTATCAGAGAAGATAGAGTCAACCAACATATCTTCCATTTTCAAAAGTAGGTGTTGTGAAATGTTTTGGTTTGGGGTTATGTTCACTGTCAACGCGTTCACGAGCGTTCCGACTTCATGGCAGCTCTTAGCTGTCATAATCGTGATATCTAAATCGGAACGCAAAATATCGATGTGAGCGCTGTGAGCGATTATTTTCTAATACGAAATGCACCCATCTATAGGCGCGGGTAAAACCAAAAAATGGCGTGGCGACGCATGCCTCGGCGACGCGTTGCCAACTGACAAGTAGTCAACCCGGCCCGAACAACCCGAACATTACCGATAACCGACCTGTTGAAGGAGCATAAGATCTACATATTCGCCACGGTTTACAACAAGCCAGCTGGTCTCGCGGCACAGCGCTGGGTTACAATATCGTGACTTCGAGTTTGATCTCAGCCTAAGGATTTTCTTTTAGTGAATCAACTTTTTTTTTTAATCTGGCCATCAAATTATTTCCTTTTCTACATTGTGAAATATGTATTTTTATTATTATTATTAAATCTTCTGCCATCGCGTCTCTAGAGAAACTCGGAATACAAAATGTTTCTACCTCTTGTAGATTCGTGCGCGCCTCCTATACGTGATGCCGACGAGGAACACACTGTTCCTGACTATGAAGAACATCTTTGACTCCACGTTCCCTGACCTTGGCACGGAGCAGCTGCTGAAGGATGGCCAGATCATCGAAGAGGCACAGGTATGTGACTGATCAGTAGTGCGGTCAAACATCCTGAAGTAAGTCTATTTTCATCCCATCCATTCGAAAAGGACGACTTGGTTCGCCTTTAAGCGCACCCAAAGGTGGTGTTTTCTATAAGAAACTTTTAGCGGGCAGTAATGAGTTTTTAATCCTCTTTATAAGTGCGCCGCAATTATCTATGCCGCGCACTTTTTGAATTTCACATATTAAGAAACTTTTAGCGGGCAGTAATGAGTTTTTATGCCTCTTTATAAGTGCGCCGCAATTATCTTTGCCGCGCACTTTTTGAATTTGGAACATCTTAGTGTTCAGCGCCAAAGAAATCGAACGCAAATATTGTTGAATAAAGACTGGCTGGTACGACGGCCCATAGTCGCGCCGCTAGCTGAATAAAAAAAAAAGAAATCAAATTATAAACGCGCGAACTACAGCTCGCGTTTTCGTCAATTTTCACGGAAATAAACAAATTGAATAACAAATAACAAATTCGTGGTTTTGTTTTGAAAAATGAGTTCTTCAAGTGACAGTGAATAAAATATGAGGCGCCTTTTATTTTCTCATAGTGGGTGATGAAAAGTAGAGTGTATCACTCGGGCGCAAAATATTTTTGGCTCGGGCGACGTACTTTGAATCCATCGCTACGTTCAGGATTCTACTCTAGAATCCCTCACTTCGCTCTGGATTCAAAAAAGCGCCCTCGCCGTAAAAATATTATTTTGCTCCATTAAGATACAATCTACTATTCTTCACGTCAACTGTTTCTTCCTGTCCTTGAGGTTTGTAACTGGAATAATTCTAGTGGAAAATGAAATACAACCGATTTTATCAAATTATTTATTTGTTCTTATGAAAACATCAAACAGAAAAGTAGTCTAGTAAAGGAAAAAGAAACTGGAGCGGTAAAAAAATGTACTGGTTTATGTAAAATTATTTATTTTTTCTGAAAAGAAAGATACAAAATGGTAAAAACTTATAAAACTAATACATTGTAGTACACATACCTACACTTAGTAAACTAATGTAAGAAAATATTTATATGAAAAGAAAAACCCAGTTTTTATAAAAATCATTTAATTATTCTGGTGAAAAAGATACAAATCGTAAAATGACATTTAATAGATCGAAGTGCACAAACTTAGCCTAGTAAATGAAAAAAGAGAATAATTTGAAAAATAGTAAATTTTAATCTTACAAATTTTAGTCTAATAAATTGAAGTGCATAAAATCTTAAAAGTAAAATTTAAAAAGAAAAACCCAGTTTTTTAAATAAAAATCATATAATTGTTCTGGTGAAAAAGATACAAATAGTAAAAATGACATTTAATAGATCGAAGTGCACAAACTTAGCCTAGTAAATGAAAAAGAGAATAGTTTGAAAAATAGTAAAATTTAATCTTACAAATCTCATACATTGAAGTGCATAAAATCTTAAAAGTAAAGTAAGATAATATTTATTTGAAAAGAAAAACCCAGTTTTTGTTAAAATCATATAATTGTTCTGGTGAAGTGCACAAACTTAGCCTAATAAATGGAAAAAAAAAATAGTTTGAAAAATAGTAAATCATAATCTTACAAATCTAATACATTGAAATGCATAAAATCTAATTCTATAACATTGCCATCGTCCTTTGCCGCTCTCCTTCTTGTCCTTCCATATTTATTTCATTTCTGAATTTGAATCGCTGTCAAAATTATTGATATTTTAATTCATTAATTGGCTTCTCTCTCTTCACTAAACTATCAGAACGGAAATGAACGTTGTCAGCATTTGTACTTCATAGTAAAAAAAACCTAACTCTATGGGCCTATTTCACGATGTTCGAATAGCACTACTAACTGGATAAATTAAAAATGAAACAGTATTTGTAAGAAATTTTCTGCCAAGTTAGTTAACAACTTAATCGTAGGTGGTGAAAGGGGCCCTAAATGTTTTTCTGGAAGACTTAAAAAAACGTACATTAATATTCCAAAAATATATCAAGTGGTCCTTGAAAAGTTTTGGTTTCACTTCAAGTTTCAAACTCAATGAAACCGAAATTGGTCTGTGGGTTTAAAACCCCTGGCATTACCAGGTGTAAAATATGTATGCGTGCACTGACACCAATAAGCTAATTTATAGATTTTATTAAGATATTAGATATATACGAATACTCGTATATCTAATATCTTAATAAAATCTATAAACATACGACATGAATATATTAACATTAAAAAAAAAAGAAAAATTAAGTACTAGAGAAAAAGTTGAGGTAGTACCATATTACCATCAATACTTTGAAAATCTTCACTCAGAATATCTTTAATATTTCTAGGATGATGGAGAGACTCTCTGGTTCTCATCTCTAGACAAATGACTATCACTTTCATTGCATTTCGTATTTCTACAAAGCCAACTTTTCGGTGGCTTTAAATGTGAATCTTATACATTTTTGCGGTTTTCATCATCGTGTTAACTGATGGATAGTCACTGTGGGTAGGCCTTCAGGAGATCTGTCATGTCTTCGTCATCACCCTTGTTCTTCAGCTGCTCGTAAGCTGTCCTGCTGTCTGCAAAAACCCTCACCTCAACTTCCCTGGCATACTTTGTAGTGTTGTGACCTCCATTGTTTTGAAACTTTAAATCGGTGGGACTTTTGACGATCGCTTCATCTTTGCAATGGTTGTTCAAACCACTGTTGTTGCAAGGTGTAGTGCTCGTAATAGCCAGCCGTTTTTAGAGAAATATTTGCTCCTCAATCCCGGTCTGAACGAGACCTCTGCCAGAAGTACGGCCACCGGGGAAAGGTTGAGTTCGTGGCAGTGTCATTTGGAAGGTCACTTTCATCGTCAGATAATTCTCTCTTTACAGTTTGGTCACTGCTGGCCGATGATGATACTCCCTCCGCATTCAAAGCTCTTTTACGCAATACCTCAATACTCTTCTCAATATTGTATTTCTTTTGGGCCTTAACTTCATTCATTCTGCGAAGTTTCGCTTCAATTTCATTTTTCGTTTCCTCTTCGTGTTGTCGCAGAGCTTCAATGTCCTTTTCAAATTCTGCCTCACTTTTTGCCAACGAGTTTTGCAATGCTTCCATATTCTTCTCAATATTCTCCTTCTTTACGGTCTTAATTTCATTCATTCTTTGAATTTCTGCTTGAATTTCATTTGTCTTGTCAGCCTCCTGTTGTCGCATAGTTTCAAGGCACTTTTTGAATTCTTCATCGTTCTGCGCCAGCATAGCTTGCATTGCCCCAATATTCTTTTCCATGTTGAGTTTAGTTTGGGCCTTAATGTCGTTCATACTTTGAATTTTTGCATCAGTAACGTTTTTTTCGTCGGCCTCACGTTGTTGCATTGCTCTAATACTCTTTTCAAATTCGGCTTCGTTTGCAGCTAATTGTGTTTGCAATGCTTTAATATTATTCTCAGTACTATATTTCGTGGAAGCTTCAATACATTTCAAGATTTGGATTCGTGCTTCAATATCACTAGTTTTCTCAGTTTTGTGTTGTTCCATTGCCGCAATATTTCTCTCCATGTTAAGTTTTGCCTGGGCTGCAATTTCTTCAAGTTTTTGAATTTCGGCTTCAATTTCACTTTTCTTCTTAGCTTCATATTGCTGCATAGCTTCAATATCTTTCTCTAATTCTTCTTTTCGAATAGCCAATGCTTTTTGCATTTCCTCAATGTTCTTCTCAATGTTGTGTTTTATCTCGTCCCTCTGTTGTTGCAAAGTTTTAATATTTTTTTCAATACTATCCTGCATTTCAGATGCAGTTATTTTCATGTTTTTAATTTGTGTTTCAAATTGAAGTTTTTCACCGGCCTCACATTTTTGCATTTCGTCAATATTTTTTTCTAATTCGGCTTTGTTAATAGCCAACTGGTTTTGCAATGTTTCAACAATCTTCTCAATGTTAGCTTTCTTCTGAGCTTCAATTTCTTTCATTGTTTGAATAGCAGCTTCAACTTCATTTTTCTTTTCAGTTTCGAATTGTTGTATCGACTCAGTATTCTTTTCAAACTGAGCTTTATTGATAGCAAACACGTTTTCTATGGCTGCGATATTCTTCGCAATATCATATTTCTTTTGCGCCTCAATTTCTTTAATTTTTTGAATTTCAGATTCTATTTCAGTTATCTTTTCAGTTTCATATTGTTCCATAGCCTCAATATTCCTCTCTAATTGAGCTGTATTCACGGCTAAAGAGTTTGGCATTGCCATGTGGAGGCAGTTCTCTGTTTGATCTTGATTCATTACTAAAATGTTTTGTAACGCGTCAATATTCTTCTTGATATTTTCTTTCATATGAACCTCAGTTTCTTTCATTTCTTGAATTTCAGTTTCGATTTCTTTTTTTTTCTCAGTCTCGTATTGTTGCATTACCTGAATATTTTTCTCGAATTCAAGTTTATTCATAGCTAACGTATGTTTTAATGATTCAATATTATTTTCAATGGTGTCTTTGATCTGAGCCTCAACATTTTTCATGTTTTGAATTTCAGCGTCAACTTCCCTTTTTTTATTATCTTCAATTTGTTTCATACGTTTAAAGTTCTCTTCCATTTCCTTTTTAATCTCGGCTAACTTTTTTGTCAATTCTTTAATGTTATCATCCATACTTTTTTTCTTTCTATTCTGATATAGGCTCATCTTTTCAATTACTTTTTTAATTTTAGTTTGTTTCTCGGCTTTGGTTTCTTCCATCATTTGCATGTTTTTCTTAAAATATTTTTTATTAGTTTCCAAAGTTTCTTGCATTGCTTCAATGTTATCAACTATCTTGATTTTCGTCTGAGCCTTTTTCTTTTTGATGTTTTTAATTTCAGCTTTAATTGTATTGACTTTTTCAGCCTTGAATTTTTCCACTGCTTTGATATACTCTTCGTGTTCGGCCTTTTTCTTAGCTAACTTGCTTTCTAAAGATTCAAGCTTTTGCTCCATTTTTATTTTTATTTGGGCTTCAGTTTCTTGCTGTTTTTTCATATTAGCTTCAAACTCTTCGTTTTTCTCAGCTTCGCGTTTTTTCATTGTTTCAATATCCTTCTCTATAACGATTGCCTGCTGCGCTTCGTATTGTTGCATACTTACAATCCTGTCTTCAGATTCTTCTTCATCCGCTTCTACTTTCTTTTTCATTTCTCTTATGTTCATTTCAATCTCATTTTTTTTCCGAATCTCATTTTCCTTAATGTTCTGGATATCCATTTCAATTTCATTTCTCATCGCAGCTTCTTTTAGTTTCATTGCCTTAATGTTCTTTTCTGTTTCTTCTTTAGTGACAGCTAACTTGTTTTGCAAATATTTTATATTTTCCTCTAGATCAAATTTCACACAAGTGTCTGTTTCTTGCAATCTTTGAATCTCAGCTTCAATATGACTAAGTTTCTCAGCTTCGAACTGATGGATGGCTCGAATACTTTTCTTGAGTTCTTCTTTACTGTTATGCATTAACTCGAAATTTTTCGCCATCTCGTTTTCCTTCCGAGCCTCCTCTTCTTCTAAATGTTTGATTTCATCTTCAATTTCTCTCTTTCTCTCAGCCTGGTGTAGTTCCATGGCACGAATTTTTTTATCAAATTCGTCTTTTGCCTTGTTTAAGGTTTTTAACCTTTTGTCGTTGTCTTTTTCCATTTTTCTTTTCTCTACCGCCTCGATGTCTTTCATTTTTTGGATTTTCCTATCAAAATCTTGTATCTTCTCTTTTTCGGTTTTTTCCATAGCCTTATATTTATTTTCCATTTTTCTTTGAATCTCAGCGAACGCTGTGCGTTTCGCGGCGATGTTACTGTCTATCTTTGCCTTCATTTTCGATTCGACATCGTGTAGCTTTTGGATTACCTCGTCAATTTTGGCTACTGCCTCAGCCTCTTCTACTTTCATTATTTTAAGATTCTTCTCAAATTCGTCTCTTTTCATGGCCAATGTATTTTTCTTTGCTTCAATATTCTTTTTAACATTGGTTTCCACCACAGCTTCTGCATCTTTCATGTTTTGAATTTCGCGGTTAATTTTATCTTTTTCGTCATACTCTCGTTGTTTCGCGGCTTGAATACTCTGTTTAGTTTTCTCTTGAGCCGCATCTAACATGTTTGACATTTCTTCAAAACTTTTCTCCATTTCAGTTTTGGCTCGCTCTTCCTTTCTCTCCCATTTTTTAATTTCAAGATCAATTAAAGCTTTTCTTCCAGCCAGAAGCCCATTTATTTCATCGATATTATTTTTAATTTTATCAATTTTCCTTGATAGTATTATCGATTTACTTTCTGCAGTTTCGTCTATTTGAAGTTCTTTTTTCTGCATCGTGTCTAAAATTTTCCTCAATAATTTCTTATCTCTTTCTATCCTTGCTATTATACCGTTTACTCGTTCCGAGTACTTCGTTGTTTGTAATTCTTTCTCCTTTTCATTGACTTTAGATTTATATTTAATAACTTGTTTCTTCAAGGCTTCTACTTGCGGACTGTGCCTCGGTTTATATTCCCTTTTTTTGACTGGTGTTTTCATGTCCTGGGAACAAGCAATAAATAAACCTTTGTTAAAAATAAAGTTTGTCATCGTTTTGCATTTGTTCATGGCTCCACGTTTCATAGCAACCGAAATACAAAAGGAAAGAACGCATCTTTTTTATAATTTCTCGATTAAATTACTGACAAGATGAAGATATTCGTGTCGATTCTGTTGTGCACAAACTAAACTTAATTTAGGCTATTGCTATCTTTTGCTCTCTAATAAAACGAGAAAGAGACGGACGTAATTTAGAGCTGTCAAATTTAGTTGGAACTAATATTTCCATATAAATGAAGGGTGCACGTAAAAACATGTCGACTAAAACACGGTGAAGCGCAAGGCATAAACTACTTTGACATCTCTTACTTAGTTCATAGCTCTGTCCGTCCTTTTCTCGCACTGCCTTTTAGTAAAAGATAGCAATAGCCTAAATTAAGTTTAGTTTGTGCACAACAGAATCGACACCACTGTCAAGTTTAAAAATGACTGTTGACTTAATTACTGAACAATCAGCTTCTGTCAGTATATGAATGGAGCGAGAAACTGATGATTGTACTGTGTTTATAGGTTCTGAAGATAACGGGCCGGTCGATACACTTCCGGCTGGGCGGCGGGTGTTTCGGCACCATGAGCCTTAAGCGAATCCAAGTGGATGAAGATCTAACTGATGAGGAGGTGGTCGCCAAGTCTTACCCTATAGGTAAGTTAGCATACCTGGGCCACGAGAATACGGCTTTGGTTGGGAGCTTTGTAGTAATGTTTATTGGCTTACAATATCACAAAATTATATAAGTTATGGAATCAGGTGTTATTTTGCAGAAATCCATGACATAAAACGCTATGTAAAATAGTAATCTCGAGTCCAATATGTTTATTTTTCACACCGTGTGTGGAAATTGCTGTAAAATATTTCGCTGATTTGGTGAATTAATTAGTATTACTTCAAAAATGCTGAAATATCACTGTGTTGTTCTGAGATATTGGTTTTGATTTGCAATAATAACACTGGATTGGGTGTTGCAACAAGTGCCGTTTTTAGACCTAACACCAAATATTAATTGTCAGGACATAAGTTATTGCATGCAACTCATCATAGCCGATACTTTAGTACAATACAGATTATTAATTTTATTAAGTCCTACATATAATCAAACAGTAACGAAAGAAAAACTGTACATTGAGAATTTTCGAGAAAAATAAGTGGCTTTTGTTAGAAAAACGTAACTGATGACAAAAAGTGACTTTTTAGAATTTTTGTCTGTTTGTCTGTGTGTATCGTACGGCTTCACGCCAAAACTACTGGATAGATTGAATTGAAATTCAGCAAAAACGTTCTTTGTAAACCAAGGAAGGCTTTAGGCTACATATTATCACGCAGTATGTTATGGGAGGTAAGCAATATTGATTTTAAAAGGTTTTTGTTCGTAATTGAATTCACAAAATAATGTAATGCATAAAATGACATGTTCTAAGCTATATTATGTGACGCAGATGAAGTTGCGCGGGTCTTCTAGTTAAGTCCTATATCGAAAAATTAAAAACCGAAATATTTGTAAGCTATTTTCGACATTGCCAACTTGCACAATGCACACACTTAATAAGATAATACGTGTTTAGGGAGCACCCACAAAGTCCGCGTCCTATGCTACAACCTGTCTGACTACGTGTACTCGGTAACGGACCAGCCCAATGTGGTCTCCGAGAAGTACTTCAACTTCGAACAGCTGAGGAGCGGTGAACTGGTCGACGCTACAGTGAAGACTGTCGCCGAGAACCACGTGTTGCTTAATGTGGGGAGAGTAGCAGGTGAAAAACATTATTATTATTATTCTACTTTATACAGGGTTTTAACGGACACCAAGAAACCGTCAAACAAGCATTCTGTACATCAAACTAAGTAACTCTACGTAAAAATTATTGCTGGGAAACGACTTTTTTTAGGGGTGAAAAATCTGGAATTGTTGGAGTACAATTAGGTACAACAACAACGACAGCCCATAACGTCCACTGCTGGACATAAGCCTCTCCCATGATGGGAGGAATTTGCCGTAATCTCCACGCTTGGCAGGCGGATTGGAGATCGCAGTGATGACAGACTAACAGAAAACGCTGCTGCCCATTCTCTGGACTACGGAGGCGCAAGGTGTTCTGCCTCAGACATTAGTCGCCTTATACGACACCCGTGAGTGTAATGGGTTGGTTCTATTCTACTCTGCCGGATACCACACGGGTAGTCAGTATTAAGTACACCTCTGCCTAACCCTTCAAGGATTAGAGGCGTGATGTTATGTTATGTAAAAGTCTTATCAGGTTCTTTTGATAAGGTTGATATTCCACTTTTGTATGAAACAACAGAGTTTTGGTATTTTTCGATATTTAGCGATAGTTGGTGCCAGTTAAGATGAGAATAGCGGTCATTGCCCTTTCCCTAATATCTCTTCGTACGAACCAAAACAAATAAACCAATAAATATATTTTTTGTTAATGAAAAACGATACATATCGTTTTTCATTACAAAAAATGTTGAAGATCACGATAGATGACGATTCAAGACTTGAACAGCTTTATTTTTGGTTTTCAAAGTTAAGAAGTTTAATAAATGTAGGTGGGTCAATGACCGCTATTCTCATCTTAACTGGCACCAACTATAATAATATATTTTGTTTACCTTTAAAAAGCGGTTTGTAATATATGGAAATAGGTCGAAAGTGGTTGCTTTTATGACCTTTTGTTAACCGGTTGATTATAATCTTATTAGGTTACGTATCGCAAGCGCACCTGTTCGACTCTGGGATCCTGGCCGACATTAAAAAGACTACCACTTCGAATCCGAAGAAAAAGTATAAGGTGAGTGAGCTTTCTGATAATCTTATATTAAAACTCTTTCATTGATAGATGTTTGTTACACTGACGCAAAAACTACTAAAATTTGATGAAACTTTACAGTAGTATAGAATAGGGAATATGCACGTAATGTTTTCTTCACATAAATCAATAAAATACAGTACTATCAACCCAAGAAAAGTATTAAAAGTTAAGTCCAACTACTGCTTGTCGCTTAAAAATAATATTAAACTCTTGCAATTTTCTACGACAGTTCAAACGTCAGTAGCTGTCGCGGCCATGATGTGACGTCATTTATCACAATCTGCCTTGTTTACTTCTAATTTCTTGCCCTGAATAGAATCATTTTACTAATTGTATGTGCTCTAGTCAAGTAAAAATTGCAATAACAATATTATAATAAAATCTTAGTGAAACTTTAAGCTATTTTAAAATAAAATTATTTTTTTGACACATTGACTTTGACGTCACTGCCGGCTTTATCGAGGACGACGCGTTTTGAGAATGCGTTCTGTTTCACAAAAAACATGCTACATAAAACAGTAAATTGTAAAATAAGTTATGTATTATCACATTAAACAATTGTACCACAATGTTTCTATGGGCCAATACAAGGTTTTTTTAATAAATAAAAAGAGTTTTGTATTTCATGCATATTCTCTATTTACGGCATAACACATCCTACTTCCTACGCGATGTTTGTTACTCTCTCACGTAAAAACTACTGTACGGATTTTGATGAAATTTAGCTCACAGATAGTTTATAACCTAGATGAACACAGGATAATTTTTCATCCCGGTAGATCCAGTGGGACGATTACCGAAGTCCACGCGTATCCAGGGGTATCGTATTACCCGGTACTAACTGGGTTGTGGAGGTCAGATAGGCAGTCGCTCCATGTAAAATACTGGTATTCAGCTGCATCCGGTAAAACTGGAAGCCGACAGCAACGTAAAAGGCTACGCAGATTAGATGATGAGACGGCAGTTGCTTCGTTAGTTGGTTTATGTGATTCATTTTAATTTTAGTTATGTTTTAATTGACTTTTGGCAAAATGTATGCCAGAGCTGTTTTGAATTAAAGCAAAAAAATATAATCAATATGGGGTTTTAACTATGTACTCCGTCTTCCTATTAAACACTGTTTTAAGTTTTCACGGTTTAAAACTAAACTTATATTGTCACTTACGGGATATCTTCCGTGATTGTTAACTCAATATAAATAACAATCACGGAAGATATCCCGTAAGTGACAATATAAGTTTATCGTTCTATTAGTTAATAAGTCACTTACGGAATATCTTCCGTGATTGTTAACTCAAAATAAATAACAATCACGGAAGATATCCCGTAAGTGACAATATAAGTTTATCGTTCTATTAGTTAATAAGTCACTTACGGAATATCTTCCGTGATTGTTAACTCAAAATAAATAACAATCACGGAAGATATCCCGTAAGTGACAATATAAGTTTATCTTCCTATTAGTTAATAAGTCACTTACGGGATATCTTCCGTGATTGTTAACTCAAAATAAATAACAATCACGGAAGATATCCTGTAAGTGACAATATAAGTTTATCTTCCTATTAGTTAATTATTTAAAATTAATGTTAATTATTTTTAAACATAGTTAATTTAAATTAGACTAACGATGCAGGTAGTCGTCATAATAAATTGGTTTGTTTACTTTGTAACCATGACTACAGATAATGTTAATCATTGTATGGGATTATAATTATTAACAAAGCCAGTTCTACGTAGAAATATCCTTATCAATTAATGTTTTACTCTTTGACGCCATTTACTTTATTATCGAAATTTATATCCTGGGTTTTGATCGCGTATCTATCTCTGTTTTATTTAACTTCATTTTACCTATGTTTATTAATGCAATCGGCTCGCTCCGTATTACATACAACTAATACATAACAGGCAAAATATGGGTCAGTAAAACTCTGCCTACCATTCGTGGACTACAAGTGTGATGATAAAACAGACTAATATCAATCACAATCGTAAGTAACTTAAATATCAAGTAGTTTCAAATAACAAGCGACTTTATAACAATAGTCATAAGGTTTAAATTGCAATGATTGCACGCGCACATGATTGTTTCGCGAAATATGGAGCGGTGTGTCATAATAATATATTTGTTATTATAAAGCTATCGCAATTTTTTCCTCGTTTAAAGCAACAGATGAGACTAACTAATATTATAAACTAGCTGACCCGCGCAACTTCGTCTTCGTCACATAATATAGCTTAAAACATGTCATTTTGTGCATTCAATTACGAACAAAGACCTTTTAGAATCAATATTGCTTATCCCCCATAAGATACGGCGTGATAATATGTAGCCTAAAGCCTTCCTTGGTTTACAAAGAACATTTTTGCTGAATTTCAATTCAATCTATCCAGGAGTTTTGGTGTGAAGCCGTACCATACACACAGACAAACAGACAAAAATTAAAAAAAATCACTTTTTGTCGTCAAAAGGCATTTATTTTTTCTCGAAAATTCTCAATGCACAGTTTTTCTTTCGTTACTGTTTTATTATATGTATAGATATAGATTTATTTGTTTGTTACCTTTTTATGCCTAAACCGCTAAACCGATCATCCTGACATTTTGCATAGACGTCGTCGGGTGTACAGAAACGGACCTTCCTTAATCTCGAAAATAGTACATTTTGATACAAGTGGAGAAAGTGTGTTATTGCATCCGAGGCGGAATTAACTCCCGAGCCGTAAGCGAGGGTGTTTTTGAGCCGCGATAAAAACCAGTTTTCGAGGAAGTGTATTGAAAAAAAAAATACTGATCCCGAGAAAAACAATAATAACGATCTTATGATAATAGATGGCGACACGTGCCTTTTGAATCATGATTTAAATATGTTATTACAAGAGAATTATATTATTATAGAATTATCACAGAAGCAAACAACTGTTTTAAGAAAGAAAGAAAAAAAACTTGTACTGAACATGACGCACAAAAAATAAGCATAGAACAGTTATTGTGTCAAGGATTTTATCCAATTGCAACAAGGTTTAATTTTCATTATTATCCTGATAAACAGGGTGTAAACAACCTCGTCGTGAAGCCGTCAACCAAGCATTCTGTACATCAAACTAAGTAACTTTACGCAAAAATTATTGCTGGGAAACGACTTTTTTTTTGGGGGTGAATAATCATGTTTTGTGGTAGAACTCAATGAAACGCACTCAAAACATTGTGCTGATGAATGAATTAAATAGTACGAGGATCGTGGAGGTGTTTAAAGTAAAAATCTTACAAAAAAACTTGTATTAAAAAAAAACTTGTCAAAAAGTTGGTATACTTTGACCCCCAATATCTCCGTAACTGAAGGTATGGTGTAGAACAAAAAAAAATGATTGCAATGACTGGGATAACAAGTGCCTTTCAGCTTCGTTAAGAGGTGTTTTACACTCTTTATTAGAACAGTCTAATTGTTCTAATATTTTTTTTCTGTTGTCCTCATTGAGTAATGTAGTTAGATTTATTGAAGTTAGTTTTCCTAAAATATTTGTAATACTTGAGGAAACACGGCATTTCAGCTAGGTACAAGGAATAAAAACAAATTATTTTAGATATTTAAATAAATGGTGTTTCCTGTGAGGAAAAGTATTGTTAGGTTTTTCAATTTAGAAGTTCTCCGTAGCCCGCCTTTAGATTTGAGCAGAATTGATTGCAATAGGCTCGCCCTTATTATATGGGGCTAAAAACTTAACTGGGCTATTATCTGCGTAGCCTTTTCCCAACTATGTTGGGGCGGCTGCCAGTCTAACAGGATGCAGCTGAATACCAGTATTTTACATGGAGCGACTGCCTATCTGACCTCCACAACCCAGTTTATACTGGGTGATACGATACCACTTTGGTAAGACTGGTTGTCAGACTTTTTGGGCCACTGTCTACCCGTAACGACTGACAAAGATGGACAAATGACAGCCGGGACTAACAGCCTAAAGTGCTTTCCGAGATACGGAGGAAACTCGGTATGAAAAGGGTGGTCACCCATCCACAGACCAACCTAGGCAAACACGGCTTAACCTAAAGATCGAACCGAGCGGCTGTTATTATTTAGCCACGAGCTCCTCCTCGTCTTGAAAAAGTGGCTATCAGACTGAAAGCGGAGGACAGTTGTGGCGCAGTTCGGGAGAGGCCCACGTCCAGCAGTGGACTGCCACATCATCATCATCATTACGAAAGACGTCCACAGCTGGACATAGGCCTCCCCGCGCGTGTCGCCACATTGACCGGTCCCGTGCGACTCGCATTCAGCGGATCGGAATGCCTTTTTATTTTCCGGATGTGAAATCATCAAACGACTCCTCCCGCTCTGGGCGGAGCAGGAGGGAGTGTTAGACTTTTACTGACTAAAACCCATCCATGTTCCTTCATCGCCCTTTGTGTTCCGGGGCCACGGTATCTCTTTCGAACAGTCCCGCAACCCCGGCAGGCATCGGTCCTTACAGACCCCTTTCTATGGATCGGACTGCCTCAAGTGAACTATAATGCCCATCTTGTTCCAGATCGGACAGGCAGTGAAAGCACGCGTGTTGGCCGTGGACCCTGGCAGGCAGACCCTATTCCTAACCCTAAAGCCATCACTCCTGTCTCCAGATCTGCAAGTACTGAGCAGCTACGAGCAAGCTGTCATCGGGAAGGCATATACTGGAGTTATTAAGGTACAGTGTTGTACGTTTTACTAGTTATATTCTAATTATCCCTGTTCTTATATTAGTCTGTCTGTTACCTTTTGTCGCCTAAATGGCTGGACAGATTTCAATGAAATGTGGCACATGGGTAAATAGTTACCTGAGTAAGGCTATGTAATACTTTTTACGCCAGTAGCATGCCCCCGTGGGATAATTTTCTATCTCCACTCCAATATTCATAATTTAGAAAATTACTTACTATAATTACTTACTTAATTTTAGTTTATTACCAAGCGAAACCGTCGCTTATTGTATCTTAATTATTATGTTTTTCCTCATAGAAGTGAATAATTGTATTCTTTTTGAGCGAAATAAATTTCTTAAACCGTAGAAAATGCTTGTTTCTTAACCTAATCGTTTCTATTTCAGACCATAAGGGACTACATTTTAGTCTCATTTTTCAACAACGTGACAGCGTATATTCCGCGGCAATTTATCAGTAAGGAGCCCCTTGAGAACATCGCACAGGCTTTCCATGTCGGACAAATAGTAAGTACCTATGACAAGGTTCTAAGTAATGTCGGTTTTTGACCGTAGTTAGAACCTTGTCGTATAACTGTCAGCGCCTACTAAACAGTAAAATACTCCAGCGATACGAAAATAGCGTGCAACAGAAAATATAACACGTGTTTTCTTGAGCTATTTTAAACTCTATGTCACTTATGGTTCAGTTCAAAATCAAAGCGTTATGTATATGTTACTGCAAAGGATTTGTTTTCAGGTAAATTGTACGATATTGCGACTGAATGCAGAGGAAAAGAAAATGTCGGGAAGTTTCATAACGCAGCCATTCACACAAAATGTGAGTATATATTACTAGATGCTTCGTCCACGTGACGTCATATTATAAAATAATATTTTCTCGGTTTTTGCAACATATTTCATTGTTGCTCTGCTCCTATTGGTCGTAGCGTGATGTTATATAGCCTATAGCCTTTCTAGATAAATGGGCTATCCAACACTAAAAGATTTTTCAAATTCGAACCAATGGTTCCGGAGATTTGCGCGTTCAACCAAACAAACTCTTGAGCTTTATAATATTAGTGCAGATGTAGCCGTATTTCAATACCCAATGAAAATTTATATGGACTATTGCTACTTTATTAACATGTAGCGTAAGTTGATTTTTGAATGGCTGTCTAAAGGATATTTAACTTTGTCGTGACATGAACTTTCAGGACCGAAAACTTGTTGTTGGTTCTTATTTTAATTCAACAAACCTCTTTTTCTAAACAGACTAAAAAAGAGAAGCCAAACAAACGCAAAACAACACAAGATGGCGAAGTATCAAATAAAAAAACGAAAACTGACCAAATAGAAGTCAAAGAGAAAAAGAAGAAGAAACAAACAACAGAAGAACCCGCAGAAGAATCAAACACAGAAAACAAAGGTGACCATGACAGTACAAGAAAAAATAAGAAATTAAAACAAGAACAAACAGACGAAGCTATAGAAGAGCCGCTAAACAAAAAAGATAAAAAAAAGAAAGCTAAACGGAATATAGAACAACAACAAAAGATAGACTCAGAAGAAGAAGAAACACCAGTAAAAGAAAAAAGAAACAAAAAGAAAAAAAGAAAAGAATCAAAATCAGAAGACAGCGATGCTATAGACACGGACTTTGACTTAGCAACGGCACTCGATCCACAAGACGCGGTACTGCTCGACATGAGCGTATGCACAACCCGAAAGCATTACAAGAAAAAGATCGCATCTCTACTAAAATCTATAAACAATAGATCTAAACGCGTAGCTAAGATAGACAGAAAAATAACGAAGCTAGAAGACAAGGGATTGAACTCGGAGACCAAACTGTTCCATACAGCGATGCAAACTGACAGGATTTTAGTCAAAGAAAGAATCGCAAGATTAATGGAAGCTTTGGATGTAGCGCAAGCGAAGTTAAAAGAGTTTGGAGTAGAGTTAAAGGAAGAATTTAAGAAGGAGAAGAAGTCGGAAGAAAAGGCAGATAGAGTAGGAGCGAGGGAGAAAACGAGAGATAAGCTTGATGTGAAGGTCGCGGAAAGTTTAGGACCAGCGTTAGAAGCGCCCAGTGCACAGGACTTCTGGTCAGCAGGTGTTGACAGTTTGACGAAGAGTGTGCAGGATGAAGTGGAAAGTAGCAGTGAAGATGAGGTCAGTGTAGTCAGTTGTGCGCTTTAGCACATATTCGCCTTAGGACAAATTCGCTTAGCGACAGATTCGCTTTAAGGCAGATTCGCATACGGCAGAAATTGTACAGTCGCGGTCGTGTTGAAATGTTCAAGCATAAAAAACTCTTTTTGTTTCTCTCAATATCATGTTAATGGCCACTTATAATTATATCATGGTATATTTTTATTATATGACATTGTCATAAGTAGGTACTACGATTGTTTTTTTTTTTTTTAGGCTGAACAGAAAATAAATAAGTATTTTTCGTAAAATAAATAATAAATAGCATGTTGCCACGTGTTTATTGTTTTATTAATAAGTACAGTGAACTACTCGATATAGATAATAGACTTCACTGTACTTCTACCTTAAAGCGAATCTGTCGCTAAGCGAATCTGTCCTAAGGCGAATCTGTCCTAAAGCTAACAAGGGAGTGTAGTCTTGCTTCTGTTTTTCTTTTATCTAGTGATTGTTAGCGCGACTGATCAGTAAAGGGTCCTGAGGCCTTATTCTCTAACGTCCGTCCGCCCATCCGTCTCTATCCGTCTCTCTCGCGCACGTCTGCAGATGAGTGCTTGGGAGATACTTGGGTGGAGTGTAGGATATTTGTTTTTTTTTTGTTTAGGCTGTTAAAATACAAGCAGGTTTCGGTTTGCATCCTGGTCGAATAAAAAAATAATCGGCTATCTTATAAATTTGCTCGAGTAGGTATTAGAATTTTGTACGGGGCCGTTGATTATTTTTTTGCGATTACGATGGTGGTACCATGGAGAAAGTTGTTCCGTTTAATGATCTTGAATTTCACCAGGATGCTAAGCGACACCTTGTATATTTTGGTTTTTGCATTTATGCTTTCTGAGTTAATTTTTTCAAATTTACTAATTTTGGCAATCAAAAGTGATTGTATTGCCGTTACATTTTACTAAATCTGGTGTTTCGTTAATTGTATGCCATAAACTTAACAGGAAACAAACGAACCAAAGAAGAAACGCAAGAAGTTATCCGTAGCCGAGAAGCTAGCCAAAGTGCGGGAGGAAGAGGAGCGAGTGAGGGAGATGGAGCGACGTGCGACAGAGAGCGAGAACCAGCCGCAATCCAGCGAGCAGTTCGAGCGAGCCTTACTAGCGAACCCCAACTGCAGTCAGCTGTGGATCGCTTACATGGCCTTCTACCTTCAGGTATACTATCCGACCAGCTGGTAACTGTCCCACTGATGGGCAAAGCCTCTTCTCATACGGAGACGGCACGAGCATTAATCACCACAGACATATCTATACTAATAATAGGCGAGACGACAAAAAAAAATCTAATTAGTCCGTCAGATAGATTTCCAAAATATAATGGACACGTATTTTTTCTTTTGTTACGTAAACCAAAATTGACGAAGATATGACGCTTTTAAAATTCTCAATACGTCACGAGCCCCCACTCCCTAGTTTTGATGCGTTTTATCTTTGTCAATATTCATTGATTTAACTACAAAAACAAAAAATATGTGTAAATTTTTTTCCAATACTCTAACTGAAGAACTAAATAGATTTGCAATTTTTTGATACTGCCTTCATGCCTATTATAAAGAAGTTAAATTTGTTTGTATGTAGGTCGTAATCTCCGGAACTAATGATCCAATTAAAAAAAAAAAAAAAAACTGATGGAAAGATACATTATTTGTGGGTGCTATAAGCTATAAATTGTATTTATATCATGCATATAAGCTGAGCTATCACAATTTTTACGGACAAAGTCGCGAGCGAGTACCTAGTGTTAATTACAAGTCCAGGTGTGTTTTCCTTCACCGATGTCTGTGATGTCCAAGATAAACTTCGTTCGGGTAACTGAGTTAATTCACGATTTCTACAATGGGGAGACACAGGCAAAGATAATCTAAGATGGCGCCACCATAGCTGGTCTCAATCTGACCAATGAGGTTAATTTATTTTGAAATATAAAATGACATTACCACATTTTCAACCAATGACGATGTTGGGAACCAGCTATGCAAGCGCCATTAGTTCCACAGTGTGTCTCCCCATTGGGAGAGATTGTTGAAAGCTTATTGTAGATGGCGTTACTGTAAGTCTGAATCTGACCAATGAGGTAAAAGTATTTTTAAATATGCATAGAATGACATGACGATGCTTGGAACTACCTGTGTTATCTAGCCTTTTCCCAACAGACGACCCGATTGGCGCAGCGGTAGTGAGCCTGCCTTACGTTCTTGGGGTCCCGGGTTCGAATCCCAGTAGGAGCAAATGTTTGTGTGGTGAGCATGGACATTTGTTTCCGAGCCATGGATGTTTATATGTATAATAAGTATTTACAAACAAAAAGTATCTATGTAGTATATCAACTATCTGGTGTCCACGACACAAGCCTCGTTGCTTACTGTGGCACTAGGTGGCGCTGTGAGTAATGTCCAGCAATATTTATTTTTATTTTAAATTCAGTCAGATTTCAGGGAGGGGGGGGATAAATCCCAACTATCCCCCCCCCCTGTATACGTGCCTGATTTCAGCAAGGGTTGGTTCATTCAGTAGACTGACTCTTGCAGCTACATACGCTGTACATTTGTATTGATATCTTACTTTCTTCTCTCCGATCAGGCTACCGAGGTTGAGAAAGCTCGCAAGATCGGCCGGAACGCTCTGGCCACTATATCGTTCCGCGAACCACTTGAAAAATTCAACACGCAGGTCGCTCTGCTCAGCATCGAGTGCCGGTTCGGCACCAAGGTCAGTCATCTGGAAATAACATAACATAATATTATTATTTTTTGAAGTTTTTATAATAATAATAAAAAAAAAAATATATATAAATTAATATATTATTATTATTTTAATTTATTTTATTAATTAATTAAATAATATCAATGTTTTTTTTTTAAATGAAAACTTCTTTAGGCGTGTTGCACTTTTTGGGTGAAGGAAAAACATTGAACTCATCGTCACGTAACGTTACGTGCGGTCACGCTTCGTAGCCGTTCGTAGCACTCGTAGCATCCGCTATGGCGTAGCACCACATAGGCATGCGCGGGGCATTACCAGTGCTACAACAGGGGCGGGGCCTGTGTGCTTTTTGTTTTCATTTCTATCGGCAGTCCCCAAAGATTGCTCCGATTTTTTTTTTGGTTTGGTCATGATGAGGTCTTGGGTTCGATTCCCGGGTCGGGCCAAGTGTTATTGGGGTTTTCCCATCAGGTATTTCTCAGTTGCAGCCACGGAGTTTGGATTTGTACCTGGTGAATGGAGGCGCCCCCTATTTATGGGACTTAAACATAAATAACGTTATGTACCCTGTACTATTTGGTAAGTCTCTGCTTAACCCTTCGGAAATGACAGGCGTGATGTTATATTTATTGACATAACATTACGCTCGTAACCCCCACAGGGATCACACAGTTACAGTCACGTGCACTGATATATGTTTACCAAGCTAAATTCAAAACCTATTTTCTCGTTTAATGACTATTGCATGAAATCATGTTATAGCTAGCTAGCCATACATGTGTCTTGTTATGTTATCATTATTTGTTAATTTAAGGAACTTTTAACAAAAAAAAAAAAAATATTTGCAAAAGCTTATATATAAATAAATTCATAAATGTAATGTTTAATTGTCTAATTTAAAGGTCAGCGACATTTCCAACTGTGCGAGGGAATAAAAATGTTCTTAAGGACCTATACTACTTCAAATGGCTTAGCATGATCTTCCGTTACGCCTAAAATACTGCAGCATTCATTTCGAAATAAATATATGGTAAAGTTGAGGATTAATGCCAAGTCCAATGTGTGACGAAAACACGATTCCATAAACTTTTCTCGATAGAAAAAAAAACCAAAGTTACCTCCAAATCGAACAATAACCGCTGGTATTCAAAAAAGTACTTCAAATTAGATCATGAAACTTTGTATACTAACTGAAATAACTATAAAGCAGGTCTTATGTGTTTTAATTTTTTAGTCCAATTAATAGATTTTTTGTAAATCGCTAAAAACCACTCATTTCGCACTATTCGGCCTGCAGTGACTGACGTAAGAACCACTATAATAGTGCAAGCTGATTAGAACGTTATTCTAACAGTATTTCAAACGAAGTTTGAACCACCACAAATAGAGTTGCTAATTTTGCTCGGGGAACCGCCTTAAATCGTCAACGCGGTGCATAAACAACAAATGCAGGAATATGAAACCTCATACGAGGCTTATCGGTCGCAGTACTCTACACAGACATGTTTCAGCTTGCACTTGCAGTTCTCCGAAACACTTCACTAATAAAGAGTTGATACTTTATGTACTCTATAGAATTGTGTCACCATATCCGGTTACATTGCTACAAACAATACTTCTAAATCGTTTTTGCACATCGTGGCAGGATGTATGTTGATTAATTTCATTCAATTAATTCATTTTGATACAAGTGGAGAAAGTTTGTTATTGCATTCGAGGCGGAATTTTAACTCCCGAGCCGTAGGCGAGGGTGTTTTTGAGCCGAGAATTGCAATAACAAATGTCCACATGTATCAAACGACGTTTTTCAATACACTTTTGAAGAAATAAAATAAATTAACTAAAAATATTTTTGTCACGAACTATGATTTTATTTTTCTTTTTTTTTCGCGCTTTAGTTTCGCCAGGTTGAAGGAGAGGCAATCGTATGAAGCCGTTAAATTGCCTAATATAAAAAATAGATCTATTTTATATTTTTGAATTCAGAACACAAATAAATGTTAATTTGTGTGTAAAAGTAACTATTAGTTTTAAATAATCATGTTTATCTATGATATTCTATTTATAAACACAATTTGAATATTCAAAAAATATTTATGCCGTAAAGACGCGTAGTGCTATGCAAAAATAAAAAAAAAAACATTCACCTCAGACTCTATAGTCTGAGGTGAATGTTTTTTTTTTAAATTTGCATTGAACCAATTTGGACTAAGTATAGGTATAGTTATCTGTGGTAATTTTCATTCCAGCACACATGCGGGAAAGTGGAAAAAATCGCACGCGTGTGAAGAGGTTTTCCTTTTGAGGTTTTAAAAAAAAACTTAGTTTCCAAGAACTCTATAGATGGCGTTGAACTTGGTATGATAGTTGGTGCCAAAGCCAAAACGCTTGAAAAAAAAACATTGTGTCACGTCACATACTCTCGTTGACTGACACTTTCATTTGCTTAACCTTCCGGATATAACCTACATTTCTCGCGCTTTGTTAAAATCAGTTTTTTTAGGTTCCGTTCCTTGCATTATCATACTTACTCCTAGCGCCATCTATCCAGCGACTAGGGAAGAGCTAAAAAGAAAATCCCTCATTGTTATCCTTCTATAAAAATCTGTTGGCGCGAGGAGGGATTGTCAGGACATAATTTTTGTTATTACAGATTTTTTTTATTTTTGTTGTTTTTAGAGCATATTTAATTCCCATTTTCTACATTACTTAATTGCACCCCTGCGAAGCCGGAGCTGGTAGATAATTTGAAATAAATTCTTCGAGATAGAGGTTTTAGTTATAAAAAATACATGCACATTTCAACAATGTTTTGTAATTAATCTACTTGTTACCGTTTTTAGACACTTGACCCCGCTTCATATCGAACGATAATAGTACACAGTATATATTTTGCATTATTTTTATCTTTTAGAGAGATAAGGCAAATGCAGTCACATTATGTACTTGTTTATTTAATCTATAATACCTACCAAATTCTTGTAAAAAGATAATTTAATAGGCTTATTTAATATTGATGAAGAACAGGACAGAGTAAAAAACCTAATCAAAACACAGAAGAAAACTTACTACCACAACTTATTTGAAAACAGCTACAAACAACCTAAAAAAATGTGGGAAATCATTAATACCTTATCAGCGAATAAAATCAAAGACAGCAATGCTCCCCCCAAACTAATTTCGAACTCAAAATCTATAACAAACGGCAATGAAATTTGTAACGTACTTAACTCATTCTTTGCATCAATAGGCGCGGACTTAGCTAACGAAATACCTAACATGTACCACACAAACACAGGCAATATTCTCATGTACGACAGTAACTACACACATGACATAACCTTAGACGAACTTTCCCCATGTAGCATAGACGAAATATCAAAAATAATTGACAACCTTGACTCCAACACTAGTACAGGCTTGGACGGTATCAGCACAAAAGCTATTAAATGCCTTAAAAATATAATTGTGGAAAGATTAACAAACTGTATAAATGTATGTTTAACGCGCGGCATTTTCCCCGACTCGCTTAAAGTTGCAAGGGTCAGTCCTATTTACAAATCTGGAAGTAGAACTGACCCTAGCAATTATCGACCGGTATCGGTCTTACCCGTTATTTCGAAAATATTCGAACGAGTGTTATACAACCGTTTAAATGAGTACTTAACTAAGAAAAAATACCTAATCGATCAACAATATGGCTTCCGCCCTAAATCAAGTACTCTCACCGCCTCAGTAGATTTAGTAACAAAAATAAAAACTCATATTGATCAAAAAAACGTTGTTGTAGGTATTTTCATTGACTTAAAAAAAGCGTACGATACGGTAAGCCATCCAAAGCTACTACAGAAATTAAGCAACATAGGAATATCAGGCAGCGCCCTCAGTATGTTTACTTCATATCTGCAGAATAGACAACAAGTCGTTAAGATAGATAATTACACCAGCTCGATACAAAACATAACATACGGATGTCCGCAAGGCTCAATTATTAGCTCATTACTATTTCTAATATACATTAATAACATTGATAAAATAGGGCTGACAGGGCACCTAACGTTGTACGCGGATGACACCTGCCTTTTTTACTTCGATAAATCCTTACAGAACATTATAACCGATGCACAAAAGGATCTTGACCTGCTCAGTGAATGGTTAAAATATAACTTACTGACTATTAACACCTCAAAAACATCATTTATGATCTTCGCCGCGAAAAATAAGCCATTACCGGAGTTCCCACCTCTTACGATTAACGGAGAAACAATCAAAAGGTCTAGTCACGAAAAATATCTCGGACTGTGGGTAGATGACAAACTTACTTGGAAACTGCACATCGATCATATCAAAACAAAATTAATTTCACTATTAGGAGCGTTACGAAAAATTACTAAATGTATCCCGAAAAAAGTACGTCTAATTATATATAACTCTCTAGTAAAATCAAACCTTGAATACCTAATCGAAGTGTGGGGATCAGCTGCTAAATCTAATCTAAATCCACTTCAAAGAATACAAAATAAAATTATTAAAGTATTATTTCACTACCACTATCTATATCCAACTAAAAAATTATACGAAAAAACTAAACTACTGAATCTCACGCAACTTTACACTTACTACACCTGCATTCTCATTAAAAAAATCACCACGAACTCCGTACAATCAAACATACAAATACATGAAAAAGTTATAAAATACAACACAAGAAGTAATAGCAAATTCCAACTAATGACTGCACGTTCACGAACTAATTACGGAAAAAAAACAGTATTAGTGGAGGGAGCACAGCTGTTCAATGATTTACCGGAAGACATAAAGAAATGCAATAATATTAACATATTTAAAAGTAAATTAAAGAATCATGTTTCTAGCCAATAACGTCACCAGCGCCCCAGAGGCAAGTATTATATAAGTAATTAAGGAGTAACTTTGTATCTCATTATAAGTGAACTGTTATTTATTAAGTTCTTATGAGAAATAAATATCTTTAAACCTATATTGAGATTAGACCTCACAATCTCACATCACATGCCTATTGGTGATAACATGGAGAAAAAGACGATTTTTATCACGGTAGACTGATATGAATTTATTTTTCGTTGTTTACATAGTAAACCTCTATGACAGACGGGCATAAACGTAAATTATATAATTATAAAGGTTCCATTTTTCTATTGTAGTCAGAAACCATAAAACAAAATTTGCTGTGTTTTTATATTTTTATCGTGTGTGTATTCGAAACTTTTGTATGGTACAGCAAACATTTTTTTATAACCAAACTGAACGCATTGAAAACATTGCGTCACAAAGGAAAGACCTATTCCACTGAGTATTAAAACAAAAATGTTTTCGTAATCAAAATAGTCATTTTATTTATACTTTTATTAACAAAGTAGAGTTTTGCTATAGTTGCCTTACTGTTTCACTTATTATTGTCCCAAAATCTAAATATGTAATAAATGTAAATAAATAACCTCTACTTTTAAAATGTTTGTACAAGACACGCGGTTTTCAAAACAACAAAACTGCGACGGACACAAATCTAAAAATAGCCTTGCATGACGGACGAACCGCTGCACAACTTCAGAATAATATTCACCCTTAATTTTTACGAAACTTCGTCGAACTTTCACATCAGAATACGAAAGTTTTGAAGTCACATCACTAGATCACCGTCACTGTCAGTATTTACTATGGTATAGCTAAAAACTTTTTATTAAACACCAAAGAGGTTATGTTTTACAATAAAAAATAAAATTGGCGCCTGTTTGCCGCGCTTGCTGAATACAGACTACAGACTGTGCTACAGACTTAACTTCGTCCCATATCGATTGCCGGCCGGCACGCTTACAACACGATATATAATATAACCTATACCTAGGTATTATGTATAACCTACAGGAACGTTCCTACTTGTAGTTTTCCTACACTTGGGATATGTGTGTTTAATATAACTGCGTAGTTTTTATCAGGCCCGAACGTTGTAAAGCTGTGCTTCAGAATTTGTATGAGTCAGTCCTTGAACTAGGTACTGATGTTTGCATAGTTTGCCTCGTAATTAGACCATATTTCGTATTAAATTAAAAGTACACTAAGGATGAAATTAACGAAGTGTCGCATAGACAAATAGACCCTGTCGTTATAGGACGTTCTGGAGAAATTCAACCTTAAGGTGGTGAAGTAATAAGAATTATTACTTATTGTTAAACAATGCATTCTTGTTATAGATAATGACTAATGAGTCAGTATATAAACTGCTTGTATATTTAAATGTCTGCTCCTCACTGAGTTACTAATCTTTTTTTTTTTTTTTTTCGATTCGAAACTATGTAATATAAAGTTTATTTCAAGAATGTTATTCTGTGACGTTTAGAAGAGAAGAGCCTGAGTTACATAATTAGATATTTATGTAAGCCTACAAAGCGTCTAGTCTAGCTTAGGTATCATTAGTTAATTAGCCATCTTATCTATATCTATACTATATAATATTATAAAGAGGTAACATTTGTTTGTAAGTTTGTATGTAGGGGGTAATCTCCGGAAGTAATGAACCGATTTCAAAAATTCTTTCACCATTAGAAGGCTACATTCACCCTGAGTAACATAGGCTATATTTTATCCCCGTACTCCCACGGGAACGGGAACTACGCGGGTGAAACCGCGGGACGTCCGCTAGTTACCAATACTTTACATTTGGTTAGTTCATAATGGTGTTTAGATTTTCAACCCCCAGGGCAAATAAGTGAACCCCTAATATTCAACTAGTAGACCCCCAATAGGAAGGAAGGGAGAAAGGACTAGGCATCATAAAATATTAATAAAAAAAAAAAAAAACAAAAAATAATGAGCAATAAAATTTATTAAAAAAACAAAACCAGTTGAGGTTTACAACTCGCACCATGTTCGAACAATTCGCGTTCAAACTTTTATCAATGTAGAACACTTTTTTATCGTGTGGGCCGTTCATTTGGCTTTACATGCTGTCAGGAAATATCTTTCAGACTGGTTTGGTTTTCTTGACCAAGAAGCAAGTGATAATTTTATACAATACGCAAATGAATCTGAAAATCAGAGGTGTGTGTCTTGGGTTGGGTTCGAAGGCTAACACTGCTGGTATTAACACTAACGACTCGTCTCTGATTCGCGCGGTCTTTACGACTTAGTAACACATCGTCAATTCTTTCATCATCATCATCCTTCACATGTTACTTGAGCTCTACACATTCGTTTTTAGGGTTCCGTAGTCAACTAGGAACCCTTATAGTTTCGCCATGTCTGTCCGTCCGTCTGTCCGTCCTCGCTTAATCTCTGTGACCGTTAGCACTAGAAAGCTGAAATTTGTTACCAATATGTATATCAATCACGCCGACAAAGTGGTAAAATAAAAATTGGAAAAAATGTTTTATTAGGGTAGCCCCCCTATATGTAAATTGGGAAGTGATTTTTTTTTAAATTACAACCCTAACGTGTGATATATTGTTGGAAAGGTATTTAAAAATTAATAAGGGTTTCCTAAAATCATTTTTTGATAATGTCAATAATTTCGGAAATAATCGCTCCAAAAGTAAAAAACAATGTGTCCCCCCCCCTCTAACTTTTGAACCATAAGTTTCGAAAATATGAAAAAAATCTGAAAAGTAGAACTTTATAAGGACTTTCTAGAAAAATCATTTTGAACTTGATGGAAACAACAGTTTTTGTACAAAAAAGACAAAAAGTTGTACAAAATAATTTCTGGACTAAGTTTGTAGTATATTCGTATATGCAAGCATTTTTACATAACGGATACCCACCTTTAAACTCATATGTGGGAACACTTATTGTGACGGACGGGAAACTACGGAACCCTACACTGAGCGTGGCCCGAAACGCTCTTGGCCGGTTTTTTCTATCCTCCAAGTGAGCCGCCTCGGTATCATTTGCTCCGTGTTCTTTCATATGATACCTTACTTTTTTTTCTTTTTTCGGATGGGTAATCATCAAATGATTACTCCCGCTTTGGGTGGAGCAGGAGGGAGTGTCAGACTTTTACTGACTAAAACCCATCCATGTTCTTCATCGCCCTTTGTGTTCCGGGGCCACGGTCTCTTTTTCGAACAGTCCCGCAACCCCCGGTTCTCCATCTTTTCTTTGGTCTACCAATCAACATTTATATTCATCACTTGCGTTTCATCGCTTCTCATAGTCATCACAAATGTTCATATACAACATGGGCATAATTATACTTTCATAGTTTTTATGTCTTGTGACTGGGACTGTAGCTACATTTAGGTAATTTTCATCTTTGTTTCGACAATTCAAAAGTGCCTGTAACTAGCTTACTTGAAATAAATTTTGATTTTTGATTTTGAACATCGTGATTTTTTTTTGATTATTCGTAAATTAATTAGGTACGAATGCCTGCCTGACTGTCCGTCAGAGGTCCAGGGTTCGATTCCCGGATCGGGCAAATGATATTAGGTTTTTCTATTAAGAATATGTCAGTAGCAGCCACGGAGTCTGGATTTGTGTCCGGTTGATGGCAATAGGCTCTACCCCTATTACATGAGACTTAAACGTAACTGGCGAAATGTGTGTTTACTATTAGGTACACCTCTGCTTAACCCTTCGCGGATTACAGGCGTGATGTTATAATATGTAATTCTTCCGGAATAAATTCTGTAGTACCACTTAAGGGCTTATACTACCTCAAATGGCTTAGCATGATCCTCCGTTACGCCTAAAATACTGCAGCATTAATTTTGAAATAAATATATGGTAAAGTTGAGGATTAATGTAAGGTCCTATGTTTGGCGAAAACACGATTCCATAAAATTTTCTCGATAAAAAAAAAATCCAAAGTTACCTCCAAATCGAACAATAAACCGCTGGTATTCAAAAAGTACTTCAAATTAGATCATGAAACTTTGCATACTAACTGAACTAACTATAAAGCAGGTCTTATGTTTTTTATTTTTTCCTAAAAACGAAAATTTGATTTTATAAAGAATAAAAACCACTCATTTCGCACTATTCGGCCGCAGTGACTGACGTAACAACCACTTTGTAGTGCAAGCTGATTAGAACGTTATTCTAACAGTATTTCAAACGAAGTTTGAATCACCACAAATAGAGTTGCTAATCTGAGGTAGTATAGGCTCTTAATGTTGGTGACAACTGCACTCAAATCTGTTGCGTAGTTGAAAAAGATAACCCGGTCGCACAAGGAGACACTAAAATACTTGTTTTATTTTAATAGTTTTTTTTTTTATAGGTCATATACAGGGTAAACAACCTCATCACGAAGCCGTCAACCAAGCATTCTGTACATCAAACTAAGTAACTTAACGCAAAAAAGATTGCTGGGAAACGACTTTTCTTTTTGGGTTAAAAATCATGTTTTGTTGTAGAACTCAATGTAAACTGATGGATGGATTGAATAGTACGGCCTACGGCGGTCGTAGAGGTGTTTAAAGTAAAATTTTATAATACAAACTTGTATTTAAAAAAAGAAGCGGGAACTTTGATCCCCAATATCTCCGTAACTAGAAGGTATTCCCAGGTACCACCTAGGTGTAGAACGAATAAATGATCACAATGATAGGGAGAACAAGTGCCTTTCAGTTTCTTTATGAGGTTTTTTTACACTCTTTAGATTGTTTATGCTTTGTTTGAACTCTAACACAAAAAAATATTTAGGGGGAATCCGGGACCGTGGTCCTGGTCCCGAAAGGCCCCCGACCCACTCTAACATCCTCACACATAAATTATTTTTATTTTTACGCTTGTATTAAGTCAGATAAACTAATATTATTGTTTTAATCAGTTTCCTTTATTAAAAAAGCACATTTCTCTGTAGAAGTTTGATTATAAACATAAGTCATGACATCGTTGTTTATAAACTTGTTTAGGTAAAATTGATGACCGCAAAAATAATTAGATTCACCAAAATATATCGGCGCAACTATTTTAACAACGCGCAGAGCGCACGTGCAACGAAACGTCACGAACTACTCATGCGGCGCGCCCCGCCATCGACGCCCCACCCGGTCGAAAAGTGAAAGGCAAAGTGCTTATAAAGGCGTGCGCAGCGAGCAGTGGTCATTCGTTCATTGACATCCAAGTCGGTCGGACGTTTTTGGAGTGAATATTATTTTATTATTATTTTAATTTATTTTGAATATTTAATTTGAGTTATTTTGAAATCGGTTTGATTGCATAAAAGTGTTATAATTGTTAAGTTAAATTATATAAAAAGTGATTTATAAATAAAACACAATGAATAATGAAGATGCTTTTATTCGTGAAGACACCCCTCCTCTTATATCAGAAGAGGGGACGAATCGACGCCAACAACCTGCTCTTGCAAACACAGCAACCTTGTCACTCCTGGCTAATACATTCAAGGATACAATGTGTGAAATGATGATGCAAATGTCTCAAGAAAATCATGCAGCTCTTGCTTCAATGATGAAAATGTTTCATGCTGATGAGAACCGTGCGGTTCGCATTTCTGATGTCTACTTTCCAAGTTATGACCCTGATAAAGGCACAGACGTGAGAGAATGGGTAAATCTCATAACAAGAACCCAAGAAGAATACAAATTAAAGGATCACGAAGTACGTCTTAAAGCTGCAAGTGTTTTAAAAGGAAGGGCGCAAACCTGGGCCGATGATTGTCTACTGAGAACAACGACTTGGGCAGAAATGAAAGAAGACATGTTACAAACATTTGAGCCAGAATCTCGTTATTTTTCCGATGTATTGAAATTTCGAAGATACACCATTAATGACGCAGATAACGTACCAGAATACATATCAAATGTCTGGAAAATGTTTAAGAAAATTGTCAAACCGGATCCAACAGAAGAAGATGCTGTTGAATTTGTGATCGGTAGTATACAAGAAGACGAACTCCGTACAGAGCTTCTAAACAGCAAGTGCAAAACAGTCCCAGAGCTAATAGCGATTGCAAAAACAATGCGGAAACGTAAGCTTCCAACAACACAAGAGCGTATACCCAATAAAAAGCAAAAAATCGACGGCAATAAATCAGACCAGGGTATGACATGCTTCGTATGCGGCAAACAAGGACATCGAGCTCGGTGGTGTAGCCAAAACTCAATTGCACGTGCTCGCACTGAACAAACACAACAACCAAGTACATCCACCACCGGAGAAACTGAAGCAGCCAAGGCCAAAGATAAAAAGAGAAAAGAATGCTCCTATTGCTCTATTCCTGGACACAATTATGAAACTTGTTACAAACGAATTAATGCTGAAAAAAATGTTAATCTGTGCCAAGTCAAAGAAAACAATGCCAAAAATGTTATCCCCATCACAATTGACAATAAGCATTTTCAAGCCATATTTGACAGCGGAGCTGATTGTTCACTGGTGAGGGAATCGATAGCCCTCACTCTTCCTGGACCAAAAATAAACAAGACGACTCATCTAAAGGGTATCGGGCCGATATCTGTCATATC
Organism: Xestia xanthographa; assembly: GCA_905147715.2. NCBI lineage: Eukaryota > Metazoa > Arthropoda > Insecta > Lepidoptera > Noctuidae > Xestia > Xestia xanthographa. The sequence continues at coordinate 28,074,465 of LR990652.1, forward strand.
CTTCAGCAAAGTAACTTCTGTGTGCAAAATGAACAGCGTACATCTTGAGCTCGATTTTCACATAGTGCTGGACCACGAATTACCCGCAGATATTCTAATCGGAAGAGATATGTTGACTATTCCAGGCATAAAAGTTACATTGACAAACACTGGAATATCAGTGACTAGAGATGAGCAACGCAGAAACACGACAGAAATATGGAATCTGTCTTCAAGCACTATAAATACGGATATAACAAACAAGAAGGAAATAGACAACTTGATGAATATATTGAACAAATATAACGAATATTTCACGGAAAGCGTGTCGGGATCAAGAATAACGACAGGTGAATTGACTATTCGACTAAAGAACCCCGACAAAATTGTAAATCGGCGACCTTACAGACTGGCACCAATCGAACGCGAGAAAGTCCAGGCAATTATTAAAGAGCTTCAAGAACGAAATATAATTAGGGAAAGCAATTCACCTTTTGCAAGTCCAATTATAATGGTGAAAAAGAAAAATGGCGAAGACCGGTTATGCGTGGACTACAGGGAATTAAACGCAAATACTGTACGCGACCATTACCCACTGCCATTAATCTCGGAACAACTCGATCAACTCGCTGATGCAAAATATTTCACTTGCCTTGATATGGCAGCGGGATTTCATCAAATACCAATATCTCCTGCATCAATTGAGAAGACTGCGTTTATCACCCCCGACGGCCAATATGAATATTTAACAATGCCGTTCGGACTAACAAATGCACCGTCGGTCTATCAAAGGGCTATAAATAAGGCTTTGGGAGATCTACGAGGTAAAATCGCGCTTGTCTACATGGATGATGTGCTTATCCCAAGTAAAACAATTGCTGAAGGTTTCCAAAAACTGGAACAAGTTCTAGAAGCTCTTACCAAATGTGGCTTCTCCATAAATATTAAAAAATGTTCATTTTTGAAGATTTCTATTGAATATCTTGGCTTCATAGTTAGTGGTGGAAAGGTGAGGCCTAGTTCATCTAAAGTTGACGCATTGGCAAGAACCCCTCCTCCCGAAAACGTGAAGCAGCTAAGACAATTCAATGGCTTGGCTGGGTATTTTCGCCGATTTATATCCAACTTCTCAACTATAATGATACCACTATACAACTTGACCAAATCCGGTGTAAAATGGAATTGGACTGAGGAACATGAAGCCGTACGATCCAAGATAATTAATTATCTGACTTCAGCACCGCTGCTTACAATATTCAAAGAAAACTATCCAATAGAGCTTCATACTGATGCTAGTGCAATAGGATTTGGAGCAGTGCTGATCCAATTAAAAGATGGGATTCGCCATGTGATTGCTTATTTCAGCATGAGGACAACGCCCGCTGAATCTAAATATCACAGCTACGAGCTTGAAACGTTGGCAATTGTCCGAGCAATTAAGCATTTTCGTCATTTTTTATATGGACGAAAATTCACAGTTATAACAGACTGTAATGCTGTAAAAGCATCACGCTACAAACAAGAACTGTTGCCTAGGATTCACAGATGGTGGGCCTTCCTACAAAATTTTGAATTTGAAGTAGAATATCGAAAAGGCGAACAATTGAAACATGCAGATTTCTTAAGTCGAAACCCACTTCGAGTTGTTATGAATTTGACAACCAAAGATGACTGGCTGATTGTAGAACAACGGCGTGATCCTGAACTAAGTAAAATCATCAAAGAAATTAATACAAATCATGACCTTTATCCAGATTACGAACTCAAAGACAACGTTTTGCACTCCAAAACTAATTCTAACGGAAAAATGAAACTGACCAAAGTTGTCCCACAATCTTATCGATGGAGTCTTATTAACACCTATCACGAAGCTCTCAAGCACATGGGATGGGAGAAGACGTTGGAAAAACTTAAAGAAAACTTTTGGTTTCCCAAAATGTCATCAACAGTCAGATACTTTGTAGAACACTGTGTAATATGCAAGACTATGAAAGGGTCGTCAGGAGCTGCACAAAGTCGATTGAACCCAATCGAAAAGATACCTGAACCTTTTCACACCATCCACATAGATATTTCCGGCAAACTCAGTGGTACTGCTTCTCAGAAGGAATATGTTTTTGTAGCAATTGATGCTTATACAAAGTTTGTCATCTTACAACATGCCAAAAACAAAACCCAAACCAGTGCCTTAAAACATCTCAAAGAGATAGTTTATTTATTTGGTGCTCCAAAACGCATCATTGTTGATGGCGATGGCGCATTTATTTCACATTACAAAAACTACTGTGACCAATATGGGATAGAATTGCATCAATGCGCCGGATATACAAGTAGAGCAAACGGTCAAGTAGAAAGAATAATGAGAATTATAAAGAATGGCTTGACTATTATAAAAAACACACAAAAATGTCATTGGGAAAAATCACTGGGAGCTTTACAACTAGCTATCAACTCCACTTTCTCAAAAACCACAGGTCTAACACCTATCGAACTGTTAACTGGAAAAAAAGGAAGTGTCCCTCCAGAACTCCTAAACCTCATTGACGAGCGTAACGAAAGAGTTGATCCAGCAATGATGAAAGAAGTTGTGTCAAGAAGGATGACCGAACAGGCTGAAAAAGACAAAATGCGCTACGATAAAAATAAAGCTAAAGTAAAGAGATTTGAGAAGAGTGAATATGTTCTCTTAAAAGAGCCTCCAAGACTAGGCACTAAACTAAGCCAAAAGTATGACGGACCCTTCGAAGTAAGAAAGGTCTTACCACACGACAGATACGAAATTCGTCGAATTAATGGTCGTGGTCGATGCAGGAAGGTTTGCCACGAACATTTAAGAAGAGCTCCACACTTTGCAGTTCAAAGTGACGTGGCCGTATCGGCAATGAATAGAGACATGAACGAAAACGAGACGTCTGATGAGAACAGTATTACTTAAATCATGTTAACGTTGTAAGTATAGAAGTGTAATCACGTGAAGGTAAAATAAACGATGCGTTGAGGCTGGACCAAAATGAGCGATGAGGCTTTGAGGTTCTATGACCTATGACCAAAATTAGCGCTGAGGCTATGAGGTTGATGTTAAAATGATTCGCGAATCAATTCGAAATTAGCGCTGAGGCTATGAGGTTGATTGGCAATCAACGAGACTTGTATTTAAAAACTAATAAAGTTATTTTTTTAGATTACGATAAGATGTCGGCGCAGGGACGCACCCATCATCAGAATGGCCGTATCGGCGCAACTATTTTAACAACGCGCAGAGCGCACGTGCAACGAAACGTCACGAACTACTCATGCGGCGCGCCCCGCCATCGACGCCCCACCCGGTCGAAAAGTGAAAGGCAAAGTGCTTATAAAGGCGTGCGCAGCGAGCAGTGGTCATTCGTTCATTGACATCCAAGTCGGTCGGACGTTTTTGGAGTGAATATTATTTTATTATTATTTTAATTTATTTTGAATATTTAATTTGAGTTATTTTGAAATCGGTTTGATTGCATAAAAGTGTTATAATTGTTAAGTTAAATTATATAAAAAGTGATTTATAAATAAAACACAATGAATAATGAAGATGCTTTTATTCGTGAAGACACCCCTCCTCTTATAAATATGTCCACGAAGTTTTATAAAATAATTTGTTTATTATGAAAAGTGAAACTAACCTTAGACTGTGAGGAGTATTTTCGAATATTTCATGAATAAAATTTCACTTTATAATTTGGGCGAATTGATAAGTAGTGTTATTGGCCTGTGTGGCTCAACTGAAGTTACAAATAACACTGGATGGATGACTGGACTGGACTTGGACTCTGGAGTCTGAGTCAGTGTTGCCAACTCAACTACTTCAAAATAAGCTAGATGGGTGTAAAAAATATGCCAACATTCTCTAAAAAAAATGCCAAAAAAATGCCCACATAAATATATGTTAGTATTTATTAAGAATTCAGGGGAATAAAATATTGGCGGCGCGGCGGCGACCTCTCGCGTCCGGCCCTGGTGCAAGCCATGGTCCGGAGCGAGACGGAATGGGACGCCGTCACCTCCTGCAAATCAGTAATGGGAGAAGGAGCGAACCTCTCATCGTCCCAGCCGCCGCGGGAGACGCCCCGGGCGTCGGGGGCCACCACGTGGCTCCCGGCCGCCGTAGGCGCGGGCCTGTGGACGGTGGGTTATGGGCTAGCTCGCCGTCCGTCCGTCTCATAACGACAGGCCTTGTCGACGGCGCGTTTGTGTTCCACGCGCGCCTCAAAGAGAGTCAGCAAAAAGGAAGGGGTCCGTAAGGACCGATGCCTGCCGGGGTTGCGGGACTGTTCGAAAGAGATACCGTGGGCCGTGGCCCCGGAACACAAAGGGTGATGAAGGATCATGGATGGGTTTTAGTCAGTAAAAGTCTGACACTCCCTCCTGCTCCGCCCAGAGCGGGAGGGGTTATTTGATGATTTCCCATCCGAAAATAAAGGGGAATAAAATATTAATGTCTTGATATTCATCAAAATTAGCTGATGTGGAAGGCTGAGAGCTAGAGTCGTAATTCTCTTTGGTTCCAATACAGAGTAGTACATTATCTGGAACAGTGTAAGAATAACAGCACTTTCCTGCCCTTTATAGGCCAAATCTGCCGTACATAATAGCATTCAGAGTTCTCACCGCCAAACCGCCACGGAGTCGAGTATCGATTTCAATTTTTTATTTCAAGAAAGATTGTGATTTTAGTACATTACTGCAGAATCCAGTAAGTAAGCCTTCCTGGCCAAGTATAACCGGACCTCACCTGCGGTTCGGTCCGGTTATATACGAGGCCAGGATGGCTTTCTTACTGGTTGAGGTTTATATAATACTTTTCTCAAAAATGAAAGAAAGTTTAACAACAAATTCGTTTAAACAATGTGAAATCCCGCCAGTCGTTGTTTTTTTTTTAATACAGATTGCGTTTAGTTTTGGAAAATGTTCTATTTTTACATTACATGAATGTTATAGTAAAAAAATGTAAATTATTGTTTTTGAAACGGAAAGTTTTAATCCAACGTGATTTATAAACTGAAATTACTAAATACAAACATAAAATCCCACACTATACTTCTAACACATTACTAAAGTACAAAACGCAACGCATACTTTTTCTGCGTCGCGTTAAAATGTCACAGACTCCACAGACTATAAAATGGCTGTAATTACGGCTGTAATATTGTATCTCACAAAATGTCATACCAAAAAGAGAGATAGATATATATTGGGAGCCTTTTCTAAGCAGATCCAAAAAGGATGACCTACTGTCCAGTAAGTAAATTACATACTTACTTACTGGACAGTTGGAGATTCCAAATTTAAAATCTCGCTTCTTACTGGACAGTTGTGAAGTAAGTCTCCGGTAGAGTTCACTTTCTGGATACTTTTTAGAGATATTATGGCAACATTACATACCATTTTTGAGAAAACATTCTTTTCATGTTTTATAAAATATGTTAAAAAAAATATGCTAAAAGCTAAAACAATATGCAAACAAGAACAAAATATGCCAAATTTAACATATAATATGCTAAATTGGCAACACAGAGTCTGAGGCCCTACTACACATTTCGTCCGTATATTCGGTCGGATCTATGTCATCTATCCGTCTCGCTCGCGCATGTGTGCAAATGAGTGCGAGTGGACCAAGCGGCATGTTGTCGTCCCGTGTTATTTTTCCCGCGCGTAGTAAAATGGGCGGCATAGCTAGCGACACTGGTTCCCGTCATTCGTAGGAATGATAACAAATAATTCGGGCTTACGCGACAAAAACAACATAATTTTGCTGCGTTCAATGATATATAAACTATAGATACGTTGTCCGCACTCTAAAATGACAACATGAAATGAAGGCAATTGCCCACATCGCGCTTAGTTACGCACCAACCTGTCGCGCGACGCTACGTTTGTTTATAATTTAATAAATCCTGTGACGTGACTGAAGATGTATATTTATCTCCCTCTCGCAACAGGCATCCCGCCGTTCGGTGTCATATTTTCTTTCTCTTTCTTCACGCTTATAAGTAGTTCTAGTATTTTCGCCGTTTTTAAGCGCCGCGATGTTGGTTCATGACGTGTCTATATATAATACGTCATTGGCTGCGTTAAACAAATACAACATAATTTTGCTACGAACGACACGGTTTCAATTATAAATCCGGGATTCCCAGAAAGTTTTATTCGATGTTTTCGACGACCCGATTGGTGCAGCGGTAGTGAGGCTGCCTTACGTTCTTAGGGTCCCGGGTTCGAATCCCGTTCGGAGCAAATGTTTGTGTGATGAGCATGGACATTTATTTCCGAGTCATGGATGTTTATATGTATAATATACTTACGTAAGTATGTATTTACAAACAAAAAAAAAAGTATTTATGTAGTATATCAACTATCTGGTGTCCACGACACAAGCATCGTTGCTTAGTGTGGCACTAGATGGCGCTGTGTGTAATGTCCAGCAATATTTATTTATTTTACGAATATTGTCCATACAGGGTTCGAATTTGTGATGATTAAGTAGAATGAAAAATATTGTGCAATTAATATTAAAAGGTCAGATTATTTTCCCTGTTCATAGAGTTACACCTATATCCAAGTCATCTATTTTTCGGCCTATGGTTTTGCCCAACAGTTGGGCAAGAATAGGTCCCCTATCTCCTTTCAATATTCTGGGGGCATTGCCCATCCCAATCACATACCTTCTTAAATCACACTTAATCAGCCTATAATGCTCCCACTGCTGGGACACAGGTCTCCTCTTTATGAGAATGAGTGGGCTATAATCCACCACGTAGGCTCATAGTGCGGGTTGGTAGATGTCACATGTCCTTGAATTTTTGCTTTTAGGACATACTGTTTCCTTGCGATGTTTTCCAGTTCAACTACAGTGCTTTCACAGTGATTATGCGGTATGCCATGTGACTGGGACTGTGTTGTCATTGCTTCGACGGTTCAAAAGTGCGCCTTTATAGTTGTAATCAGGGTTGCCGATAGTTGCTAAAATCCCCAAACGAATTGTCAAAATTTGATATCAAATATTTGAGCAGAGCATTCCCGCATTTTCCCCGAATTGAAGCTCTACCCACACATTCCCCAATCAGCTTCGCTTTCTCCGCAGTTTGGGGAATTCCCCACAGATTGGCAACCCTTGTTGTAATACCCATGTATTACTGTCTCACTCCAAAGCTGCAAAGCAAAGCTGTCTTCAAAGATGTGTAGAGAGAGAAGGCGCGAGCTATAGAGCAATTAAATTATGGAAAACCGCCTGCTCAAGGCGAAAAGAATATTTATACTACACCTGCTTGGAAAGTACCTTGATACTTTATCAAATTTACGGTAGAAAGTACGTCATTGCATATCGAACAAATATGCGGGGAGAAAACGCATCTGAGCGGGAGAGAAAAGTGTATGAAAATCCATTTCTTAAGTAGTTTTTCTTTTTTAATTTTGGGTAAGACTATGCGCCGGTAACCTAAATATCAAAAGCCAAAAAGTTTTTACAGTGAGTTTTTATCTCCTAGCTGTGTGTTGGATGGTGTCGGGCTGGCAGTGCGACCCTGCGGCGGCAGGATAAACAATTTGAAAAAAGAACATGTGAATATTGCAGACGCCATTGGCGCCATTTCCAATTTGTGTGTTGTTTGAGGATTCAGTTTTCGTAGAATTTATTTTCCTCGTAGGTGTAGTATAAAGCACTATGTATCACTCGAGAGAAACTGCGATTCCCGATCTCGGGTGTTTTAAAGCCCGAGCCGTAGGCTCGGGCTTCAAACGACACCCTTGACGGTAATCGGTTACTTTCTCCTCTCGGTGAACAATGTACTATTACAGACCCATATCCTTTGTAAATGATAACATTAGTATTTAAAATAAAACTGCGGTATTCAGACTCGTTATAATTCACCTCCTTTCGTCCTCTGACGTCATTTTGAGCGCTCTTCTCGAGACCTTGCCCAAGTTTGTTGACCTGTTTTTCGTTGGTTCTTCCCGCACTCATGGACAATAATATATTTTTGTGGAATCATAGAGTATCTTTTAGCGCGCCTGTTTAGTCAGCCTAAAAATAAGTTTATGGTTGCTTTAGAATTTTAGATCAATATGTTGTTACCTTTTTCTTTATTCAATGTCCTTGTGAGCACATTATCGAAATGTTCCGTATTCCATTGGTTGATATGACGAAACACTTTATAAATACATTTGTCTTGTTTACCAACTCCTCCAAAGAGAAGTCAAAGATCAAGAGAAGACAAAACACGCAACACACACAAAAAAACTTTACATTGTGGATCAGTTTCCAGCTTTTTTTTCTTGTAGGTATCTCTATCACGGCGTGAAAACATAAAAAGCTTAAGAGTGCGGCGCCATCCGCTCGCAACTACAATTCGAAGCGAAGGCAAAAACACGTTGAAATATTGTTGTCTCTGTTTCACACTCCCCGGCCCGTTGCGTAGCCGCGCGTGAGCGTGTGTGAATAGTGTTTACTTAAGCGTGTGTTAATAGTGTTTGGTGTTTACCTTTTTAGTAGTTATCATGTTCATTATTTGCTTTATTTTTGTTAGTTACTTTGGGCAATCGTTAGTGTATGTGCAGAATAGTAATGCGTTTTTAGGAAATCTGTCTACAATGTTTTTATCTCAAATGTTAGATTAACTCAAAATCTAGGCTTTGTTGAAAAAAATCTGGGTTACTTACTACTCTTTCTATACCACTAATGTATGTAACGAATAAGTATACGGTTCGCCTGAAAATCTGAAATAAAAGTACGTACTGGTGGCTCAGTGGTGGTGGCCCCGACTTACAAACAGTAAGGCGCGGGACAAATACAAGAGGCGTCGGGCGCGGACATGGCGCGGGCGGCTTCCTATTCCATTCAAATATCATACAAAATGCATGGAAATAAAGTGCAATTTAGGCTACACGGTATATCATTGCGCTGACGAGGATGTGACGATATACCGTGTGTTGTATTTGTCCCGCGCCCATAGACTTAGTACTTATAATACCGCCCGCGCCTAAGTCGTAGGTTCGAACCCAGGCAGGCGCATTACTTTGTGTAATTCATCAACTCTGCTCTCAAAACGGTGAAGGATAACATCGTGAGGAAACCGGCATAAGTATCCTAGAACCTAAAAGTAGGAGGTAGTAGGTAGGTAGGTAGGTAGTAGGTAGGTAGGTAGTAGGTAGGTAGGTAGTAGGTAGGTAGGTAGTAGGTAGGTAGGTAGTAGGTAGGTAGGTAGTAGGTAGGTAGGTAGTAGGTAGGTAGGTAGTAGGTAGGTAGGTAGTAGGTAGGTAGGTAGTAGGTAGGTAGGTAGTAGGTAGGTAGGTAGTAGGTAGGTAGGTAGGTAGGTAGTAGGTAGGTAGGTAGTAGGTAGGTAGGTAGTAGGTAGTAGGTAGGTAGGTAGTAGGTAGGTAGGTAGTAGGTAGGTAGGTAGGTAGGTAGTAGGTAGGTAGGTAGTAGGTAGGTAGGTAGTAGGTAGGTAGGTAGTAGGTAGGTAGGTAGTAGGTAGGTAGGTAGTAGGTAGGTAGGTAGTAGGTAGGTAGGTAGTAGGTAGGTAAGTAGTAGGTAGGTAGTAGGCAGGTAGTAGGCAGGTAGCAGGCAGGTAGTAGGCAGGTAGTAGGCAGGTACTAGGCAGGTACTAGGCAGGTAGCAGGCAGGTAGTAGGCAGGTAGTAGGCAGGTATTAGGCAGGTAGTAGGTAGGTACTCATCAAGACGAATCAAACGAGCCCAAACTCGAAGCGGTTGCGTCGTTTTATTACGGAGATCCTTTGGCCCCCCTTTCAGCTTCATCATCAAACCCTGATTACCATTTAGGACCAATTTACTCTTCAAGATCAATCTAACGAGCCCAAACTCGACGGGATTATGTAATTTTATTACGGACTTCCCATGGCCACCTTCCAGCTCCATTATCAGACCCTGGATACCACCTAGCACCAAAGTACTCGTCAAGACAAATCACACGAGCCCCAACTCGATGGGGTTATGTCGTTTTATAACGGAATTCCCATGGAATCCTTCTAGCTCCATCATCAGACCCTGGATATAACCTAAAGACAAAGTACTCGTCACGACGAATCAAACAAGTTCAAACTCGATGGGGTTACGTCGTTACATTACAGAATTCCTATGGCCACCTATAGCATTGTCACGCGATATAGGTACCTACATATGCGTGCAAAATTTCAGCTCAATCGGTAATCGGGAAGTGGATCAAATTTTACTTGCAAGATTTGATTACTTCCAGATTACAGACAAACATCGGGACACGTGAAACTATATCAAAGCTTGTAAAATAAAACATAATATTTATTTAGTCGGTAGGTGGTTCAAATGTCCGACTAATAAGTTTCATTCATAATCATAACGTAAGGGTACCTACGTTATGATTATGAATGAAACCTATTAGTCGGACATTTGAATCCTAAACAAATCTAATTCAGTATGTACTAAGGTACTAACCCAGTGTAATGTAATTCCGATTATGAACGAGAAAAAATATGTGTAGGTAGGCAGGCATTTTCTTGGTCTGAGTTTAAAAAAATTATGAAAACAAAAAGGTAGGTAGATACTTACTGTGAGATACATCCCAACGTTTGGAGTCCATGTTGCTAACCTTTATATAATTATGTTTATGTAGGGACCTGTTTTGTAACCTAAATTTAACCAAATCGTAAGCAAATATCGAAGTCCGTAAACAAAACAAAAGTCGTTATAAAGTAGGTAGGTAGGTTACTCGATTCCAAATCACAAGGCAAATCTAAATCCAAATTCGTAGCATACGTCAAGAAGTGTCAGAAATATTACGGTACAATTGGCAAACAAATACGCACGCACAATGCAATCAAGTAATCGTCTAAGATTGACGAACGAATTGCCCCGGCCGGCGGCCGGGGCGGCCGGCCCGGCCGGGTGGCGAGGTGCGCACGCTCACATTTACATTTGTCACTATACTCAACACATCCAAATGTTCTGTCCCGCGCCCCGCGCCCCGCCTCAGCTCAATGCTTGATGCGATAGCACGACTTCCGATGAACATTTATGATTAATTTGAGTGTGTGCCGTAATACCAAAAATGATGAATGAAAACTCAATGCTTTTCCATTTTTTTTTTATATTATTTAACTTAACAATATAACACATGTTTCGATTTGAACAATATTACAAATACTACCGTTTTTAATATAGAACAGATGAGATGAAAACATCGTATTTAAAGTGTAAAATGTGGGATATTCAATTTGTTTGCATTTCGCTTTTGGTAAGTATTTTGAAAAACCGGCCAAGTGCGAGTCGGACTCGCGCACGAAGGGTTCCGTACCATTATCTATACATTAGACAAAACGGCAAAAAAATCACGTTTGTTGTATTGGAGCCCCCCTTAAATATTAATTTTATTCTGTTTTTAGTATTTGTTGTTATAGCGGCAACAGAAATACATCATCTGTGAAAATTTCAACTGTCTAGCTGTCACGGTTCATGAGATACAGCCTGGTGACAGACAGACGGACAGACGGACAGATGGACAGACGGACAGACGGACAGACAGCGAAGTCTTAGTAATAGGGTTCCGTTTTTACCCTTTGGGTACGGAACCCTAAAAAAGAAAATGTAGAAACCTAGGTAATTACCATCTTGTTCCGAATAACAGCATATTAAGGTGGAAATATGCTCAAACTGAAAATGATTTTGGTATTACGTTTGTATGGAGAAATTCATGCTCCCCGGCCCCTTAAGAGTGCGGCGCCATCCGCTCGCAACTGCAATTCGAAGCGAAGGCAAAAACACGTTGAAATATTGTTGTCTCTGTTTCACACTCCCCGGTCCGTTGCGTAGCCGCGCGTGAGCGTGTGTGAATAGAGTGTACCTATGCGTGTGTTAATAGTGTTTGGTGTTTACCTTTTTAGTAGTTATCATGTTCATTATTTGCTTTATTTTTGTTAGTTACTTTGTGCAATCGTTAGTATATGTGCAGAACAGTAATGCGTTTTTAGGAAATCTGTCTACAATGTTTTTATCTCAAATGTTAGATTAACTCAAAATCTAGGCTTGAAAAAAAATCTGGGTTACTACTCTTTCTATACCACTAATGTAGGTAAGGAATAAGTATACGGTTCGCCTGAAAATCTGAAATAAAAGTACGTACTGGTGGCTCAGTGGTGGCGGCCCCGACTTACGAACAGTAAGGCGCGGGGCAAATACAAGAGGCGTCGGGCGCGGACATGGCGCGGGCGACTTCCTATTCCATTCAAATATCATACAAAATGCATGGAAATAAAGTTCAATTTAGGCTACACGGTATATCATTGCGCTGACGAGGATGTGACGATATACCGTGTGTTGTATTTGTCCCGCGCCCATAGACTTAGTACTTATAATACTGCCCGTGCCTAAGTCGTAGGTTCGAACCCAGGCAGGCGCATTACTTTGTGTAATTATTATTCATCAACTCTGCTCTCAAAACGGTAAAGGAAAACATCGTGAGGAAACCGGCATAAGTATCCTAGAACCTAAAAGTAGGTAGGTAGTAGGTAGGTAGAAGGTAGGTAGTAGGTAAGTAGTAGGTAGGCAGTAGATAGGCAGTAGGTAGGTAACAAGCAGGTAACAAACAGGTAGTAGGCAGGCAGTAGGCAGGCAGTAGGCAGGCAGCAGGCAGGCGGTAGGCAGGCAGTAGGCAGGCAGTAGGCAGGTAACAAGCAGGTAGTAGGCAGGCAGTAGGTAGGCAGTAGGCAGGCAGTAGGCAGGCAGTAGGCAGGCAGTGGGCAGGCAGTAGGCAGGCAGTGGGCAGGAAGTAGGCAGGTAACAGGCAGGTAGTAGGCAGGTAACAAGCAGGTAGTAGGCAGGTAGTAGGCAGGCAGTAGTCAGTAGGTAGGCAGTAGGCAGGCTGTAGGCAGGCAGTAGGCAGGCAGTAGGCAGGTAGTAGGCAGGCAGTAGGTAGGCAGTAGGCAGGCAGTAGGCAGGCAGTGGGCAGGCAGTAGGCAGGCAGTGGGCAGGCAGTAGGCAGGTAGTAGGCAGGTAACAGGCAGGTAGTAGGCAGGTAACAAGCAGGTAGTAGGCAGGTAGTAGGCAGGCAGTAGGTAGGCAGTAGGTAGGCAGTAGGCAGGCTGTAGGCAGGCAGTAGGCAGGCAGTAGGCAGGCAGTAGGCAGGCAGTAGGCAGGCAGTAGGCAGGCAGTGGGCAGGCAGTAGGCAGGCAGTAGGCAGGCAGTAGGCAGGTAGTAGGCAGGTAGTAGGTAGGTAGTAGGTACTCATCAAGACGAATCAAACGAGCCCAAACTCGAAGCGGTTGCGTCGTTTTATTACGGAGATCCTTTGGCCCCCCTTTCAGCTTCATCATCAAACCCTGATTACCATTTAGGACCAATTTACTCTTCAAGATCAATCAAACGAACCCAAACTCGACGGGATTATTTCGTTTTATTACGGACTTCCAATGGCCACCTTCCAGCTCCATTATCAGACCCTGGATACCACCTAGCACCAAAGTACTCGTCAAGACAAATCATACGAGCCCAAACTCGATGGGGTTATGTCGTTTTATAACGGAGTTCCCATGGACACCTTCTAGCTCCATCATCAGACCCTGGATATAACCTAAAGACAAATTACTCGTCACGACGAATCAAACAAGTTCAAACTCGATGGGGTTACGTCGTTACATTACAGAATTCTTATGGCCACCAGTTGTCACGCGATATACCTACATAATGCGTGCAAAATTTCAGCTCAATCGGTAATCGGGAAGTGGATCAAATTTTACTTGCAAGATTTGATTACTTACAGATTACAGACAAACATCGGGACACGTGAAACTATATCAAAGCTTGTAAAATAAAACATAATATTTATTTAGTCGGTAGGTAGGTAGGTACCCTTATGTTATGATTGATTATGAATGAAACCTATTAGTCGGACATTTGAATCCTAAACACATCTAATTCAGTATGTACTAACCCAGTGTAATGTAATTTCGATTATGAACGAGAAAAAATATGTGTAGGTAGGCAGGCATTTTCTTGGTCTGAGTTTAAAAAAATGATGAAAACATAAAGGTAGGTAGATACTTATTGTGAGATACATCCCAACGTTTGGAGTCCATGGGGTCTAAAATGGCCGCTTTATCAGAATCGTAATATGAATCACGTTAAAAATTTAAAATTCTTAAAATGGACTTTATGATTATGGACATAAAGTCCATTTTAAGAATTTAATTGTTTTAACGTGATTTATACTAAGATTCTGCGTGGATTCTGCTAAAGCGGCCATTTTAGACCCGCATGTTGCTAACCTTTATATAATTATGTTTATGTAGGTACCTGTTTTGTAACCTAAATTTAACCAAATCGTAAGCAAATATCGAAGTCCGTAAACAAAACAAAAGTCGTAATAAAGTAGGTAGGTAGGTTACTCGATTCCAAATCACAAGGCAAATCTAAATCCAAATCCGTAGCATAGGTCAAGAAGTGTCAGAAATATTACGATACAATTAGCAAACAAATACGCACCAATACGCACGCACAATGCAATCAAGTAATCGTCTAACACTGACGAACGATTCCGAACGAATTGCCCGGCCCGGCCGGGTGGCGAGGTGCGCACGCACACATTTACATTTGTCACTATACTCAACACAGTCAACACATCCAAATGTTCTGTCCCGCGCCCTGCGCCCCGCCCCAGCTCAATGCTTGATGCGATAGCACGACTTCCGATGAACATTTGTGATTAATTTGAATGTGTGCCGTAATACCAAAAATGATGAATGAAAACTCAATGCTTTTCCATTATTTTTTTTATATTATTTAACTTAACAATATAAGACATGTTTCGATTTGAACAATATTACAAATACTACCGTTTTTAATATAGAACAGATGAGATGAAAACATCGTATTTAAGGGCAGGTAGTCCCAATTTTCCCAATTTTACATAACTTTGATTCAATAGTAATCAAAGAAATAGTGATTTTTTAAAGCCAAAAAAAATAGATATTATAGTTGACTATATTTACTAAGATAATTTGTGGTTCAAAACATGATATCAAAAACTTCACTCGATGAAAAAAAAATCCGAACAGGAGCCTAATTCGAATATTTTTTTATGTTTTTCTTATTTTACTTGGAGAATATGAAAGTTTTACTTCCAAAAAAAATATCTAAGCAAAGTTAATAACATATAGAACAATTATTTGTGGTTAATTTTTTCAAAACAATTTAATCCTTTTAATAATAAATTATTATATAAGAAAACGGCTTGCGCACGTGGATTCAGTCGCCCGCCAGGCCTTGACGAGGTAGGACCTATGTCCCTTTTGCTGGCGCACGGCTGTCCCGCCGATTTATCGAACGATTTATTTAAAGAACGTAGTGTAATTATAACAGTACAGTCTTTTTTAACCGACTTAAAAAAAGGAGGAGGTTTCACAATTTGACCGTAGGATAACTTCGTCGTTTATGAACCGATTTAGATAAATTTTTTTTTGTTGGAAATAAGATATTCCAAGAGTAGTACCATGACCATGAAACTGGGATCTGATGATGGCATCTCAGAGAAATCGAGGGAAACCTTTGAACATCGTAGTGCGACTAGTGCGTTTGTTTTTTTGTTCATTGAGTATTTTAGAGCACTACTATTTAAAGAAAGTCTGGACTCGATCTGATGATGGAACCGAAGACAGTCGAGGGCACTCCTCAACGATTCACAATAATTTCCTGGTGTTTGGGCTTGATTAATTTGTATTGATGAGAACTTTACACCTAAATGGGTTGTGGTCATCTTTAGGGGTCTGATGATAAAGACGAAGGACAGTCAAAGGAACTCCTCAACGTTTTACAGTAGCTACCTTGTGTTTGGATTTAATTCATTTCTATTGATGAGAACTTTGCACCCATATGGGTTGTAAGTGCCATTGGTCTGATGATGGAGACCATAGACAGTCGAGGGAATTCCTCAACGAACGAGTTTACAATCTCACGAGATAGATTATAATCTAACGGTATTTACAATTTTACGGTGACACATACAACAAATAAAGCATGTGTCTCTTCGTGAGATAAAAACAATGTAAGAAACCTAGTCAAATTGTTCGCGACAAGTGTCTCAAACAGTGTTTTTATATAGTCTATAGAAAGAACGTTCGAGAAAGTACGCTATTGCCGTGTTTGTGATTCTTTGTCGAGTACTTTCTGTTATTATTAGTTTTAAAAGTAAGTAGGTACAAATTCCCTCGAGAATAGTCTCGTCACAGGTGCGCGTACGCAAACTACTTATAAAAAACATCGAGAAATGTTAATTTAATTTCGACCGTACGCCGAGAGCGTAAAGTACCTACTTCCTTCTTCCGTTCGAGTTATTTATTATCCTTTTGTTTATAGTTTCCTTTGTATTTTTTTGTTAATGTTTTTTGTTCATGCTTTTTGTATGAATTAAAAGATTTTCTAGCGAACAAATACTACACACCGCTAGAGGATTCGCGAATATTTTTTATGTGTCTGCTAATAGTATGAAAGCATAGCGCAGGCACCGCATAGTAAGTTTTGTTTTCGACATTGGAACAGTCAGTTTTGTTTACGATATTGAAGCAGTCAGTTTCGTTTCGATATCCGAATAGTTAACAGTTCTTTCCGATTATAGTTTCAGCTCAGTTTTTCCAGTATTGTCTGCTTGTAGCGTCTTACCATAGTCAAATAGTGTTTCATTTCTTCTCCATCTACAATAATATTGCAGTATTTTCCAAACCCACCTCTCCGTTCCACGAAGCTAATGTTTACACCCGGAACTTTCGGTACAGGGCGGTTAGTGGCTCAGATTTGGTTCCGTTATAGTTTTTGAATTTCCAAACACGAGTCCACCCGTCTGGTACACAAATAATTGAATAAATTACGACTTGCAGCAATTTGCATTTACAACATCTATTCAAATTAATTTATTACATTTAAATGTTAGGTTTTCGCAATTACTACCTATTATAATAAATCAAGCTGACAATTTAATAAAATAAGTTGACCTACTGCCTACACGACACGCTTACCTATACTGTGACACTTCGCTCAGCTTTGGGTTCAAGTCGGCGACGCGTGTGCACGACTCGTTTCGCGTAAAGGGTGGTAGCGTTAAATACCTACTTTGCTTGGCGTAGACGGCCTTAAACTGTAAAAATGTGAG
Organism: Xestia xanthographa; assembly: GCA_905147715.2. NCBI lineage: Eukaryota > Metazoa > Arthropoda > Insecta > Lepidoptera > Noctuidae > Xestia > Xestia xanthographa. The sequence goes on from LR990652.1 coordinate 28,091,604, forward strand.
ATATTCAATATGTTTGCATTTCGCTTTTGGTAAGTATTTTGAAAAAAAAATAATATAGAAACCTAGGTAATTACCATCTTGTTCCGAATAACAGCATATTAAGGTGGAAATATGCTCATACTGAAAATGATTTTGGTATTACGTTTGTATGGACAAATTCATGCTCCCCGGCCCCTTAACGCTGTATTATAGAACACACATGTAGTTAGTTAATAACAATATGAAAGATTATTTAAATCGAGAAATAGGTACAACGTTGACGTGCACTTTGATCAACAACAAAAATGCAATTTTTTTGTCATTGAATTTATAATTCGGCACCGTTCGTGGCGAGTCGTTCTACGCGAAAGATTAGAACACCAATTTAATTACCTAAGTGTGTTATAATTAGATAATGGGTATTTTTCGATTGTCTTATAAAGAATGCAGTACAAACAAATACATTAACAATGTAATTAATTAAGGACTGATAGATTCTGAAAAAATGTTCACCGGTTTATTTAAAAAAAAAACAGCAGTTTCATACGAAAGTGCATTAAGTACCTACAAATTGTTTTTGTGAGGGGGGGGGGAGCTATGAGTGCGAGTGAGAGAGACGAATAGAGAGGTCAGTCCGTCTCTATTAGAGACGGACTTTTGATGTTCTAAAAGTTGTCTCAAAAGCCTCATAAAATTTCGTGTCTGCGTCATTATTTAATTAAGGTCAAAGGTCGTTAAAAACGAGTTTACAGCTTCTCTTGTTTCGAGGTTGAACCTTTGTTGGCTCAAGGGACTGAGCTAGCATGATGGTTTAAAAATTCAAAACTATGTTTTAATAAATATTAGGTAAATGTTTTTTTTTTCCAAATAAAGAGTTTTTAGACGATGACTTTTTGAGGTTTCGTTTTCGAGATCGCATGGCTACGGGCGCGGGCGCGGTGTTAAGTTTTTCGTGGTAGCGTGCATTCGTTGTTAAGGCTGAGGCCAAACGAGCGTACTTTTGTGAGTCGCGTAATTTCGGTTTCATACATCGTTAGGCGCATTTTAAGTCGTGACGACGCGACTACATAAAATATTTATGTACGTCCCTCTACTATGTACGTACCAGGTTTAGTACTAGGTTTAAAGCATGACCTTGTTATTCGGTGTTACACTTTTCTAAGTCACGTAATGACGTAATACACTCGTAAATGTGTCACTACAGAAAACGTGATTAAATGAAAAAACCGGCCAAGTGCGAGTCGGACTCGCGCACGAAGGGTTCCGTACCAATTATTATAAAAAAATCACGTTTGTTGTATGGGAGCCCCCCTAAAATATTAATTTTATTCTGTTTTTAGTATTTGTTGTTATAGCGGCAACAGAAATACATCATCTGTGAAAATTTCAACTGTCTAGCTATCACGGTTCATGAGATACAGCTTGGTGACAGACAGACGGACAGACGGACAGACAGCGAAGTCTTAGTAATAGGGTTCCGTTTTTACCCTTTGGGTACGGAACCCTAAAAACAACGATGTAAAAAAATCAATATAACCGCAGCGAAATTCAACACCTGTTTGTTTTCCTTAAATTCCCTACCTACCTAATAACTATACATTGTATCTTCGGGCAATATCGGGCATAGGTATTGTTGTGCGCTTCTAAAGTTTCACAATATATACCTACCTCTAGCTATATAAATTAATTCGTGGGCGGTATGGAAGTCGGCACGATGACATGGCGTAGCTCGCAGTTATCGACCGTCCCAGACGACCTCTAAAATGGTTGAATGCCCCGACCATAGAGCTTACGTGTGGTATTATAGAGCGCTCATCATTCGAAGCTAGGGTTGCCAGATGGGAAAAATACAATATTTAGGTATAATTTCAATAATTTTGTCGGGATTTTGGGAATATTGCCTGAACAAATGAATACTACATAAATCTAGGTATATACAGGGTGTAAAACACCTCTTAACGAAGCCGAAAGGTACTTGTTCTCCCCGTCATTGCGATCATTCTTTTGTTCTACCTGGGAACTTTCTAGTTTCGGAGATATTGGGGGTCAAAGTTCTAAATTTTTGACAATTGTTTTTTAAACAAGTTTTTAATGTAATATTTTTACTTTAAACACCCCACGACCCCTGTAATATTCGAACCATCCATCAGCACAATGTTTTGAGTGCGTTACATTGAGTTCTACCACTAAACATGATATTTCATCCCAAAAAAAAGTCGTTCCCCAGAAATATTATTTTCGTAAAGTTTGATGTAGGTACAGAATGCTTGATTGACGGCATCGTGATGAGGTTGTTTACACCCTGTATGTATATACATACATAACAAAGTCGGATTAGCTAAACCAACGGTCGGCAACAGGCGGACCGCGATCCATATCCGGATCGCGTAAGATTGACCCTGGGACCGCTGAAAATTTGTTAACAATTCTTGAAAGATAAAGAAAAGATATCTGAAAAGTCATCATTTTCAAAAAATAATGTTTTGAAGAACAAACATCGTTCGAGATTAGTGGACGCTCTTGAAGACTCACTTCGCATTTGGTGTTCCGCTCGTGAACCAAATTTCGTCTAAAAACCGTCGGTGTAATTTTTCGCACTAATTTTATTGATAATTAATAAATATCATAAAACGTACGTATATTGGAATACAATATAAAACTGAATTCGTAAAATAATCAAGTTTTTTTTTTACCTCGGTAAAAAATTCCATCGTTGTGGGGTCCCCACTTAACATTACTTGCCGACCACCTGCTAAACCATTTAAAACTCAAGCACGCACATTTGTCCACACCAAATTCCATCCTGGTGGCGCTACTAAAAGTTTCATTAACTAGTTAAGTAAAATAACATGTTAATTAGTTTCATTAACTTGAGTAGGTAGTAATTTTAATGTTGTAGGAGTTTTAGTGTAGTTTCAGTTAGTTGGTATTTCGTAAAGAATATTAAATGAAGAATACACTCGTGATAATAGGGTATATATGCATGATTTTTTTTTATTACTTTAGACAAAGCGTATTAAGGACGCGTTTGCAAAATTGATAGGTACAGAATCGAACTACTACATTGACACGGGTCATACACACAAGTGTACGCACGACTAACTGCGAGAATAGTAGTCAAGTGAACACATTTCGATACTTTGAATGATTCATTTTATTTTTACGTATTTCTTTGTAATAAAATTATGTTAGGTACCTACAAAAAAAATATTTTTGCTCTTTATATTTTTACGAATTACCTCCGGACTTGATGGAGTGACCTGAAGGTGTGCTTCAGTCACTGCTACTGGAACTTCTCGACGTGTTGTACTAGGTGAGGAGAGTTTGGGCTCGTATTGTTAGTTATGATGAGACCTTACCTTTCGACCTGATGGAGTAACCTGCAGGTGTACTTTGGTGACTACTACTGGAACTTCTTGACGTGTTGTACTAGGTGAGCCGAGTTTGGGCTCGTTTTGTTAGTTATGATGAGACCTTACCTCCGGACCTGATGGAGTGACCTGAATGTGTATTTCGGTGAGGTACTGGAACTCCTTGACGTGTTGTACTAGGTGAGCCGAGTTTGGGGTCGTATTGTTAGTTATGATGAGACCTTACCTCCGGACCTGATGGAGTGACTTGAATGTGTACTTCGGTAAGGTACTTTAACTCCTTGACGTTTTGTACTAGGTGAGCCGAGTTTGGGCTCATTTTGTTAGTTATGATGAGCCCTTACCTCCGGACCTGATGGAGTGACCTGCAGGTGTACTTTGGTGAGTGCTACTGGAACTCCTTGACGTGTTGTACTAGGTGAGCCGAGTTTTAGTTCGTTTTGTTAGTTATGATGAGACCTTGGCTCCGGACTTGATGGAGTGACCTAAAGGTGTAGGTACTTTCCTAATTATGAAAAAACGTTATCAATTTTTTATTATGAGCTCCATATTTTTTGCCTATCTGGGGTCAATCAAACTCGGATCACCTAGCACAACACGTCAAGGAGTTCCAGTAGCTCACTGAAGTGCACCTTCAGGTCATTCCATCAAGTCCGGAGGTAATGTCACATCATAACTAACAAAACGAGCCCAAACTTGGCTTACCTAGTGCAACACGTCAAGGAGTTCCAGTACCTCACCGAAGTACACATTCAGGTAACTCCATCAGGTCCGGAGGTAAGGTCTCATCATAACTAACAATACGACCCCAAACTCGGCTCACCTATTACAACACGTCAAGGAGTTCCAGTAACTCACCGAAGTACACCTTCAGGTCATTCCATCAAGACCGGAGGTAATGTCACATCATAACTAACAAAACGAGCCCAAACTCGGCTCACCTAGTACAACACGTCAAGGAGTTCCAGTACCTCACCGAAGTACACATTCAGGTCACTCCATCAGGTCCGGAGGTAAGGTCTCATCATAACTAACAATACGACCCCAAACTCGGCTCACCTAGCACAACACGACAAGGAGTTCCAGTAGCTCACCGAAGTACACCTTCAGGTCATTCCATCAAGACCGGAGGTAATGTCACATCATAACTAACAAAACGAGCCCAAACTCGGCTCACCTAGTACAACACGTCAAGGAGTTCCAGTACCTCACCGAAGTACACATTCAGGTCACTCCATCAGGTCCGGAGGTAAGGTCTCATCATAACTAACAAAACGAGCCCAAACTCGGCTCACCAAGTACAACACGTCAAGGAGTTCCAGTAGCTCACCGGAGTACACCTTCAGGTCATTCCATCAAGACCGGAGGTAATGTCATATCATAACTAACAAAACGAGCCCAAACTCAGCTCACCTAGTACAACACGTCAAGGAGTTCCAGTAACTCACCGAAGTACACCTTCAGGTCATTCCATCAAGACCGGAGGTAATGCCACGTCATAACTAACAAAACGAGCCCAAACTCGGCTCACCTAGTACAACACGTCAAGGAGTTCCAGTACCTCACCGAAGTACACATTCAGGTCACTCTATCAGGTCCGGAGGTAAGGTCTCATCATAACTAACAATACGACCCCAAACTCGGCTCACCTAGCACAACACGTCAAGGAGTTCCAGTACCTCACCGAAGTACACATTCAGGTCACTCCATCAGGTCCGGAGGTAAGGTCTCATCATAACTAACAAAACGAGCCCAAACTCGGCTCACCTAGTACAACACGTCAAGGAGTTCCAGTAGCTCACCGAAGTACACCTTCAGGTCATTCCATCAAGTCCGGAGGTAATGTCACATCATAACTAACAAAACGAGCCCAAACTCGGCTCACCTAGTACAACACGTCAAGGAGTTCCAGTAGCTCACCGAAGTACACCTTCAGGTCATTCCATCAAGTCCGGAGGTAATGTCACATCATAACTAACAAAACGAGCCCAAACTCGGCTCACCTAGTACAACACGTCAAGGAGTTCCAGTACCTCACCGAAGTACACATTCAGGTTACTCCATCAGGTCCGGAGGTAAGGTCTCATCATAACTAACAATACGACCCCAAACTCGGCTCACCTAGCACAACACGTCAAGGAGTTCCAGTACCTCACCGAAGTACACATTCAGGTCACTCCATCAGGTCCGGAGGTAAGGTCTCATCATAACTAACAAAACGAGCCCAAACTCGGCTCACCTAGTACAACACGTCAAGGAGTTCCAGTAGCTCACCGAAGTACACCTTCAGGTCATTCCATCAAGACCGGAGGTAATGTCATATCATAACTAACAAAACGAGCCCAAACTCGGCTCACCTAGTACAACACGTCAAGGAGTTCCAGTACCTTACCGAAGTACACATTCAGGTCACTCCATCAGGTCCGGAGGTAAGGTCTCATCATAACTAACAATACGACCCCAAACTCGGCTCACCTAGTACAACACATCAAGGAGTTCCAGTAGCAGTCACCGAAGTACACCTTCAGGTCACTCCAAGTTCAGGACGAATAGGCTTTTAGAAACCCTACTTACATACTTTTTATAGCGAAATAAAATAGAATAAAACTCTACCTTGTGAAGTATCAAATTTGGTTTATCGAATATTTTGTGTTTGTACAGCGATCTTTTTCAACTCGAGGCGCTCCAAACAGGCGATACGTGTCCACTCTCGACGGGGGTCGCGCGCGGACTAGTTTCATTCGAAATACTTTGCAATAAATCAAGACGGCTATCAAAAATAAAATAACCCCTAACGCAATCGATTAAGATTCATCCAGAAGAGAAAAAAATGTGAAAAAATAAGTTTCGGTTTTAATTTTTTCTGCGACTATATAAAGCATTTAGATTTTAAAAAAATCCTAGCATTAAGAATTGAATATGTTTGCCAAGAAATAGTATTTTTAGAAATAGTAAAATATGTTAATAATAGCACAAAAAATGTACCTAAACTCAACCCGGTATCGTTAATTTTGTGAAAAATGGCAACGACAGATCGATTATACATTATAAAAAACTAAAATTTTCGATGATCTAGTACCTAGTATTTGAAGATGAAGAACCAATCTATACGAGGTAGTCATTATTGGATTTTGTTTGGTTATGCCATAAAATGTACCGAAAAACAGCATAATTTTGCCTGAAATGCAAACGCGCCCTTAAGAGCCATTTCACGTTTTCGCGCAAATTTCTAAGACTTTAGTCGCCTAAATTACCATCTTAGAGAACATCCTGGCATTTTTGAATACATGTTAAAAATAGATCAGTTTTTCTTATTGACACTTAATGTAACACATTTACAAAAAACTTATTTGTTTACTATGTAGTGATTAATCTCCCACAACTACATAGTTTACTAAAAAATCTTCGTAGAGTCAATTTCAGACTCCTAATTCTATCATAAATATTTATAAATTTCACTCAAAAAAATACACAAAGCATCAGACATATACTTTTGTCAACACATAATGTTCTAAAATATCGAAAATTAATAATATTAATTAGTAAAAAAATAAAGTCTTAGGTCAATTTTTACGTTTTATATTGCTATTTTATCGTGATTTTTTGGTCTGAATAAAGCGTAATTACATTGAAAAAAAAATGTAAAAATAAACTATGTTCTTTTACTAAACTAATTCCAAAGTTTTATTAAAATCAATTCATTTAATCAGATACAATATAATTTTTAACATCACTCTAAATTAGAATAAATTACGACGCATAAGCGAGCACGGATTAGTACGGCCCGCGTCCCGATTTTCGAGCGTATCTATCGTAAACGCATTGTTATACTACGACTACAACATTTTGATTCTCTTTGTATTTTTTTTCATTAGGTTGGAATTTTGTTTATTATCAAGTAAAGTATTATTTTAGTAGTTTGTAAATGAATTGTTATATTTCTGTTTTATTAGTTTTAGTAATGGGGCGTAAGGGTTGTATTATTATTGTGTCAATATAAGGAAAGAATAAAAGAAAAAAGAAACAGAAGCGAGGTGGATATTATTTTTATTTGCAATTCATATACATAGTTATCGATCACGTAAGGTGAAAGCGCAAGGGTACCCCGCGAAATTCAAATTTTCTAACGACTATTTCATTGATGAGTTGATTATAACTCCGCAAATCCATTATTTGCTACGATCGCGAATCATATTTTGTTCAACATACAACCTGACACTGACATATAAATTTTCTTTTCTTAACATATAATTATATCGACATGGAATATAGGACCGTAATTACAATTTGAAAGGTTTGAAAACACTTAACACTCCTTTAGAAATATTTGGGGTCCGAAATTTGATAGCTATTTTGTTTTCATTTTAGAATGAGAAATCGCGTGAAAACAGAGGATAGTACTTTTAGAAGAGACGCCGTGCAGGGTACTAGTGGAAAGTGATTCAATAAAATTGATTGTTTTAGTTACAACTAGCTGTGCCCGCGGATTCGCTCACGTCACCGCGTATTCTTTTGGCATTATCAGGGAACATTACATGAGAACGTGAAGTCGTAGTATATTCCTGACATCTTCTACAAAACAACATACTAATAAACTGACTTACTGTTAATTTTAATTAAAACTTGTTCCTACTTTTTTTTTAATACCTACTAAAGGAACTCGTACTAAATTTTTGAGGGGAATCCATTTAGATGGCCATCGACTCGGAAGAAGTTTATGAACAAAGCAAATAGATGCAATTCATGATATATCATAGGTACACCTACACAGAGTAGGTATCCTTAAAAAAAATCTTTCAACTCTGACAGCATAATCAGTCGATCAAAAGTAAGAATATGGAAAAACTTCGTTACTGTGAAATACTGTAAACGCTTGAATTTAATGTATTTAAGGAACCAGAAAGAGTATGCGCTTCGAAATGAAGATTATCATGTTTATCAACCTTCCTACCTACTAAATATAATAAAAAGTATAATAATAAATATGTAATATAAATATGTAATATAAATATGTAATATAATAATAAATATGTAATATATATATATATGTAATATCTATGGCCCGAGTGTCAAACTGACAAGACATAAATTTTTCTGTTCCGAATTTTAATTTCTAAATAACAATTTAAACCAGAAAAGTAATATTATACCATGATAAAGAAGAAAAAAAAAAAAACCCCAAATATACTGGATAAATGGATTTTCATAAAAATGGACCCTAAGGAACACATAAGAACCACATCAAAATAGTGGAAATGTCACCTATGTTGACGAGGCACCGGGCCAAACTACAAAAAGAGGCACACCCACCATCTCCGGGCTCGTCGCTCAGCTCCGCCTCGCAGCGGCCGGGACGCGCCACACCCGTGAGCACCGTGTCATCGGTCGCTGCAGTTGCGTCGAGCTCGAGCGACGAGTTTTTCTCCCCGCCGTCGACACCACCACCACCACCAAGAGGACGACGACGTGGAAGAGGACGGCCACCAGCGGGCTTGGGACCTCGAGGCCAACAGGCCCCGAGCAGGGTCCCCGCTGCCGGTGGAAATGTGTCGCGCATGCGATGGACTCAGTCCATTAATGAAAATGTCATGCGCGCATATTATGGGGCTACTGAGGGGGGAAGCAACTTGACTGCGTACCGTAGTCGGATGCTCTCTCTGTTTCAGGTACTTGAGCCGGCTGTCAGCGTAGAGGCACAACGACTGTCGGATCAGGTGCGGGTCATCCAACGTAACCATATGTTGGATGACACCGTACTTGATCGACTACGCTCCGAATCACGGAGTAACCTTGTTACACCTGCTTCGCCAATGATCGCAGTGCAGCATCAAAATATTCCCAGTGCGCCGCCGCGATCCGACTACGATGGTGAAGAGGATCGTGACGAAGTTATTTCCGTGAGTACCCAGTGCAACGCCCAATTGAGGAGCGCTTTGGAAGGTGCGTTTCGGGAGTATCGTTCCACACCGCCAGAACTTAGGCCACGTTTGCCTCGTTTGCCTATGCACAATAAAAACAAGGCGCTGATGTGTGCTCTAGATTCGCAGCTGTCAAATTGCTTTGACAGCAGCAAAGACCTCACCGATACCCACTCAATATTGTACTGTGGAGCTGTAGCGGCATGTCGTGTAGCTCACGTCAAATTCCCCAACAACGACAGAGCTACACGACCCAAATTAGCTGTTCCAGCTTGGCAGTGGAGGATTGAGCGGCGTATCGGTGAGGCTAGGGCACTCATCGGCAAGTTAATCTGCTTCAGGGAGGGCAATACTCGCCCTAGAGTGATGCGCTTTGTGAGGCGGGCGTTCTCCGGAACTGATATAAGTTTCCGAGATTACTTGGCCCGCGTCACAGAGCGTATCGACTCCCTGAAGCAGAAGATCTGTGCATGGGCAAGCCGTATTCGTCGGTACAAGCGGCGAGTGGAACGGTACACTCAGAATCGCACATTCCAAAGCGATGAAAGGTGGGTATATAGGGCTTGGGAGCGACCGGACCAAGGTGTGACTGACACGCGTCTGCCGGATGATAGCGCCATGTATTCATTCTGGCGCAACATCTGGTCGGTGCCTGTCAGTCACACTGAGGGCGATTGGACCCGGGAGGTTGAACAAGCGTGTGATCCTATACCAGAAATGGGGGCAATCATCATCAGCCCCCAAGACGTAGCTCGTGCAGTCCGTCCGTTGCCTAACTGGAAATCTCCAGGGCCGGACGGACTGCACAACTTTTGGATCAAGTGGTTCCAAAGATCACACGCTCGTTTGGCGTCCCAGTTTCAATCAGCCTTAGAGTCAGGGTCGCTGCCCCAATTCCTGACGACAGGAATTACCCACCTGCTCCATAAATCAGGTAGTGCTGCGGAGCCCAACAATTATAGACCAATCACTTGTTTACCAACGGTCTATAAAGTTCTTACATCCATTTTGAGAGCTAAAATCAACCAACATATTGATAGTAATTCTATTATGTCTGCCTCTCAGAATGGATGTAGGAACGGGTCCCGCGGCACTAAGGAGCTGCTCCTCATTGATATGGCCATTAGCCAACAGGTTCGCCGTTCTCGAAAGAATCTGTCTACATGTTGGATAGATTATAAGAAGGCCTATGACTCAGTGCCTCATACATGGCTCATGAGGGTGCTGGAGTTGTATAAAATAGATGCAACTCTACGTACCTTCCTGATGTCATGTATGGGACACTGGAGAACGGTTCTTCGCTATCCAGGATGTCGACAGATCCAGGGGAACAGCGAACCAATAAGGATCGAGCGTGGTATATTCCAGGGTGATAGTCTGAGTCCATTGTGGTTTTGTCTAGCCCTGAACCCTCTCAGCACACTGCTGGAGCGTTCAGGTCTAGGCTATCTGTTGAGGAGAGATGGTCAGGTCATATCTCACCTTCTTTACATGGATGATCTGAAACTCTTTGCCCCCAACAATTTGCAACTGATGAAGCTACTGAAGGTAACAGAAACTTTCAGTAGCGCCATCAGGATGGAATTTGGTGTGGACAAATGTGCAGTCATGCATGTGAAGCGAGGGGAGATTATGGAATCCGAGGGAACTCAACTCTCGGATTCCATACACCTTAGATCCCTCTCCGCAACAGAAACTTACAAGTATTTGGGTATGTCGGAGGCATTAGGTATCAATACTGCTGACATGAAACAATCGTTGAGGGAGCGCTTCTTTGGCCGCCTGAATAAGGTACTAGGCAGTCTTTTGTCAGGCGGAAACAAGGTGCGCGCCTTCAACGGTTGGGTCGTGCCAGTTTTGATGTATTCCTTCGGCATACTCAAATGGACTCAGACGGAACTTGATGCCCTGGATAGGAGGGTCCGCACACTGCTGACCGCAAATCGAATGCATCACCCACGGTCGTCGGTGATGAGACTGTATATCCCACGGAAGTGCGGGGGTCGTGGCTTCTTAAATGCTAAGACCCTACACAACCGTGAGGTGTACAGTCTCAGGGAATACTTCCTAGAAGCCGAAGGGGAGATGCACCGAGATGTGGTCTCAGTGGACAAGGGCCTCACCCCGCTCTCCCTGGCTAACGAGAACTGGCGCAAACCTAAAGTATTAGACACTAATGACCGCAAGGTGGAATGGCAGGGCAAGGAGCTTCACGGACGCTTTTACCGGGCCCTACATGGCCCCGATGTAGACTTCTTAGCGTCCGTATCCTGGCTGCGCTTTGGTGACCTCTTCGGGGAAACAGAAGGCTTTATCTGTGCAATAATGGACGAAGTTATGATGACGAATAACTACCGGAAATACATTGTGAAAGATGGCACGGTTGACATATGTCGGGCATGCCACCGTCCGGGAGAATCGATCCGACACATTATTTCTGGGTGTTCTAGTCTGGCTAACGGAGAGTATTTGCATAGACACAACCTTGTTGCCAGGATTATCCACCAGCAACTTGCTTTGAAATACAACCTTGTGGAATCAGAAGTGCCATACTATAAGTATGCGCCCGACCCAGTTCTCGACAATGGTCATATCACGTTGTATTGGGATCGACCTATCACCACTGACAGGACTGTTGTTGCCAATAGGCCTGACATTGTGGTGATAGATCGATTGGAGCGTCGCGCAATGATTGTTGATATAACGATCCCGCATGACGAGAACCTCGTGAAAGCAGAGAAAGATAAACAATTCAAATATCTAGATCTGGCTCGCGAGGTTGTCGACATGTGGGACGTGGGTACAGCAGTCATTGTGCCGATAGTCGTGTCGGCCAATGGCTTAATAGCCAAGAGCCTCGACCAACATCTTAGGAGGCTCTCGCTTGGCAGCTGGATCAAGGGCTTGATTCAGAGAGCAGTACTTCTGGACACGGCACGTATCGTTAGGAGGTTCCTCTCTCAAGAGCCCTGACCACCGGCAGCTCGGACCCTGTTCCCAGCGCTGGTGGGCTACTGTTTTTTATATTTTTAAATGTTTTTTATGTTGTTATATTAAGAAATATTTAAAAATGTTAAAAATATGTATTTATATGAATAAATGGAAAATATGTAATAGAAACATACACATAAAAAACATATTTACATAACATATATTTGTGTTTTATTGGTTTAGAAGGGTTTAATAAATAAAAGACTGAATAAATAAATTATCGTTTTGCCTAAATCTCAAACCAAGGTGCATTACGATTATAACGGCCCAAGATTGTTTAGTCCGTCTCGACACTCGCGCTGCACTGTTCGCGTTGTGTAAGTGTGGATAGCTACGCACACATACACAAAGCTGCGGTCTTTTACCTAAACTCGAGCGTTTGAATTTTGTGAAATGGCTCTTAACAACATCAGAAATAGCAAAGTAAACTTATTTTTTTAATATCTAAAAAAAAACTAAGTTATAAGCATTTGAAACTGCTGATTAGACAGAGAGATCCGATACAGCGAATGACGTCATTCGCTACATCGACGTACAAAATCCATACTAAATTCTGTTTATCTAGAAAGAGATAGAAACAAAAGTTTAAATGGTTATAATTTTTGTGTTGTTTGGCCAATGTATGTCTTGTTTTCGCTTTTAGTCATTATTTTTATAGATTTTTAACATTATTTCCGTATCGAAATGAAAAAAAGAAAATGTATGCATATTCCCTATTATTGCTCTGTGTAAAATAGTAGGTAGCATAACATCACGCCTCTAATCCCCGAAGGGTTAGGAAGAGGTGTACTTACCTAATTTTACACCCACATTTCGCCAGTTATGTTTGGAGTCCCATGTAATAGGGAGCGAGCCTATTGCCATCAACCGGGCACAAATCCAGTCTCCGTGGCTGCTATTGAGAAACTCCTGATCGAAAAACCCAATAACACTTTGCCCGACCCGGGAATCGAACCCAGGACCTCTTTCTTGCGAGTCTTGCGATCACATGACTAACGGGGCACTCCAAAAGCTTTAGATAAATCTGTAACATATTATATCACACCTGTAATGTCTGTGGGTCTAGGCACAAGCGACTCACATCATCATCATTTCAGACGTCCACTGCTGGACATAGGCCTCCCCCAAGTGTCGCCACATTGACCGCTCCTGTGCGACTCGCATCCAGCGGATTCCCGCAACCTTCACCAGGTCATCGGTCCACCTAGTGGGAGGCCTTCCAACGCAACGTCTTCTGGTTCGCAGTCGCCACTCCAGAACTTTTCGGCCCCATCGGCCATCCGTTCTGCGAGCAATGTGCCCTGCTCACTGCCACTTAAGTTTGGCAATTCTTCGGGCTACGTCGGTAACCTTGGTTCTCTTGCGGATGTTTTCATTTCTGATTCGATTGCGCAAGGAAACTCCGAGCATAGCCCTCTCTATTGCCCTTTGGGTGACTTTAAGCCTTCTGATGAAGCCCATTCTGAGCGACCACGTTTCGGTCTCGTATGTAATCACTGGCAATACACACTGGTCATAGACTTTCGTTTTGACTAGATTCACATATATATATACAGCATTTAACACACCGCTCGTTTAGTTTAGGCATTTTTTTTCTGTTGTACCTAACCAATAAACTGGATGTAAATGTAAAGATAGCCTTCACGAAGCCTCGTGGATGACATGCGTGATGATACGTAAATAAACATTATTGTTATTCATTATCCTTTATTCATTTTTAAATCTTTATGTATAAAAAATCTCGTGTCACGTTTGTGGTCGCACTCCTCCGAGACGGCTCGACCGATTTTTGTGTTTTTTTTTTTATATATTCGAAATGCGAATGGGAGAGCCTATACTACCTCAGATTAGCAACTCTATTTGTGGTGGTTCAAACTTTGTTTGTAGTATGTTAGAATAACGTTCTAATCAGCTTGCACTACAAAATGGTTGTTACGTCAGTCACTGCGGCCGAATAGAGCGAAATGAGTGGTTTTTATTCTTTATAAAATCAAATTTTCGTCTTTTGGAAAAAATAAAAAAACATAAGACCTGCTTTATAGTTAGTTCAGTTAGTATGCAAAGTTTCATGATCTAATTTGAAGTACTTTTTGAATACCAGCGGTTTATTGTTCGATTTGGAGGTAACTTTGGGATTTTTTTCTATCGAGAAAATTTTATGAAATCGTGTTTTCGCCAAACATAAGACCTAACATCAATCCTCAACTTTACCATATATTTATTTCAAAATTAATGCTGCAGTATTTTAGGCGTAACGGAGGATCATGCTAAGCCATTGAGGTAGTATAGGCCCTTAAATTTCACACCATAATTTATATGGCAGAACAACGTTTGCGGGGTCAGCTAGTGTTATTATTTAAAGAATATTTAGAAAAAAGAAATAAAAAAAACAGTAGCCTACCGGGCTTCGGGATCAGGGTCCGAGCTACCGGTGGTCAGGGCTCTTGAGAGAGGAACCTCCGGACAATACTTACGTGCCGTGTCCACAAGTACTACTTCCTTGATCCAACTACCTAGCGAGATCCTCGACAGAAGTTCGTCGAGGGCCTTGCCATCAGTTAATAATTCATCATCAGTAATTTATTATCAATACCGTCTCCCACTCCAGGAATCCCTCCAAAAGACGTTGGAAGAGGCTCTCCAGACGAACGAGCCCTTCGACATCCACTCGAAACTGCTGGACATCTACGTGGAGACCAGCAAGCACCAGGAGCTCAGCGCGCTGGTGGAGCTCATGATGAGGAAGTACAAGCGCGAGACGAGGATGTACACGCTCTGTGGCGCCGCCTGCTTCAAGCTGGGCCTCATTGATAAGGCGCGGCAGGTAAGATAATACACAATCGTGGTACGGAACCAACGGAACGAAGAAAAGCGGTGGTGGCCTTGCACATAAGATTTTTTATCTACACCCATGCTATAAATCCTCTATAAAAGTATCTAAAACAGTTAGCTTATTGCCAACATTAAAACAGCCAGTGTCATAATAACCATTATACCTTGAGGTCCTGGATTTTTATCCACACCATTTAGGTAAGGGGATGTCATGACGAAAATGCGCGCAACTGTTTATTTGTATCGGAGTAAACGAGAGCGAGAGATTTACTGGGCGGCCAGGTTTTAGAATAAAATAATGAATAAAATAGAAATAAGAAAAAGTGTGGATTATTTGTGAAATATACACGAAAATGCGCGCAACTGTCTATTTGTATCGGAGTAAACGAGAGCAAGAGATTTACTGGGCGGCCAGGTTTTAGAAGAAAATAATGAATAAAATTGAAATAAGAAAAAGTGTGGATTATTTGTGAAATATACACGAAAATGCGCGCAACTGTCTATTTGTATCGGAGTAAACGAGAGCGAGAGATTTACTGGGCGGCCAGGTTTTAGAAGAAAATAATGAATAAAATTAAAAAAGTGGTGAAATATACCCGAAAATGCGCGCACACTGTCTATTTGTATCGGAGTAAACGAGAGCGAGAGATTTACTGGGCGGCCAGGTTTTAGAAGAAAATAATGAATAAAATTGAAATAAGAAAAAGTGTGGATTATTTGTGAAATATACACGAAAATGCGCGCAACTGTCTATTTGTATCGGAGTAAACGAGAGCGAGAGATTTACTGGGCGGCCAGGTTTTAGAAGAAAATAATGAATAAAATTGAAAAAGTGGTGAAATATACACGAAAATGCGCGCACACTGTCTATTTGTATCGGAGTAAACGAGAGCGAGAGATTTACTGGGCGGCCAGGTTTTAGAAGAAAATAATGAAAAATTATTGAAATAAGAAAAAGTGTGGATTAATTGTGAAATATGACTCGTTATCGGTTTACGTATGAATATGTTGACATCGTGTTTTTAATTGCAGACCCATACGTCAAAAAAATAAACAGAACCGTTTAATGATGATTTTAAGACCACTCTGCAATTATTTTCTATCGAGCTTATTTCGTCCAATTATGTATCCAGAGTCCGTCCACAGTTATTGAAATATATGATGAATATTAACATAATTTTTTTTTATATGTGCTAGAACAAATAGTTTTTCTTAAGATATTTCTTAAATAACATCAATTAGGTGTTGTCAGCCCTTTAACAGCTTAATATTAATTTAGTCTTTTATTTTAAGGAAGAAACTCTTATCCTATAGTGGTTTTTAACGTTGATATTGTAATAAATGTAAACTGTTTTTATTTTTCAGGTTATGCAAAAAGCTATTTCCGTGCTGGAGAAGAAAGAACGTAAGTTGGAAAATATAATGTACTAGCTTGTGCCCGCGGCTCCGTCCACGTTGAGTTTGGTTGTTGTCCCACGGGATCATGCTAAGGGAATAAAAAGTATTCTGTGTTAATCTAGGACAGGGATGTTACGAAGCTTCGACACCGACTCCGATACGTCGGAACTTCCGATTGATTTTACACCTCCGGTTCCGACTTCGGTTCCGATACTTTTAAACAGGGATGTTAAGAAGCTTCGACACCGACTCCGATAAGTCGGTACTTCCGATTGATTTTACATCTCCGGTTCCGACTTCGGTTCCTATATTTTTAAACAGGGATGTTAAGAAGCTTCGACACCGACTCCTATACGTCGGAACTTCCGATTGATTTTACACCTCCGGTTCCGATACTTTTAAACAGGGATGTTACGAAGCTTCGACACCGACTCCGATACGTCGGAACTTCCGATTGATTTTACACCTCCGGTTCCGACTTTGGTTCCGATACTTTAAAACAGGGATGTTACGAAGCTTCGACACCGACTCCGATGTGTCCGAACTTCCGATTGATTTTACACCTCCGGTTCCGACTTCGGTTCCGGTACTTTTAAACAGGGATGTTAAGAAGCTTCGACACCGACTCCCATACGTCGGAACTTCCGATTGATTTTACACCTCCGGTTCCGATACTTTTAAATCGGAGGTCGAAGCATAGCAGATAGCGACGAGCGACGGCGACGACGCGCGGTGCCTGTAGTCAACGTGTACGAACAGGTTTATGCATGGCGCCCAGGGAACACAGCAAAACGTTCTGTCATCGATTCATAATTCACTATTTCTATTTTATTTTTTTAGCTGTCCTTAACACATTTTTCTTCTGCCACCATTTCCGACTCCAATACCGGTTCCGACTCCGAATCCGACAAACCAAATTTTAAAAACTCCGACTCCGATTCCGGTTCTTATAAAACCACCTCCATAAGATCCTTGATCTAGGATATAAACTATCTGTCTGCTAAATTTCATCCAAATCGGTTCAGTAGTTTTTGCGTGATCCCATCCTCAAAAACTTTTACATTTATATAATAGTAGTAAGATAGTAGTCAATAGTTAGGATTTCACATTACACTAAAACAACAATCTATGTCACCAGGAGTAGAGGCACTAGATTTGACCTAATATTCAAATGACAGAGGTTATCTGTGACTCAAAGTAATAATAAACCCAGTTTAACAAGAATGTCTAAGGATTCTTTTTCGCAACGGAACTCCGTTGCGAAAAATAGTAACAAACATCCATCCATAATGGTGTCGATTCTGTTGTGCACTAACTAAACTTAATGTAGGCTATTGCTATCTTTTACTAAAAGGCAGTGCGAGAAAAGGACTGCTATAGCTATGAACTAAGTTAGAGATGTCAAACTAGTTTATGCCTTGCGCTTCACCGTGTATAGCAAGTATTTAGTCGACATGTTTTTACGTGCACCTTTCATTTGTATGGAAATATTAGTTCCAACTAAATTTCATAGCTCTAAATTGGGATCCTGCCGTTTTGCCGAAAAGATTTTGACAAAATTTCATTACCCAAACAAATTTTAGCAATCTTTTTTTATACCATTGCAATATTTCGAATGATTTTAGTACGCATATTTTTATTTGGTCAAAGTTTTACTTGGCAAAATATTACCAAGTATAATGTCATTATGGCATTTGGTCTTTAATCAAATGATTTATTACAGCAAACAATCTTCAGACAATAAACGTTTGGTGAAATGATTTGTTAAGACAAAAAATATTAAGGTAAAGATAAGATTTTTCGTGCCAAACACGACTTGCATTAATAGAAAAAAAGATATTGTTTTTAGTAGGTTACCCGGAACTCAACTATTTAGATTAGGTTAATTTCTTCTTTAAACAAAATGGGTAGGTTAGGTTAGGTTAAAACTGTGACCTCCTACGCACGAGCCGAGCGAGCGTAGCGAGCGGTGCCGCGGCAGCGGCCGGCGAGTGCCAGAAACGACTTGCATTAATAAAAAAAAGAAATTGTTTTTAGTAGGTTACCCGGAACTCAACTATTTAGATTAGGTTAATTTCTTCTTTAAACAAAATGGGTAGGTTAGGTTAGGTTAAAACTGTGACCTCCTACGCACGAGCCGAGCGAGCGAAGCGAGCGGTGCCGCGGCAGCGGCCGGCGAGTGCCAGAAACGACTTGCATTAATAGAAAAAAGAGATTGTTTTAACTAGGTTACCCGGAACTGAACTATGTATTTAGATTAGGATAATTACTTATTTAAATAAAAATGGTTAGGTTAGGTTGTAGGTTAAAATTTGAAAACTGACGATACTCAATATTCGGCTTAATTGATTTTGCGTAAAAACTGTTATTCCAAATGAAAGATTTGACTAAATAAAAAATGTTAAAAGTACTAGTTGGTAAACAAGTTATAGTTTAAACGTTCATTTCCCAACCATTAGGTTTGCGTTACAATTTTTTGTGAATAGATTTTTTGCTAAGTAATAATTTGGCAAATGAAATTATGCGAAAAAATTTTTGGGAAGTGATAATTTATCAAATTCGTTTCGGTCAAACAAGGGAGACCCCTCTAAATTACGTCCGTCTCTTTCTGGTTTTATAAGGGAAAAAGATAGCAATAGCCTAAATTAAGTTTAGTTTTTGCTCATCAGAATCGTCACCACTCCCATCCTCACAAAGTTTCGCGTGAATAATGGAGTAGCTACATGAGATTAGAATGAGTAATGTTGTCCCAACAGATGTGGCAGTGCTGGTCCAGTTCGCGCTGCTGGAGAGCCGCAGCGGGTCCCGCGAGCGCGCGGAGGCTCTGTTCGAGCAGGTGCTGGCGGTGTACCCCGCGCGGGGGGACGTCTGTGCCGCCTACGTCGACATGCTGCTCAAGAACAAGGACCACGACCACATCCGGTCAGTTATTATTTCACAACGGATATATTCCGACCGGTAATAGGCTAGTTTCCACCATCAGTAAATTGCAAATCCATTTAGTCCGTCAGTTAGAGCATTGGAAAATAATGGACACGTATTTTTTATTTTTGTAAATTAATGAATATTGACAAAGATAAAACGCATCAAAACTCGGGAGTGGGGGCTCGTGACGTCAGAACGCACTAGAAATTATAGCACGGCGTGACGTATTGAGAATTTTAAAAGCGTCCTATCTTCGTCAAATTTGGTTTACGTAACAAAATAAAAATACGTGTCAAATATTTTTTGTTAATCTAACTGACGGACTAATTAGATTTTTTCAGGACACAAGCCTATTTTAAAACATCTGAAAACCCACACGGTCAAAAGGTATCACTGACAGTGCCCTGTGCAGAGCGTGCATGGAGGCGGAGGAAATGGTGGCGCATGTGCGCCTTGAGTGCACAGGCGTTACCCAAATTCGCGAGGAGACTCTGGGAACACCAAGATCCCTTGCGGATGCCCTGAGAAGACCGGGAAGATTGATCTGCTTCCAGAGGGAGGTGGGCTCGTCGGAGTAACGGCCACCACGGCTCACGCACAATGGTCCACTCTAAGGACTAAGTGCGGACCGGGGTTGCGGGACAGTTCGAAAGAGATACCGTGTCCCCGGAACACAAAGGGCGATGAAGGAACATGGATGGGTTTTAGTCAGTAAAAGTCTGACACTCCCTCCTGCTCCACCCAGAGCGGGAGGAGTCATTTGATGATTTCCCATCCGAAAAAAAAAGGACTAAGTGCGGAAACCGTAACCATAACTACACACGGTCAAAATGTACGGAAAAGCATTTTTTTAAAGGCTGATGCTCAAGGGTAGCCCGTGAAATTCAAATTTTCTTACGTTTTTTGCAATTTGCAGGCCAGTGCTAGGTTGTATGTTGATTAAAATATTGTTTGCGTCTATAGGACGTATGTAGTTACATAATTATAATCATCAAAATCATCAATACAACCCTCTAAGTTCATAAAGGTGCAAGAATGATTTTGACCTTGGAAAAGTAATTTTTCCACCTTTATGAACTTTGAGGGTCGTATTGATGATTTTGATGAATGAAATTCTGTAACTACATACGTCTTACATCCGCCATCCACGAATAATATTTTAATCAACATACAACCTAGCACTGGCCTGCAAATTGCATTTGCAAAAAACGTAGCAAAATTTGAATTTCGCGGGCTACCCTGAAGCATTCACCTTAATATAGATGAACAATGTGTATGATGTTCGGAGTATTTTACATGGAGCTTTTACCTATCTGACCTAGACAACCTAATACGCTAGTCCTTGGTAAGACTGGTTCCCGGACTCTGTAACAACTGCCCCCTCTGATCCAATAAGTGGTGACTTGGCTGTAAGTTCCATGTCTCATTTCTCTACCAACCTACATTTTCTATCTCATTTGTTCACAGACAAGTAATGGAGCGCATGACATCGCAGAAGTTGCCAGCAAGGAAAATGAAGATTCTATACAAAAAGTGGATCGAAATAGAAGAGAAAATAGGGGATCAAGAACAAGTAGACAAGATAAGACAGCGAGCGATGGAATATATTGAAAAAGCTAAGTTTTAATCAACAATGTTATTAAAATAATTAATAAAATATATCGAATTTTATTTGACTTTACTTAGTTTTATTTTTTACATTATTAAGGCTTGCGTTTGACCGCATCTCGACGTGAGAAAATATAAACCATGAACTGGTTTATGTATTGTACTAGCGACGCGGTCCGGTTTCGCAAGAGTGCAATAGAGCGTATATATACACATAAACTTTCCTCTATCTATTGCCGAAAACTACATCAAAATCCGTTACACAGCGTGCAGACAACTGAGACAACGGTAGCTACTTTGTTTTATACTATGCAAAGAAGATACAAATCATGAGATTGTTATAGATGCTAAGAGATTACACGGAAGAGAGAGATCCTGTGATCTCTTTTATGGTGAGGAACATGATATCAATAAACAATCTAAAAAAATATAATCGATTCTATAACTAAGTAATAGAATCAGGAATAGGAGGAGCTCGTGGCTAAATAATAACAGCCGCTCGGATCGATCGTTAGGTTAAGCCGTGCTTGCCTAGGTTGGTCTGTGGATGGGTGACCACCCATTAAATACCGAGTTTCCTCCGTGCCTCGGAAAGCACGTTAAGCTGTTGGTCCCGGCTGTCATTTGTAGATCTTTGACAGTCGTTAGGTAGTCAGAGACCCAAAAAGTCTGACAACCAGTCTTACCAAGGGGTATCGTATTACCCGGTACTGGTTGTGGAGGTCAGATAGGCAGTCGCTCCATGTAAAATACTGGTATTCAGCTGCATCCGGTTAGACTGGAAGCCGACCCCAATATAGTTGGGAAAAGGCTAGGCAGAACTAAGTAATAGAATCGATTATAGGTATTTTGGAGTGCACAGATTACTCAATGTGAATGCAATTTTTCCAAGCAGAGTTCATGACCAATTTATTTGTAACTAGCTGATGCCCACGGCTGCGCCCGCCCGCAAATTATATACTAACACCTTCCTCTTGAATCACTCTATGTAGTGTAGTGAAGTGACGGTTCTTACATTAATACAGAACTACGCAGATTACATGAATCCAGAATTGGCCTGTATTATGTACTAGATGGGCAGACGATATTGTTGCCATTGCGGGAATATCCTGGATGAAGTTGGCACGACAGCGTGGAGCTTGGCACAAACAATGAGGCCTATACCCAGCAGTGGGTGAAGTGGGACTGTGGATGATGAATTGTTGATTGTTGACAAACTTAATGAAACATTTTGTTTGAATTATAAAATATTAATGAAACATTGGAAAGACGTAGCTTGCAAACTTACAGTAAGTATACATTAAGTATGTCGTTTGAAATAATAACAGTAATTATATATTGGTTACTAATTTATTATTTTTATTGGTTAAAAGTTAAAAAAGAAAAGGGCCCATACACCTGTGCTTTTCCATTCTTGTCTCTCGTAAACTGAAACAAACACAAAATTAATTTATCATTGATTTATAGGCTATGCACCAATTAGAAATGCTCAATATGGTAATATGGTATGGTTTATGGTAACATTATAATAAATTATTTAATGTTAATAAAAACTGTACCTTTCTAAATGGCGTCGTCTTAATTTCCTTTCTGTCAAACTCAGAGCATGTTTCTTTTCCATCAGAGAATTTTTCTTTTCCGTCAGAGAATTTTTCCTTTCCGTCAGAGCATTTTTCCTTTCCGTCAGAGCGTTTCTTTCCCGAAGTCTATTATTGCTTATATCCTGAAACAAATACGACCATTATGTTATGTGTCACAATATCTGATGGATCCGACATAATCATATTATTGGATTTTAAAATTAGTTTTGAATTGTCTTTGACACACTTGTTTCTAAGTTTGTTTAAAACTTTCCTTAGGACGCAGAATCGTAATAGGAATCACGTTAATAATTTAAAATTCTTAAAATGAACCTTATGTTCATAACCATAAAGTCCATTTTAAGAATTTTAAATTTTTAACGTGATTCATACTAAGATTCTGCGTAGATTCTGTTACAGCGGCCATTTTAGGCCCACTGATAGCTTTTTGGCCATATTTTTTACTTTCCTGTACAGAGTAAAGTATTTTTGCCTATAGTCCATCACAGTGTCATTTTGGCTATTCCCTATTTCATTTAGAAATCATCAATTTCATTTTACTAGAAACCTTGACATCTTTAGTGACCCAGCACAGCTGCGTGTTACGTGTTAAGTGTACCTGCAGTTTTCTTAAAACAGTGTGAATTTATTTCGAATCGAGTTTCTAATTGTATTTTTCATTTCTTGTCAGTTGTTATGTCAACATCAAAATCACCGCAAATAACACAGTTCTTGTTAAAGAAATGTTGTAATAGTTTTTCGAGCCTTACCATAAAAGTTTAAGTTTTTATCATATGTCGTATGATAACAGCAACACACAGACACAACATAATTTTCGAAACAGTCCATTTTTTTGGCAATGGGCAGCTCCTAAACTTCCCTATCCAAATCCAATTTTAACACTTACTGCTAGAAATTGAGTTGTGTTTGTGTCTGGTGGTCTGACTGGAGGTGGTGATGTGGCCGGAGGTGGTGATGTGGCTGGAGGTGGTGACGTGTCTGGTGGGGATTGAGCTACTATCATCTGAAATAATAATTTAAGAGATTACATTAACATTGGTGCCGATTCCCTTGTTTACAAACTAAACCAAATTTAAGTTCAGTGCATCTTTTTCTTTCTATTTCATTATGAAAAGCACAGAAGATAAATTTTAGTTATGTTCTGTCAAATTAATCAGCGCCATACAAGTTTTAGACGCGATTAAAAAGTTGACTACTAAAATTACATCAAATTACATCAGGTGCTGACTAATTTGACAGGATTAAACTAATATCTATCTTCTGTCCTTTTCATAATGAAATAGAAAGAAAAAGATGCATTCAACTTAAATTTAGTTTAGTTTGTGAACAAGGGAATCAGAACCATTATATCATAAAAGTATACATCATATCATTTAATAGACACTGCCGTTACCTCTCCTAACAGACTCTCCCTTTGACCTGCCATACCATAGGCACTCTCTGTGCCTATGATATTTAACACCTTGAGACTAGTCTCGGAGAGGGTGGGAGTTATGATACTGTTGTCTGTTACCACACGGGCTGCATTAGCACGAGCACCATCAGCCCGTGCCTTTTTTTTTAAATCCCTCCAAGTCTAAAACACAATTAATCACAAATATTATGGATATACAGATGGAATGTGTTGTTAACATCTTGTTGAAGTGGTTGATTAATAAGTTATGAAATAAAATACCGTCCGCCACTGTTCTACAGTCTTACTGGGTCCGTATTCCTGTAATAAGTTTTGAGCACGGACCCATTCCTCATCGTGACTTCGCCATTGGCCATTGGCGAATTGGGTGTGGGTGGACATATAGTCCACCAACATCTCGATTTGGCGGCTGGTACTACGCACGCTGTAAATAAATTGTTTTTGGTATGTGACTTAGTTAGGTTTCAACGTGTGCCATTGTGTACGGCAAAGATTTTTCAGACAATGCCACAATCCTGTTTTAATCCTCAAGGTTGGAATAATGAAGGACTTATGTTCATAATCAATCACACACAACGCTAATAATAATCGATAATCTAGTTTAAAATGTACTTACTTTTTTCTCGCAGCCATAATAACTTTTTCTAAAACACTATGCACATTAGAAAAATGTAGTTTATATCTTTCCAAATTCCAATGGAATAATTTAAAATAAATTTACTTTGTTTGTGTATGTCAACAATTCCAAACAATTCTTCAATTCCATCCACAGATAACTAAAATCATCACTTCATCTCATCCTTTCTGAGTTCGACACAGATTAAAAACTATACGATAATTTTGTTTCGTTTTTGCTTTTATGCGAGTGCAATTAGACAAAAAATACCTACTCAAAAGGGGGAACGAAGTTTATAGTGGTCGGATTTTCATGGGACTTTTTTATTGAGTTCTAAGAGGAGTGGACAAGAAAGTTAAAAAAAAAAGTTTCGCCGCTCGCGACATTTTTTTTTTTTTTTTTAATTTTCTTTAGAATTTTTTTTTTTCGTTTTTGACCAACTTCAAATTCGACGAATTCATATTGTAGCGCAATAGTGTGCTGTGCGCATCCATTAAATGCTAATTTAGTCTGTTACTTTGTTCATTGTAGTCGATGTAATGCAATATTTTAAGATTTTTTTGAAAATGTCCTATTTTCTGCAATTCTTTTTAAAATTTGGATTTTAAGACCAAGATTTCTTTTGAAATTGGTAACTGATACTTGTTCAAAGATAATTTATTGGATGTAAAAATATTCAAGAAAACCATGTGGAGTGAAGTGAATAAAGATGTATTCACAATTATCAGGAAAACGTCTTTATAAAAGTAAGGAAGGCCATTTTTCTCAAAATATTTCTATGACGGTCAACGTAAATATTATCCTGAAAATATCCTTAATATATCTGCTATCCATAGACAACAAAAACTAAAAAAAAAATTGGAGGTACTCGATAAAGGTTGATTAGTGCTGACAAAGGTGGAATGGGGCCGCTGGTAAATTTTCCAAAAATATCGTAATTGTAACGTAACCATTTCTCACGATTTCTATCTGAGATAAGTTGCAAGCTTAGGTCTCTGCGCTCAATTTAATACCAATACCGATACCGATACCACTCCCACTTCTTAGCGATAGAGGCCCTTTTGTCATGATTAACTTTTCCAGCAGTAACCAATATTTAACAAGTATCCTTAAATATTTTTCCAGTTATTATACCTCGTTAGATAGCTAATAAAATGAGTATGAATAATAAAATGATGATAATAATTTGCTTATTGACTTTTATTGCAGTATTTGGAAAATAAATGCTTTCATTAACTTAGACGATTTTCTAACATTTCCGAATGAATTTTAAGTCACTACACTCATGAAAGTGGTCTTCATTAATACTTTCTGGTCCAGTTATCTGTGAAAAAGCATCAGTTATCAATTTCAAAAGAAATATTAGTCTTAAAATTCGATATTTTAGAAATAATGGCAGCAAATAGGGAAATTTTCAAAAATACTTGAAATAGACATTAAATCGACAACAATGAACAAAGAAACAGACCAAATTAGCGTTTAATGGATGCACGCAGGTCACACTATTACGCGACAATATGAATTCGTCGAATTTGAAGTTATTCATAAACGAAAAAAAATATTTCAATAAAAATCCAAAAAAAAAAAAAAAATGTTGCGAGCGTCGAATTTTTTTTTTTTTAACTTTCTTCTCCACCCCTCTAGGAACTCAATAAAAAAAGTCCCATGAAAATCCGACCACTATAAACTTCGTTCCACCTTATTGTATAATTGCACTCGACTATTTGAGTTTACGTTCAAAAGGTTTCTATGGCACAGACGGCCGGACAGAAACACACGGTTGGGGGTTAAAAATCAATGTGTTATTATCAATGATATTCTAGGTTATTATCATGAGATCCTGGGTTCGATTTTCAGGTTGGGCAAAGTGTTGTTGGGTTTTTCAACTCTCTCTGAACTTCTCGGAATCTCGGTAACTAACGAAGTCTGTGCCCGGAAAATTGCAGTAATAAATAATAAAATAAATATATCGCTGGACATTACACACAGCGCCATCTGGTGCCACACTAAGCAACGAGGCTTGTGTCGTGGACACCAAATAGTTGATATACTACATAGATATTTTTTTTTTTTAATTTGTAAATACATACTTATTATACATATAAACATCCACGACTCGGAAACAAATGTCCATGCTCATCACACAAACATTTGCTCCGACCGGGATTCGAACCCGGGACCCTAAAAACGTAAGGCAGCCACACTACCGCTGCGCCAATCAGGTCGTCAAGTAGGCTAGCCACTTATTACATGGGACACAGGGACGTAGCAACCTCTGTATCAAATGTACCGGGGCAATCGACAATCGAGACCAGTTTTATTTTAGTCGCTTTATGAGAATATCACGCGTGCGCGTGCTCCGAAGCAGTTATCTTTGGTTTACGAAACTCTATGGTAGGGGATTATATGCGAATTTTGGAGGTCATCCAAGTCATCCGGTCAATGTTCGTGGGCAAGGGCACGTCATCACGCTTTACATATCTGGTATAAGCTGACCTCTCATTTAGAAGGAAGCCTAACATTGCCAGGTCTGTTTTTATTGGAAATAATGCCGCCGTGCGTTTGGTCACGCGCTCTAACATCCGAATACATAGGACCCTGGGCCTCAAGTCTGCTATTACAATAGTGTCAGAATAGTCGTTCATTGATCTCATAATTGTCGATTTTGACAAGTTTGGTAATCTACTAATTTATTGGCGTCATTATGGCTTTCCAATGAACAACCACTGACACTCCATTGAAAGAAATGGCATAGAATGGTAATCTCGTACACAATGACAAATGAATGACTGACATAAGCGGTAATCTGCTAAAATTTTGACAGTTCCTTTGGATCATTGACTTATCATTGAAACGTCATTGTGCGGTCATGGTTTTTAATTCGATCGTGGTTGTGGATTATTGAATAGAGACAATGAATTCACTACGAACAAAATATTCTCGAGCCAGCCAACGCAAATCAAGTCTGCTATTACAATAGTGTCAGAATGATCTATCGTTGATCTTCTATTTGTTGATTTTGACAAGTTTGGTAATCTACTAATATAATGGCGTCATTATGGCTTTCCAATGAACAACCACTGTTTTAGAATGGTAATCTCGTACACAATGACTAACATAGAGCGGTAATCTGCTAAAGTTTTGACAGTTCTTTTGATCACTAACCTATCAGTGGAACGTCATTGTGCAATCATTGCTTTTATTTCGATCGTGTTTGTGGAATATTGAATGGAGACAATGAATTCACTACGAACAAAATGTTCTCGAGCTAGCCAACGCAGTGGATGCTAGAGAAAGAAGATGGGCGGAATGCAGAAGACGTCGTCGTGCCCTTCGCTTGACGCGAATGATGGACGTTTTGGGAGAGTGGATGTTTTGGGAGAGTAGACGTTTTGAGCCTAAAGGGATTATTTGAACCCTTTTAAGATATTCCCGAGGCGGAATTTGTAAGTCGTTTCGCCTTGGAAAGAACTCATATGGAGGTTAATAAATTGAAGAACTCATTCCCCATTGCAGCGTATTAGAAGCATGTTTCAGGTAAAGACCCATTATTATAAGCAATTTATTGTTTTAGATACTCAATAACAATGATTAGATGCAATAGTTTATGTCAAGAACAGTATTAATTAAATAAAAGTTAAGTTACCTGCGGTTGTACTTATAAAAGTAAATTGTTTTTTTCAGGTTGCAGTTCATGCTTTACATTATAGTCGAACAACTGCAGGCAAGATTGTGAATGCATGTTACATATTGCACAACATTCCATACATGGCAAGAGCACCGTTGCCACCTGATGAAGTTTATCTAGAAGTACTTGGCTTGCAATAGGTAATTTACATTCCACATTTCACTTAGAATGAAGATGGAATTTAAAATAATACTGCTATGTTAAAAATCAACATTTAAAATAATCTTTATTTCTCATAAACTAAATATTTATTTAACATTTTAAACTTGAATTTCAAGTCAATTGAAAAACCTGAAATGTAAATTTAAGTACTACATAAAACAAAAGACAAGTTACAATATCTAATGTAATAATAATAACAAATCAAAATCAGTCTTCATACAAATCAAAAAGATCTTCAATATTTTAATTTTAATCATCATTTGAATAACAAATCACAAATATTACCTTTTAATAAAAATAATAACAGTCATTCATGTCATTAATCACTAATCTGTCTTTTAATTTAGGAGGAAAATAATAATGCAGCACCTAATTGTCAAAACCATCAAAGGGTGAATCGGGATCTTCTTGAAGGTCGGGCACTGCAGCAGGCTCTTCTTGACAGACTGTGGAGAAATGCATAAATTAAATTAGCAGGTATGTACTGTAAACCTACCTTAATGTTCTAATGAAGTACGAAAATGCTCTAAGTATTAATAAAATGATTTAACTCTTTGTTACAGATCCACAGTGACCACAGTATTGACAAAATATGATTTAACGTTTCAAGCCCGGGAACAGAACATTGTTATTCCTGTAATTACGGGTATACTTATAGGTTAAAATAAATTAATACTCTTTTTATAAACACTGTTTCATTTAATCATTTTGTCATGACATTATAATTCTGCAGAGTTTGTGTGAAAACAAAATTAAGTTTAATACAAAAGTTGCAACTTCTTTTATAGCATGTTGTGTAACCTAGCGCTTAGTATCAGAGTTACAATCAAGATGTCAGATTCTGGCCAATGTACTACTACTGATTGAGCCTAAACCTAACACAAGCTTTTAAGCTTAGATGGAGGGGTCATATTAATTATTATAATTTTTATTGTTTTGTTTTCAATGCTCCATAATACTTATTGTGGGTATGTTGGTAGCACACACAATGAGTAGAAGTTCCGATTTTGGGTGAAACCATTACCTAAAGGTGAATGACTTACCTATAAATCAACAGTAATTAGTAATTACCTTTTTTGGCACACAGTGGCCTCTATGGTTCACCATTTTTTCTGTGGTGGAGCTGTCCATCAATGCAGCAGCTGAGTTGTTGATGGCCTGCCCGAGCATGTTTTAAAGTCGCCTTGTTCCTGGCTTCAATAGCATCCAGCCTTGATTGAGCAACATCGAGAGGGTACATGGTCTGTTTCTATAAAAAATATATATTTTGTAACATCGGGCGACATACTTTGCCCATAAAGTGGGGCGTTAATGGTCAAAACAAATAATTGCAAGATCTTTACCTTCGATAAACTTCGCCCTTCATTGGTGGTTTTCCAATTATTCAAGTGGAGCCGAAATTTGCTCAATTATCACCATTTTGTATAAAATCAATAAATATAGGCTTCTCGGTCAGTGGGTCGTCTTAGGGGTAAAAATATACAAACAAAAATCTAACTAGACAATCAAATGAAAATAAATACAATAACAAAACACCGGCCGCTAGATACAAAAACAAATAAACGTCAGTAAACAGTAATGCCACATTTGACTTTGACATATAAACAGATAAAATATTAAATTTACATTAATCCGCGTTGAAAATTTTAATGTTTTTTCCTATTTACGAACTTTTTATTAATTCAGATGGCTTAAAACACTAATAAATAATATGTAAATAAATAAATAAATGAAATCTGGCATGAATAAATGTTCAAATGTAATAGTAGTTTTTCGAAAATCATTTCTACTAACGGGTCTTATATTAATGGCAATACAACAAAGTCATTACAACACGAGACCATTGTCCGGACAATGATCGGTCACTATGAATTTAGCAGACTACGAACTTTTACCAAAATGACAATAGGATCGTGTTGGACTGACGAAGAGCGTTATCTATAGAGCATTATTCTAAGCAATTGTTCTAAATACTCATGATGAGTGATTATTAGAATAAAAAATAGAAAATAGAATTAATTTCTTACTTTATAAATTTAGATGCTCTATTTCTTGTTTATGTCAAGAACAGTAATTAAATATAAGTTAATCTACGTTTACCTAAATAAATAAATATTAAATATTGCTCGACATTACACACAGCGCCATCTAGTGCCACGCTAAGCAACGAGGCTTGTATCGTGGACACCAGATAGTTAATATACTACATAGATACTTTTTGTTTGTAAATACATACTTAATATACATATAAACATCCATGACTCGGAAACAAATGTCCATGCTCATCACACAAACATTTGCTCCGACCGGGATTCGAACCCGGAACCCTAAGAACGTAAGGCAGCCTGACTACCACTGCGCCAATCGGGTCGTCCCAATGCAGCCAAATGCCAAATGCAGCTAGGTAAAAAAGTAAATTGATTTTTTGCAGGTGTTTGCAGCACACATGCTTCACATAGGGCTGCTTTACACCGGGGCAACCAACGATATTCTATTAAACAGATATGTTGTGAGCGCGCAATCGTGAAGAGTCAAAAACGTTCCAATTGGCCTGTTTTGCATTTATTCTGCGTTACTGCGTGTATGTGAGCTGGCTCTGCCCCGCGGCACACTTTTTTCCGTGGTTTTTTAGGTGTAATAATATATCTGTATAATATGGCTAGTTTATACTTTACACCGGGGCAACACTGTGCGGCATTGCAGCATGCCACAAAAGCGCATGCTTCAATAATTTAAAATGTTGCACATTAAATGATAAATGATAAATGATGTTTATTTTGCAAGTAGGTT
Source organism: Xestia xanthographa (assembly GCA_905147715.2). Classification (NCBI taxonomy): domain Eukaryota; kingdom Metazoa; phylum Arthropoda; class Insecta; order Lepidoptera; family Noctuidae; genus Xestia; species Xestia xanthographa. The sequence goes on from LR990652.1 coordinate 28,122,897, forward strand.
TTTACAAACACTTTTACACGTCATTTTTTAAAACTAGATGGGGCCGGTGTTTCGTACCTGACTACTCTGAGAAGAAACAGCCGAAACAAACTCAGAGGTCATAGTCTCTTTTAAAGTCCAGACAATCTTGCTCAATTCACATGAGGACTATGCAGATTAGTGTCTGAGATGGTCTTTTGAAGAAAGAACCATACAGATTTGAGTGGACCTGTCCAGTCAGTGCAAGCATTTGTCAGTTAACGTGTAGCTCGACTTATAACTCAAGGAGCTCAACGAAACGACGAACAATACCAAAGAAAGGACATTTGGGAAGGTCGCTTATAGTACTCAAACTGCCAGACAGTTGTGGGAAAAAAACAAACAAAAAATAAAAATGTGACCCACATGGTCCCCACATTCACAATAATCAAATAAAATTAATAACAAATTCTTTTCAAATGAATGTAAGTAAAAAAAAAAAACACAAAAATCATTAAATGTCGCAATGATAATAAAATAAAAAAGTAAAATACTTAAAAAAATAAGTATTCATGTCAAATCAGTAAATGTCACATAAAACAATAAAAAATAAAAAAATAAAAGTAAAATAATAAAATACATGTCAAAAAAAATTCAATGTCAGAGTGTATAAAAGAAAGGAATCAATAATAAACAAGCGAAGTCCGAAATTTCGACATTCACAGAGCAAATTTCATTGGAGCAGCTTAATCCCAAGCTTTTTTATCTTCAAGATAGTGATTAACATGATAGTAGGCTTTCAGGCACAGCTTCCGTTTTATAAACGATTTGAATTTATTTAGGCTTAGTGCTTGAATTTGGCTCGGAAGTTTATTGTAAAAGCGTATACATTGGCATCTGAACGTACCTCCTATTTTTTTGAGCCTCGTTGCAGGAACAACAAATTTGTGTTTGTTCCTTGTGTTTATGTTGTGGATATCACTGTATTTTTTAAATAAATTAATATTTTTGTGGGCGTACAAAAGGTTTTCATAAATAAACTGAGAGGGCACAGTAAGAATATTAGTCTCTTTAAATTTTTCTCTGAGGGAGTATCTGGGACTTAATTTATAAATTGAACGAATTGCCCTTTTTTGCAAAACAAATATTGTCTGAATATCGGCGGCATTGCCCCACAAGAGAATACCGTACGACATCACGCTATGGAAATAACTAAAGTAAACTAAACGGGCTGTCTCTAAGTCAGTTAAATCACGAATTCTTCTAACGGCGAATGCTGCAGAGCTAAGTTTCTTCGACAGTTTGTCTATATGCGGGCCCCACTGAAGCTTGGCATCCAAAGTTATGCCTAAGAAGACTGTGCTATCTTCCGCTTTTAGCTCTTCATCCTTAATTAGTACAGTAGTTTCCACTTGTCTTACATGGGGTATCGTAAACTTAATACACTTAGTTTTTTTCTCATTTAGGAGTAGATTATTAACATTAAACCAATTAACGACTTTCGCCAGGGCGCTATTAACATCATCCGCAACTAACTGCTGACGTTTGAGTTTAAATAAAAGAGAAGTGTCGTCTGCAAACAATACTATGTCATGATTATCCTTTATGAGGTAAGGCAAGTCATTTATATAAATAAGAAACAAAAATGGACCAAGAATTGAGCCCTGGGGTACCCCCATTCTTACTACGGATCCGGGAGATCTTTTCCCTTTAACATCAACTCTCTGAATCCTGTCACTCAAATATGAAATAAGAAGAGCCAGGGAGGCGTTACGGATTCCGTAGTGGTGTAGTTTCCTGATTAATGTTTCATGAAGAACACAATCGAAAGCTTTAGATAAATCGCAAAAAATGCCCAAAGCATCGCATTTGTCCTCCCAGGCATTATAAATGTGTCCTAAAAGTTCAACACCGGCATCAGTAGTTGAACGACCCCTTGTAAAACCAAACTGTTTTTTATGTAATAACTTATATTTATTGAAAAAACTTTGCATTTGTGCCAAAATTAATTTTTCAAAAATTTTACTAAACGTGGGTAGTACTGAAATGGGTCTATAATTAGTGGGGTCTGATGTACTACCCGATTTAAACAATGGTATTATTTTACTATATTTCATCAGATCAGGAAACTCACCACGGTCAATACAATCGTTAAATATTACAGCTAATGAAGGAGCTACAATGTTTATAATGGATTTAGCAACTTCCACAGAATGACCCCATAGATCGGCGGTCTTTTTAACATTTAAGGTGTGAAAAGTTTTAATTATATCTTTACAGGTGACATATTCAAAATTAAATTCGGAATCACAGACTGAAACGTTTTCCCTTAGTAAAGACTCGGCAGCAGCAGGTGACGAGTTTAGCGATTTAGTAGTCGATACGGGAATATCCGCAAAGAAATTTTCAAAGGCTGTGGCAACTTGAGTGTCTGAATTTAAAATTTTATCGCCAATAGCAAGGCTGTAGTCACTGTTTCGGTTGCAAGACTTTCCCGTTTCGCTATTAATAATATTCCATGTCATTCTAATTACATTACTACTATTTTTAATTTTTGAACTCAAGTAACGTGACTTTGCTATAAAACAAACTTTTTTAAATATTTTAGAATAATTTTTAACATACAACTTAAATTCTCCAGTGTTTATATAGGTCCGCTCTGCATACAGCTCATAAAGTCGTTTTCGACTCTTATGAATACCAATAGTGGCCCAGTCGTTGAAGGAAGCGTTACTATTAACCGAGATTGTCTTAGGAATAAATGTGGTATTAAATTGTGTGCAATACATACTGAAAAAATCGTTATAATGTTGATTGGGATCATCATTAGTTGACAGTAGTGGTAATTTAGACAAAAGTTTAGTTTTAAAGGTTTCCAGGCGAGTTTTAGTTTTTGGATTAACAATGATATCCTTTTTAGTGACTTTCTTGCTTACATTAGGAATTGTGATCAATTGCCCACAATGATCAGAATCTAATAAGTTAATAATTTCTTTGTGGGTAGGTATAACATCTGTGTAAATATTATCTAGGCAAGTGGCACTAGTTGGTGTTATTCTAGTGGGCTCCAGAAATTTGTTTTCAAGATTGTATGAATGAAACAGGCTTAAAATTTTAGTACTTAACCCAGAACTTTCTAACAAATTAATATTAAAATCACCGCTAATAATTATAGACTTCTTAGAATTACAGATTTTATGCAACACTTCATCCATTACCTTTTCAAAACAATCATACAATCCTGAAGGAGGTCTATACACACTTAATATGATAAACTGCTCCAACTCTATACAGGCTATTTCAACTGTTCGCTCAACAGATAGGCTTACAATATCCTTGCGGTCTTTAAACTTAAGCTGATTATTTACTAGGATTAATGCGCCGCCATGTATAGCATTTACCCTGCTGAATGAACTACCAACCTGGTGATTACTAAAATTGAAAATTAATTGGTGACATTTGAGCCAATGTTCCGTTATACAAAGAATATCTATGCAATTACAATTCATGAAAAGTTCTACTTCTAATTCTTTGTTCAAAAATCCTTGAATATTTTGATGAACCAGGTTGATACTATTAAAATTCTCAAAACATTCGCCTGATTGACTATCTGGCTTCCTTATATTGCAAGAGGTTGCCTCTGTTGTCGAAATTGCTAATTTAAATGATTCTCTGATTCATTCATTGTTGACAAACTATTGGTAGAGTAATTTAGGCTAATATTGCATTGATCAACAGAGGCAACTTGATTAGCCAAGTTCTTGGCTGTAATAGAAAAATAATAAGATAGCGACACAGCTACTTGTCTTTTACAATAGTTTGTCAGATAGCACCTGTCTACAAGATATCTATGTTTTGTCAAATAAAAATTGTTGCCAATATAATTGTTGATGTCAAGTAAATGAAATGAATTATTATTGAATGTCAAATTATGCAATGTCATATTAATATTATATCTATAGTCATTTTCTTCCTGTGGCAAACTTTTACTATAAGGAAATGTAAACAACACAATTTTTCTTAAATTTAAGTTTGACAAAGTTCTATAATACTGGAGCAATTCTCCTTTGTTCACTTTTCCTCTATTACCTATCAAAATTAATAATATGGTGTCCTGGTTAAACTTACATTTAATAATTTCTTTCATAATATGATATAAAGAACATCCTGGCATACAATTGTTTATTACGGAGTGTCCTGGATATTCATCAGTTAACAAATTACCTAGGTCTTTTCCAATCTCATCACAAAAGATTACTATGTCATTATTTACACTTTGTTTATATTGCTCATGGGAACTATTCATAGGACTATGCAAATCAACACATGGCTGCGGTAAGGTGGTATTACATGTTGTCAATGAATGGTCTGGTGTATTTACATGTGAAGTTGTTTGACAGTGCTCACAGTTGTTGGTTTGTGAGTTTACCAAATCATTCATCGCCAACACATATTCCCTCATAACATGTTCAGAGGTATTATATTTGCTAGTCATTGAACTTAGCTTCTCTTGTAGGTGATCAAGTTTGGATTGCAGGTGTTCTGTGTCAATTTTGTACCTCCTAGTGCTTTGCTCCAAATTAGATGAATATATATCTAATTGTTTTAATACATTTAGTCTTTCTCTATTCAATTTCACATTTTTAATGAAATATTTCTGCCTTTTAACCATTTTTTGTGTTTTTACTATATATTTATTGATTTTAATGTATTTTTTAATTTTATTTTTACTGGTGACTGCCCTCACTGAACTACATAAATTGGAATTATCCTCACCTGTCAAATCTATAGCGAGGGAGGATTTGGTGGCAGAAACCACAGACGGGGCAATAGGTACCAATTCACTGAACAGACTTTGATTCAGCGAGGCAGTGATGTTATAATTGGTAGTCTTAAGTTCTGTTATTTGACTTCTAGCCTCATGTAGCTGCTGTTCTAATTGACGTTTATGATTAAGAGTTTGTTCGTACTCTGCGCTACACTGGCTGAACCCGTCCACAATAACTTGGAGCCTATCCCGGTCTTCTATGGCGTCAGTGTATTGAATGTATAGCTGACCCATTTCCTTTTTTAAATTTCTATTTATTTCATGGGCTTCAAAGAGAACCCTTTCATTGTCATCCAATTCCCTACTTAGTTGATCACAGGACTGCTTAGACGCCTTTAATTCGCTCAGAGCCAGTTTAAGTTCTTCCTGGCGAGCGTGGGCGGAACGAGTCATAGTCATGATTGTGTTAGGAAAAGGATAAGAAATTAAACTGGAAGAGAGTAGGTAACTGTGGCAGCAGGTTTAAGATAATAAAGATAGTTTGAAAGGAAAATAAATTAATAAATTCAGCCTTGCGAGTCCTGTCACCAAACCAAGCAAGGTTATGTTTACGTTCCAAAGGTAATTAATATAGGAAGGAACCGAATTAAAAGGTGAACTAATTAATTGCTGGTAAAAATAAAGCACGTAAACAATATTAGCCAGTAGAATTTAAAGTATTGTACCTGATATCAAGATGACAATGCAAACATTCCTTGAGCCGGTAACTGTCACTGATTCACATTATATTTTAACACTTAATTTGTACTGGTTACGTGAAACTAACACAAAATACACATTAATGAGCTTTTTACTTGATGAGTAATTGGAAATATGCTTAAAAAACAAAGAAATTTAATAATTAAAGTTAAAAAATCTAAGGACAATTTAAAATCAGCTGTTAGCTGTAGTGTTGCCACAGGAAAAAAAAGTGTGCGGCATTGCAACAACTTGCGTCATTGTGCGGCATTGCAACAACTTGCGTCATGTATCAGACTGTCACAGCTTATATCCAAACACTATGGATTCCATGCCACAATCTTGGTGCGTCATACAGTTTATAGGTTATGTTTGGGATGCTTTGAAAATTATCTAGGCACGATGTTGCCTCGGTGTAATATAGTCTGCGGCATACCGCAATTGCCGCTCACCGTGGTTAATTGCATCATACCAAAAGATGACGCACGCCACAATATGTAGCTCGCTGCAATGCCGCACAGTGATGCCCCCGGCGTAAAGCTACCTTTAGAATATCATTGGGGGCAACACTGTGCGGCATTGCAGCATGCTACATGTTGTGGCGTGCGTCGTATTATGGTGTGCTACAAATAACGATACAATGCAGCAATTGCGGTATGCGGCAGCGTATTTTACGCCGAGGCAACATCGTGCCTTTTTCAAAGTATCATGCTGTATATTTTATTGGAGTGTTTTGGTCTACCAACTTGATTGATTGAGGGGACAAGACACCGTAGATTATGGCTGATGAAGTAACTTTAGCAGCATGACGCAAGGTGTTGCCAAGCCACACGATTCTTGCTACAATGTGCAACATTTTAAAATATTGTAGCATGCGGCCATGTGGCATGCTGCAATATCGCATAGCGTTGCCCCGGCGTAAAGCAGCCTTTAGAGTTCAACAACTGCAGGCAAGATTGTAAATGCATGTTACCTATGGGTTAAAATCATCATCTGCCTGCCTAGCCTTTTCCCAACTATGTTGGGGTCGGCTTCCAGTCTAACCGGATTCAGCTGAATACCAGTATTTTACAAGGAGCGACTGCTTAACTGACCTCCACAACCCAGTTAGTACTGGGAAACACGATACCCCTTGGTAAGACTGGTTGTCAGACTATATGGGCCACTGACTACCTACCTGTAACGACTGTCAAAGATCTACAAATGACAGCTGGGACCAACAGCTTAACGTGCTTTCCGAGGCACGGAGGAAACTCGGTGTGTAAGGGTGGTCACCCATCCACAGACCAACTTAGGCAAGCACGGCTTAACCTAAAGATTGACCCGAGCGGCTGTTATTACTTAGCCACGAGCTCCTCCACTTAGGGGTTAAAATATACAAACTAAAATCTAACTAGAACACTCAAATGAAAATAAATACAATAACAAAACACCGGCCGCTAGAAACAAAAACAGATACACGAGAGTAAACTATAATGTCACATTGTGACATTTGACTTTGACATTTATACAGATAAAATATTAAGTTTTACATTAATCCGCGTTGAACATTTTAATGTTTTTTCCTATTTACGAACTTCTTATTAATTCAGATGGCTTAAAACACTAATAAATAATATGTAAAATTATATAAAATGAAATCTGGCATGAATAGATGTTCAATTTTAATAGTAGTTTTTCGAAAATCATTTCTACCACCGGGTTTTAAAAATGGCAATACAACAATATCATTCCAACACAATTCTATTACGAGACCATTGACCGACCAGTGATCTATCATTATGAACTTAGCAGACTATGAACTTTTACCAAAATGACAATGGCGTCGTGTAGGAATGACGAATTTTATAAAATAGCAGACTTGGGGCCCAGACAGGATTTTTTCATACGAATTAGAGATTATCTGTGTGCGTCGCTTTAAGTAAGTAGATATTATTTATTCATACCAGCGGGGTATGTCATTACTTCGCAGAATTTTATACTTTTAGCGACACTATCGAATGATGTAAAAATACATTTTTTTTTCTCCAAATACAGCGGGTACGAGGGTTTGGCTAGGAATATTGATTTTTCGAAAATCCATTACTTGGTAATAATGGATTTTTTAGTTTTTATAAAATCGGTTATAGGTACTTAATCTAAATCTAAACCCAAACTAGTGTTTTTATTGAACACCACAATGGCGACAAGTAAAACTGCCAGTAAGTGAAATGATGTAGGTACCTACTTGCTTACGGAAATTGGTCAACAACAAATTATCAATCAATTACAAAAATAGAGATAAAAGTGTTCTGAAAAAAATGTGAGTGTAATCTCAGTGAAAATTGGTAAACAAGCCTCATCAGAACATAACGCCTAGTGTTCTAAGTTAAATTGAGTGACAAACATCATTAGAACATCACGCCTGTAATCACGGTAGGATTAGGCAGAAGAGTACCTCTATAGAGGGTGGAAGCTTTCAGCGATTCGTTGCAGCTCCACGAAAATGACATTCATTATTTTTCGTGAAATATTGAGCCTTTTCACAGATTTTCAAAAAAAGAATTTACCTACAGTTAACAAGAAAATTGCCATATTTCCACAAAACATTTTATTGATGCCAATCGATCCCTTTCTAATACTGATCAAAAACTTCTATGGGACAAAACCAGGTTGGAGTAGGTACTAAAAAAGTCAGACATTGCAAAAATGGCCAAGATAAACGGAACGAAATACCTACTTATTGATTTTTTTAGCTAGGTAGGTACCTACCTAAATTATTTTAAGACTGACTGAATACGCAGGCGCGTTGAAAGTATACTCTATGGTTCCAAATAAAACATAATATTATTGTCTATGAGTTCGGAAAGAACGAAGAAATAAACAGGTCGATAGTAGAGGTCACATTGATAACTATTAATAAGAATGACGTCGTTGGACGACAAACGGAATTGTAATGAGTCTGATATCGCAGTGAATGTAGACTTATTTTATAATTCCGAAATAACTGTCTCGTTGGTCCAGTGGACGCAAGCGCGACTGCTGAGCATGTCCCAGGTTCGATCCCGGGTCGGGCAAAGTGTAATTGGGTGTTTCCATCAGGATTTTCTCAGTAGACAGCCATGAAGTCTGGATTTGTGCCCATTTGATGGCAATAGGCTCGCTGTAAGTGTGGGTACACACCCACCCACATTTACACGCCTATACGTATTATGTACACCTGGCGCGTGATGTTAGCAACAGGTTACTCGTAGAATAGTGGTGAGTTAGTGATAACGAGGGTGAAGGTCGCGGGTTTGAAGATCAGAACCTAGCCGGGCACCTGTGTATGTAAATCATTTCTTCACCACTGTTCTCAAAACGGTGAAGGAAAACATCGTGCAGAAACCGGCATGTCCTAGAACCAAAAATTCATAGACATGTAACATCTACCAACCCGTACTGGGCCCGCGTGGTGGAATACAGCTCATTCTCAAGAGAGGACGCCTTTGTCAGCAGTGGGAACATTGTAGGTAGAATGAGTGAGGTGAGAATGTATGTGATTGGGATGGGCAAAGATCACAACAACACATCGCCGCCGCCACCGCGCCTGGCTGCCGTCGAGGTAGACCGCGGGCGAGAAGTTCGGAAGCAGAAAGGGCCCCGTCTTTCCATAGCGTTGGTAACAGACGGCACATTAAGCTACCCGATTCCAATTATCCTTGAACCTAATGCCTTAGCGATAAAGTTTAATCTCTATTAAAGAAATTTGGCAGATTTTAGAAGCTTGTGTCGCGTCCGTACAAAATGTAGCCCAAAAATAGAATTTTGGAGCGATGAAATCATCTGACACTTGAATTGTTGCGAAATATTTTCCTGCTATTTCATTTTATGTGCTTCGTATTTTTGCAAGCTTATAGAGCTACCTATAGATAACAACGACCACAAATTTCTGAGAATGTTACTTTATTATTTTAATTGAAACCGTAAGTGAGTGAGATTAGTGTTCCTTTTGCTGCGTAATTCTGGGTTGTTTATCGGGCGCAGGCCCGAAGTATGTATGTAGTAAGGTATAAAATGTGCGTGTGGTATATAGAAAATCCAGAGTCGGCAAATATGGGTCGGCTTGGCGGTATGATCCAGCCAGTGTAGTTTGTGACTTCGGTTGAGCAACACAACTTAACAATTCGGTTAAAATAACTAAAAGTTTGTTTTTTTTGTTCATGAAATATTCGGAAATACTTCTCGCAGTCTAAGGTTAGTTTCACTTTTCATAAACGAATTATATTCTAAAAGTTCGCGGACATATTTTTTAAGGAAACTGTTTAAAAACGAATCTAAATGCGGTCGTGTATTTTATCTAAACTAGGTACCTACTTACTTAAATAAAAATATAATAATTATGAATATTTTTTAAATAAAGCTGTTGTGTTGAAAACAAAAATAAATATTTCTCGCAATAATCGAATCTCGAATAATCTCAGGGGTGTGGAAATATGGGCGCGAAACTCCCGACGATAAAATTATTGTACGTATCACAAAAGCACCACAAAATAGAAAGAATAAAGTCGCGTTTCGTGATCTCTGTGTGACCGAGTAAAGTATTAAACTGTGCATCAGATCAGATTATAAATGCGGCGGTCACCAATCGGGATCACAAACAGAATTTATTTCGGACGGAACGTTATAAGTGAACAGTGCATTCGTATTTAATTTACACATAATAGAGAAATCACGATGTTAATTATGGACATGTGATAAAAAGAATGTTGATGGAGGACCAAAGAGAGGATAGAAGGAAAAATAAGAAAGAAAAAACAGTAAATGATACCGTGACGGTTGAAGGGGAGACATGTTACCTTAGAGCAAGGGAGGAACATGGTGATGGATGACGCAAGAATTCATGTTGTGATAATAATTCGTACCTAATGACCTTGCGAAGGAGGGGCGGGCTGTTAGTGTGTCTAGGTAGGTCCAAATAGTGACGTCATAAACATTTTTGCCGCTCATTGGACTCTGATACCTCACAACTGAATTTTGTTTTAATAAAATTTATTGCTCTTATATATTTTTATTTATACCCTATTATTCTTCCTTATAATAGGTAAGTATCTACATGTAAGCATGTACCTAACTGCAAATTTAAACTTTTTTTTTCTATACACAGAGATTCATTCTCTTAAGTTTTACGGTTGATGTTCTATTTATAAAATAACTTAACGCCTGTAATCCCCGATGGGTCAGGCAGTGGTGTACCTAACAGAACGACCAGATTCCTACCTATTTGTTCTAAAATTGGTATGACTTCTGTGTAAGCTATTAATTTTCCATTGAAGTTATATCAAAATTATCCCATGTAGATATTATTTTAGAAACATAAGACATCTCAGTTTGAATGGAAAAGTATTGTCAAATATTTAAAAAAATATCCAGGTCCCTAAAACCAAAATGTGAATATTTTTCATATAATATTTGACATAATAACTTAGGTACATAAGCTACGTTCCCTAATCTGTCCTATATTATTAAATGAGCAATTTGTATGTAGGTACTTACAGGTTACTTACACTTACAATTTTTGTAACCACGTTCTCGAAAACGGTTCTAACGATTTCGCTTTCGCTGAAATTTGCAATAGCAGGGGGTTTACGGGGAAAAATCCATCTAGCTAGGTCTCATATCTGAGAAGTTCCGTTTTCTCTAATTTTCACCCGAGCATAGCTTGGTCGCTCAACTAAACATGAAACACTGTTCGTTGAGTTGGTACTATGTATAAGTACGCATCACTTGTGAGAACGGCTGTACCGATTTGGCTGTTTATTAAAATGTTCGTATATAATGTCCATTCTATGTCCGAATTAGGTTCAAATTTCTCAGAAAATTTTCCAATAAAAAAAAAAACTGAATGTTTTCTTTCGTTCGTTGTTTGATTTTTGTATAACTCGAACACCAAAAACTAAATCGAGAGAATAGGGAATACCTATTACACAAAACTAATTCTAGAGGAAGTTACTTTGCCATTCTATATTAAGTACCTATACGAAACAATGTTTTCACGATTACACAAACACGTTTTTGTTTCTCATCCACATAAAATATAATAATTATGATAAAGAGGTAGAGTTTGTATGTAGGGGTTATCTCCGGAACGAACGATCCAATTCTAAAAATTCTTTGACTGGCAGAAAGCTACATTATTCGTGTTTGCGATAGGATATAGCTAATAAGCATGTTAGAAATTTAATCACAATTTTTGCGCTAAGGTCGTGGGCGCTTGGCTAGTTCTAAAATTTTCGAAACGCGTTCAAAATCACATAACGATCACAAAAAAATAAATAAAATTTGAAAAGGACGACTATTGTCGGATCAACTAGTTTTTAATAACTGGACTATAAAACTCAAAATCTATCAACTGAGTCGAGATTACGAAAGCGAGCGACAGACATGTTAAGGTACCTACCACGAAAAATCGAAGCGTTTGTAAATACGGCGGCTGATTCACAAAATGATTGAGGTGTAAAAGTTTATCGATTCTTTATTTTATTACTACGGTCCGGGTGACTAGACTACAACATTTTATGCGAACAAGAATCATCATGGCGGATGCTAAATCGAAAAACTGAGGGCACAGATTTATATATATTTTTAAACCTTTTAAGTGGGATAATAAATTAGTAGGATAAAACGAAAACGGATAACTTATTCGAAAGTTGTAAAACAAATTATTCGACATAAAAAATAAAGTCAAAAATAACCCGACGACGATAAAACCGGCAACAAAAATGTGTAAACAAGACAATTAAATGCTTTTTTTTCGGTTTTCGTTGGTATATTTGATGGAGTCGCACGTATCTGTACCTAATACCGTATCCAATATGACTGTTCCTAAATTAGGTACCATAAGCTAATAAAATTATCGTTTTTCCTATGTCGTGTATCTAAATATTAATATTAAGGTCGGTTTCCCCGTGTAGGTACATAATTATAATATTGTAATGACGTATGACTACCTATGAGTCACTTCCACTTCAGTAAAGAATAGATAAGCTCAACCCGTCATGTTATATAGCTAATGATTTAGTTACAATTATATAAATACATCGGGTTCACTTGTTGAATTTTTGAGTCCAAGAATATTTGGTTCGATTTATAGAATATTGGGGTCGATCTAAAGAATATTGGGGTCGATTTATAGAAATATTGGGGGGCCACTTGTTGGATACTGGATACCACTTGTAGAGCCTTGAGGGTTGAAACCTGGGCACCATTGTGAATTTGTGACCTAACCAAATGTCACGTATCACGTAGGTATCTGATCGTAGATGACTGACTCATTGAAGGAAAACCTTAGCAAGCAGTTAATAGTTTGAAAATAAGGCGTCCCGTGCACATTACGCTTCCATATCAATGAGTTGCGTCATGCATCCATTGTTTAGTTAGTTAGGGATAACTTATTACTTCTCCACCTTAAGGTTGAATTTCTCCTGAACGCCCTTTATCGACAAGGTCTATTTGTCTACCTGACACTTACTTAGTTAATTTCAACCTTAGTGTAGTTTAAATTTAGTTGGAAATATGGTCTAATTACGAGGCAAACTGTGCAAACACCAGTACCTAGTTCAAGCACTTACTCATACAAATTCTGAAGCACAGCTTTTCAATGTTAAGAGCTTGATATTATTTACTACGCAGTTATAATATTAAAAACACTTATCCCAAGTGTAGGAAAACTACAAGTGGGAACGTCCCTGTCAGTGCTGCCAACAAAAAATTCTCGATAACCCGACTCAGTGTTGCCAATTCCCCAAAATTCCCCGCTTCTTTTTGATTAATTTGCCACATATTCCACAAAATGATATTTTTGGAATAAAAATACTGTTTTATACAAAATTTGTTTATACTACTCAAACTTTAATAAAATACTATACCTTATAACAGTTATCTCTTACATCTTTAGACTTCATACATACTATTCAAAACAAAGTGCATTAAAAGTACAAAAAAAAGTTTTTAATTAAATCTATATTGGTTATATTGGCCCTTATTTTGTTTGGAATAATTTAATAAAATAATACAAAATCTTGCTGGAATGACAGTTTTTTAGCTGTAAGTTACCCGACATAAAATAGTTTTAGCCCATGGATAAAATTGGCCTGGATTCCCCGAAATTACCCGATTTTTGTTATTCCCCGCGCTCTTCCCACGCTAACACTCAATTGCCCGCAAATCGGGGATTTTCCCCGCGATTGGCAGCACTGAGTCCCTGTAGGTTATACATAATACCTAGGTATAGGATATCGTGATGTAGAGGACAGTAGGAGTGCCGGCCGGCAATCGATACTGAGTCGTGTCGGGTCGCGTCAGTAGCATCGGTTTCATACATCTAGTAGGCGGTTCCAGTATGGTTCGAAACCATTAGCGGTTCGAGTATGGTTCGAAACCATTTAGGAACACATCATAGACACTCAACACATTAGAATATCATTGCTCAACAAGTCAACACACTGTTTAGTTTCAGTTTAAGAGTCCTATTACATTTTTTTCGCAATTTTTCGACTTTTACTCACACACGACGACGACACGAGTCGATAATAATAGCGATATCCGGATGATTGTCGATTGTTATTGATAATATTAGAGACGAGACTGACATGAGACTGAGGAGCGACTTGAATTGACGCAGAATTATAGACGCAGAATGTACTATAATTCTGCGTCTATAATTCTGCGTCAATTCAAGTCGCTCCAATTTTATTCAATTCCAATTTTTAATTCAATTTTATTTATTGTAATTTGTCTTTTTATATTGACAAACGAAAACTAATGAAACTTATTTATTGTAGATTGAAGTTTTATATCATATTTTTAGAGTCAGAGTGGGAATATTCTTAAAAAAAAAAACAATCAGTCTTAACCTAGAACTTTAATCACAGATTTTAAATTAAAAGAAATTCACCAAAAACTACACAAAAATCAAAAGAGCACTTGAAACACAAATTGATACAAAAAAACAATTAGAATTAAGGAAAAATAAGATGGCTCACGCAATACTCCTGGAGTCGACCAAAACTGATGTTCTCACGACCGTCCGTCCCGAGCGCCACGAGCAAAATGAGCTCTACGGCGCACTGCAGCGCTTTTTTATAAACTAACCCGCGCGCGAGGGAGATAGTATGAGAGCATCAGCTTATACGGCCTCTCCTGACGTCAGGTCGTCCTCGACCTAAGCCTAACTAACTATCCGAGTCTTCATCCAGAAGGGGCATTGAGAGACCAGCTTCAGGGGCCTCTCCAATTTGCTCAGATGCTCTGCTAGGACCGGGTGTTGGCTCCTCCTCTTGATCCAGGGGCGGCCTCACAGGGTCGGGTTCAGGAGCCTGTCTAGCAAGATCAACCTCGGTGTCATCATGATCGTCACCTGAAAGCAACAAAGTATTAGAAACTGTCTTCCAATTTCCATCATTCCACACATCAAACATACTCTTTCAAATTCCTTTCATTTAATTCATTCATCTCCAGTTATTTACTGCAATTAAATTCCTTTTATACAACTTCCTTGTATACAGCCCTACTGAGACGTCTCTAAACCAAACTGATACTTTTTCCAGTCTTCTCTACATGACTGCAGCAGCAGACTCCCGCTGCAGTCAGCTCACTGCAAGGCAGGAACACCAAACCTGTAGCAACTGACGACTTGACGCAAGTGCGCCAACGCCAGTACAGAGCGACTTGGCAACAAATACCAACGCTAGTGCGACCTGGCAATAAATGCCAACGCTAGTGCGACTTGGCAATGAATGCCAACGCTAGTGCGACTTGGCAACGAATGCCAACGCTAGTGCGACTTGGTAACAAATACCAACGCTAGTGCGACTTGGTAACAAATACCAACGCTAGAGCGACTTGGTAACAAATACCAACGCTAGTGCGACTTGACAAATATATGCCAACGCTAGATGTGACTTGACAAGTAAATGCCAACGCATCTTCCAAACATACCACGACGCCTTGACTCGCAGCCAACGTCTACACACGTTACGTTAGTAACCACACATCCACAGTTTTTACTTTCATAGTTGACACCCGTATACATCCGTGCTCGTTGCAATCATATAAATATAAGTCTACAGTGTGTGGTTGTATATGTGTAAAAGTGACCCCAAATCTATATGTGTGTGGTAAATGTGTACCTATGGATTGCAACGAACAAACATGCAACGTTGTCGAAACTCATTTTCGATGCTTACTTGCAAAGAAAGCAGCGCATGACTCCGGACACCATTCGCCACGCCACAACACCATATATTGAGCTGCAGCCTGAGTCGTCTTGCCGTAGCTTCCAGCCAGAAGTTTCAGACCATAACGTCCGCTGGGCAAGATGTCCACCACTTTGTACGGGCCTCTCATACCTGGGTCGAGTTTTCCCGTGGCCTGTGAAAACTTTATCACAAAAACAAGGTCATTTAAATTAAACTCGCGTGGTGGCCTTCTGTTCCGGTTCACACGTTCATCTTGCTGAACCTGATTATCTCTCAGCATCTGGCGAACTCTTCCTCGGGACATCTCACGTAATGCCTCTCGGTTGGGTGCGGAAGTTTCATGAGCCAAGTCACGCACCAGTGCCTGAATGACAGGAGTACTTACTTCTGTCCCAATAAGAACGTGTAACGGTGAAGCTTTGATTGTCTTCTGCTTAGTGATATTCAACACCAACTGGAGCCTCCACAGGGTTTCCGACCACGCTGCATTTTTGTGGTTGACCTCGATGCGAATCATGTTAAGGACCGTTCGAACGTACCTCTCTACTTGACCATTTGCATGATGCATCTCCGGCGTTATGTGGTGCAGTGCACAACCCAGGTCGTTAATCCATGTCACAAACTCGTTCGACTCAAACATCCTTCCTTTATCGGTGACCATGAGTTTGGGAACACTGAACAGAGAAACTGCCTGCGTGACAACTCGCTTCAGCTCAACCACATCTTGTCGCGCTATAGGGTAAAGTAAGACAAACTTCGAGAAGGCGTCAACTATAATAAGGACGAACTTGTTGCCCTCTGATACCGGTAGTGGTCCCAGGGCGTCAACGTGCACCATGTGGAACGGTACATCAGGCTTCTCCCATGACGTAATGTTCTGCAGTGGGGCTCGAGGAACACGTTTCTTGGATACACATACCAAACAATGGGCAATGTACTTTTTTACAAATTGGCTGAGACCAGGGAACCAAAAGTGGCGAAGAATAAGGTCGAGAGTCTTCTCCGGGCCAATGTGCTCGTGCTCATCATGAAACACACGAAGCAGACTGAGGCGGTGTCCCTTGGGTATGTAGCACAGCGACCGAGGCTCCTCTCCCACAGGTGTGTATTTATAATAGAGGAGGTCATTTCGTACCACATACCGATTGGCGTCTAGGGTACCATCCTGTAGTCTTTGCATCAGTTCTTGTGTCTCATTGTCGGCTGCCTGAGCGATTTGGGCCCAGTTGCGAGGTCTGGTGATTTGATTCACACTTACCGTCGGATTTCGGCTCAGATAGTCAGCGTGTGGCAGCATCACTCCTTTGCGGTATTCGATGGAAAAGTTAAAATCCTGGAGATATATCCACCAGCGCGCGACTCGAGGTATGAGGTCCTTCTTCTTTTCCGTCGATTTTAGGGCGTTGCAGTCAGTAACCACTACGAAGGAAAGTCCGACGAGGTAATGCCGGAAGTGTTGGAGAGCTTTCACCACGGCGAGGGTCTCCAGTTCGTAGGAGTGGTATTTCCTCTCGGCACCTTGAGTGACTTTACTAAAATATGCCACCACGTGCTTCTTACCGTCAGTGTGAGTTTGTAGCAAGACAGCTCCGTATCCTGCACTGCTCGCATCGGTATGGACTTCAGTGGGAAGCTTGGGATCAAAAATAGCGAGCACAGGTTCGCTGGTTAGTTGTTTTATAAGATCCTGGCGAACAGCTTCACATTCAGGACTCCAGTGAAAAACAACTCCTTTTCTAGTGAGCTGCGCTAGTGGAGCAGTCTTTGTTGCATACCCTTTTATGTAGCGGCGGAAGTATCCCGCGAGACCAAGCAGTTGACGTACCTGTTTAACGCTCTCTGGAGCTGCAGTATTGATGAGCGCTTCCACTTTTCGAGGGCTCGGCCTTACCTGACCCTGACTGATCACCCTTCCTAAATATTCAATTACCGTAGAAAGAAAAGTACACTTTTTGAGGTTAATTGAAAATCCGGCCTCTGTCAGTGTCAGTAACACTCTTCGCAGTAAACTAATGCCCTCCGATACCGTATTACTCAAAAGGAGTACGTCATCAACATACACCAAAACTTTTCCCTCATCGATCAGGGCGCGCAACGTGTCATTGATAATCCGTTGATAAATTATCGGTGAATTAGCTAAGCCAAATGGCATTTTAACGTACTCAAAATGATCTTCGGTTGTAACAAATCCCGTTAAATGAATGCACTCTTCTTTAATAGGGATTTGGTGAAAACCCGTTGCCATGTCAAGGCTCGAAAAGAACTTATAGCTACCTAATCTATCGATGTGATCATCGATCAGGGGCATTGTGTACCGATCCTTGACGGTAATACGGTTGAGAGCGCGGAAATCGACACAAAGCCTATCAGATCCGTCACGTTTCTTGACTAAAATGATAGGACTTGCGTATTCGGACTTAGATCGCCTAATCACGCCTTTTTCAAGTAGATCTTTAGTAATTTCACGCACTTTAATCTTTTCTTGGTAGGAAAGCTTGTAAGGTCTATAAACCACTGGCGTATTACTTGTAAGTTTTATTTCCATCTCCCCTGTTTTGACAGTTGTAGCTGCCGTACCAGTTATTAGAAAATCCGAGAACTCATTTATGACTGACAGCAAATCGTCGCGCTCTTTGCCTTGAAGTTGCGTATTAATTTCGTGACCGTCAACCTGAACCACGTCGGGACGATGCATTGACATAACTGAACGCGTTGGTACAAGAAACTGTGCGTCTTTAGTCCTGATAAACACTATCCCATCGCGGTTGAGAATGTCAGTACCGATGATGACTGGGGCATTCATATACTCAGCTGGTACGACAACTAAATCCGCCTCGATGGATAACTCACTAAACACAATTGTTATCGTAATGTAGGTAGAAGCGATAATCTCTTTATCACTTAAACCTTTTAAGGCGCAAACCCTATGTTTTGGTTGGCAAGATAGGTATTTTAGAACGTTTGATGAAACCAGGGACACTCCGATAGCACCGCTGTCTATAAGAACATCTACCGGAACTCCGTTTACTAGAGCCGTAGTAATGTCATTATTTTTCATAAACTCGGGTGGGTACTCTGAGCAAAAGTTGACTTTCGATTGTTGAGAATGAGTCTCTGAACGCGCTTTTAAGAAGCACTTGCTATCATCGTGCCCGGGTTTTTTACAAAATGAACACGTGTTATTTGTATTTGTAGAAGTCGTGTTTGGAACTGACTTCGGTGGAATATTAGATTTTCGAGCTTTAGGACAAGCACGCCGTGTATGACCCCGTTGATCACACAAGAAACATTTGATATCTGAATTAGGGTTACGCTTTTGGAAATGAGATTTTTTCTCTGTTGTTGAAGGGCGGTTATCGTGTTTCGTGCGATTAGGTTTGACATATATCGACAGGAACGATACTAGATTGTCTACGGACAAATTTGCATTGGAAGCCGCCGCACGAATCTGCGGGCTATCGATTCCACGAATCACGATGAGCGTCCTTAATTCATCACTAAGTCCCTGAATCATTTTCAAACGTAAAAGAGTACGGCGGGCATACTCAGCGTAAGTGGTGAATTTATCAGAAGTAGTGTTCATAGTATCCAGCAAAATATTGGCATAATCCAATTTAGAGGGACAAAGTGATTTAAATTCACGTTTAAAGTTTGACCAAGTACGATCGTTCGTAACCCATTCGTTCAGCCATACTTTTGCGTCACCTTTTAAGCATGACCCCACGCGTGACAAACATTCCTGATCACTCCATCCGTTGGAGTCTCTGGCGCGGTCTACTTCTGCACACCATACCTCTATATTGTGTATAGAGGGATCAAAATTCGAGATAAAGTAATTTTGAGACTTCATAGGCTGAACTGATTTAATTGCTTCCATCAAAGCGTGTGCAAGAGTAGACGCCTCAGAATTTTGACCCGTGGATTGCACAGATCCTTCAGGATTGCTTGCATAAACACTGATTCGACTTGGTTCACGAACTTTCGGCAAAGTGTCATCTCTACGAGTACGATTATTGCACGGGGGCAAGGGACTCGGAGTCCTAGGCGTAAGTGACCGACGGTGACGTGTACGACCGCTTGCTCGTCTCGTGGCGCTACGGGAACGTCGCGGGGAAACCTTGTTTTTATCTTTATTTGTCGTTTTCTTACGATCATGAATACTGCGTGACCGTCGGCGTGACGGGGAACGTGAACTTCGGCGATATTCCCTACGCGTATACCTACGGATGCGTGAACGAGAACGTTCACTATCAGACTTGCTACGATGACGCACACGAGAATATTCACGCACCGACCTGTCATCTACCGACCTTTTCGAACGCGAACGTGATCTGTCACGAGATCTAACGCGAGAATGCCTGCGGCCACGCTCGTCACGCACTGCACTACGTAAACGTGAACGCGAGCGAATACGGGAATGAGATTTGCGTCTCCGATTACGTGAGCCATCCCGCGAACAAGTTCGAGTTCTACCACGCGACTTACTTCGCGCCATTTCAAACGTAAACGGCAACCGTTAAAGTTTAACACTTCGTAAAAAAAAAACAAAAAAAATATTCGAAAATGGCAGTTGATTTTAAACAAATGCAAGTGCTCTTTTGTTATTGGCAATTGTGGGCCGTGTTTCTTTATCCCACTTCTGATTTTAGAGTCAGAGTGGGAATATTCTTAAAAAAAAAAACAATCAGTCTTAACCTAGAACTTTAATCACAGATTTTAAATTAAAAGAAATTCACCAAAAACTACACAAAAATCAAAAGAGCACTTGAAACACAAATTGATACAAAAAAACAATTAGAATTAAGGAAAAATAAGATGGCTCACGCAATACTCCTGGAGTCGACCAAAACTGATGTTCTCACGACCGTCCGTCCCGAGCGCCACGAGCAAAATGAGCTCTACGGCGCACTGCAGCGCTTTTTTATAAACTAACCCGCGCGCGAGGGAGATAGTATGAGAGCATCAGCTTATAATATTAATAAAAATTATTTGATAAAATTTAGTTTATTTGGAATATAATGGACGCTGAATCAAGACATTTAATATGACTTAAATTACGCTTTCTTTACGAATTTTTCCGTGAAAATTCAAGGAATTTAAAGAAATTCTAAAACTCCAATAAACAAGTAAAACATTCAGCTTATTTTTCAGTAATTTTAGCTTTTATAAGAATTGCATGTAACAATGTGAATTTGAGCGTCAAAGTTCCATCGCCGACGGTTTTTCTTGCAAACTGAGTTCGTAAAATATTTATAGTAAATTACACGAAAAGAAAAATGAAAATGTGTAACTCCAACTTACAAGAAAGAGAATGGCACTATTGTTATTCATAAGCTTTGATTATATAATGTCTAGATGGAGCGTCGCCCTACAATCAAAACGTAAAAAACGAGCCAACAATTTCAAGCCTGTGTGCGTGCAGGCGGTGTTTTACACTGCCCCACTGTGTCTCTGTGTGCGTAAATAATGTTACCAACTAGTACAATAGTGTACGTTACCCCAGCAGGAAAGTGTCTCCTAGAGATATATGAGTGGAACGTTTAATTAGTGCCCTAACTGCTGTCAATGTGCCCCCACATAAAAAATGTGTGCCCCCTGTCGTTTTCGAAATAAACGGAAAAAACGGTTCCTGCTGGGGTAACGTTTTTCTAGCAGGAAAATTCTAAACGAATGATCGGAGAGAGAAACATTGTGCATGGCCTTGTAGCTTATGTTAGTGCCACAATGTGCCCCCAAAAATAAAATGTGTGCCCCTTCAGGTTTTCGAGATATTACGTTTCCTGCTGGAGTAACGTTTTGCAGAATCGTATATCTCTGAAACCATTGTATGTGCCCCTGTAGAATAAACATACACGAGTAGCTCTTAATGTGTGCCCCTTAGTGCCCCAATTAGATTTAAGAAAATATTTCTAATTTCCAAGTAATCGCGGTTTTATGAAAACTGGAAAAAACATCGCAGCGCCTAAATGAGACAAGGTATAAGCTCGCTGAAAACTGTATTCTGTCCGTCTTGACACTAATAATAACCATACAAAGTTTCAAAACTGTTCATGCATGCGTTTTTGAATTATCTTGTTATAAGTCAAAACGATGGTGACATAACTTTGACGGCAAAATACAAGGAACCAGCTCAATCCCAGATGTGTAGGTGTAAACCAATAATGTGTGCCTTTAGTCAAAAATATATGGTGAAAATATTCAGCTTGGAATGTTTCACAATAAGTAAATATCGACAAAAAACTAAACATGTAAATAACGGCTGGTTATCCGACCAAATTCGAATGACTACTAAAAAGCGACTGATTCATACATAACGATGACCCTCTTTATTGGACGTATTATACCTAAGCTGTTGTCTATACCACAGTATAAATATGGACAGTACGGAAACTACCTACAAATGCTCAAAACCGCACACTAACACAAACATGCGCATCGACGAGATCCCTTACAAAACGACCTTCACCGAGCTGGTTAATGCATGAAAAGTATTTTATATCAAATTAAATATGTCAATAAATATAATATATTTTAAATGGGTTGACTAAAAAATTTCAGTTATGAACATGATTAATTAGCAATTTAAAATTATATATTTTTTTAAACATTTCTCTGGTTTGGTTAACAGACAAATTCCATACCAATTGAAAGTATGAAGCTTACAGAATATGCATACGTTAGGTTAACCGGTTAACCTTTGCATATTCTGTATAATTTTTAAATTGCTAATTAATCATGTTCATAACTGAAATTTTTTAGTCAACCCATTTGTAATGTATTTATTGACATAATTTAATTTGATCTATAATACTTTTCATCCATTAACCAGCTCGGTGAAGGTCGTTTTGTAAGGGATCTTAGACTATGGGGACCCCGTCGATGCGCATGTTTGTGTTAGTGTGCGGTTTCGAGCATTTGTAGGTAGTTTCCGTACTGTCCATATTTATACTGTGGTATAGACAACAGCTTAGGTATAATACGTCCAATAAAGAGGGTCATCGTTATGTATGAATCAGTCGCTTTTTAGTAGTCATTCGAATTTGGTCGGATAACCAGCCGTTATTTACATGTTTAGTTTTTTGTCGATATTTACTTATTGTGAAACATTCCAAGCTGAATATTTTCACCATATATTTTTGACTAAAGGCACACATTATTGGTTTACACCTACACATCTGGGATTGAGCTGGTTCCTTGTATTTTGCCGTCAAAGTTATGTCACCATCGTTTTGACTTATAACAAGATAATTCAAAAACGCATGCATGAACAGTTTTGAAACTTTGTATGGTTATTATTAGTGTCAAGACGGACAGAATACAGTTTTCAGCGAGCTTATACCTTGTCTCATTTAGGCGCTGCGATGTTTTTTCCAGTTTTCATAAAACCGCGATAACTTGGAAATTAGAAATATTTTCTTAAATCTAATTGGGGCACTAAGGGGCACACATTAAGAGCTACTCGTGTGTGTTTATTCTACAGGGGCACATACAATGGTTTCAGAGATATACGATTCTGCAAAACGTTACTCCAGCAGGAAACGCAATATCTCGAAAACCTGAAGGGGCACACATTTTATTTTTGGGGGCACATTGTGGCACTAACATAAGCTACAAGGCCATGCACAATGTCTCTCTCCGATCATTAGTTTAGAATTTTCCTGCTAGAAAAACGTTACCCCAGCAGGAATCGTTTTTTCCGTTTATTTCGAAAACGACAGGGGGCACACATTTTTTATGTGGGGGCACATTGACAGCAGTTGGGGCACTAATTAAACGTTCCACTCATATGTCTCTAGGAGACACTTTCCTGCTGGGGTTACGTACACAGTACAATAATTCTCCCATAAGTCACATATTAAAAATAATAGACTACTTAATTAAATAAGATAAGTTTTAGGTGTATGTATGTAGTAGGTATTATTCAGTTTTAGTAGTGTATTTTTATTAGGTATGTAGTTACTTTCTTCGATAAATAAAAAAATACTATTTAAATTGAAATAGAGTTGTTGAATGTTGTATTCAATCAGCTAAGTTAATTAAATTAGTATTAGAATTGTGCCGATTCCCTTGTTCACAAACTAAACTAAAATTAGACTATTTCTATCTTTTTCTCTCTACAGTAGTTTCTCAAAATAAATTAGTTTTTGTTGGTTTCCACGTGGCATCTCCACGGCTTTTTTGAATGCGATCTATCCATCGATTCCTGATAATAGGATTATTGGGTATTCTAAAAAAATTGATGTTATGTTGATCACCATATTCTACTCATTCAATAATTATGTTTGATAAGGGCTGATTATTCATTAGTCAGATAACTTTTATGCAAGGAATAAAAATAGAGGTTAAATTACCGATTTAATATTTTTAATCAGTGCCAGTTATTAATAATATATAGGTATATATATAAATGAATTGCCGTTCGTCGCTCTAAAACTCGAAAAAGGCTGGACCGATTTGGCTATTTTTGGTCTTGAATTATTTGTGGAAGTTCACGGAAGGTTTAAACGGTGAGAAATAGGTAGGTAGGTAGGTCGTCGGTAGGTAGTAGGTAGGTAGGTAGGTGGTAGGTAGGTAGGTGATAGGTAGGTAGGTGGTAGGTAGGTAGGTAGGTGGTAGGTAGGTAGGTGGTAGGTAGGTAGGTAGGTGGTAGGTAGGTAGGTGGTAGGTAGGTAGGTGGTAGGTAGGTAGGTGGTAGGTAGGTAGGTGGTAGGTAGGTAGTAGGTAGGTGGTAGGTAGGTAGTAGGTAGGAAGAGAGTAGGTAGGGGAGTAGGTAGTAGGTAGGTAGGTACGCTCATGTGACGCAGACGATGTTGCGCGGGTCAGCTAATAATGACTAAAATGTGAACATGAAGTCGGTATCAAGTAAATTATTTACCTAGCTAAAATAATAAAAAGTTTTACTTGGAATCGACCTCAAAATCATATAAAGAAAGACTTAATACGAATTTATAAACTCCACCTTTTTTTTAAATCGATAAATAAAGTAGACCAACTAAATAATATAAACGTAACCCTAGACTAACTAATTTACCCACAAAAAATGACGTTCTGTTGGGAGAATGAAAAAAAGAAACTGGCAACACTGATAAAATATGGCGTAATTTTATGTTCATAAAAACAAAACAGAAATATATAGTTTTTTGGTTACTTATCGATGATAGGCGATGTGCTTGGTATTTTTTACCCTTCCTGTATAATTCCGGCACAGTTTAATAGCACATACCGTCATTTTATCGCTGTTTTTGACACGTTTGCGCGCACTTGACGCTCCATCTAGACATTATATAATCAAAGTTCATAAGCAAATAATTAAAATATCTAACGATGCTGAAAATTACTGCGTCAAAAATCACGAATTTGCGTAAAAAATGTAATAGGACTCATAACAGGCGCGCCGCGGTTTCTTATCATTTATAGTTCAAATAGCGTTTATCAGCAATCTGTTTTATAATTATAATTTACTATAGCTACCCCGCACCAGCAGTTTCATGTTCCTTTATTTGATGTTTATGAACTATTTTAATTCCGTCATACACTTTCAAATGTCGCTGACAGTTAAACCACTTTTTATGAATTTATTTACGTTGCATATCGAGGAGCTCGTGGCTAAATAATAACAGCCGCTCGGGTCGATCGTTAGGTTAAGCCGTGCTTACCTAGGTTGGTCTGTGGATGGGTGACCACCCATTACATACAGAGTTTCCTCCGTGCCTCGGAAAGCACGCTAAGCCGTCGGTCCCGGCTGTCATTTGTAGATCTTTGACAGTCGTTAGGTAGTCAGAGGCCAAAAAAGTCTGACAAACAGTCTTACCAAGGGGTATCGTATTATCTGGTATTAACTGGGTTGTGGAGGTCAGATAGGCAGTCGCTCCATGTAAAATACTGGTATTCAGCTGCATCCGGTAAAACTGGAAGCCGACCCCAACGTAGTTGGGAAAAGGCTAGGCAGATGATGATGATTTACGTTGCATATCGGACGAGTTTTTGAAAATATACTTGTTTAAGTTTTTTTAAGTTAAAAGTTCCTTAAATTAACAATTGATGATAATAACATAACAACACGCTTGTATGGCTATAACATAACATAACATCATGCAATAGTCATTAAACGAGAAAATAGATTTTGAATTTAGCTTGGTAAACATAAATATATCAGTGCACGTGACTGTAGTATACTAGGATACACCTCTGCCTATCCCTGTGGGGGTTACGGGCGTAATGTTATGTCAGTAAATACATATAACATCACGCCTGTAATCCCTGTAGGGTTAGGCAGAGGGCTATCTAATAGTACGTGCCCACATTTCACTAGTTATGATTAAGTCCCATTTAATAGGGCCTATTGCCATCAATCGGGCACAAATCCAAACTCCGTGGCTGCTACTGAGAAATACCTGATGGAAAAACCCCAATAACACTTTGCCCTTGCCTACCAGGGAATCGAACCCAGGACCTCATGATGACCAGTCGTAGGTAAATATGTCAATAATTATGTTATTTTATTTCCAGATGACTGACCTCGATGCTGAGGTTGGCGACCTGCGTGATGAAATTAACGAGTGGTTCACGAACCGATCTGGGGGCCAGAGGCACCAGAGCATTCCGCCCGATCCTGCGCGCCTTCTCAACCCGAGTAGCCTGCCCGGCGAGAACGAAGTAAATAATAAAATAACCGATATTTAAAAATACTTTGCCCTCTTTGGTCAGATTCAGACTTACAGTAACGCCATCTACAATCCCTCCCTATCATAGAAATCGTGGATGAACTCAGTTAAGTTTATCTTGAACATCACAGATATCGGTGAAGGAAAACATCGTGAGGAAATCTGCTGGGCTATTACGTATCTCTATTGACAGCTCGAAATGATAGCAACTGGGCTCAGTGTCCATCAATTAACTGTCAAAAGGTTAGTTTCGTATTATGTATGACCAGTCGCGATCAAATATGACGATCATTGGTTGTCATCGTGGTTGATAGTCACCGTAACTCATTTTGACAGACGCTTTCGTATCGATACTTATATTATTTCGATTATGTAAGCATAGTGGACAACAAATTGATGACAACTGAGTTTGAAGTGATGGCTTTCGTGAAACACGTTACACCGTACCCGGGCTGTTAGTCACCGTAAAGTGATATATCCACTCAGTGCGATACGTAAAGCCAATATTATGACATTCTCGGTTGTCATCAAAGTTCGGTGTATAACCGAAGCTTGATAGTCACTGCATGTCAGAAAGATACGTAATAGGCCTACTGGACTTGTTTGCGGGGCGAACATGGCCGGATATCGTACAAGATAGAGAGGTTTGGAAGGAGAAAGGGGAGGCCTTTGCCCAGCAGTGGGACACAATGACAGGCTAAGAAAGAAAAATCATTATATTATTTATTATCATGAATACTGTTTTAATATTATTATTCATTTAAATGTAAGGACCGCCTATAGCGGTAAAAGCCTCCTCCATTATTTTCCATCTCGCTCTGTCTCTGGCCAGCCTGCTCCATATTTTTCCTGCTACTTTAGCTATGTCATCGTTCCACCTCTTGCATGGTCTACCTCGGCGGCGTTTTTTGTTGATCGGGTACCAGTTTGTGGTTATTTTTGTCCATCTCTCGTCACTCATTCTTTGGATGTGTCCTGCCCATTTCCATTTTAGCTTAAGAGCTTGTTTAACTACGTCCTTGGCTTTGGTCTTCTCTCTAATTAATGTGTTTGTAACTTTATCCCTTAGTTTTATTCCCATGTTGCTCCTTTCTATAGCTCTCTGACAAACTCTTATCTTTTCTAACGATTCTTTTGTTAAAGACCACGTTTGCCATACCTTTTGTTTTTATTTTTGCAGTCAGTTCACTTTTAAATGTTTCTTTCATGGACCAATATTTATTCCAGGTGTTCTTTATTCTACGTATTATTTCTTTCTTTGAACAGTCTTTTATATAAATTAAGTGTCCTAAATAAACATACTCGTTAACCCATTCAAAGGTTTTCCCGTTCAAAGTTAAAGTTGTTTCTTCTCTATTTGTCATAACTTTTGTTTTGGTCTGGTTCACTTCAAGCCCTACGGTCTTGCTTTGTTCATTCAATGTTTGTAGCATATATTGTAGCTCTTCGGGGTCTTCAGATAATAACACCAGATCATCAGCAAATCTAAGGTGTGATAAGTACTGTCCATGTAGGTAATTTGAGGCCAACTCTATTCCAGTCCAGTGATCTAAATATTTGTTCTAAGACTGCTATGAATATCTTGGGTGAAAGTGGGTCACCTTGTCGCACACCACGTTGTATATTAAAGACTGGTCCGTAAGATTCAAGTTTGATTCTTGCTTTACTATTCCTGTATATTTCTTTGATTATATTTAGGTATTCTGCATTCAATCCTTGCTCCGCCAGCGCCTTCCACATCGAGTTGTGCGAAGTAGAGTCGAACGCCTTTGAATAGTCGATAAAGCTAATGTAGAGTGGCTTATCATATTCGTTGTATTTTTCAATAATCAACTTGAGAGTGTGTATGTGGTCCACTGTTGATCGATTTTTTATGAGCCCTGCTTGCTCTACCGCTTGATTATCGTCTATTGTTCTGGTTATACGGCGTAGTAGAGTTGAAGAAAATACTTTATAGAGATATGGCATAAGACTTATGGGCCGGTAGTTCGATATTTGCGTTGGGTCTCCTTTTTTGTAAAGAAGGATAATGTCTGTACATGCCCATTGTCTAGGAAGTTTGTTTTCCATTAAGATTTGATTGAACAAAGTCGTGAGCGGCTTAATTAAGTTGTCTTTGCCTGCTTTTATGAATTTATTCTTTATTCCATCTGATCCGGGGCTTTTTTCTAATTTTAATTTATCTATTGAAAGCTCTATTTCATTTTCATTAAAAAATGGGACAGGATCATAACTAAATGGCATGTATGTGCTATCTTCTGTGTTGTTATTAGAATATAGAGTTTCATAGAATTGAGTTCCAGTAAGTCTTGTCTGATAATGACCTTCGTTCCAGAAGTATTTTGCAGTTGAGTCATAAGTTGTCTTGAATTATTTAGCTTCTTGTAGGCTTTTTTTATTGCTCCAGAGTTATTTATACATTCTTCTATCGTAGTTAATCTATAAGTTCAAATATTCAGAGTTATCTTTTTATTTATAATTCGATATAATTTGCTTAAATGTTGTTTTTCTGATCTTGTTTTGTTTTCCTTTTTTTTAAGGGTATGTCTCTTCTAAGAGTTCTTTGACCTCTTCTGTTATGATTAATTGTTTTTTTATGGTTTTTCTTGCCAAAATTGTGTTTTCAGTGCAGTTTATTATTGACTTTTCTAGAATATCATACTATTCTTGAATTGACATGGTTGAGTCTGGTGTTGGTCTATTAGATAGATGAGATTGGAATTGATTACTACTACTTTTACTACTTTATTACTAGAAATGAAATAGATTACATTGCTACAAACATTCCAAATTCATCGTTAGATAATATCAGTGTAGTGAGCAACTTTAAACATCCAAGTGACGACCGCCTAGTGAGAATAACCTTAAACCTAGAAAAAAGAAAACTTAAGCGAACACAATTTAAAAACAAAATTCAAAATGTGGATTACATCATGCAATACTAGCCAATAAAAGAGAAAATAGGTTTTGAATTTAGTTTGGTAAACATTATCAGTGCACGTTACTGTAGTATACTAGGATACACCTCTGCCTATCCCTGCAGAGGTTACGGGCGTAATGTTATGTCAATAAATACGTTGTTTTATTTCCAGATGACTGACCTTGGTGCCAAGCCGGCACCCAATGAGCAAGTTGCCTTATTGAGCGGTGAATTGCTTCATCGTCTCAATTTCTTATTGGCTCAAAGAAGTAACCCTGGCAGCCTGCCCGAAGAGAAGAAAGTAAGATATAG
This sequence comes from Xestia xanthographa, assembly GCA_905147715.2. Classification (NCBI taxonomy): domain Eukaryota; kingdom Metazoa; phylum Arthropoda; class Insecta; order Lepidoptera; family Noctuidae; genus Xestia; species Xestia xanthographa. The sequence goes on from LR990652.1 coordinate 28,152,474, forward strand.
TTACATATTCATTATTATCATCAGCCTACAGCAGTCCACTGCTGGACATAGGACTCTTCAACAGAGCTGTAGGCTGTAGCTAGAGTTAAATTTAAGGTAGGGCAGCGGTGGTTACAGTTTGCAGGTAGGGCAGAACTTCCGCTTAATAAAAGTAAAAACAAGTATTTTTACTTTTATTTTCTAGCTAATGATGATGGAGGATGCTCTTCATATTAATTATTTGTCTATGCTACGAATAGCCATTGAATGTACAGACATGTACAGACAACGGCAGAGTAGAATAGAACCAACCCATTACACTCACGGGTGTCGTATAAGGCGACTAATGTCTGAGGCAGAATACCTTGCGCCTCCGTAGACCAGAGAATGGGCAGCAGCGTTTTCTGTTAGTCTTTCATCACTGCGATCTCCAATCCGCCTGCCAAGCGTGGAGGTTACGGCAAATTCCTCCCATCATGGGAGAGGCTTATGTCCAGCAGTGGACGTTATGGGCTGTTGTTGTTGTTGTTGTTGTTGTTGTTGTACAGACAAACTGCTATGGCGATTGATTTAGTAGCACGTGCTTCGACGGCTATTCGTATCATCATCTAACGCATGCATCCTCATTAAACGAATACTTCAAAGGCCATCTATTAATAAAATAAAAATCAATGTCACAAACTGTGGTTTAACTTGGCGACCACCTCCTCATCAGTCGGATCTCCGTCCACTTGGATTCGCTTCAGACTCACGGTGTCGAAACACCCGCCGCCCAGCCGGAAGTGTATCGACCGGCCTGTTATCTTCAAAACCTATGAACACCGTACAATCATCACTTCCTCGCTCCCATTAATTTACGTATTTATTCATAAACGCTAGTTTAAAGTGAAGAGTAGTTTATACATCAACAAGTATGGTTAAACGGTCGCTAATTATTACTTAACTTGAAGCAGTGGTTTTGAATGAAAAATCTAAATTTCTAAATTCTCAAGCGTCCACCCGAAGAAATCCCCCATAGGCAAAAGTGACGAACGTCCATGGTCTACAAACTTTCATCCCCAGTTTAACCTATTTAGGCGATGAATTAAAAATAACTCTTTCCATAATACAGGCTGTAAACAGACTCTTCACGAAGACGTTAACCAAGTATTCTGTACACCAAACATCTGAAATGACTTTTTTTTTGGGGTGAAAAATCACGTGTTTCGGTAGGACTCAATGTAACGCACTTATAACATTGTGCTGATGGATGGATTGAATAGTACGGGCGGGGGTCGTGAAGGTGTTTAAAGTAAAAGTCTTACATTAAAAACATGTTTAAAAAAAAAAACTAGTGAAAAAGTTGGAACTTTGACCCCCGTAACTAGAAGGTTTCCAGGTATGGTCTAGAACAAAAAAATTATCTAAATGACGGGGAGAATAAATGCCTTTCTGCTTCGTTAATAAGTATATCTAGGCTGTGAAAAGACTTAACTTGCGATACTTTCCTTATATTTCATGCTCATTGCAGCACGTTGGCGCCGACGGGACGTAGACGGGTAGCGCGTTGTCTGCCACAGAATTTAAGAATTTCATTAATAAAATACTTGTGAGAAAAAAAATATATTCCCTATTGTGATCAGTTCCTGTGAAACTTATTTTATTATTGATGGGGTATATTGATACTAGCATTGTATTGAAGATAAATTACTTTAATTATAAGAACTATTACGATTGACAATATTCTTTTTACACGACAAATTGACACAACATATTTGTTCTAACCACGGTCTCTTTGGTTTAACCGACAGTGCGGTGGCCAGTACTCACACTCCTCTTCACGGCACTATCGTGTTCATTCGGAGACTCCTAGGCTGCTTCGCAGTCTCATCAGTCGCGGACCTGCCAGAGCCTTGGTCAGAAGGTCTGCTTCCATGTCTTCAGTTCGCAGATACATGATGTCTAATGCTCCTTCTTGGATACAGTTCCTGATGAAGTGCATTTTCAGATCAATATGCTTTGACTTGGAAGTCACCATCTGGTTCTTACTCAGCTTGATGGCTGCTTGATTGTCATTCAGGATGACTATGCGTTCGTAGCTAGCGCCTAGATCTTTGTAGAGGCTTTTCAAGTGTATAGCTTCTTTTGCTGCTTCAGTCAGAGCTACATATTCTGCCTCGGCTGTCGACAGTGCAATGCTTTTCTGTTTCTTTGACATCCAACTTATGGACGTTCCAGCAAATTTGAAGCAATAGCCTGAAAAAGATTTTCTGTCAAGCTTGCAAGCGCCCCAATCTGCATCTGCCATTCCATACAGGTCTTGTCCTGTTTTATTGAATGTTAAGCCGACGTTTTTGGTGGCCTTTAGGTACCGGAGTACTCTCTTGGCGCTCTTGAAGTGTTCTTCATTATAGCAGTCGTTAAACTGTGATAGGTAGCTGATTGCGAACATTATGTCTGGGCGAGTTGCTACCGCCATGTACATTAGTGTTCCTATCAGGTTTTTGTATGGAAGATGCTGTGATTCATTTTTGTCTCCCTTTTCCAATTTGAGTCCAGGCTCCATAGGGGTGGACACTGTTTTGCAATCCACCATCTTGAATTTTATAAGGGTATCTTCGATGAACTTTTGTTGATGTAATTTTATTTCATCCCCATTGTAAGTTACATCTAAGCCTATGAGCCTTTTCGGTCTCCCCAAATCTTTAAGTTCAAATTTTGAATTTAGTAGGTCTTTAACTTCTTTCAATGCTTTAGGACACGAGTAGGCAATTAATAAATCGTCGACATAGATTGCAATAATAATCTTTACTCCTCTTTTCTCCAGGATGTATATACACGGGTCGGCTTCAGACGCTCGAAACCCTATATTCTTCAATTCTTTGTCGAGTTTTATATGCCATTGCCTCCCTGCCTGCTTGAGTCCGTACAATGCTTTAATAAGACAACAAACTTTTTCTTTTGGAACACTCTTTATGTCTTTTAGCATGTCTCTGGTTTTATTGTAAATCGTTAAATCCTCTTTCGTACTTTCATCGACCATTATCTCCATCAAGTATTCTTCCAAATAGTCAGGGTATTTCATCATAATCTTTTCTTCTAGTACACCGTTTAGGTACGCAGTTGTTACGTCCATTTGGTTCAATTTTAACCCTTCTTCTGCGGCTATACCAATAACAGATCTGATCGAGCTTAACTTCGCTACGGGCGCGTAAGTTTCGTTGAAATCTATACCTGGTCGCTGCGTGAAACCGCGTGCTACAAGTCTGGCTTTTCTTATGATCTTGTCATCAGGTCCGATTTTATTTCTTAAAACCATCTTATAGTCTATGACTTTTATGTCATTGCTTTTCTTTTCCTGAATTTTCCAGGTTCCGTTTTTTACATGTGCTCTGATTTCAGCTTTGATCGCGTCATGCCAGTATTCATCGTTTTCGTTTTCAGTTTCATCAGAGAGGTAAGTAATTTCCGTGAGTGAATGACTTTCTTCGATATTGCTTAATTCATAATCCTTAGTCCACGCTGGTGGGTGCCTTTCTCTTTGGGGCCTCCAATTTTCAGGTGCTTCTAAGGTCTCAGATGCGTCATCGAATGAATCGATTTCATTCACTTCATTTTGACTTTCAGAATTTTGTAAAGATTTTTTATTATTCTGTCCAGTGAATTCAATTTCTATTTTCTGTCTATCTTTGTGATGTTCCTTTTCTTTTACAAGGTTATCATAGCTCGTGTCTTCTTTTTGATAGTACATCTTGTCTATAACTTTGATGTCCCTGCTCGTCACTACGTCATCATCTTCAGGTATATAAACTCTATAACCTTTTGAGGTTAGCGAGTATCCCATGAATATGCCCTCCTTGGTTTTTTCTGTTAGCTTTCCTCGTCTGTTCTTTTTTAGGACGAAGGTCTTTCTGCCGAAAACTTCAAGTTGATTGCCAGACGGTGTTCGGCCTGTCCACTTCGTGAACGGTATATCACCATCTAATGCTTTTGAAGGGCTACGGTTTATAAGATAGTTTGCCGTAGATATCGCTTCTGCCCAGAGTTTTTTAGAAACATTGGCTTCGATCAACAGGCACCTAGCTTTGTCTAGTAAGGATCTGTTCTTCCTCTCACTAATCCTATTTTGCTGTGGGGTGTAAACAGTGGTCAATCGTCTTTGGATGCCATGAAGTTTGAGGAAATCATCGAATTCCTTGTTACGATATTCAGTGCCGTTGTCGGATTGCAGGTGTTTTATTCTTTTGTTGTGGAACGTTTCGACTTCATTTTTATATTGCTTAAAACAATTGAATACGTCACTTTTCTTCTTTATGAAATAGACGTGGCAATAACGGGTAAAATCGTCTATGAATGTGACGTAATATCTTGAGCCTGCAAGTGTCTCACACTCAAAAGGTCCACAAACGTCGCTGTGAATTATTTCCAGTTCTTGCGTCGTGTAGAGATCATCATGTCTTGTGAAAGGTAATCTTGATAGCTTGCCTTTAATGCAGGTTTCACATGTTTCCAATTTTGCTTTGTTGATGTTCAATCCGTACATTAGGTCATTCGTAGCCATCTTGATCAGATCCTTTTCATTTATATGGCCAAGTTTACGATGCCATTCCATGATGTCGTCTTTTTCTCCTCTTCGTGTGTGGTTTGCAGTCTCTTTCTTAAATTCAAGGTAGTAAAGTCCATCTTTTCTTTGTGCTGTCAGTGCTATTTCACCACTTTTTTCTATGATGTAGGCTTTGTCTTTTTCAAAAACTACTTTTTTGCCTCTGTCGGCTATTTTGCCTACAGACAAAAGGTTGACTGACACATCAGGAACAAATAGGGTTTCGTTAATGGTATAATCTACCTTATCTACGGTGATTTTTACTTTTCCCTTGCCTTCAATTTTGCTCGTGTGCTTCTTCGATGCCAGCTTTAGGATACCGTTTTCAGGGGTCATGGTAGAAAATTTTGATTTTTCACCACACATGTGAGATGAACAGCCGCTATCTAGACACCATAGATTGTCATTGGTGTTTGGGTTTGCGGTATTCAGGCAGATGTTGAAGTTCTTGCCTTGAAGTTTTTTTGTTTCAAAGTTCGTTTTCTCATTTTTCTTTTTATTTCCCCAGCACAGTTCAGTGGCGTGGCCCTTTTTCTTACAGTTCTTGCAAAACGGTTTTGTTTTGTTCTTTTTAGAAAAATGCGCCAGAATTTTTATCTTTAAATCGTCAGGATCGGGCAATGTGTCCCTTGATTCGATGGCGATACGAAAGTTTTCAAAATTTGTTGGTAGACTGTATAACATCATTATACTGAGCAGTTCCGATGGTATCTTTAAGTCCATATCCGCGAGCTTGTCCACAATATCCATAAAGTTATTTAAGTGGTCGCGGATATCTTCCTCATTAGTCATGCGCTTTAAAACCAGTTGCTTTAATAAAGTTTCCTTTCTTGCGGGCCCAGTGCTCTGGTAAATGGCTTTTAACTTGTCCCAAACAGCTTTAGCTGACGTACAAATCTTTATTTGTTTTAACTCGGATGGTGACAAAAGAAGAAAAATTTCAGCCCTTGCCTTTAAGTCTTCCTTCTCGTACGCCGCTCTTTCCGCCGCATCTGCCTTTGGCGATAATGTTTTTTCGCCGCTGACGATTTCCCAATAGTCATTTTTTATGAGGACGGCCTGGGCTTGTAAGCACCAGGTGTCATAATTGGATTTTGTCAGTGGTTCTATATTGCGGATAGATGCCATTTCGTATCTCATGGAAACACGGAAAAAATAACCACGCTCTGCTACCAATTGATGGGGTATATTGATACTAGCATTGTATTGAAGATAAATTACTTTAATTATAAGAACTATTGCGATTGACAATATTCTTTTTACACGACAAATTGACACAACATATTTGTTCTAACCACGGTCTCTTTGGTTTAACCGACAGTGCGGTGGCCAGTAATCACAATTATTAACAAAGGTTTAATGATTTTTTCACAGGACACGAAAACACCAGATGAAAAAAGAAGTAGCCCTGGCAGCCTGCCCGAGGAGAAGAAAGTAAGATATGGTTACATAATCATTGTTATCATCAGCCTACAGCAGTCCACTGCTGGACATAAGCCCCTTCAATCGCACGGCACTCAACTCGATTCTCGACAGCTCTCCTCCAGTTGCTACGAGCCAGACAGCGGAGATCATCGCTCCACCGACCCTGATGAGGGTGTCCCACCTTACGCTTACTTACATAATGATTATAATAAATTCTCTCTTTTGCCATCGGCTTCGCCCATGTGAGGATATAAAATTATCCCATAGGACCATACAATTTGGATAAAAAGAGCACGAAGAGTTTAGAGTTATCGTTTTTAAATAATGTAAATAATACTGTTATCTTGTAAATATAAAGTGAAAACCTAGATATCACAATTCGGGTTATGACAGACGTCAGTTCAGGTTAGGAAGAGGGTTACGTTCGAAACAATTTTCCCTCAATGTTATCTGCCGTACTTACAAACGAGTCGAGTAAATTCGGGCGTTAATGTGAAAATAATTTATATTATAGTACCTAATAGCAAACACAAAGGTTTCTTTTTCATCTAGTGGGGTCATGGGCTTTGGGGTCAACAGGAATACACCTCAGCTACCTGCTGTTTTTCAACGGTTGAATGACAGGGTACAAAAGGCTAGAAGGCCTGAAATGATAGCAAAAGTCACCCTAAGCTGTATTCTCGTGGCCCAGGCATGCTAACTTACCTATAGGGTAAGACTTGGCGACCACCTCCTCATCAGTAAGGTCTTCGTCCACTTAGATTCGCTTCAGGCTCATGGTGCGGAAACACCCGCCGCCCAGCCGGAAGTGTATCCGTCGCAGCCAATTCGTATAACACGCCGTTTTACATAATCACGTCGGCGTCCTCACGTTATGCTTGTAAAGGGTGTGAAGGGACTTAACGAAGCAAAAAGGCATTTGGCAACGCGATATTTTCCTTATATTTTATGCTACCGGCATTGCACCGCATTGACGCCGACGCGACGGGACGTAGACGGGTAGCGCGTTGTCTGCCACAGAATTTAAGAAATTCATTAATATGTAAAGTTTATTTATTTCTTACTTGTGAGAAGAAAAAAAAATCCCTATTGTGATCAGTTTCTGTGAAAGTTATTTTATTGTTAACAAAGGTTTAATGTTTTTTTCACAGGACTCGAAAACACCAGCTAAAAAAAGAAAAATTACATCAAGGGACAGTCCGCAAGTGTCCGCTTTAAAGGAAGAAAGCAACAAATACAAATCAGAAAAAAGGCACTACACTATCAAAGTTCAGGAAACGGATAATCAAATCAAACAAGTGAAGGCCTGGGAAAAAGTAAATAATAAACTGGCTAACCTAGAAAAAGAAACGACAGTATTGGAGAATCATCGCAAAAGGCTGGAGAAACATAAAACTTTAATAGACGAAAATCAAGAAAGACAGTTGAGAACATTATCTACGGAGTTTGATAAAATTAAAAATTATGTCAATAAAATAAATGAAGACGGGGCTGAAAAGATAAAAAATATCATTGGTGAAACAAAAGAATGGAAAAGAAAGGAAGAGCAAGCGAAAATTGAAATGGAGAAAAGTTTTGAAGAAGCCAAAGAGGGCCTAAAGAAGGTCAAAGAGAAAGCTGAACAGAATATTCGAGCCGCGGAACAATGGGAGGAAATTAACCGTGATATACAAAAGATAAAAGATGCAGAGGATAGGAAGGAAACCACAATGAAAGAGAACATTGAAGCAATAAAATATACATTGGCCCAGAAAAAAGACGAATTTGACAAGAATATTAAAATGATGAATGAAGATCAGGCTAAAAAAACTGCAGAAATTGACGCAGAAATCCAAAAGTTAAACGATGACTGGTCGAAAAAGAAAGAAGCAAAACATTGTGAAATCGAAGCAAAACGTGAAGCCTTCAATGAATTTAAGAGGAAAATTCAGGCAGAGGAACATGAAATTAATACGAAAATCGAAGAAACTAAACACCGTGAGGCTATAGAGAAAAAGAATATACAAAAAGAAAAGGAGAACAGGTTAAAAATCATAAAAGAATACGATAAGAAAATACTAGACCACACTGAGACAAAAAGAAAAATTGAAGATGACATCAAATATTGGAAAGAAAAAAAGGCTCGAAAAGAAAACGAGATGAAGAAAGATTTTGATTTATTGCGTAACAAAAAACAAAAACTTAAGGAAAGTATTCAAGCCATCCAACAGGACGAAGCTAAGAAACTGAGTGGTATTAAAGCTGAGATTAAAACATTTCAAGAAAAAGAGATTCAGGTGAAAATCAATAAAGACGCAAATATAAAACGTTTCCAAAACGAGTTACAAACAATAGAAAAGAAGATTGCTGTAATGGAACTACAAGCAGTTGCGACAGCAGTGGAAAGTAATATGCTTATCCAGGACATGAAGGTAAAAGAAAAAGAGATTGAAAAGAACATTAAAGAAAGCGAAAAAAAAATTAAGGAAGAAGAAGAAAAATCCAAAGACAGGATTGCAACTATGCAACAAAACGTAGCGCAGCTGGAAATCGTTTTAAAAAACAAAATTAAAGCAATGCAAAAAAACGAACATGAGGAAACAGAAGAATATAACGCAATAATTAAAAATATGCAAGAACTTGAAATCCAGATAAAGAAATACAATGTTGAGAAGAGTGTTGAGGCATTGCATAAAAAAATAACTTTGGATGAGTAGGGAGTATCAGGTAGCAGGATATCCTCCGTTCGCTACATCCGACCGCAGCCAAGATAGCTTTACTTCCCCAGACCATCGGCCAACAGTGACCACATTGCAACGGTAGAATTTTATTATCTGACGAGGAAACTGATCTTCCAAGTGCTTCGGATTCCGCTTCTGAGGGTCTTCGGAGGTCTTGCTTAGACCAAGATTGTGTTGCAAAGATTTCTCTAGAAACGGTTGGCTATTACCAGCACTACACCTTGCAACAACAGTGGTTTGAACAACCATTGCAAAGATGAAGCGATCGTCAAAAGTCCCACCGATTTAAAGTTCCAAGACAATGGATATCACAAGTCACAACACTACAAAGTATGCCAAGGATGTTAAAGTGAGGATTTTTGCAGACAACAGCAGGACAGTTTACGAGCGGCTGAAGAACAAGGGAACCGGTGATGACGAAGATATGACAGATCTCCTGAAGGCCTAGCCACAGTGTTAACACGTTAACACGTTGATGAAAATCGCAAAATTTATAAACATTCACATTAAAGCTACCGAAAAGCTGGCTTTGTAGAAATACGAAACGCAGTGAAAGCGATAGTCATTTGTCTAGAGACGAGAACCAGAGAGTCTCTTCTCAACTCCGTCATCCAAGAAATATTAAAGATATTGTGAGCAAAGATTTCCAAAGCATTCTGATTGCATGATGCATTCCTCAAACTATTTACCTCTACTTTAGTACTTAATTTTTCTTAATTAATGTTAGAATATTGATGTCATTTAAGATTACTTTGGTATGTTAAAATCTTTAAATTAGGTTATTGGTGTTGCTGCACGCATTTTATAAATTTTACATATGTTTTTTGTTGGTATTGTTCGTCGTTTCGTTGAGCTCCTTGAGTTATAAGTCGAGCTACACGATAACTGACAAATGCTTGCACTGACTGGACAGGTCCACTCAAATCTGTGTGGTTCTTTCTTCAAAAGACCATCTCAGACAATAATCTGCATAGTCCTCATGTGATTATTGAGCAAGATTATGTCTGGACTTCAAAAGAGACTATGACCTCTGAGTTTGTTTCGGCTGTTTCTTCTCAGAGTAGTCAGGTACGAAACACCAGCCCCATCTAGTTTTAAAAAAATGACGTGTAAAAGTGTTTTCATTACTCATACTCTGAAAGTAGGTCTGAAGTTGCCTGCGGAGCGGGTTGAAAGTAATACTTTTCAGCCCTAGGGAGAATCGTTTTCAACTGACAGCTGTCAAATTATTAAAAAAAAAATGTTAATTTTTCTATTGAACCATGTTCCAACCTTCTATACAGCCACGATGTAAAATGGAAATAACAAAGTTAAGTATTCAATAAAGAATTATATATTTTTAATATTTTTGGTATAATTAAGTTTGAACTATTTCTTTAAAATAACATAGATTTCGGCAAAACATTTACCATTTTTTCGATGATGAAAATGAAAAATAGGTAATGGCTGAATAGCTGGCCGGCCACAGAAAAAAAAGCAAAATAGGCGGGAAAGCGGCAATCCGATCTTCACTTGTTGATTGAATGTTTTTAGTTTTACTTTCCTTTTATTCGTAATGAAAAGCACAGTGTTTACCTCGGGTTAAACACTTATTTAGTCCCTCGAACTATTAGCGCCCTCGCTTCGCTCGGGCACCAAACCCCGTCTCGGGACTAAATAAGTTACTTTCACCCCTAGGGTAACAATGTACTATTGTAAAAACCTACTTGCAAAATAAACATCATTTATCATAAAGTTATTGGTTTCAGTATAAGTTTTAAACTTTAGGCTGAAACCAAATCTCTTTTAGAATCTCTTGATATATTTTTGGAATACTATTGTATGTTTACTAGTTAGTATATTTTATCGTTAAAGTACGAAGGCTGTCAAAGTTCTTTTCCGCTCTTGATAGTTTAGTAAAAAGAGATAATTTGTTATTATGGTCGATCACAAGAACAGTAATAAGCCATATCATTAATTATGGTCGATCACAAGAACAGTTATATCACAAGAACGGTACTTATAACAAAATCACATTTTTTTTTTTATCAATTTTTATCCATCTGAATGTCTGTTTGTTCCGGCTAATCTCCGAAACGACTGGACCGATTTTGACGAACTTTTACTTGCAGATAGCTGATGTTATAAGGTTTAACTAAGGCTAGTTTTATTTAAAAAAATAATTTGGGTTTGTGCAAAAAATTGAAAACCCTTGAAATTGCGGAACAATTTTTCACACGAACAAAGGTCGCGGGCAACAGGAATTTAGAGATAATAATATAAGTGTAGAGGGACTGTAGAGCTGGCTTCAAACACATCTGTTCAGAGCGGCCAAGAACGATGACAATGTTATTGAATTAGATTATTAGATTTTATTCACTTTAATGTATTAGATTTGTAAGATTAAGATTTATAAGATTAGAGACCGCTACCACTTTTAGACAATTACTCATGCTACTTTTCCAAGAAAAGTTTAAATCAAAATGATGGAATTGTCATTTATGTCAACAGTGATATCAAGTGTACTGTGGAAGAACCTGATCCTATTGGAGCAAATTTTTTGATACTTACAATTAAGGCTAGGTGGCCCCGAATTTAAGTTTTTTAAAACAATCTGAGACAAAGAATATAGGGTTTTAAATTAAAAAAAAAAAATATGTATTAGTTAAGGATCTTGTCTAGTCAAAATCGCATTCAGTTGCAAGACCTGATGAACTTCACTCGATAGAAAAAAATCGCAAAGTTGGCCCTTTTTATAACGTTTTTTCAATATTATGACTATATTACTGATTTTTTACATTTAATTTTTGTACTATATTAAAGAAACTAATTAGTTATAGACAAATTCGCAGAGTTTGACTTGATAAAATGATTTTCTTAATTACTACGATTAAATATGAATTAAAAGCGCCCGCGGCGGCTCCGACAGGCCCGTTCAGTCGCGTGCTGGCGCTTATGGACGACGGACCTGTGTCACTTTTTTCCGCGACAACTTCGAGCACCTTATCATCTGTTTTTGAGAGTTTTTTTGTTAGTTATAATGGGCAATAAACAACGCAGGCGAAGAAAGTCGTGTGGGTTTCTTTTATTGCTTAATATAAGAAACAAATAGAAACATATCCACAGTATAAAAATATCAGTACTACTAGAGAACGCTAAGATTATTGATAAAATTAAATCATAATTATTTTATCTATATCGATATGTAAAATGGGGTGAATAGAAATGCAAGGCTGAATGGAAACGAAACTTTGAAATGGATTTTAAAGTTGAATTCCCGTGATATGTTACCAACAAGTACTCTATTTTATGAACTAAATTATACTTATTTGTTTAGATACCTTGTTGGCAAAATACAGTATTGATTCAGCGTTAAAATCCATTTCAAAGGTTTGTTTCCATTCACCCCTGCATTTCTATTCACCCCATTTTACCAGTACTTCATTTACTTTTTGTTATAGGTCAGTGGGGCAGCCTCAAGAATTGCAACCGGCAATTTTAAGATGACTAAAGTACTATCGAGGACACTCCCGCCTGACCACCACTAAGCAAATTTTTGCTTGCACTCGCAACATAGAAACGCTCTCTAGCCCCGACCCGTTGACTTTGTATAGAAATAATGAATGAAAAGATACCGAATCGGCCGAGCGCACGGATGACGCACGCCAAACGAGAGTTATTGGTATTTTGCGCGGCAAAGTTGACGTTTTCCTAATAGGCCCAAACTTTAAGGGGGCGTAGCTCGGCGCCTCTGCATGTTTTAAGCGAAAAAAAATTAAAATGGTCAGGCGGAAAACACCACGATAGTACATAAAAATATTTAAAACTAGCTGTGCTGTGCTTATGCGTTGTAATGCGCCTTTTCTACTACCGACCGACTACCTACCTACCTACCTACGTACTACCTACCATCTACCTACTACATACTTACTTCCTATCTACTACCTACAGTACCTACCTGCCCACTACCTACTTACCTACTACCTACCAACCACCTACCTACTGCCTACCCCCTATTTTTTATCTTTTATACAAACCTTGACCTTTTGTTGAGTTTCAGCGAGACTAACGAACAGCAATTAATTTTAATTTTTATATTATTATATAGATTTCTTTTATAAATTTGTTTTATTTGACACCCTAGGTTCTTTTTATGCAAATCTATCTTTGAAGTAAATAACCGTAGTTGAAATTGAAATACTTTCCTCAAATACAATTATTTTGAAAAAAAAAAGCAATAATACAAAAACATAAACAAATCAAAATTTTATCTTTACAGTTCTCAAACCTGCGAACTGGCTGTTTATTTTCAATTAATTATTCCAACTGCCCAATTATGACAACCTATTTTATATTCTAATATTTAATAGACAATTATTTTATATCGAAGCTCTAATTTATCGCTACTACGAGTAACAAATTTTGATCATAAAAAATTATTTCATGAAAGTCAAGTAATATTACATAACCTACTGCATATTTCTATACTATGTCGCCGCGCCGAGTCATGCGAGTTCTCTGACGCGCTGTGTCCACGCGAAGTATTTCGCGCGTAGCCTACAGCGCTAAATGCCTACTTTTGCAAAACTACCTAGCCTTAATAACGACATTACCATTTTGGCTACGTACAGATCGCCATCAATTTATTGCATTGACAACTTTTTGAATTCAATTGATAACACACTTCGTCCTATTAATTGCAATAATATTATTATTATTGGAGATGTAAATATAGACATTAAGCCTGATAATAGTGACAGAAATAGTTCACCTTATTTAAATCTCACTGCAGAGCTGGGTCTTCTCCCAGGGCATACATTGCCAACCAGATCAGGCAATTGTTTGGATCACATCATGATCAAAACAAATAGATCAGCCATAGTCACTGTCATAGAGTCCACAGTTACAGATCACGATCCGGTTCTTGTTAGTTTATCGTGTAGGCGTGAACTGATAAAGAAATCGAACATAATTATTAAGACAGATTTTAATGCAACAATAAAACAATTAGAATCTATGGATTTCTCTTTTGTTTCTTCTTCGGCTAATGCTGAAGAAGCTGTAACTCTTTTTACTGAAAACTTGACTTCTGCAATCCAATCAAACACTACGTCCTGTAATGTTTCTAGTCGTAAAAGGAACATAAAACCATGGATTACACCAGGCTTGATTCGGTGTATCAGACACCGTGATAGGCTACATGTTAAGGTTAGGAAAAATCCCAATAACTCTATTCTCAAAGTCACTTACAAGCGCTACAGAAATTTTTGTAACGCTCCATTGCGGAAGCTTAAAAGAAATTATGAAAAAACTCTTTTACAAAATGCAAGAAGTAGTAAGGAAACGTGGTCGGCTATAAAATCAATTACTGGTACTGCTAAACAAAAATCTTCTGCTGACGATTTACTAAAGAACATATTGGAGATTACAATGTGACATCACTAATATGAACCGTAGTCTGTGGTTTGTCTAGATTGACTATGGTCTCTCTCTTACAATGGCGGTTGCATAGCATCATTGTGTTTGATTGTTTTAATAAAGGTTTCTGCAATTAACACGTTCTTTCTCTGGTGTCCCATATATTCTAACAGGTTATGGGCCCAGACATGAGAGATTAAAAGTATTTGCGAGTTTGATTCGATTAAGTCGCGGTGCAGCAAAGGTTGGAGCCCTGCGTCGCCCGTGGTTCGAACAAGCGAGAAGTCTAATGGCGGCAGTGGTTTGCGCGGCAATTCTATAGATGCTAGATTGCGTGCATAACAGAAATGTCGAATTCAGAGAATATTAGTAAGTCGATCGTTCTTAATGGTCGCAATTGGCAAGCGTGGCGTTTTCAAACAACAATAGTTCTCCGTTCCAAGAAGTTATTGGGAATCGTAACAGGCACTGAAGTGAGGCCTGTGGAAGCTGGTAAAACACAAGAAATATGGGACGATAGAGAAGATAAAGCCCAAGAGGTAATCGTTACTAGAGTTGAGGAGACAGTGATGACGTATTTGATTTCGTGTTCCAGTAGTCGTGATATGTGGCAGAAGTTATGTACCCTATATGAACCGGCAACGAGAGTCGGAGTGCATTTGTTGCAACAGAGATTTTTTAATATAGAGTATGAGGACCCCATAGTTGTGTTCATAACGAAGGTTGAGGAGTGTGTTAACCAGTTGGCAACAGCAGGAGAAAAGATATCAGAAAACATGATAATAACAAAGATAATTATGTCATTACCCGACAAATACAAGCATTTTGCCTCAGCTTGGGAGAGTATTCCTGAAGAAAAGCAGACATTGCAGGAGCTGACAGGCAGGTTGCTAGTTGAAGAAGAGCGCAGTGGCAATCATGCCATTTCCAGTGCTAGTAGCAGCGGACAGCAAAATTCTGCATTAGTAGTTGGTGCGCAGCGTGTTATAAAGTGTTTTGAGTGTGGTAAAATAGGTCATAAAAGGAATGAGTGTAGAAATAGAAAGTATAATAACTGTCACAAGGTGGGTCATTTAATAAAAGACTGTAAGTTGAAGAAAAATAAATTTATTGAGAAAAATACGAATACCAACTCTAAAACTTCATTTGTAACAAGAGAGATGCAAGGTAATTTATTAAATTCAAAGAATTTTGTGTTAGATTCAGGGGCAAGTGACCATATGTGTTATATCAAAGAGATGTATTCAGAGTTTTGTGAAATACATAATAAAAGATTTGTTACAATTGGTGATGGTACCAATTTAGAAGTTTTAGGTATTGGAAAAGTTGATGTGTATGCCTATAATGATTCAGAGTATACTCTCTGTACTTTAGATGATGTGTTGTATGTGCCTCAATTAAATGTGAATTTGTTTTCTCTCGGGTCAGCTATTAATAAAGGTCACAAGATGGTTTCAGATTCTAATGGATGTAAGTTTTATAAAAATGGTTCTGTAACGGGTGTAGCTGACAAATATGATAAAATGTATGTGATGAATTTTAAATTTAATGATGTAGCTTTGTTAACTTTGACAGATTGGCATAGTAAGATGGCACACCAAAATTATCAATATGTAAAAGAATTTTTAGATTTAAAAGGCATAACATATGAAGGGCAGATTGATCAGTGTTTACCGTGTATCCAGGGAAAACAGCATAGGTTACCCTTTCATCAGAGTAATAGTAGGTCAGTTGAACCAGGTGAACTCATACACATGGATCTATGCGGTCCAATGGAGGAAGTATCGGTAGGGGGCTCTTCATATTTTCTTTTATTGAAGGATGATTATAGTAGTTACAGGTTTGTTTATTTTATTAAAAATAAGTATGAAACTAAAGAGAAAATTGAGGAATTTATAGAGCTGTTTGAAAATGAGTTTAGGTGTAAAATAAAAAGATTTAGGTCAGATAATGGAACTGAGTTTGTAAATAGAGTAGTAGAGAATTTATTTAAGACAAAAGGTATTGTACATGAGTTAACAGTTAGTTATACTCCTGAACAAAATGGTAGAATAGAGCGAGAAATGCGCACTGTAGTTGAGTCTGCGAGAACAATGCTTATTCAGTCAGGTTTAGGGAAAGAACTTTGGGCTGAAGCTGTGAATACAGCAGTTTTTACAATAAATAGAACAGGTAAAAGTAAGGTGACTGGGAAGACACCGTATGAGTTGCTGTATAATAAGAGTTTTGATGTTACTTTATTGAGAGATTTTGGTACTAAGGTGTGTACACATGTACCTAAACAGCTTAGATTGAAGTGGGACTCTAAGAGTAAATTAGGAGTTTTTGTAGGTTATGGTTATTCTACAAAAGGATTCCGGGTGTGGGATTCTAACACAAGAAGAGTAGAAACTTGTAGGGATGTTGTATTTATCAAAAACAAGGAAGAAGTAGTAAAGATGAATGTAAGTCCAAGCATTTTACTAACAGATGAAGATGGTATTGTACAAGAACAAGAACCCTCTCTTGACAAAGACAACAGGGAACAGGATCAAGAAGATAAACAATTGGAGTTACATGAAGAAAATAAAGAGATTGAGATAGAAGAATGCAAAGAAGTTGAGCAGCAAGAAGACGGAATAGGAAGTAATGTAGAAGATGAAAGATCAAGTGAAGTTGATTTGATGGAAGAGTACTTAGAGGAAGAATTCTTGGATGCAGAAGAAGCAACATCTGGAGAAAAGACAATTTCTAGAAAAAGAAGGCAAGTTAGGAAGCCTGTATGGACAAAAGATTATGAGATGGCATTGATAGCACAAGAAACAGAACAATTAACTTATGAAGAAGCTGTTAGTGGAAAACATAAAAAAGAATGGCTAAAAGCAATTGAAGTAGAGTTAGAAGCACTAAACAAATTGAATACATGGAAAGAAGTTAGTTTACCAGAAGGCAAGAAATTAATCGATACTAAGTGGGTTTTTAAGATTAAGAAAGAAGGAAATAAGGATCTTTATAAAGCTAGATTAGTTGCAAGAGGCTTTAAGCAAGAAGATAAGTTTGATCACTCAGAAATTTATGCTCCAGTAGCTAAATTACCTACATTGCGGATTTTATTAGCAATAGCTAGTAAATATAACATGAATATTCATCAGATGGATGTCAAAAGCGCATTTTTGTATGGGAACATAGAGGAGGAGGTGTTTGTGGAGAAACCTAAAGGAATGAAGAAAGATGGCAAAGTATTGAAACTACAACGGTCTTTGTATGGATTAAGGAAATCTCCAAGATATTGGAATGACAAATTTAATCATTTTATGGTTCAGGAAGGGTTCCAAAGAAACCAGAGTGATTACTGTTTATATTATAAGAAGGATAAGAAGTTCTATGCCTTACTTTATGTTGATGATTTGATTTTATTTTGTGAAGATGAACAAGAGATAAAAATATTTAAAGCAGCATTACATGAAAAATTTGATATCAAAGACTTAGGGAGTAATAATCTAAAATATCTAGGAATAAATATAACCAAGAAGAATGACGTAATTGAGTTAGACCAAGAGCAGTATTTAAATACTTAATTTTGAAGAAGTATAATATGGAAGGATGTAAACCTATAGCAACACCCATAGAACAAGGTTTAGTCCTAGAAAAAGAAGTAACTACGGATAAAGAATTGATAGAAAGGTGCAGACAGTTAATAGGAAGTCTCATGTATGCCATGTTGGGAACACGTCCAGATTTGTGTTATGCCTTGAGTTATTTAAGTCGTTTCCAATGTTGTGCCAATGAGAGCTTATGGAAGGCATTAAAAAGAGTTTTGAGATATATCAAGGGTACCATAGGATTAAAACTAATTTATAGAAAAGGAGTAAATGTGCCGTTAGAAGGGTATACACATGCTGATTGGGCAGGAGATCAAGGGGATAGGAAATCTACATCAGGGTATATAATGAAAGTTTATGGTAATGTAGTGTCATGGTCTTGTAATAAACAACAGTGTATATCATTATCAAGTACTGAATCAGAATATGTAGCATTAGGAAAGGGAACTGCAGAGGGTTGCTGGATTAGGAATTTGTTAAGAGAAATAGGAGTTGATTGTAAAAGTTTTATTATAAAAATTGATAATCAGTCTGCAATTCATGTTGCCAAAAACCCAGAATGTCATAAGCGCCTTAAACATATTGATATTAAGTATCATTTTGTGAGACAGAAAGTTAAGAATAAAATTGTATGTTTGGAGTATGTATCTTCAGGTGATCAGCTTGCTGATATATGTACTAAAGGATTATGCAAAGTTACTTTTACTAAGTTGAGAGAAATGTTGTTCTCTTAGTATTTTAAGTTTGATTTTTAATGTAGAGTCAAGTTGGTAATGTAGAGTAAAACAATATAGTTATTTGCTTTGAAGTATTGTGAAAGTTAAGTAGTTATATGATTGTAAGTGATGTTTACATTGAGGAAGGGTATTGGAGATTACAATGTGACATCACTAATATGAACCGTAGTCTGTGGTTTGTCTAGATTGACTATGGTCTCTCTCTTACAATGGCGGTTGCATAGCATCATTGTGTTTGATTGTTTTAATAAAGGTTTCTGCAATTAACACGTTCTTTCTCTGGTGTCCCATATATTCTAACAGAACAGTAATAGCTCCCACGATGCCGTTGAAACTGTGAACAATTTTTTTGCGGGTGCCGGAAAGTTGCTTGCTGACAAGATAAAATGCTCCGAGAATCCTGAGCTCACCTTGCCTACTTTAAATGAATTTTCTAGACCCCGCGTCCAGAATTCTATGGTTCTGCTCCCACCAAACGAATCAGAAATTGAATCTCTTATCATGAATCTTAAAAACGACTCTGCAACAGGCTGGGACTCTATTTCGAACAGATTTTTAAAAATGTCAAAACATATTATCGTCCCACACTTTACCACGATCGTTGGGCTATGTATAGAGCAGGGCGTTTTTCCTAGTGTATTTAAAAGGGCACTCATCACTCCTGCCTACAAGAGTGGAGCTCGAGATAGCGTTACAAATTACAGACCCATTTCTGTGCTGCCGGCGCTGTCTAAACTACTAGAAAAGGTATTGAATAACCAACTCATAAAATTCCTAGAAAAAAATAACATATTATCTGACTCCCAATTTGGTTTTAGGGTAGGTAAAAGTACTGATGCAGCCGTTAGCTCGTTAGTAGATTATGTCACAACTTGCCTAGATAATAAACAGAAGTGTGTCGGAGTCTTTATTGATCTGGCCAAGGCTTTTGACACTGTCTCGATCTCTGCTCTTTTTGACAAGCTAGAAAGGTGTGGAAAAAGGGGAACGGTACTCGACATCTACAAAGACTTTCTTACTGGACGTCTGCAGAAGGTTAAAGTGGGTAGTGCTATTAGTTCGGATGTCGCAGTCATCTGTGGAGTCCCACAGGGTAGCGTTCTCGGCCCCAGTCTCTTCCTGATTTACATTAATGACTTGTGTCAAATGACACTGAATAAAGGCAAAATATTTACCTACGCCGATGACACAGCCTTGGTGTTTCAGGCAGAGACTTGGGATGCCGTTCAACAAAATGCAGAGATGGGGCTCCATAAAGTCTGCTCTTGGTTGAAGCATAAGCTGTTAACACTAAACATATCGAAAACCTCATTTGTACAATTCACTAACGCTCGCATAAAACAGCCCAATGTGGCTGTCCGGATTCACACATGCAAATCACCTTTCTCTCAACAGTGCTCGTGTACAACTCTGAGCAAATCTAAGACGGTCAGATACCTAGGGGTTCTCGTAGACGAGAAATTATCCTGGCAACCACATATTGAGATGGTTTCGTCACGAGTCAGGAAACTTACATGGGTGTTTAAAAATCTGACGCATGTAGCTGACAGCGATCTCCTCCGTTCAGTTTACTATGCATTGGCACAATCGGTTATTGGTTATTGTATTGGGGTTTGGGGGGGTGCATGTAAAACGCATCTCCTACGCGTGGAAAGAGCACAACGGTCCCTGCTTAAAACAATGTCATTCAAACCATACAGATTTCCCACGAAGACATTATACGAGTTGTGCCGGGTATTTACAGTGAGACAACTTTTTATTTTCAAGATTATTACAAAAAAAACATGTATCTACCCCCTATGATCCAGGTAAACTTCAAAATAAGCGAACAACACCAAACGTAATTGAATCTGTTAAATGTCGTACGGCTTTTGCAAGACGACAAAATGCTTTTCTTTCTGTATATTTATACAACAAAATTAACAGAATCCTAAATTTTTATCCGCTAACACTACATGAATGTAAACCTATACTAAAGAACTGGCTATTAACTCTTGATTATGAGGATGTGGAGAAAATAATAAATTGTTAATATCACTGTCTCGACATCAAACATACTTTTCCTGCATTCACCTACTCATACACAAACACGAACGACAACCCACCCACACGCACACTTACACACCTCCCACACACGCACACGTACACACCTCCCACACACACACAAGGCACAATGTTCTTTCATATATTTTTTTCAATACTTTCATTTTTGTAATTTGCTTTTACTTTAATTTAATTTTTTAGTTGTTATTATTTTTTCGAAAATTGTTTTTGTAGCACGTAAGTTTGTCTATTTCAATGTTGACATTAGTATCTAAGCCAAATAAAATGGGAGAGGGCGCTGACTCCTGACATACAGGTACACCTAGTTCGGGAGTCAGAGGCTTCAAATATTTTATGTAACTTATTATGTCAATAAATAATTTATTATTATTTTCATTTATTCTTCTACATACATATTTTTAACATTTTTAAATATTTCTTAATAAAACAATATAAAAAAAACATTTAAAAATATAAAAAACAGTAGCCCACCAGCGCTGGGAACAGGGTCCGAGCTGCCGGTGGTCAGGGCTCTTGAGAGAGGAACCTCCTAACGATACGTGCCGTGTCCAGAAGTACTGCTTTCTGAATCAAGCCCTTGATCCAGCTGCCAAGCGAGAGCCTCCTAAGATGTTGGTCGAGGCTCTTGGCTATTAGGCCATTGGCCGATACGACTATCGGCACAATGACTGCTGTATTCACGTCCCACATGTCGACAACCTCGCGAGCCAGATCCAGATATTTGAATTGTTTATCTTTCTCTGCTTTCACGAGGTTCTCGTCATGCGGGATCGATATATCAACAATCATTGCGCGACGCTCCAATCGATCTATCACCACAATGTCAGGCCTATTGGCAACAACAGTCCTGTCAGTGGTGATAGGTCGATCCCAATACAACGTGATATGACCATTGTCGAGAACTGGGTCGGGCGCATACTTATAGTATGGCACTTCTGATTCCACAAGGTTGTATTTCAAAGCAAGTTGCTGGTGGATAATCCTGGCAACAAGGTTGTGTCTATGCAAATATTCTCCGTTAGCCAGACTAGAACACCCAGAAATAATGTGTCGGATCGATTCTCCCGGACGGTGGCATGCCCGACATATGTCAACCGTGCCATCTTTCACAATGTATTTCCGGTAGTTATTCGTCATCATAACTTCGTCCATTATTGCACAGATAAAACCTTCTGTTTCCCCTAAGAGGTCACCAAAGCGCAGCCAGGATACGGACGCTAAGAAGTCTACATCGGGGCCATGTAGGGCCCGGTAAAAGCGTCCGTGAAGCTCCTTGCCCTGCCATTCCACCTTGCGGTCATTAGTGTCTAATACTTTAGGTTTGCGCCAGTTCTCGTTAGCCAGGGAGAGCGGGGTGAGGCCCTTGTCCACTGAGACCACATCTCGGTGCATCTCCCCTTCGGCTTCTAGGAAGTATTCCCTGAGACTGTACACCTCACGGTTGTGTAGGGTCTTAGCATTTAAGAAGCCACGACCCCCGCACTTCCGTGGGATATACAGTCTCATCACCGACGACCGTGGGTGATGCATTCGATTTGCGGTCAGCAGTGTGCGGACCCTCCTATCCAGGGCATCAAGTTCCGTCTGAGTCCATTTGAGTATGCCGAAGGAATACATCAAAACCGGCATGACCCAACCGTTGAAGGCGCGCACCTTGTTTCCGCCTGACAAAAGACTGCCTAGTACTTTATTCAGGCGGCCAAAAAAGCGCTCCCTCAACGATTGTTTCATGTCGGCAGTATTGATACCTAATGCCTCCGACATACCCAAATACTTGTAAGTTTCTGTTGAGGAGAGGGATCTAAGGTGTATGGAATCCGAGAGTTGAGTTCCCTCGGATTCCATAATCTCCCCTCGCTTCACATGCATGACTGCACATTTGTCCACACCAAATTCCATCCTGATGGCGCTACTGAAAGTTTCTGTTACCTTCAGTAGCTTCATCAGTTGCAAATTGTTGGGGGCAAAGAGTTTCAGATCATCCATGTAAAGAAGGTGAGATATGACCTGACCATCTCTCCTCAACAGATAGCCTAGACCTGAACGCTCCAGCAGTGTGCTGAGAGGGTTCAAGGCTAGACAAAACCACAATGGACTCAGACTATCACCCTGGAATATACCACGCTCGATCCTTATTGATTCGCTGTTCCTCTGGATCTGTCGACATCCTGGATAGCGAAGAACCGTTCTCCAGTGTCCCATACATGACATCAGGAAGGTATGTAGAGTTGTATCTATTTTATACAACTCCAGCACCCTCATTAGCCATGTATGAGGCACTGAGTCATAGGCCTTCTTATAATCTATCCAACATGTAGACAGATTCTTTCGGGAACGGCGAACCTGTTGGCTAATGGCCATATCAATGAGGAGCAGCTCCTTAGTGCCGCGGGACCCGTTCCTACATCCATTCTGAGAGGCAGACATAATAGAATTACTATTAATATGTTGGTTGATTTTAGCTCTCAAAATGGATGTAAGAACTTTATAGACCGTTGGTAAACAAGTGATTGGCCTATAATTTTTGGGCTCCGCAGCACTACCTGATTTATGGAGCAGGTGGGTAATTCCTGTCGTCAGGAACTGGGGCAGCGACCCTGACTCTAAGGCTGATTGAAACTGGGACGCCAAACGAGCGTGTGATCTTTGGAACCACTTGATCCAAAAGTTGTGCAGTCCGTCCGGCCCTGGAGATTTCCAGTTAGGCAACGGACGGACCGCACGAGCTACGTCTTGGGGGCTGATGATGATTGCCCCCATTTGTGGTATAGGATCACACGCTTGTTCAACCTCCCGGGTCCAATCGCCCTCAGTGTGACTGACAGGCACCGACCAGATGTTGCGCTAGAATGAATACATGGCGCTATCATCCGGCAGACGCGTGTCGGTCACACCTTGGTCCGGTCGCTCCCAAGCCCTATATACCCACCTTTCATCGCTTTGGAATGTGCGATTCTGAGTGTACCGTTCCACTCGCCGCTTGTACCGACGAATACGGCTTGCCCATGCACAGATCTTCTGCTTCAGGGAGTCGATACGCTCTGTGACGCGGGCCAAGTAATCTCGGAAACTTATATCGGTTCCCGAGAACGCCCGCCTCACAAAGCGCATCACTCTAGGGCGAGTATTGCCCTCCCTGAAGCAGATTAACTTGCCGATGAGTGCCCTAGCCTCACCGATACGCCGCTCAATCCTGCACTGCCAAGCTGGAACAGCTAATTTTGGTCGTGTAGCTCTGTCGTTGTTGGGGAATTTGACGTGAGCTACACGACATGCCGCTACAGCTCCGCAGTACAATATTGAGTGGGTATCGGTGAGGTCTTTGCTGCTGTCAAAGCAATTTGACAGCTGCGAATCTAGAGCACACATCAGCGCCTTGTTTTTATTGTGCATAGGCAAACGAGGCAAACGTGGCCTAAGTTCTGGCGGTGTGGAACGATACTCCCGGAACGCACCCTCCAAAGCGCTCCTCAATTGGGCGTTGCACTGGGTAGGTACTCACGGAAATAACTTCGTCACGATCCTCTTCACCATCGTAGTCGGATCGCGGTGGCGCACTGGGAATATTTTGCTGCTGCACTGCGATCATTGGCGAAGCAGGTGTAACAAGGTTACTCCGTGATTCGGAGCGGAGTCGATCAAGTACGGTGTCATCCAACATATGGTTACGTTGGATGACCCGCACCTGATCCGACAGCCGTTGTGCCGACGCGCTGACACCTGGCTCAAGCACCTGAAACAGAGAGAGCATCCGACCACGATACGCAGTCAAGTTAATCCCTCCCTCTGTAGCCCCATAATATGCGCGCATCACATTTTCGTTCATTGACTGTGTCCAACGAATGCGCGACACATTTCCACCGGCAGCGGGGACCCTACTCGGAGCCTGTTGGCCTCGAGGTCCCAAGCCCGCTGGTGGCCGTCCTCTTCCTCGTCGTCTTCCTCGTCGTGGTGATGGTGATGGTGTCGACGGCGGAGAGAAAAACTCGTCGCTCGAGCTCGACGCAACTGCAGCGACCGGTGACACGATGCTCACGGGTGTGGCGCGTCCCGGCGGCTGCGAGGCGGAGCTGAGCGACGAGCCCGGAGATGGTGGGTGTGCCTCCTGATGCAGTTTCGCTCGGCTTCTAGTGATCATTGGTGACTTATGATGAGTGACTTGGTGACATTTTGACAGTTTGTTTTCAGAAAATTTTCATTTTTGTCGCAATCCTTATGTAATAAATCAATGTATCGTATTTTTATTCATTATTTAGCTGTTTGGTTTCGATTTCTTGGTAAATATGGAGTAAATTTATGAAAATAATTAATTAAATCGGTTGGGTGAAATATTTTCGTCACGTCACTTTGACGTCCGTTTATTATTATTATTATTATAGTGTATGTGTACTTCGATATATATTTTTTTACTATTTGTACTTTTGTCATCAGATCAATTAAATATGATATTTTTAAAAAATCTGGGTTTTTCTTTACTATTTTTTAAATGCTAAAATTCTTAGCAGAATAGTACTAAAACTAATATTTTTCATGTACTAGTTTACATTTTTGTACTATTTGTATCTTTCTCTACTAACAAATAAATGATTTTACTAATACTTTTTTTTTTTCA
The DNA here is from genome assembly GCA_905147715.2 of Xestia xanthographa. NCBI lineage: Eukaryota > Metazoa > Arthropoda > Insecta > Lepidoptera > Noctuidae > Xestia > Xestia xanthographa. Next base: position 28,177,571 of record LR990652.1, read on the forward strand.
CAAATATATTTTTTCATAATTAAATAACCTTCAGAGTATGGTGTACAATACTTGAATGAAGTAGTTTTTATAATGAAATTTCACTGTTTGCGTCTGTTACAAAAATAAAAATAGGTAATTTTGCAAAAAAACCTGTCTTTTTTGCCGCCACATTCTTTTCTTTCTGTAGGTACATAAATTAATAAATTTAATACACTTAAGTGTGCGATGATGACTCTTATGAATAATTAATAAAGAATTATATAAAATCGACGTTTTTATTTCCCAGAAAAAAATATTCCCTACAATGGATGTAAAAATAAAATACTCCTAACGAAACCGAAAGGCACTTGTTCTCCCCGTTATTTCGACCATTCTTTTGTTCTAGGTCTAGCTAGACATTCTTCGTCTGGGAATCATCAAGTTACGGAGATATTGGTGTCAAACTTCCAACTATTTCACAAGTTTTAATGTTGTTACTTTAAAACCTCCATGACTCCGTACTATTCAATGCTTCCATCAGCACAATGTATTGACTGCGTTACATTGAGTCTACCGTGAAACGTGATTTTTCCCACCAATAATTTTTGCGTAGCAATACCAACTTTACTTAGTTAGATGTACAGAATGCTTGGTTAACGGCTTTGTGAAGTATCAAGCATTCTGTTCTCACACCCTGTGTATTATTAGTTACAAAAACGTTTTAAAATCAAAACTATCTCAGTAGGTATATGATTGGTAAAATAGTAAGTGTGGTTTTGTTGCCCTAATAAACTTAGTTATATTGGGGGACGAAGACCAAACGATGGATAGATTGTGTGAGGAATGACATGAAGAAAATAGTACATTTTGACACAAGTGGAGAAAGTTTGTTATTGCATTCGAGGTGGAATTATAACACCCGAGCCGCAGGCGAGGGTGTTTTTGAGCCGAGAACTGCAATAACAAATGTCCACGTGTATCAAACGACGTTTTTCAATACACTTTTGAAGAAATAAAATAAAATAACGAAAATTATCTCTGTCACGAACTGTGAAACTATGATTTTAATTTTCTTTTTTTTCCGCGCTTTGCTTTCGCCAGGTTGAAGGAGAGGCAATGGTATGAAGCCGAAAAACAGCCTAATATAAAAAATTGATTTATTTTATATTTATAATACAGAACACAATTATATGTTAATTTGTGTATTAAAGTAACTATTAGTTTTGAATAATCATGTTTATCTATGATATTCTATTTATAAACACAATTTGAATATTCAAAAAATATTTATGCCGTAAAGACGCGTAGTGCTTTGCAGATTAAAAAAAAAACATTCACCTCAGACTATAGGCATTGAACCAATTTGGACTAAGTATAGGTATAGTTATCTGTGGCAATTTTCATTCCCGCACACGTGTGGGAAAGTGGAAAAAATCGCACGCGTGTGAAATACATTGCATGTTGTACCTAATCGTAGTGCGTTAAGGACCAGTTTTCGAGGAAGTGTATTGAAAAAGAATTGTATGAATACGTGACGGCGGACGGGGAGTAGTTATCAAGAGTTACGCATGACATATACTTAGGTATATGATTCATCCTAAACAGATGACTTCATCGATACACAGACATACATAGATGCACAGGAAATCCCAAGCAAAATCCGTTTTCGACCCAGTCATAATTAAGTAATTTTATTTTTAGCATACAATTCAAAATATCACACTTATTTAGCGAGAACGACAAACAGGATACCGGATGTGTGCCCGGCTGATAGCAAAAGCTCCGCCCACTATTACGTCATGAGACTTAAAAAACAAAACTGGCGAAACGTCTCTGTACCATGGAAAATTGGAAATATAAAGCAATTCAGTAAAAAGAAAAGTCCGGAATGTTCTCCCGTTTTTTATATGAATACCCTAATGAGATATTATGTGTTTACCTACATAGTCGGCCCACGCACAACTAGAGCGAGCTTCAAAAACAAGTAATTGCTTCCTTGTAAATCTACCTAGTTCAATCAAAACATTGTGCTGATGGATGGATTGAATAGTACGGGGGTCGTGGAGGTGTTTAATGTAAAAATCTTACATTAAAAACATGTACTTAAACTTGTACACACACACACGTTTGTAACATGTACTTATTTAAAATATTTATCTGTTTTATGTATTCCATTTTCTTTTCTTTTTATTAACACACTATGTCTACATCTCTTTTTTAGTATCTCCTATCGCAGGTAAGCTGGAAGAGATTTCTTTAGAAATAAGCATCACCTTTGTACTATTTTCTGTTCCTTTCTACTTTTCTTTATATTTAGTGTGTACATAAATTGTTAAATAAATACTTACTTATTTAAAAAAAAAACTTGTCAAAAAGTTGAAACTTTGACCCCCAATTTCTCCGTAACTAGAAGATTCCCATCCCATTCCCATTATGGTGTAGAACAAAAAAATGATTGCAATGACGAGGAGAAAAAGTGAAAAACCTATCGGCTTCGTTAAGAGGTCTTTTACACCGTTCATAATTATATACTTAAAAAATAAGAAAGCCTTATGTACCTACACTTATTGACCTAACTAGGAGTAAAGAGACTGTGGTTTATCATCATCGGGTATTCTCGTACCCTTATCTCAATTTGTTTGTGGTCGGCACAGCATATTGTCTTCTTCTTACATACTTCTGTATTACCTACTTACTATTACGTCATCATAGCAGTCACCTCTCTCTCTAGACTCATCATTCACTCAGTCCATCCATAGTTTATCATCATCGGATATTCTCGTACCCTTATCTCAATTTGTTTGTGGTCGGCGCAGCATGTCTTCTTCTTCCATACTTCTGTATTACCTACTCTTCATCTCAGCAGTCACCTCTCTCTCTAGACTCATCATTCACTCAGTCCGTCCATAGTTTATCATCATCGGGTATTCTCGTACCCTTATCTCAATTTGTTTGTGGTCGGCGCAGCATGTCTTCTTCTTCCATACTTCTGTATTACCTACTCTTCATCTCAGCAGTCACCTCTCTCTCTAGACTCATCATTCACTCAGTCCGTCCATAGTTTATCATCATCGGGTATTCTCGTACCCTTATCTCAATTTGTTTGTGGTAGGCGCAGCATGTCTTCTTCTTCCATACTTCTGTATTACCTACTCTTCATCTCAGCAGTCACCTCTCTCTCTAGACTCATCATTCACTCAGTCCGTCCATAGTTTATCATCATCGGGTATTCTCGTACCCTTATCTCAATTTGTTTGTGGTCGGCGCAGCATGTCTTCTTCTTCCATACTTCTGTATTACCTACTTACTATTACGTCATCTCAGCAGTCACCTCTCTCTCTACTCATCATTCACTCAGTCCATCCATAGTTTATCATCATCGGGTATTCTCGTAGCCTTATCTCATTTTGTTTGTGGTCGGCGCAGCATGTCTTCTTCTTCCATATACTTCTGTATTACCTACTAGTCATCTCAGCAGTTAGGTAGTAGTTAGGTACTAGACTCATCATTAACTCAGTCCATCCATAGTTTCTTTGCTCTTCCTCTACTTTTATAGCCATCCATATTTAATAAATAAGTAGTATCAAATGCGTAATCAAAGGTGACGAACTCTTTTCGAGGTGACTACAATATGGAAGAAATAAATTAAACGCGACGCGGCACGAAATTTAAATGTCTGAAACACATTTTAATGAATAAGCTCCGAAGTAATAATAAAAAGAATATAAAAAATAATAATAAGTAAAATACTATGGACTTTTTAATTCGACTGATTGTTTTATACAAGTTGGATGGTATAATGTTGTTTAACTTTTTCTTTACGAGAGTGATATGATGTTGAATTATGTAAAATTTAATATGAAAACTCTAGCAATAATATTAATAATTGCTTTTAAAACATTTCCACAATTTTGCTTCGGGTAAAAATCACAGCCAACTCATAAAATTCATCTCCAAATATTATCTATGGCAATAGTCTAAGGATTCTCTATATTGTTTATGGTAAAGGGAAAACCTCTATCGTTGACACATCATTGCCAGTGTTGTCAACTTTATTTTTACGAACCTACCAAATATGGCCTCGTGGCCCACCAGAAAACCACTAAACCTATTGGTCTTGCAAACCACTAATTCAACTCAACTAATACCGTGCTAATTGCTCATACCCCTAAATGTTATTTGGAAATAAAACGAAAATATTGTAAACAGAATTATGGATTTATTTTTGTAATCACAAAATAGAACTGCTTTAACTGGCTAAAGATGATCATCTTCAGAAGAGTCGCTTTCATTTGCTTTTTCGGTTAGTGAACCATACATTTCCCAATTTTCACACACTATTTGGTAATATTTAGTTATTGCAGCATTTGCCTTTTCGTGCTAAACCAGCACGAATAAGGTAGGTACCTATTAGACCTTTTTTGAAAAGTGTCTCAATTAAATTCTATAGAGATAAAGAACCACTAAAAAAATAAAATAAACAATTGATAAGTGCCTTAGAAATGCATTTAAATTTAGCATTTTCATATTTCACGCGTAATTTGACGAAAACGCTGGACGCAGTGGACGCCATATTGCTCTGTGGTCATGACGTCAGTTGGCTGTGTAAACAAATGCAGTGATATTTGAAGTTGACAGTTGACACTTCTGAGTTTACATAGCCATATGACGTAATAACATGGCGACTAATTTAGTGGTGTTTTGAAACAGATTAAAAAAGATGAAACCTTTGAATTGAATTTTAAAATTTAGTTTGCTATTTTATGAACTAAAAGTAACGTTTTCCGACTTCTTTTTGCCTAAACTATCTCAATAATATATTTTTAGATTTTTTCTCATGTAGAGTAAAATACCCTATTGTAAGAATGGAAGATAGAAGCTTTATCTTCATCCGGTTTCTTACAATACGGTGATTGGTGAACTAACAACGAAAAAATGTACCCTTTTTCAATCATTTATAACTAAGTAATTTTGTAAATCGTCCTAGTGGCTGGCGGTTGTTGTGGTACCTTACCACTAACTGAAGCAATCAAAGTCACTGGAAAAATCCACTAGCCACTAAACCCAATATTTGTTTGCTAAAAGGATACCTAGTATAAACCACCAGAACTAGTAGAAAATCCACTGAGTTGAGTTGGCAACACTGAATTCATTGCCAATTTGCCATACACATAATATAATGTAGGTATGTACTCTGTGCCATACACTAAAGAAGAGGCCATCTTTTTTGACGTTAAGGTAACTAAAAAACACTGTAAATTGTAAAGGCTCAGATTAAAGAAATAGGCAGATAGAACATGCGCGACAAACAAGGTGGCTCCGGTTTTTATTTATGTGTGCGCGGCAGACAAGAGGCGCCGTGTAGGGACACGCGCGTCTGTGTGCGTTTACGGTTGCCAGATATTGAGAAATACTCCCATATTTTTGTTCAGTTAAATTGTTCCCAAATATTGTACTACTATTTTTTTAAATTGGAAACGCGGTTTTGCTTTATGGTTATACCCAGATAGCAAAAGCGTGTTGTATTTGAACAGAACAATAATAAGAGCATAAAAATTAAATATGCGTAATTATTAACTATTTAATTAATTTATATCAGACAACATAACACTTTATATCGCTTTTTGGTAATTTTTTGTTCAATAAACTATTTATGCAAATGTATTTTAATTAAAAAAGATAAACAATTTGTTATAACAATCAACATAATATATTTATTACAATAATAATTATTTTACACACATTAAACCTTAACAGCCTTTGTTCTGCACCAATTATTGTACTACTATTTTTTTAAATTGGAAACGTGATTTTACTTTACGGTTATACCCATATAGCAGAAGCGCGTAGTATTTGAACAGAATAATAATAAGGGAATAAAAGTTAAATAAGTATGCGTAAATTACTGACTATTTAATTAATTTATATCAGACAAGATAACACTTTATAACGTTTTTTGGTAATTTGTTTAATAAACTATTTAAGCAAATGTATTTACCTAAACTTTTAACCTAACCTTTAAAATGTAGCATGTCACATGGCAAAGGCATGTTGCAATTAAACACTAAAAATAATAATAAAATACTTCATAAACCCCACTATGTCTTGAAATATTAAAATTTTAAAGCGCAGTACACCGCGCGCGGAACGAAAAGTAAACGTACATCAAATAATAAAATAATCCAGCGGCGCGAGCGCGGCATATCCTTACAAGTACCAAATAGTTTAAAGGCATGCTCTCCGTCCCTCTTTCTCACGCAAAAATACGAATACAGCCCCGCGCGCGGGGGTGCCCTCCCGAGACCCGAAGTCTTTACGACCCGGACGGAACTAACTAGTGACCTCGTGTCATTACGACTGCGCAGGTGTATTGACGCATTTGATCGATTTGTCCCGTGACGTGATCGGCGCTCGCGCCATTCGTAGTGATAATTTGGATCGCAGTGTTAGTGGACTGTTACTGTGATGTAGTAGCCAGTATGTGTAAGTCAGCTGTTGTGAGGTTTTAAATACTGCATACTAATATGCATTAATAATTTAATAATGTTTTTGAGTTGCGTAGTACAATTAGTATCGTTAGTAATGCCGGAGGTTAAAATATTCGTCATGAAATTAAAAGCACCCTTTAGATACAATATTTCCTTATACGCAATTACGTATGTATAAATTAATCGATATTTTTTATGCACAATAATGTGTATTGTGCATAAACAATATCGATTATTTTTTTTCCCCTAATTCAGGGTAATTTTCCCGTCATAAACTAGCAACACAGACGACTTACTGTTGAGGTTTTGTGTTTCAAGTGAGCCGAAAATATTTGATGGAAAATAAATACCAAAACAATAAAAATAACAAGAGTTACCTGTGGACAGATATTCCATTTTGTTTTCTTAGTTTTTGTGAACAACTTTTGCAGTGTTTAAACACACAAGACGGCATGTTTTGACCTAAAATGACAAATCACTAGTGACGTGTGAGCGAGACGATGCGTAGCTTGGTACTGTCGCGAGTTTGTATTTGCTTTTGATTTTGTATTTGTTTTGGTGGAACCACTCGCGTGTTCTGAGCGTTCCATCTGCCTATTTCTTTAATCTGAGTGTAAAGGCATACAATTAACGAACCACCAGATTTAGCAAAATGTAACGGCAAAAAAATCACTTTTGTTTGTCAAAATTAGTAGGTAAATGATCACCAAAATTAATCCCCATTTTATCGTGAAATTAGAACCAAAAATTTATGTTTTCAGTTAATGACCACCAGCAATTGAACTGTTATGCTTTTGCATTCGAGTCGAGGGAGAACCGGTCGAGGGAGGCTTTGCGGGGTCCTACTTCTGAATGGCATAAAAAAGTGCCCCAAGTCGGCCTAGGCTAAACTAATTTGTCATCAACCACCTCATTAAAACTTGGTGCTCAATTTACTAAATTTGGTGATCAATTGATATTTAGTGGTCACAAAGTTATTTTTGGTGGTCATTATATTTTCCCGTAAAGATAACTAAATAAAAACTTAGATAATTATGTACCTAATTTTGATTCTATACTCCTCCGCAGTTTTTATCTGTTCATCCGGAGTTGAAAACTAAAACTAAAATACATAACACGCTGGAAATTACGCATGCATGAGTCGTACAACAAGTCTGATAAAGTTGAGGATAAACTAGTACGTATTCAGAGAGCGCGGCAAAGAGGCACGCCCTGGTTTCATTTTGTACTCTGTGGTCTGTGTTATTGTGCTTAGAAGGAGCTTACAAATTTACAATCAATAGTGAAAAAGCATTCTGAAAACGATTTCTAAGAGCCGAGTGGTCTTGTGACGAAATCAAAAACCTTTTATTATCATACTTCTACAAACTCAAAGTAAACTTCGTAATAATTAGCATTGAAAAGGTAAATTTTCTTTATTTGACAAAATGATTCGATGTTTGGTTTTGCAGATGGCTATTTTTAAACCATTTTAAGATTTGACATTGAACAATCTTGAATTTTAAACCGTGTGCCTTGCGCATACAAACTTGGTTTTAAAAGTTTTGTTTAAAAAGTTTTCGAATATTGCTGCATTGTTTAATGTAATTTTGAGTTATGGGCAGGAGAATAATTGTTATGATGACGTTGTCTTTGATTTACTTGCTCGTAATATTGCTTCTCAGATATCACTCTTTGACCTTGTCTTACGGCCGTTCCCAATAACCTATCTATCGCCAGTTTGGACCTACTAAAGATAGAAAAATCTATCTATCATTGGTTTTGATGTCATAACATACTGTACTGATGGTTATGACACCCAACCGCCCCACCGGCTATCTATCGATGGGAGGGGCTATCTCTTGCTACAGATAGATATTTCTATGAAATTGCGACATTATGCATCCCAATAGGGAACGTGCACAACGACGGTGCTGCCAACTGGCGTCGCCAATCCGAATCTTGTGCTCTATTAATGCTTGACATTGAATTTTTTAATTTTATTTTTTTATTAAACAGAATTAATTTTATAGTGAAAATTAATTAACTAATCATAATGCATTGTTGCATTTATGGATGTAGGTACCAATACATCATCATCAAAATCATCATACCAATCATAATCTAAAGTTAACCAAATTTGTCAATCTGTCGAATTGCAGGGATAAGCATTGTTTATTTTTATAACAATTCAAATAAATTAGTGTTTAGTGTAAGTAAGTGCAGTGTTTTGTATCATTCATAATAATGTCTGAGTCTAGTGAAAGTGATATATCTATGTTAATGGAATTATCTGACTGGGACAGTGATTTTGAAGATGAACCCCAGAAAAACTATAAGACCCGCGTAAACCTTATGAACGAATTAAATAGTACCGAATTCACATATAGATTTCGTTTAAACAAAACTGCTGTTAGCAATTTACTAACAGAAATATATCCTTTGTTAAAAGTAACCTCAGCAAGGTAAGTATCGACTTGCATGAGAAATACATTCAATAAAATATTATTTAACAATAATAAGTACATATATCATTTTTTTTAAGTTCCATTTTCATTTTTCAGAAATCATGGGATATCTCCTTTGCATCAGCTACTTTTAACCCTGAGATTTTATGCATTAGGCACAATGTTAGTGTCTGTTGCAGACTTTGTAGGGGTCTCAAAATCATCAGCGGGGCGTATTATAGCCAATTTCTCATCTGCAATAGCAAGGTTATATAGAAATTATATACATATACATAACAATACCCAGGAAGATTTTTACAATATTAGTCAATTTCCAAGAGTTCTGGGTGCAATTGATGGCACACATATTTTAATACAATCACCAAGTAAGTACATTGTATTTTTTAAGAAAAAAGCTTTAGCTTATAATATTCATTCTCTAAGTGATTTTTTTAATTTATAGATTCTAATATTGGAGAAGAATTTAGAAATAGGAAAGGATATTTCTCTATGAATGTGCAAGCTGTGTGCGATGCACATTTAAGATTTATGAATGTCGTTGCCCGTTGGCCTGGATCAACTGATGATGCAACAATCTTTAACAATTCAACACTAAGAGGTAAAGTGTAGTTGCTTTATACTATTTTGAGCAATAAAACAATAATTTTTAAAAACCACTACACTTAGAAGTGCTTTTACAGACATATTTTTTATTGATTTTTCAGCGGAATGTGAAAGTGGTTTATATGGAAATCGCTGGTTGATTGGAGATAGTGCTTATCCATGCAAACCTTATTTATTAACTCCTGTATTAAACCCAACTTCACGCAGTCAGCAAATGTATAATGAAGCCCATATAAGAACACGAAATACTATTGAAAGGTACCTTTTAAAATATTATTGTAGTACACATTCTTTATGTCCCTTTATTCCATTCCAATGATACATCACATTGTTAGACTTATCTATAATCTACCTCTTTTGCAGGTGTTTTGGAGTATGGAAACGGAGATTTCCAGTTATTTCATTAAAAATATGGCTATCATTATCAACTACACAATCAGTAATAATAGCAACAGCTATACTACATAACATTTGTAGACAGATGAGAATTGAAGATGTAATGCCAGAAGTAGAAATACCTAATTATGATGCAGTCAAAATTAGACTTAATTTTAACTTCCTATTTGTTAATTCCATATTTTCTATCTCTAATTCTAATTTCTTCCTTTTAATTATATAATAATCAGCAATAGCTTGATTCCGTGCAGCTCGAGTCCTTATGTCTTCATCCAGTAGCCTACGTTTTTGTTTATCTGAAAAGAAATATAAGTAGGTACTATAAAAAAATGGTTTTATTGCAATTAGGTAAATTAGTTTCTCAAACTCAAAAGCATTTATTTCAATTAGACCACTACGGCACTTTTGAAAGTCAAAAATACAAAAAAGAAAATCAAAGCTACAGTCCCAGTCACAAGGCATAATAACTTGAGAAAGTACTTGTAGTTTTTCCAGACCACCCCAGATTTATTTATAACTTTTTAGATTACACATACATAAAAACATAAAAATTACCCAAATGTACATTATGGATGCAATAATTAATTGACTATAAAGCATAGGCAAATTGTGAAATCCCTCATTTTACAAATGCTTGTTACTTTGTTAATATTAGAATGGTAAACTGTATAATTTGTAAATAGACATTGTTGTTGGTAAAATGTTAAATTGTACATTTTGCTGACAGCAGATACATACTATTATTGTTGCCACTGGGAGTGTTAGAAAAGAATTTCTTTGGTGTCGGTGTTGTCACAACTAGCAATTGATTATTTCCTGATGATCCACTCTCATTATCCACGCTCATTATTTCCGAATTACCGTCACCCACGCCACTATCAATCACCATGATGCCACCACCATCACTCAAAACTTCTGTATCCACCGTCACTTCAGCATCTCCTCCCAAGGATACACTGTAACCCTCACATGTTGCACCTAAAATGGATGCCACTGTCCAGTGCATCATCTGGTGGGATATAATCTGGCTTGCCACCACCTGTCTGCAAGTATAGTTACATTAATACACCATAATAAATATTTAAATAAAGATAATATCTATCACAACCTGCGGTTCATACACTACACACAAGATTATGGGCGAAATGATTACCTTATTTTGGTTCATCCTAATTTTGGTGGACCTTTTTCGTGCAGATTTTTTTAAATTCTCCCATTTCAATTTTAATTGATCGGTTCTTCGTGGGCAACTTGAAACCGATGCATTGAATGCATCTGTGATTTTGGACCAGGCAGCTACTTCAAGTTGATTATTTGTAGCATTTGTAGCTTTGCTTGTTATCACCTTGTTAGCTTCAACAAGATCAATAAGCAAGGCCACTCTTCATCCTTGGATAAAAAAGGTACACCTTTTGTCTGGAAACAAAACATATATTAAATACAGGGTTGATCTTAAATAAATGTAGAGAAAGACGAAAAAAGATCAATTGTTCCGAGGTATAGTTTACACTTGGTTTACACAGTATGTATGTACTAAATGTTATATCTTTATCCTCTGACAACATGAATAGAAACGTATATTAATGCCTGGTAATACTTACAGCACTCATTATATGTAAAAAATAAGCAGAATTCACTAAACAAACTTGGTAACCCAACAAAAATAGCGGTAGCGTCTCTTCTATGTTTTATTATTTATAGTACCTATTAGAGTTGAATTAAATTAACGCTTGACTACGTTTCGTTCTTCCTTTTTTCGCGCCCAATATTTGTTCGTTATAATAACTTTAGTTACAAATATTATTTTAGCATGAAAATTTCACCAATGCTTTAATTCGATAAATTTGTATTGTTTTATGAAAAAGTTATATGAAAAAAGATTTGTTTAAAGGTTGTTTTTTTTTAGCTTTTGTAGTAACAAAACGTATGGGAGGGCTGGACATGCTGGATAGCTGAGCTTAACTATCGATGTCTAAATAACAAAGCGATTCTTAACAAGGGAGAGTTATTCATGAGTTTGATTATTATTTTCACACTAATATTATAAATGCGAAAGTTTGCATGTGTGTATATTGTTACTTCTTAACGCTCAAACGGCTTAACAGATTTGGATGAAATTTGGTATTCTAAGAGTAGATAAAGATCAAGGAAACGATGAATACACTGCGTAAAATATTGTATTTATTAGGTATATTTTGGCTAGAAAGGCAGTGATTAGGTACTGAGATGACTAGGATATAGACAAATAGGAAGGTGGAAGATATTTTGCCTGGTCAGGAGAATGATGATATCATAACATAATATCACGCCTGTAATCCCCGAGCGGTTAGGCAGAGGTGTAGGTACTTATTAGTAAGTGTACGAACACAGTGGCCGCTCGACGCTATAGCGTCGGGCGGCGCGTTCTGCGGGGCGTCGAGCTGCCGACCAACGCGGCGGGCGTCTACTGTGGCCACTCGCGTATAAATATAAATGCATGTGTTTGACATGAACGCTGCATGCGCCGCCCCGCCGCACGCTCGATTCGAGCGGCCACTGTGTTCGTACACTAAGTATCACCAGTGGCGTAGCGTGCCTTGGCGGGGCCCCGTATAAAAATTTGTTTAGGGGCCCCTAGGGAAATAATGAGAGGTTTTCTTTTTGAGGTATTAAAAAAAAACTTAGTCTCCAAGAACTCTACAGATGGCGTTGAACTTACTATGATAGTTGGTGCCAAAGCCAAAACGCTTGGAAAAAAAAACATTGTGTCACGTCACATACTCTCGTTGACTGACACTTTCATTTGCTTAACCTTCCGAATATAACATAGTTTTCTCTCGCTTTGTTAAAATCAGTTTTTTTAGGTTCCGTTCCTTGCATTATCGTACTAACTCCTAGCGCCATCTATCCAGCGACGAGGGAAGAGCTAAAAAGAAAATCCCTCATTGTGATTTCTCACAAAAAAAAACTGTTTGCATAAAATGGGGAAGGCTGGTCAAGGCTGATTGTAGATGGCGTGTCCATAGCTTAGTCCCAATCTGTCAAATGATAACAAACAAGCTATTTTGAAATATAAAATGACATTGACAGATTTTTAACCAATCACGACAGTTGGTACAAGCTATGCTAGCGCCATTAGTTCCATAGTTGCCATCCCCATTGAAAGAAATATTTATTAATCATAATTATCTATCTGTCACTTTTTCCAAATTTTTTACAAACAATTAAAATTAAATATACACTCTCCTTGCCTTTTTCGGCAAACAGATTTATTTCTGAAAAAAAAAAGAAATTGGGTAGTTTTTAACTTTTGCTTACTCGCGTTGGGGGCCTCCGTGGCCCGGGGCCCCGTATAATGAGGGATTTTCTTTTTAGCTCTTCCCTAGTCGCTGGATAGATGGCGCTAGGAGTAAGTATGATAATGCAAGGAACGGAACCTAAAAAAACTGATTTTAACAAAGCGCGAGAAATGTTGGTTATATTCGGAAGGTTAAGCAAATGAAAGTGTCAGTCAACGAGAGTATGTGACGTGACACAATGTTTTTTTTTCAAGCGTTTTGGCTTTGGCATAGTAAGTTCAACGCCATCTATAGAGTTCTTGGAAACTAAGTTTTTTTTTAAAACCTCAAAAGGAAAACCTCTCATTGATACTGTTCGCGACGAACGTCACCAATCCAACACATAGAGTGTTGATTAATAGTTAAAAAATAGTGTAGAGTCAGTGTATGGGCAATATAGTGAGATAACAAAGTGCCATCAGTGAATCTAGAATAGTTATATAGTAATTTTCAGTCGCGCTAGACACATATGGGCTCGCAAGTGGAGTTTTTTAGTATAATTTAACGCTTTGGCGAGGTCCAGGGAGCCTAGGTTGCGACCTAGGCCTGGATATAGTATTTTTTTTATAACTTAGCTTATAGTTGAACCACTTAGACGAGAGTATGACGGTCTAGCGCGGCCATATTAGACAAAAACAGAAAAAAATTGTCTTACAGATTTTCAGTTGAAGGATCGCTACAGGCTGAAAGATACAGACACGAAAAAATAAGTAACAGTTTTAGATGGACCATATACTCGTCTAGTATATGGCGATTATATACTTACAGTCACAGCAACAGTTTTCGTGTAATTCAGCCTGTAAGACCCTTCATCCAAACACTTTTGGAAAAGTTGTCTGGTTTTTTGGAAATAATTTCCACGTTTTAATAAAGATTTTCGTTGTTTTTATGTCTGTACATAAATAACGTTATGTGGAATTGTGGCGATGTATATAATGTGTTTAAACATAAGCTCAAAATTGTAATTTGCAGAAAGATTGTACATTTCCATAATCAAATTTTCATTAAAGTTTTCCGAAATCAGAAAGCGAAATCAGGGTTCTCGTTACAGTAAAGTTCTGGAGTACCTTAGTAAACTCGACTTTTCTTAGAATCGTAGTCATCAGTACGGCAAATATGTATAAGTAAATAGTGAAAAAGTAGTGCGCGAATTAATCCTGAAATCGCTTCCTGTACAGTTATGAAAGTTAAATAAGTGTCTTATTTTCCCAGTAACCCCTATCCTCCCTCGTTAGGTCAACGCCCTGAGATAGCGAAGAATGATCAGCCACAGCTATAGTTAATTAGGTGTAGGACGTCAGCGCCGTCTGGCGGCGAAGTATAGTACAAGCGTGCGCCCGGTAGTAATAGGGTATAGGCAGAGCACCAGGTACACGTATCCACGCCATCAGCGGATAACGCCCGTCCGGCACAGATACGGCATATACGGCGGTAGCTACGCCCCTGAGTATCACCCACATTTACACACGCCAGTTATGTTTCAAGTCCGATGTTGTAGGGGCGAATGATGATCATTAGGCGTTAACGCCCTTCTAACCCTAAAATTAGCAACACTATTTGTGGTGGTTCAAACTTCGTTTGAAATACTGTTAAAATAAAGTTCTAATCAGCTTGCACTACAAAGCGGTTGTTACGTCAGTCACTGCGGCCGAATAGTACGAAATGAGTGGTTTTTATTCTTTATAAAATCCAATTTACGTCTTTTGGAAAAAATAAAAAAACATAAGACCTGCTTTATAGTTAGTTCAGTTAGTATGCAGAGTTTCATGATCTAATTTGAAGTACTTTTTGAATACCAGTGGTTTATTGTTCGATTTGGAGGTAACTTTGGATTTTTTTTCTATTGAGAAAAGTTTATGGAATCGTGTTTTCGTCACACACACTTAGGATTAATCCTCAACTTTACCATATATTTATTTCAAAATTAATGCTTCAGTATTTTAGGCGTAACGGAGGATCAGGCTAAGCCATTTGAGGGATATATAGCCCTGAAGGCTGCGGTTCCACTGAAGCGGAGCGGAGCGCGATTCACCAATCACATGGCTTGAAATCCACATCTCTTCTCCACTCCTGCCATGTCATTGGTGAATCGCGCTCCACTCCGCTTCAGTGGAACCGCAGCCTAAAGCGTGAGCCAGACTGTTGTAAACAAGCCCTCCACACACCACATCGGTCTCCACCGGCGGTTCACAACAGCACGCACTGTTACACACTGTTTGTTTGTAAACCGCCGCCCGGTGGAGACCGATGTGGAGGTGTGTGGAGGGCTTGTTTACAACAGTCTGGCACGGGCATAAGTCATTGCTTACACACGAAAAGCTTTGGTGGTTGCTGCTTGTAGGTGACTAGTTTAAACAAAAATACGAATATTTTTTGTGTAATTTATTTTATCACCACTGCTCTCAAAAACAGTGAAGGAAAACATCGTGAGGAAACCAAAAATTCGAAGGCATGTGACATCTACCAACCCGCACTGGGCCCGCGTGGTGGATTATAGCCCATTCCCTCTCATACTTAGGAGGCCGTATTCCCACTGCTGGGAAGCAGTGGGAACATTATAGGATGATTATGCTATACCTACTAAATGGTGTCTTTAGAGTTCCGTTGCCAAATGGCAAAAACGGATTTCATTTTTATAGATTCGTCCTGTCAGCTCGATTGTCTGTCGGAGCGTCCGTCCGTATGTCACAGGCATTTTATCCGAGACTGTTGGCATTGGCTAGTGCCAACAGTCACAGTGTCAGTAGTGTCAGTCGCTGTTGTTGCTAGTGTAGTGTTGTACTGTGTAGTCACAGTTAAAATTTGGAGAGTAAGGTGTCTTCAATGAACCTCTACACAAAACTGTTTTCAATTCACTGCTTTGAATGTTTGAAAAATTAGTCTGATGGGTCGTAAAAAAATTGTATCTCCATAAATATTGCGTCAGCCGATGCGATGTTTTGTACGGAAAGTTCTTTTTTTTTCTTTGAAAAAAGGTTCCGATGTAACGGTCAGACGATCTATCTGAATCACCACCTCTTTAAGTATTGTGCTAATTCTGGTTATACCCCATATATCAGTGGCGGATTTACACATTTGCCGCCAGAAGGATTTTCAAATTTTGCCGCCCCTACTTACCTCTACACATTAATGTGTTAGAGTGGAAAATTTTTGTTAAAATAGTTTTTGGGTAAATTCCTGAGCTAAGCGAAAATTTTAACACTACCTTGAACAGGCTAGAATTGTTTCAATCCTGATACTTATGAGTTACTTATTCGACTCACAGATAAAGGCAAGAGTAAGTAGGCTGCAAGAGCGAGCAAAGCGAGCTCAAAAATTTTTACATCTTGCCTCGAGTAAATTCAGAGGTTTGAGATCAAAATATCCACATGCTATGCAACCTTACGTATGTATGCTATAATACCAATTCTGTGGCATTAGGCAGGAAAAAGCTGCCCCTGGCGACGCCCATGTTACCTATAGCTTCGACACACTAGTCTTGATTCCATGGCGAAATACAATAATAATTTTAAAGAAATTCTTAAACATCTGGACTCTCTCTCTTTTACCCTGAATTTGAAACTTCACTTAGTTTATTGTTCCAAAAACCTTCCACACTAACAATTTACTGGCGTTTCCAGTTCTTGTAAATGTAAAATTATTCCCGTCGCCGCGTCGCTTGTTTTCATTATACGCGATTCAATAAGTTGTAGAAAAAATCATCTAACTGGTGAAACATTTAGTACATATTGAATTGCTTGTGTCATTGTGTGAACCTAATAGCATTTAGGAATATAATTATAAATGTATTAATTTCTGTAACACTTAAGAAGAAAACTGGCTCATATTTGCCGCCTCTAAAATCTGCCGCCCTAGGCTCCAGCCTACTTAGCCTATTGGTAAATCCGCCACTGCCATATATAAATAACTAGCTGTTGCCCGCGGCTTCGCCCGCGTTAAGTTTGGTAACTGTCCCACTGGATCATACTAAAGGGATAATTAGTGTCCTACATGTTAATCCAGGTTATAAACTATCTATGTGCTAAATTTCTTATTCATCACAATTTATTATTATCATCACAATCACCATCACTATCACAACCACCATCACTACAACAATCACCATTACAATCACCATCACCATTACAATTACCATCAAAATCACTATCACAATCACCATCATCGTTATCACAATCATTATCATCGTAATCGCAATCATTATCACAATCACCATCACTATCACAATTACAATCACTATCACAATCACAATCACCATCACAAACACCATCACAATCACCATCACTTGCAAAATCACAATCACCATCACTTGCAAAATCACAATCACCATCACCATCACAATGACCATCACAATCCCCATAAAAATCTCCATCACAATCACAATCACCATCACAATCACCATCACCATCACAATCACCATCACAATCACCATCACAATCACCATCACAATCACCGTCACCATCACAATCACCATCACAATCACAATCACAATCACCATCACAAACACCATGACAGTCACCATGACAATCACCATCACAATCGCCCTCACAATCACCATCACAATCACCATAACAATCACCATCACAAACACCATCACAATCACCATCACAATCACCATAACAATCACCATCACAATCACCATCACAATCACCATCACAATCACCATCACAATCACCATCACAATCACCATCACAATCACCATCACAATCACCATCACAATCACCATCACAATCACCATCACAATCACCATCACAATCACCATCACAATCACCATCACAATCACCATCACAATCACCATCACAATCACCATCACAATCACCATCACAATCACCATCACAATCACCATCACAATCCCCATCAACATCGCTATCACCATCACCATCACAATCACTATCCTCTTTATCACCATCACAATCACCATCATCATCGCTATCACCATTACAATCACCGTCACTATCATAATCACCATCACAATCACCATCACAATCACCATCACAATCACCATCACAATCACCATCACAATCACCATCACAATCACCATCACAATCACCATCACAATCACCATCACAATCACCATCACAATCACCATCACAATCACCATCACAATCACTATCACAATCACCATCACAATCACCATCACAATCACCATCACAATCACCATCACAATCCCCATCAACATCGCTATCACCATCACCATCACAATCACTATCCTCTTTATCACCATCACAATCACCATCATCATCGCTATCACCATTACAATCACAATCACCATCACAATCACCATCACAATCACCATCACAATCACCATCACAATCACCATCACAATCACCATCACAATCACTATCACAATCACCATCACAATCACCATCACAATCACCATCACAATCACCATCACAATCACCATCACAATCACCATCACCATCACAATCACTATCCTCTTTATCACCATCACAATCACCATCATCATCGCTATCACCATTACAATCACCGTCACTATCATAATCACCATCACAATCACCATCACAATCACCATCACAATCACCATCACAATCACCATCACAATCACCATCACAATCACCATCACAATCACCATCACAATCACCATCACAATCACCATCACAATCACCATCACAATCACCATCACAATCACCATCACAATCACCATCACAATCACCATCACAATCACCATCACAATCACCATCACAATCACCATCACAATCACCATCACAATCACCATCACAATCACCATCACAATCACCATTACAATCACAATCACAATCACAATCACAATCACCATCACAATCACTATCCTCTTTATCACCATCACAATCACTATCCTCTTTATCACCATCACAATCACCATCATCATCGCTATCACCATTACAATCACCGTCACCATCACAATCACCATTAAAATCACTATCACAATCACCACCATCGTTATCACAATCATTATTAATTATATAGTTATTATATTTTATCCAAATTTGCCACTCTCATAATTATATTTGTATTTTATATTAATTAATTTCAGACTCTTTCTTTTTTAGGGTTCCGTACCCAAAGGGTAAAAACGGAACCCTATTACTAAGACTTCGCTGTCTGTCCGTCTGGCCGTCTGTCCGTCTGTCCGTCTGTCCGTCTGTCTGTCACCAGGCTGTATCTCATGAACCGTGACAGCTAGACAGTTGAAATTTTCACAGATGATGTATTTCTGTTGCCGCTATAACAACAAATACTAAAAACAATAAAATTAATATTTAAGGGGGGCTCCCATACAACAAACGTGATTTTTTTGCAGTTTTGTCTAATGTTTTTAAATAATGGTACGGAACCCTTCGTGCGCGAGTCCGACTCGCACTTGGCCGGTTTTTTATGTGACATTGACTCTAATTTGAATTCTGATTTGTTGGCATTTAATTTATTATTATTTTGTTTTTATTATTATTTTTAAATTCTATGTTATATTGTGATATTTTGTATTATCTCGTGTTTCGTGTAATGGTCATATGGGAGAACCTGAAATAAATGGTTTTTATTTTTTTTATTTTTATTTATTATCATCGTTATCACAATCATTATCATCGTAAACACAATCATTATCATCGTTAACACAATCATCATCATCGTTATCACAATCATTATCATCGTAATCAAAATCATCATCATCACAATCATCATCATAGTAACCACAATCATTATCATCGTGATCACAATCATCATCATCATTATCACAATTACCATCACCGTTATCACAATCATCACTATGAATCAACAATAACGCTGTATAGAAGTCTAATCCGCCATCTTCTGAATCTCAAAATAAATGCCATTTTCGTAATCAGCAGCCCTGATAATCTCGGTATTGACACCCATATTGATTTTTAGATATTTCAACCCCATCGCACCCCAACAGGGAATGATGGTATTTCAGGTCTGCCAGATTAAATCTTAAAATCGTTGTTTTTGTAATACACCCGACGACCCGACCCAATTCACCATACAAACAATATCTTTGTTGAATTTCAGGCTTTGTTACCCCATTTCCCCCTTTAGGGGCTGAATTCTGAAAAAAACCTGAAACACAATGTTAACTCATTTATTGATTGGAGTACTCCTGTTCGAGTTTCGAACAAAGTAGTCTAACTAATCTTGTTTCCCCATACAAACTTAAGAGCCCCGTTTCATCCCCTTAGGGGGTGAATTTTGAAAAATCCTTTCTTAGTATACCTCTAGGCTACATAAGGAACCTACTTGCCAAAATTGGAATCTCTAGAGTCAGCGGTTTGGGCTGTGCATTGATTTTTATACTTTGCCACCCCATTTCCCTCCCCCTCTTAGGGGTTGAATTCTGAATAAAACCTGAAACCCGTTTCGACTTATTTATCAATAGGAGCAGTACTGTGAAGTTTCGATTAAAATAGTCTAACTAATCTTGTTTCCCCATGCAAACTTTGGTGCCCCGTTTAACCCCCTCAGGGGGTGAATTTTGAAAAATCCTTTCTTAGTGTACCTCTAGATGACATAAGGAACCTACTTGCCAAAATTGGAATCTCTAGAGTCAGCGGTTTGGGCTGTGCATTGATTTTTATACTTTGCCACCCCATTTCCCCCTCTTAGGGGTTGAATTCTGAAAAAACCTGAAACCTATTTCGACTAATTTATCAATAGGAGCACTCCTGTGAAGTTTCGATTAAAATAGTCTAACTAATCTTGTTTCCCCATGCAAACTTTCGTGCCCCGTTTAACCCCCTCAGGGGGTGAATTTTGAAAAATCCTTTCTTAGTGTACTTCTAGATCACATAAGGAACCTACTTGCCAAAATTGGAATCTCTAGAGTCAGCGGTTTGGGCTGTGCATTGATTTTTATACTTTGCCACCCCATTTCCCTCCCCCTCTTAGGGGTTGAATTCTGAAAAAAACCTGAAACCCGTTTCGACTTATTTATCAATAGGAGCACTCCTGTGAAGTTTCGATTAAAATAGTCTAACTAATCTTGTTTCCCCATGCAAACTTTGGTGCCCCGTTTAACCCCCTCAGGGGGTGAATTTTGAAAAATCCTTTCTTAGTGTACCTTTAGACCACATAAGGAACCTACTAGCCAAAATTGTAATCTCTAGAGTCAGCGCTTTGGGTTGTGCATTGATTTTTATATTTTGCCACCCCATTGCCCCCTCTTAGGGGTTGAATTCTGAAAAAACCTGAAACCCGTTTCGACTTATTTATCAATAGGAGCACTCCTGTGAAGTTTCGATTAAAATAGTCTAACTAATCTTGTTTCCCCATGCAAACTTTGGTGCCCCGTTTAACCCCCTCAGGGGGTGAATTTTGAAAAATCCTTTCTTAGTGTACCTCTAGATCACATAAGGAACCTACTTGCCAAAATTGGAATCTCTCGAGTCAGCGGTTTGGGCTGTGCATTGATTTTTATACTTTGCCACCCCATTTCCCCCTCTTAGGGGTTGAATTCTGAAAAAAACCTAAAAACCCGTTTCGACTTATTTATCAATAGGAGCACTCCTGTGAAGTTTCGATTAAAATAGTCTAACGAAGCTTGTTTCCCCATACAAACTTTGGAGCCCCGTTTAACCCCCTTAGGGGATGAATTTTGAAAAATTCTTTCTTAGTGCACCCCTAGACCACATAAGGAACCTACTTGCTAAATTTGGAATTTGTAGACCCAGTGGTTTGGGCTGTGCGTTGATAGATGAGTCAGTCAGTCAGTCAGTCAGTTTCTTCTTTTATATATTTAGATTAGGTAGGTATACCCACCAAATACAAAAAAAAACGGTCTTCTATAAACAGGCTGTATAATTTATTTCAGGATGACTGACCCTGATTTCAAGAATGTGAATACCCAGGAGGCAGTGAGAGAGTTTTTTAGTTTTACACAATATCTTAATGCTAATCGTACCGGCGGCGGCCCCAGCGGCAGCGGTGCTAGCGGTGGTGGCGGTGCCGGTGGTGGCGGTGCAAGAAGCTCCAACCTGGGAAAAGTAAGTACTTAATTTTTACAAGTTTACACATCGGCTATTATAGCGCGCTAACTACACGGTGTCCGCGAGGTGCGAGTTCGTGGTCGTCTGTAAGCGTGCGTACCCTTCACGTCAACCAAGCATTATGTACAACTAGCTGACCCGCGCATCTTCGTGTGCGTCACATGAGAGAGAGAGAGAGAGAGGGTTAGAGAGAGTATGAATCAACCTTAAATTATAGACATATGCTTTCGCGGATATTTTTTTTTAACTTTATAAGAGGTACAATTCCATCATACATGATTGTTGCGTAAGTTTAACCGTATGCAGCGCTCGCAACGGAAGCTCTCAAAAGAAATAATTTTTCCCCGTTTTTGCAACATTTATCATTGATGCTTCGCTCCTATTAGTTGTAGCGTGATGTTTGATGACCTATTAGCCTTCCTCGATAAATGGACTATCAAACTCTAAAAGTTTTTTTTTTAATTCGAACCAGTAGTTCCTGAAATTCCCTCAGTAATGAGGAGCACGACTTGAGGAAGAGTTCCTGGAATTAGCGCGTTCAACCAACCAAACAAACTCTTGAGCTTTATTAAGTATATTAGTATAGATTCAAGTGTGTAACAATTTAATTTCTCCGATTTAATTGCATTAATCGCTAAAATAATTTACTTTCCGTATAGGATCCAAAAACTCCGACACTAGGACTGTCATCGTGGACTTTACGAGCAATTTACGGAAAGAAAAGTTTATTCAAATGTATAAAAAGTACAACAAGGAAAATAATAGATTATCTACCGAGCACCTAAACATCAGCGGCCCTGCTAAGCCTATTTGTGTCCGAAAATCTGTCACCAAAGATGAAACGATTGTTTTTTCTGGCCCGTGACTTTGCCAGCACTAATAAGTACCAGTACTGCTGGGTTAAGAATGGCAAAATTTTTGTCCGAGAGAAGGATGGAGCCCAACATATCATGATCAAGGATGAGTCTGACCTTAAAAAATGACTAGGTATTTATCAATTAATTATAGTATGTCGTAGTAAGGTCGTTTTGCTTAACTTTTGTATTATTACCGTAACTTACTACGTAGAAATATTTATTCGTAGATTTAAAAATATAAATATCCTATTAGTAATTATCATGCATGTTCTAAAATTAGTTAATACGTCACCAATATTATATCATCATTGTAACATCACTATATACACACATAACTACTTACATTCGCTATACTCACAACGGAAGATTTATTCTGTTCATCTTGGTTTCTCCTGTACAATCTCCAGTCATTTCGGATTATGCTATGTTACGTTCAATAACTCAAATCACCTATTTGTTCTCTGCCTCGATTATGAATGATAATGTTAAAATAATAGATGATATAGAACATCTCTCAGCTTCAGCATCACATCAATGTTCCCCGGAACAAGTTGACTCATACCTGCATAATGTTAATCACGGCTTAAAAATTTTTCACGTTAACATCAGAAGCATCGGCAGCACTGCAAATTTTAACAACCTCCTGATATTGCTGCATCGAATAAAGACACAATTTGACGTCGTGGTCTTATCGGAATGCTGGTTACGTAAATGCCCTCATCTTCCCTCGATACCGGGTTTTGTATCTAATTATTCTGATCACTCAAACCAAAATGATGGTGTTGTGGTGTATACTAAGGTAGAGTTACAGTTCCTTTTAGAAAAGCCTATACTCGCTGACGCAAATTGTCTTATAATCAAATTTAAAAATGAGGTGGCGCTTATCGCTGTATATAGGTCACCTTCAAATAGGAATATTCACCACTTTATTACCAGTCTCGATGTTATCCTCAATTTATTAAATACTTTTAGAACCGTTATTTTGGTTGGAGATATCAACATAAATATAGCACCAAATTGGGTTGATCCGAACTCAGACATGTACCTAAATGCTGCTGCGTCACATGCCATGTTGCCGGCTCATGTTTTCCCGACACGCAACGATAGTTGCATTGACCACGTTATGTTAAAATCAAATAAACCAGCTATTACCTTAGTTCTTGACTCTCTAATTACTGATCATGCTCCTGTTGTAGTTTTTTGTAATTTGAAATTAGATATCCCTAAATCACCTCCCCGGCAGCATCGTGTAGACATTAATGCTTGCGTAGTGGCTCTTGAGAATGTTGACTTTACTCCCGTTATGAGTTGTCAGGATGCTGAAACTGCTGCTGTTTTATATTTGGAAATATATTTTATTATAATTAAAACTACCAAACTCATGTAGTTACATTTCTTATATTTTTTGACAGAGAGCGATAAGTCTTTTCGACTACAGATTATATTTAAAACCATAGAGTAGTGAATATATAATAGAACACCTCCCCTTTTAAAATTAATACAAACTGATTAAAAATTACAAATTAAAATTCTTATTATTATAAAAATTACAAATTAAAATTCTTAATAATTATTATAAAAATTACAAATTAAAATACTTAGTAATTAAAATTCTCAATAATTATTAAAGATCTAATCTTGACCTGGGTTTGACATTACGACCACTACGAGTTCTATAATATACATTATCAGGGATGTTACCAGTATTCTCTTGAGACATATCCTGAGTGTGAGAACTTGGAGGCAACACTTCTGGGACATCAGTGTTATCTAAACAAGGCAAAAAATCACTTCTTCTAATTTGTTGACTATCAGTAAAAGACTTTCTAAGGTGATGGGTATTACGTCTGAATATTTTTGAGTTGCTATCAT
This sequence comes from Xestia xanthographa, assembly GCA_905147715.2. Taxonomy (NCBI): domain Eukaryota; kingdom Metazoa; phylum Arthropoda; class Insecta; order Lepidoptera; family Noctuidae; genus Xestia; species Xestia xanthographa. The sequence goes on from LR990652.1 coordinate 28,202,508, forward strand.
CTACTATCAGATAGGATCTTGGTTCTTTACATTTTTTAAAAACATTTCCCTTTTTCCAATATTTATCTTTATCCGTTCTGTATACAATTTTATCTCCCGGTTTGAAAACAATTTCCTTATTTTTTGAGTGTTTGTCATGTTGATGCTTAGTAATCTTCTGTTTTAAAGTTAATAGTTTATGAATATTTGGTATAATTTTAGGCTCTAAATATGTTGAAGCCACTGGAATATTAGATCTCAAATTTCTGCTATTTAAAATTTGTGAAGGTGTCACAGATAAACCAGACAAATTACTATTATTGTAATTAAAGAGATAGTCACGGTAATCCTTGCCATCCTCTAAAGCTTTTTTTACCAGATTTTTACTTATATTGACAGCTTTTTCAGCCAAACCATTGCTTCTAGGATAGTGAGGACTACTTGTTACAATAGTTATATCTTTCTTTTTATAATAGTTAAGACACTCTTGTGATTTAAAGGGGTTATTATCAGCTATAATTTCATATGGAAAACCCAAATGAGTAAAAACATCTTGACATGCATTTATAACAGATTTTGAAGTCTTATCCTTTACAGGTCTTATCTCTAACCAATGGGACAAATAATCAATAATTACAAGATAAGCCCTGCCTGCATATTCCATGATATCCATTCCTACTTTATAATATCTGTATTTAGGTATTGAGTGTGTCATTAAAGGTTCATGTACATTAGCAGGTCTAAACATTTCACAAGTACGACATTTGGATATAAAATTCTGTATATCCAAGGATAAATTCGGCCAATAAAACAATTGACGTGCTTTAGCAATACACTTGTTCATTCCCAGATGTCCTTCATGCACTAATTCTATGACATACATGCGTAGTGAACTAGGCACTATAATCCTATTGCCAAGGAATAACAATCCATCCTGTACAAAAAGCTGATCTTTAAATTTAGAAAAATGTTGCAATGTTTTAGATAATTTCTGAGGCCAACCATGATAGTAATAATTACATATTTTGGAGAGTATTGAATCATTACTTGTCTCTGTACGGAAAATAGTTTTTCTTTCATCAGACATAGGCAAATGTTTTGAAACAGTGTGTACCATCTGCAGCATTTCTTTGTCATGCTCAGTGACAGCTAAGCTATTTCTAGACAACATGTCTGCAAAGTGTACATATTTACCAGGCACATAGTATACATTTAATTTATACATAAACAATTTTAATCTTAACCTTTTCAGTCTAGGAGAACCAATCTTGCTTATCTGTTTACCCATGATAGATATAATGGGTTTATGATCTGTTTGTACATCAACATCTGAACCGTAAATGTATTTGTGAAATTTTTTTTACACCGAAACAAACAGCAAGTAACTCTTTTTCGGTTTGTCCATAGTTTAATTCAGAATTATTCATGGTTCTCGAAACACAAGCTACTAATTTTAACTTACCAGAATCATCTGGCTGAAATAAACAACAACCTAAACCTTTGCTTGATGCATCACATTGCAAAATTATTTTTCTTTTTGAATCAAAAGGACAAAGTGCCGGAGCTTGACTAATTTTCTCTTTCATTTCAGCAAAAACTTTATCATGTATAGGTAACCACAAAAACTCTACCTCCTTCTTTAACAATTTACATAAAGGAGACATCAGCTCTGCCATCTCTGGCACATAACGTCTGACATAATTAAATGAACCAATAATCCTCATTAACTCCACCTTATTAGTTGGTGTTTTTAGCTTTGTCAATGACTCTACTCTAGATTTATCAATAGACATACCATTCTCATTAAAAATTTGACCTACATATTTGACTTCCCGTTGCCTAAATTGAAACTTTTTTTCATTAAATACAATTCCTATTTCCTTAGCTTTACTCATCACACTTAGTAGTGCTTGGTCATGATCCTCTATAGTACTCCCCATGATTAATATGTCGTCTGCCCAAACAACTACATTTTCTAAATTATTAAAATGAGACTCCAGTACATCTTGAAATAACTCAGGAGCATTCATCAAGCCATAAGGTAAAACTAAATACCTATATACCCCAAAGGGTGTCGCAAAACAACACTTCCATGAAGAGTCTTCATCTAAATGTAAATGATGAAATCCTTCAGAGAGATCCAAAACTGAAAAATATCTTTTACCATTCAACTTCAAAGCAAGCTCTTCTAAAGTGGGCAACGACTTGGGTTTCTTTAAAATATACTTATTTAGATCAGACGGATCTAAACAAAGCCTTATCTTTTTGTTAGGCTTTTCAACCAAAACAATACGGCTGATGCATGCATTTTCATTAAGATTATCAACCTTTAAAATTGAATTTCTACTTTCTAATCTATCTAATTCAGATTTTAATGGATCCAGCAGACAATTAGGTATCCTTGAAGGCGGATGACAAATTGGTTCAGTAATATTCCTCGTTGTAATACTATAGGTGCCTGGCAACTTACCGATGCCCATAAAAACCCCTTTGTGCTCTGCTATAAATTTAGCTTTTAATGTGTCAGAAGTACTTTCAGCACTATGCACCCTCTTAACTAGATTTAATGAAATACAACCCGGTAATCCCAAGAGCATGGAGTGACAATCAATAACAACAAAATTTTCATAACACTTAATATCTTTGTACTTACACAATAAATTGACCATGCCCAAAGGTGAAACTTTACTGCCTTCAAATGATACTAACTGTATATTTGTCTTTATAATTTTTAAATTTACTTTATCATTTATCTGATTGAATATTTTTAATGGCATTATGCTGATATCCGCCCCAGTGTCCAGTTTACATTTTACTGGAAAACTCTCAATATTTATGGTTTCTAACCACTCAGACTCTGCTTTACACTTAGCCACTACCGCATTACAGCATACACTTTGACTCTCACTTTCTGATGAATTTTCACTTTCACACTGAACCTCTTTAATAGCTTTATTACGTACTTGACAGCTGACCGCAAAATGATTTTTCAACCCACACTTCTTGCATGATTTCCCAAAAGCAGGGCACTCTCGACGTCCATGAAGAGTTTGGCACCGTCGGCATTTAAATTTACCTTCAGATTCAGGATTCTTTTTATATTTGTTTGCATCAACCTCAACCGTTGGATTCATTTCCATAACCTGTAGCTTACTTTGCTCTGAAGTCCTACAGAAGTTTGCGGCTTTCTCCAGAGTTAGTCCATCCAGCCTCAGCAGTTGTTCCTGAACATGCTTGTCAGAGATTCCTTGAACAATTTTATCTCTCAACAACTGATCTTCAATGGATTCTTTAGATGTGTCACCATAATTGCAATTTAACAACAACTGTTTCACATCGGTGAGAAAATTGTCGAAACTTTCACCCTCCTTTTGCTTCCGATCGTTAAACTTGAACCTTTCAAAAACTTCGTTGGTTCTCGGGCTTACATACTTTTCGATGGCCTGTAAGACAGCGTTGAAGTCTCCAGCCTTTTCCTTAGGTATAGGCAAAGTTTGTAACACACGTGCTGACTCCATACCCAACATATTTCGTAGGAGAGCTAATCGAATTTTGTCGCTCGCCTCGTCTTGACCTGTCGACACCAAATAGTCGTCGAAACATGTCCGCCATATTTTCCACTCCGCAGCGGCACCACTCGCCCGCAAATCAAAATTCGGAAGTAATTTCACACTTCCCTCCATTCCGATGAAATTTTATACTTTAAACTTATATAACACAGTAAACATTTACTTTTTTACCGGCTGCGCCATGTTTTATATTTGGAAATATATTTTATTATAATTAAAACTACCAAACTCATGTAGTTACATTTCTTATATTTTTTGACAGAGAGCGATAAGTCTTTTCGACTACAGATTATATTTAAAACCATAGAGTAGTGAATATATAATAGAACAGCTGCATCCACCATGGTCAAAATTGTTTCCTCAATTGTAGATAAAAATAGTCGTGATTCTGTTGTCCCGAACCGAAAACGCATTATTAAGCCATGGATCACACCTGGGCTTCTTAGGTGTATTCGAAACCGGGATAACATGTATCGCAAAATGAGGAGGGATGCTGAAAATAATACTCTAAAAGTAACCTACAATCGATATAAAAATTTCTGCAACAATCTGTTAAAGAAATTAAAACGAGAATATGAACGACATGAATTTGAAAAACATCGCAAGAACCCGAAAGCTACCTGGAATCTCATAAAAACTATCTCCAACCTTCAAAAAAGTGAGTCCTCTGCCAGTGAGTTATTATCGCTTACTCCAGATCCAACTAAATCACTTGACTCTGTCAACGACTTCTTCGCAAATGTGGGACCAAAACTGGCATCTAAAATTTTTAACTCCTCAAACTATACCTCTAGCAACACTTCTGACTCTGGCAGTTTTGATGACCACCCTAACTCGATGGCTATTTTTGGCACTGACAACGAAGAGATAGATTATCTTATTCGTGGCCTGCGACTAACTAGTGCTGCGGGTTGGGATGGCATCCCCGCAACTGTAATCTATAGTGCTAGAAACACACTTGTCCCAGTTATCTGCCACGTGTTCAACCTTGCCCTTACATCTGGAATATTCCCAACGGTGTTCAAAAAGGCTGTTGTGCACCCTATTCACAAGAGTGGAGACAGAGACAGTGTCAATAACTACAGACCCATATCTGTATTATCAATTCTATCCAAGCTCCTCGAAAAAGTAATTAATAAACGTCTGCTGGATTACCTTATCTCACAAAATATACTAGCAAATAACCAATATGGATTCAGGTCAGGCAAAAACACAGAGGATGCCATATTAGAATTAATAGGTTCAGTAGCCCAAAACCTTAACAGTAAGGATAAATCTATCGCTATCTTCCTTGATCTTTCTAAAGCCTTTGACACTGTCTCTGTCCCCCTTCTACTCAAAAAACTGGAAAAGATTGGTATACGAGGCCTACCGCTTAATCTATTTAAGAGTTACCTCAGTGGTCGCTCGCAAATCGTCAGGATAAACAACCACACCAGTAAGGAAGCATTCCTCTCCTATGGAGTACCGCAAGGGAGTGTCTTAGGACCTACCCTTTTCTTGGTTTACATAAACGAGCTCTGTAAACTTGATCTAAGAAACTCCAAAGTAATTGCTTACGCTGATGACACTGTTATCCTGGTTCGAGGCAGTGACTGGAACGAAGCTCGGCTTCAGGCCGAGTCAGCCTTGCGAGTGACTATGAGATGGTTGACACAGAATTTGCTCACCCTCAACTTGGATAAAACCAGATTTATCACTTTTAGTCCAAGGAAAGCGTCACAGCCAGCCCCACCCTTCCGTCTGACTGCTCATGCGTGCCATACAACGAGGACTGACATCTGTGGCTGTCCTGAAGTTAAGCGCACGGACTCAATAAAATATCTTGGAGTCTGGGTTGACAGCGTGTTGACGTGGAGTGAGCAGATCAAATCACTGGTATCTAGGATTAGAAAATTAATTTTTGTTTTTAAAAATCTAAGGACCTCCGCCAATTTCTCTACCCTGAGAACTGTGTACTTTGCTCTTGCTCATTCCATTTTAACGTACTGTATTTCGGCTTGGGGTGGTGCTGGTAAATGTCTTCTGCTGCTTTTGGAGAGGGCGCAGAGGGCTGTTCTTAAGGTTATGGCCTTCAAACCCTATCGCTTCCCTACCTGCGAATTGTACACGCTATGGAAGCTACCTACAGTAAGGCACTCTTTTGTGCTAAGTACAACGTTGCGTAAACATTCCAACTTGACTTTTGACCCAAAGTTTAGAAAACATAAACGCCGAACGGACAGAGTTTGCCCGACACCAGCCGTTAAATTAGAAATTGTCCGCCGCCAGTTCATTTTCTTCAGTCCCGTGCTTTATAATAGAATAAATAAAGTACTAACAATTTATCCATGTACTCTCCGGGATTGCAAAAGGAAAATCGATCAATGGCTTCATAATCTCACATACGAAGAGTTGGAGAATTTAGTTAAACCCTAAATATCTTTCTTCCTCAGACATGCACACGATATACACGTAGCGAAGAGTGTGCTCGTGGGGAGGTTCCACAAGCACACTCTACACTTACACCCCACAGACACGCACTACACTCACATACAACACTCCCGCATGCACAACTTAAACACTTACCTATTTAATTTTTTATTATTCTACTTTAATTGTGTATTACTTATAAATTTTACTATTTTATTTGTTTTGTCTGTACTGGAACGCTGTGGTCTCCCTCTTGGAGGTGGGCGTTTATAGCTGCGACACAGTTTTGTAACTAATGTGGCTATTTACGTACGCAATCAATATGTAAAATGTGTTTTTGTTCCAATAAAGATTTATTATTATTATTATTATATTACTTATGTTTTTCCAAATATTAAGAGCTTGCCTCGACAGCCTTACGTCTTCATCCTTATACACTCGATGACAGTCATACTCCAGCTCGGTCGAAATATCTCATTAAGGTGCATGAAATAAGCCGGGACACAATAAAGCTGCTATAAGCTGTTGCGGAACTCTTTCAACTGCCTTCTGTCTCCATCATTAGATCGCCGATGGCGGTCATACTCCAGCTTGGTCTAAAGTTCTTCTTCTTGGTGCATGAAATAGGGAGGGACACGATAAAGCTGCTGTAAACTGTTGCGAGAACTTCCTCCTGTTGTTTCGGGGTTCCTTCTATCTGGCAGAATCTTGATGCTCCGAAATTTATTTGGCATAACACACTTGGCATAATCTTCTTTAAACGAATATTTTTAAGGCATAAAAAATATTTAACATAGTTATTGTTTGGCCAAATGTTTGTATGTCCGAATTTACAATGGCATACTTATAAGATGGCAGAATATTATTTGGCATAATTACCTTTGGCAATGTTCAAATTCCGCATAATTTCGTTTAGAATAATGATTATTTAGAGCGACTATTATTTGATACAATTTCACTTGGCATACTATGAAGATGGCAGAATTCCATTTGGAATTATTGCCGGACTTCTCTGTAAAAAGTTAGGCGTGGTCATACATAAAAAAAATATACGCGTCAAATTGAGAACTTCCTTCTTTTTGCTATGTCGGTTAAAAAACCAATCTTGAGGCAACTGACACGGACGAGGGTCATTCGATTTAGAAAATGCAGTGAAATGGACATCGCCATCTATCGACCAAGATGGTAAACTGCTATAATTTATTGCACGGAAATCATGCTATGTAAATTTTCAAAGCAGCACCATCTATATACATATAATAAATCTGTAGAAAAATCGTTTTTGTACATCGAAAAAATTGTGAAAAAAAATTGCCAGGGTGTTAAAGGATAACCAACAGAACCCATTTCCAGCATTTTTGGAATTTTTGTCTGTTTGTCTGTTTCGATGATCAAGCATCACGTAAAATATACGTAACCAATATAGATAACTTTTATACATACAAATTGTGTGTATCTTGAGGTATAATTTAGTCTTTGTTTTATCGTAATCGGTTAATTCTATCAAAATATATATGAATTTAAAGTGTTCAAGAAAAACTAATCATCAAATGTAAGATGCAACGACATCTATTGCACTAAAATGGTACTAATGACTAAAAATGTGCTCAAACTTAACTTTTAAATCGACTTCAAAAAAAGTTATTTATAGCATTAGGTACTCTCGATTAGTCTACATGACGCTGGTTTGAAGATTTACATAAATAACACTTCCGTGCATTATATTTATCTTGGTCGATATGGCGTTGTTCATTTCACTCCATTTTCTGAATCGTGGTGTTCAGATTTTCCTTGAAAGAATGACCCCTCGCACCTGTCAGTTGCCCCAACTCCTCAAGTTTGGTTTTTTTAACCAACGAAACAACAGGAGGAAGTTCTCAATTCAACCCGTATATTTTTAGGGTTCCGTACCCAAAGGGTAAAAACGGAACCCTGTTACTAAGACTTCGCTGTCTGTCCGTCTGTCCGTCTGTCTGTCACCAGCTGTATCTCATGAACCGTGACAGCTAGACAGTTGAAATTTTCACAGATGATGTATTTCTGTTGCCGCTATAACAACAAATACTAATAACAGAACAAAATTAATATTTAAGGGGGGCTCCCATACAACAAACGTGATTTTTTTTGCACTTTTTTGATAATAATGGTACGGAACCCTTCGTGCGCGAGTCCGACTCGCACTTGGCCGGTTTTTTATGCACCTATGACCACAAGAGAAATCAGTTAAGCATGATCCTTTTATTTTTTTAAAAGCGTCGGTCATAGGTATATCTCAAAGTTGGTCAAATTTAAAATTGAAAAATCGTGTTTGGGCTCATTTCCTGCACCTTTGAATGAGATGATGCGCCTTTCGGAGAACTTTCGACTTAGCTGGAGTATGACTGTCATCGAGTGTCTAAGGTTGAAGACGTAAGGCTGCCGAGGCAAGCCCTTATTTGGAAAAACATTAGTAGATTATTTTAGCAATTAATGCAAATATATCGGAGAAATTAAATTGTTACAGACTTGAATCTATAGGTACTTACTAATATAATCAAGCTCAAGAGTTTGTTTGTTTGGTTGGTTGAATGCGCTAATTTCAGAAACTACTGGTTCGAATAAAAAAAAAACGTTTGGTGTTGGATAGTTCATATATCGAGGAAGGCTATAAGGTTATCTAACATCACGCTACAACTAATAGGAGCGAAGCATCAATGATAAATGGTGCGAACACGGGGAAAAATTATTTCTTTTGAGAGATTCCGTTGCGAGCGATGTATAAACGGTTAAAGTTACGCAACAATCATCTATGATGGAATTGTACCTCTTATAAAGTTAAAAAAAAAATATACGCGATAGGATAATGTCTATACTCTCTCTAACCCTCTCTCTCATGTGACGCAGACGAAGTTGCACGGGTCAGCTAGTGTAGACTAATCTAGAGAACCTTATGCTGTAATAACTTTTTTAAAGCCGGTCAGTTGATTTAAAAGTTTTCTGGTGAGCACATTTTCAGTCATTAGTACCATTTTAATACAATAGATGTCGCAGCATCTTACATTTGATGATTCTTCTTGAACACTTTAAATTCATATATCTTTTGATAGCATTATCCGATTACGATGAAACAAAAACTAAATAATACCTAAAGATACGCACAATTTTTATGTATAAAAGTTATCTACATGGGTTTCGTAAATTTTACGTGATGCTTGATCATCGAAACAGACAAACAGATAAACAGACAAACAGACAAAAATTCCAAAAATGCTGGAAATGAGTTCTGTTGGTTATCCTTTCACACCCTGGCAATTTTTTTTCGAAATATTTTCGGTGTACAAAAACGATTTTACTACAGATTTATTGTATGTATATAGATATAGATATAGATAGATGTCTTACGTTAGCGCTCAATTCAATGTAACTATGTAACGCACTCAAAATATTATGCAGATGGATGGATTGAATAGTTAATAACATTAAAAACATGTATTAAAAAAAAATACTTAACTAGAAGGTTCTTATTCCCACGTATGGTCTAAAACAGAAAAACATCACAATGACGGGGAGAACAAGTGCTTTTTTCGCCTTCGGTAAGGGTCTCCCTTGATGTAACTTGCAATTTTTTTTAGGTAACTAGGAACTTATGTTGTTTTGATCAAATCGTGCAACTGAATTTTAAAACAGTTATCTACGACCGATTGGGCGGGAATTTGGCATAAACATTTACTTTAGATGACAACGCATGGTTAGCTGTTTGACGACCCGATTGGCGCAGCGGTAGTGAGGCTGCCTTACGTTCTTAGGGTCCCGAGTTCGAATCCCAGTCGGTGCAAATGTTTGTGTGATGAGCATGGACATTTGTTTCCGAGTCATGGATGTTTATATGTAGGTATATTAAGTATGTACCTATTTACAAACAAAAAGTATATATGTAGTATATCAACTATCTGGTGTCCACGACACAAGCCTCGTTGCTTAGTGTGGCACTAGATGGCGCTGTGTGTAATGTCCAGCAATATTTATTTATTTATTTTATTTTTAGCTAAGTGACGTCTTTCTAAATCCAATATGGCGGACTCTCGGAGATGGTGGACTAGTCATTTTTTATGCACCTCAATGATAATTCTGTTCCGTTTTTTTTATATGTTTAATAACTAAAATAAATACTTGACAGTTGATAATTGATATCAAGGTGACAACCCATTACATACATTTCTAGTAATATTCCATCATTTTTGACATGTGTTTGACATTGTATTAGCGTCTTTTTAGGGTTCCGTATTCAACTAGGAACTCTTATAGTTTCGCCATGTCTGTCCGTCCGTCCTCGCTTAATCTCTGTGACCGTTAGCACTAGAAAGCTGAAATTTGGTACCAATATGTATATCAATCACGCCGACAAAGTGGTAAAATAAACATTGGAAAAAAATGTTTTATTAGGGTAGCCCCCCTATATGTAAAGTGGGAAGTGATTTTTTTTTAATTTCAACCCTAACGTGTGATATATTGTTGGAAAGGTATTTAAAAATGAATAGGGGTTTCCTAAAATCATTTTTTGATAATGTCAATAATTTCGGAAATAATCGCTCCAAAAGTAAAAAACAATGAGTAGTAAAAAAAAAAGTAAAAAACAACCCCCTCTAACTTTTGAACCATAAGTTTAGAAAATATGAAAAGAATCTGGAAAGTAGAACTTTATAAGGACTTTCTAGGAAAATTATTTTGAACTTGATGGAAACAACAGTTTTTGTACAAAACAGACAAAAAGTTGTACAAAATAATTTCTGGACTAAGTTTGTAGTATATTCGTATATGCAAGCATTTTTACATAATGGATCCCACCTTTAAACTCATAAGTGGGAACACTTATTGTGACGGACGGGAAACTACGGAACCCTACACTGAGCGTGGCCCGACACGCTCTTGGCCGGTTTTTTGTATTTCGGTTATTATTGTACTTACGGCCGTTTTCTGTAACTTACTTACGTGTAACTGTTAGTTAAATGTCTACGTCTCGTAGGTATCGGTGTTTCTATAAACAAAGTTAGCTGGAATATCCTATCCGCGTCATCTACCTGTCACTTGGAGGACTGTCATGGAAAAACCAAAGGCCCAGCGCACACCGCTGGAGGCGCAGCGGAGCGCATTTGAAGACAACAATTTAATATAAACCTAACCACCTTGATATACGGTCAATCTATACTATTATATATTATATAATATTATAAAGCTGAAGAGTTTGTTTGTTTGTTTGAACGCGCTAATCTCTGGAACACTGAAACACTGAAAGAATCATTCAAATCGGACCAGTAGGGTCCGATTTGAATGATTCTTTCAGTGTTGGGTAGTCCATTTATCGAGGAAGGCTATAGGCTATATAACATCACGCTACGACTAATACGAGCGGAGCATAAGTGAAAAATGTTGCAAAAACGGGAAAAATTTGTTCCTTTTGAAAGCTTTTTCTCTCTTATGTGACGCAGACGAAGTTGCGTGGGTCAGCTAGTATAAGAATAAATTCGCACGCGGTACTCGGAGCCCATATTGTGTGAGTACTATGTAAAGCTATCATTCACTGGAATCGTACGTCTTTTCTTGACTTGAATGGGCCCTGGCAGTTGAGAGTATGTCATGCTCACTCTAATGTCTAGGTGGCGCGTGTGTCCGATCATTTGGTTCCCTACAAAATGGTTGAGTTAAATGGTGCTGATCCATGCGTCATGTTCGTGAACGGGCGCTGTCAGTTGTGACTGGTCATCTCTTAGTTGCCGTGGCTTATTTTAATGTTTATTTTTTAATTGTATTTTTTGTTTTTACTCTGGACACTTTTAACGTGCACATCTTGCTACATTGTCCTCACATAATATACCATCTCAACACGAATGATGTAACCAAGATTTTGTAACAATTTTTTGATTTAAAAGAGTGTCCATGGAGTTTCTTGCCCGTTCTTCTCTATAGAGATCTACGCTAGGGAATGGGCAACTACAGTAATTTCACAGTTTTTATGTCTTGTGACTGGGACTGTAGCTACATTTAACTTTCATCCTTGTTTCGACAATTCAAAAGTGCCTGCAACTGGCCTACTTGAAATAAATGATTTGATTTTGATTTTGGAGCGCCCTCAAGCTACTACCAAGAGCATGCGCGAGACCGTATATAAAGAGGTTTATATTAAATTGTTGTCTTCAAATGCGCTCCGCTGCGCCTCCAGTGGCGTGCGCTGGGCCAAAGAAAGCTTTTCTGTGACGTTTTGCTATTAACGGTCCGAAAGCTGAATGACAAACAGATAAGATAAATTTATTTTTTTCTTAGTATATGGTACATTAAGATCATAATATTAGACAGTTCCACATACACTAGCAACCTTCTATAACATGTTAGTAAGTTATTGAAAGTGGCCGTTAATATTTTCTACCCGTGGTTAATTGATACCTTCCACTGTTTCCATGCTCCGTGACGTGGTCGTCTAGCCATGCACCTTTCACAGGACATCTATTTCCTAAAACAAATATTTTTGATTAATTTCAGGTCAAGAAAACACCAACGAATAAGAAGAAATCAGACAGTAAGGAAATTGAACGTCTGAAGAAAAAAGTAGCTCAAGATAGGGCAAAACTCGCGCAAACTCGCAAAGAATTGAAAGTAGCTCAAGATAGGGCAAAACTAGCGCAAGCTCAAAAAGAATTGAAACTAGCTCAAGATAGGGCAAACGCTCGCAAAGCGTTGAAAGCCAAGAAGTTGGCGGAGGATTTAAAGAGAGCACAAACAAACTTGAAGAAGGAAGCAGAGAGGATTAATGCTCTGAAGGAGAAATTAAATGCATCAACCGGACAGTAAAACAATGGATTAAAGGCCGTTTTCTGTAACTTACTTACGAATAACTGTCAGTTAATACGCCTACGTTTCGTAGCTATCGGTATTTCTATAAACAAAGTTAGCTTGAAATATCCTATCCGCTTCACCTATATCACTTGATTCATAGAAACATCAAGAAAAGCTTTTCTGTGACGTTTTACCCTACCTTTTTATAACCGTCCGTAAGCTAAATGTCAAACAGACGGTAGCAACGTACCGATACCTGTTAGTAAGTTTTTGAAAACCCTTTTAATGAGGTCGTCTAGCCTATATACAATATGTAAATAGGCTATACGACCTCATTAAAAGGGTGTGGGAAAGCGAGGAAGTTCCACAGGACTGGAGAGATGCGGTGGTCTGCAAGCTGTATAAAGGGAAGGGTGATGTCTCCGATTGCGGCTCTTACCGATGCATTTCATTGCTTTCTACTGCCGGCAAAATTCTTGCGCACATAATTAACACCCGCCTTATAGCCCAGTCAAATTAGACATGCAAGGTTACAATAATTCGCATAGAGCTAAAAATTGGTACGAATGTTGGCAACACCATTACAAATGAAATGTCAAAAGTCCCCATCGATCCGACCTTTGCAAAAAGAAATATTCAAGGTCAAAGGTCGTGTAAATGGGTTTTTTGCATTTTTCAGCCAAACAGTAAGTTGTATCTTAAAAATATGTGCGACAAAATTGTAGATCATACAATTATCTATAAAAACTGATTTATTACTTTTTCCTAAAAATCACCATTTCTGAGATATATCTGTTCAAAACTATGAAAAAGTTTTGTTTTTGATAATGATCTATACGTTTCCACGCCACCGGTGAAGTACCTTGCGTGTTTTTTTTTAAACGTGGTTACCCCGGTAAGCGTATTCCACGATCTGTTGTGGCCCTGTTTCGTTAAAAAACCGGCCAAGTTAGAATCGGACTCGCGCATGAAGGGTTTCGTACCATCGTCGTAGTAGGTGAGCCTTAATTTTTAATTTATTTATAGTTGTTATAGGACGAGGAGCTCGTAGCTAAATAATAACAGCCGCTCGAGTCGATCTTTAGGTTAAGCCGTGCTTGCCTAGGTTTGTCTGTGGATGGGTGACCACCCATTACATATTGAGTTTCCTACGCGCCTCGGAAAGCACGTTAAGCAGTTGGTCCCGGCTGTCATTTGTAGATCTTTGACAGTCGTTACAGGTAGTCGGTGGCCCAAAAAGACTGATAACCAGTCTTACCAAGGGTCGAATCGTATTATGTACCCAGTACTAACTGGGCTGTGGAAGTCAGATAGGCAGTCGCTCCATGTAAAATACTGTTATTTAGCTGCATCCGGTTAGGCTGGAAGCCAACCCCAGCATAGCTGTTACAGCCTTACAGCACGTTCATGAGATACACCCCGCTGACAGATAGCGGACGGATGGATAGCGGAGGCTTAGTAATAAGGTCCCGTTGGATACCTTTTGGAAACGGAACCATAAAGTTAAAAATATTGTATCAAATAAAAATGGTACAATTGGAAAAGACGAAAGCGGTGTAAACTATGAGCACTTAACTAAAGAAAATCATTCGACTGATTGATAAAATTATCTAATGGAACTTCAAATGCAATGTCTTCTTCTTTTCTTCATATTCTTCCTGCTGAGTACAAGTAAATTGTTCTATGACCGATACCTACATGAGATATCTCCTCGCTGATATGGTAAGAATACTTTTCTAAAGGCGATTCAACATTGGAGCACGACTGTTCCTAACAACAGCTGGCACATGCTAATAAACTAAACAACCCAACTTTGTCGCAGCTGCATTTAGCATGACACCCCTTAATGAAATTGCAAAAAATTGTATTACGGAGTTTTCCTGGTGCCACCCGCACCGGAAAAACTCCTTAATCGTGCGTTTTGAAGTAATGTCTGTATTGGTTCCAATGTATTGTCAATTAATTTCCAAGCAGAAGCAGAGGTTATGGGAATACAAGCTGATTGCACTCGTTTTTAGTTCCACTAAATAATTATTTTTCAATCAGACGAATCATTTTCTACAATGTTTGTTACTCTTTCACGCAAAAACGACTAAACGGATTTGGATGAAATTTAGCACACAGATACCTTATGACTGGATTAACACATAGGATATTTTATCCCAGTAGTATAATCCCGTGGGACAATTATCGACCTTCACGCGGGCGAAGCCGCGGGCATAAGCTCCTTACTCATAATTTTCACCGCAATTCCTAATAGTTCAATTTTTTATTCAATACAATTTTTTTTTATTAAACATGACCTCAATAGATCGTGGAATAGGCTCATCACGTTAAAAAAAACCCCGCCAGGTACACCACCACTACAGCGCAGCGGTGCCGTGGAAACATTTGATTTTTATGAAGAACCAGACTTTTTCATCTTTTTGAATAGCTATATCTCAGACATGGTGATTCTCAAGAAAAAGCATAAAATCATTTTTTATAGATAATTGCACGATTTACAATTTTGTCCGACATATTTTTATGATAAAACTTACCGTTCGGCTGAAAATTTTAAAAAACCTATTTGCACGACCTTTGACCTTGAATATTTATTTTTGCAAAGGTCGGATCGATGGGGACTTTTGACATTTCATTTGTAATGATGTTCCCAACATTCGTACCAATTTTTAGCTCTATGCGAATTATTGTAACCTTACCCCTATTTTTTGAGCTAATTTGACTGGACTATTAGCAAATTAGCTGAAAAATACCTGCCTGAGAGTCAATGTGGCTTCCACCCTAGCAGAGGTAGTATCGATGCCATATCTGTCGTAAGGCAAATTCAGCAGAAAAGCTTAGAACATCAAAGGCCTCTCTACATGTGCTTTGTCGATCTAGAGAAAGCATTTGATAGAGTTACACGCGAGGCCCTATGTCTTATTCTCCAAAAGTATGGCGTATGGCTGCCCAAAGAAGTTCATCAACCTCATACGCCAATTTCATGTTGGCATGAAAGCGCAGGTTCGACACGAAAACGAACTTTCTGAGGAGATCCATATTACGAGTGGAGTTAAGCAAGGTTGTGTCATGGCACCCACACTCTTTGCCATTTACTTCGCAGTAGTTATGAGAGACGCCCTGCAGTATTGTAGTGACCGAATTCAGTTAAACGTACGGACTGATAAAGGCGTGTTTGATGTTGCTAGGTTTAGGGCAAAATCAAAACGGCAAAAGATCTCCATTTTGGAGATACTTTACGCTGACGATGTGTGCCTCATGTCCGATAGCATGACGAATCTCCAAAGCTATATTGAAGCACTACACCAATCTTGTCAACGATTCGGCCTAGTGATCAGCGCTTCCAAGACGCAAGTCCTCAAACAACCACCACGAGGCTGCCAAGCTGATGATACCACTTTGAATCTAGATGAGAAACCACTAGAGGAAGTCATGCAGTTTAAATATCTTGGGAGCAACATAAGGCATGATAACACATTATCCTCGGAGATACCATCGCGCATTGCAAATGCCGCTGCAAACTTTGGACGACTTAATGACCGTGTCTGGAGATCCCATGACTTAAAGCTAGAGACAAAGATTAGTGTCTACAAGGCGTTAATCCTACCTGTCCTTTTTTATGGCGCCGAGACATGGTGTCTATATAAACCAGACAGGAAACTTGACACATTAATTCACCTAAGGTGTCTGAGATCCATCCTAGGCATTAAGTGGCAGGACCGCGTTCCTAATACTGAGGTTCTGCGCCGTTCCGACATGTATGGCATAGAAGCTCTACTGATGCAGCGCCAACACAGGTAGTGTGGGCACGTCCTTCTCGTGAAGCATTACCGTTTACCCAAAGTAGTCTTCTACTCTGAAATGGCAGAAGGCAAACGGAAGCATGGCGGTCAACATCTCCGCTACAAGGACGTGTTAAAAAGACTATCTGCAAAAATGTAAAAATCTTTGAAAACCAGCGACTTGATACATTGAAAGAAAAGCGCCAAATACGGAAAGAGATACCTAAGCCTTCCTACACCTACACCTATAACTCTACCGGTCAACTCTACTGCTTAAGTTGTGACCGGATATTTAAAAGCAAATTCGGTCTGGCCAGCCATTTAAGGGCACACGCACGGAAGTAGTTCCAAAGGGTCGCCGTTACCGAAATCGGTAAGGAGGACTATAATAATATAACCTCTTGATTGGGCATTTAATATAAACTAAAACCTAAAATATGTTACCTACACTATGTAAAACTGACCACGCAGGCGTCGCATTTGAAGACATCATTCATTTTATAGACGTTGCAAGTGCCATCCACCAATCCGCACTGATCCCACGGTACACGTTACGGCTATAGACATTTTTATTCTTCAGCTTACTTACCAGTGAGCGAGTACAAATACATAAGATCGTTTATAATGTTTAGGATTAAGGACAGATCGTATAGTTTAGTCGTCGATAGTTTATTTTTGTAAAAACTCTTTAATTATTTGGTTACATGAGCCGAGGGCCTATTTACCTTTTTGCCTTGATTAAGCTGTGGTTACCTGTAATTGAGTGTGCGTTACAAGACCATGTATTCTGTAATAGTTTTAATTTATATAAGAAATTGTAATGGTGCTCGTTGGTAATCCAAAATTAATAAATAAATTAAAAAATTAAATAAGTATCCATATTTACGTAGCCTTGGCGCAGGAGAAGAGTGTGGTGGGGGAGACCACAGAAATCTTAATAATAAATTTAAAAAAAATAGCCTATAGCCTACTGACTGCTTAATTAGCCATTTGTAATTATTTATTCATTAAGACCAAAGCTAGTCACTTTAGTTTAGCTGAATGCAGGCAGGAGGATACAGAACCAAAATAATTGCACCAAGTTTGACATATCGTATAGTATTATGCTATACTTAATTACTTACGCTTCATATTCACCATTCATAATACTATTCATCATCCTTTTTATTTGTTTGTATTTCTACACTCAGCAAATCGATCTAAATACGATTCATTTACTTACTTAAAAAGAGCTGAAATAAAAATAATATTAACTTATAATTTTCATGTTGTGACACTTACGTCAAGCGTCAAATTGTCAAACTCTGTTATTTTCTGTGTTTTCTATTTGCCTTTCTGCTTAGTCTATGATAGTTACTTTTGGTTTGTAAAATTTAACTTTTTTATAACCGTTTGTGCCCCTTCCACCTTGTAGGTATATTACCCAGTAGTAATAGAGTAGTGATGGAGGTTTATTGATAGGCAGTCGCTGCATGTAAAATACTGATATTTAGCTTCGTTTGGTTAAGAGCCATTTCACAAAATTTAAACGCTCGAGTTTAGGTAAAAGACGGCAGCTTTGTGTATGTGTGCGTAGCTATCCACACTTACACAACGCGAACAATGCAGCGCGAGTGTCGAGACGGACTAAACAATTTTGGGCCGTTATAATCGTAATGCATCTTGGTTTGAGATTTAGGCAAAAAGATAATTTATTTATTTAGTCTTTAACCTATTAAACCCTTGTAAACTAATAAAACACAAATATATGTTATGTAAATATGTTTTTTATGTGTATGTTTCTATTACATATTTATTATTATACTTTTTATTATATTTAGGTTTGGTTAGGTAGGTAGGTTGATAAACATGATAATCTTCATTTCGAAGCGCATACTCTTTCTGGTTCCTAAACTAAATACATTAAATTCAAGCGTTTACAGTATTTTTCAGTAACGAGGTTTTTCCATATTCTTACTTTTGATCGACTGATTATGCTCTCAGAGTTGAAAGAATTTTTTTAAGGATACCTACTCTGTGTAGGTGTACTATCGAGGACACTCCCGCCTGACCACCACTAAGCTAATTTTTGCTTGCACTCGCAACATAGAAACGCTCTTTAGCCCCGCCCCGTTGACTTTGTATAGAAATAATGAATGAAAAGATACCGAATCGGCCGAGCGCACTGACGACGCACACCAAACGAGAGTTATTGTTATTTTGCGCGCCAAAGTTGACGCTTTCCTAATAGGCCCAAACTTTAAGGGGGCGCGGAGCCGTGTGGTATCCAGCAGAGTAGAATAGAACCAACCAACCCATTACACTCACGGGTGTCGTATAAGGCGACTAATGTCTGAGGCAGAACACCTTGCGCCTCCGTAGACCAGAGAATGGGCAGCAGCGTTTTCTGTTAGTCTTTCATCACTGCGATCTCCAATCCGCCTGCCAAGCGTGGAGATTACGGCAAATTCCTCGCATCATGGGAGAGGCTTATGTCCAGCAGTGGACGTTATGGGCTGTTGTTGTTGTTGTTAAGGGGGCGTGGCTCGGCGCCTCCGCATGATTTAAGCGAAAAAAAATTAAAATGGTCAGGCGGAAAAGACCCCCATAGTACCTATGATATATCATGAATTGCATCTATTTGCTTTGTTCATAAACTTCTTCCGTGTCGATGGCCATCTAAATTGATTCCCCTCAAAAAATTACTACGAGTTCCTTTAGTAGGTATTTAAAAAAGAAGTACTAACAAGTTTTAATTAAAATTAACAGTAAGTCAGTTTATTAGTATGTTGTTTTGTAGAAGATGTCAGGAATATACTACAACTTCACGTTCTCTGTAATGTTCCCTGATAATGCCAAAAGAATACGCGCTGACGTGAGCAAAGCCGCGGGCACAGCTAGTTGTAACTAAAACAATCATTTTTATTGAATCACTTTCCACTAGTACCCTACACGGCGTCTCTTCTAAAAGTACTATGCTCTCTTTTCACGCGATTTCTCATTCTAAAATGAAAACAAAATAGTATCAAATTTCGGCCCCCAAATATTTTTAAAGGAGTGTTAAGTGTTTTCAAACCCTTCAAATTGTAATTACGGTTCTATATTCCATGTCGATCTATTTATATGTTAAGAAAAGAAAATTTATGTCAGTGTCAGGTTGTATGTTGAACAAAATATGATTCGCGATCGTAGCAAATAATGGATTTGCGGAGTTATAATCAACTCATCAATGAAATAGTCGTTAGAAAATTTGAATTTCGCGGGCTACCCTTGCGCTTTCACCTTCCGTGATCGATAACTATGTATATGAATTGCAAATAAAAATAATATCCACCTCGCTTCTGTTTCTTTTTTCTTTTATTCTTTCCTTATATTGACGCAATGATAATACAATCCTTACGCCCCATTGCTAAAACTAATAAAACAGAAATATAACAATTCATTTACAAACTACTAAAATAATACTTTACTTGATAATAAACGAAATTCTAACCTAATGAAAAAAAATCCAAAGAGAATCAAAATGTTGTAGTCGTAGTATAGCAATGCGTTTACGATAGATACGCTCGAAAATCGGGACGCGGAAAAAAATGGCACAGGTCCTTCGTCGATGGGTGCTCGGGCCGTACTAATCGGTGCTCGCTTATGCGTCGTAATTTATTCTAATTTAGAGTGATGTTAAAAATTATATTGTATCTGATTAAATGAATTGATTTTAATAAAACTTTGGAATTAGTTTAGTAAAAGAACATAGTTTATTTTTACATTTTTCTTTCAATGTAATTACGCTTTATTCAAACCAAAAAATCACGATAAAATAGCAATATAAAACGTAAAAATTGACCTAAGACTTTATTTTTTTACTGATTAATGTTATTAATTATCGATATTCTATTACATTATGTGTCGACAAAAGTATATGTCTGATGCTTTGTGTATTTTTTTTGAGTGAAATTTATAAATATTTAAGATAGAATTATGAGACTGAAATTGACTCTGCGAAGATTTTTTAGTAAACTAGTTGTGGGAGATTAAGCACTACATAGTAAACAAATAAGTTTTTTGTAAATGTGTTATATTAAGTGTCAATAAGAAAAACTGATCTATTTTTGACATGTATTCAAAAATGCCAGGATGTTCTCTAAGATGGTAATTTAGGCGACTAAAGTCTTAGAAATTTGCGCGAAAACGTGAAATGGCTCTTAAACTGGAAACCAGCTCCAACATAAATAGTTGGGAAAAAGCTAGGTAGATGATGTTAAGACTAGGAATTACATTTCAGTCTACAATACCTCTAATCACTTTTATAGAAGGTAATCAAAGGAATACAAAATTAGCGCGGGCACACATTAAATACTCGCTGTAATATATATCTCTTGTTCAGAGCGAAACAAAGAACGATGGCAATGTTACCCTATTAAATAAAAATCACGCGTCACTATTTTAGTTCACTAGTTTGCCCGATAGGTGGCGCCGTGCTAAGCAGGAGCGGATCGCTATACTATAAGATTTTATTTAGTAATTTAGTGTAGGTACTAGTTTTACACGATTTTTACAATTATTTGTATTTTTTTACTCTTCTACAATAAATATTCGTAAAGAAAACTGTGTTTTTTGTTTAAACTAGAAGAACGAGAAGCTTTGGCGGTCTCCACTCTCTACCGGCGGTGGCGCGGCGCGGCGGGCGGTTTACAACAGTGCGTAATAGTGCGTGCTGTTATAAACCGCCGGTGGAGTCTGGCCCACGCTTTAATATTGTATGTCATTTGTCTATTTTATAGATGAAGATGTATAAATATAAATAATGCTGATTGGTATATTCAGGGTGTAAAAGACCTCACCACGAAGCCGTCAACCAAGCAATTGATGATGTACAGAAGTACTTACATCAAAATAAGTAACTTTACGCAAAAACTATTGACTTTTTTTTTGGGGTGAAAAATCATGTTTTGTGGTAGAACTCAATGTAACACACTCAAAATATTGTGCTGATGGATGGATTGAAAAAAATCTTACATTAAAAACTTGTAGTTAAAAAAAAAACTTGTCAAAAAGTTGGAACTTTGACCCCCAATATCTCTGTAATAGAAGGTTCCCAGGTATGGTGTAGAACAAAAAAATGATCGCAATGACGGGGAGAACAAGTGCCTTTCGGATTCGTAAAGAGGTGTTTTACACCCTTTATAATGTCTCATATATTTCTTGCCTTTTCTAAAACAACGATTATTAAATTTAATAGCAGCATCCATACACGCAACATTTTATGCGGCTTGTCATTTTCACTAATAATGATTAATTATCAATTAATCAGTCAGTTAACAAACACGAAGTACGAGTAAGTACGCGACGCAAGCGACCAGTCGAAAGAGCGCGAAAAATTAACGCAGCTTACGTACGCAGTTACAGGTCGCGGCATGTAAGTCTAGCTAAAATTATTCACTAAAATCACCTACGTTATTCAATTCAATTCAATTCATTTATTTAGTCAGATAAAAATATCCATAAAGTCGTGCACAAATTCGCCAAATATAAAATAATAATAATTAAATAACATATTCAAAATCAGCAATCTACAATAATATTTCAAAATAACAAAATGAGGAATTTAATTAATGCATAATTACAGAGTTGTAGTTTGTAAATAACGTACATAAAACTGATAACTTGTAAAATAATAGAATAATTAATAAAAATAATCAAAATAATTAATTGAATTTAAAATTCATTTCAATTCATTTATTGTCATTAATTTTGTCTTGATAAATTTGTCTTTTTTTAAGAATCATTAAAATGCAGAAATCTTACTAAAGAAAGTAGTAGGTACTAGTGACCCCAAAGAAAGGTTCACGTACGTAGTAAGAACGGTAGTTATCAGCTGATTAATCAAATGTTTTTTTTTGCGTTATTACGTCGTAATAAAAACTTAAAACTTAGACTAGACTAGACTAGTTTTCTTTTTTTGCAAAAGTAAAAGAATGAAACCGTCTAAGTCGGTTTTATTTTTGCAAAAAAGTTTTTTATTTTTCCATTTTCAGTTGTAGGTAATATCCGATACTTACAAATAGGTATTAGCTATTCATATATTTTAACATAACGGAACATCACGCCTGTAATTCCCGAAGGGTTGGGCTGAGGTGTACCCAATAGTAGGTACCTAAACCCACATTTAGCCGTGTGGTATCCGGCAGAGTAGAATAGAACCAACCCATTACACTCACGGGTGTCGTATAAGGCGACTAATGTCTGAGGCAGAACACCTTGCGCCTCCGTAGACCAGAGAATGGGCAGCAGCGTTTTCTGTTAGTCTTTCATCACTGCGATCTCCAATCCGCCTGCAAGCGTGGAGATTACGGCAAATTCCTCCCATCATGGGAGAGGCTTATGTCCAGCAGAGGACGTTATGGGCTGTTGTTGTGTAGTAAACCCACATTTTACCAGTTATGTTTTAGTTCCATGTAATACGGGGCGAGTGCGGGTGCAAATCCAGACTCCGCGGAGTCTGGATTTGACTGCACCCGCGCTCGCCCAGCCTCGCGAGGCTGCTACTGAGAAATTTCTGATGGAAAAACCCAATAACAATTTGCCCGACCTGGGAATCGAACCTAGGACTCTCATGCGCAGTAGTCGCAATAACAATAACAATACATGTAATGGAAATAGTCTTATCCCCAATGAAATGGAACCTAACATACCTAACTGTCGAAATCTGGGTGTATTGTACTATAACAGTCAGAAGTCGACTGCCAATCTCGCAACACAATGGCAAAGCAATATTAGTTGTACTTATGACCTTCTTCTATAAGAACGTTTGACAACACTTACACATTAGCAACTTGTTGCCCGCTTAAGATTGTTATTACAAATTTCAATGAGTTGAGTAAGTGATACGGTGGCCAAATTGGTTAGCACTGCGCCTCGCATGGCAAGTGTTCGGGATCGAGTCTCACATCAAACATGAAAAACATTTTTTAAGTATTACATGTGAAATATAAATGCCGAGTTGTTAACAAAATATAATGTTAAAATATATTCCACAACTAAACGAAGATTCTTTCGTTTTACAATAATTTTCAATCTTAGCGTCGTTATTAAAATATGAGGGTAGATTTGAAACAAAGTGATAAGTTCACTTTGTTTCAAATCTACCTGCATATTTTAACTACTTTACTAGTTCACATAAATAATATTACTTGTTTGTTTCATTTATTACCTATCATTATTGTAATAATAAATTACCTTTATAATATATTTATTATAATATCTATTTGTTCAAAATAACTTACAAAAATAAATTATTAAACATAATTAAAAAAAACATAAAAAACCGGTCCATCTTGGATTCGAACTCACATCTATCCCGATCACACTAGCACAGTAGCCTCGTTACCGATCTAGCTAATGTTAACTTACGCAAACTTGTCAAAATTTTGCATTACTATGAAAAAAATAATCAGACGGTGATAAAAAGAAGTTACTGATATTGTCATCCTTGTCTAACATTGACCACATCTATATTATTACTCGTAGCGATGCTAGCGTTGGAACATCACTCACACGGATAAATATGCGTATGTGTGTATAGGCGCCGCAGCCCGTTTAGCGCAAACGATAATGTGCATTGCGGTGGAAGTGGAATTTTGACCTTTGACTGTACATATCTGCGTAACTCCTCAGAGCATACAGGTGTGATGTTACGTCATGATGTTGTATAAACAATAAACAACCAAACGATTGCGCAGTAATCACGACTGATTTGCCGTCTATTTTTGAAGAGTTCCATTTTATTACTCCGAAGATCAGCATCAGATCTCATAAAATTTAAATAGGACCTCCTCAGGTGTATACTATTTCAAATAAAAAAAGAATTTTGAGAATCGGTCCACAAATGGGGGAGAAAACATTATATACATAAAAAAATACATACCTACACACTAACATATAACCTCCTTCTTTTTTGCGGTCGGTTAAAAATATAGTGTTATGAATCTGAGGAGAGCTGCTGAAATTTTAGAGCTCGCTGCGCTCACTCCTTAATTCTAAAGTCTTTTGATTATTCTGAAAATCCAACATAATATCAGAGGCGGGTGCAAAAAAATCGAGCTCGCTGCACTTGCTCTTGCATTTTATTTTAGTTTCTTCTTGTAAAATCATCATCAAACTGCTCTGCCACTCCACGAATCTTTTCTCTTTTTTTTTTATTCGAAGTCACTTTGCCGATTTTAGGGCCGTGCCCACAACTTATTTTGAGAGCTGGATCCGCGCCTGCGAAGAGGCAATAAAAGCGATCACGTGTCCTAAATATATTGAAATTGTAACATTAAAAATACTTCAAAGACGAGATGCAGAAGGCGAGTGGGTGCCTAATAGTAGTAGTAGCCAAGGTGGGCTTCAGGGATTCACACCTGCCGGCATTTATTATGTAGACTGTCTACGTGCTAAAGTGGAACCTTACGTTTTCCCGGTAACACAGTGTTCAAACCGTTGGAAGTTTGGTCACATAAGAACGATATGTGTGAAGCTACAATATTTAAATGCGTGAACTGTTGGGGTGACCACATGGCGCTGAATAGAAGTTGTCCAATATATGCGCAGGAGAAGCGCGTAAGGGAACTTATGTCAGAATACAACTGTACATATCACGTAGCTTACAATATGTATGTTAGACCCAAGCCACTAATCGGTTTACAAACAGTGAGAGATAATGATAAGCTGAAGACCGATGCGAAGAACAGCTTTAGTGGTTTACTATTGGAAGTTTTTTTTTTTTCGAAATGGCATCTCGCAGTTCAACCTAGAGAGGTTGTCGTCTGCTTAACCGGACAATCCTGTAAATCCTTAAGTGTAAGGCCTCCAGCCAGGGCATAAAACTTACAAACTAAACGACTACACTAAGGGCACCCCCTGCGGGGTACGGGCCTCGGTTTAGGGCGTCGCTGGGAGAGGACAGCTAGTGGACAGACTGGATCTGAGTGGTGTCATTAATTAGGGACTGATTTTGAACTACAGGCGCAGCAACGCGGGCTGGCACGAGCAAGGGACGGGGAGGGTTCATATCGGGGCGTCGCACAGTGGATCGTCCCCATACAAGAGGTCGGACATAGAATGAAAAATTAAAAAAGTATTTAATTTAAAAAAAAAATATATACAGTTGCATTCCTCTATTGAAGAACAACAAAAAATGTTACTACGCTTTTTTTATTTGACCAGCACTTTAGGAGCTATTCGATGAAAACTGTTATTTTTGTATGGAAACGAACACAAAAATGTCTGTATCTCATGATTCCCTCCTTGTTTCGATTTGCGGTTTTCACTACTGTCTTTTACCTATTTTATGCCACGTTTTCTTCAAGGACACATGGTGCCCGCAGAGCGCCCCTTTCGAGATATTTTGCCTATAGTAACTATCTTTGTTATTGTATTACTGATGGAATGGAGGTACATTAAGTATACTTATTACTGAGAATTAGTCATCACTAAGTAGTTCCTTAAATAACAGGTGCATTTGTGAGTACTTTAATGACTTATTAACGCTTTTGTTGCAATATAACAAAAGCGTTAATGAGTCATTAAGTAACGACTACCAGTACTTGCTTAATCTAATTATTTATTATAATTACTAAGAATTACACATAAGAAGTTAAATGAAGAAAAGGTGCATTAGTGAGTTCTATATGTATATTGAAAAAAAAAAATCGGTAATGAGTTGTGACATCGCATTAACAATAACAAATCAAAAAGAAAAGAAATGTTTTATGATGTTGATGAATAAGAAAATACGTATTTATAATTTTTTTATTTATATAATATAACACTGTAAAATATATTTAAATCTTTAAATAAATTACACTTAAACCTATAATAATTTATAAATAAAAAATAAAACAATTACTAATAACTAAATTGTAAATATTGATTATAATAAAAAATAAATAAACTAATACTACCTTAAAGTTACTAACAATTATATTACTATAAGACTTAAACTATATTTTCTTCGCCTTCATCAATAACGACATCATGATCATTATTGTCGTCATCTTCTTCAATGTCACTACATTCCGAAACTGCTCCAACTATTGTATCTGTTGAAATGTCAATAAGCTCCAATTTACTCTGGTCATGTATGAGCAAATCGTCCAGTTCTCTAAATGAAGATTTTTTAACTCTATTGGACATCCTCGGTCGTAGGCTCGTTAGAAGAGGATCGGAAGATAAAAGAAGATTATGAAGAATGTCTTCATTAGTGGCGATGCTACTGTGCTTTCGCGTATGAGTTTCTCTAAATTTACGAAAATCCTTGTTTCTTGCTTCAGATGCTTCCTCAGACAAAAAACCTATAGGCACTACTGATAGGTGTTCCACTATCTGCGATCCATGAATCAGCAATTTATGCAAACTTGATGGCATGTTATACCATGGATATAACTGTACGAAGAAATTTGCTGTTTCATCACAATATAACTTGAATTTTTGGATTTCAATTTTTTCGCCTGAGGAAATGCATTGCAAAATTACAGCGAGTCTTCTAATTAAATTGACGTCTAATTTTGTAATTTCCGCAGTCGTTTCAGGGTTTGCAAAAAACCTTCTAGCAGTATTTCCAGTGTTTGTATTGCCACTACCCTGCTTTACAACATCCAGAAGTAAGCCTGTGTTTCTTCGGAAAGCAGCTTGAATAGCTTCTTTCTTATCTTTAACAATTCTTTTATTATCGTCACCTTTTGCTTGCCATGATTTTATGTCCATTCTGTAGGCAATGTGTAATAAACACTCCATAGACCGAATCCAAGCATGCAACGAACTAAATCCATGCTTGTATAAATCTTCGTTCACAGGTTTAGTTCTCACTTCTTCCAAATTATTCATCTCACTTGGGCGAGCTTTGCACAAATCACATACTGCTGCCGATGTTCCCGATATGATTGAATGTACCTTACCATCAATCATGGTTAACCACAGATTGTGCGTAACAGTAGCATTGCCGCAAGCAGTTGGGTTCAGTTCACGAATCTCGGTCTCAAATATATCCATTTCAGCCTTTACATTTGCTTCCGTTTCTTTCATAAACGTAAATGAAATCGGACGACAATATGTGGTTGACGATGGCCGATCATTCTGCCACATTGTGTTTCCACTAGAAGTCACTAACTTAAGAGGTACAAGACTTGCCATAAATACACTGGATAAATCTTGTTCACTTGTTGTTGTTCTTTGATGATAAATGCTTTGACTTGAAGCTCCATCAAAACCCCATTTACTGTGAAGCACAAGTTGTTCACCAGCATCAAAATTCGGTTCAAGTGAATCGATCAGCCTCCTAACTGTGAGATCAAGGAGGGCTTGGAGTCGTATCTTTGCTGAAGTATCAGTCACAGTTACGTCTTCTTTTGCCGGGTAACACTTAAGTTTTTCTTTCACTAACATGTAATAGCTTGGGTATTTCGCATGACCTTCTTTTAAACTAAAGTCCCTAAGTGTGATGTAACGCCACTTGGATAACTGCATGTGAACGTAAAGAGCAAGTGCTTTGTGAGTAGGAACTTCACTAAGCAAAGTATTCTGTTTAGTTTCCAGGACATTCAGAACGGTTGAGACATGTTCAGGATTTCCCAGCAAATGCTTCATGATTCTGGCCACATCATTTTTTCCGGCAGACTTAAGTGCACTTTCAACAGTATGTAAAAGCTCATCTGGACGACTGCAACTAGCCATATTTTCATCAACACGTCTTCTTTTCTGTCTACTGGATAAATCTTCAAAGCGTTTTCGAGGAGATTTAAATGTTGAAGTTGATGCATCTAATTTTGATGGACTGATTACCTCTTCTGTCTCATCTTTAGCTTCTTCAGTGTGAACAATATTTTCCTTAAAGCAATTTGGCCAAATGATATCGGAACTTAACCACTCTCTGTTCTTGTCCATGAACTTGTCGACTGTCCTTCTTGATTGCACCCATTTGGAGTAAACCCGATAGCAAAATCGTCGACACCAGTTCTTTAGATCCGACACATCATTTTCACTTAACTGGACGTTACTATTCGACTTCAATGTATTACATAAATTTTCATAGTCACGAAGATCTTTATGATTACGAAGAGCAACATAAAGATCAAGATAAGTAGAAAACCCACGGAAAGCCATAATGACAACACTTGGTAGAGGTTGAAATTACAACTGAATAATATTTGCAAAACACACTAAAATATATAGGGCAGCAAGTTGCAACTAGTAATGAATTTGATAAGCTAATGATGACATATGAGCCAATCACAATGCAGAGCTTAAGGGCTGTTAACATGGTAATTACAATAACTAATTAGATTAAGCAAGTACTGGTAGTCGTTACTTAATGACTCATTAACGCTTTTGTTATATTGCAACAAAAGCGTTAATAAGTCATTAAAGTACTCACAAATGCACCTGTTATTTAAGGAACTACTTAGTGATGACTAATTCTCAGTAATAAGTATACTTAATATACCTCCATTCCATCAGTAATACAATAACAAAGATAGTTACTATAGGCAAAATATCTCGAAAGGGGCGCTCTGCGGGCACCATGTGTCCTTGAAGAAAACGTGGCATAAAATAGGTAAAAGACAGTAGTGAAAACCGCAAATCGAAACAAGGAGGGAATCATGAGATACAGACATTTTTGTGTTCGTTTCCATACAAAAATAACAGTTTTCATCGAATAGCTCCTAAAGTGCTGGTCAAATAAAAAAAACGTAGTAACATTTTTTGTTGTTCTTCAATAGAGGAATGCAACTGTATATTTTTTTTTCTTTAATTAAATACTTTTTTAATTTTTCATTCTATGTCCGACCTCTTGTATGGGGACGATCCACTGTGCGTCGCGACTAGTGTTACCATATCTCAGGATTTGTCCTGAGATCTCAGGATTTTTGGACTCTTCTCAGGATTGCGGCTGGATTTTGAAAATCTCATGAAATCTCAGGATTTTTTGAATTTTCAATAAAATACAGCTTACATTTTAAATATCTCTTTAATAAAAAGTTAAACTAAAAATAATCTTCCTTTGGTAATAATTGCACAATTAAAATCAGTACTTATTTATCCAAGTAGGTACTTTAATCAGTTTTATCATACTTAATATGTGATGATACCTTTTTAAGTAAGGTTTTTTCTTTAATAATGGATTTATAAAATGCCCCACATGTTAAGCTCTTCAAATTATATTGAATACCCCGCCCCCCCGCGCTTCGAGTGCGATGTGCAACGCGTGAGTGAGGTCCACAGTGTACGTATATAAACGATAATATTACGACTTTTTAAAATTGTTAAACTTAACAATTTAAAAAAGTTTGAGAATTTTTGAAACTGTAAAAAATCTCAGGATTTTTCAATGGAAATCAGGCTTTTTCTCCGGACTTTTGATTTTTTCATCTGGTAACCCTAGTCGCGACGGGCCTCGACGGCGAGGACGCGTCCTGTGAAATTTTGCTTCGATTGCGGTCATGTATATTTTATCCCTTCATCGTATAGATCCACTGAAGAACTAAAACTTCTGGGAAGAAACCGTGGTTTTATTCTGTTTGGTTTTGAAGTTATTGAAAGTAATGCTGACGTCAGCAAAAAACTGTTTTTGTTTGTAAATTTCAAAATAATAATATGATTTACTTGAATCGTTGTTTGATTACAGTAACAATACAATATCTGACTGTATACAAAGTTCAGGTATTGTATCTACGATGAAAACAGAGAAATCGCTTTTTTTTCTCTTTTCACAAAATTGCGATTTTCTCTGTATTCCTATCGATTCCGCATCTGATTTTAATATTGAGCATGCACAATATAGTTATTAACAACACAAAACAAAATACAATAAGTAAATAGTGGGACTTCGGAAATATTACATTTCTAAAGTTTCCATAGAATTTCTATGGAAATAGGGTTGTCAAATTGCACATACCTTTTTTATTTGTATTTTCAAAAGAAAAGATGTATTAATAACTAAAATTGTAAACGTTTGAGCCGATTCATTACCTGACTGCGCCAGAAGGAGGGTTATGTTTTTCGAGTGTAAGTATGAATATTTCTTTGACACGCTTTGGAATCCAAACAGCTTGATGGATTTGAACTTGAGAGGTGTCGTTAAATTCTTCATGATTGTGAGAGTGACACTGGGTATAATAAAAATAAAATTACCGATTTTTGGCGCTATATTATGTCTTCAAACATGTTTTTTGCTGAAAAAAAACCTATCCAGTGGGGTATCAAAATAAAGGACTCGAGGAGACGATTCTAAAAATGTGACTCCATAAAATATAGGTAATAAAAAATTGACTTTGTCAAAAAACCCGACTGCAAGAAAAACGACTATAAAGTTTAAAACAAGTCGATTTTCTGCAGTCTGATGCAGTTCATTTACAGATCTGCCACCAACAACTGCATTAGACTGCTTAAAATCGTCATTTTTGTCGTTTTCAGCAGTCGGGTTTTATGACAAAGTCAATTTTTTTCTTCACTCTTCGTCCATCATCCGAAGATATTAAAACTTCTTCAGATGGTAAAATGATATTTTCTTCAGGATTGGTTTCTTTAAGTAAGTCATCGTGATTCAGAACATTTTCTGTTGATGTTTTTAAAAGCCAAAGAACTTTTTCTGGAATAACCAAACGCTTATTTTTTTTTGGCGACTACTGAGTGACATCGTGGATAGAAATGGATCCAAAGATTCTAATGCTCGGTGAAATAGGTCAAGCACAGTTATCTTCCGGTTTAATTTTCTCGTATGGGGTTCTCTATCATAGCGCCAGAATTTATTACGAGATTCTTGTTCACTCAGCATACCAATTAGTAACGGACTAGACTTTATAATTTGACTTCCGTGAGCTAATATTTTGTGAAGTGTAACTGACATGTAGCACCAGTCGTACTTTTCTACATATTTTGCAGCGATATTCTTTAACGGCTCCATGACGCTTCACCCCCGCTTCTCTAGACATCATGTAAAGATATTGGGTTTTAGCAATGCGCTTGACGAGGGCGGACCCCTTCCCAATATCACATGATTTCCTTCATCGAAGAAAGTACACAAAATATGATTCCAACATCGATGATAATGTGCAACGTATAATTAAAGAGAATATGTTCCTAGAATACCCATTATTTGATTTTTCTACTATTCGACTTCTAAAATCTTCCGTCACAGGAATCTAACTTAAAATACTTAATTTTACACTAAAAGATAGTAAATTAGCAGTCAAAGTTATCCAAGAAAATTTATAGTAAAGTAGGTGACAGCCCTAACCCCAAAAATAAAAATTCAATAACTCAGAAGTCCCGCATAATCCACAACTGGTTTTTTTTATATAATATAGCTTATTATGGTATAAATCTATTCAAGTGAAAAAAAAATGCGGAAATAATGAGACTTGCAAAATAAAAAATATTTTAATTTTTTGAAAAAAACTTAATTTTTCCCGCTATTTACAATTATTTTAATTTTTTTTCCACTTCAGCTAGTAGATATAACAGTCCTTTTTAAGACCTCATCCATAACAATAGAAAAATCATACATTTGAGACGAAATAATGCATTTTTATGGTTTCTATGGAGTTTTCTCGAGTTTTAAAATAACTTCAAAACTAAACAGAATAAAACCATGGTTTCTTCCCAGAAGTTTAAGTTCTTCAGTGGATCTATACGATTAAGGGATAAAATATACATGTCCGCAATCGAAGCAAAATTTCACAGTGTGGGACGGAATGACGGCTGTTTGCGTCTGTGCTTTCTAACTATTGGAAGAAACGGGAAATAATCTGCGCGTTTAGCGCTATTGACGCTGCGGAAAGTGGATATATACTCCGAGTCAATTCCCACCTTTCTTTACGCAGAAACGACCGAAATCACCGCAAGCAGGTAACATAAATAAGCAATTACATTCCCAAAGCATCGGTAAAACGGAGGGGCCACGGGCCACGACGTAAACAAAGACCGGCAAGTTCATCTGGACGAGTTAATTACACATTTGAAAGGTATTATTTTTATCGAGATTTGAGTTTTATGGAAAAGTTTAATAATGGTGTCGATTCTGTTGTGCACAAACTAAACTTAATTTAGGCTATTGCTATCTTTTACTAAAATGCAGTGCGACAAAAGGACGGATAGCTATGAACTAAGTTAGAGATGTCAAACTAGTTTAAACCTGGCGCTTCACCGTGTTTTTAGTCGACAAGTTTTTACGTGCACCCTTCATTTGTATGGAAATATTAGTTCCAACAAAATTTGACAGCTCTAAATTACGTCCATCTCTTTCTCGTTTTATAAGAAAGAAAAAGATAGCAATAGCCTAAATTAAGTTTAGTTTGTGCACAACAGAATCGACACCAACGTTATTAAGTTTTATATTGAATGGTATTGAATAATAGTTGTGGTAGATTATGTCTGAGTTGCATAATTTGAATAATTGTTTAGAGTTTCTTTTCGGACTTAGTACGTAATAATGAACCCTATAAATAAAATTGTTAAATTAAAGTTGTTACACTGGAACGCACAAAGCTTACGATCTAAAATTAAAGCTTTTGAGAATCTTTTATTGATAAGTAAAATTCACATTTGCATTATATCAGAGACCTGGCTTGAACCAGACAGTCAGTTGATAATTGGTTATTATTGTATTTTTAGACAGGACGGTCATGTCGGTTCGGTGCGCGGCCGCAGAATTGACCAGGCGCCAGGCTAGCATCGCACTTGTGCAGCTACCTGCGCACCCCTAACCACCCGCGCGCGGCGGCCGAGTGGCGCGGCGCCTCTCGAACACGTGCAGCCACCCGCGCACCTGCTACCCACGCGCGCGCCGCCAGCGGCGTCCCTCGGGCTCCAGAGTCAGTCGCGCATCCGCTTAGGTTAACGCACGTAATATAATGTCGATTTCTTCCGCGGCTCTCGCTCGGTCCCGACAAAAGTTTTGTTAGAAAATAGTTTCATTGTTTGTCGCTATAAGTTGTGCAAAATAAACTGTTTACGTGTCATTACTCTCGTTTCACTGAGCACTAACCCCACACCATTACACAAGTTAAATAAATACTATTAGTTCAACAGGTAACCAAAAAACCCAACAGGCATATTGTGATTTTGCAGGCCAGTGTAGTTTATGCCTTGCGCTTCACCGTGTTTTTAGTCGACATGTTTTTACGTGCACCCTTCATTTGTATGAAAATATTAGTTCCAACTAAATTTGACAGCTCTAAATTACGTCCGTCTCTTTCTCGTTTTATTAGAGAGAAAAATATAGCAATAGCCTAAATTAAGTTTAGTTTGTGCACAACAGAATCGACAGATTGTCTCAATTTTTGCAACCAGGTTGAGACTTTTATCCTGCAATGCTTATTTGGTAGTGAATAAACTGACTGACTTTTATTAATTTTGTTATACAAATAGTTTGCAAGAAAACCAAAATGCCGACGGGAGAAAGCGGTGTGGAACTGAGTAGTAGGACAAACTTCGTGTTTACGTCGCTTTCCATTAAAAAGACTAGGATCATAGGGAAGAGAAGAATGCCTGCGTAATATGGTACTTAAAATGAACAATTGCCGTACAGTTAATACTCCAGTTCGCTCATAAAGTCCTTTGGTGGGAAATAAGAAAGGCAAGAAATTACTGACCTTTAAAACGGCTTTTGCGAACGTTCAAGCCTGAGCATTGATGTTTTAGTTGCACGGGTTGCACCTCCCCATACCTCTACCCCCCCCCCCCCCCCCCCCGAGGATGTATGAGCGGTAATTTTGAAATTATCAAGTGAACAAGAAGGTTTTTTGATGAAAAAGGAAATATATTTTGTCTTATCCACATTGAGAGCGAGTTTATTCCTAGCTAGCCATGACAACACCAAATTAAAGCCTGCCTGCACGTAGCAGTATACTTCAGGCCAGGTGTCAGCTTCAAAAAAAAGCGCGGTGTCAACGGCGAAAGTTATGATCCTTCCACTGGGCATCTTGAGCTCACAGAGGTCGTTTATGTAAGTCAGCAATAATAGGGGACTGAGAATGCTACCCTGTGGCGCGCCATGCACGACGAGAAGGTCACTACTAGACCTTTCATCCACCCTAACTCTCTGGAATCTGTTGGTGATGTAGTCAGAAAAAAGCTCAAGCTGTGTACCCCTTACACCAATGTTCTCTAATTTCTTCAGCAACGGTGGGACGGAGACTGTGTCAAAGGCTTTGCAAACATGCGTCTGCGATCCGGGCACATTCCATTGATGCGTTCGGGCATCTTATGAACGTTGTCGACACCCCAAATTGTCTTATTTGCAACATGAGGGAAGAAGCAGGACTTAGTTTAAGGGATGTTGGAATATGTAATTCGATCTTGTCTAAACCTACACACATCAAAAAAAGTTTATGATCACTAGCATAATTAAGCTGATATATTTTTTTAAATTTAACTTTATCAAGAAAAAAACTTTGTTGTGTGTTTTTTTTAAATAGAAATACCCTGTTTGAAATTAAAAAATAAAACTATTTTTATGTACACTTCTACACTAATATTATAAAGAGGAAAGATTTGTATTTTTGTGTGTATGTTTGTAATGAATAAACTCAAAAACTACTGCGTTGATTTTAAAATTCTTTCACCATTAGAAAGCTACATTCACTCTGAGTAACATAGGCTATATTTTATCCCCATACTACCACGGAAACGGGAATTACGCGGGTTCAACCGCGTGACATCCGCTAGTTTTTTTTTATAAAAACACTAGCGGACGTCCCGCGGTTTCACCCGCGTAGTTCCCGTTCCCGTGGGAGTACGGGGATAAAATATAGCCTATGTTACTCGTGGATAATGTAGTCTTCGAATGGTGAAAGAATTTTTTAAATCGGTCCAGTAGTTTTTGAGCCTATTCATTACAAACAAACAAAGTTTTCCTCTTTATAATATTAGTATAGATAACAAAAAAGATTTCGAATTTTCAAAGTGATCACAAACTTTTTTTTGAGTGTGTACGCGCAAACTAGCTATTAAGTTACTTAATTAATTTAACAATCAAGTGATGGTTGTTAAATTAATTAAGATCCGAGTTATTATCTAGATTATTATGTATTTTGTAAAACTACGAGGCTGACATATCGCATCGCGATTAAATCCTTTTTCTAAAAAAATAAAGATTACAAAAAAAAAATGAAAAAGCTGCCTCACTTTTTGCTTGCAAAACCTTATTAGCTTAAAAAACCGGGCAAGTGCGTGTCAGGCCACGCGCTGTGTAGGGTTCCGTAGTAGCCCGTTATCACAATATAGAACGAACCTGTTGGTACAGCGCCATCTAGCGGCAGCTTTGTGAAACTTATTGGATTATTGGGTGGAAGATGGATGGATTGGATTATTATTGGATGGATGCATTGAACAGTACGGGATCATGGAGGTTTTAAAGTTAAAAACATTGACAACTTGTGAAATAGTTGGATATTTGACCCCAATATCTCCGTAACTTCCCAGGCAAAGAATGTCTAGCTAGGCCTAGAACAAAAGAATGATCGAAATGACGGGGAGAACAAGTGCCTTTCGGCTTAGTTAGGAGTATTTTATTTTTACATCCATTAGTGGGAATTATATTAGTGGGAAATAAACACGTCGATTTTATAAAAATCTTTAATTGTTCAGAGTCATCATCGCACTCATAAGTGTATTTATTTATTTAAACACAACCAAAAACAACAAAAATGTGGCGGCATGAAAAAAACACTGGTTTTTTGCAAAATTATTTTATTTTTTTCTAAACAGAAACAAACAAATGTGAATTTTTTTTTATAAACCCACTACATTGAAGTACCTACACCATACTCTAAAGGTTATGTAAAGGTTTTTTAGTCATGAAAAAATCTATTTGTGAAAAAAAAACACAGTTTTAGTCAAATCATTTATTTGTTTTGTAGATACAACGATACAAATAGTACTTACAAAAATGTAAACAATTATATCGAAGTTGTACACAAACTTAGTCTAGGAAAAAAATAATTGCAGTACTTAGATATAGTTTAAAAAATACAGTTTTAAATTAAAATAATTTATTTGTAGAGAAACAATTATAATATTATTGGTAAAACATCGATTTACATAAACTAAGTCTAATACAGGAAAAATTATTAGTTTTAAGACTTTAGATATATTTGTAATATTCTGTTGAGAAACATAAAAAAATTAAAGGAAAACCCAGTTTTTGTAAAAACATTTAGTAGTTCTGACTAAAAAGATACAAAGATAAAATGTATAAAACTAAATATATCGAAGTACTTACTTACACATAACTACACTGACTTGGTAACAACTCGGTTTTTTGTAAAAATCCTAGAATTGTTCTAGTGAAAAAGGTACAAACATTAAAAAATATTATTAATTATATCGAAGAAAACTTAGCCTAGTAATTCATGGAAAAAAAAATTGTTTGAAAAAAATTGTACATTTTAATCTTACAAAATAATCTAATGGGCTTAACAGTAAATCCGCATTTACAAAGTATAAGTGAAGTGAAGATTAATTGGCCGTGCCTCTGTCATCATTGGATACATGAGAAAGAAAAGTACTAGGCATACAACGACGGATGGACTGTGTGAAGGATGATATAAATAGCAAGAAAGGAAATGGTTGAAGAGATGACAAGTAATAGAGAAGTATGGGAGAAGAAGACAAATGCTGCACTGACCACAAACAAATTGTGATAAGGGCAGGAAAATGAATTAATGATATGGTTTATTATTGTTCCTGTGATTGTGATCGACCGTAATTATAAATTATCTCTCTTTAATCCTGTCTTGCTATCAGCAGGCTTAGCCAAGTTGACAATCTACAATCGTTAACGCTAGTAGAAAACCATTCAAATGAATGGGAATGACATGATCAACACAAACGAATCAAAAATTCGTAGACAAATTAACATCGTTCAAAATGATAGAATAGAATGTTATCGTTTCTACAATGTTGATCGCTATACCAAAGACTAAAGGTGAACGCAGACTTAGCCGCACCGCAGCACCGCATTCTATTTTTTCTATGCAATCTCGCACACAGCATTAGACACAGATTGCACACAGACACAGATTGAATAGAACTTTATATACGAAGAATTGGAATGCGGCGACTGCGGTGCGGCTAAGTCTGCGTTCACCTTAAAGAGTTGGTTTATTTCACAGACATTAGAGAACGAGCGATCGACTCAGTCGTGTCAACTTGGCTACCAATTCAGCGCTTTCTACAATCGCTTACGCCGAAGCGTTTACGATTGTAGAAAGAGAATCGATACGAAACGTTTGTAACTTGGCTAGGCCTCCAGAACGGAAAAGAACTTTGACAGTTTTCGTACTTTAATGATAAAAAATACTAACTAGTAAGTAACATACAATAATACTCCAAAAATATATCAAGAGATTCTAGAAGAGATTTGGTTTCAGCCTAAAGTTTAAAACTTAGACTGAAACCAGTAATTTTGTGTAAAATTTATAAAATGCGCGCAGCAACACCAATAAGCTAATTTGTAGATTTTATCATACAAAAGTAATAATAGATGACATATATATTTTAACATCAATAAGGAATAATTAAGTACTAAAGTAGAGGTAGATATTTTGAGGAATGCATCATGCAATCAGAATGCTTTGAAAATCTTTACTCACAATAACTTTAATATTCTTTGGATGACGGAGTTGAAGAGAATCTCTGGTTGTCATCTCTAGACAAATGACTATCACTTTCACTGCGTTTCGTATTTCTACAAAGCCAGCTTTTCGGTAGCTTTAAACGTTTTTAAATGTTTTGCGATTTTCATCATCATGCTCACCGGTGGACAATCACTGTGTATAGGTCTTCAGCAGATATGTCATATCTTCGTCATCACCAGTTCCCTTGTTCTTCAGCTGCTCGAAAACTGTCCTGCTGTTGTCTTCAAAACCCTCAACTTCCTTGGAATACTTTGTAGTGTTGTGACTTCCATTGTTTTGAAACTAAATCGGTGGGACTTTTGACGATCGCTTCATCTTTTCAATGGTAGTTCAAACCACTGTTGTTGAAAGGTGTAGAGCTCGTAATAGCCAGCCGTTTCTAGAGAAATCTTTGCATCACAATCTTGGTCTAAACGAGACCTCCGAAGACCCTCAGAAGCGAGGTCACCGGGAACAGGCAGCGTTGCTGGCAGTGTCACTTGGAAGGTCAGTTTCCTCGTCAGATAATTCTACCATTGCAATGTGGTCACTGTTGGCCGATGGTCTGGGGAAGGCCTGGGGGTGGAGTGGAGGTCCTTTGCGGCAAGGCTCCTGCGGACCCTATAGTGAGCCTGCGTGCTGCCAAGCCGAATACACCGGTGTACATTTCCCGCTTGCATTACACCACTAAAGCGGAGGACATCGTGGAGTACGTGTGCCAAAAGACGAGTTACACACCGAGGGTGCAGTAACTGGAGTCGCGCCGCAACGTAAACTTCAAGGCGTTCGTGGTGCGGATACCGAATTGTTATCTGCCCATGGTGATGGAGGAAGACTTTTGGCCGCAGGACGTGGTGTTCCGTCGCTTCCGCGGACAAATTCCACTGGACAGTCAACACAAGTGAAGTGTGACTAAGTGAAGTGCTACTAACATAGTTTTAAGTCTTATTCACTAACACAAGTCTTGTATTTACTTTATATTTATGTTAGTTTATAAGGTATATATTTATGGGCCATTGTAGCCTGAAATAAATTGATGTTGATGTTGTTGTTGAAGTAAAGCTATCTTGCCTGCGGTCGGATGTAGGGAACGAAGGATATCCTGCTACCTGATACTCCCTATAATATAAATATATTATAATATATTCATTATAATAACCTTATGATACCCTTCCAATTTCCTCCTTTATATATGTCGCCGCAAGAGGCTCTATCTGCTAAGATTTAATCAAATTAATAGCACTCATAATTCTATTCCATGATAAAACGGGTGAACCTGCCATCTCTGCTTGGCAGTACAATTATTACATTTGGATTTGTAATTATTATTGTTCATTTGACACAAGATTGTTTATGAGGCAACACTACAAGTGGAAGATAGCGCTGAATACGATTTGATCAATAACTCAATTAATTATTTAAAACTACAACTAAATCAGATTATCTAACTGAATTACAAACTAAAAAGTAACAAGATTATTTTACAGAACAATTTATTAGTGAAAGACTTTTTAGGTGTTCTCTGTATTAAATCCTTTGATTTACCGGAAATGGTTTTAAGCAAGATCGAATATTGTTGTAAAAAGTAATGAAGCCACTAATTAGCTTTAACTAGGATAAAACCTTTGCATTTGTGAATATTGGAAATGTTTAATTAATAAAATGATTAATTGTGAATTATTCTAGAATTGTTTGTAAGTTTTAATGAATTTATTATGTAATGAATAAACTGTACTGTATGAGGGACTTCCGCTCACGCAGGCAGAATGGACGCGTGAGCGACAAGCAGTCACGTTATCATAAGATTAGCAAAACAATTGAAATACTAAGTAATTATAAAGTGTTTATTGAAGTGAACGATTAGCTGTTGTGAAAATGAGTGTGAGGAGTTTCTTCGTCGATTCTTCTCCTCAACCATAATACTCTGCGAATGGACGACTCAACTCTAGAAAGTTAATAAGTTTCTGTACCTAAATGGTTTAATTAATAGAAATAAACGTTTGGAGTTTGAGTCAAGTGCTGTGTGTGATTTCAACTACCCAGTACCCACCTACCTATCTACCAACAATGAAGAATCGTATCGCAAGGCGATGTGATAGATGACAGAAAGACAATATGGTTACTCTAGGCTTTCCCTGCCGTGATATATATAATAAATATATTATAAATGTATTATATAATTTAATAATTATATAGTTACGTTATTTTTTTATGCAATGCCTCAACACTCTTCTCAACATTGTATATCTTCATCCGGATTTCAAGTTCTTGCATATTTTTGATTATTGCGTCATATTCTTCCGTTACCTCATGTTCGCCTTTCTGCATTGCTTTAATTTTGTTTATTATAACGATTTCCAGCTGCGCTACGTTTTGTTGCATACTTGCAATCCTGTCTTTGGATTTTTCTTCATTCTCTTTAAAAAAAAATTCAATTTCTTTTATTTTCTTTTCAATCTCTTTTTCTTCTATCCTCATGTCCTGGATACGCATATCACTTTCCACTGCTGTCACAACTGCTTGTAGTTCCATTACAGCAATCTTTTTTTCTATTGTTTGTAACTCGTTTTGCAAACGTTTTATATTTGCGTCTTTATTGATTTTCGCCTGAATCTCTTTTTCTTGCAATGTTTTAATCTCAGCTTTAATACCACTCAGTTTCTTAGCCTCGTCCTGTTGGATGGCTTGAATACTTTCCTTAAGTTTTTGTTTCTTGTTACGCAATAAATCAAAATCTTTCTTCATCTCGTTTTCTTTTTGAGCCCGTTTTTCTTTCCAATGTTTTATGTCATCTTCAATTTTTCTTTTTGTCGCAGTGTGGTCTAGTATCTTCTTATCGTATTCGTCTAAGATTTTTAACCTTGTCTCTTTTGCCTTTTGTATCTTTGTTTTCTCTAAAAGCTCACGGTGTTTAGTTTCTTCGATTTTCGTATTAATTTCATGTTCCTCTGCTTGAATTTTCCTTTTAAATTCATTGAAGGCTTCGCGTTTTGCGGCAAATTCGCGATCTTTCACTTCTTTTATTTGCGACTGGTCATCGTTTAACTTTTGGATTTCTGCGTCAATTCCCGCTAATGTCTTAGCCTGTTCTTCATTCATTCTTTTAATATTCTTGTCAAATTCGTTTTTTTTCTGGGCCAATGTATTTTTTTTTGCTTTAATGTACTCTGTCATTGTAGTTTCCGCCCTATCCTCTGCATCTTTTATGTTTAGAATTTCACGGTTAATTTCCTCCCATTGTTTTGCGGCTTGAATATTCTGTTCAGCTTTCTCTTTGGCCTTCTTTCGGCCCTCTTTGGCTTCTTCAATACTTTTCTCCATCTGAAATTTCACTTGATTTTCCTTTCTTTTCCATTCGTTTATTTCACCAATGATATTTTTTTCCTTTTCAGCCCCCTCTTCATTTATTTTATTGACATAATTTTTAATTTTATCAAGCTCCGTAGATAATGTTCTCCACTGTCTTTCTTGTCTTTCGTCTATTTGAATTTTATGTTTCTCCAGCGTTTTGCAATGTTTCTTCAATATCGTCTTATCATTTTCTATCTTATCCAGTTTTTTATTTACTCGTTCCGAGGACTGCGCTATTTGTATTTCTTTCTCCTTTTCCTGGACTCTGGCAGTGTAATGCTTTTTTTCTGATTTGTATTTGTTGTATTCTTCCTTTAAAGCGGACACTTGCGGACTGTCTGTTGATGTAATTTTTCTTTTTTTAGCGGTTGTTTTCATGTCCTGTGAAAAAAACATTAAACCTTTGTTAACAATAAAATAAGTTTCACAGGAACTGATCACAATAGGGGAAATATTTATTTCTCACAAGTAAGAAATAAATAAGCTTTACATATTAATGAATTTCTTAACTTCTGTGGCAGACAACGCGCTGCCGGTCTACGTCCCGTCGGCGTCAACGCGCTGCCGTGCCAGTAGCATGAAATAAGAAAGTATCATCATCATCTGCCTAGCCTTTTCCCAACTATGTTGGGGTCGGCTTCCAATCTAACCGGATGCAGCTGAATACCAGTATTTTACATGGAGCGACTGCCTATCTGACCTCCACAACCCAGTTAGTACCGGGTAATACGATACCCCTTGGTAAGACTGGTTATATGTCAGACATTTTGGGCCCTGACTACCTAACGACTGTCAATGATCTACAAATCACAGCCGGGACCAACGGCTTAACGTGCTTTCCGAGGCACGGAGGAAACTCGGTATGTAATGGGTGGTCACCCATCCACAGACCAACCTAGGCAAGCACGGTTTAACCTAACGATCGACCCGAGCGGCTGTTAAAAAAACGCGGCGGCTGTGTTGGTTGTTGTGTAAATAAGAAAGTGTAAAACATTATGCCCGGTTCCTATAAACACAGGTTCGTTACTGTACTAAAGGTAAGTATAATTCGTTTTTGAGCTGAGTAACGGACGGTTTATAGCGTTACTAAAAATTTTGCGTCAGCTTCCTGCGACGAATGGATGTTGGTTACCCTCTTACCAAAGCCCTCCGTCAACACGTGTTAGACCCCCCATTTGTTTCGTTTTTACAATAGGGTAGATGACAAAAAAATGCAAAAACAAAAAACACGTGTCCAATATTTTTCGATAATCTAATAACTGACGGACTAAACAGAGTCATATTTTAAGTCAGTCTTCATCCCTATTAAAAATGTTTAGAATTAGAATTAATCCGTGCGCCTATTCCTACCTTTATTCAGAAAACTTTTCTTCTATGTTTATTTTATAATTTTGATGCTGAAAAAAACTTTTTAATTAATAAAAAAATATATATATATTAATCTGGCTACTAAAGTAAACAAAACGCGATTGAGAGTTGACACATTGCATTTTAACGGAACTGTAAATTAAATTGTAATATGTATGGCACAGAGGATCATAAAAATCACAGATTACTTTTATATATTTGTGTAATGTATAAGGGTTGTTTGGTTGTTTCAAATTAATATTTTAAGGTTTGTTTGAGAAATATATACCTGGCTCCGTTCACTTTTGTGGATAACTTTCGACGAGTAGGTAAACTTTGTACAGACGACATATCTAGCCGAAATCTAATTTGGAATTTAATATTATCCAAGACACTAAAATGATCGACCCTCGTTTTGTAATACTGTTGATTAGAAAGACTGTCTTCATCTGATTCGGAGTTTCTCCAGTCCAATAACCTTTCTAAATCACTTAATTCACTATCTGAACGCGACATTTTACAATTATTTAAATAGCAATTAACGCAGAATAAGTAAAATTTTTGTAGACAACCGACCGAAATCGGGTGGTAAACAAATTATAAACGACTCGTAACTTTTACAGCTCGTTGACCTACCTTTTTTGTTATAGGAACACCATCGCCCGACATCTGTGTACGGCTTACGGTTCGTTATTCGAAACCCTCCCATCATAGGTACCTACCGATCTATCGGTAACTAAGTAACGAACGAAACGTTGTTTATAGGAGTGGTTTTGGCATACGTCTCGTAGAAAATACTACTATCCGTAAGCAAAACGGCTCGTTTCTTGTTTATAGGAACCGGTTGCGGTCCTTCGGGTGGACGCTTGAGAATTTAGAAATTTAGATGACGTTCGTCGCTTTTGCCTATGGGGGATTTCTTTTGCCTACGGGTGATTTCTTCGGGTGGACGCTTGAGAATTTAGAAATTCAGATGACGTTCGTCGCTTTTGTCTATGGGGGATTTCTTTTGCCTACGGGGGATTTCTTCGGGTGGACGCTTGAGAATTCAGAAATTTAGATGACGTTCGTCGCTTTTGCCTATGGGGGATTTCTTTTGCCTACGGGGGATTTCTTCGGGTGGACGCTTGAGAATTTAGAAATTCAGATGACGTTCGTCGCTTTTGCCTATGGGGGATTCCTTCGGGTGGACGCTTGAGAAATTAAAAATTCCGAGGATTCATTCACAACGACTGCTTCAAGTTAAGTAATAATTAGCGACTGTTTGACCATTCATTTGTTGATGTATTAAACTACTCTTCACTTTAAACCAGCGTTTATGAATAAATACGTAAATTAATAATTATTAATAGGAGCGAGGAAGTGATGATTGTACGGTGTTTATAGGTTCTGAAGATAACAGGCCGGTCGATACACATGCGGCTAGGCGGCGGGTGAATCGACAGCGACTTTTGCTATCATTTCCGGCCTTCTAGCCCTTTGTACCCTCTCATTCAACCGTTGAAAAACAGCAGGTAGCTGAGATGTATGCCTGTTGACCCCAAAGTCCGTAACCCTACTAGATGAAAAATAAACCTTTATGTTTGTTACTACTTTAAACGTATAATTATTTTCATAATTTACTCGACTCGTTTGTAAGTACGGCAGATAATATTGAGAGAAAATTGTTTCGAACGTAACTCTCTTCCTAACCTGACCCGACATATTCCTATCATAATTGTGATATCTAGGTTATCACTTTATATTTACAAGATAACAGTATTATTTACATTTAAAAACGACAACTCTAAACACTTCGTGCTCTTTTTATACAAGTATGTAGTATGGTCATAGCTATGGGATAATTATATATCCTAACATGGGTGAAGCCGATGGCAAAAGAGAGAATTTATTATAATCATTATGTAA
Organism: Xestia xanthographa; assembly: GCA_905147715.2. Lineage (NCBI taxonomy): Eukaryota > Metazoa > Arthropoda > Insecta > Lepidoptera > Noctuidae > Xestia > Xestia xanthographa. The sequence goes on from LR990652.1 coordinate 28,247,301, forward strand.
GTAATCGTAAGGTGGGACACCCTCAGGGTCGGTGGAGCGATGATCTCCGCTGGCTGGCTCGTAGCAACTGGATGAGAGCTGCCGAGAATCGAGTTAAGTGCCGTGCGATTGAATAGTCCTATGTCCATGATAATAATAATGAATATCTTACTTTCTTCTCTTCGGGCAGGTTACCAAGGTTACTTCTTTGAGCCAAGATCGAACAGAGAAGATGAAGATCTTTACCGCTCAAGGCAAATTGCTCATCGAGTGCCGGCTTGGCACCAAGGTCAGTCATCTGGAAATAAAACAACATATTTAGTGACACAACATTACGTCCGTAACCTCTGCAGGGATAGGCGTATCCTAGTATACTAAAGTCACGTGCACTGATCTAAATATGTTTACCAAGCTAAATTCAAAACCTATTTTCTCGTTTATTGACGCATTGCATGATGTTATGTTATCAATTTATCATTATTTGTCAATTTTAGGAACAACTTGAAACTGTAGTGTCCGTGTACCGTACCACAAGTATCCTACTTCATTTGAGGTCGGCGCCCATGTTTTCCTCTTCCATAGGTACTTCTCTGTTACTCGTCATGTCAGCAGTCACTTTCTTTCTAGCTATATCATCCTTCATCGTTTCTTTGGTCTTCCTCTGCTCATATAGCAATCCGCATCCACACTCAAAACTTTCCCCACCTCATTGTCCTCATTTCTCCACATAACATTCCATACCTTGACATCCGATAATTCCGATAACCACACAACTTCTCAGTCACCGGCGGCGGCGTCAGTTTCAGACTCTTTTTTATTTTATCAATTCGCGTTACTCCACAATTTGCCTTTCGTTCATCCCTTTTGTAGCCTATTAAATAAATGAGTTATACTGATTAATTAATCAAATCGAACAGGGAAATATTTGACAGTTATTTACGACGTTACCAATTTTCCAGCTTAACGCATTTATAAACGGTGACTTTGCTTGAGGCTCTTTAGTACCTAAATTGAATAACATTGTTTGCATGTTTTGTCTTCGTGAACACAGGCTGAAAGGGCGCAGCATAAACGACTACAGGTCGCGGCACGTAACTCTAGCGCAGAACGAAACGTGGAAGGGATAGCTGCGCATGTTATACGACTGGAGAGCCAATCGGCGCAACGCACGTCCCAAGACATTCTTATTTTTTACTTCTGCGCAATAACGGTCAGCGCTAGAGTTGCGTGCCGCGACCTGTACCACGAATTCAGTAAGTACATCCTTCTGAACCACAACACAGAAATTCTTCATCGGAAATGTAATGGACTGTTTCCTACAAAGGTGCCATACCTACACGATTAAAATGGAAGGAAAATAATTTAAAAAAAACCTTTTATTCTCCACTTGCTTAGAGTGTACCAACCTAACTAAAAGGCTTGAAAGCTGTTCATTAACCTTCTCAAAAATCTAGGCAGTTATATTATAGGGAATTTCAGTACTGCCCTGAAAATCGGGAAGTAATCCATTACTAACGCGTTTTGTGTATTTTTAAAAGTCTTGATGACGTTGGCAATCAAACGAGTTAATTTTACCATAAAAAGTACTGGCCACTAGAATTTTTAAAGCAGGTAAATCACAACAGACGAAATCTTACCACCGATAGGGCTTTTTTTGTTTGCAGCATCCGGCCGCCATTGAAGCGCTTATGTACGCTCATCAAACCAATAGCATCGCAGCATCTGATCCCTTGTCTTTGTTAATGAAAAAAAGTTTCGAAAGAAAAAAATACAAAACAATACGGGTGGTAAACAGATGTGGACATCGTGTCCACGGGATTTTGTTAAAAACATGGTAAGATTTCGTTCGAGCTGATCGATATGGCCGGCAAGCTTCAAACCTTTAGGCAGTAGAGCGAGAGATTTATAACACTCTCTCGCTTTAACACGCGCGTAAGTTTAACAACCTGCGAAACGGGGCGTTTTTACCTTCTCTAACGTCTTTTGGCGCGAAAACTGTTTGACGCGCTAAAATTAAAAACATTTAACAGTTGTAACAATGTCAATATAACTTTTTAATAAAATGCTTTTTTTGCTATTTTGTCTTTTACTTCTTTGTGCTTAAGTAAAGCATAAAACAGTATAATATATCACTCGAGGGTAAGTACAGATTACTAAACTCTTGTGGTTCACGGCCTCAAATGCACACTCGCTGTGTCTCACTCCCCTTGGTGAATAAATAGCTATTGTTTTCACAGTTTAAAAAAAAACTCTGCAGAAAAATAATGATCAAGTACCGCGCGCCCCTTTATTGGGTGTTTAGTCTGAACCACAGAATAGATAACGAATGACGTTAGAAAAGGTAAAAACGCCCCGTTTCGCAGGTTCCAGCAATATAAAATTTATTTAGTACCTTAGATATAAACATTGTGTGTGTGTGTGTGTGTATATGTGTGTTTGTGTGTGTTGTGTGTGTGAGTGTGTGTGGGGGATGGGTGTTTCATTTTGTGTTTTGCAATAGTGCCTCAATGTAATGGATTACTACCCTGTTAATTTCAGCTTTCAATTACGGCTGTAATGAAAGTTATATCAAAAACAAGAATATGTCAGAAATTCTCTAATAAGCCGACCAAATCGAAAAGGTCACGAAAAAGCGGCCGCACCATACGTAAGCGTAACCATCTTAAATTAATGGGATAGTACGGATGTTTTGTTAGTACAGTTGCATAAAAAGTTTGCTGGTCAGGTTAGTAATTCAATTCAATTCATTTATTTAGTCAGAAAAATAAAATATCCATCTAAATATATAAAAGAAGAAACTGACTGACTGACTGACTCATCTATCAACACACAGCCCAAACCACTGGGTCTACAGATTCCAAATTTGGCAAGTAGGTTCCTTATGTGGTCTAGGGGTGCACTAAGAAAGGATTTTACAAAATTCACCCCCTAACGGAGTTAAACGGGGCTCCAAACTTTGTATGGGAAACAAGATTAGTTTGACTATTTTATTCGAAACTTCACAGGAGTACTCCTATTGAGAAATGATTAGAAACGAGTTTCGGGTTTTTTCAGAATTCAACCCCGAAGAGGGGGAAATGGGGTGACAAAGTCTAAAAATCAATGCACAGCCCAAACCGTTAAGTCTAGAGATTCCAAATTTGGCACATAGGTTCTTTATGAGGTTTAGGGGTTAGGTTAGGTAGGGATTTTTCAAAATTTACCCCCTAAGGGGTTGAAACGGGGTTCCAAAGGTGGTACATGGGAAAATAAGATTTGTTAGACTATTCGAAACTTTACAGGAGTACTCCTATCGCTAAATGAGTTAACATTTGTGTCAAAATCAAAATCAAAATCAAAGCATTTATTTCAAGTAAGCCAGTTACAGGCACTTTTGAATTGTCGAAACAAAGATGAAAATTAAATGTAGCTACAGTCCCAGTCACAAGACATAAAAACTGTGAAAGTACTGTAGTTGCCCATTCCCTAGCGTAGATCTCTATCGAGAAGAACGGGCAAGAAACTCCATGGACACTCTTTTAAATCAGAATATTATTACAAAATCTTGGTTACATCATTCACGTTGAGACGGTATATTATGTGAGAACAATGTAGCAAGATGTGCACGGTAAAAGTGTCCACAGCAAAACACACAAACAAAAAAAAAATACAATTCAAAATAATTCATTCAAATAAGCCATGGCAACCAAGAGATGACCAGTCCCAACTGACAGCGCCCGTTCACGGACATGACGCATGGATCAGCACCATTCAACTCAACCATTTTGAAGGGAACTAAATGATCCGACACATGCACCACCATCAGCGAGACAATTGAGTGAGCATGACATACTCCAAACCGCCATGGCACATTCAAGTCAAGAAAAGACGTAGGTTTCCAGTGAATGATAGCTTTCTAGTACATAATACTCACACAATGTGGGCTATGCATTTATATAATACTAAAGAGATTGATTCTATACAATGCAAAGATAGTTGTACAATCTTCAGCAGCTCCAACAATACAATTTAATGCTATCAATTTATGCGCCCCTGTCCATGTGGAGCAGGACCAGCATTGAGCCAAGCATTTTTATCAGCGATATAATCTCAATACCTTGTAATATGCTTGCTTACATAGTGTGCGTTTAATGCATGTTATTTCGTGTTTCAGGTTTATTCCAAATTCAACCCCTAAAGGGAGAAATGGGGTAACAAAGCCTGAACAACATAGGTATTGTTTGTATGTTGAATTGGGTTAGGTGTATTACAAAAAGAACGATTTAATGTGGCAGACCTAAAATACCATCATTCCCTGTTGGGGTCTTGGGGTGCGATTGGATTGAAATGTCTAAAAATCAATATGGGTATCGATACCGAGATTATGGTGCTGATTACGAAAATGGCATTTATTTTGAGATCCAGAAGATGGCGGATTCGACTTCTGTACAGGGTTACTGTTGATTTATTGTGATGATTGTGATAACGATGATGATGATTGTGATAACGATGATGATGATTGTGATAATGATGATGATGATTGTGATGATGATGATTTTTGATTACGATGATAACGATTGTGATTACGATGATAATGAGTGTGATAACGATGATGGTGATTGTGATAGTGATTGTGATAGTGATTGTGATAGTGATTGTGATAGTGATTGTGATAGTGATTGTGATAGTGATTGTGATAGTGATTGTGATAGTGATAGTGATTGTGATTGTGATAGTGATTGTGATAGTGATTGTGATTGTGATTGTGATAGTGATAGTGATTGTGATTGTGATTGTGATTGTGATAGTGATTGTGATAGTGATTGTGATAGTGATAGTGATTGTGATAGTGATTGTGATAGTGATTGTGATAGTGATAGTGATTGTGATAGTGATTGTGATAGTGATTGTGATAGTGATTGTGATAGTGATTGTGATAGTGATTGTGATAGTGATTGTGATAGTGATTGTGATAGTGATTGTGATAGTGATTGTGATTGTGATAGTGATTGTGATAGTGATTGTGATTGTGATAGTGATAGTGATAGTGATTGTGATTGTGATTGTGATTGTGATTGTGATTGTGATAGTGATTGTGATAGTGATTGTGATAGTGATTGTGATAGTGATTGTGATAGTGATAGTGATTGTGATAGTGATTGTGATAGTGATAGTGATTGTGATAGTGATTGTGATAGTGATTTTGATAGTGATTGTGATAGTGATTGTGATAGTGATTGTGATAGTGATAGTGATAGTGATAGCGATGGTGATAGTGATTGTGATAGTGATTGTGATAGTGATTGTGATAGTGATTGTGATAGTGATTGTGATTGTGATAGTGATAGTGATTGTGATAGTGATTGTGATAGTGATTGTGATAGTGATAGTGATTGTGATAGTGATTGTGATAGTGATTGTGATAGTGATTGTGATAGTGATAGTGATTGTGATTGTGATTTTGATAGTGATTGTGATAGTGATTGTGATAGTGATTGTGATAGTGATAGTGATAGTGATAGCGATGGTGATAGTGATTGTGATAGTGATTGTGATAGTGATTGTGATAGTGATTGTGATAGTGATTGTGATAGTGATAGTGATTGTGATAGTGATTGTGATAGTGATTGTGATAGTGATTGTGATAGTGATAGTGATAGTGATTGTGATAGTGATTGTGATTGTGATAGTGATTGTGATAGTGATTGTGATTGTGATAGTGATAGTGATAGTGATTGTGATTGTGATTGTGATAGTGATTGTGATAGTGATTGTGATAGTGATTGTGATAGTGATAGTGATTGTGATAGTGATTGTGATAGTGATTGTGATTGTGATAGTGATAGTGATTGTGATAGTGATTGTGATAGTGATAGTGATTGTGATAGTGATTGTGATAGTGATTGTGATAGTGATAGTGATAGTGATTGTGATAGTGATTGTGATTGTGATAGTGATTGTGATAGTGATTGTGATTGTGATAGTGATAGTGATAGTGATTGTGATTGTGATTGTGATTGTGATAGTGATTGTGATAGTGATTGTGATAGTGATTGTGATAGTGATAGTGATTGTGATAGTGATTGTGATAGTGATTGTGATTGTGATAGTGATAGTGATTGTGATAGTGATTGTGATAGTGATTGTGATAGTGATTGTGATAGTGATAGTGATTGTGATTGTGATAGTGATTGTGATAGTGATTGTGATTGTGATAGTGATTGTGATAGTGATTGTGATAGTGATTGTGATAGTGATTGTGATTGTGATAGTGATTGTGATTGTGATTGTGATTGTGATAGTGATAGTGATTGTGATAGTGATTGTGATAGTGATTGTGATAGTGATTGTGATTGTGATTGTATTGTTATAGTGATTGTGATCGTCATTTTAATGGTGATTGTGACGATGATTGTGATGGTATTGGTGATTATTATTGTGATTGTGATAGTGATTGTGATGGTGGTTGTGATGGTGATTGTGATTGTGATGGTGATTGTGATGGTGATTGTGATGGTGATTGTGATGGTGATTGTGATAGTGATTGTGATGGTGATTGTGATGGTGATTGTTGTTGTGATTGTCGTTGTGATAGTGATGGTGATTGTGATAGTGATGGTGATTGTGATAGTGATGGTGATTGTGACCATGATTGTGGTTGTTATCATGATGATTTTGATTAAGATGATAATGATTGTGAATACGATGATAATGTTTGTGAATACGATGATAATGATTGTGATTACGATGATAATGATTGTGATGACGAGCATGGAGATTGTGATAATTATGATTGTGATAACGATGATTTAATGGTTGTGATTACGATGAAAATGATTGTGATAATGACGATAGTGATTGTGATGGTCATAGTGATGGTGATTGTGATTGTGATTGTGATAGTGATAGTGATGGTGATTGTGATAATGATTGTGATTGTGATGATCATAATAAATTGTGATGATTGTGAAATTTTGCACATAGATAGTTTATAACCTGGATTAACGTGATTAACTGGTAGGACACTATTTATCCCCTTAGTATTTTTCAGTGGGACAGTTACCGAACTGCACGCGGGCGAAGCCGTGGGCAACAGCTAGTAGAGTAATAGGTACACAACTTCGAAGTAACATAAATATATTAGATAACATAATCAAAATAATAATCATAATTAAAATAAGCAAATAAAACATAAAAATAACAAAATGAGTTTCTTAATTAAATATACTAATTTAAATAATAAAATGGTTTTAATAATAATAAAATGGTCATGATTCATTATTTTAATTTAGAAATCAGTCTCATACAAATTATATATCTTTGTCTTAGTTTTATCAACGCGTCGTCAACGCGTGGTGCACTTCTTTTAGCTTAAGTTAACACGATAGAAAGCTTACATTTCAATGCCACATTGTGAGTTGAGTTTGAATGGAGTCTGCGTTGCGTCGATGTAATTTGCGAAGACCTTAGAGCACATTCAATGAAAAATTCCCCTATGCTAGAAATGCCGTTAAAAATCGAAGATTGCAATATGGTACTATTTTATACTAATTTAACGAACAAAATAAAAACATTAAATACTCACATCGTTCAAAGACGTCGTCGCACATAAACCACAAGCAAGCACTTCACTCCAAAACACTTGGTTTACGACTGATTGTTTCATTGGTTCGGTCGGATGAGCGAGCGTACCCATATAGAGCGGGCTCAACTACTCACAGGTAAAGAGTAAGTAAGACAACGCTATATGCGTTGTCTTACTTACTCTTTACCTGTGCTGTTGCATCGCACGCTGCGACGCGCGCTGCTCTGATTTGGTATCCAGAACGTTAAAAAGTTTGCCATGGCGTTGCGTTGTGTTATCAAAACAAAACATTAATTTGGTTTGTCCAAACAGAAACAACAAACTACTATAAATGTTCGCTTCCAATGCCTATATATTTTTGTAGTGATTTTAAATCACACTATAAATTATTTACTGAGATTATTACTTACCTTTTTAAAGTTACTTTGACTTACTTTACTTTTAGTCCATAAAATTGTGTAAAACAAAATAGAATATATTATATATATATATATATATATATATATATATATATATTTAATTAACATGATTTTCATTTATAAAATAGAAAACTAGTCGAAATTGTGTAATTTGGTACCTGGGGTCTAACATAGCCGCTTTAGCAGAATGTTAGCAGAATCGTAACATGAATCACGTTAAAAATTTAAAATTCATAAAATGGACTTTATGATAATGACTTTAAAGTCAATTTTAAGAATTTAATTTTTTAACGTGATTCCCCTTCCCCGACCTATTATAATTTTGCCAAAGCGGCCATTTTAGAAGTGCTGCGGACTTCAAACATTAAAAAATCTCTCGTCTTATAAATAAGACTCGTACGTACGGTGCGGCCGCTTTTTCGAGACCTTTTCGATTTGATCGGCTTATTATAGAATTGCTGACATATTCTTGTTTTTGATATAACTTTCATTACAGCCGTAATAATTGAAAGCTGAAATTAACAGAAATTAATGTTCATGAATCATTTTAATTTGTTTAAAGTATGTTACGTTCTTAGTGTTTTGGGAACTGCGTATTTCATCGCTAAAGTACGACCAGTCTAAAATTAATCAAATTTTGTAACACGCGCAAGGTCTTTTGGCCCAAATTTTGAAATTTCCCGCGCACCGGAGAGCGTCGCGTCGCCGAGCGCCATAGAGCGGGACGGCACTCGACGAATCAGAAGGCTTCCCGCCAGATATTTAGATTAAGAGACTGATTGTTTGTGGTAGAGGTTGGATTTTCCCTTTGATTATATAATGTCTAGATGGAGCGTCAAGTGCGCGCAAACGTGTCAAAAAATATCAGCCAACTGTTGGCTTACAAGTTCTTACCCGCCGATTAGTGCCGATCGTGCCGCTTTGGCGTCACCACGTATTACGCGCGTTAGGTAATAAACAAATAACAGCGATAAAATGACGGTATGTGCTATTAAACTGTTCCGGAATTATACAGGAAGGGTAAAAAATACCAAGCACATCGCCTATCATCGATAAGTAACCAAAAAACTATATATTTCTGTTTTGTTTATAAGAACATAAAATTACGCCATATTTTATCAGTGTTGCCAGTTTCTTGTTTTCATTCTCCCAACAGAACGTCATTTTTTGTGGGTAAATTAGTTAGTCTAGGGTTACGTTTATATTATTTAGTTGGTCTACTTTATTTATCGATTTAAAAAAAAGGTGGAGTTTATAAATTCGTGTTAAGTCTTTCTTTATATGATTTTGAGGTCGATTCCAAGTAAAACTTGTTATTATATTAGCTAGGTAAATAATTTACTTGATACCGACTTCATGTTCACATTTTAGTCATTATTAGCTGACCCGCGCAACACCGTCTGCGTCACATGAGCGTACCTACCTACCTACTACCTACTTACCTACTACCTTCCTACCTACTCCCCTCCTACCTACTACCTACCTACCACCTACCTATTACCTACCTACCTACCTACTACCTACCTACCACCTACCTACCACCTACCTACCACCTACCTACTCCCTACCTACGACCTACCTACCTACCTATTTCTCACCGTTTAAACCTTCCGTGAACTTCCACAAACAATTCAAGACCAAAAATAGCCAAATCGGTCCAGCCGTTTTCGAGTTTTAGAGCGACGAACGGCAATTCATTTATATATATGTATATATTATTAATAACTGGCACTGATTAAAAGTATTAAATCGGTAATTTAACCTCTATTTTTATTCCTTGAATAAAAGTTATCTGACTAATGAATAATAAGCCCTTATCAAACATAATTATTGAATGAGTAGAATATGGTGATCAACATAACATCTTATTTTTTAGAATACCCAATAATCCTATTATCAGGAATCGATGGATAGATCGCATAAGAGCCGCGCAAAAAGCCGCGGAGATGCCACGCGGAAACCAACAAAAATTGTCTCTCTCTCTATATCTACAGTAGTTTCTCAAACTACATAGTTTGAGAAACTACTGTAGAGAGAAAAAGATAGAAATAGTCTAATTTTAGTTTAGTTTGTGAACAAGGGAATCAGCACAATTTTAATACTAATTTAATTAACTTAGCTGATTTAATACAACATTCAACAACTCTATTTCAATTTAAATAGTGTTTTTTTATTTATCAAAGAAAGTAACTACATACTTAATAAAAATACACTAATAAAACTGAATAATACCTACTACATACATACACCTAAAACTTATCTTATTCAATTAAGTAGTCTATTATTTTTAATTATTGTACTAGCTGGTAACATTATTTACGCACACAGAGACACAGTAGGGCAGTGTAAAACACCGCCTGCACGCACACAGGCTAGAAATTGTTGGCTCGTTTTTTACGTTTTGATTGTAGGGCGACGCTCCATCTAGACATTATATAATCAAAGGATTTTCCATAATTTTGTGCTACAATATGTTAGGTGGCCATTCTATTTGAACTTACTTTGTACCTTGCTTGATTATCGATGTAATTTGAGATAAAAACGGTGTTTCATTGGTGTGAACATTAAAATTTGTTTTTATCTTCATATCGTGTGAAGTTACAAAATCTAATATTCCCGCCGTTTATAACTGTCTACCATGGGTATTTTTTACAGCTGTTTATTTAATTATATGTGTTTTGATTTACTTGCAAATCCGTTTGATGATTTTTTAAACCATTAAATTCCATTGGTTTACGACAACAAAATCAAAAACGAATGTTTAAACAAATTTTCATTACTCATACTCGGATACTCGCCCTAGGGAGTGTTGTAGATAGTTAACTAAAAGGCCATGTATCAATGCTATGTATGTGGCATAGAGCATACTGTGACTGACAAAAAGAACTTGTCTTTGCTTTTTCTTATGTAACGCGTGTGTCTTATGTAACTTTCAAATAAATCTTATCGCATCTTACTATATTATATTATTTTCCAAACAATAATCCAATAGGGAGCATCGTTTTCAACTGACAGTTGTCAAATTATAAAAAAAAAATGTTCACGATGTAAAACTTAATTAACATAAACTTAAGTATTATTTAGAGTAAATATTTTTTAATAACTTTATTAATATTAAGTTTCAACTATTTCTTTAAAATAACATAGATTTGGGCAAAATATTAACAATTTTTTCGAAGATGAAAATGAAAAATAGGTTGAATAGCTGGCCGGCAACAGAAAAAAAAAGCAAAATAGGCGGGAAAGCGGCAATCCGATCTGCCTTTGTTTTTTCGAGTTGAATTATTTTTTTATTTTTACTTTCCTTGTATTCGTAATGAAAAGCACAGTGTTTACCTCGGGTTAAAGACTTATTTAGTCCCTCGAACTATTAGCGCCCTCGCTGCGCTCGGGCACCAAACCCCGTCTCGGGACTAAATAAGTTACTATCACCCCTAGAGTAACAATGTACTACTAAATAAATTAAGGTCTCTTAATGGTATTTTTTTCAATCTTCTGTGTTGAGCCGTTTTCAAGATCTGGGAAATCCCAAAACGTTACCGCAGCAAAATTTTAAATAACTCAAGAACCATATCACACACAAATTTTGTCATTTACAAACATTTACTACGCAACAAAAGCTATCTGTTCATGTATTGGTTCCAAGCTGTGTGTGTACTTTTTTAATTTTGTGTGCAATAAAGAATAAGAATAGGAATAAGCTGAACTAATTTTTTAAAATCGATTTTGCCAGGATAATGTTTCAAACGTTACTCCATCAAAATGTATTTTTCTCAAATAACTTTAAAACTACAATTCACACAAATTTTGCTATTAGTAAACAAATTGCTCCTCATGATACACTAATTATTTGTTATGGTCTCACCTCTCAATTGCACAACATTTGGCCAGAGTAACGCACACGGAATTCTCCTATATCGTGGGTGCGCTACTTAATAAACATTTAAAACTCATACCTACACAAACATCCAGTCCCGTGAGCCATAGAAATATTTGTTCCGTGCGAGAATCGAACCCGCGACACGCAGCGCAATAGCCGATCAGCTCAGCCACTGCGTCAACCGTGTCGTGTGTGTGTGTGTGTGTGTATTATTGAAGGGTGGGTCTAACAGTGGCGTAGCTACGGGGGGGCGGTGGGGGCCATGGCCCCAGGCGGCATACGAAAGGGGGCGGCAGGAAGTGCCAATTTATTCATTTGGAAAATGTTAATAAAATATTTGAAATCGCGTGCGCAATGTTATGCCATTCAAGCCATAGAAAACGATATAAATGTTGATATACAGGGTGATTGGTAATTGGGTGCAGGCCTTCAAATGGGTGATACCATTAAACACCTTATTTGTTACAATTTTGACCCCGATAACTCGGGGTCCAAACTGGGTGGTTTTTGAGAAAACGAACTTTTAAAGTTATTTTTAAATGTTATCACCTCTCCACCATAACGTGCTGATTGTGAGAAATCTAAGCCGTTCAGAAACTGTTAAAAAACTTTTATAGTTCGATTTCTCAAAAACCACCCAGATTAGACCCAAAGTTATCGGGGTCAATAAAAAACAAGGGGCGGCGTATTTCTGGTCGGCCCCAAGCGGCGGAAACCCACGCTACGCCACTGGGCCTAATATATATTTTGTATCCTAATAATTATACATACTTATTATATTAAAATAAATATTATAGTTAGTTGGACAGACAAGTTTAATGTACTACTACATTTTATAAAATATATTTGTTGTCTGATTTAATCATTTATATTTTGCCACACTCATAATTATATTTGCATTTTATATTAATTAATTTAATTTCCGACTAATTTTTTTTTTTTTTTTTTTATGTGACATTGACTTTGATTTGATTTCTTTGACATTGTAATTCTGATTTGTTGACATTGTATTTATTATTATTTTGTTTTTATTATTATTGTTAAATTCTTATGTTAAATTGTGTTTATTTGTGATTGTGTTTTTGTGATCTCGTGATTCGTATGATATGGGAGAACCTGAAATAAATGGTTTTTTTTTTTTTTTTTTTTTTTTTTTAATCGACTCTGGAACCTCCAACATTTCAACATCTTCAAATTTTCTTTACATAATATAAAACAAAGTTGCTACCGTTGTCTGCACGCCTCGCAACGGGTTTTAATGCAGTTAACAGCAATAGAGAGTGATTTAAGAGGAAGGTTTATATAAATATCTTTAACTAGCGGACGTCACGCGGTTTCACCCGCGTAGTTCCCGTTCCCGTGGGAGTACGGGGATAATATATATATTATCCCCAGCCATTAGCCTATGTTACTCAAAGTGAAAGTAGCTTTCTAATGGTGAAAGATTTTTTTAAATCAGCGCAGTAGTTTTTGAGTTTATTCATTACAAACATACACACACAAAAATACAAATCTTTCCTCTTTATTATATTAGTGTAGTTATACATAATTACATTGCACCCTACGAAGCCGCGTCTATGGTTTGTAAGACTGCAATGGAAAACCAGCAACATAATAAAATTGTATATAATAATATAAATAGTTTTCTACCTTCTTCTTCAGCAAGATAGCTTCATTTTTCTCATCTGCTTTGGAATTAAAAAAAATGGTTTTTGTAAGCGCTTTTTGAACATCAACAAACCGAACTTTTAAAGCAAACATGGCATCAAAGCGTCCTACCCATCAAGTTGGATTAATTGTTTTGTGTTTCATGTTACTAAATTTGATCGTTCCCCGGTCTCTCCTTCTTTGTTGTCAGATATAAAACTAGATAAGATATTCCATCGTCTAATACTATGGCCAAAAAATAAATAAATTTGTTGCACAGTTTCGAATAACGTTTTTTTATTTCTATGACCTCTTCTATTGCATCATTTACCACCAAATTTAAATTATAATCAGCACAATGGACATACACCGCATTTGGCTCTCTATATCTCTTATGAGTTTTTGAACTCCGCCATAAGTGCCTTTCATGGTATTACCTCCATTGTCAACCTCTTCTAATTTCACAATAGGATGCATAAATTTTCTTTTGTTTATTTCGATACGGAATGTTAAAGTACTATAAAAATAATGACAAAAAGCGGAAACAGGACATAAATCGGCCAAATAACACAAAAGTTATAACCATTTAAACTTTTGTTTCTATCTCTTTCTAGATAAAAAGAATTTAGTATGGATTTTGTACGTCGATGCAGAGCAATGAAGTCATTTGTTGTATCGGATCTCTCTGTCTAATCAGCAGTTTCAAATGCTTATAACTTAGTATTTTTTAAATAGGTACACAACATCAGAATGTTAATACGCTTTGTTTAGAATGATAAAAAAAATCATGCATCTTCCCTATTAACTAATTAAATATATCCTCACTTGCAACAAACAACCAATTCAATACAATACAACAATAAACTGCCATAAACTGCCTGCTTTCACTTTCTTTGTCCTTTTTTTTTGTTTTATTCCTATTAGTCAAAAAAGGGTGGTCAAACATCTGTGATCAATAACAGAGCCAGATAATTTTTATAAAACAAAGTTTGTATAACGAAAAAATGGCGCAAACTTTTTTTTAAGGTCAGCACACTCTTTGTGCGGACCAATAGTAGTAAGGGCGGTAAACAGATGTGGTCATCGTGTGCACGGGATTTTGTTTATCAAATGAGTAGATTTGCCTTGAGCTCATATAAACTTTTGTAACATGTTAACTTTTTTTACTAAATGTGTAATAATAAATGTTGGGAGTTGGGATTCTCCTCTGACCGGGGGCCCCTTCTGGCTGGGGGCCCGTGGCATTTTGCCGACTTGCCACCCTGTAGTTACGCCACTAGGGCACATTCAAGTCAAGAAAAGACGTAGGTTTCCAGTGAATGATAGCTTTCTAGTACATAGTACTCACACAATATGGACTATACGATTATATAATACTAAAGAGATTGAATCTATACAATGCAAAGATAGTTGTACATTCTTCAGCAGCTCCAAAAATACTATTTAATGCTATCAATATAACCATTTCCTCTCATAGAGAGGAGGCCTGTGTCCCAGCAGTGGGAACATTAATAGGCTGATGATGATGATGGTGATTATGAATGGGCTATCTGGCAATCTGTTAACACTTTACCTAGACAAAACATCGTTTACAACTTTCTCCCTTTCGCAGAAAAGTCAACCATAGGGATGATGACTGACTAAAAAGTATGATTCTGTTTACTCCGTCAGTTAGATTATCGAAAAATATTGGACACGTTTTTTGTTCAAATTAATAAAAAATGACGAAGATAAAACGAGTCAAAGATCATGTGTCCCGGACACATGATCTTTGACTCGTTTTATCTTCGTCATTTTTTATTAATGGGAGAAAGTTGCAAACGATGTTTGAGTAAAAAATGTACTCATATGTGACGTCACACGAGTTTTCAACGCACTGTATATATTTCGTCTTTATGTTTTGTTTAAAAAAAATATGTGTCCAATTATTTTTGGAAATCATATGACGGACTAATTCGATTTTTTTTGTTATCTACCCTATTCATTCAGGCAAAAAAAATAAATACTGCATTTATGTTTTTGCCTGAATGAATAGGGTATATGACTTAGATATAGTTTAAAAAATACAGTTTTAAATTTAAATAATTTATTTGTAGAGAAACAATTATAATAATTTATTGGTAAAAACATCGATTTACATAAACTAAGTCTAGTTCAGGAAAAAATATAAGTATTAAAATTTTAGATATTTGTAATATTCTGTTGAGAAACATAAAAATATTAAAGGAAAACCCAGTTTTTGTAAAAACATTTAGTAGTTCTGACTAAAAAGATACAAATAGTAAAAATGTGTAAAACTAAATACATCAAAGTACAACAACTCGGTTTTTTGTAAAAATCCTAGAATTGTTCTGGTGAAAAAGATACAAACATAAAAATATTATAAATTATATCGAAGAAAACTTAGCCTAGTAATTCATGGAAAAAAAATAGTTTTAAAAAAAATGTAAATTTTATTCTTACAAAATAATCTAATGGGCTTAACAGTAAATCCGCATTTACAAAGTATAAGTGAAGTGAAGACTAATTGGCCGTGCCTCTGTCATCATTGGATACATGAGAAAGAAAAGTACTAGGCATACAACGACGGATGGACTGTGTGAAGGATGATATAATAACAAGAAAGGAAATGGTTGAAGAGATGACAAGTAATAGAGAAGTATGGAAGAAGAAGACAAATGCTGCACTGACCACAAATAAATTGTGATAAGGGCAGGAAAATGAATTAATGATATGGTTAATTATTGTTCTTGTGATTGTGATCGACCGTTATTATAAATTATCTCTCTTTAATCCTGTCTTGCTATCAGCAGGCTTAGAGAAGTTGACAATCTACAATCGTTAACGCTAGTAGAAAACTATTCAAATGAATGGGAATGACAAGATGATCAACACAAACGAATCAAAAATTCGTAGACAAATTAACATCGTTCAAAATGATAGAATAGAATGTTATCGTTTCTACAATGTTGATCGCTATACCAAAGACTAAAGGTGAACGCAGACTTAGCCGCACCGCAGCACCGCATTCTATTTTTTCTATGCAATCTCGCACACAGCATTAGACACAGATTGCACACAGACACAGATTGAATAGAAATTTATACGAAGAATTGGAATGCGGCGACTGCGGTGCGGCTAAGTCTGCGTTCACCTTAAATAGTTGGGTTTTTCCACAGACATTAGAGAACGAGCGATCGACTCAGTCGTGTCAACTTGGCTACCAATTCAGCGCTTTCTACAATCGCTTACGCCGAAGCGTTTACGATTGTAGAAAGAGAATCGATACGAAACGTTTGTAACTTGGCTAGGCCTCCAGAGCGGAAAAGTACTTTGACAGCTTTCGTACTTTAACGATAAAAATACTAACTAGTAAGTAACATACAATAATATTACAAAAATATATCAAGAGATTCTAGAAGAGATTTGGTTTCAGCCTAAAGTTTAAAACTTAGACTGAAACCAGTAATTTTGTGTAAAATTTATGAAATGCGCGCAGCAACACCAATACGCTAATTTAAAGATTATACCATACAAAAGTAATCCTAGATGACATCAATATTTTAACATTAGTACTAAAGTAGAG
Organism: Xestia xanthographa; assembly: GCA_905147715.2. NCBI lineage: Eukaryota > Metazoa > Arthropoda > Insecta > Lepidoptera > Noctuidae > Xestia > Xestia xanthographa. The sequence continues at coordinate 28,264,376 of LR990652.1, forward strand.
GTAGATAGTTTGAGGAATGCATCATGCAATCAGAATGCTTTGAAAATCTTTACTCACAATATCTTTAATATTCCTTGGATGACGGTGTTGTGCGTGTTACGGGAAAAGGGTTCAGTAAATTAATGTACACTCCAGTTGCGTTGAACTTGACAAGAATTTAATAAAAAGGTTTACAGAATAATCGTCTATCATTAAAACACTATTAATACCGAAATATGACGTGGCAGGGCGGAGGTATGTGAGCGACTGGCGAGGCGAGCGGGCTCCCGGCTATCAAAAGTGCAAATCATCATTTTGCTTCGCCAGGGTCGCTACATCACTTCCCCCCTTTTTTTTAAAATTTTAATCACAAAAAATAATTTTTAACATAAAATATTTAAAAACATTGGCTTACACAATCTACAAAACTAGGCATACAATACACTACTATACTATAAGCTTACACACTACTTAACTAACGTCTTGGTATTAAATAACGCTCGTCATACTGAATACCACAGCTGATTACGACCGTTCTTATTTTACGATTACGAATACATTGTTTGCATTACACTGTAATTTTAACTGATGATGATGATTCTTGCACAATTCACTTTTCGTTCACTGTTTATACGTAGCCTGCTGCGGTTCCTGTGGCTGCCGGAATACCCATATTCCCGGACGTTGCCGCCGTCCCAGTCAGCGTCGCCACTTCCTTTCTTAACCAACCTCACAGTTGGCCCATGCAGCCTCTTTTTATTGCGTAACATAACAGAATTCCCAATATTATCGCGATGATGAGAAGTATGATCCCGAAATAATTTAGCTTGTTTTCTAATTGTTGGCCCGTTACTATCTGGGCTTGGGCTATGGAAATATTTTCCTTATTTTGTGTATTACCCATGTCTGTTATTTGAATGCTCTTTACTTGTATTGACGCTGTTAACTATTAGTGAATTGTGCATGAATATCTTACATTGAAAATACCTTTGCCAGTTTTTGCTAGTTGAGCAAAAATCGCACGGGTCTCTTGATTACTCGGCCCGCGCGCGTGGTTTTAGTCATAGGCGGTAGCGAGTTTTGCTCAACTTGCTGTTTTGGCGTTTCACTGCTGTTATTATTCCCTACGCTCTCTGGTATTGTGTCCTCATTAATCATATATGCTGGCTTTAATCTGTCAATGGACACGGTTGATTGACGGTCGTCCCTTTGTATGTCAAAAGTCTTTTCTCCTCTGGTAATGACTTGGTATGGACCACTATATGATGGTGTTAATGGTTTCCTAACCATGTCATTTCGAATGAATACGTGTGTACAAGTGTTTAAATCCTTATGAACGAATATTTTCCGTGAGCCGCTTTCCGCTCGTGACTTCGGACGCATGTTGTTTATTATATTTCTAAGTTTGGTTACAAAGGTCGGTAAATGTCCTACTTGCGATTTCTCTGCCTCGTGATAAAAGTCGCCCGGTAATCGCAACGTGTGCCCTAGAACTAGTTCTGCTGAACTTACATTTTGGTCGCTTTTGCAGGCTGCACGAAGTCCCAACAGTACCGTAGGTAATTCGTCAACCCATGACCTATTTTCTAAGAGCCTTGTCTTTATTGCTGCCTTAAGGGAGCGATGCATTCTTTCTACCATACCATTTGCCTGCGGGTGGTATGCTGTTGTACGAATTTTCTTTATGCCTAACATGTTCATCATACTGGTAAAAATCTCACTCTCAAACTGCCTACCCTGATCGCTGGTTAAGGTTTTAGGACACCCAAACCTGCATATCCACCCCTCATAGATCGCCTTGGCTACTGTGTCCGCGGTTATGTCTGTGACCGGAAATGCCTCCGGCCAACGGGTGAATCTATCTACGACGGTGACGCAATATCGATAGCCTTCCTGCGTTGTCGGTAGTGGGCCTATAACGTCTACGTGTATGTGCTCAAAACGCTCTGTTATCGGAAATGTGCTTAATTTTGAAACTGTGTGTCTGTGTACCTTTACTTTTTGGCATTGTATACACGATCTTGCCCATTTGGCAATGTCTTTGTTCATGTCTGGCCAAAAATAACGACTGGTGATCATTTTTCGTGTGGTTCTAACGCCCGGGTGGCTTATGTTATGTACTGTGCTATAAACTGTCTTTCTGAATTGTAACGGAATGTATGGCCTTACTTGGTTTTTCGTAATATTGCAATATATCTTTCTTTTACATAATGGTGACTGTATTTGTTCCAATACAATGTTGCCTCGTGGATTTGCTAACATGTGTGTCAACTGATCGTCTGTTTCCTGTGCCCGCGCGATTTCGTCGTAATCTATGCTCGTGTTGCATACAATGGACTCTACCCGTGATAGCGCGTCAGCACCCGCATTCTCGGTGCCGGTGACGTATTGTATGTCGCTAGTGAATTCGCTGATGTACAATAACTGTCGTGCTCGCAATGGCGTTTCGCGATCCGTACCTATTTTGGTGAATGCGTATGTTAATGGCCTATGATCGGTAAAAATGGTTAATTGGCGGCCTTCTATCATGTTCCTGAAATGGACTATTGCTAAATAAACTGCTGTTAGCTCGCGGTCGTATGTACTGTATTTTTGTTGAGCTGTTGATAGGCCTTTTGAAAAATATCCTAGAGGTTTCCATTTACCGTTTATTTCTTGTTGTAGTACCGCACCCGCGCAGGTATTTGATGCATCGCACATTAGCGCTAGTCTGCCCGACTCTCCCGGGTGAGCTAGCGTAATGGCGTTTTTTAGGCTAGCCTTGCACTTTTCAAAAGCTACTGACGCTGTATCGTTCCACTCTATTTTGGACTTATCTTTCTTTTTGGCCCCGTGCAAATATTTATTTAACTCCGCCTGGCTTTCGGCGGCCCGTTCTAAATGTGACCTGTAAAAATTTACCATGCCTAAAAATCGTCGTAATTGTTCGACTGTTTCCGGCCGCGGATAATTCTGTATTGCTTCGACCTTATTGTCCAGTGGCTTTATTCCGTCCCTGGTTACGTTGTAGCCTAAAAATTCTATTTCCGTTTTCCCTAATTCGCATTTTGCCAAATTGATTGTTATGCCGTACTGATCGAATCTGCTGAAAATTAGTGTTAAATGTTTTTTGAAAAGCTGTTTATTGGTGCTGGCTATTACGAGGTCATCGATATAACAGAATAGATACAAACTTTCCTGGCCGTCTTTGAGATATTCTATATTTTGCAACACTGTATTATTCATGAATCTTTGAAACGTTTGTGCTGCGTTTCGCAAACCAAACGACATTCGCGGAAACTCAAAAAGGCCGAAAGGAGTTATAATTGCCGTTTTTTCGATGTCCTGTGGTGCTACACAAATGTTATGATAGGCCCGGTTGATATCTATTTTTCCGAAAATGGTCTTACCTGCTAGCCCGTAGGTGAAGTCCTGCAGTCTTGGTATCGGGTACCTGTCTGGCTTCGTGATCGCGTTGAGTGCACGATAGTCTCCACAGGGTCTGATCTGTCCGTCCTTCTTCGGCACGACGTGTAAAGCGCTCGCCCAAGGACTGCTGGATGGCCTGCAAATTCCTAACTCCTGCATTACCCTAAATTCCTTCTGTACTAATTTATACCTATGAGGTGGCAATGGCCTAGCGCGCGTATAAACTGGAGGGCCTGCCCAGTCTCTATGTGGTGGTATACGTTGTGACTAGATGGTTCTTTGTAAGATACCGGTTTAGTTATGCTCGGAAATTTCTCTAGTAATTCCCTGTAAGGGTTATCTGACTGAATGCTCGATACGGATGGTTCAGTACTCATTATGATGGATGCTTCCCTACTCAACTTAGTACAACCGTCAATCAAACGCTTTTTGTTCAAATCTACTAACAGCTGGTGTGCCTCTAGAAAATCGGCTCCTAATATGGGCTGTTTTACATCACAAATAATAAACTGCCATCTATAACTCCTTCTTAATCCTAAATTAAGATCTATATTAGTCACACCATAAGTTTTTATCTCAGTGTTATTCGCCGCGAACAGCTTATACGAACACTCACGTTTAACCTTGTTGCCTCTCACTTTACTCACTGGTATCACCGACACGTTAGCACCTGTGTCCACTAAATACACTATTCCGCTTCTATAATCTCGCACGCAGAGCCGGTGGTTTCCCGCGGTACAATCTCCCACCGATGATGACTGCACCGTCTCTAGTTTCCCGCTCCCTGCTGCTTCTTGGACCAATTGCACGGCGACTCACACGCTCGCGCATTTTCCCGGTAACGAAAATGGTGTCTGCATAACCAATCTGGGGAACTCGGTGTGCGACGCGGCCTTGACTGGCTCCTGGCCCTGTAACGCCCTTGCTGCCATCGCCGCCCTCTCTGTCCTTGCCCCGGGTTCCCGTCTCGCTGCCTGATGTCATTTATCTCCCCACGCAACTCCTTCATTTCCATCGATAGCGCGCTGAGATGCTTTACCAAATCTGTCTTTGTGTCGCATGTCAAATCCGATGTACTCGGTGCTATTGACGCGACCTCACCGGTACCTATGTTCTCCATTATTTTGTCTGCCGTTTCGGCGAGGTTCTCTATTTTTGTGTCTCCGGTCACTGCCAGGACCGCCCGCACACCCGGGGGTAAACGATTTAACCACAACCTTTTTAGTGGCTCGTCTGTTATATTGCAATTCTTGGCTAGGGCCGCCATCGCCCTATACAGCTGTGATGGCTTCTGTGTACCCAGATCCATCTCTCCAATTAGCCTCTGGAACTGCTTCTCTGCGCTTTCTTCATAAATCGCCAATAAACGCTTTTTCAGTGCCGCGTACTTCCCTGACTCTGGCGGGGCTTCGATTATGTCCGTAACTTGCCGCACTGTGTCCTGGGTCAACCTGGCGATTGCTACTTCGAATAGCTGCGCGTCACCCTGCTTCTGCGGTGCCATTATAGCCTCGAACTGGCAGAACCATGATCTCGGCAAATCTGTCCAAAAATCTGGTATCCTTGCCTGCACCGATACTGCTGCTACGCCGGTGGCAGCTGCCTGGGCAGCCGCGACCACCCCGGCTGCTGTTGGGGTCGTCATCGTAGTTGTTGCTGCAAGCTTCGAGGTTATACTGTGTTTTGCACCCACGCGGTTTTAATGCGCTCCTGCCACGTCACCTGTGAGCCGCTCACTGTACGGACAATATTATATTTAAAAACGTTCGGGGTCACCACTTGTTGTGCGTGTTACGGGAAAAGGGTTCAGTAAATTAATGTACACTCCAGTTGCGTTGAACTTGACAAGAATTTAATAAAAAGGTTTACAGAATAATCGTCTATCATTAAAACACTATTAATACCGAAATATGACGTGGCAGGGCGGAGGTATGTGAGCGACTGGCGAGGCGAGCGGGCTCCCGGCCCGGCGGCTATCAAAAGTGCAAATCAGCATTTTGCTTCGCCAGGGTCGCTACAACGGAGTAGAAGAGAATCTCTGGTTCTCATCTCTAGACAAATGACTATCGCTTTCACTGCGTTTCGTATTTCTACAAAGCCAGCTTTTCGGTAGCTTTAAATGTTTTTAAATTTTTTGCGATTTTCATCATCATGCTCACCGGTGGACAATCACTGTGTCTAGGTCTTCAGCAGATATGTCATATCTTCGTCATCACCAGTTCCCTTGTTCTTCCGCTGCTCGAAAACTGTCCTGCTGCTGTCTGCAAAAACCCTCACCTCAACTTCCTTGGAATACTTTGTAGTGTTGTGACCTCCATTGTTTTGAAACTTTAAATCGGTGGGACTTTTGACGATCGCTTCATCTTTTCAATGGTAGTTCAAACCACTGTTGTTGAAAGGTGTAGAGCTCGTAATAGCCAGCCGTTTCTAGAGAAATCTTTGCATCACAATCTTGGTCTAAACGAGACCTCCGAAGACCCTCAGAAGCGAGGTCACCGGGAACAGGCAGCGTTGCTGGCAGTGTCACTTGGAAGGTCAGTTTCCTCGTCAGATAATTCTATCATTGCAATGTGGTCACTGTTGGCCGATGGTCTGGGGAAGTCCTGGGGGTGGAGTGGGGGTCCTTTGCGGCAAGGCTCCTGCGGACCCTATAGTGAGCCTGCGTGCTGCCAAGCCGAATACACCGGTGTACATTTCCCGCTTGCATTACACCACTAAAGCGGAGGACATCGTGGAGTACGTGCTCCAAAAGACGAGTTACACACCGAGGGTGCAGTTACTGGAGTCGCGCCGCAACGTAAACTTCAAGGCGTTCGTGGTGCGGATACCGAATTGTTATCTGCCCATGGTGATGGAGGAAGACTTTTGGCCGCAGGACGTGGTGTTCCGTCGCTTCCGCGGACAAATTCCACTGGACAGTCAACACAAGTGAAGTGTGACTAAGTGAAGTGCTACTAACATAGTTTTAAGTCTTATTCACTAACACAAGTCTTGTATTTACTTTATATTTATGTTAGTTTATAAGGTATATATTTATGGGCCATTGTAGCCTGAAATAAATTGATGTTGATGTTGTTGTTGAAGTAAAGCTATCTTGCCTGCGGTCGGATGTAGGGAACGAAGGATATCCTGCTACCTGATACTCCCTATAATATAAATATATTATAATATATTCATTATAATAACCTTATGATACCCTTCCAATTTCCTCCTTTATATATGTCGCCGCAAGAGGCTCTATCTGCTAAGATTTAATCAAATTAATAGCACTCATAATTCTATTCCATGATAAAACGGGTGAACCTGCCATCTCTGCTTGGCAGTACAATTATTACATTTGGATTTGTAATTATTATTGTTCATTTGACACAAGATTGTTTATGAGGCAACACTACAAGTGGAAGATAGCGCTGAATACGATTTGATCAATAACTCAATTAATTATTTGAAACTACAACTAAATCAGATTATCTAACTGAATTACAAACTAAAAAGTAACAAGATTATTTTACAGAACAATTTATTAGTGAAAGACTTTTTAGGTGTTCTCTGTATTAAATCCTTTGATTTACCGGAAATGGTTTTAAGCAAGATCGAATATTGTTGTAAAAAGTAATGAAGCCACTCATTAGCTTTAACTAGATAAAACCTTTGCATTTGTGAATATTGGAAATGTTATTTATTTATTTAATTAATAAAATGATTAATTGTGAATTATTCTAGAATTGTTTGTAAGTTTTAATGAATTTATTATGTAATGAATAAACTGTACTGAATGAGGGACTTCCGCTCACGTAGGCAGAATGGACGCGTGAGCGACAAGCAGTCATGTTATCATAAGATTAGCAAAACAATTGAAATACTAAGTAATTATAAGTGTTTATTGAAGTGAACGATTAGCTGTTGTGAAAATGAGAGTGTGAGGAGTTTCTTCGTCGATTCTTCTCCTCAACCATAATACTCTGCGAATGGACGACTCAACTCTAGAAAGTTAATAAGTTTATGTACCTAAATGGTTTAATTAATAGAAATAAACGTTTGGAGTTTGAGTCAAGTGCTGTGTGTGATTTCAACTACCCAGTACCCACCTACCTATCTACCAACAATGAAGAATCGTATCGCAAGGCGATGTGATAGATGACAGAAAGACAATATGGTTACTCTAGGCTTTCCCTGCCGTGATATCAGAAGAGGTGATAGCTCTTGCGCGCTGCTCACAGTGCCGGACATCCAGAACAATTACAAGGAACTACCGAATTAGAACTCTTGCTTTCGTGATCATGGCCGAAGGCGTGGCAAAGAACTTTTCACCGAAGGGTTCACCACGAAGCTTTTAAAGAGAGAGCGACTTATTATGCTGCCACAACCAATATACTGTGTTAAGTGGCAATGAACTGATAGACAAGAAGATACTTAAGAAGACTAAGATAGCTAAAGAGTTGGCTGCATTTTCATCCAAGTGGCTGACAGATACCAACATGATAATTTATTGCAACACTTGACCCAAAACAAATCATAAGAACACAATAATGAAAATGCAATTTACATTGGTAAACAAACAATGAAGTTGTATGTGATGGAAAACTTCATTGATTGCACTCAAAATTGCCAACATGTACAGCACAGAATGACCGAAGCAGAATAAACAAAGATTGGACTCCGGGAAAGCATAGTTATCAATAAATAAACCTGATTATGGATCATCAATCCCGGGAAGTATTTTGTTTTATTTATTTTAGTATTTTGTTACTGTAGAGAATTTTTACAGTTAACATTATTTTAACTTAACACATCCCATGCTGGTTATGGTAACTTGACACCTCTGGAAGGGAAATAAAAACACTCCATTTAATTCACTCAATAAGCAATCAATGGTTTTGGAAATATAACCAGTAATGATGTGTCAGAAACTAAAATCATGAATTAACTTTTTTAATTACTACTAATTAGATAAATGAGTAGTAACAAATTTAAGACGTTGTTATTGACTTTTCATTCACACTATAGGTTTATACCTCACAATCAGATATTGTTTGCGTTAAGTGCAACGTTGAGGGCTTTTCAAATAATTGTGCAAATTTGAAAACATTTGTATTGGACAACACGTTGCAAGATTCATACAAGAACACTTTGTTATGAAACTGATTTATAAAACAAAACAACTTATGAAATGTCAAACAAATTTCAGTTCAACAAGTTTTGACAATGAAATCTTAAGTTATATCAACGAAGCAAAGCTTTCGATGTGTTAATAAAATGTGAATGTTTTGTCAGTGCAACTACGTATACACAACCAATAGTGTTTATAAAGTAGTTCTGATCAGTTTAAATTTCCCATCTTAGTTTAATTAACTTAATCTAAGTAAATAACTATTTCAAAACAACTTATTACCGACTATAAAACTTATCACTCCAACTAATTAAAAAAAAAAAATAGTAGGACTGCTTTGTTGGTCCAGTGGTCATGAGCCCTGTTATTAAAGCATGAGGACCTGGATTCGAGTCCCAGGCCTGGCAGTGTTATTGGGTTTTTCCATCAGGAATTTCTCAGTAGCAAGCCAGACAATCATATTTATTTATTTATTTATTAAAAGGAGAACCAACAGCTAAAATAAGTGAGTAACAATTGTTTAAGCGACACAGAGCCAATTACAGGTTCTCACGAGTAGACACAGAAATAGTAGTAGAAATCTTAAGATCACTAAATAGCAAGCACTATAATAGTACAAATAAAAGGAATTTAAATAAGCAATACGCACTAAATACACTCAGACACTAGGTTAGGCATTGTTGACAAAGGGAAAATAAAATAGAAATAAAGCACTACGCGCATTTAAAAAAGTTTGCATTCAGCCGAGTACGTACAGAATAGGCTTTGGTGGAAAATGGGTCAAAAGAGAACTCCTTACAAAGAATATTGAAGTCCTTGCTCGCTCGCACTATGTATGAGTTTTGCCTATAGTTGGATGAGGAAAAAGGAATGGAGATAGGTGGATTAAATCTGACTGATCTCTGGGGGACATTGAAATGTAATTTATGCAGGAGATCAGGACAGTCAATCTCGTTATTTATAATTTTTAAAAGAAAAGTGCAATCTGCAAGTCGGCGACGATCTGAAAGCGGCTGTAAATGGAATTTCTTGCAGAGATTTAAGTAATTATCAGAATGATATGGTATACGCAGCCGAAAACAAAGAAAACGAATAAATCTCATTTGAATACTCTCTATACGATTTATGTATTTACCATAACACGGGTTCCAAATTTGTGACGCATAATCAAGGTGACTTCTGACAAAAGAGCAATAGAGAATCTTAAGGGTTTTGGCCTTCTTGAAACATCCAGCGAGTCTCATGATAAAACCCAGTGACTTCGAAGCTTTAGCTACTATTTGCTCAATGTGCACGTTAAATAAAAGTTTGGAATCGTGAAAAACTCCTAGGTCGCGAACACCGTCACATCTCTGTAATAGCTGCCCTTTAAGTATATATGTTGTCGAGAGAGGGACTCGTTTCCTGCTGAATGAGATTACTGAACATTTAGCAGGGTTCAAGTCAAGCTTATTAATTAGACAATACTCATCCAATCGCGCTAGGTCACATTGAAGAGCATCCATGTCGTCCTCCGAGGATATTGCAGAGAAAATCTTCATATCATCAGCGAAACATAGTAATTTTGAGTTTAGGAAACATGAGTCGATGTCCCCCACATAAATAATAAAAAGTAACGGACCCAATAAGGAACCCTGAGGAACGCCACTGGGAGCTGAAACCCAGCTCGACATGTAGTTACTGATAACGACAGCTTGAGATCTATTTTCAAGGTATGAGGTAAACCAACGTAGTAGATCACCTCTGATACCATTATTAAGGAGCTTGGTTTTAAGAATATTGTGGTCGATTCTATCGAAAGCCTTACTGTAATCCGTGTAAACCACGTCAACCTGAGCCCCATTATCCATTCTGTCCGTTAAAAAGTCATTGAGCAAAGCCAGATTTGATACAGAAGAACGACCCTTAAGAAAACCGTGCTGAGAAGGGCTAAAAGATTGACACAGTGCTGCATAAACTTGGTCGTAGATGACCCTCTCAAAAATTTTAGCTAATATGCACAGTTTGGAAATAGGTCTGTAATTAATTATTTCATTTTTGTGACCCTTTTTATGTACCGGAGTAATAAAGGCCGACTTCCAGATTTGGGGAACAGAACTTGAAGAGAGCGATTTTTTGAACAAAAGAGATACTGGCAAGGCGATGGTTTTAGCACATCCAATCAGCAATTTAGGTGATAAGTGATCCGGACCAGCAGATTTAAACGGATCAATTTGGCTAATTAACTTAACTATAACATTTAGATCAATCTCAATCGAGTGAATATCCGAGGGTATTATGGAATTTATAGCAGTTAGAGGACTAAAATTAGGAGACACATCATTGGTAGGGTCCAGAAAAGTAGAATAAAAGTGGGAAGAGAATGCATTACAAATAGACTCAGGAGAGGAAACCGTCACGTCACCATATTTAAGGAAGCTGGGTATAGCATTGGACTTGGACCGCTGCTTCACAAAGCTCCAGAAGCGTTTAGGATTTTTTTCGATTGAGGCTTCGGTTTCACCTAAATAGTTGGCGTAGCAAACTGCTTCAAGTTTATTAACCCGCTCACGTAAATGCTTAAAGGTTGCCTCATCAGAAAGTCTGCCATAGGTCTTAAATTTGCGGAGATTTTAAGACCTATGGCCTTCTCTTTAATCAACCGTTTAAGTGCCGGGCTGTACCAAATAGGGTATGAGCTGTAAGAAACTGTCTTGGCGGGAACAAACTTATTTTGAAGGTCCGCTATAGTAGCATAGAAGTAGTTTACGGCATCATTGAGCGACATATCCAAAAATACGTTAGCCCAGTCAATAGCTGCTATTTCCCTGTTAATGGCCGCAAAGTCAGCCTTACCATAAAGGTACCGAGTAAACGGGGCGGGAGTTAAGTAAGTGTACTCAGCAAAGTTCACGTCGATACAGAGTGCCGGATGATACTTATCAATAGGTGATAAAGGTACCAAGCATTCACACACCGATACCATTTCATTACATAGAACTAAATCAAGAATTCTACCAAATTCGTTTAACACTCCCTTATATTGATTCAATCCCAAAACACGCAATTCATCTGTAAGTGTGTACTCATCATAACTACTAATATTCACAGGTAATAATGTGTTGTTATTTAATTGCCACACAATTCCACTCAGGTTAAAATCGCCAATAATTAAGTAATTGTCAGTTGGATTGTTTAACACTGTGCTACTTAAGCTATGGAGAAAGTTTGACAGCTGGTCGGAAAAAGAATTGCCACGGTTCTGTTTACACAGGTAGATGACACAAACATTTAATTTAAAGTAATTTCTTGTGCTAGGCTGACGTACACTCAAAGTCACCCACGAGTCTTCGGCTGTGGAATGAAATAATGGTTGGGGGACCGCGGAAATACACTTACGAACAGCTACCAAGACTCCACCTCCACGAGACTGACCTGTGAGATCATAATCCCGGTCGCGACGCCACACAATGTATTGATCACCAAATAACTCAGAGTTCGAAATGCCGTCAACTAACCAAGTTTCCGTTAAAACAATCACATCATATGAGCATAAACACAGTTGGCGAAAGAAGGATTCAGTTTTGGTACGGAGCCCACGAACATTCTGATAATAAACATGCAGTTTCTTATTGTCGTTTAAAGCCATTGATAAATAACACTAGTTGTAGCAGCATAATTAACATCACAATAACAACCACTACGATAACAAAACGCTAAATGACTCATGATTGCAGTATTCGAGACAATATTTACGGATAATAGATGATCACGGTTCTTGAGATATGTAAAATACAAAATAATAACTAATAATCCAACAAGTAGGGTAAATAGGCATAAACACAAGTTAAACGGCACAAAAAACGCAGTAAAATCACAGGTAAATGTGCGAGTAAGTAAGCAGTAATTAGATTCAATAATAAGTGCGAGCGAGATAAGCATAGATTGCGATGTTCTAATGAATAGATCAGCGCGATAAGAGAAACAAAAGGCCCATATTATGTGAATACAAAAGCGAGGTGTCTTAGCTTCGAGTACGTCAGAGATGCCAAAAATTTTATAAACGTTTAAAAGATAAACAGTTGTGACTGTTAGTACATAATAATAAAGAAAGAATTTACTTCTAGACATTAGTTTAACACTTCAATACCCGCAATTACAGACACAATTAAAATAACAATGCACCGTGCCTCTGGAGGCACGGCCGGGAGCATACGGGTTAAAATAATTAATATAAAATAATGATAACGGAAAGACGCACCACACTAATTTAGTTTGTTTAAATCTCTCTCCTTAGATATTACAAAGACAGCCGACCCTTCTTGCCTGCGGACATGGATCTTTCCGTGTTTAACCCATACGTGCTTATACTCCTTCTCCTTTGCTATCATTCGGGTTTTATTTAGCAGCTTTTTGGAGTCAGGGTTGAGGTGATCATTCACGTACACCCGGTTCGATTGGCCTGTAAATCCAAGGTCGTGGGCCGACAACGTCTTGAAAGAGCGAGCAGCCGCAACAAAATCTTCCTTGATATATCTGTTCAAAAAGCTAACCACAATGGACTTGTCCTTAGTGTTAAAAAATGGAACCCTGGATATGTAGTTGATCTGGGTTTTGGGGAACGTAAAATTCACCTTTTGACTAATATTCTCCAGGATAGCGAACAGATTTTCATCCTTTTTCAGGGGAATACCCTTGATTTCCACATTGTTCAGCCTTGATCTCTGATCGCTTGCGGACAGCTCCGATTTAACCAAGTCAATGTCAGATTGAAGAGATCCAACAGATTCCTCAAGACGCTCAAGGCTTGCAACCCTAGTCTCAATGTTCACAAGTTTGACGGAGAAGTCATCCAGTCGTTTACCATTGAACTCACAACTGACCTTGAGTTCTTTGAGTTCTTCTTTAATGCATTTGACATCATCAGACAGCGTCGGCAGGCCAGCCAATTGAACCTTGAGCTCGCGAATCTCAATCAGGATCGTTTCCGGAGACGCCGGTTCAGGTGTTGGTATTGGCGACGGGGAAGGGGTTGGTGCTGGTGAGGAAATTCGGCACTTCGGGCATTTCCATGCCGCCCTTCGGTCAGCCCCCAGTCTTCTCCATTCGCCCTCAGTGATGTTAGCGCAGACAAAATCCAGGTCCCGCTTACATGAGGCACATTGGACGCCATCATTAAAGTCAGAGTTGCAGCTGGCACACTTCATCATAGTTGAATCAAAAATTCAGGGATAAGTAAAATGTTTAGAACCCCTGATAGAAAGACCGATCGAGTGAGGCGCGTAGGTAGTTGCGTATAAGTAGTGCGAAGTGCGTAGCAGTCAAGCAAAGTACGTGCTTGCTAAGCGAGTGGTCACGAGTAACTGAACTGCGATATGGCTTGTTTCATCCACCAAGTTTCTGAACGCACCTTTTCGACGTTTGACAGATGTCGTTTCAGTTGTCTGTGGTGCGATGACGTTTGCTTGTCAGTGCAATATTGGTTGGAAAAATGTCGCTCCGTGTCTTGTATTTTTGATGCACGCGGCTGTCGTGTAATTAGTGATTGAAACTTTGAGTTAATGGTAATCCGATACAATCCTGATCGGTGTTTGATATTTTGTTGATAATTGAGTGAAAATTGAGAAATCTCGCCATTTTGGGTCTTGACCGCGAGTGATTTGTTGGTTATGTCCGGCCTTTTTTGTGTCATTTGAACGCCGGTAAATTCCTAAATTCAGTGCTGGACTATCGTATATCCCCGATTGGGTTAGCAAACCGGGATAAAATTCAGTAGGACATTGGTGAAAGGTGCCACGTGTGTGATCGGAAGGTTTGTCCAGGGAGACGTCGGTACGCGCTGTGGGGCGTCCTTTGGTTGCTGTCGAATCTACATAACTACACATACACCACACAAACCACAGTTATACTTACACCCCACTCAGATACGACGTGACCAGGGACTACGTCACATCACCGGTACCAACGTGATGGTAAGTGTATCTAATAGTTGTTTTCCCTTTGTCGTTTGAACAAATATTATTTTGATTAGGGCTCCGCGTAATCGCGGACATAGTGAGTCTGTTTGTGCAGTCTCACACAACTGGTAGCAGAGCGTGGTTTAATTAATTGTTAAATTCACCACTTATTGTCCAGTTAAAAGTATTGAGAAGTCTGATTTGTTACCCGTCAGCCTGACTCAAATTAAACATAGATTGTTTGACATAATATATTATGATATGTAGTGTCCCTTGTGGTTTGTACTTTAATTTGCTATTGTATAAACAAGGTATTGCTTGTACAGGGTCGGATTTGAACTTGTAATAATTCAAACTAAGTTTTATTATTTGGTTTAAATTGTAGTTGGGTCCGGGAAAATTATTCCTGTTGATTATTTAATTGAATTTAATTTGTTTATTTGATATTTGTCCCAATGGCTTCATTGAAAGCTGTAAACCAAGCCATTGGTGGATTGACCTCACAGCTAAGATGGTTTGCCTCTGATGCTGCGACCGCTGAGCGTCTAGACCTGGAAGAGGCCACGCTTGCCCGGTATGAGCAGTTGAATGCGAGATTGAGTGCGGTTGACACTTTGTTTGCTCGCTTCAATGAAGTGACTTTGGACTTGGACCTGGAAACCTTGGGTCAAGCAGCCCGTGATAAGGTTGTTGCGGATTATGACCAGATGTTGAACCTGGGTGACATAATAAGTATGCGCGCCAGGGAAATTTTGAAGAGTCGGGACCCTGCCCAGGTCAAAACAGAGACCTCTGTTGTTGCAGGCCCTGGACTTTTGGGTAGACTGCCTACCCTGGAGCTGCCACATTTTGACGGTCACTTGGACCACTGGTTAAGCTTCAGGAACCTGTTTGACAGTTTGGTTGATTCGCGCTCTGACCTCCGACCGGCCCAGAAGTTGGCTTATTTGTTGTCAGCCCTAGGAGGTGAGGCTCGAGCCTTGGTGCAGCACTTGCCGGTGACCGACTCGGCCTATCCCACTGCTCTGGAACTTCTATCCCGACGGTACCAGAACAAACGTTGCCTGGCTGATGTCCATATTGACCAGATCTTGGGGTTGCCGGCCATCACCAGAATGTCAGCGTTGCGTGCTGACCTTTTGAATCCATTGCTGGCAGCAACCCACGCCTTAAAACGATTGGAGTTGCCGGTGGACTATTGGTCCTATCTTTTGGTGCACTTGGTGTTGCAGCGGCTTCCGTCAGACTTGAGGTCCCGTTTTGAGCAGAAGTATGGTGGGGATAGTGCCACCCATCTTCCCCCCTTTGAGGACCTCGTCAAATTTTTGGAGGATGAGTGTCGTTTCCTCGACAACGCCCGTGGTGCCACGAGGTCAAGCCAACCGCCCTCTCGGCCGAGGGCCCAGGGACGGACTAGGACTGTCGGGCCTGGTGATAGCCGCCCTGCCCCCCGTTTTGGTGGCACCCAGAGTAATCTTGTTTGCGGCTATTGTAAGGCCACGGGACATGGCGTACCAACTTGCGCGGCCTTCTTGGAGTTGCACGTGAGTGCCCGCCGCCGAGTTGCCAATGCACGCCGTCTGTGCTTTTCGTGTTTGGGGAATCATTTTCATCGGGATTGCCCCAACCCCCACCCTTGTTCAATTTGTAGGGGCTCACATCTTGAAGTTTTGTGCGCCAACGCGAACCGCTCTGTCAGACCAGCCTCTGATGGGGGTTGGCGCAGGGGGGGTTATGATGGAGATGAGCACCGGGCTTCTCGCTCGCCGGATCAGAGTCGAGGAGGGGCCTGCAACTTTGACCGCCGCACTCCACCCCCCGCGCCAGTTGATCGGGAGCCGCGCGACCGCCGATTGACCTCCCCTCGTGAAGGCGACTATGCAGCTGCTGGTAGGCGACGTTGGCCAGACCAGCACCACCTTCCCTCCCCTCCGTTGGCGGAACGTCCCCGTTTGGAGACGCGCCCCCCGCCACTCAGGCGTCAAGTGGGATATGCCACTCCAGCGATGGCGCGCGGCTCGGGACATCGCGCGGATGAGGAGTTTGACTACTATCCTCATCGGGATAGACCCCAGCCTGGATGCGGCGATCGGTCGCCGCCCAGGCATTACTAGGAAATTGGCGCCTGTCCCGCTAACGTACCTCCCCAGATCAACACGGTTTTGTTGCCAACGGCATCGGTCAGGGTCTGGGGACCCACGGGGGACTCTGTTGTGGTCCGTGCCATTTTGGACACGGGAGCCCAGGGTTGCCTTTTGTCGTCTTGGTTAGCGGGTCGGGTGAGCCTGGATGTCCGTGCCTTTTCAGGCACGATTAATGGAATAGGCGAAACACCTATCCCGACTGTTGAGGGACAAACCTTATTTGGGCTCACTCCTGTGAGTTGTTTGGACCCTAAGTTTTTTCCTTCGGCTATTGTTCTGACGAGTATTTTGGGCTGTCATCCCCAACGTCAGCTGTCGCCTGATATTGTCCGGTTGACGTCAGGCCTGGACTTGGCTGACCGCCGGTTTGATTCCCCTAATACAACTCATTTGATATTGGGTTCCGATGTACTAGGGAGAATATTGTTGGGTAATATGAAAGTCTTGCAGCCGAACGGTTTGGTGGCTGTCTCGACCATCTTTGGCTTTGCGGTGATGGGCCCAGTGTTGAAGGCTCCCCCTCCACCTGAGCCTGATTTTGCGTTGGCGTGTGGCTCCGCTCTCTCTGACGCTGTTCAGAGGTTTTGGGAGGTTGAGGAGCCACCGCAAGTGGCCCGCTTGAACCCGGAACATGAGGAGTGCGAGTTGTTCTATCAGAACAACACAGGTCGACTCCGTTCCGGTCGGCTCGTAACACGGTTGCCTTTTGTTGCAGTTCGACCACCTCTCGGCGAGTCCAGACCTATGGCCGAGAAGAGATTGTTGGCGATGGAGCGCCGTATGGCCAGGGATCCGGTGCTGCGGCAGAAATATTTAGATTTCATGCGTGAGTACGCAGACTTGGGACACATGTCGGTGTCAAATTTGGATTGGCGCTCAGTTGAGCATTACTTTCTGCCGCATCACGCGGTCCTCAAGGCATCCACCGGTAAGCTGCGCACAGTGTTTGATGGGTCTGCGCGGACTTCCTCTGGTGTCTCTTTGAATGATTGCTTGCACTCCGGCCCCAAATTGTTGAGGGCCCTTTGTGATGTCATCACGTCTTTTCGTCGTCATCAAGTAGTCTTTGTGGCTGACATCAAAATGATGTTCCGGCAAACAGTTATTCACCGGGATGACAGACGTTATCAGTTGATCCTGTGGCGAGAGAATCCCCGGGACCCCATGGTTGTTTATGAGCTCAACACGAATACGTACGGCCTTCGATCGAGCCCCTTTGTTGCTATTCGTTCGCTTTGGGAGCTCGCGGACCGAGAACGCTTGAGGTTCCCTCGGGCGTCCGCCATCTTGAAAACGGACTAGTATGTTGATGACGTCTGCACTGGGGCTTCCACGGTTGAGGAAGCTATCCTGTTGCGTGACGAGTTGGTTCAAATTTTGGATTCCGCTGGCTATGAGTTGCGTAAGTGGGTGTCCAACTCGCCAGCACTGTTGGAAGATGTGGAAGAGGATCATAAGCAGGATCCTCATTTGTTTGAAAATGCTGACAACCCTGCTATGTTGGCCGTTCTCGGCGTTCAGTACCGACCAGTCCAAGACACCTTTACGTATGATGTCGATTTGGAGTCACCACACACTTGGACTAAACGACTGGTATTGTCTACTGTCGCGAGAACCTTTGACCCGAATGGTTGGATATGCCCGGTATTGTTTTGGGCGAAATGTTTTCTCCAGCGCCTTTGGACCGCGGAACTTGGTTGGGATGAGCCACTTCGGGAAACCCTTTTGGAAGATTGGCTCCAATTTGTATCCGCACTTCCTGCGGTCAACGAGGTCGCGTTACCACGCGCTATCCTTTACCCTGGGAACTATACTGCTACCCTTCATGGGTTTTGTGACGCATCTTCGCACGGTTATGCAGCTGTTGTTTATCTGCGCACCGTCAGCGCGACAGGCCAGGTGAATTTGTCACTGATCATGGCCAAGAGCAAGGTGGCCCCCCTACGGACGGCATTGACCATCCCTAAGCTAGAGTTGTCAGAGGCGGCGCTTCTTGTGCGTCTCTTGAATCAGGTTGCTCAAACTTTAGGTGGATCTGTGAACATTCGGAATTCTTACGCCTGGACGGACAGTCAAATTGTTTTGTGCTGGTTGAAGACGTCCGTCCACTCCTTGGAGGTCTTTGTGGCGAACCGAGTGTCACAGATACAAAATTCCGAAACGCCTTTGATTTGGAGGCACGTGCCTGGAGACTTGAACCCCGGCGACGTAGCCTCACGTGGGTGCATGGCCCCCCGCCTGATTGTGCACCCCCTTTGGTGGGGACCGGATTGGCTGACTCGCCCCGAGGATGATTGGCCTCGAACGCCAATTTTGATGTCGGATCCTTTGCCCGGGCTTAAGGTGCTCGCTGTTGGGACGAAGGACCCTCCGTTTGATCCGGATATTTTGTTGAATCGATACAGCTCCCTCGACAAATTGTTGAACGTTACCTCGTGGATCAGGCGTTTTGGTCACAATGCTAGGAATCCAGGGGACAAGCGCCTGTCACCGGTTCTCTCTCCTCAAGAGCGACAGGAGTCACTCCTCCTGTGGGTTCGCTCTGTGCAGGCCGTACACTTTGAGAAGGAGATCGAGACCTTGAAGTCCGGTAGAGTTAAGTTGTCGGGAGCCGTTAGTAAGTTGAACCCCTTTTTGGATGAAACGGGTCTTTTGCGTGTTGGAGGATGGTTGAGGCACTCTAGCCTTCCTTATGGGGTCCGTCACCCCCTTTTGTTGCCCAAGGCGGGCCATTTGATTAAATTGTTGGTGACTGATCGTCACATTAAGAACTCGCACGCCGGTTGCAATGCGCTGTTGGCCATTCTGCAGCGAGAGTTTTGGATTTTGTCGGCTCGTCGTACCATTCGTAGCATCGTCTTCCGTTGCATACCGTGCTATCGGACTAAGGCCCCAACGATGCAGCCCCAGATGGGAGACTTGCCTGCTGATCGTGTCAATGAGGCGAGGCCCTTTGCAGGCGTAGGAACGGACTTTGCTGGTCCCTTTTCGATAAAGACGTCTACCCTTCGCAATAGTAAAATTGTCAAGGCTTATTTGTGCGTATTTGTCTGCCTGTCAACTAAGGCAGTGCACTTGGAGCTGGTATCCTCCCTCTCGACGGAGGCCTTTGTGGCAACTTTGGATAGATTTACGTCTCGCCGTGGGTTACCTTCTCTGATCAGGTCTGATTGCGGTACCAACTACAAGGGTACAAGTAACTATTTGAAGGAAGTGTATGACTTTCTTAATGAGAGCCAGGTTGACATTGATAACAAATTGGCCCGTCGAGGGGTCACTTGGTTGTTCGACCCGCCAGCCTGCCCCCATTGGGGGGGTATTTTTGAGGCCGCGGTGAAAGTAGCAAAGGGACTCTGGCGGAGATTGTTGGGAGACACCGTTCTCACCTTTGAGGAATTAGCTACGGTATTTTGTCGCATTGAAGCGGTACTAAATTCGCGTCCATTGTGCCCGCTCTCTTCGGACCCGAACGATTTGGAGGCTCTAACCCCGGGCCATTTCTTGATTGGACAGCCACTTGTCGCTCTGCCTGAGTACCCTTTTGTTGATGTGAGCCAAAATCGGCTATCGCGGTTTCAGTTGGTGCAACAGCTCACTCAGAGCTTTTGGAAGCGTTGGAGCTTAGAGTATCTGCACATCCTCCAGCAGCGCGTCAAGTGGACTGATAAAACTCATCCGCCCAAGATAGGAGACCTCGTCCTTATTAAGGATGCCAACCTTAAGCCTCTGTATTGGCGCCGGGGGCGCATTCTCAATTTGGTGGCTGGCACCGACGGGGTACCTCGTTTTGCTGAGGTTTTAGTGGATGGATTGGTTATGAAGAGAGCGGTCGCAACCTTGTCAAGACTGCCAATTGATTAGCGGACGGGACGGCCCGTCCGGGGGGGGTAGATGTTTCATCCACCAAGTTTCTGAACGCACCTTTTCGACGTTTGACAGATGTCGTTTCAGTTGTCTGTGGTGCGATGACGTTTGCTTGTCAGTGCAATATTGGTTGGAAAAATGTCGCTCCGTGTCTTGTATTTTTGATGCACGCGGCTGTCGTGTAATTAGTGATTGAAACTTTGAGTTAATGGTAATCCGATACAATCCTGATCGGTGTTTGATATTTTGTTGATAATTGAGTGAAAATTGAGAAATCTCGCCATTTTGGGTCTTGACCGCGAGTGATTTGTTGGTTATGTCCGGCCTTTTTTGTGTCATTTGAACGCCGGTAAATTCCTAAATTCAGTGCTGGACTATCGTGTATCCCCGATTGGGTTAGCAAACCGGGATAAAATTCAGTTGGACATTGGTGAAAGGTGCCACGTGTGTGATCGGAAGGTTTGTCCAGGGAGACGTCGGTACGCGCTGTGGGGCGCCCTATGGTTGCTGTCGAATCTACATAACTACACATACACCACACAAACCACAGTTATACTTACACCCCACTCAGATACGACGTGACCAGGGACTACGTCACATCACCGGTACCAACGTGATGGTAAGTGTATCTAATAGTTGTTTTCCCTTTGTCGATTGAACAAATATTATTTTGATTAGGGCTCCGCGTAATCGCGGACATCGTGAGTCTGTTTGTGCAGTCTCACACATGGCTATTTGCCATATGAATGGCAAATAGCCATATCGCTAAACTAGAGGCTTAGGCAAAGTGTGGATTTATTATTTTCACTTCTGCCTAACCCCTCAGGGATTGCAGGTGTGATGTTATGTACCTACACACTTCACTATTAGTGTAGCCATTACACTATTATTAATATTTACTTGCACTGACTGCCTTGTTGGTCTAGTGGCTGCAAGCGTGACTGTTGAGCATAAGGCCCTGGGTTCGATTCCCAGGTCAGGCAAAGTGTTGTTGGGTTTTTCCATTAGGAATTTCTCTGTAGCAGGCACAGAGTCCAGATTTGTGCCTGGTTGATGGCAATAAGGCTTGCCCCCTATTACATGGGACTTCAAAATAAATTTTGGCATACTATTAGTTATTCCTCTGCCGGACCTTTCAGGGACAACATGCGTGATGTTATGTTATTTACCTGCATGAATTCTCACATTTCAGGTTCCAGGCAATTGTCTTATCATAGAAGAAATGATACCTTTTATCAAAGAAATTAAAACAAATTTGAGAGCAACTATAAAGAAGACTCAAGTTCTTCTAAAACTCTATGCACCCAGTCACTCCAAGATAGTGATGACAACAAGTGTGGAATTAACCGCTTCCCCAGCAAATGATAATGGAGCAAGGTCACTTAAAAATGTGACTCAATGAACAATTTCAAAAATGAACAACTTCGAGGACTGCAGCCTGGTGAACAGATAACCGTGTCGCCAGCTATGAAGCTATAAAATGGGGAACAGCATGAGAACAGCCAACTAGGGATGACTGTTACATTACAGTGTCCTCACATCATACACTAACATAAAAGGTGAGGAGTTTTCAAACTACTTCTTACACTTCCCCACTGATACCTACAGTGTTACAACAAAAGACTTAATACAATAGCCCAATCAACCTACCTACATGATGCTCATGTGTTATGAGAACCATGTTTCCACATTAACTATTTTAGAGTTTATAATCCTGCCAGTTGTAAGCAACTATTTACAAAAATAATAACAAAATATTAGTACTAACAGTAACTAATAAAATAAAAATAAAAAATAAACTCACAAGCTATTGGTATCCGTGGAGGAAACAACAAGCTCAATGAGTAATACAAACACTCACAACAAATCAAACAAATACTGTCAGTGCCGTGGAGGTACTTGGTAATGAACACAACAAATTACAAACAATCCTATCAGCAGCCGTGGAGGCCACTGATAATGAACACTACTAATGATCCTATCAGCAGCCGTGGAGGCAACTGATAAACAATACTCTCATGTTATCCTGCTGGGTCCACGGCGTACTAACGCCCAGAGCCTGGTTCCTTATATCCTGTCAAATCAAAGACTTCGTGCCTGTCACGGAGCAATGGTCCTAAACTCCTTACCCTTTAATCCTGTCAAATCAAAGACTTTGTGTCTATCACAGAGCGGTGTTCCTGATCCTATCCTTTTATCCTGTCAAATCCAAGACTTTGTGTCTATCACAGAGCATTACCTTCCCGTGAGAATGAACAAATAAAAACATGCTACTTACACTACACTTACCAAATACAAATTACGGAATATCTAAAGCAATCAATAATATTATTCAAGACGAATCTAGTAGACAGTAGATCTACATATAACAAGATTCCAAAGTTAACTAAAACCTAATTCATACTAAGCTTAACAATTTTATGAACATGTTGTTTAGCTTATGCGACAATGTTATTTTTAACAAATAGCTGACCATTTAACATCAATGAATTCAAATTCAAGTTGCAAAACTGCTTGCAAACTAACTGATACTAAACAACAATTCAATGAATATTGTTGGAAAATTGAAGCAACAATATTCTATTCAGCTAATAGCTGATTAAACAATATCGATAACCTCAATTCATTTAATGTTATTGGATAATTCAGGCTACAACATTTTATTCAGCTAACAGCTTATACCAGCTTCAATGTAAGCACTACTAAAAGATTAAATAAAAGCAGACCTAACTCTGTGACTGTGTCAATGTGTCTAGGTGATACACAAACGCATTTAATTTAAAACTGAATAGATGTCAGATCTTTTAAAAGCTTTCTATGTTGACTGAAACTTTCTGTTACCAAATCTTACAATTCAATGAACATTGTAGGATAACAATAAAAGCAACAATAATCTGCCGACAAAATTTATCTCCACTATTTCAGATAACAACCACGAAACTTAATACTGACGGCAACGGCAGGTGCAGAGCGCGCACCGCCGATCAGAATGGCCGTGTCGCCGCAAGAGGCTCTATCTGCTAAGATTTAATCAAATTAATAGCACTCATAATTCTATTCCATGATAAAACGGGTGAACCTGCCATCTCTGCTTGGCAGTACAATTATTACATAGAACTTAATTAATTGACAGATGAGTTAAGCGCCATCTATTGGCTCACCTAGTACTTAGATAGTTCGTGGTTTCAAATAGTAATTTACTAAACAAAAGTAGCTAAAGACTCTCAGTAAGTCTTTAGCTAGATCTATAGTTAAAATTATGATAAGCAAGTATTATAAGACATTGGATTTGTAATTATTATTGTTCATTTGACACAAGATTGTTTATGAGGCAACACTACAAGTGGAAGATAGCGCTGAATATGATTTGATCAATAACTCAATTAATTATTTGAAACTACAACTAAATCAGATTATCTAACTGAAATACAAACTAAAAAGTAACAAGATTATTTTACAGAACAATTTATTAGTGAAAGACTTTTTAGGTGGTCTCTGTATTAAATCCTTTGATTTACCGGAAATGGTTTTAAGCAAGATCGAATATTGTTGTAAAAAGTAATGAAGCCACTAATTAGCTTTAACTAGATAAAACCTTTGCATTTGTGAATATTGGAAATGTTTAATTAATAAAATGATTAATTGTGAATTATTCTAGAATTGTTTGTAAGTTTTAATGAATTTATTATGTAATGAATAAACTGTACTGAATGAGGGACTTCCGCTCACGCAGGCAGAATGGACGCGTGAGCGACAAGCAGTCACGTTATCATAAGATTAGCAAAACAATTGAAATACTAAGTAATTATAAAGTGTTTATTGAAGTGAACGATTAGCTGTTGTGAAAATGAGAGTGTGAGGAGTTTCTTCGTCGATTCTTCTCCTCAACCATAATACTCTGCGAATGGACGACTCAACTCTAGCAAGTTAATAAGTTTCTGTACCTAAATGGTTTAATTAATAGAAATAAACGTTTGGAGTTTGAGTCAAGTGCTGTGTGTGATTTCAACTACCCAGTACCCACCTACCTACCAACAATGAAGAATCGTATCGCAAGGCGATGTGATAGATGACAGAAAGACAATATGGTTACTCTAGGCTTTCCCTGCCGTGATATATATAATAAATATATTATAAACTAGCTTCTGCCCGCGACTTCGTACGCGGAACCTGTTGCTTATGCCAGCGACAACGGTGTCGTCAAAATCGAAGATCTGATACGTCTGATGTCGAAGCGCAATTCTCTATCCGTGAACGTCTCCGACTCGCGAGACAATGCGTGACGTTCACGATCAACAGTCAGTCGCGTATCACGTTCCCCACTTGTCTCTAGATACCTAGAAGTCGGTGTGTAGATACGCTGAAAACTCAAGCGTAATTCTCTTTCCGTGAATGTCTCCAACTCGCGAGACAATGCAGACGTTCACGATCAGCGGTCAGTCGCGCATCATTTTCTTCACTGGTCTCTAGACACCTGGATGTAGATGCGTAAATACGCTGAGAACGCAGGTGTGCTTCGCGATCCGAAGAGGTTTTCACGGAGCAAGTTGAAGCCTGATGTTCTTGAACAGCATTAAGTCTCTCCTGACGCTCTTCGGTAGATTCTTGGGATCTTATGATCCTCAATCTTTTAGCTCCTTTGGAACACTGGGAAAGATTTGACCTCTTTCTAGGCATGGTTATAGTTTTATTAAAATCTAAGTGACTGCTCCGCTGCGTTACCGGGTAGGCTACCGTGCCACGTAGATAAATGGAAAAGGAAATTAAACACTAAAATAACATAAGCCGGAAGACATAGATTTGGCCAGTAGACTCAAATTTTCAATGATACACCATTATCATCGAAAATCAGTCCTAAACTGTTACCGCCTTGACCGCGTGAATATTTTATAATTATACATTGAAATTAGTGATAGCTTTGATTTCCACATCAGATCTTCAATTTTTATAAGTCAACACGAAATGCCCATCAGACCGAACAACTTTTGCTAAGACGTCATTCCTATATGTGTTATGGTGTAGCTGGGCTCTCGGAGTTCCACAACAGGTGTTCCAGATCTTCGATTTTTAAAAGTCAACAGAGAGTGCTCATCAGATTGAACAACTTTTGCTAAAACGTCATTTCTATATATATGTTAGTGTAGCTGGGCTCTTGGAGTTCCACATCAGGTGTTCCAGATCTTCAAATTTATTCTCTCAGCAGAAAATGCCCACCACGTGGAACAATTTTTGCTATGGTACCATTTTTGTATCTCTTATAGTTCAGCTGGTCTGTTGTGGTTCTGCATCAGGTGTTCAAGTTTCCAAGATAAATTATAGCCTATATCTTGCCCAGACTTAATACCTATACAACAATAAAAAAATCATTCAAATCCGTCCAGCAGTTCCGAAGATTAGCGTGTACAAACAAACAGACAAACAGACAAACAGACAAACAGACAGACTTTTTTTTTTGGATTCGTGCTCTATTACTGTTTCTAAACCCCCCTCAATTATTTATTTTTTAATATATTCAATGTACAGACACAGTTTTTCTACTGTTTTATTATATGTATATAGATTTTTCTACTGTTTTATTATATGTATAGATAGATGTATTATAAAATTTAATAATTATATAGTTACGTTATTTTTTTATGCAATGCCTCAACACTCTTCTCAACATTGTATATCTTCATCCGGATTTCAAGTTTTTGCATATTTTTGATTATTGCGTCATATTCTTCCGTTTCCTCATGTTCGCCTTTCTGCATTGCTTTAATTTTGTTTATTATAATGATTTCCAGCTGCGCTACGTTTTGTTGCATACTTGCAATCCTGTCTTTGGATTTTTCTTCATTCTCTTTAAAAAAAAATTCGCTTTCTTTTATTTTCTTTTCAATCTCTTTTTCTTCTATCCTCATGTCCTGGATACGCATATCACTTTCCACTGCTGTCACAACTGCTTGTAGTTCCATTACAGCAATCTTTTTTTCTATTGTTTGTAACTCGTTTTGCAAACGTTTTATATTTGCGTCTTTATTGATTTTCGCCTGAATCTCTTTTTCTTGCAATGTTTTAATCTCAGCTTTAATACCACTCAGTTTCTTAGCCTCGTCCTGTTGGATGGCTTGAATACTTTCCTTAAGTTTTTGTTTCTTGTTACGCAATAAATCAAAATCTTTCTTCATCTCGTTTTCTTTTTGAGCCCGTTTTTCTTTCCAATGTTTTATGTCATCTTCAATTTTTCTTTTTGTCGCAGTGTGGTCTAGTATCTTCTTATCGTATTCGTCTAAGATTTTTAACCTTGTCTCTTTTGCCTTTTGTATCTTTGTTTTCTCTAAAAGCTCACGGTGTTTAGTTTCTTCGATTTTCTTATTAATTTCATGTTCCTCTGCTTGAATTTTCCTTTTAAATTCATTGAAGGCTTCGCGTTTTGCTGCAATTTCGCGATCTTTCTCCTCTTTTATTTGCGACTGGTCATCGTTTAACTTTTGGATTTCTGCGTCAATTCCCGCTAATGTCTTAGCCTGTTCTTCATTCATTCTTTTAATATTCTTGTCAAATTCGTTTTTTTTCTGGGCCAATGTATTTTTTTTTGCTTTAATGTACTCTGTCATTGTGGTTTCCGCCCTATCCTCTGCATCTTTTATGTTTTGAATTTCACGGTTAATTTCCTCCCATTGTTTTGCGGCTTGAATATTCTGTTCAGCTTTCTCTTTGGCCTTCTTTCGGCCCTCTTTGGCTTCTTCAATACTTTTCTCCATCTCAAATTTCACTTGATTTTCCTTTCTTTTCCATTCGTTTATTTCACCAATGATATTTTTTTCCTTTTCAGCCCCCTCTTCATTTATTTTATTGACATAATTTTTAATTTTATCAAGCTCCGTAGTTACTGTTCTCAACTGTCTTTCTTGTCTTTTGTCTATTTGAATTTTATGTTTCTCCAGCGTTTTGCAATGTTTCTTCAATATTGTCTTATCATTTTCTATCTTATCCAGTTTTTTATTTACTCGTTCCGAGGACTGCGCTATTTGTATTTCTTTCTCCTTTTCCTGGACTTTGGCAGTGTAATGCTTTTTTTCTGATTTGTATTTGTTGTATTCTTCCTTTAAAGCGGACACTTGCGGACTGTCTGTTGATGTAATTTTTCTTTTTTTAGCGGTTGTTTTCATGTCCTGTGAAAAAAACATTAAAAATATGTTTCACAGGAACTGATCACAATAGGGGAAATATTTATTTCTCACAAGTAAGAAATAAATAAGCTTTACAAATTTATGAATTTCTTAACTTCTGTGGCAGACAACACGCTGCCGGTCTACGTCCCGTCGGCGTCAACGCGCTGCCGTGCCAGTAGCATGAAATAAGAAAGTATCATCATCATCTGCCTAGCCTTTTCCCAACTATGTTGGGGTCGGCTTCCAATCTAACCGGATGCAGCTGAATACCAGTATTTTACATGGAGCGACTGTCTATCTGACCTCCACAACCCAGTTAGTACCGGGTAATACGATACCCCTTGGTAAGTCTGGCTGTCAGACTTTTTGGGCCCTGACTACCTAATGACTGTCAAAGATCTACAATTGACAGCCGGGACCAACGGCTTAACGTGCTTTCCGAGGCACGGAGGAAACTCTGTATGTAATGGGTGGTCACCCATCCACAGACCAACCTAGGCAAGCACGGCTTAACCTAACGATCGACCCGAGCGGCTGTTAAAAAAACGCGCGGCTGTGTTGGTTGTTGTGTAAATAAGAAAGTATAAAGGGTGTAAAACATTATGCCCGGTTCCTATAAACAACGGTTCGTTACTGTACAAAAGGTAAGTACAATTCGTTTTTGAGCTGAGTAACGGACGGTTTATAGCGTTACTAAAAATTTTGAGTCAGCTTCCTGCGACGAATGGATGTTGGTTACCCACTTACCAAAGCCCTCCGTCAACACGTGTTAGACGGGCCATTTGTTTCGTTTTTACAATAGGGTAGATGACAAAAAAATGCAAAAACAAAAAACACGTGTCCAATATTTTTCGATAATCTAATAACTGACGGACTAAACAGAGTCATATTTTAAGTCAGTCTTCATCCCTATTAAAAATGTTTAGAATTAGAATTAATCCGTGCGCCTATTCCTACCTTTATTCAGAAAACTTTTCTTCTATGTTTATTTTATAATTTTGATGCTGAAAAAAACTCTTTAATTAATAAAAAATATATATATATATATTAATCTGGCTACTAAAGTAAACAAAACGCGATTGAGAGTTGACACATTGCATTTTAACGGAACTGTAAATTAAATTGTAATATGTATGGCACAGAGGATCATAAAAATCACAGATTACTTATATATATTTGTGTAATGTATAAGGGTTGTTTGGTTGTTTCAAATTAATATTTTAAGGTTTGTTTGAGAAATATATACCTGGCTCCGTTCACTTTTGTGGATAACTTTCGACGAGTAGGTAAACTTTGTACAGACGATATATCTAGCCGAAATCTAATTTGGAATTAAATATTATCCAAGACACTAAAATGATCGACCCTCGTTTTGTAATACTGTTGATTAGAAAGACTGTCTTCATCTGATTCGGACTTACTCCAGTCCAATAACTTTTCTAAATCACTTAATTCACTATCTGAACGCGACATTTTACAATTATTTAAATAGCAATTAACGCAGAATAAGTAAAATTTTTGTAGACAACCGACCGAAATCGGGTGGCAAACAAATTATAAACGACTCGTAACTTTTACAGCTCGTTGACCTACCTTTTTTGTTATAGGAACACCCTCGCCCGACATCTGTGTACGGCTTACGGTTCGTTATTCGAAACCCTCCCATCATAGGTACCTACTGATCTATCGGTAACTAAGTAACGAACGAAACGTTGTTTATAGGAATGGTTTTGGCATACGTCTCGTAGAAAATACTACTATCCGTAAGCAAAACGGCTCGTTTCTTGTTTATAGGAACCAGTTGCGGTCCTTCGGGTGGACGCTTGAGAATTTAGAAATTTAGATGACGTTCGTCGCTTTTGCCTATGGGGGATTTCTTTTGCCTACGGGTGATTTCTTTGGGTGGACGCTTGAGAATTTAGAAATTCAGATGACGTTCGTCGCTTTTGCCTATGGGGGATTTCTTTTGCCTACGGGGGATTTCTTCGGGTGGACGCTTGAGAATTTAGAAATTCAGATGACGTTCGTCGCTTTTGCCTATGGGGGATTCCTTCGGGTGGACGCTTGAGAAATTAAAAATTCCGAGGATTCATTCACAACCACTGCTTCAAGTTAAGTCATAATTAGCGACTGTTTGACCATTCATTTGTTGATGTATTAAACTACTCTTCACTTTAAACCAGCGTTTATGAATAAATACGTAAATTAATAATTATTAATAGGAGCGAGGAAGTGATGATTGTACGGTGTTTATAGGTTCTGAAGATAACAGGCCGGTCGATACACATGCGGCTGGGCGACGGGTGAATCGACGGCGACTTTTGCTATCATTTCCGGCCTTCTAGCCCTTTGTACCCTCTCATTCAACCGTTGAAAAACAGCAGGTAGCTGAGATGTATGCCTGTTGACCCCAAAGTCCGTAACCCTACTAGATGAAAAATAAACCTTTATGTTTGTTACTACTTTAAACGTATAATTATTTTCATAATTTACTCGACTCGTTTGTAAGTACGGCAGATAATATTGAGAGAAAATTGTTTCGAACGTAACCCTCTTCCTAACCTGACCCGACATATTCCTATCATAATTGTGATATCTAGGTTATCACTTTATATTTACAAGATGACAGTATTATCAACATTATTTAAAAACGACAACTCTAAACACTTCGTGCTCTTTTTATACAAGTATGTAGTATGGTCCAATGGGATAATTATATATCTTAACATGGGCGAAGCCGATGGCAAAAGATATAATATTGATTATAATCATTATGTAAGTAAGCGTAATGTGGGACAGCCTCAGGGTCGGTGGAGCGATGATCTCCGCTGGCTGGTTCGTAGCAACTGGATGAGAGCTGCCGAGAATCGAGTTGAGTGCCGTGCGATTGAAGAGTCCCATGTCCATGATGATAATAATGAATATCTTACTTTCTTCTCTTCGGGCAGGTTGCCAAGGTTACTTCTTTGAGCCAAGATCGAACAGAGAAGATGAAGATCTTTACCGCTCAAGGCAAATTGCTCATCGAGTGCCGGCTTGGCACCAAGGTCAGTCATCTGGAAATAAATCAACATATTTAGTGACACAACATTACGCCCGTAACCTCTGCAGGGATAGGCAGAGGTGTATCCTAGTATACTACAGTCACGTGCACTGATCTAAATATGTTTATCAAGCTAAATTCAAAACCTATTTTCTCGTTTATTGACGCATTGCATGATGTTATGTTATCAATTTATCATTATTTGTCAATTTTAGGAACAACTTGAAACTATAGTGTCCGTGTACCGTACCACAAGTATCCTACTTCATTTGAGGTCGGCGCCCATGTTTTCCTCTTCCATAGGTACTTCTCTGTTACTCGCCATGTCAGCAGTCACTTTCTTTCTAGCTATATCATCCTTCATCGTTTCTTTGGTCTTCCTCTGCTCATATAGCAATCCGCATCCACACTCAAAACTTTCCCCACCTCATTGTCCTCATTTCTCCACATAACATTCCATACCTTGACATCCGATAATTCCGATAACCACACAACTTCTCAGTCGCCGGCGGCGGCGTCAGTTTTACACTCTTTTTATTTTATCAATTCGCTTTACTCCACAATTTGCCTTTCGTTCATCCCTTTTGTAGCCTATTAAATAATAGTTATACTGATTAATTAATCAAATCGAACAGGGAAATATTTGACAGTTATTTACGACGTTACCAATTTTCCAGCTTAACGCATTTATAAACGGTGACTTTGCTTGAGGCTCTTTAGTACCTAAATTGAATAACATTGTTTGCATGTTTTGTCTTCGTGAACACAGGCTGAAAGGGCGCAGCATAAACGACTACAGGTCGCGGCACGTAACTCTAGCGCAGAACGAAACGTGGAAGGGATAGCTCTGCGCATGTTATACGACTGGAGAGCCAATCGGCGCAACGCACGTCCCAAGACATTCTTATTTTTTACTTCTGCGCAATAACGGTCAGCACTAGAGTTACGTGCCGCGACCTGTACCACGAATTCAGTAAGTACATCCTTCTGAACCACAACACAGAAATTCTTCATCGGAAATGTAATGTACTGTTTCCTACAAAGGTGCCATACCTACACGATTAAAATGGAAGGAAAATAATTAAAGAAAAACCTTTTATTCTCCACTTGCTTAGAGTGTACCAACCTAACTAAAAGGCTTGAAAGCTGTTCATTAACCTTCTCAAAAATCTAGGCAGTTATATTATAGGGAATTTCAGTACTGCCCTGAAAATCGGGATAGTAATCCATTACTAACGCGTTTTGTGTATTTTTAAAAGTCTTGATGACGTTGGCAATCAAACGAGTTAATTTTACCATAAAAAGTACTGGCCACTAGAATTTTTAAAGCAGGTAAATCACAACAGACGAAATCTTACCACCGATAGGGCTTTTTTTGTTTGCAGCATCCGGCCGCCATTGAAGCGCTTATGTACGCTCATCAAACCAATAGCATCGCAGCATCTGATCCCTTGTCTTTGTTAATAAAAAAAAATTTCGAAAGAAAAAAATACAAAACAATACGGGTGGTAAACAGATGTGGACATCGTGTCCACGGGATTTTGTTAAAAACATGGTAAGATTTCGTTCGAGCTGATGGTACATTCCGATATGGCCGGCAAGCTTCAAACCTTTAGGCAGTAGAGCGAGAGATTTATAACACTCTCTCGCTTTAACACGCGCGTAAGTTTGAACCTGGGAAACGGGGCGTTTTTACCTTCTCTAACGTCTTTTGGCGCGAAAACTGTTTGACGCGCTAAAATTAAAAACATTTAACAGTTGTAACAATGTCAATATAACTTTTTAATAAAATGCTTTTTTTGCTATTTTGTCTTTTACTTCTTTGTGCTTAAGTAAAGCATAAAACAGTATAATATATCACTCGAGGGTAAGTACAGATTACTAAACTCTTGTGGTTCACGGCCTCAAATGCACACTCGCTGTGTCTCACTCCCCTTGGTGAATAAATAGCTATTGTTTTCACAGTTTAAAAAAAAACTCTGCAGAAAAATAATGATCAAGTACCGCGCGCCCCTTTATTGGGTGTTTAGTCTGAACCACAGAATAGATAACGAATGACGTTAGAGAAGGTAAAAACGCCCCGTTTCGCAGGTTCCAACTTACGCGCGTGATAAAGCGAGAGAGTGTTACAAATCTCTCGCTCTACCGCAAAGAGGTTTGAAGTTTCCGGCCATATCGGAATGTATGCTACCTGCTTTAAAAATGCTACTGGCCAGTATTTTTTATGGTAACATTAAATCGTTTGATTGCCAACGTCATTAATACTTAAAAATAAACAAAACGCGTTAGTAACACAAAAAATACAAATGCAAAAATCTTTATTTCTTTACCAAAAACTTTTACATTAGTTGGTGATTGGAGCCTCCTTTAAAGCAAGTAATGCCTGTGTTAGGAGACTCCGCTCTTCCACAGCAATATACAATTTATTTAGTACCTTAGATATAAACATTGTGTTTGTGTGTGTTGTGTGTGTGAGTGTGTGTGGGGGATGGGTGTTTCATTTTGTGTTTTGCAATAGTGCCTCAATGTAATGGATTACTACCCTGTTAATTTCAGCTTTCAATTACGGCTGTAATGAAAGTTATATAAAAAACAAGAATATGTCAGAAATTCTCTAATAAGCCGACCAAATCGAAAAGGTCACGAAAAAGCAGCCGCACCATACGTAAGCGTAACCATCTTAAATGAATGGGATAGTACGGATGTTTTGTTAGTACAGTTGCATAAAAAGTTTGCTGGTCAGGTTAGTAATTTAATTCAATTCATTTATTTAGTCAGACAAATAAAATATCCATCTAAATATATAAAAGAAGAAACTGACTGACTGACTGACTGACTCATCTATCAACGCACAGCCCAAACCGCTGGGTCTACAGATTCCAAATTTGGCAAGTAGGTTCCTTATATGGTCTAGGGGTGCACTAAGAAAGGATTTTTCAAAATTCACCCCCTAAGGGGTTTAAACGGGGCTCCAAAGTTTGTATGGGGAAACAAGATTAGTTAGACTATTTTATTCGAAACTTCACAGGAGTGCTTCTATTGATAAATGAGTAGAAATGGGTTTCAGGGTTTTTCAAAATTCAACCCCTAAGAGGGTAGTGATTCTGATTGTGGTGGTGATTGTGACAGTGATGGTGATTGTGATAGTGACGGTGATTATGATGGTGATAGTGATGGTTTTGATAGCAAGGATGGAGATTGTGATGTTGACGATTGTGATTACGATGATAATGGTTGTGATTACGATGATAATGATTGTGAAAATGATGATAGTGATTGTGATAGTGATAGTGATAGTGATAATGATTGTGATAGTGATTGTGATTGTGATTGTGATTGTGATTGTGATTGTGATTGTGATAGTGATTGTGATAGTGATAGTGATAGTGATTGTGATAGTGATTGTGATAGTGATAGTGATTGTGATAGTGATTGTGATAGTGATTGTGATTGTGATTGTGATTGTGATTGTGATTGTGATTGTGATAGTGATTGTGATTGTGATTGTGATTGTGATTGTGATTGTGATTGTGATTGTGATTGTGATTGTGATTGTGATTGTGATTGTGACAATGACAGTGACAGTGACAGTGACAGTGACAGTGATTGTGATTGTGATTGTGATAGTGATAGTGATAGTGATAGTGATAGTGATAGTGATTGTGACAGTGATTGTGATAGTGATAATGATTGTGATAGTGATTGTGATTGTGATTGTGATTGTGATTGTGATTGTGATTGTGATAGTGATTGTGATAGTGATAGTGATAGTGATTGTGATAGTGATTGTGATAGTGATAGTGATTGTGATAGTGATTGTGATAGTGATAGTGATAGTGATAGTGATTGTGATAGTGATAGTGATAGTGATTGTGATAGTGATAGTGATAGTGATAGTGATTGTGACAGTGATTGTGACAGTGATTGTGATAGTGATAGTGATTGTGATAGTGATTGTGATAGTGATAGTGACAGTGATAGTGATTGTGACAGTGATTGTGATAGTGATAGTGATTGTGATAGTGATTGTGATAGTGATTGTGATAGTGATTGTGATAGTGATAGTGATTGTGATAGTGATTGTGATAGTGATTGTGATAGTGATTGTGATAGTGATTGTGATAGTGATTGTGATAGTGATTGTGATAGTGATTGTGATTGTGATAGTGATTGTGATAGTGATAGTGATTGTGATAGTGATTGTGATAGTGACCATGATTGTGACCATGATTGTGGTTGTTATCATGGTGATTTTGATTAAGATGATAATGATTGTGATGACGAGCATGGAGATTGTGATAATTATGATTGTGATAACGATGATAATGGTTGTGATTACGATGAAAAAGATTGTGATAATGATGATAGTGATTGTGATCGTGATTATGATGGTGATTGTGATGGTGATTGTGATGGTGATTGTGATGGTGATTGTGATGGTGATTGTGATGGTGATTGTGATGGTGATTGTGATGGTGATTGTGATGGTGATTGTGATGGTGATTGTGATGGTGATTGTGATGGTGATTGTGATGGTGATTGTGATGGTGATTGTGATGGTGATTGTGATGGTGATTGTGATGGTGATTGTGATGGTGATTGTGATGGTGATTGTTGTTGTGATTGTCGTTGTGATAGTGATGGTGATTGTGATAGTGATGGTGATTGTGTTAGTGATGGTGATTGTGACCATGATTGTGGTTGTTATTATGATGATTTTGATTAAGATGATAATGATTGTGAATACGATGATAATGATTGTGAATACGATGATAATGATTGTGATTACGATGATAATGATTGTGATGACGAGCATGGAGATTGTGATAATTATGATTGTGATAACGATGATAATGGTTGTGATTACGATGAAAATGATTGTGATAATGATGATAGTGATTGTGATAGTGATTGTGATCGTGATTGTGATGGTGATTGCGATGGTGATTGTGTTAGTGATTGTCATGGTCATAGTGATGGTGATTGTGATTTTGATTGTGATTGTGATGGTGATTGTGATAGTGATAGTGATGGTGATTGTGATAATGATTGTGATTGTGATGATCATAATAAATTGTGATGATTGTGAAATTTTGCACATAGATAGTTTATAACCTGGATTATCGTGATTAACTGGTAGGACACTATTTATCCCCTTAGCATTTTTCAGTGGGACAGTTACCGAACTGCACGCGGGCGAAGCCGCGGTTAACAGCTAGTAGAGTAATAGGTTCACAACTTCGACGTAACATAAATATATTAGATAACATAATCAAAATAATAATCATAATTAAAATAAGCAAATAAAACATAAAAATAACAAAATGGGTTTCTTAATTAAATA
This sequence comes from Xestia xanthographa, assembly GCA_905147715.2. Lineage (NCBI taxonomy): Eukaryota > Metazoa > Arthropoda > Insecta > Lepidoptera > Noctuidae > Xestia > Xestia xanthographa. Next base: position 28,300,361 of record LR990652.1, read on the forward strand.
TACTAATTTAAATAATAAAATGGTTTTAATAATAATAAAATGGTCATGATTCATTATTTTAATTTAAAAATTAGTCTCATACAAATGATAATTATATATCTTTGTCTTAGTTTTATCAACGCGTCGTCAACGCGTGGTGCACTTATTTTCTCTTAAGTTAACACGATAGAAAGCTTACATTTCAATGCCACATTGTGAGTTGAGTTTGAATGGAGTCTGCGTTGCGTCGATGTAATTTGCGAAGACCTTAGAGCACATTCAATGAAAAATTCCCCTATGCTAGAAATGCCGTTAAAAATCGAAGATTGCGATATGGTACTATTTTATACTAATTTAACGAACAAAATAAAAACATTAAATACTCACATCGTTCAAAGACGTCGTCGCACATAAACCACAAGCAAGCACTTCACTCCAAAACACTTGGTTTACGACTGATTGTTTCATTGGTTCGGTCGGATGAGCGAGCGTACCCATAGAGCGGGCTCAACTACTCACAGGTAAAGAGTAAGTAAGACAACGCTATATGCGTTGTCTTACTTACTCTTTACCTGTGCTGTTGCATCGCACGCTGCGACGCGCGCTGCTCTGTTTTGGTATTCAGAACGTTAAAAAGTTTACCGTGGCGTTGCGTTGTGTTATCAAAACAAAACATTAATTTGGTTTGTCCAAACAGAAACAACAAACTACTATAAATGTTCGCTTCCAACCCCTATATACTTATTTTTGTACTGATTTTAAATCACACTATAAATTATTTACTGAGATTATTACTTACTTTTTTAAAGTTACTTTGACTTACTTTACTTTTGGTCCATTAAATTGTTTAAAACAAAATAGAATATAATATATACATATATAGGTATATATATATATTTAATTAACATGATTTTCATTTATAAAATAGAAAACTAGTCGAAATTGTGTAATTTGGTACCTAGCAGAATCTTAGCAAAATCGTAACATGAATCACGTTAAAAATTTAAAATTCATAAAATGGACTTTATGATAATGACTTTAAAGTCAATTTTAAGAATTTAATTTTTAACGTGATTCCCCTTCCCCGACCTATTATAATTTTGCTAAAGCGGCCATTTTAGACCCGCAGCACTTCAAACATTAAAAAATCTCTCGTCTTATCTTATCTTCGTTCTAACTACTCCGACGCAAGATGCACAATGGCGAGAGGGCGAGCGCGAGCGCTGTGAGAACCTGCCCTCCGCGCCCTTTCCGCTCCCCCGCTTGCGCCCGTGCAAGCACGCGCCGTGCCCGCGCCGTGTCCTTTCTATATGTTTTTCAATAGGGCGCCGACGAGTTAACGTCGTGACGGGCGTCCCGTCTTTTCTCAAATTCAAATTCAAATTAATTTATTTCGTGAACACAGGGTACATACATACAGAAGATGTTATAATAAAATAGATTAGATCCGAGCTGTGTCCCGCCAAAAGGCATACAAAATATCAAAGGTCCTTTTTTAAAACAGATACATTTCAGCCATTAAAAGTAAAATCCCAATAATTATAAATCATGTAAAAATTAGCTAGAATGTCAAATTAAATAAAGTAAAAAAAACGAAAAAATAAAAATAACAATGTCACTAATTCAATAATACAACAAGACAAGACAATACAACACAACAATTCAAGATTAACAAAATCATTTCGTATGTCACATAACATTTTATCAGATTGGATTTGGCAAGGAATTAAAATTAAAATTTGTCATTTAAATATTCGTCAACAGAATAATACACTTTGTTATTTAAAAATTTGAATAGATTTCTTTTAAATTCATTAATGTTCACACTTGAGATAACTTGTCCTGGTAACTTATTATATAGTTTTTGAGCCATTGCATAAAAGCTTTTGCTAAAAAATTGTGTTTTTGTTGCTAACACCTGCAGCTTTTTTGAGCGCCGTTTACTTTCTACAAATCTACATATATAAATGTATGTTGTGTTTTATAAAAATACAGGCTTCATAAATATAGAGTGACGGTAAAGTTAATATTTTTAGCTCATGAAAATGTGGCTTGCAAGATTCTTTTTGTTTTATTTTACAAATAGCTCGGATACATTTTTTCTGTGCTACAAGTACTTCTTGAACCTTAGGGGCATTACCCCAGAATATGAGGCCATACCGTAGAGCTGAGGCGACGTAACCATGATAAGCTGCTAGTAGGGCAGTCTTATTGGCAATTTTACCCAGCATATAAAGAGCATATGAAAATCTACTCAGCTTTCCACAAACACTTTCAATTTGAGTCCTCCATGTCATGTCATTGTCAATATGTAGGCCAAGAAATTTCGTAACACTAGATTCAAGTACTTCATTCCCTTTATAGTTTATTTGAAACTGTGGTTGTTCTTTATGTCTAATTTTGAAATTCATTACTTTAGTTTTAGTTAGATTTATTTTAAGGTTATTAGAATTTAACCAGTCGATAATAGGAATAAGGCTATTTCTGTATGTTTTACGTCGCGACGGCTGTATACATTTTATATGCAAGTAGATTAAACGGGCGCCGCGACTGCGACGGGTCCGTGCCTTGCGTCTGTTCTGTGTGGCCGTGCCTAAGAAGATAAGATAAGACTCGTACGTACGGTGCGGCCGCTTTTTCGAGACCTTTTCGATTTGATCGGCTTATTAGAGAATTGCTGACATATTCTTGTTTTTGATATAACTTTCATTACAGCCGTAATAATTGAAAGCTGAAATTAACAGAAATTATTGTTCAAGAATCATTTTATTTTGTTTAAAGTATGCCACGTTCTTAGTGTTTTGGGAACTGCGTATTTCATCGCTAAAGTTCGACCAGTCTAAAATTAATCAAATTTTGTAACACGCGCAAGGTCTTTTGGCCCAAATTTTGAAATTTCCCGCGCACCGGAGAGCGTCGCGTCGCCGAGCGCCATAGAGCGGGACGGCACTCGACGAATCAGAAGGCTTCCCGCCAGATATTTAGATTAAGGGACTGATTGTTTGTGGTAGAGGTTGGATTTTCCATAATTTTGTGCTACAATATGTTAGGTGGCCATTCTATTTGAACTTACTTTGTACCTTGCTTGATTATCGATGTAATTTGAGATAAAAACGGTGTTTCATTGGTGTGAACATTAAAATTTGTTTTTATCTTCATATCGTGTGAAGTTACAAAATCTAATATTCCCGCCGTTTATAACTGCCTACCATGGGTATTTTTTACAGCTGTTTATTTAATTATATGTGTTTTGATTTACTTGCAAATCCGTTTGATGATTTTTTAAACCATTAAATTCCATTGGTTTACGACAACAAAATCAAAAACGAATGATTAAACAAATTTTCATTACTCATACTCGGATACTCGCCCTAGGGAGTGTTGTAGATAGTTAACTAAAAGGCCATGTATCAATGCTATGTATGTGGCATAGAGCATACTGTGACTGACTAAAAGAACTTGTCTTTGCTTTTTCTTATGTAACGCGTGTGTCTTATGTAACTTTCAAATAAATCTTATCGCATCTTACTATATAATATTATTTTCCAAACAATAAACCAATAGGGAGCATCGTTTTCAACTGACAGTTGTCAAATTATTTAAAAAAATGTTCACGATGTAAAACTTAATTAACTTATACTTAAGTATTATTTAGAGAATATATTTTTTAATAACTTTATTAAAATTAAGTTTCAACTATTTCTTTAAAATAACATAGATGTGGGCAAAATATTAACATTTTTTTCGAAGATAAAAATGAAAAATAGGCTGAATAGCTGGCCGGCAACAGAAAAAAAAGCAAAATAGGCGGGAAAGCGGCAATCCGATCTTCCTTTGTTTTTTCGAGTTGAATTATTTTTTTATTTTTACTTTCCTTGTATTCGTAATGAAAAGCACAGTGTTTACCTCGGGTTAAAGACTTATTTAGTCCCTCGAACTATTAGCGCCCTCGCTGCGCTCGGGCACCAAACCCCGTCTCGGGACTAAATAAGTTACTATCACCCCTAGAGTAACAATGTACTACTAAATAAATTAAGGTCTCTTAATGGTATTTTTTTCAATCTTCTGTGTTGAGCCATTTTCGAGATCTGGGAAATCCCAAAACGTTACCGCAGCAAAATTTTAAATAACTCAAGAACCATATCACACACAAATTTTGTCATTTACAAACATTTACTACGCAACAAAAGCTATCTGTTCATGTATTGGTTCCAAGCTGAACTAATTTTTAACCGACTTCATTGAAAATCGATTTTGCCGGGATAATGTTTCAAACGTTACTCCAGCAAAATGTATTTTTCTCAAATAACTTTATAACTACAACTTACACAAATTTAACTATTAGTAAACAAATTGCTCCTCATGACACACTAATTATTTGTTATGGTCTCACCTCTCAATTGCACAACATTTTGCCAGGGTAACGCACACGGAATTCTCCTGTATCGTGGGTGCGCTACTTAACAAACATTTAAAACTCATACCTACACAAACAGCCAGTCCCGTGAGCCATAGAAATATTTGTTCCGTGCGAGAATCGAACCCGCGACACGCAGCGCAATAGCCGATCAGCTCAGCCACTGCGTCAACCGTGTCGTGTGTGTGTGTGTATTATTGAAGGGTGGGTCTAACAGTGGCGTAGCTACGGGGGGGCGGTGGGGGCCATGGCCCCAGGCAGCATACGAAAGGGGGCGGCAGGAAGTGCCAATTTATTAACACTTCAATACCCGCAATTACAGACACAATTAAAATAACAATGCACCGTGCCTCTGGAGGCACGGCCGGGAGCATACGGGTTAAAAAATGTTAATAAAATATTCGAAATCGCGCGCGCAATGTTATGCCATTCATGCCATAGAAAACGATATAAATGTTGATATACAGGGTGATTGGTAATTGGGTGCAGGCCTTCAAATGGGTGATACCATTAAACACCTTATTTGTTACAATTTTGACCGAATTATTTGTTACAATTTTGACCGAAAACCAATTTTGAAAGTTATTTTTAAATGTTATCACCTCTCCACCATAAAGTGCTGATTGTGAGAAATCTAAGCCGTTCAGAAACTGTTAAAAAACTTTTATAGTTCGATTTCTCAAAAACCACCCAGTTTAGACCCAAAGTTATCGGGGTCAATAAAAAACAAGGGGCGGCGTATTTCTGGTCGGCCCCAAGCGGCGGAAACCCACGCTACGCCACAGGGCCTAATATATATTTAATATCCTAATAATCATACATACTTATTATATTAAAATAAATATTATGGTTAGTTGGACAGACAAGTTTAATGTACTACTACATTTTATAAAATATATTCGCATTATTCAGCGATCTCGTTGGTTGTCTGATTTAGATTAGAACACACAGCATAAAACTTTTTTATGTCCATAACATCACCATCTCCGGTCCAGTTGAAAACCAGCGTCGGGCACTGGTTGCTCGGCACTTTGCTGAACTGGGCCTATTTGGCGTAGCCGTGAGATACACAATGGTGCCGATTCCCTTGTTTACAAACTAAACCAAATTTAAGTTCAGTGCATCTTTTTCTTTCTATTTCATTAAGAAAAGGACAGAAGATAAATTTTAGTTATGTTCTGTCAAAAGTTTTAGACGCGATTAAAAAGGTGACTACTAAAATTACATCAAATTACGTCAGGTGCTGACTAATTTGACAGGATTAAACTAATATTTATCTTCTGTCCTTTTCATAATGAAATAGAAAGAAAAAGATGCATTCAACTTAAATTTAGTTTAGTTTGTGAACAAGGGAATCGGCACCAATATCTTCTTTTTTCCCGTTTAGGTTTTAAGTTTCTTATTTTTTATTTTATTCTTATTTTGTTGTGTACTTGCGGCTTAAGCCAAATAAATACGTTTTCTTTCTTTCTTTCTTTCTATTTAATCGACCCTAGAACCTCCAACATTTCAACATCTTCAAATTTTCTTTACATAATATAAAACAAAGTTGCTACCGTTGTCTGCACGCCTCGCAACGGGTTTTAATGGAGTTAACAGCAATAGAGAGTGATTCAAGAGGAAGGTTTATATAAATATCTTTAACTAGCGGACGTCACGCGGTTTCACCCGCGTAGTTCCCGTTCCCGTGGGAGTACGGGGATAAAATATAGCCTATGTTACTCAAAGTGAATGTAGCTTTCTAATGGTGAAAGATTTTTTTTAATCGGCGCAGTAGTTTTTGAGTTTATTCATTACAAACATACACACACAAAAATACAAATCTTTCCTCTTTATTATATTAGTGTAGTTATACATAATTACATTGCACCCTACGAAGCCGCGTCTATGGTTTGTAAGAATTTGCAATGGAAAACCAGCAACATAATAAAATTGTATATAATAATATAAATAGTTTTCTACCTTCTTCTTCAGCAAGATAGCTTCATTTTTCTCATCTGCTTTGGAATTAAAAAAAATGGTTTTTGTAAGCGCTTTTTGAACATCAACAAACCGAACTTTTAAAGCAAACATGGCATCAAAGCGTCCTGCCCATCAAGTTGGATTAATTGTTTTGTGTTTCATGTTACTAAATTTGATGGTACCCCGTCTCTCCTTCTTTGTTGTCAGATATAAAACTAGATAAGATATTCCATCGTCTAATACTATGGCCAAAAAATAAATAAATTTGTTGCACAGTTTCGAATAACGTTTTTTTATTTCTATGACCTCTTCTATTGCATCATTTACCACCAAATTTAAATTATAATCAGCACAATGGACATACACCGCATTTGGCTCTCTATATCTCTTAGGAGTTTTTGAACCCCGCCATAAGTGCCTTTCATGGTATTAGCTCCATTGTCAACCTCTTCTAATTTCACAATAGGATGCATAAATTTTCTTTTAATTATTTCGATACGGAACGTTAAAGTACTATAAAAATAATGAAAAAAAGCGGAAACAGGACATAAATCGGCCAAATAACACAAAAGTTATAACCATTTAAACTTTTGTTTCTATCTCTTTCTAGATAAACGGAATTTAGTATGGAGTTTGTACGTCGATGCAGAGCAATGACGTCATTTGTTGTATCGGATCTCTCTGTCTAATCAGCAGTTTCAAATGCTTATAACTTAGTATTTTTTAAATACACAACATCAGAATGTTAATACGCTTTGTTTAGAATGATTAAAAAAATCATGCATCTTCCCTATTAACTAATTAAATATATCCTCACTTGCAACAAACAACCAATTCAATACAATACAACAATAAACTGCCTGATGAGTGCTTTCACTTTCTTTGTCCTTTTTTTGTTGTTTTATTCCTATTAGTCAAAAAAGGGTGGTCAAACATCTGTGATCAATAACAGAGCCAGAGAATTTTTATAAAACAAAGTTTGTATAACGAAAAAATGGCGCAAACTTTTTTTTAAGGTCAGCACACTCTTTGTGCGGACCAATAGTAGTAAGGGCGGTAAACAGATGTGGTCATCGTGTGCACGGGATTTTGTTAATCAAATGAGTAGATTTGCCTTGAGCTCATATAAACTTTTGTAACATGTTAACTTTTTTTACTAAATGTGTAATAATAAAAATGTTGGGAGTTGGGATTCTCCTCTGACCGGGGGCCCCTTCTGGCTGGGGGCCCGTGGCATTTTGCCGACTTGCCACCCTGTAGTTACGCCACTAGGGCACATTCAAGTCAAGAAAAGACGTAGGTTTCCAGTGAATGATAGCTTTCTAGTACATAGTACTCACACAATATGGACTATACGATTATATAATACTAAAGATATTGAATCTATACAATGCAAAGATAGTTGTACATTCTTCAGCAGCTCCAAAAATACTATTTAATGCTATCAATATAACCATTCCCTCTCATAGAGAGGAGGCCTGTGTCCCAGCAGTGGGAACATTAATAGGCTGATGATGATGATGGTGATTATGAATGGGCTATCTGGCAATCTGTTAACACTTTACCTAGACAAAACATCGTTTGCAACTTTCTCCCTTTCGCAGAAAAGTCAACCATAGGGATGATGACTGACTAATAACTATGATTCTGTTTACTCCGTCAGTTAGATTATCGAAAAATATTGGACACGTTTATTGTTCCAATTAATAAATCATGTGTCCCGGACACATGATCTTTGACTCGTTTTATCTTCGTAATTTTTTATTAATGGGAGAAAGTTGCAAACGATGTTTGAGTAAAAAATGTACTCATATGTGACGTCACACGAGTTTTCGACGCACTGTATATATTTCGTCTTTATGTTTTGTTTAAAAAAAATATGTGTCCAATTATTTTTGGAAATCATATGACGGACTAATTCGATTTTTTTTGTTATCTACCCTATTCATTCAGGCAAAAAAATAAATATGTACTGCATTTATGTTTTTGCCTGAATGAATAGGGTAGATGACTTAGATATACATTCAGTCAAAAAAGTATCGGGAATGGATGATTTGTTTATGGTTCCAAATTCAAATTTTTGTTTTTTTGTAGTTGTTAGATTGGCACAACTGTTTTCCATTTTGGCGCGGAGTTTGAGTTGCATCTGTTATTTATATTAAATACAGTGCTGGTTTTAGTAATATCATATATAGTGTGTATTGCGAATTTCATAATGGACAAAAATATCGAACAAAGAGTTTGTCTTAAATTTTGCATCGCCAATGGAATTTCGTGTTCGGAGTCACTGAAAATGTTACAGAAGGCTTACGGTGAATCGACTTTATCAAAAACTCGTACTTATGAGTGGTTCAAAGCGTTCAAAAGCGGTCGAGATGTGATGGAAGATTTGCCTCGCTCTGGTAGGCCGTCAACGTCTGCAACTGAAGTTAACATCGCAAAAGTGAAGAAAATAGTGACTGAAAATCCCCATTCAACTCTGAGAGAGATAGCCGCCGAACTTTCTGTATCTCACGAGTCGATCCGTACTATTTTAACTAATCATTTGGGTATGAAACATGTTGCTGCTCGGCTAGTCCCAAAAGATCTGAATTTTCTCCAAAAACTCAATCACATGAAAGTCGCTGAGGACATGCTAGAACGAGTCAGTTCGGACCCAACATTCATGAAACGCATTGTTACTGGTGACGAGACGTGGGTTTACGAGTTTGACATGCAAACTATTCAACAAGCTTCGGAGTGGCGCCTTCCAACTGAACCGAAACCGAAAAAACCACGCCAAAGTCGATCAAAAGTCAAAGTCATGTTGACTGTTTTCTTTGACTATCGCGGTGTTGTGCACTCTGAATTCTTACCGGAAGGTCTAACGGTAAATAAAGAATATTATTTGAGCGTTATGCGGCATTTAAGAGAGCAAATTCGACGAAAAAGGCCAGATTTGTGGAAAGAAAATTCTTGGATTTTGCACCACGACAATGCGCCTTCGCACAAGGCTATCATTGTGAACGAATTTTTGACCAAACACTCAACAAATACCATCCAGCAACCACCATATTCACCAGATATGGCTCCTGCTGACTTTTTTCTTTTTCCTAAACTCAAATTACCACTTCGTGGCACCCGTTTTCAATCGATAGAAGACAAAGGAGAATTCGCGGCGAGAACTGAACTCAATTCCGGAAGCAGCGTTTAAAAAATGTTTTGATGAATGGATTATTCGTTGGCGCAAGTGTATCGTTTCTAAAGGAGCATACTTTGAAGGTGATAAAATAAATTTGGATGAATAACAGACATTTTGTGTCTTATTGATCTTTTCCCGGTACTTTCTTGACAAAGTAGTAGTTTAAAAAATACAGTTTTAAATTTAAATAATTTATTTGTAGAGAAACAATTATAATAATTTATTGGTAAAAACATCGATTTACATAAACTAAGTCTAGTACAGGAAAAAATATTAGTATTAAAATTTTAGATATTTGTAATATTCTGTTGAGAAACATAAAAATATTAAAGGAAAACCCAGTTTTTGTAAAAACATTTAGTAGTTATGACTAAAAAGATACAAATAGTAAAAATGTGTAAAAATAAATACTCAAAGTACAACAACTCGGTTTTTTGTAAAAATCCTAGAATTGTTCTGGTGAAAAAGATACAAACATAAAAATATTATAAATTATATCGAAGAAAACTTAGCCTAGTAATTCATGGAAAAAAATAGTTTAAAAAAAAATTGAAAAATAATCTAATACATATAAGGGCTTAACAGTAATCGGCATTTACAAAGTACCTATTAGTGAAGTGAAGACTAATTGGCCGTGCCTCTGTCATCATTGGATACATGAGAAAGAAAAGTACTAGGCATACAACGACGGATGGACTGTGTGAAGGATGATATAATAGCAAGAAAGGAAATGGTTGAAGAGATGACAAGTAATAGAGAAGTATGGGAGAAGAAGACAAATGCTGCACTGACCACAAATAAATTGTGATAAGGGCAGGAAAATGAATTAATGATATGGTTTATTATTGTTCTTGTGATTGTGATCGATCGTAATTATAAATTATCTCTCTTTAATCCTGTCTTGCTATCGCAGCATAGCAGGCTTAGAGAAGTTGACAATCTACAATCGTTAACGCTAGTAGAAAACTATTCAAATGAATGGGAATGACAAGATGATCAACACAAACGAATCAAAAATTCGTAGACAAATTAACATCGTTCAAAATGATAGAATAGAATGTTATCGTTTCTACAATGTTGATCGCTATACCAAAGACTAAAGGTGAACGCAGACTTAGCTGCACCGCAGCACCGCATTCTATTTTTTATATGCAATCTCGCACACAGCATTAGACACAGATTGCACACAGACACAGATTGAATAGAACTTTATACGAAGAATTGGAATGCGGCGACTGCGGTGCGGCTAAGTCTGCGTTCACCTTAAATAGTTGGGTTTTTCCACAGACATTAGAGAACGAGCGATCGACTCAGTAGTGTCAACTTGGCTACCAATTCAGCGCTTTCTACAATCGCTTACGCCGAAGCGTTTACGATTGTAGAAAGAGAGTCGATACGAAACTTTTGTAACTTGGCTAGGCCTCCAGAGCGGAAAAGAACTTTGACAGCTTTCGTACTTTAACGATAAAAAATACTAACAAGTAAGTAACATACAATAATATTCCAAAAATATATCAAGATATTCTAGAAGAGATTTGGTTTCAGCCTAAAGTTTAAAACTTAGACTGAAACCAGTAATTTTGTGTAAAATTTATAAAATGCGCGCAGCAACACCAAGAATGCTAATTTATAGATTTTATCATACAAAAGTAATAATAGATGACATATATATTTTAACATCAATAAGGAATAATTAAGTACTAAAGTAGAGGTAGATATTTTGAGGAATGCATCATGCAATCAGAATGCTTTGAAAATCTTTACTCACAATAACTTTAATATTCTTTGGATGACGGAGTTGAAGAGAATCTCTGGTTCTCATCTCTAGACAAATGACTATCACTTTCACTGCGTTTCGTATTTCTATAAAGCCAGCTTTTCAGTAGCTTTAAACGTTTTTAAATGTTTTGCGATTTTCATCATCATGCTCACCGGTGGACAATCACTGTGTATAGGTCTTCAGCAGATATGTCATATCTTCGTCATCACCAGTTCCCTTGTTCTTCAGCTGCTCGAAAACTGTCCTGCTGTTGTCTTCAAAACCCTCAACTTCCTTGGAATACTTTGTAGTGTTGTGACCTCCATTGTTTTGAAACTAAATCGGTGGGACTTTTGACGATCGCTTCATCTTTTCAATGGTAGTTCAAACCACTGTTGTTGAAAGGTGTAGAGCTCGTAATAGCCAGCCGTTTCTAGAGAAATCTTTGCATCACAATCTTGGTCTAAACGAGACCTCCGAAGACCCTCAGAAGCGAGGTCACCGGGAACAGGCAGCGTTGCTGGCAGTGTCACTTGGAAGGTCAGTTTCCTCGTCAGATAATTCTACCATTGCAATGTGGTCACTGTTGGCCGATGGTCTGGGGAAGTCCTGGGGGTGGAGTGGGGGTCCTTTGCGGCAAGGCTCCTGCGGACCCTATAGTGAGCCTGCGTGCTGCCAAGCCGAATACACCGGTGTACATTTCCCGCTTGCATTACACCACTAAAGCGGAGGACATCGTTGAGTACGTGCGCCAAAAGACGAGTTACACACCGAGGGTGCAGTTACTGGAGTCGCGCCGCAACGTAAACTTCAAGGCGTTCGTGGTGCGGATACCGCATTGTTATCTGCCCATGGTGATGGAGGAAGACTTTTGGCCGCAGGACGTGGTGTTCCGTCGCTTCCGCGGACAAATTGCACTGGACAGTCAACACAAGTGAAGTGTGACTAAGTGAAGTGCTACTAACATAGTTTTAAGTCTTATTCACTAACACAAGTCTTGTATTTACTTTATATTTATGTTAGTTTATAAGGTATATATTTATGGGCCATTGTAGCCTGAAATAAATTGATGTTGATGTTGTAGTTGAAGTAAAGCTATCTTGCCTGCGGTCGGATGTAGGGAACGAAGGATATCCTGCTACCTGTTACTCCCTATAATATAAATATATTATAATATATTAATTATAATAACCTTATGATACCCTTCCAATTTCCTCCTTTATATATGTCGCCGCAAGAGGCTCTATCTGCTAAGATTTAATCAAATTAATAGCACTCATAATTCTATTCCATGATAAAACGGGTGAACCTGCCATCTCTGCTTGGCAGTACAATTATTACATAGAACTTAATTAATTGACAGATGAGTTAAGCGCCATCTATTGGCTCACCTAGTACTTAGATAGTTCGTGGTTTCAAATAGTAATTTACTAAACAAAAGTAGCTAAAGACTCTCAGTAAGTCTTTAGCTAGATCTATAGTTAAAATTATGATAAGCAAGTATTAAAGACATTGGATTTGTAATTATTATTGTTCATTTGACACAAGATTGTTTATGAGGCAACACTACAAGTGGAAGATAGCGCTGAATACGATTTGATCAATAACTCAATTAATTATTTGAAACTACAACTAAATCAGATTATCTAACTGAATTACAAACTAAAAAGTAACAAAATTATTTTACAGAACAATTTATTAGTGAAAGACTTTTTAGGTGTTCTCTGTATTAAATCCTTTGATTTACCGGAAATGGTTTTAAGCAAGATCGAATATTGTTGTAAAAAGTAATGAAGCCACTAATTAGCTTTAACTAGATAAAACCTTTGCATTTGTGAATATTGGAAATGTTTAATTAATAAAATGATTAATTGTGAATTATTCTAGAATTGTTTGTAAGTTTTAATGAATTTATTATGTAATGAATAAACTGTACTGAATGAGGGACTTCCGCTCACGCAGGCAGAATGGACGCGTGAGCGACAAGCAGTCACGTTATCATAAGATTAGGTTATCATTAGATTGCAAAACAATTGAAATACTAAGTAATTACAAAGTGTTTATTGAAGTGAACGATTAGCTGTTGTGAAAATGAGAGTGTGTCAGCTTCCTGCGACGAATGGATGTTGGTTACCCACTTACCAAAGCCCTCCGTCAACACGTGTTCGACCCCCCATTTGTTTCGTTTTTACAATAGGGTAGATGACAAAAAAATGCAAAAACAAAAAACACGTGTCCAATATTTTTCGATAATCTAATAACTGACGGACTAAACAGAATCATATTTTTTAGTCAGTCTTCATCCATATTAAAAATGTTTAGAATTAGAATTAATCCGTGCGCCTGTTCCTACCTTTATTCAGAAAACTTTTCTTCTATTTTCATTTTATAATTTTGATGCTGAAAAAATCTCTTTAAAAAATATATATATATATTAATCTGGCTACTAAAGTAAACAAAACGCGATTGAAAGTTGACACATTGCATTTTAACCGTTTATTCCCATCCACCACCCCCAATTCTACCACCCGGGGTGGTGGATGGGAATAACTAGAAGCGTTAACGCGTTAAACATTTATTTCCATCTACCACCCCTGGTAAAAGTGATTTTAAGGACTATTTGACTTAATTTTTTTTTGTTTTCTTGGACTATTGGACTTCTTGTTTTTTTTTTTTTTTTTTTTTTTTTGTTGGAATACTACTTTTTTTTTTGGTTTTTTGGACTGACTTTTTTATTTTGTTTTTTTTTTTTGGAATACTAGACTTTTTTTTTTTTGCTTTTGTTTTTTGGACTATTTGACTTATATCTCTTTTACTGTTCTTTTTTTTGTTTTGTTTTTTTGGACTGACTATTTTTTATTTTGTTTTTTTTTTGGAATACTAGATTTTTTTTTGCTCTTGTTTTTTTGGAATAGTTGACTTATTTTTTTTTTGTTTTTGTTTTTTGGACTGACTTTTGTTATTGGAATACTAGACTTATATTTTTTTTGCTTTTGTTTTTTGGTCTATTTATCCTTTTTTATGAATTATTTTGTTTTGTTTTTTGGAACACTAGACTTTTTTTTTGCTTTTGTTTTTTGGACTATTTGACGTACCTTTTTTAAATTATTTTTTTTATTTTGTTTTTTGGAATACTTGACTTTTTTTTTGTTTTTATTTTTCCACCATCTTGGATTTTCATTTCGACCTCATTTTCATTATCAGCGACCTCAAAAACCACGAAAACGACACCCATGAAGAAAAATCCGAACATTTTCATCAGCACCATCTTGGATTTTTATTTTGACCTTATTTAAGCCGTGTTAAGGAAAAAAAAAATTCATAATCCAAAAAAACAAAAACACAAAAAATAAGTCAAGTATTCCAAAAAACAAAACAAAATAAACAAAATAATTAATAATAAAAAGATATAAGTCAACTATTCCAAAAAACAAAAGAAAAAAAAAAAAGTATAGTATTCACAAAAAAAAACAAAATAAAAAAAATAGTCCAAGAACAAAAAAAATAAGTCAACTATTCCGAAAAACAAAACAAAATGATTAATAAAAAAAAGATATAAGTCAAATAGTCCAAAAATCAAAAGCAAAAAAAAAAGTCAGTCCAAGAAACAAAAAAAAAAAATAAGTCCAATAGTTCAAGAAAAAAAAACAAAAAAAAAAAAGTCCAATAGTCCAAGAAATAAAAAAACAAAAAAATATTAAGTCAAATAGTCCATAAAATCACTTTTACCAGGGGTGGTAGATGGGAATAAATGTTAAACGCGTTAACGCTTGAAGTTATTCCCATCCACCACCCCGGGTGGTAGAATTGGGGGTGGTGGATGGGAATAAACGATTTTAACGGAACTGTAAATTAAATTGTAATATGTATGGCATAGAGGATCATAAAAATCACAGATTACTTTTATATATTTGTGTAATGTATTAGGGTTGTTTGGTTGTTTCAAATTAATATTTTAAGGTTTGTTTGAGAAATATATACCTGGCTCTGTTCACTTTTGTGGATAACTTTCGACGAGTAGGTAAACTTTGTACAGACGACATATTATCTAGCCGAAATCTAATTTGGAATTTAATATTATCCAAGACACTAAAATGATCGACTTTCGTTTTGTAATACTGTTGATTAGAAAGACTGTCTTCATCTGATTCGGAGTTACTCCAGTCCAATAACCTTTCTAAATCACTTAATTCACTATCTGAACGCGACATTTTACAATTATTTATAGCAATTAACGCAGAATAAGTAAAATTTTTGTAGACAACCGACCGAAATCGGGTGGTAAACAAATTATAAACGACTCGTAACTTTTACAGCTCGTTGACCTACCTTTTTTGTTATAGGAACACCATCGCCCGACATCTGTATACGGCTTACGGTTCGTTATTCGAAACCCTCCCATCATAGCTGATCTATCGGTAACTAAGTAACGAACGAAACGTTGTTTATAGGAATGGTTTTGGCATACGTCTCGTAGAAAATACTATTATCCGTAAGCAAAACGGCTCGTTTCTTTTTTATAGGAACCGGTTCCGGTCCTTCGGGTGGACGCTTGAGAATTAAGAAATTTAGATGACGTTCGTCGCTTTTGCCTATGGGGGTGTACGGTTTACGTACATAACGTCAGGCTGCAAACGCAGCAACCTTCTTTTCTCTTTAGTATTTAAAACCTTGTTTAATATAATTTTAAGTTAGTTGACAAATTACATACTTACGCGAACACCGCGGATTAGCATCCAACCTACTCTTACTTTGTTGTGATCGGTATATACTCTAATAAACTTTTAGGGTTACCAAATCTGTGTGTGTTTACGTCAACTCACCTAACTCCAAGTACATACTTACTTGCCACTTCTTACTTTAAACGCGAGTGTAAGGTGCCGACTACTACGGGATCTTACATTTAGTGGTCCTTCGAGCCTTTCACTGTTTGGGGTATCTCTTGAAACGACAGCGAATCGGCTTGGCTGGCCTTCCACAAGCGGATCTCACCAGTCAAGTTGAGAAAGTGCGCATATTCGTAGAAAGAGAGCTCTGAGCAATCAACGAGGAGGGGATACTTTGGAACTTCTTCGTGAACCAAGCGGATAAACAAGAATCAACTGCGTTATCAAGCCAACTACTACTACGGCTACTACTACTACGGCTACTACTACTACGGCTACTACTACTACGGCTACTACTACTACACTACTACTACAGCTTCTGGACTACATCGTGAACTGCGAGTAATCCGAGGCCTACAGAAGACACCAAACTAAGTGTTCTTCACTACTACTATTCTACAACTACAGCTTCTGGACTACATCGTGAACTGCGAGTAATCTGAGGCCTACAAACTAGAAGACACCAAACTAAGTGTTCTTCACAAATTCTACTCTACTACTACAGCTTCTGAACTACAACGTGAACTGCGAGTAATCCGAGGCCAACAAACTAGAAGACACCAAACTAAGTGTTCTTCAATACAACTACACTACTACTACAGCTTCTGGATTACTTCGTAAACTGCGGGTAATCCGAGGCCTACAAACTAGAAGACACCAAACTAAGTGTTCTTCAATACAACTACTCTACAACTGCAGCTTCTGGACTACGACGTGAACTGCGAGTAATCCAAGGCCTACAAACTAGAAGACACCAAACTACGTGTTCTTCACTACTACTACTCTACAACTATTAGTTTCTGGACTACAACGTGAACTGCGAGTAATCCGAGGCCTACAAACTAGAAGACACCAAACTAAGTGTTCTTCAATACAACTACATTACTACTACTACAGCTTCTGGACTACAACGTGAACTGCGAGTAATCCAAGGCCTACAAATTTGAAGTCATTATACTACGTGTTCTTCAATACCACTACTCTACGACTACGAGCGAAGCGCGCAGGGTCAAACCCAATGACGTCAGTTTGAAAAACAACAACACTTAAAACATTGCTTACAAGTTATTGCAGAACGACAGTTCGCTGACATCAGCAACAAGAATCACTTCTCGAATTGTTCGATATTTTGCATCACTACAGCAAAAATTACGATCAAGCGTAAACATGACAACAACTGACCTACAATACTCAGCAGAATATATTATTATAAAATATGTTTAGCAAAGCGAGTTTGCGCAAGAACACAAACAGCTGAAACAAAATAAAACTGTGTCACCTAAAGCGCCTATAAACTTAAACCTTATCTGGATGTCAACGGAATATTTCGCCTTAAAACAAAAACTGGAGTGATAAAACGACCTACTGTCAATCTAACACTATTACCACAACAAGAAAACCTTCCAGCTACTGAAGAAACAACAAAAGAGAAGAAGATACAGAGATAACTGAAAACCAAAGAAGAAAAAGGGGGCCTAGAACCAACAAGTACAGTTTCCTGACTTTCGCTCTTATAACTTTGATAGGAATGATAGGTACTGCACAATCGTCACCAGTAACAAATAACTACAAGGTGACCTCTATAACCAACAATCAACCAATTTACTTCGATGAAGCCGGAAAACTGCAACTGATACATGATGAATGGACACTACTGATCTACTACAACCTAACTTCCTACTGGCAAGCAGCAAATAATATGAACAACTACATCAACCAAATTCTAACTCTGTCAAAGAATTGCGCACGAGTTTACACCATGCGAAGCAGTTGTTAACCACCTACGCCATGAAATGCATCACCTTGAGAATTATAACACTATGTTACTTTCTCAGCATTCACGGCAAAAACGAGGCTACTTTGATGGGATTGGAAAGTTAGCTAGAACACTTTTCGGAGTTTTGGATGAAGACTTTGCGCAAAAGTACGAAAAGGATATCCAAACCTTGCAAACCAATGATAATTATCTGTTACAGTTGATGAAGAATCAAACTTTAATTATAGAGGCTGAAAACAACGTAATTAAAAACAATACGGAATTTATGGACAAACAATTTCACGTAATACAAACCTACATAAATCAGACTTGCAACGTAATCACAAAAATTGAAAACAGAGCGCAAATATTATACACAGCAAATGACGTGAATTCTGCCGCTGTATCATCAACTTTAATTTTGAGCGATTTACATAGAATTCAAGAAATGCTAATGAATGCTCTCGCCAACATTTACCGAGGTCATTTGGATACACACTTGTTCCCTGCATCTCAAATAATAGAACAGCTGAACATCATCTCTGGAAAACTACCACAGGGATTAGCTTTGCCGATAAAGGACATACAAAAGGATTTCCGTGACATCTACGAACTAATCCATGTCAAGGCTCGGATTACAAATAACTTTCTCTTTAATATTCTAATTGTGAGCGATGATGACTACAAAATATAGGTACCGGGTAATACCTATACCATTCCAGAAACAAGGACAGTCAAAAATCGTGCAGCCTCTCTCCAATTATATCGCTATAAACTTCGTGAAAAATTCGTACATAACTATGGAAGAGCCAGACATGCGCCAATGTACGTCTTACGGAGAAGACGAGTACACATGCATTTCACGTCAGCCGGTATTTAGCTTACAAGACAAGGACGCACCTTGCGAGGCCAAGGTATTCAGCCAACAAACGTCATTATCCTGCGTCATCAAAGACGTAACTTGCAAAGAGACATGGATCCAATTACATAAACCAAACTGGTGGCTGTTTACATTGTGCGACACACAGCTGATGCGCGTCATATGTAGCGATCAAGTTACGCCAGCGCTCATTAACGGAACTGGGGTGATTGCCTTGAAACCAAAATGCATACTACAAAAGAAAGATGCGACAATATTCACCTACAACCACTTAGGAAGCAAATTTTACATGGATACGGATATTGAAGTACCTATACTTAACACCACTATCAACAATTTATTTGATCTAAGTTGGAAAAACGCACAGCTGAATATGACGGAACTGGATACATCTGCAATAAGTATCAGAAACATAGAAAAGCAAATAACTCAGCAAAAAGAGCAGGAAAGACTACCACAAGGGACAGAGATATCGAGTCACGACATATATCTCTACTCTGTGACTTCTTTGCTGTTGGGAGGAGCAGCTTCGTTTGCTGTCTACATTTGGATTAGGAGACTATGGCATAAGACTAAAAGGCCACCTACAAGACAACCTACAGGAATCGACAACAAAGTCGAGCTCGAGATGCAAGAAATACGTCATTCGACACCGCCGGAGCCACTATACAGCGACGCGCGGCCGAAACAACTATTTCACTTTGAGGAGCAGTAAAACTTATAATTTTGATATTTATTTACATGTTTAATTTTCATTTACGAATTTATTTACTTACTTAATGTTTACCTTTATACTGTCTGTACTTTTTAATTACCTAGGTTTTGGGATTTTTACTTTTAAACATTTTATGTACTGGATGCTCATCCCGCCTTTTGCCCTCGGGAGCATGTACGGTTTACGTACATAACGTCAGGCTGCAAACGCAGCAACCTACTTTTCTCTTTAGTATTTAAAACCTTGTTTAATATAATTTTAAGTTAGTTGACAAATTACATACTTACGCGAACACCGCGGATTAGCATCCAACCTACTCTTACTTTGTTGTGATCGGTATATACTCTAATAAACTTTTAGGGTTACCAAATCTGTGTGTGTTTACGTCAACTCACCTAACTCCAAGTACCTACATACTTACTTGCCACTTCTTACTTAAAACGCGAGTGTAAGGTGCCGACTACTACGGGATCTTACAGGGGGATTTCTTTTGCCTACGGGGGATTTCTTCGGGTGGACGCTTGAAAATGTAGAAATTCAGATGACGTTCGTCGTTTTTGCCTATGGGGGATATCTTTTGCCTACGGGGGATTTCTTCGGGTGGACGCTTGAGAATTTAGAAATTCAGATGACGTTCGTCGCTTTTGCCTATGGGGGATTCCTTCGGGTGGACGCTTGAGAAATTAAAAATTCCGAGGATTCATTCATAACCACTGCTTCAAGTTAAGTAATAATTAGCGACTGTTTGACCATTCATTTGTTGATGTATTAAACTACTCTTCACTTTAAACCAGCGTTTGTGAATAAATACGTAAATTAATAATTATTAATAGGAGCGAGGAAGTGATGATTGTACGGTGTTTATAGGTTCTGAAGATAACAGGCCGGTCGATACACATGCGGCTGGGCGACGGGTGAATCCACGGCGACTTTTGCTATCATTTCCGGCCTTCTAGCCCTTTGTACCCTCTCATTCAACCGTTGAAAAACAGCAGGTAGCTGAGATGTATGCCTGTTGACCCCAAAGTCCGTAACCCTACTAGATGAAAAAGAAACCTTTATGTTTGTTACTACTTTTTAAACGTATAATTATTTTCATAATTTACTCGACTCGTTTGTAAGTACGGCAGATAATATTGAGAGAAAATTGTTTCGAACGTAACCCTCTTCCTAACCTGACCCAACATATTCCTATCATAATTGTGATATCTAGGTTATCACTTTATATTTACAAGATAACAGTATTATCAACATTATTTAAAAACGACAACTCTAAACACTTCGTGCTCTTTTTATACAGGTATGTAGTATGGTCCAATGGGATAATTATATATCTTAACATGGGCGAAGCCGATGGCAAAAAAAATAATATTGATTATAATCATTATGTAACTAAGCGTAAGGTGGGATAGCCTCAGGGTCGGTGGAGCGATGATCTCCGCTGGCTGGCTCGTAGCAACTGGATGAGAGTTGCCGAGAATCGAGTTGAGTGCCGTGCGATTGAAGAGTCCTATTGTCCTTGATGATAATAATGAATAGGTATCTTACTTTCTTCTCTTCGGGCAGGTTGCCAAGGTTACTTCTTTGAGCCAAGATCGAACAGAGAAGATGAAGATCTTTACCGCTCAAGGCAAATTGCTCATCGAGTGCCGGCTTGGCACCAAGGTCAGTCATCTGGAAATAAATCAACATATTTAGTGACACAACATTACGCCCGTAACCTCTGCAGGGATAGGCAGAGGTGTATCCTAGTATACTACAGTCACGTGCACTGATCTAAATATGTTTACCAAGCTAAATTCAAAACCTATTTTCTCGTTTATTGACGCATTGCATGATGTTATGTTATCAATTTATCATTATTTGTCAATTTTAGGAACAACTTGAAACTATAGTGTCCGTGTACCGTACCACAAGTATCCTACTTCATTTGAGGTCGGCGCCCATGTTTTCCTCTTCCATAGGTACTTCTCTGTTACTCGTCATGTCAGCAGTCACTTTCTTTCTAGCTATATCATCCTTCATCGTTTCTTTGGTCTTCCTCTGCTCATATAGCAATCCGCATCCACACTCAAAACTTTCCCCACCTCATTGTCCTCATTTCTCCACATAACATTCCATACCTTGACATCCGATAATTCCGATAACCACACAACTTCTCAGTCACCGGCGGCGGCGTCAGTTTTACACTCTTTTTATTTTATCAATTCGCGTTACTCCACAATTTGCCTTTCGTTCATCCCTTTTGTAGCCTATTAAATAATAGTTATACTGATTAATTAATCAAATCGAACAGGGAAATATTTGACAGTTATTTACGACGTTACCAATTTTCCAGCTTAACGCATTTATAAACGGTGACTTTGCTTGAGGCTCTTTAGTACCTAAATTGAATAACATTGTTTGCATGTTTTGTCTTCGTGAACACAGGCTGAAAGGGCGCAGCATAAACGACTACAGGTCGCGGCACGTAACTCTAGCGCAGAACGAAACGTGGAAGGGATAGCTGCGCATGTTATACGACTGGAGAGCCAATCGGCGCAACGCACGTCCCAAGACATTCTTATTTTTTACTTCTGCGCAATAACGGTCAGCACTAGAGTTACGTGCCGCGACCTGTACCACGAATTCAGTAAGTACATCCTTCTGTACCACAACACAGAAATTCTTCATCGGAAATGTAATGGACTGTTTCCTACAAAGGTGCCATACCTACACGATTAAAATGGAAGGAAAATAATTAAAAAAAAACCTTTTATTCTCCACTTGCTTAGAGTGTACCAACCTAACTAAAAGGCTTGAAAGCTGTTCATTAACCTTCTCAAAAATCTAGGCAGTTATATTATAGGGAATTTCAGTACTGCCCTGAAAATCGGGATAGTAATCCATTACTAACGCGTTTTGTGTATTTTTAAAAGTCTTGATGACGTTGGCAATCAAACGAGTTAATTTTACCATAAAAAGTACTGGCCACTAGAATTTTTAAAGCAGGTAAATCACAACGGACGAAATCTTACCACCGATAGGGCTCTTCTTGTTTGCAGCATCCGGCCGCCATTGAAGCGCTTATGTACGCTCATCAAACCAATAGCATCGCAGCATCTGATCCCTTGTCTTTGTTAATGAAAGTTTCGAAAGAAAAAAATACAAAGCAATACGGGTGGTAAACAGATGTGGACATCGTGTCCACGGGATTGATGAGCTGATGGTACCTACATTCCGATATGGCCGGCAAGCTTCAAACCTTTAGGCAGTAGAGCGAGAGATTTATAACACTCTCTCGCTTTAACACGCGCGTAAGTTTGAACCTGCGAAACGGGGCGTTTTTACCTTCTCTAACGTCTTTTGGCGCGAAAACTGTTTGACGCGCTAAAATTAAAAACATTTAACAGTTGTAACAATGTCAATATAACTTTTTATAAAATGCGTTTTTTTACTATTTTGTCTTTTACTTCTTTGTGCTTAAGTGTAGTATAAAACAGTATATTAAATCACTAGAGGGTAAGTACAGATTACTAAACTCTTGTGGTTCACGGCCCTCCGCTACGCGTCGGTCCTCAAATGCACACTCGCTGTGTCTCACTCCCCTTGGTGAATAAATAGCTATTGTTTTTGTTTTTTAGGTCATATAAAATGAATATCTCAAGATTTCACAGTTTTAAAAATAACTCTGCAGAAAAATAATGATCAAGTACCGCGCGCGTTTATTGGGTGTTTAATCTGAACCACAGAATAGATAACGAATGACGTTAGAGAAGGTAAAAACGCCCCGTTTCGCAGGTTCCAACTTACGAGCGTGTTAAAGCGAGAGAGTGTTACAAATCTCTCGCTCTACCGCAAAGAGGTTTGAAGTTTCCAGCCATATCGGAATGTATGCCACCTGCTTTAAAAATGCTAGTGGCCAGTATTTTTTATGGTAACATTAAATCGTTTGATTGCCAACGTCATTAATACTTAAAAATAAACAAAACGCGTTAGTAACACAAAAAATACAAATACTAAAATCTTTATTTCTTTAGGTACCAAAAACTTTTACATTAGTTGGTGATTGGAGCCTCCTTTTAAGCAAGTAATGCCTGTGTTAGGAGACTCCGCTCTTCCACAGCAATATACAATTTATTTAGTACCTTAGATATAAACATTGTGTGTGTGTATATGTGTGTTTGTGTGTGTTGTGTGTGTGAGTGTGTGTGGGGGATGGGTGTTTCATTTTGTGTTTTGCAATAGTGCCTCAATGTAATGGATTACTACCCTGTTAATTTCAGCTTTCAATTACGGCTGTAATGAAAGTTATATCAAAAACAAGAATATGTCAGAAATTCTCTAATAAGCCGACCAAATCGAAAAGGTCACGAAAAAGCGGCCGCACCATACGTAAGCGTAACCATCTTAAATGAATGGGATAGTACGGATGTTTTGTTAGTACAGTTGCATAAAAAGTTTGCTGGTCAGGTCAGTAATTCAATTCAATTCATTTATTTAGTCAGACAAATAAAATATCCATCTAAATATATAAAAGAAGAAACTGACTGACTGACTGACTCATCTATCAACGCACAGCCTAAACCGCTGGGTCTACAGATTCCAAATTTGGCAAGTAGGTTCCTTATGTGGTCTAGGGGTGCACTAAGAAAGGATTTTACAAAATTCACCCCCTAAGGGAGTTAAACGGGGCTCCAAAGTTTGTATGGGGAAACAAGATTAGTTTGACTATTTTATTCGAAACTTCACAGGAGTGCTTCTATTGATAAATGAGTAGAAATGGGTTTCAGGGTTTTTCAGAATTCAACCCTTAAGAGGGGGAAATGGGGTGGCAAAGTATAAAAATAATGCACAGCACAAACCGCTGAGTCTACAGATTCCAAATTTGGCAAGTAGGTTCCTTATGTGGTCTAAGGGTGCACTAAGAATGGATTTTTAAAACTCACCCCCTAAGGGGGTGAAACGGACCGGCGAGAGATGTCGTGCGGTGTTCCGCAGGGATCGGTCTTAGGGCCGTCCTTGTGGAACATCGGTTACGACTGGGTGCTGCGCGCCGACCTCCCTAGCGGCGTCAGCGTGGTTTGCTACGCTGACGACACGCTGGTGCTGGCCCAGGGGAGGTCGCACGAGGCGGCGGCCGAAGCGATGACACGCGGGGTTGCGATAGTCGTTGAGAGGATCCGGCAACTGAGTCTCGAGGTGGCATTGCACAAGTCCGAGGCCATGTGCTTTCATGGGCCTCGGAATGCGCCACCTCCGGGATCCTCACTCACGGTAGGAGGGGTATCCATCGGTGTCGAGTCGACTTTGAAGTACCTAGGACTCGTCCTCGACAGCCGGTGGAACTTCGTGGAGCACTTCCGACGTTTGGCCCCCAAACTGGAACGGACTGGGGCTGCCTTCAGGCGGCTCCTGCCCAACCTGGGGGGGCCAAACGCCTCCTGCCGGAGGCTCTACGCGGGAGTCGTGTGGTCCATGGCCCTTTACGGGGCCCCGGTGTGGGCGCGTTCTTTGAGGCGGCGTGCCGCCCACTATCTGAACGCGCCCCAAAAGGTGGTAGCCGAAAGGCTGGCCCGGGCGTACCGCACGATCTCCCGCGAGGCGGCGAGCTTCCTTGCCGGATTGCCGCCATGGGATCTGGAGGTGATAGACCTCGCGCGCCTGCATGAATGGCGCGCGGAGGCGCTACGCCGGGGGGAAACTCCGCTGCAGCGACAAATTGTCGCTCAGCGGACAGACTTCCGGCGGGATCTCATGGCGACATGGAGAGAGCGACTGTCGCAACCCCGTGCAGGGCACGCCACGATAGTGGCGATAAGTCCCCTCTTTGAGGAGTGGCTTGAGAGACGCCACGGCGTCCTCACCTTCCACCTGACGCAGGTCCTCACCGGACACGGAGTGTTCGGGAGGTTCCTGCACCGAATCGGGCGGGAGGAAACGCCCGGGTGCTTCCATTGTGAGGATCGTCCGGAGGACATGGTGGAACACACGGTGGAGGTGTGCCCCGCGTGGGCGGAGCACCGCCGTGTCCTCGAAGCGGCGATCGGCGGCGGCGACGTCTCGCGTCCGGCCCTGGTGCAAGCCATGGTCCGGAGCGAGACGGAATGGGACGCCGTCACCTCCTTCTGCGAAGCAGTAATGCTAGAGAAGGAGGTGGCGGAACGTGAGAGGGAGAGAACCTCTCAACGTCCCGGCCGCCGCGGGAGACGCCCCGGGCGTCGGGGGCCACCACCACGTGGACCCCGGCCACCGTAGGCGCGGGCCTGTGGACGGTGGGCTATGGGCTAGCTCGCCGTCCATCCGTCTCATGACGACAGGCCGTGTCGACGGCGCGTTCGTGTTCCACGCGCGCCTCATAGAGAGTCAGCAAAAGGGAAGGGGTCCGTAAGGACCGATGCCTGCCGGGGTTGCGGGACTGTTCGAAAGAGATACCGTGGCCCCGGAACACAAAGGGCGATGAAGGAACATGGATGGGTTTTAGTCAGTAAAAGTCTGACACTCCCTCCTGCTCCGCCCAGAGTGGGAGGAGTATTACTATAGTTGCACTATTTTATTCGAAACTTCACAGGAGTACTCCTATTGAGAAATGATTAGAAACGAGTTTCGGGTTTTTTCAGAATTCAACCCCGAAGAGGGGGAAATGGGGTGACAAAGTCTAAAAATCAATGCACAGCCCAAACCGTTAAGTCTAGAGATTCCAAATTTGGCACATAGGTTCTTTATGAGGTTTAGGGGTTAGGTTAGGTAGGGATTTTTCAAAATTTACCCCCTAAGGGGTTGAAACGGGGTTCCAAAGGTGGTACATGGGAAAATAAGATTGGTTAGACTATTCGAAACTTTACAGGAGTACTCCTATCGCTAAATGAGTTAACATTTGTGTCAAAATCAAAATCAAAGCATTTATTTCAAGTAAGCCAGTTACAGGCACTTTTGAATTGTCGGAACAAAGATGAAAATTAAATGTAGCTACAGTCCCAGTCACAAGACATAAAAACTGTGAAAGTACTGTAGTTGCCCATTCCCTAGCGTAGATCTCTATCGAGAAGAACGGGCAAGAAACTCCATGGACACTCTTTTAAATCAGAATATTGTTACAAAATCTTGGTTACATCATTCACGTTGAGATGGTATATTATGTGAGAACAATGTAGCAAGATGTGCACGGTAAAAGTGTCCACAGCAAAACACACAAACAAAAAAAAATACAATTCAAAATAATTCATTCAAATAAGCCATGGCAACCAAGAGATGACCAGTCCCAACTGACAGCGCCCGTTCACGGACATGACGCATGGATCAGCACCATTCAACTCAACCATTTTGAAGGGAACTAAATGATCCGACACATGCACCACCATCAGCGAGACAATTGAGTGAGCATGACATACTCCAAACCGCCAGGGCACATTTAAGTCAAGAAAAGACGTAGGTTTCCAGTGAATGATAGCTTTCTAGTACATAGTACTCACACAATGTGGGCTATGCATTTATATAATACTAAAGAGATTGATTATATATATAGTTGTACAATCTTCAGCAGCTAATACAATTTAATGCTATCAATTTATGCGCCCCTGTCCATGTGGAGCAGGACCAGCATTGAGCCAAGCATTTTTATCAGCGATATAATCTCAATACCTTGTAATATGCTTGCTTACATAGTGTGCGTTTAATGCATGTTATTTCGTGTTTCAGGTTTATTCCAAATTCAACCCCTAAAGGGAGAAATGGGGTAACAAAGCCTGAAATACAACATAGGTATTGTTTGTATGTTGAATTGGGTTAGGTGTATTACAAAAAGAACGATTTAATGTGGCAGACCTAAAATACCATCATTCCCTGTTGGGGTCTTGGGGTGCGATTGGATTGAAATGTCTAAAAATCAATATGGGTATCGATACCGAGATTATGGTGCTGATTACGAAAATGGCATTTATTTTGAGATCCAGAAGATGGCGGATTCGACTTCTGTACAGGGTTACTGTTGAATTATTGTGATGATTGTGATAACGATGATGATGATTGTGATAACGATGATGATGATTGTGATAATGATGATGATGATTGTGATGATGATGATTTTTGATTAAGATGATAATGATTGTGATTACGATGATGATGATTACGATGATGATGATTGTGATAATGATAATGGAGATAACGATTGTGATTACGATGATAATGAGTGTGATAACGATGATGGTGATTGTGATAGTGATTGTGATAGTGATTGTGATAATGATTGTGATAGTGATTGTGATAGTGATAGTGATTGTGATAGTGATTGTGATAGTGATTGTGATGGTGATGGTGATTGTGATGGTGATTGTGATGGTGATTGTGATGGTGATTGTGATGGTGATTGTGATGGTGATTGTGATGGTGATTGTTGTTGTGATTGTCGTTGTGATAGTGATGGTGATTGTGATAGTGATGGTGATTGTGATAGTGATGGTGATTGTGACCATGATTGTGGTTGTTATCATGATGATTTTGATTAAGATGATAATGATTGTGAATACGATGATAATGTTTGTGAATACGATGATAATGATTGTGATTACGATGATAATGATTGTGATGACGAGCATGGAGATTGTGATAATTATGATTGTGATAACGATGATTTAATGGTTGTGATTACGATGAAAATGATTGTGATAATGATGATAGTGATTGTGATAGTGATTGTGATCGTGATTGTGATGGTGATTGCGATGGTGATTGTGTTAGTGATTGTGATGGTCATAGTGATGGTGATTGTGATTGTGATTGTGATGGTGATTGTGATAGTGATAGTGATGGTGATTGTGATAATGATTGTGATTGTGATGATCATAATAAATTGTGATGATTGTGAAATTTTGCACATAGATAGTTTATAACCTGGATTAACGTGATTAACTGGTAGGACACTATTTATCCCCTTAGTATTTTTCAGTGGGACAGTTACCGAACTGCACGCGGGCGAAGCCGCGGGTAACAGCTAGTAGAGTAATAGGTACACAACTTCGACGTAACAAATATATTAGATAACATAATCAAAATAATAATCATAATTAAAATAAGCAAATAAAACATAAAAATAACAAAATGAGTTTCTTAATTAAATATACTAATTTAAATAATAAAATGGTTTTAATAATAATAAAATGGTCATGATTCATTATTTTAATTTAAAAATCAGTCTCATACAAATTATATACATCTTTGTCTTTATCAACGCGTCGTCAACGCGTGGTGCACTTCTTTTAGCTTAAGTTAACACGATAGAAAGCTTACATTTCAATGCCACATTGTGAGTTGAGTTTGAATGGAGTCTGCGTTGCGTCGATGTAATTTGCGAAGACCTTAGAGCACATTCAATGAAAAATTCCCCTATGCTAGAAATGCCGTTAAAAATCGAAGATTGCAATATGGTACTTTTTTATACTAATTTAACGAACAAAATAAAAACATTAAATACTCACATCGTTCAAAGACGTCGTCGCACATAAACCACAAGCAAGCACTTCACTCCAAAACACTTGGTTTACGACTGATTGTTTCATTGGTTCGGTCAGCGTACCCATAGAGCGGGCTCAACTACTCACAGGTAAAGAGTAAGTAAGACAACGCTATATGCGTTGTCTTACTTACTCTTTACCTGTGCTGTTGCATCGCACGCTGCGACGCGCGCTGCTCTGATTTGGTATCCAGAACGTTAAAAAGTTTACCGTGGCGTTGCGTTGTGTTATCAAAACAAAACATTAATTTGGTTTGTCCAAACAGAAACAACAAACTACTATAAATGTTCGCTTCCAACCCCTATATACTTATTTTTGTAGTGATTTTAAATCACACTATAAATTATTTACTGAGATTATTACTTACTTTTTTAAAGTTACTTTGACTTACTTTACTTTTGGTCCATTAAATTGTTTAAAACAAAATAGAATATAATATATATATATATAGGTATATATATATATTTAATTAACATGTTTTTCTTTTATAAAATAGAAAACTAGTCGAAATTGTGTAATTTGAAAATCAGAAATCAGCAGAATCTTAGCAAAATCGTAACATGAATCACGTTAAAAATTTAAAATTCATAAAATGGACTTTATGATAATGACTTTAAAGTCAATTTTAAGAATTTAATTTTTTAACGTGATTCCCCTTCCCCGACCTATTATAATTTTGCTAAAGCGGCCATTTTAGACCCGCAGCACTTCAAACATTAAAAAATCTCTCGTCTTATCTTATCTTCGTTCTAACTACTCCGACGCAAGATGCACAATGACGAGAGGGCGAGCGCGAGCGCTGTGAGAACCTGCCCTCCGCGCCCTTTCCGCTCTCCCGCTTGCGCCCGTGCAGGCACGCGCCGTGCCCGCGCCCTGTCCTTTCTATATGTTTTTCAATAGGGCGCCGACGAGTTAACGTCGTGACGGGCGTCCCGTCTTTTCTCAAATTCAAATTAATTTATTTCGTGAACACAGGGTACATACATACAGAAGATGTTATAATAAAATAGATTAGATCCGAGCTGTGTCCCGCCAAAAGGCATACAAAATATCAAAGGTCCTTTTTTAAAACAGATACATTTCAGCCATTAAAAGTAAAATCCCAATAATTATAAATCATGTAAAAATTAGCTAGAATGTCAAATTAAATAAAGTAAAAAAAACGAAAAAATAAAAATAACAATGTCACTAATTCAATAATACAACAAGACAAGACAATACAACACAACAATTCAAGATTAACAAAATCATTTCGTATGTCACATAACATTTTATCAGATTGGATTTGGCAAGGAATTAAAATTAAAATTTGTCATTTAAATATTCGTCAACAGAATAATACACTTTGTTATTTAAAAATTTGAATAGATTTCTTTTAAATTCATTAATGTTCACACTTGAGATAACTTGTCCTGGTAACTTATTATATAGTTTTTGAGCCATTGCATAAAAGCTTTTGCTAAAAAATTGTGTTTTTGTTGCTAACACCTGCAGCTTTTTTGAGCGCCGTTTACTTTCTACAAATCTATATAAATGTATGTTGTGTTGATGATGATGATGATGATTGAGCACCACACCCAGCCAGGAGCAAGCCTGACCCGGACAAGCCGGATACACCAGGGGGCACTATTTTGTAAGGAAAGACATGCTCTGGGATGGGAAAGGAAGCCCGACCAACCGCAGCCAGTCGGGCACAATCAGCCGACTATGCAGCCTCGAGCCAATATAGGAATAGTGGTAAAGACAGGTACAATCCATAGGAATGAGCATTGGTGCTTTGACCTTCGTTTGATTGGTCTCTTCTATCATTGGAGAATCATGTTCGTTTCTGGTGGTTGCGATTCCATTCGATTTTGACACGGCTTAAAGTTGAAAATAATATTGTTCGCGTATATGTTTCATCGTCAGTAGTATTTGTTCCACTATGTCAGTAAATGTTTCGCTAAGGTGATATATTTCCTGGGTAGCTGATTTTTTTCTTTTTGCTGCTAGCTGAATCCATTCTTCCTTGCTTTTATTGGAATATTCCATACCTTGTTGGAGTGACTCGTTCCATGTATATAATGGTCTTCCTACTTTTAACCGTTTAGCCTTGTATCTAATAGCTGCGTGTAGAAAGTGAGGCTCTGGTCGTCGGAGAATGTGCCCGTAGTAGCATAACCGTAGGCATTTAATTATTTTGGTATCTAATTGTTTTTCTCATAAGAATTTCGCGTGTTTTTGTTCGGGGGGTTTCGCGTACTCTTTATCATATCTTTAAGAATGGGTCTTTTGTATCTTCTGAGTTTCGATCGGTTTGCCTTTGTGAGTGCTGCTTTAAGACCGTAAGTCATTGCGGGTTCTATGACCATTTTATAGATAAGACGCGCGATTTTCCACTCCATTTTCGAGTTTTTAATGAAGTATAATAGGGAGTTGAATCTCATGGTCTAGATGAAGGCATTCTAATTTTTCTTCTAATGTTCTGAGAATGTCGTTCATTACTATGGTGAATAGTCGTGGGGAAGCGGACATCACTGTTTAACTCCCTTGCCTTTGTTCGTCGATTCCGTTTGCTGTCCAAACCATTTTATGCAATTGAATTCATTCATGTATGCCTTAATAATTCTATTTGTTAGATATTTGTTAGTTCTAGTAAATAAAATGCCTCTGAGCGAGTTTGAGTCCAGCGTATCAAAACCTTTTTCGATGTCTAACGCCAGCACATAGGTTTTTGAGCCTGCTCTCCATTCCTCGTCAAGAATTCTCCTAAGTGTGTAGTACATAAATGGTCGTCGGTCGATCTATTGCGAAGAAAGGCTGCTTAGTAGTTTCCTAATTCTTTTATTGAAGCATCCAGTTTGCTTAGAAGAAAGCTCGCATATAAAATACAGGCTTCATAAATATAGAGTGACGGTAAAGTTAATATTTTTAGCTCATGAAAATGTGGCTTGCAAGATTCTTTTTGTTTTATTTTACAAATAGCTCGGATACATTTTTTCTGTGCTACAAGTACTTCTTGAACCTTAGGGGCATTACCCCAGAATATGAGGCCATACCGTAGAGCTGAGGCGACGTAACCATGATAAGCTGCTAGTAGGGCAGTCTTATTGGCAATTTTACCCAGCATATAAAGAGCATATGAAAATCTACTCAGCTTTCCACAAACACTTTCAATTTGAGTGCTCCATGTCATGTCATTGTCAATATGTAGGCCAAGAAATTTCGTAACACTAGATTCAAGTACTTCATTCCCTTTATAGTTTATTTGAAACTGTGGTTGTTCTTTATGTCTAATTTTGAAATTCATTACTTTAGTTTTAGTTAGATTTATTTTAAGGTTTTTAGAATTTAACCAGTCGATAATAGGAATAAGGCTATTTCTGTATGTTTTACGTCGCGACGGCTGTATACATTTTATATGCAAGTAGATTAACACTTCAATACCCGCAATTACAGACACAATTAAAATAACAATGCACCGTGCCTCTGCAGGCACGGCCGGGAGCATACGGGTTAAACGGGCGCCGCGACTGCGACGGGTCCGTGCCTTGCGTCTGTTCTGTGTGGCCGGTGCCTAAGAAGATAAGATAAGACTCGTACGTACGGTGCGGCCGCTTTTTCGAGACCTTTTCGATTTGATCGGCTTATTAGAGAATTGCTGACATATTCTTGTTTTTGATATAACTTTCATTACAGCCGTAATAATTGAAAGCTGAAATTAACAGAAATTAATGTTCAAGAATCATTTTAATTTGTTTAAAGTATGCCACGTTCTTAGTGTTTTGGGAACTGCGTATTTCATCGCTAAAGTACGACCAGTCTAAAATTAATCAAATTTTGTAACACGCGCAAGGTCTTTTGGCCCAAATTTTGAAATTTCCCGCGCACCGGAGAGCGTCGCGTCGCCGAGCGCCATAGAGCGGGACGGCACTCGACGAATCAGAAGGCTTCCCGCCAGATATTTAGATTAAGGGACTGATTGTTTGTGGTAGAGGTTGGATTTTCCATAATTTTGTGCTACAATATGTTAGGTGGCCATTCTATTTGAACTTACTTTGTACCTTGCTTGATTATCGATGTAATTTGAGATAAAAACGGTGTTTCATTGGTGTGAACATTAAAATTTGTTTTTATCTTCATATCGTGTGAAGTTACAAAATCTAATATTCCCGCCGTTTATAACTGTCTACCATGGGTATTTTTTACAGCTGTTTATTTAATTATATGTGTTTTGATTTACTTGCAAATCCGTTTGATGATTTTTTAAACCATTAAATTCCATTGGTTTACGACAACAAAATCAAAAACGAATGTTTAAACAAATTTTCATTACTCATACTCGGATACTCGCCCTAGGGAATGTTGTAGATAGTTAACTAAAAGGCCATGTATCAATGCTATGTATGTGGCATAGAGCATACTGTGACTGACAAAAAGAACTTCCCTCCGCGCACTTGTTCGGTTTGGATGCGATCTATTTCGTTGTCGATTTTAATTACGATTTTCGTGTTCCGTGATCAATTCCCGGCTCGTGAGTTGTTTTTAGCTTTGTGTGCTATTGTGCTAAGTGCTGGTATCGTAAGTTTTTAAGTGTTTTTACGTCGGTTTTACTGGTATTTTAGTTTAATTTCGTTTATTTTGGTGAGTACATTTACTTTCTTTGGTGTGTGGGTACCTCGATAATTTTATCGTCCGGTAATTCTGTTAGTTTTCTTACGTTCTAATATGTATGTCGACCATTAATGATGACCCGCCTGACCATGGCAGAGATGCATTCCATACACCCGGGTCGCCGACGACCTCCGCTAGCTCGACAAAACGTTTGTTTCGCGAAATGTCACCTTCGTACATCTCGCCCGAGGATAGGTCAAAACGGCTTCACACATCCAACTCAATTGAGAAGCCTTCGCCAATATTAAACGTCAGTAATGCGAGCAATGACGACTATTGCGATTTAGTGTCACAGGCGTCTGCATATTTATCTAAAATTATCGACCTTGTTAATGATCAAGGGTCCCGCAATAATGTCGCAAATAAATCCGCTATCATGGACATGACTCAGCGCGTAACGGCCATCGTTTCTTTGTTAGCCATAAAATCATCCTCCAATGAAACTAAATTAGCCAATACGAAACGCGAACTGGATAAAATTAAATTAAATCCTAATACTAATGTCATTATTAGTGATTGTAACAAATCTTCGTATGCGGATTCTTTGAAACTTCGTCTACCTAAAATTGCGCCAGCCGTCGAGTCCCGCGCCCCACTTCCGTGCGTCGTCGCGTATCCTACAGCTGACCGGTTAGCCGATTACACTTCATCGTCCGCGACTAAACAAGCCCTTATGAAAGCGATTAAGCCTAGTGACGACGGATTTCAAATTGTAGGCGTTAAGGCTAGGTAGTTTTGCAAAAGTAGGCATTTAGCGCTGTAGGCTACGCGCGAAATACTTCGCGTGGACACAGCGCGTCAGAGAACTCGCATGACTCCGCGCGGCGACACAGTATAGAAATATGCAGTAGGTTATGTAATATTACTTGACTTTTATGAAATATTTTTTATGATCAAAATTTGTTACTCGTAGTAGCGATAAATTAGAGCTTCGATATAAAATAATTGTCTATAAAATATTAGAATATAAAATAGGTAGTCTTATTTGGGCAGTTGGAATAACTAATTGAAAATAAACAGTCAGTTCGCAGGTTTGAGAACTGTAAAGATAAAATTTTGATTTGTTTATGTTTTCGTATTATTGTTTTTTTTCTTCAAAATAATTGTATTGAAGAAAGTATTTCAATTTCAACTACGGTTATTTACCTACTTCAAAGATAGATTTGCATAAAAAGAACCTAGGGTGTCAAATAAAATAAATTTATAAAAGAAATCTATATAATAATATAAAAATTAAAATTAATTGCTGTTCGTTAGTCTCGCTAAAACTCAACAATAGGGCAATGTTTGTATAAAAGATAAAAAATAGGGGGTAGGCAGTAGGTAGGTGGTTGGTAGCTAGTAGGTTAGTAGGTAGTAGGTTAGGAAGTGGGCAGGTAGGTACTGTAGGTAGTAGATAGGAAGTAGGTAGGTAGTAGGTAGATGTTAGGTAGTAGGTAGTACGTAGGTAGGGAGATGGTAGGTAGTACGTAGGTAGGTAGGTAGGCGGTCGGTAGTAGGTAGGTAGGTAGGTAGTAGGAAAAGGCGCACTGCAACGCATGCTGGGCATAGCTAGTTTTAAATATTTTCATGTACTATCGTGGTATTTTCCGCCTGACCATTTTTTTTTTTTTTTCGCCTAAAACATGCAGAGGCGCCGAGCCACGCCCCCTTATAGTTTGGGCCTATTAGGAAAACGTCAACTTTGCCGCGCAAAATAACAATAACTCTCGTTTGGCGTGCGTCATCTGTGCGCTCGGCCGATTCGGTATCTTTTCATTCATTATTTCTATACAAAGTCAACGGGTCGGGGCTAGAGAGTGTTACTATGTTGCGAGTTCAAGCAAAAATTAGCTTAGTCGTGGTCAGGCGGGAGTGTCCTCGATAGTACTTTTATCATCTTAAAATTGCCGGTTGCAATTCTTGAAGCTGCCCCACTGACCTATAACAAAAAGTAAATGAAGTACCTATTTCACAGATGAAATTGATAGGTAGATATAGTATTAGTATTTACTTTTCGTTTGCAAACGCCAGGCTGAGATATCGATACTTATAGACAAAATGTGATTTAATTTTATCAAAAATCTTAGCGTTCTCTAGTAGTACTGATATTTTTATACTGTGGATATGTTTCTATTAATTTGTTTCTTTTATTGCTTTACACGACTTTTTTCGCCTGCGTTGTTTATTTCCCATTATAACTAACAAAAAAACTCTCAAAAACAGATGATAAGGTGCGCGAAGTTGTCGCGGAAAAAACTGACACAGGTCCGTCGTCCATAAGCGCCAGCACGCGACTGAACGGGCCTGTCGGAGCCGCCGCGGGCGCTTTTAATTCATATTTAATTGTAGTAATTAAGAAAATCATTTTATCAAGTCAAACTCTGCGAATTTGTCTATAACTAATTAGTTTCTTTAATATAGTACAAAAATTAAATGTAAAAAATCAGTAATATAGTCATAATATTGAAAAAACGTTATAAAAAGGGGCAACTTTGCGATTTTTTTCTATCGAATGAAGTTCATCAGGTCTTGCAACTGAATGCGATTTTGACTAGACAAGATCCTTAACTAATACATATATTTTTTTCTTAATTTTAAACACTATATTCTTTGTCTCAGATTGTTTTAAAAAACTTAAATTCGGGGCCACCTAGCCTTAAGAAAACCGCAAAATCTGGCGTTGTATTACGTGTCGCTAATGACAACCAAATAAAAAAGTTGCAATCGGTCGATGCTATTAGGTCCGCCGGCTTAAGACTTGAAAAACCGAAA
The DNA here is from genome assembly GCA_905147715.2 of Xestia xanthographa. Classification (NCBI taxonomy): domain Eukaryota; kingdom Metazoa; phylum Arthropoda; class Insecta; order Lepidoptera; family Noctuidae; genus Xestia; species Xestia xanthographa. Next base: position 28,336,791 of record LR990652.1, read on the forward strand.
GGCCGAAGGCCTCGTATATTAGTTAAGGACGTCCCATCCTCAATGGAAGACAATGCTTTTCTGCACGCGTTATACCGTCAAAACATTAAAGACGAGCTGCCAATAAATGAGGATGATTTTATTAAGTCAACTAAAATTATTCGTAGGCGTTCTTTAGATAACGGTCGCAAGTGGATAGGCGTTGAAATCGAGTCCACAGTTCGAAAACATTTAGTGTCCACAAAAGATAAATTATTTATTGATTGGGCGACTTGCCGTTTCATCGATGATGTCGAAGTAGTTCGTTGTTTACATTGCCAACAGTTCGGTCACGTTAAGAAACACTGCGTTAATAAATCACCTACCTGTGCTAACTGTTCCGAAGCACATGAAACAAATAAGTGCCCGCACAAGGATAATTTAAATTATATACCGACTTGCGTGGCGTGTAAACGTTTTAAAAAACCGTTTGACCATCGTTGCGGGTCTCCAGAGTGTACCACTTACAAACTTAAGCTCGAACAGTTAATTCTCAACACCAACTACTAAAATAATGGATAGTTTAACTATAGGACAATTAAATCTTCACAACGATAGGGTGGCAACCTCTGAATTAGACAAATTAATTATCGATTATAACTTAGACATAGTACTTGTTCAAGAACAATACCAGAACGCTCGCTTACGTCACAAAGTAGTTCAGCTGGACAGCAAAGCACGAGCCGGAATTTACGTGGCGCGTTCTTCTAACTTTACAGTAACATCTTTGTGTAATCTCATGACGCCCCACTGTGCCGTTGCGGAAGTCTCATCAGCTTCTTTTAAAGTTTACGTTGTGAGCTGTTACTTTCAATACTCAGACCCTGTTGCACCTCATATACATAACCTCCGTCACGTCTTACAGTCACTCGCGGGCTGTAAAGTTATCGTTGGCGCTGATGTTAACGCGTCATCGTCTCTGTGGTATGGCAAAGTTAGGTCAACGGATTTCGACCGACGTTGTGCTGTTGAAGATTTTATAGCTGAAATGAACCTATCAATTCATAATACCCCTGATGCACCACCTACTTTTTGCAGCCCAATGGGCGAATCTTGTATTGACGTCACACTTTCTAGTGCAGACGTACGATTGGATAGGTGGCGTGTCCTACCAGATGCGTCTTGTAGTGATCATCGCCTTATCGTGTACGAATTTGTTCCGAGGTCTACTCAAGGTCCATCTCATATCACTGGTAATTTTAGATATAAAAGTAAAGGCGCGAATTGGGAATTCTTTGGTTTGCTTTTTGCGTGTCACGCCAAGGACTTCACTCGTGATGGGCTGTCAGCTGAAGAAAGTGCTGAAATTATGTCAGACACCTTCACTTACTGTGCTGACATCGCCATTGGTCGCGCATCTATGACCAACATCCATAGATGTGATTGGTGGTGTGACTACTTAATTGAGCAACGTAAAAGCTATCGCCGAGCGCGCAGACATTTAAACAAGCTTAAAAAACAAAAGGTCACCGGAGACCCACTTAACTTTGCTTTAAATGCATTTAGAGTTGCCAAGTCCCGCTACAGAGCATCAGTGGAAAAATCTAAGGGTAACTTACTGTGAAAAATAGTAGAAAAATTAGATAAAGAAGGTCCGTGGTCTCCTTTGTATCACGAGTTCAAAGCTAATCGATCAGTCGACCTGGCGTTTGTCCAGAACATTAAAGTAAATAATAAACACACCACCGGTATTGAGGAAACAACCGAAGTTCTATTAAATACCTGATGATTCGCCGGTAAATGACAATGACTACCATCAACAGATCAGAGCGTGGGCTGCTGTGCCACCTGAATCACCAACGTCATATCTTCCATCCATTGACGAATTCATTAATTTTGTCAGGAAACTGCCTCTTAAAAAATCGTCAGGTGAAGACAAAATATCAAATCGGATGATAATAGAAGCGTGTAAAACAGCGGGTGACGCCATTTTATCTGTTTTCAACCGATGTATTGCGGACGGCGTTTTTCCTCGTGTATGGCGACGTGGCTTTATACGAATAATTCCAAAAAGTGGTGATAAGCCACCGGACGACCCTAAGTCTTACAGGCCCATTACCCTACTGCCATCTTTAAGAAAACTCCTGGAGCGCCTTATCGTTTCACGTTTGCTGCCAGACGGACCAAAGTTTCATAACAACCAATTCGGTTTCACCGTGGGCAAATCTACCGTAGACGCGGCACTTTCTGTTAGAAAAATTGTTAATAACTCGGAACACAAGTACGTGGTTGGAATCTTTTTAGATATTTCCGGGGCTTTTGATAACGCATGGTGGCCGATGCTACTACTTAAAATGAAGAATCGCGGCTGCTATAAAAACATACATATATAATCTTGTTTATTCATATTTTTTAAATGGTTCCGCGAAACTCAAGCTCGGACATCATTCTATGTCAAAGTCTCTTACCATGGGATGTCCTCAGGGCTCGGTAATCGCTCCGTATCTGTGGAATTTAGGTTTCGATGATTTTCTCGCGATTCCCCTTCCACCAGGCTGTTCATTAACCGGTTACGCGGACGACGGCCTGCTGCTCATTCAGTCGAGTACTCGGGCTGGACTCGAGAATTTAGCTGACACTTGCCTACGATTAATATCTCAGTGGGGCGATCGAAACCGTCTGACCTTTGCACCGCAAAAAACTTATCAACTAATTTTAAAGGGTAATCTTAAATCGTGGCCTAGTATTAAATTTAATAACGTTCCCGTGAAAAGAAAGCAGTCCGTGTGCTACCTTGGTTTGGTCTTAGAGAGGAATTTCTCATTCATAGATCATATAAAAACTGTCGGTGAAAAAGCTAAAAAGAACTTTTATGCCTTAACGAGAATATCCAAATCTACGTGGGGTCTATCATTTCTAACTTTAAAGACCATTTATGGGGCTACTTATTTGGGGTGTATGTGCTACGGGGCACCTGTATGGGCCGATAGGGCCACCATAGGAGCGGTACGACGTAAATTGCTTCAAAGCCAGCGTTTGGCTTTGATATTCTTGTGCAAAGCGTATAGGATGGTTAGTACTGAAGCCTTACCAGTACTTGCAGGCGTACTTCCAGTCGATCTTGAAGTGCAGCGACGGGCTGCTATGTACTATAATGCGCGTGAGACCACGGACGCAGACTTTTTAACCCTACGTGACCGTGCTAAGATTTCAAGATTATTCAAACCACAGACCGACGTCTGGGAGGAACTTTTGTCTGAATGGCAATGTAGGTGGGATAATTCCATCAAAGGCAGACACCTCCACCAGTTCTTTCCATCAGTTCGTGAACGGCTGGCCAGGACATGGCTGGAGGTTGATCACTGTGTTGCCCAATTTCTCACCGGTCATGGTAACTTTAAGAGTAAATTATTTTCCTTCAAGCTTGTTGACTCGCCTTTTTGTCAATGTTCCACATCTGACTGCGAATATGAACAATCAGCACATCACATTTTATGGGAGTGCAGTCTTTGGCAGAATGAACGCAATATTATGTTGGATAGTGTACAGGTTACATCCGGAGTTATTTACTACACAGACCTTGTGGAAACTAGAACAAATTTCCGTGCGTTCAAGCGTTTTTGCCATACCTATTATTGGAATCAAATATAACAGCTCACAACTTAGGACCCATTAATGTTAATATTTTTATCCGTGGTGCTAGGCAACTGGGCCTATCCCAGTTGTAAACGTCCCTTTGTGCCTTTTGGCCTTGTTCCGTTCTGTCTCCTGCTGATATGGAGGGAAGTGGAAATTACGGTTTTTTCCTACTCCTCCGCTTTACTTTTCTGATTAATTTCGTTGCGGGATCCAAGACAGTTAAATTCATTCTTTGGGACTTCGTCGAGCTTCATTGTCTCGGCGCTTTTCTGGTGGTCGCCACTGTTGATTCTGGCTTTCAGGAGTTACAGTGGTTTGGGAATAGTGTGGCGGGCTTGTCCCATAAAAAAAAAAAATGACAAAAAGAACTTGTCTTTGCTTTTTCTTATGTAACGCGTGTGTCTTATGTTACTTTCAAATAAATCTTATCGCATCTTACTATATAATATTATTTTCCAAACAATAATCCAATAGGGAGCATCGTTTTCAACTGACAGTTGTCAAATTATTTAAAAAAATGTTCACGATGTAAAACTTAATTAACTTATACTTAAGTATTATTTAGAGAATATATTTTTTTAATAACTTTATTAAAATTAAGTTTCAACTATTTCTTTAAAATAACATAGATGTGGGCAAAATATTAACATTTTTTTCGAAGATAAAAATGAAAAATAGGCTGAATAGCTGGCCGGCAACAGAAAAAAAAGCAAAATAGGCGGGAAAGCGGCAATCCAATCTTCCTTTGTTTTTTCGAGTTGAATTATTTTTTTATTTTTACTTTCCTTGTATTCGTAATGAAAAGCACAGTGTTTACCTCGGGTTAAAGACTTATTTAGTCCCTCGAACTATTAGCGCCCTCGCTGCGCTCGGGCACCAAACCCCGTCTCGGGACTAAATAAGTTACTTTCACCCCTAGAGTAACAATGTACTACTAAATAAATTAAGGTCTCTTAATGGTATTTTTTTCAATCTTCTGTGTTGAGCCATTTTCGAGATCTGGGAAATCCCAAAACGTTACCGCAGCAAAATTTTAAATAACTCAAGAACCATATCACACACAAATTTTGTCATTTACAAACATTTACTACGCAACAAAAGCTATCTGTTCATGTATTGGTTCCAAGCTGAACTAATTTTTGAAAATCAATTTTGCCGGGATAATGTTTCAAACGTTACTCCAGCAAAATGTATTTTTCTCAAATAACTTTATAACTACAACTTACACAAATTTAGCTATTAGTAAACAAATTGCTCCTCATGACACACTAATTATTTGTTATGGTCTCACCTCTCAATTGCACAACATTTTGTCAGGGTAACGCACACGGAATTCTCCTGTATCGTGGGTGCGCTACTTAACAAACATTTAAAACTCATACCTACACAAACAGCCAGTCCCGTGAGCCATAGAAATATTCGTTCCGTGCGAGAATCGAACCCGCGACACGCAGCGCAATAGCCGATCAGCTCAGCCACTGCGTCAACCGTGTCGTGTGTGTGTGTGTATTATTGAAGGGTGGGTCTAACAGTGGCGTAGCTACCGGGGGGCGGTGGGGGCCATGGCCCCAGGCGGCATACGAAAGGGGGCGTCAGGAAGTGCCAATTTATTAAAAAATGTTAATAAAATATTCGAAATCGCGCGCGCAATGTTATGCCATTCATGCCATAGAAAACGATATAAATGTTGATATACAGGGTGATTGGTAATTGGGTGCAGGCCTTCAAATGGGTGATACCATTAAACACCTTATTTGTTACAATTTTGACCGAAAACCAATATTGAAAGTTATTTTTAAATGTTATCACCTCTCCACCATAAAGTGCTGATTGTGAGAAATCTAAGCCGTTCAGAAACTGTTAAAAAACTTTTGTAGTTCGATTTCTCAAAAACCAATAAAAATCAATCAATGGTCAATAAAAAACAAGGGGCGGCGTATTTCTGGTCGGCCCCAAGCGGCGGAAACCCACGCTACGCCACAGGGCCTAATATATCAGTCTCGCGCTCGGTGCGAAACCCGTTAGACGCGTACCGCCTAATTACCTGCGTGTGCGACTATCCGAACTTTATTGACACTATATCTTTCACGCACCGATCAAATCATCAAAATGGTTAAATGTGCCAAGTGCGGAAAACTGGTGACGAAAAAAAGTCCGGGTATACAGTGTTCAAAGTGTAGCAAATGGATTCATGCATCATGTGCTTCAATAACGGCAGAACAGTTAAATGTATTATATTCTACGGATGCCGTTGATTGGAAATGTCGTTCATGTGTGGGTAATGTTAAACCCAAACGCCTATCCTGTATCCTGCCGGACGTTGATGATGAAGACATCACAGACACGGAGAACCTCGTCATGGATAACAACATAACCCAACGCATACTAAGCGATATACGGCGTGAGGTACGCGACATAATAAAAGAAGAACTGCAAAGTACTCTACAGTTCTACTCAGACAAGATTGATGAGTACGAGCATAAGATAAAAGCATATGAAAATAACCTTAAACTAGTGGAAAACCAGAACATCGAGCTGAAAAACAAATATAAAAACCTGGAACTTAAAATGGAGGTAGTGGAACAAAAGCTTAATGCAAGTGAACAAAGCCATTTAGTCAATAACATGGAAATTTGTGGTGTTGCTGATACTGAAGACGTGGATAGGGTGATGGAAAACTTATGTACTAAATTAAATCTAAAACCCGTTGACGTCGTCAACGTATACCGCAAAAAAGTTAATCGACCTGAAGCCAAAACAGGAAAACTGCCCCCGGTAATCGTCGTGACTCTTAAGGAGGGCTGTCGGGATCCATGGCTGCAAGTCGCTAGGACTCACAATATTACTGGAAGGGATCTAGGTTGCGTTGAGGATAACAAAATATATCTCAGAGAAAGTTTATCACCCACAACAGCCTACCTTCTTTGGGCAACGAAGACTGCTCTGAAAGTAACAAATCTGTGTAAATTTGTCTGGTGTAAGAACGGACAAATACTAGTAAAAAGGAACGAAAAGGGAAAAACCTTCAACATCAGATCTGAGAAGGATATACAAAAACTCGTTTCTGAATGTAATAATAATCAGATCAGATGAAACCCCTACCCTCCTCACCATTTATATGTTAGGTAGTGTCCCCCTTACCAGTCTAAAAACCACCAAAAATGGATGATACATATGATAACATAAGTGAAAATACATATAAACATTGGAATGAATACACAGAGGAGTTACCTAAGATAAACAACGCAATAACAATGCTTCACGTCAACATCAGATCAATGCTGAAGAATTTCTCTCAACTCGAATACATCATCATGAACTGCCCTCAAACTGTTCATCTGGTCATCATCACCGAGGCAAATATCTCCGACAGGACAAAATCACTGTTCGAACTCGTGGACTACGACATGAATACCCAGTTGCGTAGTTCTAAGAAGGGAGGCGGAGTCATCGTATATGTGCATAAGAGTGTTTGTTTCACTAGACTACTTACGACTACACGGAACTTTGAGTGTTTAACCGGCGAGCTTAAAACGGACTATGGTTCATCAATTAGTTTGTGTGCTGTGTATAGACCACCTGATACGAGTAAGGCCCTGTTCATTGAGGAGTTGGGTACTATTATTAATAAATTTCCACAAAAAAACAATTTTGTTCTAGTAGGTGACATGAATATCGACTTAAAACAAGTTACTTCGCTAACTAAACATTATCTAAACTCACTCAGTGAAATGGGCCTTATATGCGGAATAAACCAGTTTACTCGAATAGATAAGCGAGGTGAGTGCTTAACGAAATCATGTATTGATCATATATTTATACGTAGTGTCGACTGCCGCGCCGTAATAACAGCTGTTGTAAAAAATGCGTTAGCCGACCACTTCATAACCGGTTGCGCGATAGTCGACAATACGTATGTAAACAAAGCCAACCAGTATAAAATCATTAGTAAATTGGATAATAGTAAGTTGCAAATGGAATTAAAAAATATTAATTGGAGTTTGGCATTGGATTATGACAACCCTGAAGAGATATTATGTTTTATATTAGATAAATTTTCTTATATATATGAGAACTGTAAGTACAATGTAAACATTAAACTAGGTAAAAGACATATGTGTAAGTGGAAAAGTACTAGAATAGAAAAAATGTGTGAAAAAAGAGATCAACTACTAGATATATGGCTTAAAGATCAAAGTAATTTGGCAAATAGGCTATTGTACAATAAATACAGAAATAAAACAAATAAACATATTAATAATGTTAAGAATAATTATTTTCTGAAAGAAGTAAAGTCCAATTTTCATAATTCTAAAAAAAATTGGGAAATTATTAACAACATATGTGGAAAAATAAATAAATCTATAGATGAAATAATCACAAAACATTTTAAACTATTGCCAAATATCGTATCTAATAAGTTTGCCATCGAATTCAGAGATAATGTAAAGAATACTTGCAAATTTCAGTGTAACACACCAATTCTAGATGTCAATTCATATATTTATAATTGTAGCTCATCAATGAGATTGCAAAAGGCAACAGATGACGTTGTATCCTCAATAATAAAACACCTAAACGAAAGGAAGTGTCCAGGTTTCGATGGCATCCGAGTCAAAGACTTAAAATACATATATAAAGAAATTACTCCCGTTATAACACATCTAATTAACACTTGCATTGCGACCTCCTTGTACCCTGACCAACTAAAGGTTGGAATAGTAAGACCTATCCATAAGAATGGTTCGTACACAGATGTTAATAACTATAGGCCAATTACTATTTTATCATGTATTGATAAGATAATTGAGAGGTATCTCGGACGAGAAATCAACAAATTCTTGACGAAAAATGAGGTGATTAATGACAAACAATACGGTTTCCAAAAAAACAAGAATACCTCGCAATTATTGTCTAAGTTTAGTAATGAGGTCAACAAGTGCCTGAACAATCGTGAACATGTACTTGTTGTCCTCATTGACTTCAGCAAAGCGTTTGATTGTTTAGAATATAAGACGCTATTTAATAAATTACAGCAAAGTGATATACGGGGTCCTTTTTTAGAATGGTTTAAAAACTACCACAAAAACCGCTTCACGTCTGTGAGTGTCGCAGGCTCGTTAAGTAGCATGATCCCAACCGATAAAGGCACAGCTCAAGGTTCGATTATCGGGCCGACCGAATACTTATTGTACGTGAACGATATGTGTAACATCTTTACAGAAGGCTCCGTGTACCAATTTGCTGACGATACTTGTTTAGTTACTGCACATAAAGACATACGTGAGGCACAGAAAGTGATGCAGGGTAACTTCGACCTCCTATGCAAGTGGGCTCACGACGTTGGTCTTGTTATTAATGCAAAAAAAACTAAACTCCTGCATATTCACTCACCTTACCTGACGACGTCTTCTGTGCCTTTTGTCGTTGCCCACGAGCATCTGTGTTTACACCGACCGACCACAGCGTGTAGCTGCCAGACGTTAGAATTGGTGACTCATCACATGTATCTTGGTCTTATAATAGATAGTAATTTCCACTGGCGGCCGCACATCGATCACGTATGTAATAAGCTTAGATCTGTACTATCAAAGTTATCGATACACTTCCTTATAAAACGCTCAGAACTGTACTTGGCACTGGCTGATTCTGTTATTGACTACGGCCTAAGTAGCTACGGGCGCACATATAAGACTTACATCGAGGACATTTACAAGCTTCAGTTACGTATTTTAAAAACGATTGTACCCAGAAGAATAAAACATGAATTTCAAGATGACAACACGGGTCTATTTAAGTACTGTAAAATTGTAAATGTCTTCGACAAAGTGCGTGTACTCGTTGTAAACGAGAACTACCACAATCTAGGTTCACTTCAAAAATACGAAAGGCTAAAGTCGTTACGTTGTTTGTCATACCTACCCACATTTAGGATACCTAAATCTAATAACGTCTATGGAGCAAGGACGTGGGAATGCATGCTACCATCAATTATGAATGACTTACCGCTAGAAATCTGCAAGGAAATAAATGTGTATAATTGTTCGAAGGTACTAAAGAGATACTTTCTAGGTTGTAGTACAACCTGGGAAGTGTCTTTTTAGTGCCTGTACCTACTATACCTGCGGTGCGCGGGCGAGCGGGGTGCGGTCGGTTTGTGTTGTGGGGTGGGGGGCGGGCGCGCATACTCCCGCCCGCCGTCGCGCCTCTCCTCGCCCGTCTGCAGTGTTGACTACACTGCAGCCGGGCGGGGTGGGGTATCCTGCCGGCGGGGGGGAAAGGGTGCGCCCGCGCCTCACCGTATGCCCCGGTTGCGCTCGGATCGCGCACGTACCGTAATAGTCCATAGACTAAAGCGTAGGTAAGTACGTATATATTTATGGTGTATTATGTAGTTACCTACTGATTAATGATGTGTTGTGGCACCGAGTTGCCGTGTCTGGCATACCACTGTTAAACCCACGATGGTTTGTGTGGTATGTTTAAGTGTAAAAAATATTTGTACTTAAACAGTGTTTATTGAATAATAAAGGTTAAAAAAAAAATATATATTTTGTATCCTAATTGTTAGGATGTAGTGTAGTTAGTTGGACAGACAAGTTTAATGTACTACTACATTTTATAAAATATATTCGCATTATTCAGCGATCTCGTTGGTTGTCTGATTTTTATAACACACAGCATAAAACTGTTTTATGTCCATAACATCACCATCTCCGGTCCAGTTGAAAACCAGCGTCGGGCACTGGTTGCTCGGCACTTTGCTGAACTGGGCCTATTTGGCGTAGCCGTGAGACACACAATGGTGCCGATTCCCTTGTTTACAAACTAAACCAAATTTAAGTTCAGTGCATCTTTTTCTTTCTATTTCATTAAGAAAAGGACAGAAGATAAATTTTAGTTATGTTCTGTCAAATTAATCAGCGCCTTACAAGTTTTAGACGCGATTAAAAAGTTGACTACTAAACTTACATCAAATTACGTTAGGTGCTGACTAATTTGACAGGATTAAACTAATATTTATCTTCTGTCCTTTTCATAATGAAATAGAAAGAAAAAGATGCATTCAAATTAAATTTAGTTTAGTTTGTGAACAAGGGAATCGGCACCAATATCTTCTTTTTTCCCGTTTAGGTTTTAAGTTTCTTATTTTTTATTTTATTCTTATTTTGTTGTGTACTTGCGGCTTAAGCCAAATAAATACGTTTTCTTTCTTTCTTTCTTTCTATTTAATCGACCCTAGAACCTCCAACATTTCAACATCTTCAAATTTTCTTTACATAATATAAAACAAAGTTGCTACCGTTGTCTGCACGCCTCGCAACGGGTTTTAATGCAGTTAACAGCAATAGAGAGTGATTCAAGAGGAAGGTTTATATAAATATCTTTAACTAGCGGACGTCACGCGGTTTCACCCGTGTAGTTCCCGTTCCCGTGGGAGTACGGGGATAAAATATAGCCTATGTTACTCAAAGTGAATGTAGCTTTCTAATGGTGAAAGACTTTTTTAAATCGGCGCAGTAGTTTTTGAGTTTATTAATTACAAACATACACACACAAAAATACAAATCTTTCCTCTTTGTTATATTAGTGTAGTTATACATAATTACAATGCACCCTACGAAGCCGCGTCTATGGTTTGTAAGACTTTGCAATGGAAAACCAGCAATATAATAAAATTGTAGTTTGAAAAAAGAAGAAAAAAAAAAAGATCATGTGTCCCGGACACATGATCTTTGACTCGTTTTATCTTTGTCATTTTTTATTAATGGGAGAAAGTTGCAAACGATGTTTGAGTAAAAAATGTACCTACTCATATGTGACGTCACACGAGTTTTCAACGCACTGTATATTTCGTCTTTATGTTTTGTTTAAAAAAAATATGTGTCCAATTATTTTTGGAAATCATATGACGGACTAATTCTTTTTTTTTTGTTATCTACCCTATTCATTCAGGCAAAAAAATAAATACTGCATTTATGTTTTTGCCTGAATGAATAGGGTATATGACTTAGATATAGTTTAAAAAATACAGTTTTAAATTTAAATAATTTATTTGTAGAGAAACAATTATAATAATTTATTGGTAAAAACATCGATTTACATAAACTAAGTCTAGTTCAGGAAAAAATATAAGTATTAAAATTTTAGATATTTGTAATATTCTGTTGAGAAACATAAAAATATTAAAGGAAAACCCAGTTTTTGTAAAAACATTTAGTAGTTCTGACTAAAAAGATACAAATAGTAAAAATGTGTAAAACTAAATACATCAAAGTACAACAACTCGGTTTTTTGTAAAAATCCTAGAATTGTTCTGGTGAAAAAGATACAAACATAAAAATATTATAAATTATATCGAAGAAAACTTAGCCTAGTAATTCATGGAAAAAAAATAGTTTAAAAAAAAATGTAAATTTTATTCTTACAAAATAATCTAATGGGCTTAACAGTAAATCCGCATTTACAAAGTATAAGTGAAGTGAAGACTAATTGGCCGTGCCTCTGTCATCATTGGATACATGAGAAAGAAAAGTACTAGGCATACAACGACGGATGGACTGTGTGAAGGATGATATAATAGCAAGAAAGGAAATGGTTGAAGAGATGACAAGTAATAGAGAAGTATGGAAGAAGAAGACAAATGCTGCACTGACCACAAACAAATTGTGATAAGGGTAGGAAAATGAATTAATGATATGGTTTATTATTGTTCTTGTGATTGTGATCGACCGTAATTATAAATTATCTCTCTTTAATCCTGTCTTGCTATCAGCAGGCTTAGAGAAGTTGACAATCTACAATCGTTAACGCTAGTAGAAAACTATTCAAATGAATGGGAATGACAACATGATCAACACAAACGAATCAAAAATTCGTAGACAAATTAACATCGTTCAAAATGATAGAATAGAATGTTATCGTTTCTACAATGTTGAACGCAGACTTAGCCACACCGCAGCACCGCATTCTATTTTTTCGATGCAATCTCGCACACAGCATTAGACACAGATTGCACACAGACTCAGATTGAATAGAACTTTATACGAAGAATTGGAATGCGGTGACTGCGGTGCGGCTAAGTCTGCGTTCATCTTAATAAAAATAATATTAATTTTAGTAAATAAGTTTGCAACACTGTTTTGTGCAATTTTTTCTTTTGTGTTGTGGCAATACTTTTTTCTTCTTTGTCTGATTGCTAAGTGAAACGGTGTGCCTCTTGACTGTATTTTTTATTTTTACAATAAACTCAATAAGTTTTAATTTCCCACGCATTTTATTTCGTATATGCGTGCGGTGGTCCTTCGAGAAGTGAATAAAATCAGTGCCGAGCAGCTTCGCAAATTTTTGTGGAGACATCGTGTTCGTCGAGACCGGCTTGCCATACAAGTCGGCGTTGTTGGCGGGATTTGTACGAGGCCCTCAACTTCGTTCTATGCAAAGCTAGAACGAAAATCAACGAAGCATCATCAAGATACAGCACCATATCATCGTGTAATCGTAAAAATTACGATCTTCTGGACATCGAGTTTGGCTTTTACCAATTTACCCACATTTTAATTTTGTGAGTGGTGAAGTTCGTGCGAGACGTGACGTCAGTGCCGTCGGTGTTGGCAGCATTAAAAAGTGATTGAGCGCGGTCCATAAAATATCCGCCCGGCGGCCATTGCGCCGGAGTCATTCACTCAGCTGTCACTCACTCAGCTGTCAGTGTCATCGGTTTGGTTTGTAAAAGTAAACAAACATCGTCGTACCGGTTTCGTGTCAACAAGTTCGTATTTACAAAGTGCGGCTTAGATATAAAAGTGCGCGGAGTGTTCGTAAGTCGTAGAATAAATAAAGCGTTACGTCCTACCTACGTTCAACCATGGCGGAGTCCAAGGAGGCTTTGCGTAAACATCGACTTCTTCGTGGCCAATGCAAGGCTACAATCACGCGCATTGAGACGTTTGTGAACGACCCCATCAGCTTTGCGTCTGCTACCGTGGATATCCTGGAGGCTCGCAAGGAGAAACTTATCATGGCGCTCAAAAGCTATGAAGCGGTGCAATTGGACATACTAAGTATTGACGAAGACGACTGTGAACAGGTTGGTCCAATAGAAGAACAATATTATTCTGTGCTAGCTAAAATTAATGCCTCTTTAAAACAGATAGGTAAACAATCGGTCTCAGAATGTCATAATGTTTCCACATGTAAATTGCCAACCATTGATATAACACCCTTTGACGGGAAGAACTTCACTAAATTCAAGCCATTCTTTGATTTATTTATGGCTGTTATCGATAATAACAGATCATTATCTGATGTGCAGAAGCTATTTTATTTAAGAAAATATGTAACAGATGATGCTTTGGCAGTCATTGTCAATTTGCCGTTAGTTAATCAGTCTTACAAGGAAGCACTAGGCTTGTTAGAGAAGCGTTTTGATAACAAAACGCGATTAATAGGAAATCATATTAGCGTTCTATTAGATTTACCAACAATGCAAAAAGGCACTGCAGCCTCAATAAGGTCTTTTGTGTCAAATGTACAGCAACAGCTGCATGCATTAAAGAATCTGGGACAGCCCATCGATACATGGGACATGTTGCTAATTTCCATTCTAACAAGAAAATTAGATCAAATAACCAATAGGGCTTATCAATTAGATAAGGATCTAGAAAAATTGCCTTCCATGGAAAACTTTTTAAGCTTTCTTGAAAAGCGCGCTATAGCGTTAGAAGATAGCTTACCCCCCAATAGTACTTCCTATGAAAGTACAAGTAGGTTCAATAAATCTACCCCATCAAAGGTGACCAATGTTGCCTCACAAGTAAAAGAAATGTGTAAACACTGTAACAAAAGTGACCATGCTCTTTTCAGCTGTCCGGAGTTCAAAACGGCATCACTAGAGGTCCGCCAGTTATTTGTGCGGGACCATGACTTATGTACCACATGTCTAAGGACACACAGGGGGAAATGTAAGTTTAATTTTAAATGTAAAATATGTAAATTAGGGCACAACACTTTGTTGCATGAAGAAAAAGCTGCTCCTATTGAGCCTGCAGTAACTTTGTTGTCTAACCCTGTTTCCTACAACATTTTGCTTCCAACTGTAAAGGTTAATTTATTAAATCAATATGGTGAAAAAGTTTCTATCCGAGCATTGCTTGACACGGGCAGCCAGGCATCTTTTGTTACATCCAGCCTTGTAAACAAACTTGGGTTGATTACTATGAATCAAACCCATAATATTATAGGTATAGGTAATAAACAAACACAAATCAATAAACTTGTGAATATAAGTGTGCTTCCATGCTACAATAATGTAAAATTAAATTTAAAATGTCACATCGTTGACAAAATAACAACAAAATTACCCCAACAATTTATAAATGTATCCGGGTGGAATTTACCAAAAAATGTGAAACTTTCAGACGAGGAGTTCAATATCCCAGCCGAGATTTCTTTGTTACTGGGTGCGGATGTTTATTTCAATGTTTTGCTAGATGGTTGTATTAAAATTCAAAATGGACCGGTATTACAAAACACCCTATTTGGGTATGTAGTTGGTGGTAATATTCCTGAAAAAGTGAGTAATATAACTTGTAATATTGTATCAAATTTTGCTATAAATAATCATACAAAATTAGAAAATGTAATGGAGAATTTTTGGCTCTCTGAAAAAGTACCGGAATCTATGAAGCCGAGTTGTGATGAGTTTGTAAAGGCTGAAGAAAGTTTTCAGAGTTCTATGAGCCTGAAAGATAATCGATTTTATGTTGATATTCCTCTCATCACACCTCTGGAAGAATTGCAGCTTGGCGATTCGTTTTCAGTTGCCTACCAAAGATTCCTGATGTTAGAAAAAAGGTTTAAATCAAATCCTCTGTTACTAGAGCAGTATAAATTGTTTATAGATCAGTATGTAGAGCTAGGACATGCTAAGGTGGTAGAGGTTGCTAATTACGATATTGATAGAGATCCTGTGTACTTTCTAGCACACCATGCTGTTATCAACGAGGCAAGTAAGACAACCCGACTTCGCGTTGTGTTTGACGGGAGTATGAAGTCCCGCAGCCAGGTGTCCCTCAATGACGTCATGCTAAATGGTCCCGTAGTACAGAGTGAGCTTTTTGATATTCTTATCTTGTTCAGGACCTACATTTACACAATAACTTGTGACGTTCAGAAGGCCTTTCGCAACGTGATGATAAACAGCCACCACACTTGCCTTCAAAATATTTTATGGCGAGATGATCCTAAGAAGCCTATCACCTGCTTACAGCTTCAGACTGTCACTTACGGACTGAAGGCCTCTACATTCTTGACCACTCGATGCCTACTTGAATTAGCTCAACGCTTTAAGGATAAATACCCACTTGCTGCTGAAACAATAATCAAGAGTACCTACGTCGACGATATACTGGGTGGGTCAGATAATATAGAGCAGCTGCATGAGCTAAAATCTCAATTAGTAGAGCTCCTCAAGTTAGGTAGTTTTTCTCTACACAAATGGTGCTCAAATGCCCTTGAAGTCCTAGATGGTATTCCAGATGAGCAAAAACAATTTGAACATGTGGACATGAGTGGGGATAATTTAGTAAAGACTCTAGGTTTAATGTATGATATAACTTCAGATAAATTCACTTTTTCAAGCCCCAATTTTGATGAGGAACATAATTTAAATACAAAAAGAAAAATTCTGAGCTTTATAGGGAAGATGTTTGACCCTCTCGGCTTAGTAGGCCCAATAATAGTGGTAGCCAAAATATTCATGCAGGAGCTATGGTCTTTGCAAATAGGATGGGACTCCATAGTACCCAAGGACCAGTTAATATACTGGAGCAATTTCCTAAACAATTTAAAGCTAATGGGCCAAATAAAAATAAATAGGTGTGTCAACAGTAAAGATGTTTCTTCTGTAGAGTTGGTAGGGTATTCTGATGCATCAATAAAAGCCTTTGGCTGCTGTATCTATTTAAGAATTTTAAAAAATGATGGTTCAGTGCAGACAGATCTACTCTGCTCCAAGTCCCGTGTTGCTCCTTTGAACAGAAGTAGGACGATTCCCCAGCTTGAACTCAATGGTGCTCTCCTTTTAGCCCAACTGGCGCATAGGGTTGGTAGAGTCCTGGTGGGTAGGTATTCCCATCTAGATACATTCTTGTACAGCGACTCCCAGATAGTGCTAGCTTGGATTAAGTCAGGCAATGTAAAGTCAAACGTTTATGCCAACAATAGAGTCAAGCAAATAGTAGAGCTGACCGATCAGACTCAGTGGGGATTTGTTAGGACCTGCGACAACCCTGCAGACTTATTGTCGAGGGGCGTCTTGCCGCACAAGTTGCAGCAAAGTGAGCTATGGTGGCACGGGCCAACCTACCTATCAGATAGGAAACATATACATACTAATTTTGAAAATTGTAAATCGTCTGATTTGTCCACAGACACTGAACAGATGGATGAGCTAGACGTACCGTGTAACTTGACACAGGTAGAGCCATCGTTTTCAACAAAGCTATTTGAAAAATATTCTAGCGTTTATAAATTACAGAAAGTTATAGGATTTATTTACAGGTTCTATAACAACTGTTCGAAAAATAAAAATAAAATAATGGACGATAACCTATCGCCTCAGGAGCTTCGCGACTCTATGTCAGTCATCGTGCGCTGTACGCAGATGCAACATTTTGCTAAAGAGGTAGAGTCTCTTTCTGCTGGAAAAAATATAAAAACAGGAATAGGTAGCCTCTATCCCTTCCTTGATAAAATAGGTATTATTAGAGTAGGAGGTAGGCTCCATAATGCCAAGGAGATGTCATTCGATAAAAAGCATCCATCCATCCTTCCGAAAAACTCTCACGTAACTAATCTCATAATAGAAAGAGAACACTTGCGACTCTTACACGCAGGCCCTAGGTTAGTTTTGAGCTCTCTATCCCAAAGGTACTCTATAGTCAGCGGTATTCGAGAGGTCAAGAAAGTGGTGCGTAAATGCGTCAAGTGTTTTCGTTTAAAAGCTGAGGCTGCTAAGCAGTTGATGGGTTCCCTCCCGCAAGAAAGAATCACAGCGTCCAGGCCATTTCAGCATGTCGGCGTTGATTTCTGTGGACCCTTCGATATGAAGGTTGCTAGGGTTAGAAATCCTATCGTTAAGAAATGTTACATTGCGCTTTTCGTTTGCTTTGCTATAAAAGCTATACATGTAGAGCTCGTATCGGACTTAACAACTGAAGCCTTCTTAGCATGTCTCAAGCGTTTTATTTCGAGGCGTGGCATGCCCACAAATATATATTGTGACAACGCTAAAACCTTTAAAGGAGCGTCAAATGAAATGAAAAGGTTGTATGACTTACAGTCCTCCAAAAATCACAGGGATACTGTTAATGGGTTTTGCTCTCAACATTATATAAAATTTAGGTTTATACCCAGTTATTCACCTGAGTTTGGAGGATTGTGGGAAGCAGGTGTGAAAAGTGTCAAACATCATCTAAAGAGAGTAGTAGGGAACCAATGTTTAACCTATGAAGAGCTCAATACAGTCATTGTGCAAATCGAAGGAATTTTGAACTCTAGGCCTCTACTTTCTGCAAATTCTAATGATTGTAATTATTTAACTCCTGCACACTTTCTGATTGGAACAGCTCTGGCTAGCTATCCTGAAGTTGATCTAACAGATGTTTCAGTAAATCGTTTAAAATTTTGGAATCTTTGTACCAAACTTAAACAAGATTTTTGGAAATTATGGTCAAATGATTATTTAACACAGCTTCAAAGCCGTCCCAAGTGGAAATATCCTCAACCAAACCTTAAAGAAGGTGATTTGGTAATTGTAAAAGATATGAACACTACTCCATTAAATTATAATATGGCTCGAATTGTAAAAACATATCCAGGTAGAGACAATGTAGTAAGAGCGGCCGATATCAAAATGAATAACAAAGTGTATAGAAGGTCAGTAAAACGGCTATGTCAATTACCTGTAGAGTAGGTTACTGCCGGCCCCAATTATGTTTAGAACAGTCTAAACATATAGATTTATAATTTGAATGTTAACAAAAATAGTAATAATTTTAGTAAATAAGCTTACAACACTGTTTTGTGCAATTTTTTCTTTTGTGTTGTGGCAATACTTTTTTCTTCTTGGTCTGATTGCTACGTGAAACGGTGTGTCTCTTGACTGTATTTTTTATTTTTACGTTAAACTCAATAAGTTTTAATTTCCCACGCATTTTATTTCGTACAATACACAATCGGCCACATTCAACAACTTGAGCATGTGTAATCTAAGTACTGAGTGAGCTGTAATGCCTGTAATGTAATCCACCACCCAAAAATTGTGTGCGGCGATCCTGCCAAACAATTGATAGCAATTGTATGTGGTGTTCCTGCCAAAAAATTCATAGCAATTGTATGCGGTGTTCCTGCCAAAAAATTGATAGCAATCATATGCGGTGTTCCTGCCAAACAATTGATAGCAATTGTATGTGGTGTTCCTGCTAAAAAATTGATAGCAATTGTTTGCGGTGTTACTGCTAGAAAATTGATAGCAATTATATGCGGTGTTCCTGCCAAACAATTGATAGCAATTGTATGTGGTGTTCCTGCGAAAAATTGATAGCAATTGGTCTCTAAAGGTTACTTAGGCGCTTCGCATAAAACGACCCTCACATGTTTAGGATGCGGGACTAAATTCGCCCGCTTTGATTGTATCAACTAACTTATACGGAGGTGTTCGCACTGTCGCGAATAGTCGCGTGACTTCCTAATAACGTAGACCAAGCAAGACCTAGAATAGCACATAGAATACTTTCTGTCAGAGAGTCCAGGTAATCTGTTCCCGAAACATAACTATCGCGAAGGTCGATAGTTATGTTTCGGGAACAGACGAGAGCGGGCGAAGCCGGATACGAGCTAGTAGTTGAATAACATAATTATTGCAACTATTACATAACATTAAAAAAAAATAAGGGGAGATCGTGGCTAAAAATAATAACAGCCGCTCGGGTCGATCTTTAGGTTAAGCCGTGCTTGCCTAGGTTGGTCTGTGGATGGGTGACCACCCATTACATACCAAGTTTCCTCCGTGCCTCAGAAAGCATGTTAAGCAGTTGGTCCCGGCTGTCATTTGTGATCTTTGACAGTCGTTACAGGTAGTCAGTGGCCCAAAAAGTTTGACAACCAGTCTTACCAAGGGGTATCGTATTACCTGGTACTAACTGGGTTGTGGAGGTCAGATAGGCAGTCGCTCCATGTGAAATACTGGTATTCAGCTGCATCCGGTTAGACTGGAAGCCGACCCCAATAAACTTGGGAAAAGGCTAGGCAGATGATGACATAACATTACGCCTGTAATCTCTGCAGGGTGAGGCAGAGGCTAGAGCGCTATCTAATAGTACACCCACATTTTTCCCGTTATAGTCTCCTGTAAAAGGGACGGAGACTATTTCCAAAAACCGGGCACAAACACAGACTCAGAGGTTGCTACTGAGAAATTCCTGATGATGTTTTTCCTGGAAAGACACAATAACATTTTGCCCGACCCGGGAATAGGCTTATATCCTGAAAAACTGTAATTAGTCCGTCAGTTAGATTTTCAAAAAAATATTTGACACGTATTTTTTTTGTTAAGTAAACCAACATTGACGAAGATACGACGCTTTGAAAAGTCTCAATACGTCACGCCGTGCTATAATTTTTAGTGCGTTGTGACGTCACGAGCCCCCTCACTCTCGAGTTTTGATGCGTTTTATCTTATCGTAATATTCATTGCTTTACAAAAACAAAAAATACGTGTCCATTATTTTCCAATATTCTAACTGACGGACTAAATAGGTTTGTAATTTATTGATGGTGGAAACTAGCTTATTGAACCCAGGACCCGACCACTCGACCAATGAGGCTGCTTTATTAATATCTTAGAAATCTTTCCATTTCAGACAGACAGAGTGTTAGAACTGAGTCAGATGTTCCGTCCCGGTCAGTACATCGCTGTCAAAGTGCTGGAGGTCAAGGAACTCAGTCTCATGCTCTCCGTGATGCCGCAGCATGTGAACGGGCAGATGTTACTCAAGGACCTGCAGAAAGGTATGTATTTGGCTTAGCAGTTTTAGATAGAAGACGTTATGATGCTTAAATGTGTATCGCAGTATGGAGCTTTATAGAAAAAATCCTGAATGATTTGAGTTGAGGTCATACTGGTCCTGGGTAATCCAGAAAGGGGGGAAAGATAACAAGCGGCAGGACGGGAGAATTTGCACAGGGAGTCAGAAACCAGCTGATATAAGCTGATGATAGCGAGTCCATCTAGAGCAGCGGTCGGCAACCTTTTGGCACACAAGGGCCACATAGTGAAAAAAAATGATAAAGGCGGGTCGCACATTTAATAATTTGGTACCTAATAAATGTAGCTAGGTAGGTGATATAAATAATGCTAAAACATGTATTTTAATGTTTTAGAAAAAATAATTAAATAAATTATAAAATATAAATGAGGGAAAAACAATGACTTTGACCTTGAAAAAATCGTTTCTCGACCTTTATGAACTTGGAGGGTTGTATTGATGGTTTTGATGATTATAATTCTCTAACTACATACGTCTTACAATCGCGTCCAAAATTTTAATCAACATACAACCTAGCACTGGCTTGCAATTTGCAAAAAACGTAAGAAAATTTGAATTTCGCGGGCTACCCTGGAGCATCAGCCTTAAACAAAGACTCTAAAAAAAAAAATTGTGACCTACCCTAACATGCCTAACCCAACCTATGTCGCCCAGACTTGATTTTGACGGACGCTCAGACATCAAAGTCACCGATCGAATACGAAACACCACAATATGGTTTAAGACAGACATCGCCGATTTTGGCGATAAATCTGCGAGATTAAAATGGTACTGGGTGGGTCACATTTCCAGCTGTAAATCGTCACACACTGGGTGTCTGATAACTGTCGTCGTCACCGAGGCCGGCCCAAGGAACGCTGATTAAAAAGAATTAACTTTCATTTACAAAGCAGTCGCGGACCGCAAGGAGATAGGCCTCGGGCCGCATGCGGCACGCTGATCTAGAGCCCTAGGCAGGCAGTCT
The DNA here is from genome assembly GCA_905147715.2 of Xestia xanthographa. Taxonomy (NCBI): domain Eukaryota; kingdom Metazoa; phylum Arthropoda; class Insecta; order Lepidoptera; family Noctuidae; genus Xestia; species Xestia xanthographa. The sequence goes on from LR990652.1 coordinate 28,358,463, forward strand.
ATATCCGCAGCCATCTCCGTGATGTTTCGGCCCATATGACATGATCTCGGTGGTGCCATGGGGGCACAGAACAGAAAAAACAGTAGAAGTCGTATGTGGGCGGGGCGCGCGTACCCCGAGCTTTGCGCTGTTCCGCAAAGTGTTTCCCCCACGCACACGCCACGCACATCAGTCTAGATAGAAGCGTCACAGTGAAAATAACTCCTAAAAAAATACTAAAATGCCTTATTGTGCTGTTCTAGAATGTAAAAACGATAGCAGAACCAAAAATGTATCAAATGGTGGTATATCATACCATCGGTAAGTCTTAATTTGCTTTATTTCGATTAAAATTTGAAAAACATTATTTTATTAGACAAGACAAGTAAAAATAGACTTTATTGTTTACACCATAGGGTCTACTTTCTTTTAACTCAAACATATAGATTCCAACTACGCACATGTCACAGTCCGCTACTCAATTAGAGATTGACGTTATCGATAATGAGTTATCGATATTTTAAACTTCAATGTTCTATGGTGTATCGGCGAAAAATTAACCCTGTGTGCGTTTTTTTTTATGATTCTGAATTAATAATAGGTAGTACATATTTCCATATCAGGTTTGAAATAAGTTTAAAACATGGATATGGGGAATCTATTCGTAATATTCAAACGAGAAAAGATATATCTCACCTTAGGTCATTCACAAAGTTTCGAGTTGGTCAAGTCAAGTCGGGAGTCGCAGGGCGATTTCCGGCCACCGTAGGCGCGGGCCTGCGGACGGCGAGCGATGATGGGTGGCTCGCCGTCAGATAGGTGGCCCGTGTTAGTTTAATAAGTGGCCTATGTGTTAGTCTGAAATTTCATCAAAGTTCGCTAAGGAGTTCGTCGAGCTAAAACATACTTAAAACGAGTGTAGCTGCCGGCGAAATCGCAGGGTTTCATGTCAATAGAACGTAGGTACTAGGCCGTAGTAACAAATCGTGTAGTTTAATTCAAACTCAAACTCAAACTCAAAGCATTTATTTCAATTAGACCATTACGGCACTTTTGAAAGTCAAAAATACAAAAAAGAAAATCAAAGCTACAGTCCCAGTCACAAGGCATAATAACTTGAGAAAGTACTGTAGTTGCCCATTCCCTAGCGTAGATCTCTATGGAGAAGAACGGGCAAGAAACTCCATGGACACTCTTTTAAAATCAAAATATTGTTACTAAATCTTGGTTACATCATTAATTTTGAGATTATACATGTATGTGAGAACGATGTAGAAAGACTGTAACCTTTCCATCAAATAGTATAATTTTCGAAATCAATCAGTTGTATATTAACATAACAATACATTCTTAATTATTCTTTCTATAAATCATAAGCATTATTATAAATTTATAACACTTGATTTCAAACATATGTAAGTACTTCATTCATTTTGAAATTTAAAAATATTTATCGACTCTTGTATTATATATATATATATATATATATTTTTTTTTTAATTATTATGATGCGATCTGTCCATTTACTGACATTCAGCATCTTTTGTGTTAAGTTTAGTAGTCATGCTTGGTATGCACCCGGTGGTGCATCCATATCAGTTCGTTTTGTGGTGTGTCAGCTTTCACAGTATCAGGTCTTGTGGGGTTTGTCTTTTAAGCCTTTTGAATGACTTGGTTTTCATCAAGTTCGATGCCAGTTTATTAGGATGAGTAGTAATCCTATTCTTGTAGGCACTGATTGCTTGCGTGATTTGTTCTTTCACTTTTGGTATTTTCAAGTCCCGATGTAAGCTATCGTTAGTCATGAACCATGGTGCATTAGTTATTATCCTAAGCATTTTTGATTGAAACCTTTGGAGTATGTCAATGTTTGAATTGGCTGCCGTGCCCCACAGCTGTATTCCATATGTCCAGATAGGCATTATGATACACTTATAAATCCTGAGCTTATTTTCCAGGGACAGCTTGGATTTTTTTGATAGTAGCCAATAGTGTTTTCTTAGTTGGAGGCTCAATGCTTTACGCTTAGTGAATATATGTTTTCGCCAAGTTAGTCGCCGGTCTAAGTACATTCCAAGGTATTTAGCTTCTTCCGCTTGGGGAATCACAACATTATTTAGTCTTACAGGTGGGCATGTATCTCTTCTTGTTGTGAACGTCACATGTACAGATTTGCTTTCATTTGCCTTTATTCTCCATTCTCTTAGCCAGTTTGAAAGGAGAATGCCCATTTTTCTACTGACCGCCGTTGCGCATCAAAACTTATTGTATGATAGCATAAATTGAATATAAAAGAGGGGTTATGTCGTATTTTCTAAGGAAAAAAAAAATATCCATTTATTTTGTGGGGGTTTTAGTTGTTCTTTGATTTTCTGTTCAGTTTTGAGGTTAGTTTTGTAACGTACCTTCCACTAAAAGCAGCAGCCCATTACAACAGTATGACTTGAATTGACATAAGACACGAACAGTACGCAATGATAAGTTATTTATAAACACAACAAACTCAACAACTATCGATGCACAAGTGAAAACAAAAGTTCGGTGTTGTTTTGTTTATTTGACATTGACAGTTCACATATCACATTGTGATAGTGTTACCAACAGTCAATATAAATCACTCTTGACTGTCAACTAAAGAAAGATTTTTAATTAGCAAAGTAATATTATCTATAGGATGTGAACTAAGAAAATATGTTATTTCAATTGTGCTAATTAAAAATATAAATAACGAGGATAAAGTCATAGTTGAATTTATTTTTAAAACTGAGTGACGGATTATGTCCCAGGTTTTAATAAATTGGCAACATTGATTTTACCGAAATACGCCATTTTAAAAAGTAAGCAATAAAATCCAATACTGTAGCTAATAAAATACAAAATAGTAACCCCACATACGATTTCGTTCAAGTGAATTAAGAGAAGTTAAAAAAATATTTTATAATTTATGACTTTATTTTTATGGCCATACTCTTTTACTATAAAGCGACTCTGATTTTGGTCAATGTCCTTTCATCTAAGCTTGTTTGTAGTATTTTAGATGCCTGGGCGGCATCTTCATGCACAGCTAGTGTAGCAGTGTCATCGGCAAACGTGCCTAAGACTACTCCTTCCGAGACGGGGAGGTCAGCTGTATAAAGAAGGTAAAGAGTGGGACCCATCACACTGCCTTGAGGAACTCCTGCCCGAATTTCGTGCAGTCCAGTTATTTCATTGCCTTGTTTTACAAAGAAGTACCGCTTTTCTAAGTAAGATTTAATGAAAATGTAGTAATTTATTGGAAGTGTTTTTTTTAATTTTATATAAAAGGCCCTCGTGCCAAACTCGATCGAAAGCTTGTGATATGTCTAGAAAAGCAGCCGAGCAGTATTTTTTCTCTTCATATGTTACATGAATTTTTTCGATGAGCCGATGTATTTGTTCTATGGTTCCATGACTTTTTCTGAACCCGAATTGGTGGTCAGGTAACAAAGAGTTTTGGTCTATCAGTGGTCTTAGTCTTTTATGAACAGTGTCTCTAGTAGTTTTGAAGGGATAGACAGCAAACTAATCGGCCGGTAGGACTTCACGTCCCCAGGGCACTTTCCTGGCTTAGCTATCATAATAATTTGAGCTACTTTCCATTGAGAGGGTACATACCCCTTCAAGAGAATTGCGTTGTATAAAGCGGTGAGGAAAGTAATGCCTGCTTCAGGAAGTTCCTTCAATGTTTTTGCTGTAATCAAATCATATCCTGGTGCTTTGTGTTCATTTAGTTTATTGATGGCAGTTCTTACTTCATTTTTCGTAACTTTTTCCAGAGGCAAGTCGAGTTGGTATGTTTGCTGTAAATATGATGTTATTTCACTGTGTAGTGTTTGTGATCCTTGAGCATCGTTGGGTGTAAATACTTTGCTTAGGTGTTCGGCAAAAGTTTGTGCCTTTTCGAAGTCACTTTTGGCCCATGTGTTATCGCTTTTGCGTATTGGTGCTTGGCTTGCTACAGGTCTCTTAAGCTTTTTTGTTGCTCGCCAGAGAGAATAATTTGAACCTGCTGTTGCATCTAGTTTTTTGGTATATTCCTCCATGTCTCGATTTTGATCTTCACTGAGTGCTAATTTAAGACGAGCTGTGACATAGTTAACATGTTTCTTATCAGCAGGGTATCTCGTCGTTTGCCAGCGTTTTCTTGCTTTGCGCTTCTCATCTAGCAAATCTCTGACTGTTTCAGACCATAGTATATCTGTAGGTTTTGTTATTGGTGGAGGTGTGGCGCTCCATGCAGATTGTTGAATGCAATAATTAAAATGCTCAACTGCCTGACAGATATCATCTTCAGTGTGTAGTGGGAGTCCATTGTTTATAGAAGACTCAACAAGCTGTCTAAACAGTGGCCACTTGGTTTTTCGGCTGTGTAGTTTGCAAGGCTTTGGTTTTTCTAGTATTTTGCGTCTCAGTTTGATGAATACTGGCGAGTGGTCTGATGACAAATCCTGACTGGAAGTGCAAGTAATATGCTTTTTACCGATGCCTTTTATGATACAAAAATCGATGAGATCCGGTACTTTGTTCACATCTGTTGGCCAGTATGTTGGTTCTCCTGTCGATATTATATCAAGATTCTGTATTTGAAGGGCTTGATACAGTTGACGTCCTTTGGTTGTAGTTATCCGGGATCCCCAGTGTGTGTGTTTGGCGTTATAGTCGCCCCCAGCCAGGAATCGATACCCCAATGTACTTAGGTATTTTAGATAGTCTTCTGTCTTAATATTGTGTTTGGGTGGGCTGTAAACAGCCGATATTACCAGTGGCCCTATCCAGTCTTCAAGTGTCACACTAGTTGCCTGTATTTCTTGTGTGCAGTAAGGATTGTTTTCATAATGCTTGATGTTTGATTTTATCAGAATTGCAGATCCACCATGGGCTTTTCCATCTGGGTGCATTGTGTGATAAAGTGTATATTGAGGTATTGAAAAATGGCTCTTGTCAGTAAAATGTGTTTCTGAAATAAGTACTAAGTCGTATCTTGTTAATTTCTAAGAATGGTTTCAGTTCTAGATTATGTTGTGACAAGCCGTTGGCATTCCATATGACCATGTTTAATTTATCGAATTTTGAGTAATTTTGGTCATGAAGTTGATAAGAAGGTTTGTCATTGTTGTCATTTGCTGCATTAGTTGTTTTAACATGGCTTATTACTGTACGTTGATCTTTACCCTGTAACTGTAAAAGTCAGATAGGCATGCGTCCGTTTAGACTGCAAGCCAACCTCAACAAGTTAGGAAAAGGCTGAGCATATTAATCCTCTTAAGGGCCTAACTTGCCTCAAATGGCTTAGCATGATCCTCCGTTACGCCTAAAATACGGCAGCATTAATTTTGAAATAAATATATGGTAAAGTTGAGCATTAATTCTAAGTACTATGCGTGACGAAAGCACGATTCCATAAACTTTTCTCGATAGAAAAAAAATCCAAAGTTACCTCCAAATCGAACAATAAACCGCTGGTATTCAAAAAGTACTTCAAATTAGATCATGAAACTTTGCATACTAACTGAACTAACTATAAAGCAGGTCTTATGTGTTTTATTTTTTTAGTCCAATCAATAGATTTTTTGTAAATCGCAAAAAACCGCTCATTTCGCACTATTCGGCCGCAGTGACTGACGTAACAACCGCTTTGTAGTGCAAGCTGATTAGAACTTTATTCTAACAGTATTTCAAACGAAGTTTGAACCACCACAAATAGAGTTGCTAATTTTAGGGTAGGTTTTAGGTTTTAATTTTTTTTTTTTTGTAGGGTTAGAAGGGCCTTAATACTGTGTTCTGCTTATACCAAAATTTCTTCTTTTTGTCCAAGACTCAATAATTCCTCCAGAGGAAAGGCGTAGCATGTCTTATTCCATGCATATATAAAAGCTAAAATTGCTTACATAAACTTGCACTCATGCACTATTCTAAATGAGGACAGGGAGTCTTAAGAACAAAATCAGAAATTAATATACAAATATTGTGTTCTAGGTAACCTCGTACAAGCGGCCGTGACGTCAGTGGAAGACCACGGCTATGTGATGGACATCGGCGTGCCTGACACCACGGCTTTCCTTCCCAAGACCAACACGAACCCAGAGTTGGAACTAGGCAAGTTCAAGTCACAATGCATTTATTGCAATTAAAACATATACAGGCACTTTAGATTTTTTAAGGAGTTGGTCAGTTATACAGAAAAAGATGAAACTATAGTCTGCGCCATTTAAGTAGGGAATAAAGGTCATTAACCCGCATACATTTATTCAAATACATAATTCCGAAAACAGAAATAATGACATAAACTTGTCCCGAAACTACCTTTATCGTGATCCTTGACCTTTTCTAGTAATAAAAACAATTCATATTGTATTGTCGGGGTACCTACGCAGAGAAATTAAGGAAAGAGCAATGACCTTTATCCCTACTTAAATCGCGCAGACTATAGTTGCCCATTCCAAAACGCTCCATTGCTTCCGCTGACCATGAGATTCTGGGTTCAATTCCCTGGTCGGGCAAATTTTTATTTGATTATTCCATCAGGAATTTCTCAGCAACGACCTTGGAGTATGGATGTGTGCATGGTTGATGGAAATTACGATGCTCGCCCCTTTCACATGGTACAGGTTACAGGTAGCTTCTTTTCAACACATTCAATAATTTTTTTACTACGACTATTGGATATTCGCAAAAAAAAAATACAGTAACCGGGAAATGTACTATGAAACGTGTTTTTTTTTGTTCTAAGTTTTCCAAAAGTCTTCGAAAAAAGTTACAAAATTAAAAAAAAAAAACATACACTAACCGGAAAATCTACTATGTGTGTAAACGTGTATTTTTTGTTCTAAATTTTCCAATAGTCTTAGAACAAATGTAAGCTACCTGTAAGAGGTTATTAGTGGTTTTTCAATAACCCTGTATAATTTTGAGTTCAGCGCCATCTAGCGGAGACACGGCTCCAGAGCAAACCGTAGGTACGTTACACTGTAACCATATGGTTTGATGTGTAGATGTGGGCATGGTATGCTGGTGCAGCATGAAGTCGTCTCCGGGTCCTGGCGGCGGCGTGGTGACGCTGTCCAATGAGCTGGTGGCGCTGCAGAACTCCTGGCTGCGGCACAAGACCAGCGGCCCCATGCTCCCGGGGTCCAACATTGACTTCCTTGTTGATACGGTATTGTGATTTATTTATTTAACAAATGTACGACACATAATACAAACAGGACAAGCATATTTTTATGGGGTTTGAGGAACAGGGTGTGAAGTTCCTCATTATCCTTGAAAGGGGTGGATCCTCCTCAGAGCCGTCTCTAGCCCGTGTAGCGCCCGTGTGCAAACATTACCCTAGCACCCCCTAGTAAGCGCGCGGTCAAAATGGAATGGGTACAAAGTGCACTTGCACTTTGCAAACTTGATGTGCTGTTTTGCACTTTGCAAACTTGATGTGCTGTTTTGCGCTTTGCAAACAGCCGTTAAGTAACAGCACATCACTCACTCACGTGTACTCTAATGGTGAAACAATTTTTAAAATCGGTTCTTGAGTTAAATCGTAACAAACACACAAACAAAAAATCAAATCTTTCCTCTTTATAATATTATAGTATAGACCATTCTGTACATCAAACTTAGTAACTTTACGCAAAAATTATTGCTGGGAAACGCCTTTTTTTTTTCGGGGTGAAAAATCATGTTTTGTGGTAGAACTCAATGTAACGCACTCAAAACATTGTGCTGATGGATGGATTGAATAGTACGGGGGTCGTGGAGGTGTTTAAAGTAAATATCTTACATTAAAAAATTGTATTTAACAAAACACTTGTCAAAAAGTTGGAGCTTTGACCTCCAATATCTCCGTAACTAGAAGGTTCCCAGGTATGGTGTAGAACAAAAAAATGATCGCAATGACGAGGAGAACAAGTGCGAAGTTCGGCTTCGTTAAGAGTTTTAACATTGCTATTTGGGTTTTTTGATGTTAGTTCTTCCTTTGTGGCATAGATAGCGCTGTAGTACTTTTTGTACTATATTGCAGTAGTGCTTTTTGTACTGTCCGCTGCATACTTTTTAAACCTTTTTTTGTTTCGGATGGGAAATCATCAAATGACTCCTCCCGCTCTGGGCGGGGCAGGAGGTAGTGTCAGACTTTTACTGACTAAAACCCATCCATGTTCCTTCATCGTCCTTTGTGTTCCGCGGCCACGGTATCTCTTTCGAACAGTCCCGCAACCCCGGATACTTTTTAAACCTTACAAAATATAACTGCGATTATGTTGCAGCCACTGGAGAACGGTATCGAGGGCCACGTGTTCGGCGACTGCACGGCGTACGTGCAGCGACAACACGCGGATACAGTGCGCGGGAAGAAGCCGACGCTCGGACAGAAGGTAACTACCGAAGCCGCAGCGCTTCCCTGAACTGACCGCAGAAGCCCTACTCTCTAACGTCCGTCCGTCCGTCCGTCTCTATCCGTCTCTCTCGCGCACGTCTGCAGATGAGTGTGAGTGATAGAGACGGATGGACGGACGGACGTTAGATAGTAGGGCCCGAGTTACGCGGAATCGGGTCGGGCCGATCGTGTGTCATTGACGGGGTGGTGAACCGAAGCGATGCGAATTATATAGCTCTTTGTGATCTTAATGGATTGTTGTTCATAACATTATTTAACTCAAAATTATAATTAATGACGTCCCGCGGTTTCACCCGCGTAGTTCCCGTTCCCGTGGAAGTACGGGGATAAAATATAGCCTATAGCACTCACGAATAATGTAGCTTTCTACCAGTGAAACAACTTTTAAAATTGGTTCATTACTTCCGGAGATTACCCCCTACATACAAACTTACAAACAAATGTTACCTCTTTATAATATGAATTCCTAACATTTTCAATGAGATCATTAACAACACTAGCACTTCGCCCGCGAAAATTGTGACAGCTCGGCTAATTAGCATGATATCAATATAATTTATAGCCTTTGTTACTCGGTAAAGATGTAGCTTTCTAATGGTGAAAGAATTTTTAAAATCGGTTGAGTAGTTTTGGCGTTAAATCGTAACAAACAAACAAAATATCAAATATATCCTCTTTATAATATTAGTATAGATGACATCACGCCTATAATCACCGAGGGATTAGACAGGTGTATTTAAGTCCCATGTGATAGGGGGCGAGCCTTTTGCCATCAACTTCGCCCACAAATTTGGATTCTGGGCTGTTAGTGAGTAATGAGAAATTTGTAGTGGAAAATTCCAACCAGATTAAATCGTGTACCTAAATTACTATACCTACCTACCCAATGATATTATATAGTAAAAAGAGGTAGATATCGCACTAGCACGCACAAATTGTTGAGGACAAAGTGACACAATTGTTGCACTTTGATAGCTAGCTATCTCTTTCTATCTTATACGTTCCGTATTATCTATCGCTGTCGTAGTTATAATACCAACGCAACGATATCTGAACGCCATTCAGTATGAACATGGCGTATTTTCTTTATAATATCATTGTACCTACCTAAAAGGTATTTGAAATGATACCTGTTTCCTCAAACGTAACTATGTTCAAATAATTCGTGAATATTAATTAACCACAATGAATCTAACGAAATGATTCAATGGAGGAAAAAAACAAAATTACTTCCATCATTAGGTACATTAAGTAAGTAGGTACTTTTTAAATGAATACAATTGTTTTAATCACGCTAAATTTTACTTCATATTTATTTACTAAAATTCTGGTAGGTGGTCACCCATCGGCTGACCATCCTAGGTAGGCCCGGCTTAATTTATTATTTAGCCACGAGCTCTTCTCCTTCATCTGCCTAGCCTTTTCCCAACTATGTTGGGGTCGGCCACCAGTTTTACCGGATACAGCTGAATACCAGTATTTTACATGAAGCGACTGCCTATCTGACCTCCACAACCCAGTTAGTACCGGTTAATACGATACCCCTTGGTAAGACTGGTTGTCAGACTTTTAGGGCTTCACTGACTACCTGTAACGACTGTCAAAGATCTACAAATGACAGCCGGGACTAGCTGCTTAACGTGCTTTCCGAGGCACGGAGGAACTCTGTATGTAATGGGTGGTCACCCTTCCACAGACCAACCTAGGCAAGCACGGCTTAACCTAACGATCGACCCGAGCGGCTGTTATTATTTAGCTAAGAGCTCGTCTCTTCTCTAAAATTCAAGTAAAGATTAAATTGATTGTATGTCGACAACTACCGAATGTGTTTCTCTTATCTTCATTGAGATTTTTCTTAATTGACCATATCTAGGCAAGAAATATAAACAGCTTATAAGTAAGAAGACGAAATAAAAACTTTTTTGTAAAAAATAAAACCTAAAAAAGTCGGTGACAAAAAAAAACTAAATCAATCAAACAAAGGTCACCGACTTCTGAAGCTAAAGTTAGTTTTCACTTTTTTGTCTTTTTTGAAGTCGGTTTTATTTTTTAATAATAAAGTTTTTATTTTTCACTTTTTAGTGGTTCACATGTGCTTACCCCTTCACAGCGTACCGGCGTGATGTTATTTTATGAACTGGTGTTAACAATAGACGGACATGAGATTTCAGCAATTCCAGTCCATTTGCTATCATTTATTGAGGAGTTCCTTTGCCTATCTCCGAAGTTCTTGATCAGATCTTTACCAAATTTAAATGGGACCACTCCGAGAAAGTACTCTTTCAAAAACTACCCAAATCGCTTCAAATCTATACTAATATTATAAAGCTGAAGAGTTTGTTTGTTTGTTTGAACGCGCTAATCTCTGGACCCGATTCGATTGGTTTCGATGGTCCGATTTGAATGATTCTTTCAGTGTTGGGTAGTCCATTTATCGAGGAAGGCTATAGGCTATATAACATCACGCTGCGACAAAAGGAGCGGAGCATAAATGAAAAATATTGCAAAAACGGGGAAAAATGTATTCCTTTTGTGAGCTGTTTCTCTTTTATGTGACGCAGACGAAGTTGCGTGGGTCAGCTAGTGTGCCTATAAAATTTAAAGAGTTCTCTCTATTTCTCCAGGATCCCATCATCAGATCCTGACTTGATGATCATATACCCTTTCAAACAAAACAAAAAAAATCCAAATCGGTCCAGCCATCTTCGAGTAATCTGGGAACATACATTAAAAAAAACATGTTCCGACGAATTGAGAAGCTCCGCCTTTTTAAAGTCGGTTGAAAATAACGATGTAGTCGATCGAGAAAATAATACACATGCAGTTGCCCCATAGAATACTAGAACGTTATAATGCAAATTAATCCATTTATTTATTATATTTCTTTATTCTTTATAAGAAAAGGTTGTTTGATGTGAAACATCGGCTGCGTTCCGAATTAAGCTGTAATCGATTTGAGCGTCCATAATGCCGTTCTGAATTACCGTGAGCGCGATATCGATGTCCCTTGAATCGTCATAGATGACGTCATGACATGCGCCATCTTGCGATTATACCGACCATGCCCCAAAAAATATCACCGTGAGCGCTGTCAAAAATGACAGTTGTTTTCACAGGTTGTGTTGTTTATTTTGATTGAAAAAAATTTAAATGAGTTTCAAACTCATGAACATTATATTTAATTACCGTTGCATCTATGTAATTTGTAAATCGTAGGATTTTTTTAAGGGGTAAATCTTTGCCGGGAGCAAAATACGCTAATAAAAACGCTTTCGTCATACTTTTCATCACTGGACGGATCGTCGTTGTCTATCTCAAAATCTGAGTTATCAGAGTAGATAGAGTCAACCAACATATCTTCCATTTTCAAAAGTAGGTCTTGTGAAATGTTTTGGTTTGGGGTTATGTTCACTGTCAACGCGTTCACGAGCATTCCGAATTGATGGCAGCTCTTAGCTGTCATAATCGTGATATCTAAATCGGAACGCAAAATATCGATGTGAGCGCTGTGAGCGATTATTTTCTAATACGGAATGCACCCATCTATAGGCGCGGGTAAAACCAAAAAATGGCGTGGCGACGCATGCCTCGGCGACGCGTTGCCAACTGACAAGTAGTCAACCCGGCCCGAACAACCCGAACATTACCGATAAGCGACCTGTTGAAGGAGCATAAGATCTACATATTCGCCACGGTTTACAACAAGCCAGCTGGTCTCGCGGCACAGCGCTGGGTTACAATATCGTGACTTCGAGTTTGATCTCAGCCTAAGGATTTTCTTTTAGTGAATCAACTTTTTTTTTAAATCTGGCCATCAAATTATTTCCTTTTCTACATTGTGAAATATGTATTTTTATTATTATTATTAAATCTTCTGCCATCGCGTCTCTAGAGAAACTCGGAATACAAAATGTTTCTACCTTTTGTAGATTCGTGCGCGCCTCCTATACGTGATGCCGACGAGGAACACACCGTTCCTGACTATGAAGAACATCTTCGACTCCACGTTCCCTGACCTTGGCACGGAGCAGCTGCTGAAGGATGGCCAGATCATCGAAGAGGCACAGGTATGTGACTGATCAGTAGTGCTGTCAAACATCCTGAAGTAAGTCTATTTTCATCCCATCTATTCGAAAAGGACGACTTGGTTGGCCTTTTAGTGCACCCAAAGGTGGTGTTTTCTATAAGAAACTTTTAGCGGGCAGTATGAGCTTTTAATCCTCTTTATAAGTGCGCTGCAATTTTCTTTGCCGCGCACTTTTTGAATTTCACATAAGAAAGTTTTAGCGGGCAATAATGAGTTTAATTTTTTTAATTCTCTTTACGTATAAGTGCGCCGCAATTATCTTTTAAACAAGTGTATCTTGTTACTAGTAAATATCACTAAATATAAATAAATAAATATTGCTGGACATTACACACAGCGCCATCTAGTGCCACACTAAGCAACGAGGCTTGTGTCGTGGACACCAGATAGTTGATATACTACATAGATACTTTTTGTTTGTAAATACATACTTATCATACATATAAACATCCATGACTCGGAAACAAATGTCCATGCTCATCACACAAACATTTGCTCCGACCGGGATTCGAACCCGGGACCCTAAGAACGTAAAGCAGCCTCACTACCGCTGCGCCAATCGGGTCGTTTTCAAAACACTTCCCCGAAAACTGTTCAATAACGCACTACGATTAGGTACAACATGCAATGTATTTCACACGCGTGCGTATTTTTCCATTTTCCCGCACGTGTGCGGGAATGAAAATTGCCACAGATAACTATACCTATACTTAGTCCAAATTGGTTCAATGCCTATAGTCTGAGGTGAATGTTGTTTTTTTAATTTGGCAAAGCACTACGCGTCTTTACGGCTTAAATATTTTTTGAATATTCAAATTGTGTTTATAAAAAATACGTATAGAATATCATAGATAAACATGATTATGAAAAAAAAATAGTTACTTTTATTCACAAATTAACATTTATTTGTGTTCTGAATTCAAAAATATAAAATAAATCTATTCTTTATATAAGGCTGTTTAACGGCTTCATACCTTTGCCTCTCCTTCAACCTGGCGAAAGCAAAGCGCGGAAAAAAAATAAAATAAAAATCATAGTTTCTTAATTCGTGACAAAAATTATTTTCGTTATTTCATTTTATTTCTTCAAAAGTGTATTGAAAAACGTCGTTTGATACACGTGGACATTTGTTATTGCAGTTCTCGGCTCAAAAACACCCTCGCCTACGGCTCGGGTGTTATAATTCCGCCTCGAATGCAATAACAAACTTTCTCCACTTGTATCAAATTGTACTATTGCCGCACACTTTTTGAATTAGGAACATCTTAGTGTTCAGCGCGTTCAAAGAAATCGAACGCAAATATTGTTTGAATAAAGACTGACCGGTACGACGGCCCATAGTCGGGCCGCCGCCGCCGCCGCCGCGCCGGCTGAATAAAAAAAAAGGAAATCATATTAAAAACGCGCGAACTAAAGCTCGCGTTTTCGTAAATTTTCACGGAATGTTACAAATTCATGGTTTGGTTTTGAAAAATGAGTTCTTCAAGCGACAGTGAATAAAATATGAGGCACCTTTCATTTTCTCATAGTGGGTGATGAAAAGTAGAGTGTACGAGTATCACTCGGGCGCAAAATATATTTTTGGCTCGGGCGACGTACTTTGAATCCATCGCTACGTTCAGGATTCTACTCTAGAATCCCTCACTTCGCTGTGGATTCAAAAAAGCGCCCTCGCCGTAAAAATATTATTTTGCTCCATTAAGATACAATCTACTATTCTTCACGTCAACTGTTTCTTCCTGTCCTTGAGGTTTGTAACTGGAATAATTCTAGTGGAAAATGAAATACAACCGATTTTATAAAATTACTAGCTGTTGCCCGCGGCTTCGCCCGCGTGAAGGTCGGTAACTGTCCCACTGGATCATACTAAAGGGATAATAGTGTCCTCCATGTTAATCCAGGTTATAAACTATCTATGTGCCACATTTCATAATCATCACAATTATTATTATCACAATCACCATCACTATCACAACCACCATCATTATCACAATCACCATCGCTATCACAATCACAATCACCATCACAATCCCCATCACCAGCACTATCACAGTCACCATCATTATCACCAATTATCATCATTAACACAACCACCATAATTACCACAATCATTATCGCAATCACCATCACAATCACCATAACAATCACAATCACCATCACTATCACAATCACAATCACCATCACAATCACCCTCACAATCCCCATGACTATCGCTATCACAATCACTATCACAGTCACCATCACCATCACAATCACTATCAAAATAACTACACAATCACCATCATCGTTATCACAATCATTATCATCGTAATCACAATCACTATCATCTTAATCACAATCATCATGATCACAATCGCCATCACTATCTCAACCACAATCATTATCACAATCACCATCATTATCACAATCACCATCACAATCACCATCAAAACCACCATCACAATCACCATAACAATCACCATCACAGTCAACATCACAATCACCATCACAATCACCATCGCTATCACTATCACAATCACCACCACTCTCAGAATAACTATCACAATCATCATCACCATCACAATCACCATCAAAATCAGTATCACAATCACCATCATCGTTATCACAATCATTATCATCGTAATCACAATCGCTATCATCATTATCACAATCACTATCATCGTAATCACAACCATTATCATCGTATTCACAATCATCATCATCACAATCTCCATCCTCGTCATCACAATCATTATAATCGTAATCACAATCATTATCATCGTAATCACAATCACTATCATCTTAATCACAATCATCATGATCACAATCGCCATCACTATCTCAACCACAATCATTATCACAATCACCATCATTATCACAATCACCAACACTATCACAATCAAAATCACAATCACCATCACCATCACAATCACCATCACCATCACAATCACCATCACTACCACAATCACCATCACAATCACTACCCTCGTTATCACAATCATTATCATAGTAATCACAATAATCTACATCATTATTACAATCACCATCACAATCACAATCACCATCACCATTGCTATCACCATCACAAGCACTGCCACTTTCACAATCACCATCCCAATCACCATCACCATAACAATCACCATCAAAATCACTATCACAATCACCATCATCGTTATCACAATCATTATCATCGTAATCACAATCATTATCATCTTAATCACAATCATCATCATCACAATCTCCGTCCTCGTTATCACCATCACAATCACCGACACTATCACAATCACCGTCACTGTCACAATCACCATTACAATCACAATCACTATCACAATCACCATCATCGTTATCACACTTATTATCATTGTAATCACAATCATTATCATCGTTATCACAATCATCATTATCATAATCATCGTAATCACAATCATTGTGCGGGATTGATCCAGGTATAATTTCGGGAATAATGAAAAATACGTTGCTTGATGTGTACGTGCAAGTTTTAATGAGTGATAATTACATAATGTAGGTAGCCGGTCGACAAATATTAAAAAATAAAATGATGAGCAATAATCCACGCAGCCTCAACTGTAGCTATGAATGTTTCTCTAGGCGCTTGCGGGAACATACCCCCGGGCGTTGAAAGCCTGCCTTTCAACCACTAAGAATCTTCAGACTCCGAATATATAGGCAACGGACAAATCTTACTAAATGATCTGCGTAACAGACCATGAGAAGTCTTGATGTCTGCAACTCTGACTATGCCGTCTGTCCCTGGATACGTAGCAACGATCCGACCCATTTTCCACTTGAGTGGGGGGAGGTTGTCTTCCTTTAACAGGACCAAAGAATTCAGCTTCAAGGAGCCCTTACATGCTCGCCATTTCATGCGAAGTTGGAGCTCCGAGATGTACTCTTTACTCCATCTGCTCCAAAAATGCTGTCGGAGAAGCTCAATACGCTCAAATCGAGTCAGAGAATTGATGGACTGGTCTCGGTAATCAGGTGACGGCAGCGATGTCATAGGACGTCCAATCAAAAAGTGTCCGGGTGTGAGCGGCGTCAGATCCTCGGGGTTTGATGATAACGGTGTCAGTGGTCTGGAGTTTAAAATGGCTTCAACCTGAACCATCATGGTGTATAGCTCTTCGTAGGTGAGGTTACAAAGGCCCAGCACTCTGACTAAGTGATGCTTGGTTGATTTAACACCAGCTTCCGCAAGGCCAGCGAAATGAGGAGAGTATGCGGGAATAAAATGAAAGGTAATTCCTTCCTGAGCCATCTCCTCGGACAGCGAATCGCGATTCGCCTTAAGAAACCTAGAAAGGTCATTAGATGCACCAACAAATGAGGTGCCATTATCCGAGTAGATATTTCTCGGCTTTCCTCTACGTGAGATGAACCTCTTTAACGCCATAATGAAAGTATTGCTTGTTAAATCACCGACTAGTTCAAGATGAATAGATTTCGTGGAAAAACAAACGAAAATAGCTATATAAACTTTTACTAATTTACAGCCACGACCTTGACGAACAGCTGACTGAATAGGACCTGCATAGTCCAAACCTATATTTTCAAAAGGAAAACCTGCTAGAAGTCGCTGCTGTGGTAAATCTCCCATAATAGGACTTACAGTTTCACCTCTAAATCGGCAACAACGAACACATTGTTTACAGCACATCCTAGCTAAATTGCGACCTCGAATAGGCCAGTACGTATCTCGTATGGACGCCAACAGTAACTGGGGGCCAGCGTGAAACAATCTTTTATGCTCATAATTAAAAAGTAACTTAGCAAAATGATGACTAGATTGAATAAGAATCGGGTGCTTTTTATTATAAGGAAAATCTGAATGTTGTAATCTACCTCGAATCCGCATTATATTATTCTCGTCTAGAAAAACGTTAAACTTATTTAATTCACTTTTCTTGGGTAACGTATTATTATTAAGTAGTAATTTATAGTCCTTGAAGGATTGTCGTTGAGATAAATATATAATAAAGTTTAAAGCCCTTTCTAGTTCATCCACAGAAAGAGGACCACGAATAGGTTGTTTTTTACAAGCGCTAATAAAACGTAAAACATAGGCGGCTGTTCGTTGAAGTCTTAAAAAGTTTGAAAACCGTGTAAAATTAATCAATTCATCAATTTCATTGTTATTAAGTAAAACATGCAAGGTGACATCTAATTTAATTTCAGGCAATATTTCGTTATTAAAGTTCATTAATTTAGAAGGCCAATGAGACATTTCATTCATTAAAAAACTAGGACCGGACCACCAAATATCTAAATTAGGTAATAAATTAATGTCTAATCCACGAGACAAATAATCAGCAGGGTTTTGGTCAGTTGGAACATGTCTCCACTCACAGCCACTGGTCTTATCTATAATCTCGGCAACCCTATTGCGCACGAACGGCTGTAATTTATTTGGTAACATTTTTAGCCACCCTAAAACAATAGCGGAGTCAGTCCAAAAGAAAGTGCGCCGCGCGCTGACTCGTAATGCTGCCACAACCTTTTCAAAGATGCGAACACCTACAAGAGCACCGCATAGCTCAAGTCTGGGTATGGTCGTCGGCTTGAGTGGCGCAACTCTGCTCTTGGCTAACAATAAACGCACTAAAACCTGTCCTTGCTTATCAACGCTTCGTACATACAAACAAGCGCCGTAGGCGCGTTCCGACGCATCAGTAAAAATGTGAAATTCTAAAAACTCATAACAATCAATTAAAACTCGACGTGGAATATGAATTTCATTTAATTTAGGTAAATTAATAATCATTTCATTCCAAAGCTTACTAATGTCCGGTGATAGCTGTTCATCCCAAGACAGTTTCTTCAACCATAACTTCTGAAGTAACATTTTCATAACAATTACACACGGAGCCAACAATCCAAGCGGGTCAAAAACTTGTGAAACAATCGAAAGCATGTCACGTTTAGTGTTATTAAAATTAACTGACTGACTAATTGGAAACCAAAGGTAATCTGACAGTGGCTGCCAACCTAGGCCTAAGGTTTTGGTTGACTCAAATCCACCAACATTCAAATCCAGTGAAGACTGGGGAAAGTCAGAACCAGTTACCAATTGTATGTCATTCGACTTCCACTTTCTTAGATTCATCTGCGCTGAAGCAAGAGTTGAAGTAACTTTATGACGCAACTCTTTGACCTCGTTCATGTCATCTCCTCCGGTGAGCAAGTCATCCACGTAAAAATCGTGGAGGATGACGTCACCAATCTCCTTATCAACACACTCTAGCCCTAACTGCCGAAGACACCGGGTTGCTAGGTAAGGAGCGCTGGCCGTGCCGTAGGTCACGGTATTAAGTTGATAAGCTTGTAATGGAGTTGACGGATTATCACGCCAAATAATTTGTTGAAGATACCTATCATTTGGATGAACAACTATCTGCCGGTACATTTTCTCAACATCAGCAGCTAGAATGTACTTATGTTGTCTAAAACGCAACAGGATCGATAAAAGATCGTCCTGTACCACGGGTCCAATCATCTGGATATTATTAATTGAAACGCCAGTATTGGTTACACTACTTGCATTAAAAACCACT
The DNA here is from genome assembly GCA_905147715.2 of Xestia xanthographa. Taxonomy (NCBI): domain Eukaryota; kingdom Metazoa; phylum Arthropoda; class Insecta; order Lepidoptera; family Noctuidae; genus Xestia; species Xestia xanthographa. The sequence continues at coordinate 28,377,487 of LR990652.1, forward strand.
CTTAACTTCGTGGTGGTGCTGCTTTCGCGCAGAACTCCGTGATGCGGAACGTAAAACGCTTGATTATCAATAGTTTTACATCTAGACATATGACCTAAAGTTTCATATTCCATCATAAATTCTTTGTACATATTACAAAATTTACTTTTAGATTTAAATCTACGTTCCAGAGAAGCAAAACAATGTTTGGCTCGTGACAAAGATTCGCCTAAATTGTCCGGGGAACATTTTGAAGGAATCCTCACACAAAATTGACCATTTTGCAATCGAGTAGTGTTTTTCATAAAATGCTCCTCGCATAGCTTCTCCTCCGAGGAATACGGAGACGAAGTACCCACTTCTTCAAGTTGCCAAAACTTTGTGAGTTGTTGATCAACATAACAATTTAATTCATCATCACAGTCTGAACGCACCTTTATAAAATTACATTTTAAAACTTTAGACCCAATACAACTGTTAATTGGGCCGGAGACCAACCAACCCAATTTAGTCTCACAAAGAATTGGTTGCCCATCACCTAGCTTAATTCTTTGAGATTCCAATAAATCCCAAAAGATGTCAGCACCCAGCAACATGTCAACAGGCGCGGGTGAGTAAAAGCTGGGATCTGCGAGACAAACATCAGACGGAATTTTAATTTTTAACAAGCTAACATGTTTACTTGGAATCCTATCTGTGATGGATGGGAGAATAAAACAATTAATATTCATACTAAAGTTATTCTTTAAAGATTTTATTGATACAGAACACATTTTATTGATACAGAACACATTTTATTGATAAAAGATGATGAGTTGTTAATACCTATAATAGAATTGTTAACAGTCTTAGCAGTCAAACCTAGCTGGTGGTATAACCTCTCAGTCATGAGACATGACGTGCTGCCACTGTCAAGCACAGCACGAGCAACATATTGCTGACCATTAATACCCATGACTTTGACGAGTGCAGTGGACAAGAACACGTCACCGTGTTGAACACTCGCGGACAGCGACACACCGGTACCTATACCTATAGTAGTGGGCTGAGTGGAGACAGTCGCACTGCCATTCGTGTCAACAACAACACTGCTAGCAGAAGTACCACTTGCGTCCGACTTCAAGGATTTATCAACGTGAACAATAGTGTTGTGTTTACGACGGCATATTTTACAACTTGGCTTTTTGCAGTTGTTTGCATAATGTCCCAGATTAAAACAGTTGTAACAAACTTTGTATTTAGGTAATAACTGCAAACGAGCTTCATTGCTCAACGATAAAAACTGAGGACAACTACATAACTTATGATCACCGTTACACATGACACAATTCTTAGGCTTGTTTGAAACACCATCATCCTGTTTGCTTGAACTTTCACCTGAATTATTTTTATTAGAATCCTGCACCAACATTGACCTAACCTTGTTTGTATTTTTACTTGTGTGTGAGTGTTTAGTATTCGTAGAAGCTGCCAATTCGAACGTTTCTAATATCTCATCACGGTTTTTAATAAAAGTAATAAATAATTTAAACGTAACTTTACAATTCTTGTCCAGGCGGCCCTTGTACTCACCCCATTCACGATAAGTTTTGCTATCTAATTTGTGCGTGACAATATAAATAAGTAAAGTATCCCAATGATTAACAGGTTCATCTAAGGAATCTAGGGCTCGTATGTTTTTGTTAACAACATCAAGTAAACCTTTTAAATTAACTGATGACTCCTTTTGAAGGGTGTCGATTTGAAATAATGCAGAAACATGATGTTGGATAAGTAGGTGTTTGTTATCAAACCGCTCGCACAGAAGTTTCCACGCTACCGAATAATTTGCAGATGAAAACTGAATTGAGTTGATCACCACAGCAGCAGACCCTTCTAGGGATGACCTCAAATAGTGAAATTTATTTATTTGATCCATTTCATCGTTTGAATGGATGAGACTAATAAATGTGTCGTGAAACTCTAACCAGTTTGTATAGGAACCACTGAATTTCGGCAACTGAATAGTCGGTAATTTAACAAACTTATGATTGCTAGAACGCGACTTTACGTCACAGCTATCATTCGAATCTCCTTTCCTATTATCAAGCAACATTTGTTGAGCTTTAGTTAGGGTTTTGTAATAAAGAGATTCAAACTCTGCGCGTTCCGACATCTGACCATCCAAGTCATCAGTACTACACTCCAGCAATAATTGCACCTCATCATATTGGGCATACAATGCCTCGAGTCTAGTAAAACGTAGTTGCAACTCGCTTACCTCAGTAGGGCTCAAAGAAGAGGGATCCAAAGAATTTAAATAGTTTGAGAACATTGTCACCTTTCCTTTGTAACTCGCTCGTTTTCTAACGAGATCTTTATTGTCCTTACTTAATTCCTTAACCTCTGGCATTGCGTAAGTTGGTACAATCAACCTGGAATGTATATAAATAAAGTTATAGCAACGTTTTAAATACAATTACAATTAATGATGCAGCCTGAAATACGTACACGAATAAATACACTAACTTTAGAGTGAATTTACATAAATAATAATTAAGAATTTAATAAACTATACGTATTAACGGTTTTATTGTACTTTTAATATTTCTATTGTCTATCTGTGCTAACTAACGTGATTACGTAACTGTCTCAATAACTGTAAAATTATTACACCGTAAAGTAAAATAATGCAGTTACTACAAAGAACTACTCTTTAACAATGTGTAAACAACTAAAATTAACAATAATTACTGATCAGTTGATAATTGTATTACAATTTGTAACCACTTACAGAACAAAGAAAAATGACAAAAAGTATTTCGTACTAACCTGGCTATTAACGGCTAACTTACACTAATTATACCTGTTAAATAGAGTGTTGGGTACCCAAATATAATAATAAATACGCCTTTTCTCAGCTATTAAGCATCCAGACCACGTAAATTCCAATTTTCTTCTAAATGACGTAGCAGAATTCACCGGCCACACCGGGCGTCGACTATGATTTTTGATGTCCACCAATTCTCTTCAATCCCTTTTTAACAATTCGCTGATTGCGGTAAATATTCTTCAAATCTCCACAATCCAGGCTCGTAGGACCATGTGCGGGATTGATCCAGGTATAATTTCGGGAATAATGAAAAATACGTTGCTTGATGTGTACGTGCAAGTTTTAATGAGTGATAATTACATAATGTAGGTAGCCGGTCGACAAATATTAAAAAATAAAATGATGAGCAATAATCCACGCAGCCTCAACTGTAGCTATGAATGTTTCTCTAGGCGCTTGCGGGAACAATCATTATCATCGTAATCAAAATCATCATCATCATCATCACAATCATCGTCGTCATTATCACAATCATCATCATCGTAATCACAATCATTATCATCTGGATCTCAAAATAAATGCCATTTTCGTAATCAGCACCCCTGATAATCTCGGTATCGACACCCATATTGATTTTTAGACATTTCAACCCCATCGCACCCCAATAGGGAATGGTAGTATTTCAGGTCTGCCACATTAAATCTTAAAATCGTTGTTTTTGACTTTTTGTAATACACCCGACCCAATTCACTATAAAAACAATACCTATGTTGAATTTCAGGCTTTGTTACCCCATTTCCCCCTTTAGGGGTTGAATTCTGAAAAAAAACTGAAACACAAACGTTAACTCATTTATCGATAGGAGTACTACTGTTAAGTTTCGAATAAAGTAGTCTAACTAATCTTATTTCCCCACGTAATCTTTGGACTCCCGTTCCAACCCCTAAGGGGGTGAATTTTGAAAAATCCTTTCTTAATGCACCCCTAAACCTCATAAAGAACCTTTGTGCCAAATTTGGAATCTCTAGACTCAGCGGTTTGGGTTGTGCATTGATTTTTATACTTTGCCACCCCATTTCCCCCTCTTAGGGGTTGAATTCTGAAAAAACCTGAAACCTGTTTCTACTCATTTATCAATAGGAGCACTCCTGTGAAGTTTCGAATAAAATAGTCTAACTAATCTTGTTTTACCCATACAAACTTTGGATTCCCGTTTAACCCCCTTAGGGGTTGAATTTTGAAAAATCCTTTCTTAGTGCACCCCTAGACCACATAAGGAACCTACTTGCCAAATTTGAAATCTCTAGACTCAGCGGTTTGGGCTGTGCATTGATTTTTATACTTTGCCACCCCATTTCCCCCTCTTAGGGGTTGAATTCTGAAAAAACCTGAAACCCATTTCTACTCATTTATCAATAGGAGCACTCCTGTGAAGTTTCGAATAAAATAGTCTAACTAATCTTGTTTTACCCATACAAACTTTGGATTCCCGTTTAACCCCCTTAGGGGTTAAATTTTGAAAAATCCTTTCTTAGTGCACCCCTAGACCACATAAGGAACCTACTTGTCAAATTTGGAATCTCTAGACTCAGCGGTTTGAGCTGTGCATTGATTTTTATACTTTGCCACCCCATTTCCCCCTCTTAGGGGTTGAATTCTGAAAAAACCTGAAACCCGTTTCTACTCATTTATCAATAGGAGCACTCTTGTGAAGTTTCGAATAAAATAGTTTAACTAATCTTGTTTCCCCATACAAACTTTGGAGCCCCGGTTGACCCCTTTAGGGGATGAAATTTGAAAAATCCTTTCTTAGTGCACCCCTAGACCACATAAGGAACCTACTTGCCAAATTTGGAATCTGTAGACCCAGCGGTTTGGGCTGTGCGTTGATAGATGAGTCAGTCAGTCAGTCAGTCAGTCAGTCAGTTTCTTCTTTTATATATTTAGATTATTTATTTTTTCTGAAAAGAAAGATACAAAATGGTAAAAACTTATAAAACTAAGACATTGTAGTACACATACCTACACTTAGTAAACTAAAGTAAGAAAATATTTATTTGAAAAGAAAAACCCAGTTTTTATAAAAATCATTTAATTATTCTGGTGAAAATGATACAAATAGTAAAATGACATTTAATAGATCGAAGTGCACAAACTTAGCTTAGTAAATGAAAAAAGAGAATAGTTTAAAAAATTGTAAATTTTAATCTTACAAATTTTAATCTAATAAATTGAAGTGCATAAAATCTTAAAAGTAAAGTAAAATTTGAAAAGAAAAACCCAGTTTTTTTAAATAAAAATCATGTAATTGTTCTGGTGAAAAAGATACAAATAGTAAAAATGACATTTAATAGATCGAAGTGCACAAACTTAGCCTAGTAAATGAAAAAAGAGAATAGTTTGAAAAATAGTAAATTTTAATCTTACAAATCTAATACATTGAAGTGCATTAAATCTTAAAAGTAAAGTAAGATAATATTTATTTGAAAAGAAAAACCCAGTTTTTGTTAAAATCATATAATTGTTCTGGTGAAGTGCACAAACTTAGCCTAATAAATGGAAAAAAAAATAGTTTGAAAAATAGTAAATCATAATCTTACAAATCTAATACATTGAAGTGCATAAAATCTTATTATATAACATTGCCATCGTTCTTTTCCGCTCTCCTTCTTTGTGTCCTTCCATATTTATTTCATTTCTGAATTTGAATCGCTGTCAAAATTATTGATATTTTAATTCATTAATTGGCTTCTCTCTTTTCACTAAACTATCAGAACGGAAATGAACGTTGTCAGCATTTGTACTTCATAGTAAAAAAAAAACTAACTCTATGGGCCTATTTCACGATGTTCGAATAGCACTACTAACTGAATAAACTAAAAAAAATAAACAGAATTTGTATGACATTATCTGCCAAGTTAGTTAACTGGAACTTAATCGTAGGTGGTGTAAGAGGCCCTAAATGTTTCTCTGGAAGACTTAAAAAAAAACGTACATTAATATTCCAAAAATATATCAAGTGGTCCTTGAAAAGTTTTGGTTTCACTTCAAGTTTCAAACTCAATGAAACCGAAATTGGTCTGTGGGTTTAAAACCCCTGGCATTACCAAGTGTAAAATATGTATGCGTGCACTGACACCAATAAGCTAATTTATAGATTTTATTAAGATATTAGATATATACGAATACTCGTATATCTAATATCTTAATAAAATCTATAAACATACGACATGAATATATTAACATTAAAAAAAAAAGAAAAATTAAGTACTAGAGAAAAAGTTGAGGTAGTACCATATTACCATCAATACTTTGAAAATCTTCACTCAGAATATCTTTAATATTTCTAGGATGATGGAGAGACTCTCTGGTTCTCATCTCTAGACAAATGACTATCACTTTCATTGCATTTCGTATTTCTACAAAGCCAACTTTTCGGTGGCTTTAAATGTGAATCTTATACATTTTTGCGGTTTTCATCATCGTGTTAACTGATGGATAGTCACTGTGGGTAGGCCTTCAGGAGATCTGTCATGTCTTCGTCATCACCCTTGTTCTTCAGCTGCTCGTAAGCTGTCCTGCTGTCTGCAAAAACCCTCACCTCAACTTCCCTGGCATACTTTGTAGTGTTGTGACCTCCATTGTTTTGAAACTTTAAATCGGTGGGACTTTTGACGATCGCTTCATCTTTGCAATGGTTGTTCAAACCACTGTTGTTGCAAGGTGTAGTGCTCGTAATAGCCAGCCGTTTTTAGAGAAATATTTGCTCCTCAATCCCGGTCTGAACGAGACCTCTGCCAGAAGTAAGGCCACCGGGGAAAGGTTGAGTTCGTGGCAGTGTCATTTGGAAGGTCACTTTCATCGTCAGATAATTCTATCTTTACAGTGTGGTCACTGCTGGCCGATGATGATACTCCCTCCGCATTCAAAGCTCTTTTACGCAATACCTCAATACTCTTCTCAATATTGTATTTCTTTTGGGCCTTAACTTCATTCATTCTGCGAAGTTTCGCTTCAATTTCATTTTTCGTTTCCTCTTCGTGTTGTCGCAGAGCTTCAATGTCCTTTTCAAATTCTGCCTCACTTTTTGCCAACGAGTTTTGCAATGCTTCCATATTCTTCTCAATATTCTCCTTCTTTACGGTCTTAATTTCATTCATTCTTTGAATTTCTGCTTGAATTTCATTTGTCTTGTCAGCCTCCTGTTGTCGCATAGTTTCAAGGCACTTTTTGAATTCTTCATCGTTCTGCGCCAGCATAGCTTGCATTGCCCCAATATTCTTTTCCATGTTGAGTTTAGTTTGGGCCTTAATGTCGTTCATACTTTGAATTTTTGCATCAGTAACGTTTTTTTCGTCGGCCTCACGTTGTTGCATTGCTCTAATACTCTTTTCAAATTCGGCTTCGTTTGCAGCTAATTGTGTTTGCAATGCTTTAATATTATTCTCAGTACTATATTTCGTGGAAGCTTCAATACATTTCAAGATTTGGATTCGTGCTTCAATATCACTAGTTTTCTCAGTTTTGTGTTGTTCCATTGCCGCAATATTTCTCTCCATGTTAAGTTTTGCCTGGGCTGCAATTTCTTCAAGTTTTTGAATTTCGGCTTCAATTTCACTTTTCTTCTTAGCTTCATATTGCTGCATAGCTTCAATATCTTTCTCTAATTCTTCTTTTCGAATAGCCAATGCTTTTTGCATTTCCTCAATGTTCTTCTCAATGTTGTGTTTTATCTCGTCCCTCTGTTGTTGCAAAGTTTTAATATTTTTTTCAATACTATCCTGCATTTCAGATGCAGTTATTTTCATGTTTTTAATTTGTGTTTCAAATTGAAGTTTTTCACCGGCCTCACATTTTTGCATTTCGTCAATATTTTTTTCTAATTCGGCTTTGTTAATAGCCAACTGGTTTTGCAATGTTTCAACAATCTTCTCAATGTTAGCTTTCTTCTGAGCTTCAATTTCTTTCATTGTTTGAATAGCAGCTTCAACTTCATTTTTCTTTTCAGTTTCGAATTGTTGTATCGACTCAGTATTCTTTTCAAACTGAGCTTTATTGATAGCAAACACGTTTTCTATGGCTGCGATATTCTTCGCAATATCATATTTCTTTTGCGCCTCAATTTCTTTAATTTTTTGAATTTCAGATTCTATTTCAGTTATCTTTTCAGTTTCATATTGTTCCATAGCCTCAATATTCCTCTCTAATTGAGCTGTATTCACGGCTAAAGAGTTTGGCATTGCCATGTGGAGGCAGTTCTCTGTTTGATCTTGATTCATTACTAAAATGTTTTGTAACGCGTCAATATTCTTCTTGATATTTTCTTTCATATGAACCTCAGTTTCTTTCATTTCTTGAATTTCAGTTTCGATTTCTTTTTTTTTCTCAGTCTCGTATTGTTGCATTACCTGAATATTTTTCTCGAATTCAAGTTTATTCATAGCTAACGTATGTTTTAATGATTCAATATTATTTTCAATGGTGTCTTTGATCTGAGCCTCAACATTTTTCATGTTTTGAATTTCAGCGTCAACTTCCCTTTTTTTATTATCTTCAATTTGTTTCATACGTTTAAAGTTCTCTTCCATTTCCTTTTTAATCTCGGCTAACTTTTTTGTCAATTCTTTAATGTTATCATCCATACTTTTTTTCTTTCTATTCTGATATAGGCTCATCTTTTCAATTACTTTTTTAATTTTAGTTTGTTTCTCGGCTTTGGTTTCTTCCATCATTTGCATGTTTTTCTTAAAATATTTTTTATTAGTTTCCAAAGTTTCTTGCATTGCTTCAATGTTATCAACTATCTTGATTTTCGTCTGAGCCTTTTTCTTTTTGATGTTTTTAATTTCAGCTTTAATTGTATTGACTTTTTCAGCCTTGAATTTTTCCACTGCTTTGATATACTCTTCGTGTTCGGCCTTTTTCTTAGCTAACTTGCTTTCTAAAGATTCAAGCTTTTGCTCCATTTTTATTTTTATTTGGGCTTCAGTTTCTTGCTGTTTTTTCATATTAGCTTCAAACTCTTCGTTTTTCTCAGCTTCGCGTTTTTTCATTGTTTCAATATCCTTCTCTATAACGATTGCCTGCTGCGCTTCGTATTGTTGCATACTTACAATCCTGTCTTCAGATTCTTCTTCATCCGCTTCTACTTTCTTTTTCATTTCTCTTATGTTCATTTCAATCTCATTTTTTTTCCGAATCTCATTTTCCTTAATGTTCTGGATATCCATTTCAATTTCATTTCTCATCGCAGCTTCTTTTAGTTTCATTGCCTTAATGTTCTTTTCTGTTTCTTCTTTAGTGACAGCTAACTTGTTTTGCAAATATTTTATATTTTCCTCTAGATCAAATTTCACACAAGTGTCTGTTTCTTGCAATCTTTGAATCTCAGCTTCAATATGACTAAGTTTCTCAGCTTCGAACTGTTTGATGGCTCGAATACTTTTCTTGAGTTCTTCTTTATTGTTATGCATTAACTCGAAATTTTTCGCCATCTCGTTTTCCTTCCGAGCCTCCTCTTCTTCTAAATGTTTGATTTCATTTTCAATTTCTCTCTTTCTCTCAGCCTGGTGTAGTTCCATGGCACGAATTTTTTTATCAAATTCGTCTTTTGCCTTGTTTAAGGTTTTTAACCTTTTGTCGTTGTCTTTTTCCATTTTTCTTTTCTCTACCGCCTCGATGTCTTTCATTTTTTGGATTTTCCTATCAAAATCTTGTATCTTCTCTTTTTCGGTTTTTTCCATAGCCTTATATTTATTTTCCATTTTTCTTTGAATCTCAGCGAACGCTGTGCGTTTCGCGGCGATGTTACTGTCTATCTTTGCCTTCATTTTCGATTCGACATCGTGTAGCTTTTGGATTACCTCGTCAATTTTGGCTACTGCCTCAGCCTCTTCTACTTTCATTATTTTAAGATTCTTCTCAAATTCGTCTCTTTTCATGGCCAATGTATTTTTCTTTGCTTCAATATTCTTTTTAACATTGGTTTCCACCACAGCTTCTGCATCTTTCATGTTTTGAATTTCGCGGTTAATTTTATCTTTTTCGTCATACTCGCGTTGTTTCGCGGCTTGAATACTCTGTTTAGTTTTCTCTTGAGCCGCATCTAACATGCTCGACATTTCTTCAAAACTTTTCTCCATTTCAGTTTTGGCTCGCTCTTCCTTTCTCTCCCATTTTTTAATTTCAAGATCTATTAGAGTTTTTCTTCCAGCCAGAAGCCCATTTATTTCATCGATATTATTTTTAATTTTATCAATTTTCCTTGATAGTATTATCGATTTACTTTCTGCAGTTTCGTCTATTTGAAGTTCTTTTTTCTGCATCGTGTCTAAAATTTTCCTCAATAATTTCTTATCTCTTTCTATCCTTGCTATTATGCCGTTTACTCGTTCCGAGTACTTCGTTGTTTGTAATTCTTTTTCCTTTTCATTGACTTTAGATTTATATTTAATAACTTGTTTCTTCAAGGCTTCTACTTGCGGACTGTGCCTCGGTTTATATTCCCTTTTTTTGACTGGTGTTTTCATGTCCTGGGAACAAGCAATAAATAAACCTTTGTTAAAAATAAAGTTTGTCATCGTTTTGCATTTGTTCATAGCAACCGAAATACAAAAAGGAAGAACGCATCTTTTTATAATTTCTCGATTAAATTACTGACAAGATGAAGATATTCGTGTCGATTCTGTTGTGCACAAACTAAACTTAGTTTAGGCTATTGCTGTCTGTTTCTCTCTAATACAACGAGAAAGAGACGGACGTAATTTACAGCTGTCAAATTTAGTTGGAACTTACATTTCCATATAAATGAAGGGTGCACGTAAAAACATGTCGACTAAAACACGGTGAAGCGCAAGGCATAAACTAGTTTGACATCTCTAACTTACTTCATAGCTCTGCCGTCCTTTTCTCGCAGTGCCTTTTAGTAAAAGATAGCAATAGCCTAAATTAAGTTTAGTTTGTGCACAACAGAATCGACACTACTGTTAAGTTTAAAATTGACTGTTGACTTAATTACTGAACAATCAGCTTCTGTCAGTATATGAATGGTAGCGAGAAACTGATGATTGTGCTGTGTTTATAGGTTCTGAAAATAACGGGCCGGTCAATACACTTCCGGCTGGGCGGCGGGTGTTTCGGCACCATGAGCCTTAAGCGAATCCAAGTGGATGAAGATCTAACTGATGAGGAGGTGGTCGCCAAGTCTTACCCTATAGGTAAGTTAGTATAGCTACGAGAATACGGATTTGGATGGGAGCTTTGTAGTAATGTGTTTATTGGCATAAACAATCACAAAATTATATAAGTTATGGAATCAGGTGTTATTTTGCAACCATTTTTTTTTTTATTATCCATGACATAAAACGCTATGTAAAATAGTAATCACGAGTCCAATATGTTTATTTTTCACACCGTGTGTGGAAATTGCTGTAAAATATTTCGCTGATTTGGTGAATTAATTAGTATTACTTCAAAAATGCTGAAATATCACTGTGTTGTTCTGAGATATTGGTTTTGATTTGCAATAATAACACTGGATTGGGTGTTGTAACAGTTTAAGGTGCAAAAAAGTCATTTTGAAGGTATTGAAGTGCCGTTTTTAGACCTAACACTAAATATTAATTGTCAGGACATAAGTTATTGGAACTCATCATAGCTGATACTTTAGTACAATACAGGTTTACAATTTTACTAGCTGACCCGCGCAACTTCGTATGCGTCACATAATATAGCTTATAACATGTCATTTTGTGCATTCAATTACGAACAAAAACCTTTTAAAATGAATATTGCTTACCTCCCATAACATACGGCGTGATAATATGTAGCCTAAAGCCTTCCTTGGTTTACAAAGAACATTTTTGCTGAATTTCAATTCAATCTATCCAGTAGTTTAGGCGTGAAGCCGTACCATACACACAGACAAACAGACAAAAATTCTAAAAGTCACTCTTTGTCATCAGTTACGTTTTTCTAACAAAAGCCACTTATTTTTTCTCGAAAATTCTCAATGCACAGTTTTTCTTTCGTTACTGTTTTATTGTATGTTTAGATTAAGTCCTTTATCGAAAAATAAAAAACCGAAATATTTGTAAGCTGTTTTCGACGTTGCCAACTTTCACAATGCACACACTTAATAAGATAATACGTGTTTAGGGAGCACCCACAAAGTCCGCGTCCTATGCTACAACCTGTCTGACTACGTGTACTCGGTAACGGACCAGCCCAATGTGGTCTCCGAGAAGTACTTCAACTTCGAACAGCTGAGGAGCGGTGAACTGGTCGACGCTACAGTGAAGACTGTCGCCGAGAACCACGTGTTGCTTAATGTGGGGAGAGTAGCAGGTGAAAAACATTATTATTATTATTCTACTTTATACAGGGTTTTAACGGACACCAAGAAACCGTCAAACAAGCATTCTGTACATCAAACTAAGTAACTCTACGTAAAAATTATTGCTGGGAAAAGACTTTTTTTAGGGGTGAAAAATCTGGAATTGTTGGAGTACAATTAGGTACAACAACAACGACAGCCCATAACGTCCACTGCTGGACATAAGCCTCTCCCATGATGGGAGGAATTTGCCGTAATCTCCACGCTTGGCAGGCGGATTGGAGATCGCAGTGATGACAGACTAACAGAAAACGCTGCTGCCCATTCTCTGGTCTACGGAGGCGCAAGGTGTTCTGCCTCAGACATTAGTCGCCTTATACGACACCCGTGAGTGTAATGGGTTGGTTCTATTCTACTCTGCCGGATACCACACGGGTAGTCAGTATTAAGTACACCTCTGCCTAACCCTTCAAGGATTAGAGGCGTGATGTTATGTTATGTAAAAGTCTTATCAGGTTCTTTTGATAAGGTTGATATTCCACTTTTGTATGAAACAACAGAGTTTTGGTATTTTTCGATATTTAGCGATAGTTGGTGCCAGTTAAGATGAGAATAGCGGTCATTGCCCTTTCCCTAATATCTCTTCGTACGAACCAAAACAAATAAACCAATAAATATATTTTTTGTTAATGAAAAACGATACATATCGTTTTTCATTACAAAAAATGTTGAAGATCACGATAGATGACGATTCAAGACTTGAACAGCTTTATTTTTGGTTTTCAAAGTTAAGAAGTTTAATAAATGTAGGTGGGTCAATGACCGCTATTCTCATCTTAACTGGCACCAACTATAATAATATATTTTGTTTACCTTTAAAAAGCGGTTTGTAATATATGGAAATAGGTCGAAAGTGGTTGCTTTTATGACCTTTTGTTAACCGGTTGATTATAATCTTATTAGGTTACGTATCGCAAGCGCACCTGTTCGACTCTGGGATCCTGGCCGACATTAAAAAGACTACCACTTCGAATCCGAAGAAAAAGTATAAGGTGAGTGAGCTTTCTGATAATCTTATATTAAAACTCTTTCATTGATAGATGTTTGTTACACTGACGCAAAAACTACTAAAATTTGATGAAACTTTACAGTAGTATAGAATAGGGAATATGCACGTAATGTTTTCTTCACATAAATCAATAAAATACAGTACTATCAACCCAAGAAAAGTATTAAAAGTTAAGTCCAACTACTGCTTGTCGCTTAAAAATAATATTAAACTCTTGCAATTTTCTACGACAGTTCAAACGTCAGTAGCTGTCGCGGCCATGATGTGACGTCATTTATCACAATCTGCCTTGTTTACTTCTAATTTCTTGCCCTGAATAGAATCATTTTACTAATTGTATGTGCTCTAGTCAAGTAAAAATTGCAATAACAATATTATAATAAAATCTTAGTGAAACTTTAAGCTATTTTAAAATAAAATTATTTTTTTGACACATTGACTTTGACGTCACTGCCGGCTTTATCGAGGACGACGCGTTTTGAGAATGCGTTCTGTTTCACAAAAAACATGCTACATAAAACAGTAAATTGTAAAATAAGTTATGTATTATCACATTAAACAATTGTACCACAATGTTTCTATGGGCCAATACAAGGTTTTTTTAATAAATAAAAAGAGTTTTGTATTTCATGCATATTCTCTATTTACGGCATAACACATCCTACTTCCTACGCGATGTTTGTTACTCTCTCACGTAAAAACTACTGTACGGATTTTGATGAAATTTAGCTCACAGATAGTTTATAACCTAGATGAACACAGGATAATTTTTCATCCCGGTAGATCCAGTGGGACGATTACCGAAGTCCACGCGTATCCAGGGGTATCGTATTACCCGGTACTAACTGGGTTGTGGAGGTCAGATAGGCAGTCGCTCCATGTAAAATACTGGTATTCAGCTGCATCCGGTAAAACTGGAAGCCGACAGCAACGTAAAAGGCTACGCAGATTAGATGATGAGACGGCAGTTGCTTCGTTAGTTGGTTTATGTGATTCATTTTAATTTTAGTTATGTTTTAATTGACTTTTGGCAAAATGTATGCCAGAGCTGTTTTGAATTAAAGCAAAAAAATATAATCAATATGGGGTTTTAACTATGTACTCCGTCTTCCTATTAAACACTGTTTTAAGTTTTCACGGTTTAAAACTAAACTTATATTGTCACTTACGGGATATCTTCCGTGATTGTTAACTCAATATAAATAACAATCACGGAAGATATCCCGTAAGTGACAATATAAGTTTATCGTTCTATTAGTTAATAAGTCACTTACGGAATATCTTCCGTGATTGTTAACTCAAAATAAATAACAATCACGGAAGATATCCCGTAAGTGACAATATAAGTTTATCGTTCTATTAGTTAATAAGTCACTTACGGAATATCTTCCGTGATTGTTAACTCAAAATAAATAACAATCACGGAAGATATCCCGTAAGTGACAATATAAGTTTATCTTCCTATTAGTTAATAAGTCACTTACGGGATATCTTCCGTGATTGTTAACTCAAAATAAATAACAATCACGGAAGATATCCTGTAAGTGACAATATAAGTTTATCTTCCTATTAGTTAATTATTTAAAATTAATGTTAATTATTTTTAAACATAGTTAATTTAAATTAGACTAACGATGCAGGTAGTCGTCATAATAAATTGGTTTGTTTACTTTGTAACCATGACTACAGATAATGTTAATCATTGTATGGGATTATAATTATTAACAAAGCCAGTTCTACGTAGAAATATCCTTATCAATTAATGTTTTACTCTTTGACGCCATTTACTTTATTATCGAAATTTATATCCTGGGTTTTGATCGCGTATCTATCTCTGTTTTATTTAACTTCATTTTACCTATGTTTATTAATGCAATCGGCTCGCTCCGTATTACATACAACTAATACATAACAGGCAAAATATGGGTCAGTAAAACTCTGCCTACCATTCGTGGACTACAAGTGTGATGATAAAACAGACTAATATCAATCACAATCGTAAGTAACTTAAATATCAAGTAGTTTCAAATAACAAGCGACTTTATAACAATAGTCATAAGGTTTAAATTGCAATGATTGCACGCGCACATGATTGTTTCGCGAAATATGGAGCGGTGTGTCATAATAATATATTTGTTATTATAAAGCTATCGCAATTTTTTCCTCGTTTAAAGCAACAGATGAGACTAACTAATATTATAAACTAGCTGACCCGCGCAACTTCGTCTTCGTCACATAATATAGCTTAAAACATGTCATTTTGTGCATTCAATTACGAACAAAGACCTTTTAGAATCAATATTGCTTATCCCCCATAAGATACGGCGTGATAATATGTAGCCTAAAGCCTTCCTTGGTTTACAAAGAACATTTTTGCTGAATTTCAATTCAATCTATCCAGGAGTTTTGGTGTGAAGCCGTACCATACACACAGACAAACAGACAAAAATTAAAAAAAATCACTTTTTGTCGTCAAAAGGCATTTATTTTTTCTCGAAAATTCTCAATGCACAGTTTTTCTTTCGTTACTGTTTTATTATATGTATAGATATAGATTTATTTGTTTGTTACCTTTTTATGCCTAAACCGCTAAACCGATCATCCTGACATTTTGCATAGACGTCGTCGGGTGTACAGAAACGGACCTTCCTTAATCTCGAAAATAGTACATTTTGATACAAGTGGAGAAAGTGTGTTATTGCATCCGAGGCGGAATTAACTCCCGAGCCGTAAGCGAGGGTGTTTTTGAGCCGCGATAAAAACCAGTTTTCGAGGAAGTGTATTGAAAAAAAAAATACTGATCCCGAGAAAAACAATAATAACGATCTTATGATAATAGATGGCGACACGTGCCTTTTGAATCATGATTTAAATATGTTATTACAAGAGAATTATATTATTATAGAATTATCACAGAAGCAAACAACTGTTTTAAGAAAGAAAGAAAAAAAACTTGTACTGAACATGACGCACAAAAAATAAGCATAGAACAGTTATTGTGTCAAGGATTTTATCCAATTGCAACAAGGTTTAATTTTCATTATTATCCTGATAAACAGGGTGTAAACAACCTCGTCGTGAAGCCGTCAACCAAGCATTCTGTACATCAAACTAAGTAACTTTACGCAAAAATTATTGCTGGGAAACGACTTTTTTTTTGGGGGTGAATAATCATGTTTTGTGGTAGAACTCAATGAAACGCACTCAAAACATTGTGCTGATGAATGAATTAAATAGTACGAGGATCGTGGAGGTGTTTAAAGTAAAAATCTTACAAAAAAACTTGTATTAAAAAAAAACTTGTCAAAAAGTTGGTATACTTTGACCCCCAATATCTCCGTAACTGAAGGTATGGTGTAGAACAAAAAAAAATGATTGCAATGACTGGGATAACAAGTGCCTTTCAGCTTCGTTAAGAGGTGTTTTACACTCTTTATTAGAACAGTCTAATTGTTCTAATATTTTTTTTCTGTTGTCCTCATTGAGTAATGTAGTTAGATTTATTGAAGTTAGTTTTCCTAAAATATTTGTAATACTTGAGGAAACACGGCATTTCAGCTAGGTACAAGGAATAAAAACAAATTATTTTAGATATTTAAATAAATGGTGTTTCCTGTGAGGAAAAGTATTGTTAGGTTTTTCAATTTAGAAGTTCTCCGTAGCCCGCCTTTAGATTTGAGCAGAATTGATTGCAATAGGCTCGCCCTTATTATATGGGGCTAAAAACTTAACTGGGCTATTATCTGCGTAGCCTTTTCCCAACTATGTTGGGGCGGCTGCCAGTCTAACAGGATGCAGCTGAATACCAGTATTTTACATGGAGCGACTGCCTATCTGACCTCCACAACCCAGTTTATACTGGGTGATACGATACCACTTTGGTAAGACTGGTTGTCAGACTTTTTGGGCCACTGTCTACCCGTAACGACTGACAAAGATGGACAAATGACAGCCGGGACTAACAGCCTAAAGTGCTTTCCGAGATACGGAGGAAACTCGGTATGAAAAGGGTGGTCACCCATCCACAGACCAACCTAGGCAAACACGGCTTAACCTAAAGATCGAACCGAGCGGCTGTTATTATTTAGCCACGAGCTCCTCCTCGTCTTGAAAAAGTGGCTATCAGACTGAAAGCGGAGGACAGTTGTGGCGCAGTTCGGGAGAGGCCCACGTCCAGCAGTGGACTGCCACATCATCATCATCATTACGAAAGACGTCCACAGCTGGACATAGGCCTCCCCGCGCGTGTCGCCACATTGACCGGTCCCGTGCGACTCGCATTCAGCGGATCGGAATGCCTTTTTATTTTCCGGATGTGAAATCATCAAACGACTCCTCCCGCTCTGGGCGGAGCAGGAGGGAGTGTTAGACTTTTACTGACTAAAACCCATCCATGTTCCTTCATCGCCCTTTGTGTTCCGGGGCCACGGTATCTCTTTCGAACAGTCCCGCAACCCCGGCAGGCATCGGTCCTTACAGACCCCTTTCTATGGATCGGACTGCCTCAAGTGAACTATAATGCCCATCTTGTTCCAGATCGGACAGGCAGTGAAAGCACGCGTGTTGGCCGTGGACCCTGGCAGGCAGACCCTATTCCTAACCCTAAAGCCATCACTCCTGTCTCCAGATCTGCAAGTACTGAGCAGCTACGAGCAAGCTGTCATCGGGAAGGCATATACTGGAGTTATTAAGGTACAGTGTTGTACGTTTTACTAGTTATATTCTAATTATCCCTGTTCTTATATTAGTCTGTCTGTTACCTTTTGTCGCCTAAATGGCTGGACAGATTTCAATGAAATGTGGCACATGGGTAAATAGTTACCTGAGTAAGGCTATGTAATACTTTTTACGCCAGTAGCATGCCCCCGTGGGATAATTTTCTATCTCCACTCCAATATTCATAATTTAGAAAATTACTTACTATAATTACTTACTTAATTTTAGTTTATTACCAAGCGAAACCGTCGCTTATTGTATCTTAATTATTATGTTTTTCCTCATAGAAGTGAATAATTGTATTCTTTTTGAGCGAAATAAATTTCTTAAACCGTAGAAAATGCTTGTTTCTTAACCTAATCGTTTCTATTTCAGACCATAAGGGACTACATTTTAGTCTCATTTTTCAACAACGTGACAGCGTATATTCCGCGGCAATTTATCAGTAAGGAGCCCCTTGAGAACATCGCACAGGCTTTCCATGTCGGACAAATAGTAAGTACCTATGACAAGGTTCTAAGTAATGTCGGTTTTTGACCGTAGTTAGAACCTTGTCGTATAACTGTCAGCGCCTACTAAACAGTAAAATACTCCAGCGATACGAAAATAGCGTGCAACAGAAAATATAACACGTGTTTTCTTGAGCTATTTTAAACTCTATGTCACTTATGGTTCAGTTCAAAATCAAAGCGTTATGTATATGTTACTGCAAAGGATTTGTTTTCAGGTAAATTGTACGATATTGCGACTGAATGCAGAGGAAAAGAAAATGTCGGGAAGTTTCATAACGCAGCCATTCACACAAAATGTGAGTATATATTACTAGATGCTTCGTCCACGTGACGTCATATTATAAAATAATATTTTCTCGGTTTTTGCAACATATTTCATTGTTGCTCTGCTCCTATTGGTCGTAGCGTGATGTTATATAGCCTATAGCCTTTCTAGATAAATGGGCTATCCAACACTAAAAGATTTTTCAAATTCGAACCAATGGTTCCGGAGATTTGCGCGTTCAACCAAACAAACTCTTGAGCTTTATAATATTAGTGCAGATGTAGCCGTATTTCAATACCCAATGAAAATTTATATGGACTATTGCTACTTTATTAACATGTAGCGTAAGTTGATTTTTGAATGGCTGTCTAAAGGATATTTAACTTTGTCGTGACATGAACTTTCAGGACCGAAAACTTGTTGTTGGTTCTTATTTTAATTCAACAAACCTCTTTTTCTAAACAGACTAAAAAAGAGAAGCCAAACAAACGCAAAACAACACAAGATGGCGAAGTATCAAATAAAAAAACGAAAACTGACCAAATAGAAGTCAAAGAGAAAAAGAAGAAGAAACAAACAACAGAAGAACCCGCAGAAGAATCAAACACAGAAAACAAAGGTGACCATGACAGTACAAGAAAAAATAAGAAATTAAAACAAGAACAAACAGACGAAGCTATAGAAGAGCCGCTAAACAAAAAAGATAAAAAAAAGAAAGCTAAACGGAATATAGAACAACAACAAAAGATAGACTCAGAAGAAGAAGAAACACCAGTAAAAGAAAAAAGAAACAAAAAGAAAAAAAGAAAAGAATCAAAATCAGAAGACAGCGATGCTATAGACACGGACTTTGACTTAGCAACGGCACTCGATCCACAAGACGCGGTACTGCTCGACATGAGCGTATGCACAACCCGAAAGCATTACAAGAAAAAGATCGCATCTCTACTAAAATCTATAAACAATAGATCTAAACGCGTAGCTAAGATAGACAGAAAAATAACGAAGCTAGAAGACAAGGGATTGAACTCGGAGACCAAACTGTTCCATACAGCGATGCAAACTGACAGGATTTTAGTCAAAGAAAGAATCGCAAGATTAATGGAAGCTTTGGATGTAGCGCAAGCGAAGTTAAAAGAGTTTGGAGTAGAGTTAAAGGAAGAATTTAAGAAGGAGAAGAAGTCGGAAGAAAAGGCAGATAGAGTAGGAGCGAGGGAGAAAACGAGAGATAAGCTTGATGTGAAGGTCGCGGAAAGTTTAGGACCAGCGTTAGAAGCGCCCAGTGCACAGGACTTCTGGTCAGCAGGTGTTGACAGTTTGACGAAGAGTGTGCAGGATGAAGTGGAAAGTAGCAGTGAAGATGAGGTCAGTGTAGTCAGTTGTTCGCTTTAGCACATATTCGCCTTAGGACAAATTCGCTTAGCGACAGATTCGCTTTAAGGCAGATTCGCATACGGCAGAAATTGTACAGTCGCGGTCGTGTTGAAATGTTCAAGCATAAAAAACTCTTTTTGTTTCTCTCAATATCATGTTAATGGCCACTTATAATTATATCATGGTATATTTTTATTATATGACATTGTCATAAGTAGGTACTACGATTGTTTTTTTTTTTTTTAGGCTGAACAGAAAATAAATAAGTATTTTTCGTAAAATAAATAATAAATAGCATGTTGCCACGTGTTTATTGTTTTATTAATAAGTACAGTGAACTACTCGATATAGATAATAGACTTCACTGTACTTCTACCTTAAAGCGAATCTGTCGCTAAGCGAATCTGTCCTAAGGCGAATCTGTCCTAAAGCTAACAAGGGAGTGTAGTCTTGCTTCTGTTTTTCTTTTATCTAGTGATTGTTAGCGCGACTGATCAGTAAAGGGTCCTGAGGCCTTATTCTCTAACGTCCGTCCGCCCATCCGTCTCTATCCGTCTCTCTCGCGCACGTCTGCAGATGAGTGCTTGGGAGATACTTGGGTGGAGTGTAGGATATTTGTTTTTTTTTTGTTTAGGCTGTTAAAATACAAGCAGGTTTCGGTTTGCATCCTGGTCGAATAAAAAAATAATCGGCTATCTTATAAATTTGCTCGAGTAGGTATTAGAATTTTGTACGGGGCCGTTGATTATTTTTTCGCGATTACGATGGTGGTACCATGGAGAAAGTTGTTCCGTTTAATGATCTTGAATTTCACCAGGATGCTAAGCGACACCTTGTATATTTTGGTTTTTGCATTTATGCTTTCTGAGTTAATTTTTTCAAATTTACTAATTTTGGCAATCAAAAGTGATTGTATTGCCGTTACATTTTACTAAATCTGGTGTTTCGTTAATTGTATGCCATAAACTTAACAGGAAACAAACGAACCAAAGAAGAAACGCAAGAAGTTATCCGTAGCCGAGAAGCTAGCCAAAGTGCGGGAGGAAGAGGAGCGAGTGAGGGAGATGGAGCGACGTGCGACAGAGAGCGAGAACCAGCCGCAATCCAGCGAGCAGTTCGAGCGAGCCTTACTAGCGAACCCCAACTGCAGTCAGCTGTGGATCGCTTACATGGCCTTCTACCTTCAGGTATACTATCCGACCAGCTGGTAACTGTCCCACTGATGGGCAAAGCCTCTTCTCATACGGAGACGGCACGAGCATTAATCACCACAGACATATCTATACTAATAATAGGCGAGACGACAAAAAAAAATCTAATTAGTCCGTCAGATAGATTTCCAAAATATAATGGACACGTATTTTTTCTTTTGTTACGTAAACCAAAATTGACGAAGATATGACGCTTTTAAAATTCTCAATACGTCACGAGCCCCCACTCCCTAGTTTTGATGCGTTTTATCTTTGTCAATATTCATTGATTTAACTACAAAAACAAAAAATATGTGTAAATTTTTTTCCAATACTCTAACTGAAGAACTAAATAGATTTGCAATTTTTTGATACTGCCTTCATGCCTATTATAAAGAAGTTAAATTTGTTTGTATGTAGGTCGTAATCTCCGGAACTAATGATCCAATTAAAAAAAAAAAAAAAAACTGATGGAAAGATACATTATTTGTGGGTGCTATAAGCTATAAATTGTATTTATATCATGCATATAAGCTGAGCTATCACAATTTTTACGGACAAAGTCGCGAGCGAGTACCTAGTGTTAATTACAAGTCCAGGTGTGTTTTCCTTCACCGATGTCTGTGATGTCCAAGATAAACTTCGTTCGGGTAACTGAGTTAATTCACGATTTCTACAATGGGGAGACACAGGCAAAGATAATCTAAGATGGCGCCACCATAGCTGGTCTCAATCTGACCAATGAGGTTAATTTATTTTGAAATATAAAATGACATTACCACATTTTCAACCAATGACGATGTTGGGAACCAGCTATGCAAGCGCCATTAGTTCCACAGTGTGTCTCCCCATTGGGAGAGATTGTTGAAAGCTTATTGTAGATGGCGTTACTGTAAGTCTGAATCTGACCAATGAGGTAAAAGTATTTTTAAATATGCATAGAATGACATGACGATGCTTGGAACTACCTGTGTTATCTAGCCTTTTCCCAACAGACGACCCGATTGGCGCAGCGGTAGTGAGCCTGCCTTACGTTCTTGGGGTCCCGGGTTCGAATCCCAGTAGGAGCAAATGTTTGTGTGGTGAGCATGGACATTTGTTTCCGAGCCATGGATGTTTATATGTATAATAAGTATTTACAAACAAAAAGTATCTATGTAGTATATCAACTATCTGGTGTCCACGACACAAGCCTCGTTGCTTACTGTGGCACTAGGTGGCGCTGTGAGTAATGTCCAGCAATATTTATTTTTATTTTAAATTCAGTCAGATTTCAGGGAGGGGGGGGATAAATCCCAACTATCCCCCCCCCCTGTATACGTGCCTGATTTCAGCAAGGGTTGGTTCATTCAGTAGACTGACTCTTGCAGCTACATACGCTGTACATTTGTATTGATATCTTACTTTCTTCTCTCCGATCAGGCTACCGAGGTTGAGAAAGCTCGCAAGATCGGCCGGAACGCTCTGGCCACTATATCGTTCCGCGAACCACTTGAAAAATTCAACACGCAGGTCGCTCTGCTCAGCATCGAGTGCCGGTTCGGCACCAAGGTCAGTCATCTGGAAATAACATAACATAATATTATTATTTTTTGAAGTTTTTATAA
Organism: Xestia xanthographa; assembly: GCA_905147715.2. Taxonomy (NCBI): domain Eukaryota; kingdom Metazoa; phylum Arthropoda; class Insecta; order Lepidoptera; family Noctuidae; genus Xestia; species Xestia xanthographa. The sequence continues at coordinate 28,400,345 of LR990652.1, forward strand.
TAATAATAAAAAAAAAAATATATATAAATTAATATATTATTATTATTTTAATTTATTTTATTAATTAATTAAATAATATCAATGTTTTTTTTTTAAATGAAAACTTCTTTAGGCGTGTTGCACTTTTTGGGTGAAGGAAAAACATTGAACTCATCGTCACGTAACGTTACGTGCGGTCACGCTTCGTAGCCGTTCGTAGCACTCGTAGCATCCGCTATGGCGTAGCACCACATAGGCATGCGCGGGGCATTACCAGTGCTACAACAGGGGCGGGGCCTGTGTGCTTTTTGTTTTCATTTCTATCGGCAGTCCCCAAAGATTGCTCCGATTTTTTTTTTGGTTTGGTCATGATGAGGTCTTGGGTTCGATTCCCGGGTCGGGCCAAGTGTTATTGGGGTTTTCCCATCAGGTATTTCTCAGTTGCAGCCACGGAGTTTGGATTTGTACCTGGTGAATGGAGGCGCCCCCTATTTATGGGACTTAAACATAAATAACGTTATGTACCCTGTACTATTTGGTAAGTCTCTGCTTAACCCTTCGGAAATGACAGGCGTGATGTTATATTTATTGACATAACATTACGCTCGTAACCCCCACAGGGATCACACAGTTACAGTCACGTGCACTGATATATGTTTACCAAGCTAAATTCAAAACCTATTTTCTCGTTTAATGACTATTGCATGAAATCATGTTATAGCTAGCTAGCCATACATGTGTCTTGTTATGTTATCATTATTTGTTAATTTAAGGAACTTTTAACAAAAAAAAAAAAAATATTTGCAAAAGCTTATATATAAATAAATTCATAAATGTAATGTTTAATTGTCTAATTTAAAGGTCAGCGACATTTCCAACTGTGCGAGGGAATAAAAATGTTCTTAAGGACCTATACTACTTCAAATGGCTTAGCATGATCTTCCGTTACGCCTAAAATACTGCAGCATTCATTTCGAAATAAATATATGGTAAAGTTGAGGATTAATGCCAAGTCCAATGTGTGACGAAAACACGATTCCATAAACTTTTCTCGATAGAAAAAAAAACCAAAGTTACCTCCAAATCGAACAATAACCGCTGGTATTCAAAAAAGTACTTCAAATTAGATCATGAAACTTTGTATACTAACTGAAATAACTATAAAGCAGGTCTTATGTGTTTTAATTTTTTAGTCCAATTAATAGATTTTTTGTAAATCGCTAAAAACCACTCATTTCGCACTATTCGGCCTGCAGTGACTGACGTAAGAACCACTATAATAGTGCAAGCTGATTAGAACGTTATTCTAACAGTATTTCAAACGAAGTTTGAACCACCACAAATAGAGTTGCTAATTTTGCTCGGGGAACCGCCTTAAATCGTCAACGCGGTGCATAAACAACAAATGCAGGAATATGAAACCTCATACGAGGCTTATCGGTCGCAGTACTCTACACAGACATGTTTCAGCTTGCACTTGCAGTTCTCCGAAACACTTCACTAATAAAGAGTTGATACTTTATGTACTCTATAGAATTGTGTCACCATATCCGGTTACATTGCTACAAACAATACTTCTAAATCGTTTTTGCACATCGTGGCAGGATGTATGTTGATTAATTTCATTCAATTAATTCATTTTGATACAAGTGGAGAAAGTTTGTTATTGCATTCGAGGCGGAATTTTAACACCCGAGCCGTAGGCGAGGGTGTTTTTGAGCCGAGAATTGCAATAACAAATGTCCACATGTATCAAACGACGTTTTTCAATACACTTTTGAAGAAATAAAATAAATTAACTAAAAATATTTTTGTCACGAACTATGATTTTATTTTTCTTTTTTTTTCGCGCTTTAGTTTCGCCAGGTTGAAGGAGAGGCAATCGTATGAAGCCGTTAAATTGCCTAATATAAAAAATAGATCTATTTTATATTTTTGAATTCAGAACACAAATAAATGTTAATTTGTGTGTAAAAGTAACTATTAGTTTTAAATAATCATGTTTATCTATGATATTCTATTTATAAACACAATTTGAATATTCAAAAAATATTTATGCCGTAAAGACGCGTAGTGCTATGCAAAAATAAAAAAAAAAACATTCACCTCAGACTCTATAGTCTGAGGTGAATGTTTTTTTTTTAAATTTGCATTGAACCAATTTGGACTAAGTATAGGTATAGTTATCTGTGGTAATTTTCATTCCAGCACACATGCGGGAAAGTGGAAAAAATCGCACGCGTGTGAAGAGGTTTTCCTTTTGAGGTTTTAAAAAAAAACTTAGTTTCCAAGAACTCTATAGATGGCGTTGAACTTGGTATGATAGTTGGTGCCAAAGCCAAAACGCTTGAAAAAAAAACATTGTGTCACGTCACATACTCTCGTTGACTGACACTTTCATTTGCTTAACCTTCCGGATATAACCTACATTTCTCGCGCTTTGTTAAAATCAGTTTTTTTAGGTTCCGTTCCTTGCATTATCATACTTACTCCTAGCGCCATCTATCCAGCGACTAGGGAAGAGCTAAAAAGAAAATCCCTCATTGTTATCCTTCTATAAAAATCTGTTGGCGCGAGGAGGGATTGTCAGGACATAATTTTTGTTATTACAGATTTTTTTTATTTTTGTTGTTTTTAGAGCATATTTAATTCCCATTTTCTACATTACTTAATTGCACCCCTGCGAAGCCGGAGCTGGTAGATAATTTGAAATAAATTCTTCGAGATAGAGGTTTTAGTTATAAAAAATACATGCACATTTCAACAATGTTTTGTAATTAATCTACTTGTTACCGTTTTTAGACACTTGACCCCGCTTCATATCGAACGATAATAGTACACAGTATATATTTTGCATTATTTTTATCTTTTAGAGAGATAAGGCAAATGCAGTCACATTATGTACTTGTTTATTTAATCTATAATACCTACCAAATTCTTGTAAAAAGATAATTTAATAGGCTTATTTAATATTGAGATTAGACCTCACAATCTCACATCACATGCCTATTGGTGATAACATGGAGAAAAAGACGATTTTTATCACGGTAGACTGATATGAATTTATTTTTCGTTGTTTACATAGTAAACCTCTATGACAGACGGGCATAAACGTAAATTATATAATTATAAAGGTTCCATTTTTCTATTGTAGTCAGAAACCATAAAACAAAATTTGCTGTGTTTTTATATTTTTATCGTGTGTGTATTCGAAACTTTTGTATGGTACAGCAAACATTTTTTTATAACCAAACTGAACGCATTGAAAACATTGCGTCACAAAGGAAAGACCTATTCCACTGAGTATTAAAACAAAAATGTTTTCGTAATCAAAATAGTCATTTTATTTATACTTTTATTAACAAAGTAGAGTTTTGCTATAGTTGCCTTACTGTTTCACTTATTATTGTCCCAAAATCTAAATATGTAATAAATGTAAATAAATAACCTCTACTTTTAAAATGTTTGTACAAGACACGCGGTTTTCAAAACAACAAAACTGCGACGGACACAAATCTAAAAATAGCCTTGCATGACGGACGAACCGCTGCACAACTTCAGAATAATATTCACCCTTAATTTTTACGAAACTTCGTCGAACTTTCACATCAGAATACGAAAGTTTTGAAGTCACATCACTAGATCACCGTCACTGTCAGTATTTACTATGGTATAGCTAAAAACTTTTTATTAAACACCAAAGAGGTTATGTTTTACAATAAAAAATAAAATTGGCGCCTGTTTGCCGCGCTTGCTGAATACAGACTACAGACTGTGCTACAGACTTAACTTCGTCCCATATCGATTGCCGGCCGGCACGCTTACAACACGATATATAATATAACCTATACCTAGGTATTATGTATAACCTACAGGAACGTTCCTACTTGTAGTTTTCCTACACTTGGGATATGTGTGTTTAATATAACTGCGTAGTTTTTATCAGGCCCGAACGTTGTAAAGCTGTGCTTCAGAATTTGTATGAGTCAGTCCTTGAACTAGGTACTGATGTTTGCATAGTTTGCCTCGTAATTAGACCATATTTCGTATTAAATTAAAAGTACACTAAGGATGAAATTAACGAAGTGTCGCATAGACAAATAGACCCTGTCGTTATAGGACGTTCTGGAGAAATTCAACCTTAAGGTGGTGAAGTAATAAGAATTATTACTTATTGTTAAACAATGCATTCTTGTTATAGATAATGACTAATGAGTCAGTATATAAACTGCTTGTATATTTAAATGTCTGCTCCTCACTGAGTTACTAATCTTTTTTTTTTTTTTTTTCGATTCGAAACTATGTAATATAAAGTTTATTTCAAGAATGTTATTCTGTGACGTTTAGAAGAGAAGAGCCTGAGTTACATAATTAGATATTTATGTAAGCCTACAAAGCGTCTAGTCTAGCTTAGGTATCATTAGTTAATTAGCCATCTTATCTATATCTATACTATATAATATTATAAAGAGGTAACATTTGTTTGTAAGTTTGTATGTAGGGGGTAATCTCCGGAAGTAATGAACCGATTTCAAAAATTCTTTCACCATTAGAAGGCTACATTCACCCTGAGTAACATAGGCTATATTTTATCCCCGTACTCCCACGGGAACGGGAACTACGCGGGTGAAACCGCGGGACGTCCGCTAGTTACCAATACTTTACATTTGGTTAGTTCATAATGGTGTTTAGATTTTCAACCCCCAGGGCAAATAAGTGAACCCCTAATATTCAACTAGTAGACCCCCAATAGGAAGGAAGGGAGAAAGGACTAGGCATCATAAAATATTAATAAAAAAAAAAAAAAACAAAAAATAATGAGCAATAAAATTTATTAAAAAAACAAAACCAGTTGAGGTTTACAACTCGCACCATGTTCGAACAATTCGCGTTCAAACTTTTATCAATGTAGAACACTTTTTTATCGTGTGGGCCGTTCATTTGGCTTTACATGCTGTCAGGAAATATCTTTCAGACTGGTTTGGTTTTCTTGACCAAGAAGCAAGTGATAATTTTATACAATACGCAAATGAATCTGAAAATCAGAGGTGTGTGTCTTGGGTTGGGTTCGAAGGCTAACACTGCTGGTATTAACACTAACGACTCGTCTCTGATTCGCGCGGTCTTTACGACTTAGTAACACATCGTCAATTCTTTCATCATCATCATCCTTCACATGTTACTTGAGCTCTACACATTCGTTTTTAGGGTTCCGTAGTCAACTAGGAACCCTTATAGTTTCGCCATGTCTGTCCGTCCGTCTGTCCGTCCTCGCTTAATCTCTGTGACCGTTAGCACTAGAAAGCTGAAATTTGTTACCAATATGTATATCAATCACGCCGACAAAGTGGTAAAATAAAAATTGGAAAAAATGTTTTATTAGGGTAGCCCCCCTATATGTAAATTGGGAAGTGATTTTTTTTTAAATTACAACCCTAACGTGTGATATATTGTTGGAAAGGTATTTAAAAATTAATAAGGGTTTCCTAAAATCATTTTTTGATAATGTCAATAATTTCGGAAATAATCGCTCCAAAAGTAAAAAACAATGTGTCCCCCCCCCTCTAACTTTTGAACCATAAGTTTCGAAAATATGAAAAAAATCTGAAAAGTAGAACTTTATAAGGACTTTCTAGAAAAATCATTTTGAACTTGATGGAAACAACAGTTTTTGTACAAAAAAGACAAAAAGTTGTACAAAATAATTTCTGGACTAAGTTTGTAGTATATTCGTATATGCAAGCATTTTTACATAACGGATACCCACCTTTAAACTCATATGTGGGAACACTTATTGTGACGGACGGGAAACTACGGAACCCTACACTGAGCGTGGCCCGAAACGCTCTTGGCCGGTTTTTTCTATCCTCCAAGTGAGCCGCCTCGGTATCATTTGCTCCGTGTTCTTTCATATGATACCTTACTTTTTTTTCTTTTTTCGGATGGGTAATCATCAAATGATTACTCCCGCTTTGGGTGGAGCAGGAGGGAGTGTCAGACTTTTACTGACTAAAACCCATCCATGTTCTTCATCGCCCTTTGTGTTCCGGGGCCACGGTCTCTTTTTCGAACAGTCCCGCAACCCCCGGTTCTCCATCTTTTCTTTGGTCTACCAATCAACATTTATATTCATCACTTGCGTTTCATCGCTTCTCATAGTCATCACAAATGTTCATATACAACATGGGCATAATTATACTTTCATAGTTTTTATGTCTTGTGACTGGGACTGTAGCTACATTTAGGTAATTTTCATCTTTGTTTCGACAATTCAAAAGTGCCTGTAACTAGCTTACTTGAAATAAATTTTGATTTTTGATTTTGAACATCGTGATTTTTTTTTGATTATTCGTAAATTAATTAGGTACGAATGCCTGCCTGACTGTCCGTCAGAGGTCCAGGGTTCGATTCCCGGATCGGGCAAATGATATTAGGTTTTTCTATTAAGAATATGTCAGTAGCAGCCACGGAGTCTGGATTTGTGTCCGGTTGATGGCAATAGGCTCTACCCCTATTACATGAGACTTAAACGTAACTGGCGAAATGTGTGTTTACTATTAGGTACACCTCTGCTTAACCCTTCGCGGATTACAGGCGTGATGTTATAATATGTAATTCTTCCGGAATAAATTCTGTAGTACCACTTAAGGGCTTATACTACCTCAAATGGCTTAGCATGATCCTCCGTTACGCCTAAAATACTGCAGCATTAATTTTGAAATAAATATATGGTAAAGTTGAGGATTAATGTAAGGTCCTATGTTTGGCGAAAACACGATTCCATAAAATTTTCTCGATAAAAAAAAAATCCAAAGTTACCTCCAAATCGAACAATAAACCGCTGGTATTCAAAAAGTACTTCAAATTAGATCATGAAACTTTGCATACTAACTGAACTAACTATAAAGCAGGTCTTATGTTTTTTATTTTTTCCTAAAAACGAAAATTTGATTTTATAAAGAATAAAAACCACTCATTTCGCACTATTCGGCCGCAGTGACTGACGTAACAACCACTTTGTAGTGCAAGCTGATTAGAACGTTATTCTAACAGTATTTCAAACGAAGTTTGAATCACCACAAATAGAGTTGCTAATCTGAGGTAGTATAGGCTCTTAATGTTGGTGACAACTGCACTCAAATCTGTTGCGTAGTTGAAAAAGATAACCCGGTCGCACAAGGAGACACTATAATACTTGTTTTATTTTAATAGTTTTTTTTTTTATAGGTCATATACAGGGTAAACAACCTCATCACGAAGCCGTCAACCAAGCATTCTGTACATCAAACTAAGTAACTTAACGCAAAAAAGATTGCTGGGAAACGACTTTTCTTTTTGGGTTAAAAATCATGTTTTGTTGTAGAACTCAATGTAAACTGATGGATGGATTGAATAGTACGGCCTACGGCGGTCGTAGAGGTGTTTAAAGTAAAATTTTATAATACAAACTTGTATTTAAAAAAAGAAGCGGGAACTTTGATCCCCAATATCTCCGTAACTAGAAGGTATTCCCAGGTACCACCTAGGTGTAGAACGAATAAATGATCACAATGATAGGGAGAACAAGTGCCTTTCAGTTTCTTTATGAGGTTTTTTTACACTCTTTAGATTGTTTATGCTTTGTTTGAACTCTAACACAAAAAAATATTTAGGGGGAATCCGGGACCGTGGTCCTGGTCCCGAAAGGCCCCCGACCCACTCTAACATCCTCACACATAAATTATTTTTATTTTTACGCTTGTATTAAGTCAGATAAACTAATATTATTGTTTTAATCAGTTTCCTTTATTAAAAAAGCACATTTCTCTGTAGAAGTTTGATTATAAACATAAGTCATGACATCGTTGTTTATAAACTTGTTTAGGTAAAATTGATGACCGCAAAAATAATTAGATTCACCAAAATATGTCCACGAAGTTTTATAAAATAATTTGTTTATTATGAAAAGTGAAACTAACCTTAGACTGTGAGGAGTATTTTCGAATATTTCATGAATAAAATTTCACTTTATAATTTGGGCGAATTGATAAGTAGTGTTATTGGCCTGTGTGGCTCAACTGAAGTTACAAATAACACTGGATGGATGACTGGACTGGACTTGGACTCTGGAGTCTGAGTCAGTGTTGCCAACTCAACTACTTCAAAATAAGCTAGATGGGTGTAAAAAATATGCCAACATTCTCTAAAAAAAATGCCAAAAAAATGCCCACATAAATATATGTTAGTATTTATTAAGAATTCAGGGGAATAAAATATTGGCGGCGCGGCGGCGACCTCTCGCGTCCGGCCCTGGTGCAAGCCATGGTCCGGAGCGAGACGGAATGGGACGCCGTCACCTCCTGCAAATCAGTAATGGGAGAAGGAGCGAACCTCTCATCGTCCCAGCCGCCGCGGGAGACGCCCCGGGCGTCGGGGGCCACCACGTGGCTCCCGGCCGCCGTAGGCGCGGGCCTGTGGACGGTGGGTTATGGGCTAGCTCGCCGTCCGTCCGTCTCATAACGACAGGCCTTGTCGACGGCGCGTTTGTGTTCCACGCGCGCCTCAAAGAGAGTCAGCAAAAAGGAAGGGGTCCGTAAGGACCGATGCCTGCCGGGGTTGCGGGACTGTTCGAAAGAGATACCGTGGGCCGTGGCCCCGGAACACAAAGGGTGATGAAGGATCATGGATGGGTTTTAGTCAGTAAAAGTCTGACACTCCCTCCTGCTCCGCCCAGAGCGGGAGGGGTTATTTGATGATTTCCCATCCGAAAATAAAGGGGAATAAAATATTAATGTCTTGATATTCATCAAAATTAGCTGATGTGGAAGGCTGAGAGCTAGAGTCGTAATTCTCTTTGGTTCCAATACAGAGTAGTACATTATCTGGAACAGTGTAAGAATAACAGCACTTTCCTGCCCTTTATAGGCCAAATCTGCCGTACATAATAGCATTCAGAGTTCTCACCGCCAAACCGCCACGGAGTCGAGTATCGATTTCAATTTTTTATTTCAAGAAAGATTGTGATTTTAGTACATTACTGCAGAATCCAGTAAGTAAGCCTTCCTGGCCAAGTATAACCGGACCTCACCTGCGGTTCGGTCCGGTTATATACGAGGCCAGGATGGCTTTCTTACTGGTTGAGGTTTATATAATACTTTTCTCAAAAATGAAAGAAAGTTTAACAACAAATTCGTTTAAACAATGTGAAATCCCGCCAGTCGTTGTTTTTTTTTTAATACAGATTGCGTTTAGTTTTGGAAAATGTTCTATTTTTACATTACATGAATGTTATAGTAAAAAAATGTAAATTATTGTTTTTGAAACGGAAAGTTTTAATCCAACGTGATTTATAAACTGAAATTACTAAATACAAACATAAAATCCCACACTATACTTCTAACACATTACTAAAGTACAAAACGCAACGCATACTTTTTCTGCGTCGCGTTAAAATGTCACAGACTCCACAGACTATAAAATGGCTGTAATTACGGCTGTAATATTGTATCTCACAAAATGTCATACCAAAAAGAGAGATAGATATATATTGGGAGCCTTTTCTAAGCAGATCCAAAAAGGATGACCTACTGTCCAGTAAGTAAATTACATACTTACTTACTGGACAGTTGGAGATTCCAAATTTAAAATCTCGCTTCTTACTGGACAGTTGTGAAGTAAGTCTCCGGTAGAGTTCACTTTCTGGATACTTTTTAGAGATATTATGGCAACATTACATACCATTTTTGAGAAAACATTCTTTTCATGTTTTATAAAATATGTTAAAAAAAATATGCTAAAAGCTAAAACAATATGCAAACAAGAACAAAATATGCCAAATTTAACATATAATATGCTAAATTGGCAACACAGAGTCTGAGGCCCTACTACACATTTCGTCCGTATATTCGGTCGGATCTATGTCATCTATCCGTCTCGCTCGCGCATGTGTGCAAATGAGTGCGAGTGGACCAAGCGGCATGTTGTCGTCCCGTGTTATTTTTCCCGCGCGTAGTAAAATGGGCGGCATAGCTAGCGACACTGGTTCCCGTCATTCGTAGGAATGATAACAAATAATTCGGGCTTACGCGACAAAAACAACATAATTTTGCTGCGTTCAATGATATATAAACTATAGATACGTTGTCCGCACTCTAAAATGACAACATGAAATGAAGGCAATTGCCCACATCGCGCTTAGTTACGCACCAACCTGTCGCGCGACGCTACGTTTGTTTATAATTTAATAAATCCTGTGACGTGACTGAAGATGTATATTTATCTCCCTCTCGCAACAGGCATCCCGCCGTTCGGTGTCATATTTTCTTTCTCTTTCTTCACGCTTATAAGTAGTTCTAGTATTTTCGCCGTTTTTAAGCGCCGCGATGTTGGTTCATGACGTGTCTATATATAATACGTCATTGGCTGCGTTAAACAAATACAACATAATTTTGCTACGAACGACACGGTTTCAATTATAAATCCGGGATTCCCAGAAAGTTTTATTCGATGTTTTCGACGACCCGATTGGTGCAGCGGTAGTGAGGCTGCCTTACGTTCTTAGGGTCCCGGGTTCGAATCCCGTTCGGAGCAAATGTTTGTGTGATGAGCATGGACATTTATTTCCGAGTCATGGATGTTTATATGTATAATATACTTACGTAAGTATGTATTTACAAACAAAAAAAAAAGTATTTATGTAGTATATCAACTATCTGGTGTCCACGACACAAGCATCGTTGCTTAGTGTGGCACTAGATGGCGCTGTGTGTAATGTCCAGCAATATTTATTTATTTTACGAATATTGTCCATACAGGGTTCGAATTTGTGATGATTAAGTAGAATGAAAAATATTGTGCAATTAATATTAAAAGGTCAGATTATTTTCCCTGTTCATAGAGTTACACCTATATCCAAGTCATCTATTTTTCGGCCTATGGTTTTGCCCAACAGTTGGGCAAGAATAGGTCCCCTATCTCCTTTCAATATTCTGGGGGCATTGCCCATCCCAATCACATACCTTCTTAAATCACACTTAATCAGCCTATAATGCTCCCACTGCTGGGACACAGGTCTCCTCTTTATGAGAATGAGTGGGCTATAATCCACCACGTAGGCTCATAGTGCGGGTTGGTAGATGTCACATGTCCTTGAATTTTTGCTTTTAGGACATACTGTTTCCTTGCGATGTTTTCCAGTTCAACTACAGTGCTTTCACAGTGATTATGCGGTATGCCATGTGACTGGGACTGTGTTGTCATTGCTTCGACGGTTCAAAAGTGCGCCTTTATAGTTGTAATCAGGGTTGCCGATAGTTGCTAAAATCCCCAAACGAATTGTCAAAATTTGATATCAAATATTTGAGCAGAGCATTCCCGCATTTTCCCCGAATTGAAGCTCTACCCACACATTCCCCAATCAGCTTCGCTTTCTCCGCAGTTTGGGGAATTCCCCACAGATTGGCAACCCTTGTTGTAATACCCATGTATTACTGTCTCACTCCAAAGCTGCAAAGCAAAGCTGTCTTCAAAGATGTGTAGAGAGAGAAGGCGCGAGCTATAGAGCAATTAAATTATGGAAAACCGCCTGCTCAAGGCGAAAAGAATATTTATACTACACCTGCTTGGAAAGTACCTTGATACTTTATCAAATTTACGGTAGAAAGTACGTCATTGCATATCGAACAAATATGCGGGGAGAAAACGCATCTGAGCGGGAGAGAAAAGTGTATGAAAATCCATTTCTTAAGTAGTTTTTCTTTTTTAATTTTGGGTAAGACTATGCGCCGGTAACCTAAATATCAAAAGCCAAAAAGTTTTTACAGTGAGTTTTTATCTCCTAGCTGTGTGTTGGATGGTGTCGGGCTGGCAGTGCGACCCTGCGGCGGCAGGATAAACAATTTGAAAAAAGAACATGTGAATATTGCAGACGCCATTGGCGCCATTTCCAATTTGTGTGTTGTTTGAGGATTCAGTTTTCGTAGAATTTATTTTCCTCGTAGGTGTAGTATAAAGCACTATGTATCACTCGAGAGAAACTGCGATTCCCGATCTCGGGTGTTTTAAAGCCCGAGCCGTAGGCTCGGGCTTCAAACGACACCCTTGACGGTAATCGGTTACTTTCTCCTCTCGGTGAACAATGTACTATTACAGACCCATATCCTTTGTAAATGATAACATTAGTATTTAAAATAAAACTGCGGTATTCAGACTCGTTATAATTCACCTCCTTTCGTCCTCTGACGTCATTTTGAGCGCTCTTCTCGAGACCTTGCCCAAGTTTGTTGACCTGTTTTTCGTTGGTTCTTCCCGCACTCATGGACAATAATATATTTTTGTGGAATCATAGAGTATCTTTTAGCGCGCCTGTTTAGTCAGCCTAAAAATAAGTTTATGGTTGCTTTAGAATTTTAGATCAATATGTTGTTACCTTTTTCTTTATTCAATGTCCTTGTGAGCACATTATCGAAATGTTCCGTATTCCATTGGTTGATATGACGAAACACTTTATAAATACATTTGTCTTGTTTACCAACTCCTCCAAAGAGAAGTCAAAGATCAAGAGAAGACAAAACACGCAACACACACAAAAAAACTTTACATTGTGGATCAGTTTCCAGCTTTTTTTTCTTGTAGGTATCTCTATCACGGCGTGAAAACATAAAAAGCTTAAGAGTGCGGCGCCATCCGCTCGCAACTACAATTCGAAGCGAAGGCAAAAACACGTTGAAATATTGTTGTCTCTGTTTCACACTCCCCGGCCCGTTGCGTAGCCGCGCGTGAGCGTGTGTGAATAGTGTTTACTTAAGCGTGTGTTAATAGTGTTTGGTGTTTACCTTTTTAGTAGTTATCATGTTCATTATTTGCTTTATTTTTGTTAGTTACTTTGGGCAATCGTTAGTGTATGTGCAGAATAGTAATGCGTTTTTAGGAAATCTGTCTACAATGTTTTTATCTCAAATGTTAGATTAACTCAAAATCTAGGCTTTGTTGAAAAAAATCTGGGTTACTTACTACTCTTTCTATACCACTAATGTATGTAACGAATAAGTATACGGTTCGCCTGAAAATCTGAAATAAAAGTACGTACTGGTGGCTCAGTGGTGGTGGCCCCGACTTACAAACAGTAAGGCGCGGGACAAATACAAGAGGCGTCGGGCGCGGACATGGCGCGGGCGGCTTCCTATTCCATTCAAATATCATACAAAATGCATGGAAATAAAGTGCAATTTAGGCTACACGGTATATCATTGCGCTGACGAGGATGTGACGATATACCGTGTGTTGTATTTGTCCCGCGCCCATAGACTTAGTACTTATAATACCGCCCGCGCCTAAGTCGTAGGTTCGAACCCAGGCAGGCGCATTACTTTGTGTAATTCATCAACTCTGCTCTCAAAACGGTGAAGGATAACATCGTGAGGAAACCGGCATAAGTATCCTAGAACCTAAAAGTAGGAGGTAGTAGGTAGGTAGGTAGGTAGTAGGTAGGTAGGTAGTAGGTAGGTAGGTAGTAGGTAGGTAGGTAGTAGGTAGGTAGGTAGTAGGTAGGTAGGTAGTAGGTAGGTAGGTAGTAGGTAGGTAGGTAGTAGGTAGGTAGGTAGTAGGTAGGTAGGTAGTAGGTAGGTAGGTAGTAGGTAGGTAGGTAGTAGGTAGGTAGGTAGGTAGGTAGTAGGTAGGTAGGTAGTAGGTAGGTAGGTAGTAGGTAGTAGGTAGGTAGGTAGTAGGTAGGTAGGTAGTAGGTAGGTAGGTAGGTAGGTAGTAGGTAGGTAGGTAGTAGGTAGGTAGGTAGTAGGTAGGTAGGTAGTAGGTAGGTAGGTAGTAGGTAGGTAGGTAGTAGGTAGGTAGGTAGTAGGTAGGTAGGTAGTAGGTAGGTAAGTAGTAGGTAGGTAGTAGGCAGGTAGTAGGCAGGTAGCAGGCAGGTAGTAGGCAGGTAGTAGGCAGGTACTAGGCAGGTACTAGGCAGGTAGCAGGCAGGTAGTAGGCAGGTAGTAGGCAGGTATTAGGCAGGTAGTAGGTAGGTACTCATCAAGACGAATCAAACGAGCCCAAACTCGAAGCGGTTGCGTCGTTTTATTACGGAGATCCTTTGGCCCCCCTTTCAGCTTCATCATCAAACCCTGATTACCATTTAGGACCAATTTACTCTTCAAGATCAATCTAACGAGCCCAAACTCGACGGGATTATGTAATTTTATTACGGACTTCCCATGGCCACCTTCCAGCTCCATTATCAGACCCTGGATACCACCTAGCACCAAAGTACTCGTCAAGACAAATCACACGAGCCCCAACTCGATGGGGTTATGTCGTTTTATAACGGAATTCCCATGGAATCCTTCTAGCTCCATCATCAGACCCTGGATATAACCTAAAGACAAAGTACTCGTCACGACGAATCAAACAAGTTCAAACTCGATGGGGTTACGTCGTTACATTACAGAATTCCTATGGCCACCTATAGCATTGTCACGCGATATAGGTACCTACATATGCGTGCAAAATTTCAGCTCAATCGGTAATCGGGAAGTGGATCAAATTTTACTTGCAAGATTTGATTACTTCCAGATTACAGACAAACATCGGGACACGTGAAACTATATCAAAGCTTGTAAAATAAAACATAATATTTATTTAGTCGGTAGGTGGTTCAAATGTCCGACTAATAAGTTTCATTCATAATCATAACGTAAGGGTACCTACGTTATGATTATGAATGAAACCTATTAGTCGGACATTTGAATCCTAAACAAATCTAATTCAGTATGTACTAAGGTACTAACCCAGTGTAATGTAATTCCGATTATGAACGAGAAAAAATATGTGTAGGTAGGCAGGCATTTTCTTGGTCTGAGTTTAAAAAAATTATGAAAACAAAAAGGTAGGTAGATACTTACTGTGAGATACATCCCAACGTTTGGAGTCCATGTTGCTAACCTTTATATAATTATGTTTATGTAGGGACCTGTTTTGTAACCTAAATTTAACCAAATCGTAAGCAAATATCGAAGTCCGTAAACAAAACAAAAGTCGTTATAAAGTAGGTAGGTAGGTTACTCGATTCCAAATCACAAGGCAAATCTAAATCCAAATTCGTAGCATACGTCAAGAAGTGTCAGAAATATTACGGTACAATTGGCAAACAAATACGCACGCACAATGCAATCAAGTAATCGTCTAAGATTGACGAACGAATTGCCCCGGCCGGCGGCCGGGGCGGCCGGCCCGGCCGGGTGGCGAGGTGCGCACGCTCACATTTACATTTGTCACTATACTCAACACATCCAAATGTTCTGTCCCGCGCCCCGCGCCCCGCCTCAGCTCAATGCTTGATGCGATAGCACGACTTCCGATGAACATTTATGATTAATTTGAGTGTGTGCCGTAATACCAAAAATGATGAATGAAAACTCAATGCTTTTCCATTTTTTTTTTATATTATTTAACTTAACAATATAACACATGTTTCGATTTGAACAATATTACAAATACTACCGTTTTTAATATAGAACAGATGAGATGAAAACATCGTATTTAAAGTGTAAAATGTGGGATATTCAATTTGTTTGCATTTCGCTTTTGGTAAGTATTTTGAAAAACCGGCCAAGTGCGAGTCGGACTCGCGCACGAAGGGTTCCGTACCATTATCTATACATTAGACAAAACGGCAAAAAAATCACGTTTGTTGTATTGGAGCCCCCCTTAAATATTAATTTTATTCTGTTTTTAGTATTTGTTGTTATAGCGGCAACAGAAATACATCATCTGTGAAAATTTCAACTGTCTAGCTGTCACGGTTCATGAGATACAGCCTGGTGACAGACAGACGGACAGACGGACAGATGGACAGACGGACAGACGGACAGACAGCGAAGTCTTAGTAATAGGGTTCCGTTTTTACCCTTTGGGTACGGAACCCTAAAAAAGAAAATGTAGAAACCTAGGTAATTACCATCTTGTTCCGAATAACAGCATATTAAGGTGGAAATATGCTCAAACTGAAAATGATTTTGGTATTACGTTTGTATGGAGAAATTCATGCTCCCCGGCCCCTTAAGAGTGCGGCGCCATCCGCTCGCAACTGCAATTCGAAGCGAAGGCAAAAACACGTTGAAATATTGTTGTCTCTGTTTCACACTCCCCGGTCCGTTGCGTAGCCGCGCGTGAGCGTGTGTGAATAGAGTGTACCTATGCGTGTGTTAATAGTGTTTGGTGTTTACCTTTTTAGTAGTTATCATGTTCATTATTTGCTTTATTTTTGTTAGTTACTTTGTGCAATCGTTAGTATATGTGCAGAACAGTAATGCGTTTTTAGGAAATCTGTCTACAATGTTTTTATCTCAAATGTTAGATTAACTCAAAATCTAGGCTTGAAAAAAAATCTGGGTTACTACTCTTTCTATACCACTAATGTAGGTAAGGAATAAGTATACGGTTCGCCTGAAAATCTGAAATAAAAGTACGTACTGGTGGCTCAGTGGTGGCGGCCCCGACTTACGAACAGTAAGGCGCGGGGCAAATACAAGAGGCGTCGGGCGCGGACATGGCGCGGGCGACTTCCTATTCCATTCAAATATCATACAAAATGCATGGAAATAAAGTTCAATTTAGGCTACACGGTATATCATTGCGCTGACGAGGATGTGACGATATACCGTGTGTTGTATTTGTCCCGCGCCCATAGACTTAGTACTTATAATACTGCCCGTGCCTAAGTCGTAGGTTCGAACCCAGGCAGGCGCATTACTTTGTGTAATTATTATTCATCAACTCTGCTCTCAAAACGGTAAAGGAAAACATCGTGAGGAAACCGGCATAAGTATCCTAGAACCTAAAAGTAGGTAGGTAGTAGGTAGGTAGAAGGTAGGTAGTAGGTAAGTAGTAGGTAGGCAGTAGATAGGCAGTAGGTAGGTAACAAGCAGGTAACAAACAGGTAGTAGGCAGGCAGTAGGCAGGCAGTAGGCAGGCAGCAGGCAGGCGGTAGGCAGGCAGTAGGCAGGCAGTAGGCAGGTAACAAGCAGGTAGTAGGCAGGCAGTAGGTAGGCAGTAGGCAGGCAGTAGGCAGGCAGTAGGCAGGCAGTGGGCAGGCAGTAGGCAGGCAGTGGGCAGGAAGTAGGCAGGTAACAGGCAGGTAGTAGGCAGGTAACAAGCAGGTAGTAGGCAGGTAGTAGGCAGGCAGTAGTCAGTAGGTAGGCAGTAGGCAGGCTGTAGGCAGGCAGTAGGCAGGCAGTAGGCAGGTAGTAGGCAGGCAGTAGGTAGGCAGTAGGCAGGCAGTAGGCAGGCAGTGGGCAGGCAGTAGGCAGGCAGTGGGCAGGCAGTAGGCAGGTAGTAGGCAGGTAACAGGCAGGTAGTAGGCAGGTAACAAGCAGGTAGTAGGCAGGTAGTAGGCAGGCAGTAGGTAGGCAGTAGGTAGGCAGTAGGCAGGCTGTAGGCAGGCAGTAGGCAGGCAGTAGGCAGGCAGTAGGCAGGCAGTAGGCAGGCAGTAGGCAGGCAGTGGGCAGGCAGTAGGCAGGCAGTAGGCAGGCAGTAGGCAGGTAGTAGGCAGGTAGTAGGTAGGTAGTAGGTACTCATCAAGACGAATCAAACGAGCCCAAACTCGAAGCGGTTGCGTCGTTTTATTACGGAGATCCTTTGGCCCCCCTTTCAGCTTCATCATCAAACCCTGATTACCATTTAGGACCAATTTACTCTTCAAGATCAATCAAACGAACCCAAACTCGACGGGATTATTTCGTTTTATTACGGACTTCCAATGGCCACCTTCCAGCTCCATTATCAGACCCTGGATACCACCTAGCACCAAAGTACTCGTCAAGACAAATCATACGAGCCCAAACTCGATGGGGTTATGTCGTTTTATAACGGAGTTCCCATGGACACCTTCTAGCTCCATCATCAGACCCTGGATATAACCTAAAGACAAATTACTCGTCACGACGAATCAAACAAGTTCAAACTCGATGGGGTTACGTCGTTACATTACAGAATTCTTATGGCCACCAGTTGTCACGCGATATACCTACATAATGCGTGCAAAATTTCAGCTCAATCGGTAATCGGGAAGTGGATCAAATTTTACTTGCAAGATTTGATTACTTACAGATTACAGACAAACATCGGGACACGTGAAACTATATCAAAGCTTGTAAAATAAAACATAATATTTATTTAGTCGGTAGGTAGGTAGGTACCCTTATGTTATGATTGATTATGAATGAAACCTATTAGTCGGACATTTGAATCCTAAACACATCTAATTCAGTATGTACTAACCCAGTGTAATGTAATTTCGATTATGAACGAGAAAAAATATGTGTAGGTAGGCAGGCATTTTCTTGGTCTGAGTTTAAAAAAATGATGAAAACATAAAGGTAGGTAGATACTTATTGTGAGATACATCCCAACGTTTGGAGTCCATGGGGTCTAAAATGGCCGCTTTATCAGAATCGTAATATGAATCACGTTAAAAATTTAAAATTCTTAAAATGGACTTTATGATTATGGACATAAAGTCCATTTTAAGAATTTAATTGTTTTAACGTGATTTATACTAAGATTCTGCGTGGATTCTGCTAAAGCGGCCATTTTAGACCCGCATGTTGCTAACCTTTATATAATTATGTTTATGTAGGTACCTGTTTTGTAACCTAAATTTAACCAAATCGTAAGCAAATATCGAAGTCCGTAAACAAAACAAAAGTCGTAATAAAGTAGGTAGGTAGGTTACTCGATTCCAAATCACAAGGCAAATCTAAATCCAAATCCGTAGCATAGGTCAAGAAGTGTCAGAAATATTACGATACAATTAGCAAACAAATACGCACCAATACGCACGCACAATGCAATCAAGTAATCGTCTAACACTGACGAACGATTCCGAACGAATTGCCCGGCCCGGCCGGGTGGCGAGGTGCGCACGCACACATTTACATTTGTCACTATACTCAACACAGTCAACACATCCAAATGTTCTGTCCCGCGCCCTGCGCCCCGCCCCAGCTCAATGCTTGATGCGATAGCACGACTTCCGATGAACATTTGTGATTAATTTGAATGTGTGCCGTAATACCAAAAATGATGAATGAAAACTCAATGCTTTTCCATTATTTTTTTTATATTATTTAACTTAACAATATAAGACATGTTTCGATTTGAACAATATTACAAATACTACCGTTTTTAATATAGAACAGATGAGATGAAAACATCGTATTTAAGGGCAGGTAGTCCCAATTTTCCCAATTTTACATAACTTTGATTCAATAGTAATCAAAGAAATAGTGATTTTTTAAAGCCAAAAAAAATAGATATTATAGTTGACTATATTTACTAAGATAATTTGTGGTTCAAAACATGATATCAAAAACTTCACTCGATGAAAAAAAAATCCGAACAGGAGCCTAATTCGAATATTTTTTTATGTTTTTCTTATTTTACTTGGAGAATATGAAAGTTTTACTTCCAAAAAAAATATCTAAGCAAAGTTAATAACATATAGAACAATTATTTGTGGTTAATTTTTTCAAAACAATTTAATCCTTTTAATAATAAATTATTATATAAGAAAACGGCTTGCGCACGTGGATTCAGTCGCCCGCCAGGCCTTGACGAGGTAGGACCTATGTCCCTTTTGCTGGCGCACGGCTGTCCCGCCGATTTATCGAACGATTTATTTAAAGAACGTAGTGTAATTATAACAGTACAGTCTTTTTTAACCGACTTAAAAAAAGGAGGAGGTTTCACAATTTGACCGTAGGATAACTTCGTCGTTTATGAACCGATTTAGATAAATTTTTTTTTGTTGGAAATAAGATATTCCAAGAGTAGTACCATGACCATGAAACTGGGATCTGATGATGGCATCTCAGAGAAATCGAGGGAAACCTTTGAACATCGTAGTGCGACTAGTGCGTTTGTTTTTTTGTTCATTGAGTATTTTAGAGCACTACTATTTAAAGAAAGTCTGGACTCGATCTGATGATGGAACCGAAGACAGTCGAGGGCACTCCTCAACGATTCACAATAATTTCCTGGTGTTTGGGCTTGATTAATTTGTATTGATGAGAACTTTACACCTAAATGGGTTGTGGTCATCTTTAGGGGTCTGATGATAAAGACGAAGGACAGTCAAAGGAACTCCTCAACGTTTTACAGTAGCTACCTTGTGTTTGGATTTAATTCATTTCTATTGATGAGAACTTTGCACCCATATGGGTTGTAAGTGCCATTGGTCTGATGATGGAGACCATAGACAGTCGAGGGAATTCCTCAACGAACGAGTTTACAATCTCACGAGATAGATTATAATCTAACGGTATTTACAATTTTACGGTGACACATACAACAAATAAAGCATGTGTCTCTTCGTGAGATAAAAACAATGTAAGAAACCTAGTCAAATTGTTCGCGACAAGTGTCTCAAACAGTGTTTTTATATAGTCTATAGAAAGAACGTTCGAGAAAGTACGCTATTGCCGTGTTTGTGATTCTTTGTCGAGTACTTTCTGTTATTATTAGTTTTAAAAGTAAGTAGGTACAAATTCCCTCGAGAATAGTCTCGTCACAGGTGCGCGTACGCAAACTACTTATAAAAAACATCGAGAAATGTTAATTTAATTTCGACCGTACGCCGAGAGCGTAAAGTACCTACTTCCTTCTTCCGTTCGAGTTATTTATTATCCTTTTGTTTATAGTTTCCTTTGTATTTTTTTGTTAATGTTTTTTGTTCATGCTTTTTGTATGAATTAAAAGATTTTCTAGCGAACAAATACTACACACCGCTAGAGGATTCGCGAATATTTTTTATGTGTCTGCTAATAGTATGAAAGCATAGCGCAGGCACCGCATAGTAAGTTTTGTTTTCGACATTGGAACAGTCAGTTTTGTTTACGATATTGAAGCAGTCAGTTTCGTTTCGATATCCGAATAGTTAACAGTTCTTTCCGATTATAGTTTCAGCTCAGTTTTTCCAGTATTGTCTGCTTGTAGCGTCTTACCATAGTCAAATAGTGTTTCATTTCTTCTCCATCTACAATAATATTGCAGTATTTTCCAAACCCACCTCTCCGTTCCACGAAGCTAATGTTTACACCCGGAACTTTCGGTACAGGGCGGTTAGTGGCTCAGATTTGGTTCCGTTATAGTTTTTGAATTTCCAAACACGAGTCCACCCGTCTGGTACACAAATAATTGAATAAATTACGACTTGCAGCAATTTGCATTTACAACATCTATTCAAATTAATTTATTACATTTAAATGTTAGGTTTTCGCAATTACTACCTATTATAATAAATCAAGCTGACAATTTAATAAAATAAGTTGACCTACTGCCTACACGACACGCTTACCTATACTGTGACACTTCGCTCAGCTTTGGGTTCAAGTCGGCGACGCGTGTGCACGACTCGTTTCGCGTAAAGGGTGGTAGCGTTAAATACCTACTTTGCTTGGCGTAGACGGCCTTAAACTGTAAAAATGTGAGATATTCAATATGTTTGCATTTCGCTTTTGGTAAGTATTTTGAAAAAAAAATAATATAGAAACCTAGGTAATTACCATCTTGTTCCGAATAACAGCATATTAAGGTGGAAATATGCTCATACTGAAAATGATTTTGGTATTACGTTTGTATGGACAAATTCATGCTCCCCGGCCCCTTAACGCTGTATTATAGAACACACATGTAGTTAGTTAATAACAATATGAAAGATTATTTAAATCGAGAAATAGGTACAACGTTGACGTGCACTTTGATCAACAACAAAAATGCAATTTTTTTGTCATTGAATTTATAATTCGGCACCGTTCGTGGCGAGTCGTTCTACGCGAAAGATTAGAACACCAATTTAATTACCTAAGTGTGTTATAATTAGATAATGGGTATTTTTCGATTGTCTTATAAAGAATGCAGTACAAACAAATACATTAACAATGTAATTAATTAAGGACTGATAGATTCTGAAAAAATGTTCACCGGTTTATTTAAAAAAAAAACAGCAGTTTCATACGAAAGTGCATTAAGTACCTACAAATTGTTTTTGTGAGGGGGGGGGGAGCTATGAGTGCGAGTGAGAGAGACGAATAGAGAGGTCAGTCCGTCTCTATTAGAGACGGACTTTTGATGTTCTAAAAGTTGTCTCAAAAGCCTCATAAAATTTCGTGTCTGCGTCATTATTTAATTAAGGTCAAAGGTCGTTAAAAACGAGTTTACAGCTTCTCTTGTTTCGAGGTTGAACCTTTGTTGGCTCAAGGGACTGAGCTAGCATGATGGTTTAAAAATTCAAAACTATGTTTTAATAAATATTAGGTAAATGTTTTTTTTTTCCAAATAAAGAGTTTTTAGACGATGACTTTTTGAGGTTTCGTTTTCGAGATCGCATGGCTACGGGCGCGGGCGCGGTGTTAAGTTTTTCGTGGTAGCGTGCATTCGTTGTTAAGGCTGAGGCCAAACGAGCGTACTTTTGTGAGTCGCGTAATTTCGGTTTCATACATCGTTAGGCGCATTTTAAGTCGTGACGACGCGACTACATAAAATATTTATGTACGTCCCTCTACTATGTACGTACCAGGTTTAGTACTAGGTTTAAAGCATGACCTTGTTATTCGGTGTTACACTTTTCTAAGTCACGTAATGACGTAATACACTCGTAAATGTGTCACTACAGAAAACGTGATTAAATGAAAAAACCGGCCAAGTGCGAGTCGGACTCGCGCACGAAGGGTTCCGTACCAATTATTATAAAAAAATCACGTTTGTTGTATGGGAGCCCCCCTAAAATATTAATTTTATTCTGTTTTTAGTATTTGTTGTTATAGCGGCAACAGAAATACATCATCTGTGAAAATTTCAACTGTCTAGCTATCACGGTTCATGAGATACAGCTTGGTGACAGACAGACGGACAGACGGACAGACGGACAGACAGCGAAGTCTTAGTAATAGGGTTCCGTTTTTACCCTTTGGGTACGGAACCCTAAAAACAACGATGTAAAAAAATCAATATAACCGCAGCGAAATTCAACACCTGTTTGTTTTCCTTAAATTCCCTACCTACCTAATAACTATACATTGTATCTTCGGGCAATATCGGGCATAGGTATTGTTGTGCGCTTCTAAAGTTTCACAATATATACCTACCTCTAGCTATATAAATTAATTCGTGGGCGGTATGGAAGTCGGCACGATGACATGGCGTAGCTCGCAGTTATCGACCGTCCCAGACGACCTCTAAAATGGTTGAATGCCCCGACCATAGAGCTTACGTGTGGTATTATAGAGCGCTCATCATTCGAAGCTAGGGTTGCCAGATGGGAAAAATACAATATTTAGGTATAATTTCAATAATTTTGTCGGGATTTTGGGAATATTGCCTGAACAAATGAATACTACATAAATCTAGGTATATACAGGGTGTAAAACACCTCTTAACGAAGCCGAAAGGTACTTGTTCTCCCCGTCATTGCGATCATTCTTTTGTTCTACCTGGGAACTTTCTAGTTTCGGAGATATTGGGGGTCAAAGTTCTAAATTTTTGACAATTGTTTTTTAAACAAGTTTTTAATGTAATATTTTTACTTTAAACACCCCACGACCCCTGTAATATTCGAACCATCCATCAGCACAATGTTTTGAGTGCGTTACATTGAGTTCTACCACTAAACATGATATTTCATCCCAAAAAAAAGTCGTTCCCCAGAAATATTATTTTCGTAAAGTTTGATGTAGGTACAGAATGCTTGATTGACGGCATCGTGATGAGGTTGTTTACACCCTGTATGTATATACATACATAACAAAGTCGGATTAGCTAAACCAACGGTCGGCAACAGGCGGACCGCGATCCATATCCGGATCGCGTAAGATTGACCCTGGGACCGCTGAAAATTTGTTAACAATTCTTGAAAGATAAAGAAAAGATATCTGAAAAGTCATCATTTTCAAAAAATAATGTTTTGAAGAACAAACATCGTTCGAGATTAGTGGACGCTCTTGAAGACTCACTTCGCATTTGGTGTTCCGCTCGTGAACCAAATTTCGTCTAAAAACCGTCGGTGTAATTTTTCGCACTAATTTTATTGATAATTAATAAATATCATAAAACGTACGTATATTGGAATACAATATAAAACTGAATTCGTAAAATAATCAAGTTTTTTTTTTACCTCGGTAAAAAATTCCATCGTTGTGGGGTCCCCACTTAACATTACTTGCCGACCACCTGCTAAACCATTTAAAACTCAAGCACGCACATTTGTCCACACCAAATTCCATCCTGGTGGCGCTACTAAAAGTTTCATTAACTAGTTAAGTAAAATAACATGTTAATTAGTTTCATTAACTTGAGTAGGTAGTAATTTTAATGTTGTAGGAGTTTTAGTGTAGTTTCAGTTAGTTGGTATTTCGTAAAGAATATTAAATGAAGAATACACTCGTGATAATAGGGTATATATGCATGATTTTTTTTTATTACTTTAGACAAAGCGTATTAAGGACGCGTTTGCAAAATTGATAGGTACAGAATCGAACTACTACATTGACACGGGTCATACACACAAGTGTACGCACGACTAACTGCGAGAATAGTAGTCAAGTGAACACATTTCGATACTTTGAATGATTCATTTTATTTTTACGTATTTCTTTGTAATAAAATTATGTTAGGTACCTACAAAAAAAATATTTTTGCTCTTTATATTTTTACGAATTACCTCCGGACTTGATGGAGTGACCTGAAGGTGTGCTTCAGTCACTGCTACTGGAACTTCTCGACGTGTTGTACTAGGTGAGGAGAGTTTGGGCTCGTATTGTTAGTTATGATGAGACCTTACCTTTCGACCTGATGGAGTAACCTGCAGGTGTACTTTGGTGACTACTACTGGAACTTCTTGACGTGTTGTACTAGGTGAGCCGAGTTTGGGCTCGTTTTGTTAGTTATGATGAGACCTTACCTCCGGACCTGATGGAGTGACCTGAATGTGTATTTCGGTGAGGTACTGGAACTCCTTGACGTGTTGTACTAGGTGAGCCGAGTTTGGGGTCGTATTGTTAGTTATGATGAGACCTTACCTCCGGACCTGATGGAGTGACTTGAATGTGTACTTCGGTAAGGTACTTTAACTCCTTGACGTTTTGTACTAGGTGAGCCGAGTTTGGGCTCATTTTGTTAGTTATGATGAGCCCTTACCTCCGGACCTGATGGAGTGACCTGCAGGTGTACTTTGGTGAGTGCTACTGGAACTCCTTGACGTGTTGTACTAGGTGAGCCGAGTTTTAGTTCGTTTTGTTAGTTATGATGAGACCTTGGCTCCGGACTTGATGGAGTGACCTAAAGGTGTAGGTACTTTCCTAATTATGAAAAAACGTTATCAATTTTTTATTATGAGCTCCATATTTTTTGCCTATCTGGGGTCAATCAAACTCGGATCACCTAGCACAACACGTCAAGGAGTTCCAGTAGCTCACTGAAGTGCACCTTCAGGTCATTCCATCAAGTCCGGAGGTAATGTCACATCATAACTAACAAAACGAGCCCAAACTTGGCTTACCTAGTGCAACACGTCAAGGAGTTCCAGTACCTCACCGAAGTACACATTCAGGTAACTCCATCAGGTCCGGAGGTAAGGTCTCATCATAACTAACAATACGACCCCAAACTCGGCTCACCTATTACAACACGTCAAGGAGTTCCAGTAACTCACCGAAGTACACCTTCAGGTCATTCCATCAAGACCGGAGGTAATGTCACATCATAACTAACAAAACGAGCCCAAACTCGGCTCACCTAGTACAACACGTCAAGGAGTTCCAGTACCTCACCGAAGTACACATTCAGGTCACTCCATCAGGTCCGGAGGTAAGGTCTCATCATAACTAACAATACGACCCCAAACTCGGCTCACCTAGCACAACACGACAAGGAGTTCCAGTAGCTCACCGAAGTACACCTTCAGGTCATTCCATCAAGACCGGAGGTAATGTCACATCATAACTAACAAAACGAGCCCAAACTCGGCTCACCTAGTACAACACGTCAAGGAGTTCCAGTACCTCACCGAAGTACACATTCAGGTCACTCCATCAGGTCCGGAGGTAAGGTCTCATCATAACTAACAAAACGAGCCCAAACTCGGCTCACCAAGTACAACACGTCAAGGAGTTCCAGTAGCTCACCGGAGTACACCTTCAGGTCATTCCATCAAGACCGGAGGTAATGTCATATCATAACTAACAAAACGAGCCCAAACTCAGCTCACCTAGTACAACACGTCAAGGAGTTCCAGTAACTCACCGAAGTACACCTTCAGGTCATTCCATCAAGACCGGAGGTAATGCCACGTCATAACTAACAAAACGAGCCCAAACTCGGCTCACCTAGTACAACACGTCAAGGAGTTCCAGTACCTCACCGAAGTACACATTCAGGTCACTCTATCAGGTCCGGAGGTAAGGTCTCATCATAACTAACAATACGACCCCAAACTCGGCTCACCTAGCACAACACGTCAAGGAGTTCCAGTACCTCACCGAAGTACACATTCAGGTCACTCCATCAGGTCCGGAGGTAAGGTCTCATCATAACTAACAAAACGAGCCCAAACTCGGCTCACCTAGTACAACACGTCAAGGAGTTCCAGTAGCTCACCGAAGTACACCTTCAGGTCATTCCATCAAGTCCGGAGGTAATGTCACATCATAACTAACAAAACGAGCCCAAACTCGGCTCACCTAGTACAACACGTCAAGGAGTTCCAGTAGCTCACCGAAGTACACCTTCAGGTCATTCCATCAAGTCCGGAGGTAATGTCACATCATAACTAACAAAACGAGCCCAAACTCGGCTCACCTAGTACAACACGTCAAGGAGTTCCAGTACCTCACCGAAGTACACATTCAGGTTACTCCATCAGGTCCGGAGGTAAGGTCTCATCATAACTAACAATACGACCCCAAACTCGGCTCACCTAGCACAACACGTCAAGGAGTTCCAGTACCTCACCGAAGTACACATTCAGGTCACTCCATCAGGTCCGGAGGTAAGGTCTCATCATAACTAACAAAACGAGCCCAAACTCGGCTCACCTAGTACAACACGTCAAGGAGTTCCAGTAGCTCACCGAAGTACACCTTCAGGTCATTCCATCAAGACCGGAGGTAATGTCATATCATAACTAACAAAACGAGCCCAAACTCGGCTCACCTAGTACAACACGTCAAGGAGTTCCAGTACCTTACCGAAGTACACATTCAGGTCACTCCATCAGGTCCGGAGGTAAGGTCTCATCATAACTAACAATACGACCCCAAACTCGGCTCACCTAGTACAACACATCAAGGAGTTCCAGTAGCAGTCACCGAAGTACACCTTCAGGTCACTCCAAGTTCAGGACGAATAGGCTTTTAGAAACCCTACTTACATACTTTTTATAGCGAAATAAAATAGAATAAAACTCTACCTTGTGAAGTATCAAATTTGGTTTATCGAATATTTTGTGTTTGTACAGCGATCTTTTTCAACTCGAGGCGCTCCAAACAGGCGATACGTGTCCACTCTCGACGGGGGTCGCGCGCGGACTAGTTTCATTCGAAATACTTTGCAATAAATCAAGACGGCTATCAAAAATAAAATAACCCCTAACGCAATCGATTAAGATTCATCCAGAAGAGAAAAAAATGTGAAAAAATAAGTTTCGGTTTTAATTTTTTCTGCGACTATATAAAGCATTTAGATTTTAAAAAAATCCTAGCATTAAGAATTGAATATGTTTGCCAAGAAATAGTATTTTTAGAAATAGTAAAATATGTTAATAATAGCACAAAAAATGTACCTAAACTCAACCCGGTATCGTTAATTTTGTGAAAAATGGCAACGACAGATCGATTATACATTATAAAAAACTAAAATTTTCGATGATCTAGTACCTAGTATTTGAAGATGAAGAACCAATCTATACGAGGTAGTCATTATTGGATTTTGTTTGGTTATGCCATAAAATGTACCGAAAAACAGCATAATTTTGCCTGAAATGCAAACGCGCCCTTAAGAGCCATTTCACGTTTTCGCGCAAATTTCTAAGACTTTAGTCGCCTAAATTACCATCTTAGAGAACATCCTGGCATTTTTGAATACATGTTAAAAATAGATCAGTTTTTCTTATTGACACTTAATGTAACACATTTACAAAAAACTTATTTGTTTACTATGTAGTGATTAATCTCCCACAACTACATAGTTTACTAAAAAATCTTCGTAGAGTCAATTTCAGACTCCTAATTCTATCATAAATATTTATAAATTTCACTCAAAAAAATACACAAAGCATCAGACATATACTTTTGTCAACACATAATGTTCTAAAATATCGAAAATTAATAATATTAATTAGTAAAAAAATAAAGTCTTAGGTCAATTTTTACGTTTTATATTGCTATTTTATCGTGATTTTTTGGTCTGAATAAAGCGTAATTACATTGAAAAAAAAATGTAAAAATAAACTATGTTCTTTTACTAAACTAATTCCAAAGTTTTATTAAAATCAATTCATTTAATCAGATACAATATAATTTTTAACATCACTCTAAATTAGAATAAATTACGACGCATAAGCGAGCACGGATTAGTACGGCCCGCGTCCCGATTTTCGAGCGTATCTATCGTAAACGCATTGTTATACTACGACTACAACATTTTGATTCTCTTTGTATTTTTTTTCATTAGGTTGGAATTTTGTTTATTATCAAGTAAAGTATTATTTTAGTAGTTTGTAAATGAATTGTTATATTTCTGTTTTATTAGTTTTAGTAATGGGGCGTAAGGGTTGTATTATTATTGTGTCAATATAAGGAAAGAATAAAAGAAAAAAGAAACAGAAGCGAGGTGGATATTATTTTTATTTGCAATTCATATACATAGTTATCGATCACGTAAGGTGAAAGCGCAAGGGTACCCCGCGAAATTCAAATTTTCTAACGACTATTTCATTGATGAGTTGATTATAACTCCGCAAATCCATTATTTGCTACGATCGCGAATCATATTTTGTTCAACATACAACCTGACACTGACATATAAATTTTCTTTTCTTAACATATAATTATATCGACATGGAATATAGGACCGTAATTACAATTTGAAAGGTTTGAAAACACTTAACACTCCTTTAGAAATATTTGGGGTCCGAAATTTGATAGCTATTTTGTTTTCATTTTAGAATGAGAAATCGCGTGAAAACAGAGGATAGTACTTTTAGAAGAGACGCCGTGCAGGGTACTAGTGGAAAGTGATTCAATAAAATTGATTGTTTTAGTTACAACTAGCTGTGCCCGCGGATTCGCTCACGTCACCGCGTATTCTTTTGGCATTATCAGGGAACATTACATGAGAACGTGAAGTCGTAGTATATTCCTGACATCTTCTACAAAACAACATACTAATAAACTGACTTACTGTTAATTTTAATTAAAACTTGTTCCTACTTTTTTTTTAATACCTACTAAAGGAACTCGTACTAAATTTTTGAGGGGAATCCATTTAGATGGCCATCGACTCGGAAGAAGTTTATGAACAAAGCAAATAGATGCAATTCATGATATATCATAGGTACACCTACACAGAGTAGGTATCCTTAAAAAAAATCTTTCAACTCTGACAGCATAATCAGTCGATCAAAAGTAAGAATATGGAAAAACTTCGTTACTGTGAAATACTGTAAACGCTTGAATTTAATGTATTTAAGGAACCAGAAAGAGTATGCGCTTCGAAATGAAGATTATCATGTTTATCAACCTTCCTACCTACTAAATATAATAAAAAGTATAATAATAAATATGTAATATAAATATGTAATATAAATATGTAATATAATAATAAATATGTAATATATATATATATGTAATATCTATGGCCCGAGTGTCAAACTGACAAGACATAAATTTTTCTGTTCCGAATTTTAATTTCTAAATAACAATTTAAACCAGAAAAGTAATATTATACCATGATAAAGAAGAAAAAAAAAAAAACCCCAAATATACTGGATAAATGGATTTTCATAAAAATGGACCCTAAGGAACACATAAGAACCACATCAAAATAGTGGAAATGTCACCTATGTTGACGAGGCACCGGGCCAAACTACAAAAAGAGGCACACCCACCATCTCCGGGCTCGTCGCTCAGCTCCGCCTCGCAGCGGCCGGGACGCGCCACACCCGTGAGCACCGTGTCATCGGTCGCTGCAGTTGCGTCGAGCTCGAGCGACGAGTTTTTCTCCCCGCCGTCGACACCACCACCACCACCAAGAGGACGACGACGTGGAAGAGGACGGCCACCAGCGGGCTTGGGACCTCGAGGCCAACAGGCCCCGAGCAGGGTCCCCGCTGCCGGTGGAAATGTGTCGCGCATGCGATGGACTCAGTCCATTAATGAAAATGTCATGCGCGCATATTATGGGGCTACTGAGGGGGGAAGCAACTTGACTGCGTACCGTAGTCGGATGCTCTCTCTGTTTCAGGTACTTGAGCCGGCTGTCAGCGTAGAGGCACAACGACTGTCGGATCAGGTGCGGGTCATCCAACGTAACCATATGTTGGATGACACCGTACTTGATCGACTACGCTCCGAATCACGGAGTAACCTTGTTACACCTGCTTCGCCAATGATCGCAGTGCAGCATCAAAATATTCCCAGTGCGCCGCCGCGATCCGACTACGATGGTGAAGAGGATCGTGACGAAGTTATTTCCGTGAGTACCCAGTGCAACGCCCAATTGAGGAGCGCTTTGGAAGGTGCGTTTCGGGAGTATCGTTCCACACCGCCAGAACTTAGGCCACGTTTGCCTCGTTTGCCTATGCACAATAAAAACAAGGCGCTGATGTGTGCTCTAGATTCGCAGCTGTCAAATTGCTTTGACAGCAGCAAAGACCTCACCGATACCCACTCAATATTGTACTGTGGAGCTGTAGCGGCATGTCGTGTAGCTCACGTCAAATTCCCCAACAACGACAGAGCTACACGACCCAAATTAGCTGTTCCAGCTTGGCAGTGGAGGATTGAGCGGCGTATCGGTGAGGCTAGGGCACTCATCGGCAAGTTAATCTGCTTCAGGGAGGGCAATACTCGCCCTAGAGTGATGCGCTTTGTGAGGCGGGCGTTCTCCGGAACTGATATAAGTTTCCGAGATTACTTGGCCCGCGTCACAGAGCGTATCGACTCCCTGAAGCAGAAGATCTGTGCATGGGCAAGCCGTATTCGTCGGTACAAGCGGCGAGTGGAACGGTACACTCAGAATCGCACATTCCAAAGCGATGAAAGGTGGGTATATAGGGCTTGGGAGCGACCGGACCAAGGTGTGACTGACACGCGTCTGCCGGATGATAGCGCCATGTATTCATTCTGGCGCAACATCTGGTCGGTGCCTGTCAGTCACACTGAGGGCGATTGGACCCGGGAGGTTGAACAAGCGTGTGATCCTATACCAGAAATGGGGGCAATCATCATCAGCCCCCAAGACGTAGCTCGTGCAGTCCGTCCGTTGCCTAACTGGAAATCTCCAGGGCCGGACGGACTGCACAACTTTTGGATCAAGTGGTTCCAAAGATCACACGCTCGTTTGGCGTCCCAGTTTCAATCAGCCTTAGAGTCAGGGTCGCTGCCCCAATTCCTGACGACAGGAATTACCCACCTGCTCCATAAATCAGGTAGTGCTGCGGAGCCCAACAATTATAGACCAATCACTTGTTTACCAACGGTCTATAAAGTTCTTACATCCATTTTGAGAGCTAAAATCAACCAACATATTGATAGTAATTCTATTATGTCTGCCTCTCAGAATGGATGTAGGAACGGGTCCCGCGGCACTAAGGAGCTGCTCCTCATTGATATGGCCATTAGCCAACAGGTTCGCCGTTCTCGAAAGAATCTGTCTACATGTTGGATAGATTATAAGAAGGCCTATGACTCAGTGCCTCATACATGGCTCATGAGGGTGCTGGAGTTGTATAAAATAGATGCAACTCTACGTACCTTCCTGATGTCATGTATGGGACACTGGAGAACGGTTCTTCGCTATCCAGGATGTCGACAGATCCAGGGGAACAGCGAACCAATAAGGATCGAGCGTGGTATATTCCAGGGTGATAGTCTGAGTCCATTGTGGTTTTGTCTAGCCCTGAACCCTCTCAGCACACTGCTGGAGCGTTCAGGTCTAGGCTATCTGTTGAGGAGAGATGGTCAGGTCATATCTCACCTTCTTTACATGGATGATCTGAAACTCTTTGCCCCCAACAATTTGCAACTGATGAAGCTACTGAAGGTAACAGAAACTTTCAGTAGCGCCATCAGGATGGAATTTGGTGTGGACAAATGTGCAGTCATGCATGTGAAGCGAGGGGAGATTATGGAATCCGAGGGAACTCAACTCTCGGATTCCATACACCTTAGATCCCTCTCCGCAACAGAAACTTACAAGTATTTGGGTATGTCGGAGGCATTAGGTATCAATACTGCTGACATGAAACAATCGTTGAGGGAGCGCTTCTTTGGCCGCCTGAATAAGGTACTAGGCAGTCTTTTGTCAGGCGGAAACAAGGTGCGCGCCTTCAACGGTTGGGTCGTGCCAGTTTTGATGTATTCCTTCGGCATACTCAAATGGACTCAGACGGAACTTGATGCCCTGGATAGGAGGGTCCGCACACTGCTGACCGCAAATCGAATGCATCACCCACGGTCGTCGGTGATGAGACTGTATATCCCACGGAAGTGCGGGGGTCGTGGCTTCTTAAATGCTAAGACCCTACACAACCGTGAGGTGTACAGTCTCAGGGAATACTTCCTAGAAGCCGAAGGGGAGATGCACCGAGATGTGGTCTCAGTGGACAAGGGCCTCACCCCGCTCTCCCTGGCTAACGAGAACTGGCGCAAACCTAAAGTATTAGACACTAATGACCGCAAGGTGGAATGGCAGGGCAAGGAGCTTCACGGACGCTTTTACCGGGCCCTACATGGCCCCGATGTAGACTTCTTAGCGTCCGTATCCTGGCTGCGCTTTGGTGACCTCTTCGGGGAAACAGAAGGCTTTATCTGTGCAATAATGGACGAAGTTATGATGACGAATAACTACCGGAAATACATTGTGAAAGATGGCACGGTTGACATATGTCGGGCATGCCACCGTCCGGGAGAATCGATCCGACACATTATTTCTGGGTGTTCTAGTCTGGCTAACGGAGAGTATTTGCATAGACACAACCTTGTTGCCAGGATTATCCACCAGCAACTTGCTTTGAAATACAACCTTGTGGAATCAGAAGTGCCATACTATAAGTATGCGCCCGACCCAGTTCTCGACAATGGTCATATCACGTTGTATTGGGATCGACCTATCACCACTGACAGGACTGTTGTTGCCAATAGGCCTGACATTGTGGTGATAGATCGATTGGAGCGTCGCGCAATGATTGTTGATATAACGATCCCGCATGACGAGAACCTCGTGAAAGCAGAGAAAGATAAACAATTCAAATATCTAGATCTGGCTCGCGAGGTTGTCGACATGTGGGACGTGGGTACAGCAGTCATTGTGCCGATAGTCGTGTCGGCCAATGGCTTAATAGCCAAGAGCCTCGACCAACATCTTAGGAGGCTCTCGCTTGGCAGCTGGATCAAGGGCTTGATTCAGAGAGCAGTACTTCTGGACACGGCACGTATCGTTAGGAGGTTCCTCTCTCAAGAGCCCTGACCACCGGCAGCTCGGACCCTGTTCCCAGCGCTGGTGGGCTACTGTTTTTTATATTTTTAAATGTTTTTTATGTTGTTATATTAAGAAATATTTAAAAATGTTAAAAATATGTATTTATATGAATAAATGGAAAATATGTAATAGAAACATACACATAAAAAACATATTTACATAACATATATTTGTGTTTTATTGGTTTAGAAGGGTTTAATAAATAAAAGACTGAATAAATAAATTATCGTTTTGCCTAAATCTCAAACCAAGGTGCATTACGATTATAACGGCCCAAGATTGTTTAGTCCGTCTCGACACTCGCGCTGCACTGTTCGCGTTGTGTAAGTGTGGATAGCTACGCACACATACACAAAGCTGCGGTCTTTTACCTAAACTCGAGCGTTTGAATTTTGTGAAATGGCTCTTAACAACATCAGAAATAGCAAAGTAAACTTATTTTTTTAATATCTAAAAAAAAACTAAGTTATAAGCATTTGAAACTGCTGATTAGACAGAGAGATCCGATACAGCGAATGACGTCATTCGCTACATCGACGTACAAAATCCATACTAAATTCTGTTTATCTAGAAAGAGATAGAAACAAAAGTTTAAATGGTTATAATTTTTGTGTTGTTTGGCCAATGTATGTCTTGTTTTCGCTTTTAGTCATTATTTTTATAGATTTTTAACATTATTTCCGTATCGAAATGAAAAAAAGAAAATGTATGCATATTCCCTATTATTGCTCTGTGTAAAATAGTAGGTAGCATAACATCACGCCTCTAATCCCCGAAGGGTTAGGAAGAGGTGTACTTACCTAATTTTACACCCACATTTCGCCAGTTATGTTTGGAGTCCCATGTAATAGGGAGCGAGCCTATTGCCATCAACCGGGCACAAATCCAGTCTCCGTGGCTGCTATTGAGAAACTCCTGATCGAAAAACCCAATAACACTTTGCCCGACCCGGGAATCGAACCCAGGACCTCTTTCTTGCGAGTCTTGCGATCACATGACTAACGGGGCACTCCAAAAGCTTTAGATAAATCTGTAACATATTATATCACACCTGTAATGTCTGTGGGTCTAGGCACAAGCGACTCACATCATCATCATTTCAGACGTCCACTGCTGGACATAGGCCTCCCCCAAGTGTCGCCACATTGACCGCTCCTGTGCGACTCGCATCCAGCGGATTCCCGCAACCTTCACCAGGTCATCGGTCCACCTAGTGGGAGGCCTTCCAACGCAACGTCTTCTGGTTCGCAGTCGCCACTCCAGAACTTTTCGGCCCCATCGGCCATCCGTTCTGCGAGCAATGTGCCCTGCTCACTGCCACTTAAGTTTGGCAATTCTTCGGGCTACGTCGGTAACCTTGGTTCTCTTGCGGATGTTTTCATTTCTGATTCGATTGCGCAAGGAAACTCCGAGCATAGCCCTCTCTATTGCCCTTTGGGTGACTTTAAGCCTTCTGATGAAGCCCATTCTGAGCGACCACGTTTCGGTCTCGTATGTAATCACTGGCAATACACACTGGTCATAGACTTTCGTTTTGACTAGATTCACATATATATATACAGCATTTAACACACCGCTCGTTTAGTTTAGGCATTTTTTTTCTGTTGTACCTAACCAATAAACTGGATGTAAATGTAAAGATAGCCTTCACGAAGCCTCGTGGATGACATGCGTGATGATACGTAAATAAACATTATTGTTATTCATTATCCTTTATTCATTTTTAAATCTTTATGTATAAAAAATCTCGTGTCACGTTTGTGGTCGCACTCCTCCGAGACGGCTCGACCGATTTTTGTGTTTTTTTTTTTATATATTCGAAATGCGAATGGGAGAGCCTATACTACCTCAGATTAGCAACTCTATTTGTGGTGGTTCAAACTTTGTTTGTAGTATGTTAGAATAACGTTCTAATCAGCTTGCACTACAAAATGGTTGTTACGTCAGTCACTGCGGCCGAATAGAGCGAAATGAGTGGTTTTTATTCTTTATAAAATCAAATTTTCGTCTTTTGGAAAAAATAAAAAAACATAAGACCTGCTTTATAGTTAGTTCAGTTAGTATGCAAAGTTTCATGATCTAATTTGAAGTACTTTTTGAATACCAGCGGTTTATTGTTCGATTTGGAGGTAACTTTGGGATTTTTTTCTATCGAGAAAATTTTATGAAATCGTGTTTTCGCCAAACATAAGACCTAACATCAATCCTCAACTTTACCATATATTTATTTCAAAATTAATGCTGCAGTATTTTAGGCGTAACGGAGGATCATGCTAAGCCATTGAGGTAGTATAGGCCCTTAAATTTCACACCATAATTTATATGGCAGAACAACGTTTGCGGGGTCAGCTAGTGTTATTATTTAAAGAATATTTAGAAAAAAGAAATAAAAAAAACAGTAGCCTACCGGGCTTCGGGATCAGGGTCCGAGCTACCGGTGGTCAGGGCTCTTGAGAGAGGAACCTCCGGACAATACTTACGTGCCGTGTCCACAAGTACTACTTCCTTGATCCAACTACCTAGCGAGATCCTCGACAGAAGTTCGTCGAGGCCCTTGCCATCAGTTAATAATTCATCATCAGTAATTTATTATCAATACCGTCTCCCACTCCAGGAATCCCTCCAAAAGACGTTGGAAGAGGCTCTCCAGACGAACGAGCCCTTCGACATCCACTCGAAACTGCTGGACATCTACGTGGAGACCAGCAAGCACCAGGAGCTCAGCGCGCTGGTGGAGCTCATGATGAGGAAGTACAAGCGCGAGACGAGGATGTACACGCTCTGTGGCGCCGCCTGCTTCAAGCTGGGCCTCATTGATAAGGCGCGGCAGGTAAGATAATACACAATCGTGGTACGGAACCAACGGAACGAAGAAAAGCGGTGGTGGCCTTGCACATAAGATTTTTTATCTACACCCATGCTATAAATCCTCTATAAAAGTATCTAAAACAGTTAGCTTATTGCCAACATTAAAACAGCCAGTGTCATAATAACCATTATACCTCGAGGTCCTGGATTTTTATCCACACCATTTAGGTAAGGGGATGTCATGACGAAAATGCGCGCAACTGTCTATTTGTATCGGAGTAAACGAGAGCGAGAGATTTACTGGGCGGCCAGGTTTTAGAATAAAATAATGAATAAAATAGAAATAAGAAAAAGTGTGGATTATTTGTGAAATATACACGAAAATGCGCGCAACTGTCTATTTGTATCGGAGTAAACGAGAGCAAGAGATTTACTGGGCGGCCAGGTTTTAGAAGAAAATAATGAATAAAATTGAAATAAGAAAAAGTGTGGATTATTTGTGAAATATACACGAAAATGCGCGCAACTGTCTATTTGTATCGGAATAAACGAGAGCGAGAGATTTACTGGGCGGCCAGGTGTTAGAAGAAAATAATGAATAAAATTGAAATAAGAAAAAGTGTGGATTATTTGTGAAATATACACGAAAATGCGCGCAACTGTCTATTTGTATCGGAGTAAACGAGAGCGAGAGATTTACTGGGCGGCCAGGTTTTAGAAGAAAATAATGAATAAAATTGAAAAAGTGGTGAAATATACCCGAAAATGCGCGCACACTGTCTATTTGTATCGGAGTAAACGAGAGCGAGAGATTTACTGGGCGGCCAGGTTTTAGAAGAAAATAATGAATAAAATTGAAATAAGAAAAAGTGTGGATTATTTGTGAAATATACACGAAAATGCGCGCAACTGTCTATTTGTATCGGAGTAAACGAGAGCGAGAGATTTACTGGGCGGCCAGGTTTTAGAAGAAAATAATGAATAAAATTGAAAAAGTGGTGAAATATACACGAAAATGCGCGCACACTGTCTATTTGTATCGGAGTAAACGAGAGCGAGAGATTTACTGGGCGGCCAGGTTTTAGAAGAAAATAATGAATAATTATTGAAATAAGAAAAAGTGTGGATTAATTGTGAAATATGACTCGTTATCGGTTTACGTATGAATATGTTGACATCGTGTTTTTAATTGCAGACCCATACGTCAAAAAAATAAACAGAACCGTTTAATGATGATTTTAAGACCACTCTGCAATTATTTTCTATCGAGCTTATTTCGTCCAATTATGTATCCAGAGTCCGTCCACAGTTATTGAAATATATGATGAATATTAACATATTTTTTTTTTTATATGTGCTAGAACAAATAGTTTTTCTTAAGATATTTCTTAAATAACATCAATTAGGTGTTGTCAGCCCTTTAACAGCTTAATATTAATTTAGTCTTTTATTTTAAGGAAGAAACTCTTATCCTATAGTGGTTTTTAACGTTTATATTGTAATAAATGTAAACTGTTTTTATTTTTCAGGTTATGCAAAAAGCTATTTCCGTGCTGGAGAAGAAAGAACGTAAGTTGGAAAATATAATGTACTAGCTTGTGCCCGCGGCTCCGTCCACGTTGAGTTTGGTTGTTGTCCCACGGGATCATGCTAACGGAATAAAAAGTATTACTGTGTTAATCTAGGACAGGGATGTTACGAAGCTTCGACACCGACTCCGGTACGTCGGAACTTCCGATTGATTTTACATCTCCGGTTCCGACTCCGGTTCCGATACTTTTAAACAGGGATGTACGAAGCTTCGACACCGACTCCGATGCGTCGGAACTTCCGATTGATTTTACACCTCCGGTTCCGACTTCGGTTCCGATACTTTTAAACAGGGATGTTACGACGCTTCGACACCGACTCCGATACGTCGGAACTTCCGATTGATTTTTCACCTCCGGTTCCGATACTTTTAAATCGGAGGTTTTAATCGGAGGTCGAAGCACAGCAGATAGCGACGGGCGACGGCGACGACGCGCGGTGGCTGTAGTCAACGTGTACGAACAGGTTTATGCATGGCGCCCAGGGAACACAGCAAACGTTCTGTCATCGATTTATAATTCACTATTTCTATTTTATTTTTTTAGCTGTCCTTAACACATTTTTCTTCTGCCACCATTTCCGACTCCAATTCCGGTTCCGGTTCCCACAAACCAAATATAAAAACTCCTACTCCGATTCCGGTTCCGATTAAACCACCTCCATAAGATCCTTGATCTAGGATATAAACTATCTGTCTGTTAAATTTCATCCAAATCGGTTCAGTAGTTTTTGCGTGATCCATCCATCCTCAAAAACTTTTACTTTTTTATTATAGTAGTAAGATAGCCTATAGTTAGGATTTCACACTACACTGAAACAACAAGCTATGTCGCCACAGAACAGGAATAGAGGCACTAGATTTGACCTAATATTCAAATCACTGAGGTTATCTGTGATTCAAAGTAATAATAAACCCAGTTTAACAAGAATTTCTAAGGATTCTTGTTTTTGTCTCGAAAAGTAACAAACTTCCATCCATATTGGTATCCATTCTGTTGTGCACAAACTAAACTTAATTTAGGCTATTGCTATATTTTACTAAAAGGCAGTGCGAGAAAAGGACGGCTATAGCTATGAACTAAATTAGAGATGTCAAACTAGTTTATGCCTGGCGCTTCACCGTGTTTTTAGTCGACATGTTTTTTCGTGCACCCTTCAATTGTATGGAAATATTAGTTCCAACTAAATTTGACAGCTAAAAATTACGTCCGAGACGGACGCAATTTTTCGTTTTCTATGAGAAAAAGATAGCAATAGCCTAAATTTAGTTTGTGCACAACAGAATCGACACCACTCCCATTCTCACAAACTTTGGCATGAATAATGCAGTAGCTACATGATTAGAATGAGTAATGTTGTTCCAACAGATGTGGCAGTGCTGGTCCAGTTCGCGCTGCTGGAAAGCCGCAGCGGGTCCCGCGAGCGCGCGGAGGCTCTGTTCGAGCAGGTGCTGGCGGTGTACCCCGCGCGGGGGGACGTCTGTGCCGCCTACGTCGACATGCTGCTCAAGAACAAGGACCACGACCACATCCGGTCAGTTATTATTTGACTACGGATATATTCCGACCGGTAATAGCCTAGTTTCCACCATCAATAAATTGCAAATCTATTGAGTCTGTCAGTTAGAGTATTGGAAAATAATGGACACGTATTTTTTGTTTTTGTAAATTAATGAATATTGACAAAGATAAAACGCATCGAAACTCGTGACGTCAGAACTAGCTAAAAATTATACCAAGGCGTGACGTATTGAGAATTTTAAAAGCGTCCTATCTTCGTCAAATTTGGTTTACGTAACAAAATAAAAAATACGTGTCAAATATTTTTTGATAATCTAACTGACGGACTAATTAGATTTTTTCAGGACACAAGCCTATTTTAAAACATCTGAAAACCCACACGGTCAAAAGGTATCACTGACAGTGCCCTGTGCAGAGCGTGCATGGAGGCGGAGGAAATGGTGGCGCATGTGCGCCTTGAGTGCACAGGCGTTACCCAAATTCGCGAGGAGACTCTGGGAACACCAAGATCCCTTGCGGATGCCCTGAGAAGACCGGGAAGATTGATCTGCTTCCAGAGGGAGGTGGGCTCGTCGGAGTAACGGCCACCACGGCTCACGCACAATGGTCCACTCTAAGGACTAAGTGCGGACCGGGGTTGCGGGACAGTTCGAAAGAGATACCGTGGCCCCGGAACACAAAGGGCGATGAAGGAACATGGATGGGTTTTAGTCAGTAAAAGTCTGACACTCCCTCCTGCTCCGCCCAGAGCGGGAGGAGTCATTTGATGATTTCCCATCCGAAAAAAAAAGGACTAAGTGCGGAAACCGTAACCATAACTACACACGGTCAAAATGTACGGAAGAGCATTTTTTTAAAGGCTGATGCTCAAGGGTAGCCCGCGAAATTCAAAATTTCTTACGTTTTTGCAATTTACAGGCCAGTGCTAGGTTGTATGTTGATTAAAATATTGTTTGAGACTATAAGACGTATGAAGTTACATAATTATAATCATCAAAATCATCAATACAACCCTCCAAGTTCATAAAGTTGCAAGAATGATTTTGACCTTGGAAAAGTAATTTTTCCACCTTTATGAACTTTGAGGGTCGTATTGATGATTTTGATGAATGAAATTTTGTAACTACATACGTCTTACAACCGCGAATAATATTTTAATCAACATACAACCTAGCACTGGCCTGCAAATTGCAAAAAACGTAACAAAATTTGAATT
Organism: Xestia xanthographa; assembly: GCA_905147715.2. NCBI lineage: Eukaryota > Metazoa > Arthropoda > Insecta > Lepidoptera > Noctuidae > Xestia > Xestia xanthographa. The sequence goes on from LR990652.1 coordinate 28,441,178, forward strand.
TCGCGGGCTACCCTGAAACATTCACCTTAATATAGATGAACAATTTGTATGATGTTCAGAGTATTTTACATGGAGCGTTTACCTATCTGACCTAGACAACCTAATACGCTAGCCCTTGGTAAGACTGGTTCCCAGACTCCGTACCGACTGTCTCCTCTGATCCAATAAGTGGTGACTTGCTGTAAGTTTCAGGTCTCATTTTCTATCTCATTTGTTCACAGACAAGTAATGGAGCGCATGACATCGCAGAAGTTGCCAGCAAGGAAAATGAAGATTCTATACAAAAAGTGGATCGAAATAGAAGAGAAAATAGGGGATCAAGAACAAGTAGACAAGATAAGACAGCGAGCGATGGAATATATTGAAAAAGCTAAGTTTTAATCAACAATGTTATTAAAATAATTAATAAAATATATCGAATTTTATTTGACTTTACTTAGTTTTATTTTTTACGTTATTAAGAGTTCTATTACATTTTTTAAGCAAATTTTTGATTTTTACTTCCTGGATCAAATTATTTCGGTCGGCGTACACGAGTCGATAATAATAGCGATATTTGGACGATTGTCGATTGATATTGACGAATATTAGAGACGAGACTGACATGAGACTGAGGAGCGAGCTGAATTGAGAATTATAGTAGGTACTTTAATTTTATTTATTGTATTTTGTCTTATTATATTGACAAACGAAAACTAATGAAACTTATTCATTGTAGATCGAAGATTTATATCATACTAGCTGTTGCCCGCGGCTTCGCCCGCGTGAAGTTCGGTAACTGTCCCACTGAATCATACTAAAGGGATAAATAGTGTCCTACATGTTAATCCAGGTTACAAACTATATATGTTCCAAATTTCATAATCATCACAATTTATTATTATCATCAAAATCACCATCACAATAACTATCACAATCACTATCACAATCACAATCACTATCACAATCACTATCACAATCACTATCACAATCACTGTCACAATCACTGTCACAATCACTGTCACAATCACTGTCACAATCACTATCACAATCACTATCACTATCACAATCACTATCACAATCACTATCACAATCACTATCACAATCACTATCACTATCACAATCACTATCACAATCACTATCACAATCACAATCACAATCACAATCACTATCACAATCACAATCACTATCACAATCACAATCACTATCACAATCACTATCACTATCACTATCACAATCACAATCACTATCACTATCACTATCACAATCACTAATCACAGTTATTATCACACTCACCATCACTATCTCAATCACCACCACAATCACAATCACCATCACAATCACAATCACCATCACAATCACCATCACAATCACCATCACAATCACCATCACAATCACCATCGCTATCACCATCGCTATCACCATCGCTATCACCATCACAATCACCATCACAATCACCATCACAATCACCATCACAATAACCATCACAATCACCATCACAATCACCATCACAATCACCATCACAATCACCAACACAATCACCATCACAATTACCATCACAATGACCATCACAATCACCATCACAATCACCATCAGTATCACAATCACCATCATAGTTATCACAATCATTATCATCGTAATCACAATCGCTATCATCATTATCACAATCACTTTCATCGTAATCACAACCATTATCATCATATTCACAATCATCATCATCACAATATCCATCCTCGTCATCACAATCATTATAATCGTAATCACAATCATCATGATCACAATCGCCATCACTATCTCAACCACAATCATTATCACAATCACCATCATTATCACAATCACCAACACTATCACAATCAAAATCACAATCACCATCACCATCACAATCACCATCACCATCATAATCACCATCACAATCACTACCCTCGTTATCACAATCTTTATCATAGAAATCACAATAATCTACATCATTATTACAATCACCATCACCGTCACAATCACAATCACAATCACCATCGCTATCACCATCACAATCACTGCTACTTTCACAATCACCATCACAATCAGCATCACCATCACAATCACCATCAAAATCACTATCACAATCACCATCATCGTTATCACAATCATTATCATCGTAATCACAATCATTATCATCTTAATCACAATCATCATCATCACAATCTCCGTCCTCGTTATCACAACCATCGCTATCACAACCATCGCTATCACCATCAAAATCACCGACACTATCACAGTCACCGTCACTGTCACAATCACCATTACAATCACAATCACAATCATCGTTATCACACTTCTTATCATTGTAATCACAATCATTATCATCGTTATCACAATCATCATTATCACAATCATCATCATCGTAATCACAATCATTATCATCGTAATCAAAATCATCGTCATCACAATCATCGTCGTCATTATCACAATCATCATCATCGTAATCACAATCATTATCATCTGGATCTCAAAATAAATGCCATTTTCGTAATCAGCACCCCTGATAATCTCGGTATCGACACCCATATTGATTTTTAGACATTTCAACCCCAACGCACCCCAACAGTGGTAGTATTTCAGGTCTGCAACATTAAATCTTAAAATCGTTGTTTTTGTAATACACCCGACCCAATTCACCATAAAAACAATACCTATATTGAATTTCAGGCTTTGTTACCCCATTTCCCCCTTTAGGGGTTGAATTCTGAAAAAAAACTGAAACACAAACGTTAACTCATTTATCGATGGGAGTACTCCTGTTAAGTTTCGAATAAAGTAGTCTAACTAATCTTATTTCCCCACGTAATCTTTGGACTCCCGTTCCAACCCCTAAGGGGGTGAATTTTGAAAAATCCTTTCTTAATGCACCCCTAAACCTCATAAAGAACCTTAGTGCCAAATTTGGAATCTCTAGACTCAGCGGTTTGGGCTGTGCATTGATTTTTATACTTTGCCACCCCATTTCCCCCTCTTAGGGGTTGAATTCTGAAAAAACCTGAAACCCGTTTCTCCTCATTTATCAATAGGAGCACTCCTGCGAAGTTTCGAATAAAATAGTCTAACTAATCTTGTTTCCCCATACAAACTTTGGAGCCCCGTTTAACCCCCATAGGGGGTGAATTTTGAAAAATCCTTTCTTAGTGCACCCCTAGATCACATAAGGAACCTACTTGCCAAATTTGGAATCTGTAGACCCAGCGGTTTGGGCTGTGCGTTGATAGATGAGTCAGTCAGTCAGTCAGTCAGTCAATCAGTCAGTCAGTCAGTTTCTTCTTTTATATATTTAGATTAATTTGTTTGATAAAATTGAGTTTATTTGGAATATAATGGACGCTGAATGAAGACATTTATGGCTTAAATTACTATTTATTTACGACTTTTCCATGAAAACTCAAGGAGTTTAAAGAAATTCTAAAACTCCAATAAACAAGTAAAACGTTCAACTTATCTTTTAATAATTTTAGCTTTTATAAGAATTGAATGTAACTAAGTGAATTTGAGCGTCAAAGTTCCATCGTCGACGGTTTTTCTTGCAAACTGAGTTCGTAAAATATTTATAGTAAATTACACGAAAAGAAAAATGAAAATCTGTAACTCCAACTTACAAGAAAGAAAATGGCACTATGGTTTTTCTTAAGCATTTAATTAAAATATCTTACTGCTGCTGAGAATTACTGCGTCAAAAATCATGAATTTGCCTAAAAAATGGTGTCCGTTTCGACCGCGCGGCCACGGCGTTTTTTTTTAAAAAAACTATGCCAAGTTTTTGTAAAAGTTTGTAAAAATTGATTCCCAAAACCATAAATTTGTCAAAGTTATGGTTAAAAAGTTATAAGGGTTTGAACGTGGCCGCGCCATCGAAACGCGGAGAACCGCGCGGCCACGGAGATCTTTAAAACTAAGCGTTGCAGACACCTGAAATTTAGGTAAATAACAGATTGAATTTGTAAAAAATTTGTAAAAATATACAAAAAAATCCTAGGTTTATATTTTAGGAGCTGTAAGACTAAAACCTCATGGCCGCGCCATCGAAACGGTGAATAACACGTTATCGCCGATATCTCGCTGAAAAAGCATCGTAGAGGTCTGAAGTTTTTTGTAAAACACAGATTTGAATTTGTCAAAACTGGTAAAAATACTTCAAAAAATCCTAGGGTTATATTTTAGGAGCTGTAAGACTACAAACCCATGGCCGCGCCATTGAAACGGTGAAAAATACGTTATCGCCAATATCTCGCTGAAGAAGCATCGCAGAGGTCTGAAGTTTTTTGTAAAACCTAGATTTGAATTTGTCAAAACTCGTAAAAATACACAAAAAAATCCTAGGTTTATATTTCAGGAGCTGTAGTACGGTATCGCTTATAACCTTCAAAACGTTCTGAATGTTTGGTTAGGGTGACCATGACTTATTGCTTAACTTCAACCTATTACATTATAATTATTTTTCAAGGATTATAAATTAAATTGATAAGATACAAAAACATGTTTATATCTTTAAAAAATCACATAAATCACAGATTGTTAACTTACATATTTCTGACAAAACCACAAATCACAGATTATTTACTTACACAAAGAATTTTTTTTATATTATATTTTTTTAATACGACTGTGAAGTATGGTGTGTTTAAAATTACTGTTTTTATTTTTAAATATCTTAATCATCTATGTGAGGAGCCCGGGGCTAAATAATAACAGCCGCTCAGGTCGATTTTTAAGTTAAGCCGTGCTTGCCTGGGTTGGTCTGTGGATGGGTGACCACCCATTACATACCGAGTTTTCTCCGTGCCTTGGAAAGCACGTTAAGCCGTTGGTCCCGGCTGTCATTTGTAGATCTTTGACAGTCGTTACAGGTAGTGACCCAAAAAGTCTGACAACCAGTGTTACCACGTGATATCGTATTACCCAGTACTAACTGGGTTGTGGAGGTCAGATAGGCAGTCGCCATGTAAAATACAGGTATTCAGCTGCATCCGGTTAGACTGGAAGCTGACCCCAACATAGTTGGGAAAAGGCTAAGCAGATGATGATGATGATGAATCATCTATGTATAGTATAGACCATAATTATGTTAGATTATGTATTGTCATAGGTTGTTCGGAACTTGCGTGCATTTCGGTTTTACCATCGTCATAACAAATCATTCTGGAAATACTATGCAATGACACTTATTTCTGTAATAATACAAACAGGGTGTTAAAGTAGTCGCGTGCCATAGCTTAGGGGTGAGTTCAGTATCGATAAAGGAACCCGTAAAAAATAAAAATAAAATAAAAGCACCTAACTGAATAATCTGTGATTTAATTAAGTATTTTTTTATTAAAAAAATAAAATAAAATGTAACGATAAGATCATCATCATCATCAGCCTATTAATGTTCCCACTGCTGGGACACAGGCCTCCTCTGAGAGGGAATGGGCCTATAATCCACCACGCTGGCCCAGTGCGGATTGGTAGATGTTACTCGATGTCAATCAATATTTAAAAAAAAACATAATTATGTTTATAGGAAATAAACATACGACTCTTCATTTTTATTTAATTTAGGATCCTTGAGAAATAATTTCTAATACAATAAGTGGAAAGTTTTCTGTGAACAATAAGTCATGGTCACCCTATCGAAACATTGAAAACGTTATTACAGGGTTTATATTATTAAAAAAAATACTTTTTTGCCTACTATCCTTAGTTCTACTTAATTAGGTTTTGTTTACAAAAAAAAAATCAAGCTAATACTTACTTTCTTCGATAAATAATCACGACTTATTTCTAAACAATACCGTACTTCAGCTCCTGAAATATAAACCTAGGATTTTTTGTGTATTTTTACAAGTTTTGACAAATTCAAATCTGTGTTTTACAAAAAACTTCAGACCTCTGCGATGCTTTTTCAGCGAGATATCGGCGATAACGTATTTTTCACCGTTTCGATGGCGCGGCCATGGGTTTGTAGTCTTACAGCTCCTAAAATATAACCCTAGGACTTTTTGAAGTATTTTTACCAGTTTTGACAAATTCAAATCTGTGTTTTACAAAAAACTTCAGACCTCTACGATGCTTTTTCAGCGAGATATCGGCGATAACGTGTTATTCACCGTTTCGATGGCGCGGCCATGGGGTTTTAAGTCTTACAGCTCCTAAGATATAAACCTAGGAATTTTTTGTATATTTTTACAAATTTTTTACAAATTCAATCTGTTATTTACCTAAATTTCAGGTCTCTACAACGCTTAGTTTTAAAGATCTCCGTGGCCGCGCGGTTCTCCGCGTTTCGATGGCGCGGCCACGTTCAAACCCTTATAACTTTTTAACCATAACTTTGACAAATTTATGGTTTTGGGAATCAAGTTTTACAAACTTTTACAAAATCTTGGCATAGTTTATTTTAAAAAAAAAACGCCGTGGCCGCGCGGTCGAAACGGACATAAAAAATGTAATAGGACTCTTAAGGCTTGCGTTTGACCGCATCTCGACGTGAGAAAATATAAACCATGAAACTGGTTTATGTAGTGTACTAGCGACGTGCTCCGGTTTCGCAAGAGTGCAATGGAGCGTATATATACACATAAACTTTCCTCTATCTATTGCCGAAAACTACATCAAAATCCGTTACATAGCGTGCAGACAACTGAGACAGCGGTAGATACTTTGTTTTAAACTATGTAAAGAAGATACAAATCATGAGATTGTTATAGATGCTAAGAGATTACACGGAAGAGAGAGATCCTGTGATCTCTTTTATGGTGACGAACATGATATCAATAAACAATCTAAAAAAATATAATCTATTCTATAACTAAGTAATAGAATCTGAATGTGAATGCAATTTTTCCAAGCAGAGTTCATGACCAATTTATTTGTAACTAGCTGATGCCCACGGCTGCGCCCGCCCGCAAATTATATTTATTTATTAACTATGGAAGACTTACAGCTAAGATAAACAGATTAAAAAATAGTATGTGAGACTGACAGCCAATTAAAAGTCCTCACTTCTAAAAACAGATTTTAAAGATAAAGTGTGAACAACACAATACACCTACAAAAAATACAGGATAACATTAAAGCTTAAACTAAACTAAATTCACATCTTATATTAAGTCACATTTAATTCAATACATATAATAAAAACCTGAACAACAAAATCTTAATTAAAAAAGCTAAGGCTCAGGCACTTTCTGGCTGAGGACACACTCGTTATGAAAGTATCAAAATCATACTGTTTACACATGTTATTAAAGTTTCTACTTGCACGCACTATAAATGAATTTTGCCTGTAATTCGTAGAGGTAAATGGAACACGCAACGGCACGTTCCATCGCTTTGACCTTCCGGGAACGTTAAAATAAAATTTGGAAAGGATATCGGAGTTATTAATAGAATTATTGAATATTTTAATTAATGAAACACAATATATACTAACACCTTCCTCTTGAATCACTCTATGTAGTGTAGTGAAGTGACGGTTCTTACATTAATACAGAACTACGCAGATTACATGAATCCAGAATTGGCCTGTATTATGTAAGTACTAGATGGGCAGACGATATTGTTGCCATTGCGGGAATATCCTGGATGAAGTTGGCACGACAGCGTGGAGCTTGGCACAAACAATGAGAGGACTATACCCAGCAGTGGGTGAAGTGGGACTGTGGATGATGAATTGTTGATTGTTGACAAACTTAATAAAACATTTTGTTTGAATTATAAAATATTAATGAAACATTGGAAAGACGTAGCTTGCAAACTTACAGTAAGTGTACATTAAGTATGTCGTTTGAAATAATAACAGTAATTATATATTGGTTACTAATTTATTATTTTTATTGTTATAAAGTTAAAAAAGAAAAGGGCCCATACGCCTGTGCTTTTCCATTCTTGTCTCTCGTAAACTGAAACAAACACAAAATTAATTTATCATTGATCTAATTGGCTATGCACCAATTAGAAATGCTCAATATGGTACGCCACAAGAGAGCTAAACCAAGTGGTACTGGTGTCGGTTCTGTTGTGCACAATTTAAACTTAATTTAGGCTATTGCTATCTTTTTTCTCTCTAATAAAACGAGAAAGAGACGGACGTAATTTAGAGCTGTCAAATTTAGTTGGAACTAATATTTCCATACAAATGAAGGGTGCACGTAAACTGCTGGGGTTGCGGGACTGTTCGAAAGACATACCGTGGCCCCGGAACACAAAGGGCGATGAAGGAACATTGATGGGTTTTAGTCAGTAAAAGTCTGACACGCCCTCCTGCTCCGCCCAGAGCGGGAGGAGAGAGTCATTTCACGATATCGCATCCGAAAAAAAAAGGCATAAACTAGTTTGACATCTTTTAATTCATAGCTATAGCCGTCCTTTTCTCGCACTGCCTTTTAGTAAAAGATAGCAATAACCTAAACTAAGTTTAGTTTGTGCAGAACAGAATTGACACCATTGCCGAACGCGCAATGTCATACAGCATACTTATAGCTATCTCAAGGGGGACCTTTCAGTGTCTAAGCATTGACAGGAGCCTCCATTATACTCCTGAGAAGGCATCGGCGCTGGTGCAGGCCTGCTGCACATCATTCTACTTCCTACTAATATTATAAATGCGAAAGTCTGTGAGGATGTATGGATGATGTTACTCTTTCACGCAAAAACTTCAGAACGGATTTGGATGAAATTTTGCACACAGATAGTTTATTTTTATTTATTTATTAAAACTTTATGCGCATAATGTACAAAGGCGGACTTAATGCCTTGGGCATTTGATAAATGATAAATGATGTTTATTTTGCATGTAGGTTTTTACAAACACTTTTACACGTCATTTTTTAAAACTAGATGGGGCCGGTGTTTCGTACCTGACTACTCTGAGAAGAAACAGCCGAAACAAACTCAGAGGTCATAGTCTCTTTTAAAGTCCAGACAATCTTGCTCAATTCACATGAGGACTATGCAGATTAGTGTCTGATTGGTCTTTTGAAGAAAGACCCATACAGTTTTGAGTGGACCTGTCCAGTCAGTGCAAGCATTTGTCAGTTAACGTGTAGCTCGACTTATAACTCAAGGAGCTCAACGAAACGACGAACAATACCAAAGAAAGGACATTTGGGTAGGTCGCTTAGAGTACTCAAACTGTCAGACAGTTGTGGGAAAAAATAAACAAAAAATATTAATGTGACCCACATGGTCCCCACATTCACAATAATCATATAAACTATTTAAGGTATTTACTACCAGTCTACCCTAAGGTGATGCAGAGACAAAACAGTAGGTGCAACAGGACAGAAAATTTTGAAGAATTAAATATAATAATAAATATTTATATCAGGTATATACATACCTAAAAACAACAAATTATACTACTAAGTGAGGAAAGATAAAAAAAAAACATAGATGAAGAAAACCAACAAATTAATTGTGGGACGTCTGCCAACTTCTCATGGAGGTGTTCACGAGCTTATAACCTGGATTAAAACATAGGATATTTTTATCCCAGTAGTAAGATCCCATGGGACAATTATCAAACTTCACGTGGGCGAAGCCGCTGTCAGAAGCTAGTATAACATAATGCAACATTATCCGTATGATTTTTTATCATCAAACTTTGAATTAGTTGTACAAATATCTCAGAGCGGTGAAACTTGTTTTCTAGCTCTTTCAGACGAAAGACTGATAGAGAACACCAACGAGCCAAAAGGTATCCTGCTACAAGCTGCAACTAATAGAACAGCTAACATTGTAATAAATTATTTAATGTTAATAAAAACCTTTCTAAATGGCGTCGTCTTAATTTCCTTTCTGTCAAACTCAGAGCATGTTTCTTTTCCATCAGAGAATTTTTCTTTTCCGTCAGAGAATTTTTCCTTTCCGTCAGAGCATGTTTCCTTTCCGTCAGAGCGTTTCTTTCCCGAAGTCTATTATTGCTTATATCCTGAAACAAATACGACCATTATGTTATGTGTCACAATATCTGATGGATCCGACATAATCATATTATTGGATTTTAAAATTAGTTTTGAATTGTTTTTGACACTTGTTTCTAAGTTTGTTTAAAACTTTCCTTATGACGACCCGAACGGCGCAGCGGTAGTGAGGCTGCCTTACGTTTTTAGGGTCCCGGGTTCGAATACCGGTTGGAGCTAATGTTTGTGTGATGAGCATGGACATTTGTTTCCAAGTCATGGATTATATTTACTAATACTTTTACAAACAAAGCGTATCTATGTAGTATATCAACTATCTGGTGTCCACGACACTAGCCTCGTTGCTTAGTGTGGCACCTAAATGGCGCTTTGTATAATGTCCAGTGATATTTATTTTATTTATATTTAAACATCTTTTGAAATGTTCGTTGAGTTTGCTAATTCAAACTGCACTGGGTGTCTAAAATGGCCGCTTTAGCAGAATCGTAATAGGAATCACGTTAAAAATTTAAAATTCTTAAAATGAACCTTATGTTCATAACCATAAAGTCCATTTTAAGAATTTTAAATTTTTAACGAGATTCATACTAAGATTCTGCGTAGATTCTGTTACAGCGGCCATTTTAGGCCCACTGATAGCTTTTTGGTCATATTTTTTACTTTCGTGTACAGATTAAAGTATTTTTGCCTAAAGTCCATCACAGTGTCATTTTGGCTATTCCCTATTCCATTTATCATCAATTTCATTTTACTAGAAACCTTTACATCTTTAGTGACCTAGCACGGCTGCGTGTTACGCGTTAAGTGTACCTGCAGTTTTCAACAACAGTGTGAATTTATTTCGAATCGAGTTTCTAATTGTATTTTTCATTTCTTGTCAGTTGTTATGTCAACATCAAAATCACCGCAAATAACACAGTTCTTGTTAAAGAAATGTTGTAATAGTTTTTCGAGCCTTACCATAAAAGTTTAAGTTTTTATCATATGTCGTATGATAACAGCAACACACAGACACAACATAATTTTCGAAACAGTCCATTTTTTTGGCAATGGGCAGCTCCTAAACTTCCCTATCCAAATCCAATTTTAACACTTACTGCTAGAAATTGAGTTGTGTTTGTGTCTGGTGGTCTGACTGGAGGTGGTGATGTGGCCGGAGGTGGTGATGTGGCTGGAGGTGGTGACGTGTCTGGTGGGGATTGAGCTACTATCATCTGAAATAATAATTTAAGAGATTACATTAACATTGGTGCCGATTCCCTTGTTTACAAACTAAACCAAATTTAAGTTCAGTGCATCTTTTTCTTTCTATTTCATTATGAAAAGCACAGAAGATAAATTTTAGTTATGTTCTGTCAAATTAATCAGCGCCATACAAGTTTTAGACGCGATTAAAAAGTTGACTACTAAAATTACATCAAATTACATCAGGTGCTGACTAATTTGACAGGATTAAACTAATATCTATCTTCTGTCCTTTTCATAATGAAATAGAAAGAAAAAGATGCATTCAACTTAAATTTAGTTTAGTTTGTGAACAAGGGAATCAGAACCATTATATCATAAAAGTATACATCATATCATTTAATAGACACTGCCGTTACCTCTCCTAACAGACTCTCCCTTTGACCTGCCATACCATAGGCACTCTCTGTGCCTATGATATTTAACACCTTGAGACTAGTCTCGGAGAGGGTGGGAGTTATGATACTGTTGTCTGTTACCACACGGGCTGCATTAGCACGAGCACCATCAGCCCGTGCCTTTTTTTTTAAATCCCTCCAAGTCTAAAACACAATTAATCACAAATATTACGGATATACAGATGGAATGTGTTGTTAACATCTTGTTGAAGTGGTTGATTAATAAGTTATGAAATAAAATACCGTCCGCCACTGTTCTACAGTCTTACTGGGTCCGTATTCCTGTAATAAGTTTTGAGCACGGACCCATTCCTCATCGTGACTTCGCCATTGGCCATTGGCGAATTGGGTGTGGGTGGACATATAGTCCACCAACATCTCGATTTGGCGGCTGGTACTACGCACGCTGTAAATAAATTGTTTTTGGTATGTGACTTAGTTAGGTTTCAACGTGTGCCATTGTGTACGGCAAAGATTTTTCAGACAATGCCACAATCCTGTTTTAATCCTCAAGGTTGGAATAATGAAGGACTTATGTTCATAATCAATCACACACAACGCTAATAATAATCGATAATCTAGTTTAAAATGTACTTACTTTTTTCTCGCAGCCATAATAACTTTTTCTAAAACACTATGCACATTAGAAAAATGTAGTTTATATCTTTCCAAATTCCAATGGAATAATTTAAAATAAATTTACTTTGTTTGTGTTTGTCAACAATTCCAAACAATTCTTCAATTCCATCCACAGATAACTAAAATCATCACTTCATCTCATCCTTTCTGAGTTCGACACAGATTAAAAACTATACGATAATTTTGTTTCGTTTTTGCTTCTAAGCGAGTGCAATTAGACAAAAAATACCTACTCAAAAGGGGGAACGAAGTTTATAGTGGTCGGATTTTCATGGGACTTTTTTATTGAGTTCTAAGAGGAGTGGACAAGAAAGTTAAAAAAAAAAGTTTCGCCGCTCGCGACATTTTTTTTTTTTTTTTTAATTTTCTTTAGAATTTTTTTTTTTCGTTTTTGACCAACTTCAAATTCGACGAATTATTATTATAAAGGTGGAATGGGGCCGCTGGTAAATTTTCCAAAAATATCGTAATTGTAACGTAACCATTTCTCACGATTTCTATCTGAGATAAGTTGCAAGCTTAGGTCTCTGCGCTCAATTTAATACCAATACCGATACCGATACCACTCCCACTTCTTAGCGATAGAGGCCCTTTTGTCATGATTAACTTTTCCAGCAGTAACCAATATTTAACAAGTATCCTTAAATATTTTTCCAGTTATTATACCTCGTTAGATAGCTAATAAAATGAGGATTAAGATAATAATTTGCTTATTGACTTTTATTGCAGTATTTGGAAAATAAATGCTTTCATTAACTTAGACGATTTTCTAACATTTCCGAATGAATTTTAAGTCACTACACTCATGAAAGTGGTCTTCATTAATACTTTCTGGTCCAGTTATCTGTGAAAAAGCATCAGTTATCAATTTCAAAAGAAATATTAGTCTTAAAATTCGATATTTTAGAAATAATGGCAGCAAATAGGGAAATTTTCAAAAATACTTGAAATATACATTAAATCGACAACAATGAACAAAGAAACAGACCAAATTAGCGTTTAATGGATGCACGCAGGTCACACTATTACGCGACAATATGAATTCGTCGAATTTGAAGTTATTCATAAACGAAAAAAAATATTTCAATAAAAATCCAAAAAAAAAAAAAAAATGTTGCGAGCGTCGAATTTTTTTTTTTTAACTTTCTTCTCCACCCCTCTAGGAACTCAATAAAAAAAGTCCCATGAAAATCCGACCACTATAAACTTCGTTCCACCTTATTGTATAATTGCACTCGACTATTTGAGTTTACGTTCAAAAGGTTTCTATGGCACAGACGGCCGGACAGAAACACACGGTTGGGGGTTAAAAATCAATGTGTTATTATCAATGATATTCTAGGTTATTATCATGAGATCCTGGGTTCGATTTTCAGGTTGGGCAAAGTGTTGTTGGGTTTTTCAACTCTCTCTGAACTTCTCGGAATCTCGGTAACTAACGAAGTCTGTGCCCGGAAAATTGCAGTAATAAATAATAAAATAAATATATCGCTGGACATTACACACAGCGCCATCTGGTGCCACACTAAGCAACGAGGCTTGTGTCGTGGACACCAAATAGTTGATATACTACATAGATATATTTTTTTTTTAATTTGTAAATACATACTTATTATACATATAAACATCCACGACTCGGAAACAAATGTCCATGCTCATCACACAAACATTTGCTCCGACCGGGATTCGAACCCGGGACCCTAAAAACGTAAGGCAGCCACACTACCGCTGCGCCAATCAGGTCGTCAAGTAGGCTAGCCACTTATTACATGGGACACAGGGACGTAGCAACCTCTGTATCAAATGTACCGGGGCAATCGACAATCGAGACCAGTTTTATTTTAGTCGCTTTATGAGAATATCACGCGTGCGCGTGCTCCGAAGCAGTTATCTTTGGTTTACGAAACTCTATGGTAGGGGATTATATGCGAATTTTGGAGGTCATCCAAGTCATCCGGTCAATGTTCGTGGGCAAGGGCACGTCATCACGCTTTACATATCTGGTATAAGCTGACCTCTCATTTAGAAGGAAGCCTAACATTGCCAGGTCTGTTTTTGTTGGAAATAATGCCGCCGTGCGTTTGGTCACGCGCTCTAACATCCGAATACATAGGACCAGACAGGATTTTTTCATACGAATTAGAGATTATCTGTGTGCGTCGCTTTAAGTAAGTAGATATTATTTATTCATACCAGCGGGGTATGTCATTACTTCGCAGAATTTTATACTTTTAGCGACACTATCGAATGATGTAAAAATACATTTTTTTTTCTCCAAATACAGCGGGTACGAGGGTTTGGCTAGGAATATTGATTTTTCGAAAATCCATTACTTGGTAATAATGGATTTTTTAGTTTTTATAAAATCGGTTATAGGTACTTAATCTAAATCTAAACCCAAACTAGTGTTTTTATTGAACACCACAATGGCGACAAGTAAAACTGCCAGTAAGTGAAATGATGTAGGTACCTACTTGCTTACGGAAATTGGTCAACAACAAATTATCAATCAATTACAAAAATAGAGATAAAAGTGTTCTGAAAAAAATGTGAGTGTAATCTCAGTGAAAATTGGTAAACAAGCCTCATCAGAACATAACGCCTAGTGTTCTAAGTTAAATTGAGTGACAAACATCATTAGAACATCACGCCTGTAATCACGGTAGGATTAGGCAGAAGAGACGTACCTCTATAGAGGGTGGAAGCTTTCAGCGATTCGTTGCAGCTCCACGAAAATGACATTCATTATTTTTCGTGAAATATTGAGCCTTTTCACAGATTTTCAAAAAAAGAATTTACCTACAGTTAACAAGAAAATTGCCATATTTCCACAAAACATTTTATTGATGCCAATCGATCCCTTTCTAATACTGATCAAAAACTTCTATGGGACAAAACCAGGTTGGAGTAGGTACTAAAAAAGTCAGACATTGCAAAAATGGCCAAGATAAACGGAACGAAATACCTACTTATTGATTTTTTTAGCTAGGTACCTACCTAAATTATTTTAAGACTGACTGAATACGCAGGCGCGTTGAAAGTATACTCTATGGTTCCAAATAAAACATAATATTATTGTCTATGAGTTCGGAAAGAACGAAGAAATAAACAGGTCGATAGTAGAGGTCACATTGATAACTATTAATAAGAATGACGTCGTTGGACGACAAACGGAATTGTAATGAGTCTGATATCGCAGTGAATGTAGACTTATTTTATAATTCCGAAATAACTGTCTCGTTGGTCCAGTGGACGCAAGCGCGACTGCTGAGCATGTCCCAGGTTCGATCCCGGGTCGGGCAAAGTGTAATTGGGTGTTTCCATCAGGATTTTCTCAGTAGACAGCCATGAAGTCTGGATTTGTGCCCATTTGATGGCAATAGGCTCGCTGTAAGTGTGGGTACACACCCACCCACATTTACACGCCTATACGTATTATGTACACCTGGCGCGTGATGTTAGCAACAGGTTACTCGTAGAATAGTGGTGAGTTAGTGATAACGAGGGTGAAGGTCGCGGGTTTGAAGATCAGAACCTAGCCGGGCACCTGTGTATGTAAATCATTTCTTCACCACTGTTCTCAAAACGGTGAAGGAAAACATCGTGCAGAAACCGGCATGTCCTAGAACCAAAAATTCATAGACATGTAACATCTACCAACCCGTACTGGGCCCGCGTGGTGGAATACAGCTCATTCTCAAGAGAGGACGCCTTTGTCAGCAGTGGGAACATTGTAGGTAGAATGAGTGAGGTGAGAATGTATGTGATTGGGATGGGCAAAGATCACAACAACACATCGCCGCCGCCACCGCGCCTGGCTGCCGTCGAGGTAGACCGCGGGCGAGAAGTTCGAAAGCAGAAAGGGCCCCGTCTTTCCATAGCGTTGGTAACAGACGGCACATTAAGCTACCCGATTCCAATTATCCTTGAACCTAATGCCTTAGCGATAAAGTTTAATCTCTATTAAAGAAATTTGGCAGATTTTAGAAGCTTGTGTCGCGTCCGTACAAAATGTAGCCCAAAAATAGAATTTTGGAGCGATGAAATCATCTGACACTTGAATTGTTGCGAAATATTTTCCTGCTATTTCATTTTATGTGCTTCGTATTTTTGCAAGCTTATAGAGCTACCTATAGATAACAACGACCACAAATTTCTGAGAATGTTACTTTATTATTTTAATTGAAACCGTAAGTGAGTGAGATTAGTGTTCCTTTTGCTGCGTAATTCTGGGTTGTTTATCGGGCGCAGGCCCGAAGTATGTATGTAGTAAGGTATAAAATGTGCGTGTGGTATATAGAAAATCCAGAGTCGGCAAATATGGGTCGGCTTGGCGGTATGATCCAGCCAGTGTAGTTTGTGACTTCGGTTGAGCAACACAACTTAACAATTCGGCTAAAATAACTAAAAGTTTGTTTTTTTTGTTCATGAAATATTCGGAAATACTTCTCGCAGTCTAAGGTTAGTTTCACTTTTCATAAACGAATTATATTCTAAAAGTTCGCGGACATATTTTTTAAGGAAACTGTTTAAAAACGAATCTAAATGCGGTCGTGTATTTTATCTAAAATAAGTACTTAGGTACTTAAATAAAAATATAATAATTATGAATATTTTTTAAATAGAGCTGTTGTGTTGAAAACAAAAATAAATATTAAATAATCTCGCAATAATCGAATCTCGAATAATCTCAGGGGTGTGGAAATATGGGCGCGAAACTCCCGACGATAAAAATATTGTACTTAGAGTCGCGTTTCGTACCTATCTCTGTGTGACCGAGTAAAGTATTAAACTGCGCATCAGATCAGATTATAAATGCAGCGGTCACCAATCGAGATCACAAACAGAATTTATTTCGGACGGAACGTTCTAAGTGAACAGTGCATTAGTATTTAATTTACACATAATATAGAAATCACGATGTTGAATAAGGACATGTGATAAAAAGAATGTTGATGGAGGACCAAAGAGAGGATGGAAGGAAAGATAAGAAAGAAAAAACAGTAGGTAAATGATACCGTGACGGTTGAAGGGGAGACATGTTACCTTAGAGCAAGGGAGGAACATGGTGATGGATGACGCAAGAATTCATGTTGTGATAATAATTCGTAATGACCTTGCGAAGGAGGGGCGGGCTGTTAGTGTGTCTAGGTAGGTCCAAATAGTGACGTCATAAACAGTTTTTGCCGCCCATGGGACTCTGATACCTCACAACTGAATTTTGTTTTAATAAAATTTATTGCTCTTATTTATTTTTATTTATACCCTATTATTCTTCCATATAATAGGTAAGTATCTACATGTAAGCATGTACCTAACTGCAAATTTAAACTTTTTTTTCTATACACAGAGATTAATTCTCATAAGTTTTACGGTTGATGTTCTATTTATAAAATAACTTAACGCCTATAATCCCCGATGGGTCAGGCAGGTAGGTACCTAACGGAACACCCAGATTCCTACCTATTTGTTCTAAAATTGGACTTTGTGTAAGTTAAGTAGGTACCTAGTTTCCATTAAAGTTATATCAAAATTATCCCATGTAGATATTATTTTAGAAACGACAACTCAGTTTGAATGGAAAAGTATTGTCAAATATTTAAAAAAATATCCAGGTCCCTAAAACGAAAATGTGAATATTATACTATATAAAGCTCGATTACCACTCACTGACTGACATAATTGTTCTCCCTGATGGTGGATGGGGAGGTGGGTATATTTTGACAGATTCATAAACAAGTAACTCCCGCGAGTATGGGAAAAGTGCCAAACCTCCCCTTTTCGCCCCCCTTACTCCCCCTCCCTATCGTATCTCGGAAACCAAGAGACCCGTATTTTTTTCTTTTTACGGATTCGTATAGAGGAGGCTCGGGAAAGTAATAACCAGTTTTCAAAGTTGCCCCCCTTGCCCCCCTTTTCACCCCCTTTAGGCGGATCTCAGAAATTCAGAGACTTGGAACATTTTTTTTTTCAGATTCGTGTAAAGGGGCAACGCGTTAGTCAAAATCATTTTTCAAAACTCCCCACTCTCCCCCCCTTCACCCCTCCCCCTATCGTATCTCGGAAACTAGGACACGTAGCGGCTTTTTGATTTTTACTATAAATTATTAATGAGGAGCGTTTAAATTTGTAAACGGAGGGTATCCTTCCCTCCCCAACCTCCCCTAAAATTGAAAGGGCTGTTACTTCGTAACGGTTAGAGATAGCCATTGGGTGTTTGAACAAATATTATAGTAGGCGTCGAAACCTGTCCGGTGGTGGTAGGTTCTGAGTGGAGCGAACCTGCGAGACCGAGTGGAGCGAAGGGGGGAGGTGGCGAGCGAAGCGAGCCGGCGACCTCCGCAGCGTAACGAAGGTTGAGTGGGTGAAGCGTAACTCAGCTTTTAACGATTCTAATGAATTCTCATTTTTTTATTGATTTAGTTTTTAGAATGTTTTAGGGGTTCTTAAGGGTTTTCATACTGATTTAGGGGTAGTTGTAACGGATTTTCCAATTATTTTAAGGATTCTTATGGATTCTCAAAATTTATAAGGGTATGGAATACGTCTTAAGAACACGACGACACGCGAGCTGCGCGCAGCTCGCGCACCCAAGCAAATACTAGTTATACTATATAAAGCTCGATTACCACTCACTCACTGACTCACTGACATAATTGTTCTCCCAGATGGTGGATGGGGAGGTGGGTATATTTTGACAGATTCGTAAACAAGTAACTCCCGCGAGTATGGGAAAAGTGCCAAACCTCCCCTTTTCACCCCCTTCCTCCCCCCCCCTATCGTATCTCGGAAACTAAGAGACCCGTATTTTTTGTTTTTTACGGATTCATATAGAGGAGGCTTGGAAAAGTAAAAACCAGTTTTCAAAAGTTGACCCACTTATCCCCCTTCTCCCCCCTTTAGCTGGATCTCGGAAGTTGAGAGACTTGGAACATTTTTTTTTCAGATTCATATAAAGGAGCAACGCGTTAGTCAAAATTATTTTTCAAAACTCCCCACTCTCCCCCCCTTCGCCCTTCCCCCCATCGTATCTCGGAAACTAGGACACGTAGCGGCTTTTTGATTTTTACTTTAAATTATTATTGAGGAGCGTTTAAATTTGTATACGGAGGGTATCCTCTTCTCTCCAACCTCCCCTAAAAATAAAAGTGCTATAACTTTGTAACGGTCAGAGATAGGCATTATGTGTTTAAACAAATATTATAGTAGGCGTCGAAACCTGTCTGGTGGTAGGTAGGTTCTGAGTGGAGCGAACCTGCGAGACCGAGTGGAGCGAAGGGGGGAGGTGGCGAGCGAAGCGAGCCGGCGACCTCCGCAGCGTAACGAACGTTGAGTGGGTGAAGCGTAACTCATGGCGACGACAAGCGAACTTTAGGGTAGTGTTTTATTAATGGGTCTGAGTTTTTAAATAAGGTTTATAGGCAATATTTTTTTAAATTGGTTTAAGAATGTTTTAGGGGTTCTTAAGGGTTTTCATACTGATTTAGGGGTAGTTGTAACAGATTTTCCAATTATTTTAAGGATTCTTATGGATTCTCAAAATTATACGGATTCGTATAGAGGAGGCTCGGGAAAGTAAAAACCAGTTTTCAAAAGTTGACCCCTTTTTCCCCCTTCTCCCCCCTTTAGGCGGATCTCGGAAGTTGAGAGACTTGGAACATTTTTTTTTCAGATTCGTAAGAAGGGGCCTAGAGTTAGTCGAAATCATTTTTCAAAACTCCCCAATCTCCCCCCCTTCACCCCTCCCCCCATCGTATCTCGGAAACTAGGACACGTAGCGGCTTTTTGATTTTTACTATAAATTATTAATGAGGAGCGTTTAAATTTGTAAACGGAGGGTATCCTCCCCTCCCCAACCTCCCCTAAAAATAAAAGGGCTATAACTTCGTAACGGTCAGAGATAGCCATTATGTGTATGAACAAATATTATAGTAGGCGTCGAAACCTGTCTGGTGGTAGGTAGGTTCTGAGTGGAGCGAACCTGCGAGACCGAGTGGAGAGAAGGGGGGAGGTGGCGACCGAAGCGAGCCGGCGACCTCCGTAGCGTAACGAAGGTCGAGTGGGTGAAGCATAACTCAGGGGCGACGACAAGCAACTTTAGGGTTAAGTTTTTAAGTAACGTTTTTACTTTTATTTTATTAGGTTTTTTTTTTAAACTTATTTTATAATGTTTTAGGGGTTCTTAAGGGTTTTCATACTGATTTAGGGACAGTTGTAACGGTTTTTCCAATTATTTTAAGGATTCCTATGGATTCTCAAAATTTTATGATGGTGAGGAATACTTCTCAAGAACACGACAACACGCGAGCTGCGCGCAGCTCGCGCACCCACGCAAATACTAGTTTTTCATATAATTTGTGACAAAATAATTCAGGTAGGTACCTACCTAAGCTATATTCCATAATATATCCTATGTTATTAAATGATTAATTTCTATGTATGTACCTAGGTATACAATTTTCGGTTCGGTTAAACAGTTCTAACGATTTCGCTGAAATTTGCAATTACGGGGAGTTTACGGGGGAAAAATCAATCTAGCTAGGTCTCATATCTGAGAAGTTCCATTTTCTCTAATGTTCACCCGACCATAGCTTGGTCGTTCAACTACAAAATGAAACACTGTTCGTTGGGGTGGTACATTGTAGCATCACTTGAGAACGGCTGTACCGATTTGGCTGTTTATTAAAATGTTCGTATATAATGTCCATTCTATGTCCGAATTAGGTTCAAATTTCTCAGAAATTTTTCCAATAAAAAAAAAACTGAATGTTTTCTTTCGTTCGTTGTTTGATTTTTGTATAACTCGAACACCAAAAACTAAATCGAGAGAATAGGGAATACCTATTACACAAAACTAATTCTAGAGGAAGTTACTTTGCCATTCTATATTAAGTACCTATACGAAACAATGTTTTCACGATTACACAAACACGTTTTTGTTTCTCATCCACATAAAATATAATAATTATGATAAAGAGGTAGAGTTTGTAGGTATGTAGGGGTTATCTCCGGAACGAACGATCCAATTCTAAAAATTCTTTGACTGGCAGAAAGCTACATTATTCGTGTTTGCGATAGGATATAGCTAATAAGCATGTTAGAAATTTAATCACAATTTTTGCGCTAAGGTCGTGGGCGCTTGGCTAGTTCTAAAATTTTCGAAAAGCGTTCAAAATCACATAACGATCACAAAAAAATAAATAAAATTTGAAAAGGACGACTATTGTCGGATCAACTAGTTTTTAATAACTGGACTATAAAACTCAAAATCTATCAACTGAGTCGAGATTACGAAAGCGAGCGACAGACATGTTAAGGTACCACGAAAAATCGAAGCGTTTGTAAATACGGCGGCAGATTCACAAAATGATTGAGGTGTAAAAGTTTATCGATTCTTTATTTTATTACTACGGTCCGGGTGACTAGACTACAACATTTTATGCGAACAAGAATCATCATGGCGGATGCTAAATCGAAAAAACTGAGGGCACAGATTTATATATATTTTTAAACCTTTTATGTGGGCTTTGATTATATATGTGGGATAATAAATTAGTAGGATAAAACGAAAACGGATAACTTATTCGAAAGTTGTAAAACAAATTATTCGACATAAAAAATAAAGTCAAAAATAACCCGACGACGATAAAACCGGCAACAAAAATGTGTAAACAAGACAATTAAATGCTTTTTTTTCGGTTTTCGTTGGTATATTTTATGGAGTCGCACGTATCTGTACCTAATACCGTATCCAATATAACTGTTCCTAAATTACCATAAGCTGATAAAATTATCGTTTTTCCTAAGTTGTGTAAATATATCGGTTTCCCCGTGTTCCTACATACCTACTTAATTATTATATAAGTAGTAATGACGTATGACTATGAGTCACTTCCACTTCAGTAAAGAATAGATAAGCTCAACCCGTCATGTTAGCTACCTATTAAGTAGTAGGTATAATAATTTAGTTACAATACTATCAATACATCGGGTTCACTTGTTGAATTTTTGAGTCCATTTATAGAATAGGTATTTGGTTCGATTTATAGAATATTGGGGTCGATCTAAAGAATATTGGGGTCGATTTATAGAAATATTGGGGGGCCACTTGTTGGATACTGGATACCACTTGTAGAGCCTTGGGGGTTGAAACCTGGGCACCATTGTGAATTTGTGACCTAACCAAATGTCACGTATCACGTAGGTATCTGATCGTAGATGACTGACTCATTGAAGGAAAACCTTAGCATGCAGATAATAATTTGAAAATAAGGCGTCCCGTGCACATTACGCTTCCATACCAATGAGTTGCGTCATGCATCCATTGTTTAGTTAGTTAGGGATAACTAATTACTTCTCCACCTTAAGGTTGAATTTCTCCTGAACGCCCTTTATCGACAAGGTCTATTTGTCTACCTGACACTTACTTAGTTAATTTCAACCTTAGTGTAAGTAGTTTAAATTTAGTAGGAAATATAGTCTAATTACGAGGCCAACTGTGCAAACATCAGTACCTAGTTCAAGCACTGACTCATACAAATTCTGAAGCACAGCTTTACAATGTTAAGAGCTTGATATTACTACGCAGTTATAATATTAAAAACACTTATCCCAAGTGTAGGAAAACTACAAGTGGGAACGTCCCTATCAGTGCTGCCAACAAAAAATTCTCGATAACCCGACTCAGTGTTGCCAATTCCCCAAAATTCCCCGCTTCTTTTTGATTAATTTGCCACATATTCCACAAAATGATATTTTTGGAATAAAAATACTGTTTTATACAAAATTTGTTTATACTACTCAAACTTTAATAAAATACTATACCTTATAACACAATTATCTCTTACATCTTTAGACTTCATTTAGACTATTCAAAACAAAGTGCATTAAAAGTACAAAAAAAAGTTTTTAATTAAATCTATATTGGTTATTATTGGCCCTTATTTTATTTGGAATAATTTAATAAAATAATACAAAATCTTGCTGGAATGACAGTTTTTTAGCTGTAAGTTACCCGACATAAAATAGTTTTAGCCCATGGATAAAATTGGCCTGGATTCCCCGAAATTATCCGATTTTTGTTATTCCCCGCGCTCTTCCCACGCTAACATTCAATTCCCCGCAAATCGGGGATTTTCCCCGCGATTGGCAGCACTGGTCCCTGTAGGTTGTACATAATACCTAGGTATAGGATATCGTGATGTACGAGTTGTAGGACAGTAGGAGTGCCGGCCGGCAATCGATACTGTGTGTCGGGTCGCGTCAGTAGCATCGGTTTCATACATCTAGTAGCACAGCGGTTCGAGTATGGTTCGAAACCATTAGCGGTTCGAGTATGGTTCGAAACCATTTAGAAACACATCATAAACACTCAACACATTAGAATATCATTGCTCAACAAGTCAACACACTGTTTAGTTTCAGTTTATGAGTCCTATTACAATTATTTTTTTTTCGCAATTTTTCGATTTTTACTCCCTGGATAATTTTTTTTCGATCGGCGTACACGAGTCGATAATAATAGCAATCTCCGGATGATTGTCGATTGTTATTGATGAAAATTAGAGACGAGACTGACATGAGACTGAAGAGCGACTTGAATTGACGCAGAATTATAATACTTCAATTTTATTTATTGTAATTTTGTCTTATTATATTGACAAACGAAAACTAATGAAACTTATTCATTGTAGATTGAAGTTTTATATCATATTAATTTATTTGATAAAATTTAGTTTATTAGGAATATAATGGACGCTGAATCAAGACATTTATGGCTTAAATTACGCTTTCTTTACGATTTTTTCCGTGAAAATTCAAGGAATTTAAAGAAATTCTAAAACAACAAACAAGTAAAACATTCAGCTTATTTTTCAGTAATTTTAGCTTTTATAAGAATTGCATGTAACAATGTGAATTTGAGCGTCAAAGTTCCATCGCCGACGGTTTTTCTTGCAAACTGAGTTCGTAAAATATTTATAGTAAATTACACGAAAAGAAAAATGAAAATGTGTAACTCCAACTTACAAGAAAGAGAATGGCACTATTGTTATTCATAAGCAAATAATTAAAATATCTAACTGATGCTGAAAATTACTACGTCAAAAATCACGAATTTGCGTAAAAAATGTAATAGGACTCATAACAGGCGCGCCGCGGTTTCTTATCATTTATAGTTCAAATAGCGTTTATCAGCAATCTGTTTTATAATTATAATTTACTATAGCTACCCCGCACCAGCAGTTTCATGTTCCTTTATTTGATGTTTATGAACTATTTTAATTCCGTCATACACTTTCAAATGTCGCTGACAGTTAAACCACTTTTTATGAATTTATTTACGTTGCATATCGAGGAGCTCGTGGCTAAATAATAACAGCAGCTCGGGTCGATCGTTAGGTTAAGCCGTGCTTACCTAGGTTGGTCTGTGGATGGGTGACCACCCATTACATACCGAGTTTCCTCCGTGCCTCGGAAAGCACGCTAAGCCGTTGGTCCCGGCTGTCATTTGTAGATCTTTGTCAGTCGTTAGGTAGTCAGAGGCCAAAAAAGTCTGACAACCAGTCTTACCAGGGGGTATCGTATTACCTGGTATTAACTGGGTTGTGGAGGTCAGATAGGCAGTCGCTCCATGTAAAATACTGGTATTCAGCTGCATCCGGTAAAACTGGAAGCCGACCCCAACGTAGTTGGGAAAAGGCTAGGCAGATGATGATGATTTACGTTGCATATCGGACGAGTTTTTGAAAATATACTTGTTTAAGTTTTTTTAAGTTAAAAGTTCCTTAAATTAACAATTGATGATAATATAACATCACGTCTGTATGGCTAGCTAGCTATAACATAACATCATCCAATAGTCATTAAACGAAAATAGGTTTTGAATTGAGCTTGGTAAACATATATCAGTGCACGTGACTGTAGTATACTAGGATACACGTCTCTGCCTATCCCTGTGGGGGTTACGGGCGTAATGTTATGTCAATAGATATAACATCACGCCTGTAATCTCCGTAGGGTTAGGCAGAGGTGTAGGTACCTAATAGTACGTGCCCACATTTCGCCAGATATGGTTAGGTCCCATATAATAGGGGTAGAGCCTATTGCCATCAACCAGGCACAAATCCAAACTCCGTGGCTGCTACTGAGAAATACCTGATGGAAAAACCCCAATAACACTTTGTCCTTGCCCTACCAGCCCGCGTAGCATGAACGCCGTAGACACGAAAGAGACTCGACAAATCTTTTGTTCATCTGTCATTTTGTCGATTCTATGACAGATGAACAAAAGATTTGTCGTTTCTCTTTCGTGTCTACGGCGTTCATGCTAAGCGGGCTGGGAATCGAACCCAGGACCTCATGATGACCAGTCGTAGGTAAATACGTCAATAATTATGTTATTATATTTCCAGATGACTGACCTCGATGCTGAGGTTGGCGACCTGCGTGATGAAATTAACGAGTGGTTCACGAACCGATCTGGGGGCCAGACGCGCCAGAGCATTTCGTCCGATCCTGCGCGCCTTCTCAACCCGAGTAGCCTGCCCGGCGAGAACGAAGTAAATAATAAAATAACCGATATTTAAAAATACTTTGCCCTCTTTGGTCAGATTCAGACTTACAGTAACGCCATCTCCAACCCTCCCTATTATAGAAATCGTGGATGAACTCAGTTACCTGAACGTAACTTTTTAAGTTTATCTTGAACATCACAGATATCGGTGAAGGAAAACATCGTGAGGAAATCTGCTGGGCTATTACGTATCTCTATTGACAGCTCGAAATGATAGCAACTGGGCTCAGTGTCCATCAACAACAACAACAAACAACAACAACAGCCTATAACGTCCACTGCTGGACATAAGCCTCTCCCATGATGGGAGGAATTTGCCGTAATCTCCACGCTTAGCAGGCGGATTGGAGATCGCAGTGATGAAAGACTAACAGAAAACGCTGCTGCCCATTCTCTGGTCTACGGAGGCGCAAGGTGTTCTGCCTCAGACATTAGTGTCCATCAATTAACTGTCAAAAGGTTAGTTTCGTATTATGTATGACCAGTCGCGATCAAACATGACGTCATTGGTTGTCATAGTGGCTGATAGTCACCGTAACTTATTTCGACAGACGCTTTCGTATCGATTCTTCTAATATTGCGATTATGTAAGCATAGTGGATATCAAATTGATGACAACTGAGTTTGATGTGGCTTTCGTGAAAGACGTTACGCCGTACCCGGGCTGTTAGTCACCGTAAAGTGAAATCCACTCTGTGTAATACGTAATACCAATATTTTGACATTCACGGTTGTCATCAGGGTTCGGTGTACAACCGAAGCTTGTTAGTCACTGGATATCAAAAAGATACGTAATAGGCCTACTGTATCCATCAATTAGCTGTCAAAAGGTTAGTTTCGTATTATGTATGACCAGTCGCGATCAAATATGACGTCATTGGTTGTCATCGTGGCTGATAGTCACCGTAACTCATTTTGACAGACGCTTTCGTATCGATACTTATATTATTTCGATTATTTAAGCATAGTGGACAACAAATTGATGACAACTGAGTTTGAAGTGATGGCTTTCGTGAAAGACGTTACACCGTACCGGGGCTGTTAGTGACCGTAAAGTGATATCCACTCAGTGCGATACGAAATGCCAATATTATGACATACTCGGTTGTCATCAAAGTTCGGTGTACAACCGAAGCTTGATAGTCACTGGATGTCAGAAAGATACGTAATAGGCCTACTGAACTTGTAATTAACTAGCGAATAGCGACCCGCCCCGGCTTCGTATGGGTGCAATGTAGCATATTATTATACATATATATAAACCTTTCTCTTGAATCACTCTATATATTGCTGAAAACTGCATTAAAATCCGTTACGTTTAAAAGATCTAAGCGTACAGACAGCGGGAGTGACTTTATTTTGTATACTACTAGCTGATGCCCGCGGCTTCGCCCGCCCGCAAATTATATACTGAAACCTTCCACTTGAATCACTGTCTATAAAGAAAAATCGGAACAGTCTTTGGGGACTGCCGATAGAAGTGAAAACAAAAAGTACACAGGCCCCGCCCCAGTCGTAGCACTGGTTATGCCCCGCGCATGCCTATGTGGTGCTACGCCGTAGCGGATGCTACGAGTGCTACGAACGGCTACGAAGCGTGACCGCACGTTACGTTACGTGGCGATGAGTTCAATGTTTTTCCTTCACCCAAAAAGTGCTCAACGCGCCTAAAGAAGTTTTCACTTCAAATAACACGCATCAAAATCCGTTGCGTAGTTTTAAAGATCTAAGCTTACATAGAGACAGACAGACAGACGCGGCGGGGGACTTTGTTTTATAATATGTACTTAGTGATGATGTAAAAGAGATTTGAAGATGTAGGATACAAAATATATAGGCCCACCACACACACACACACGACACGGTTGGCGCAGTGGCTGAGCTGATCGGCTATTGCGCTGCAAACAAATATTTCTATGGCCCACAGGACTGGCTGTTTGTATAAAGTATATGAGTTTTAAAGGTTTGTTAAGTAACGCACCCACGATACAGGTCATTTCCTAGTGAGGGGCAACGTTTAAAAAAAAAACATAACTATAGCAACCTGTGAATCTGTGTACCATATGATAGGGCTTTTCAAGTAGAACATTATTTTAGTTTCTTTTTTGCTTTTTGATACTTGTCGGTTTAATAGATATAAAAAAATAAAATAAAAATATCCATTTCCTCATCTCTATCGTTTTCTCTCCTCCTCCTATCTCTAGCTTTTTATGATTATTTTTAGATTATTTTTATTATTTAGTTGTAGATTCTTTTTTTTTAAATATTATTTTTGTAATTCCTGTGCTTGTCCCAAATAAATATTTTTCTTTCTTTCTTTCTAATCGTCTTCTTCTCCTTCTTCGAGTGCTCGTTGTGCTTTGTGTGCTTGATGGATGAATTTGTGTGTTGGGTGTGTGTGACGTTGATGAATGTTATGTGACGGATGATTGCTGCGATTCTACTGTGTGTGATGTTTGTTGTGTGTATGGTGTGCTCGGTGTACTAATATATATATATATAACCTAACTGAGTATGTTGGTTTATAATCAAGGTGAAATGTTAGTATTTCCGTTTGTGCTTCGCCCTTTCAGCCTGTGTTTACGAAAAACGCAAACAATGTAATTCAATTATAATGAGTGGTTTTGGAAGTCAATTAGGTGAATGAGTTTTGCACTACAAAGGCACAGCAGGATCAATTTAATAAAGAGCCTCAAGCAAAGTCACCGTTTATAAATGCAATTGGTAACGTCGCAAATAACTGTCAAATAATTCCCTGTTCGATTTGATTAATTAATCAGTATTACTTATTTAAATATTGGGCTACAAAAGGGATGAATGAAAGGCAATTTGTGGAGTAACACGAATTGATAAAGTAAAAGAGAGTCTGAAACTGACGCCGCCGCCGGTGACTGAAAAGTTGTGTGGTTATCGGAATTATCGGATGTCAAGGTATGGAATGTGATGTGGAGAAATGAGGACAATGAGGTGGGGAAAGTTTTGAGTGTGGATGAAGATGGCTATAAGAGCAGAGGAAGACCAAAGAAACGATAGATGAACTGCATGAAGGATGATATGGCTCGAAAGAAAGTGACTGCTGACATGTCGAGTAACAGAGAAGTATGGAAGATGAAGACGTGTGGCGTCGACCTCAAATGACGTAGGGTACTTGGGTAAGGGTACCTACACGGACACTAGTTTCAAGTTCTTCCTTAAATTGACAAATAATGATAACATCATGCAATACTTGTCAATAAACGAGAAAATGGGTTTTGAATTTAGCTTGGTAAACATTATCAGTACACGTGACTGTAGTACACTAGGACACACCTCTGCCTATCCCTGCAGAGGTTACGGGCGTAATGTTAATGTCAATAAATATGTTGTTTTATTCCCAGATGACTGACCTTGGTGCCAAGCCGGCACCCAATGAGCAAGTTGCCTTGAGCGGTGAATTTCTTCATCGTCTCAATTTATTATTGGCTCAAAGAAGTAACCCTGGCAGCCTGCCCGAAGAGAAGATAGTAAGAGATAGTTACATAATCATTATTATCATCAGCCTACAGCAGTCCACTGCTGGACATAGGACTCTTCAACAGAGCTGTAGGCTGTAGCTAGAGTTAAATTTGAGGTAGGGCAGCGGTGGTTACAGCTTACAGGTAGGGGGCAGAACTTCCGCTAGAAAATAAAAGTAAAAATAAGTATTTTTACTTTTATTTTCTAGCTAATGATGATAAGGATGCTCTTCATATTAATTATTTGTCTATGCTACGAATAGCCATTGAATGTACAGACATGTACAGACAACGACAGAGTAGAATAAAACTAACCCATTACACTCACGGGTGTCGTATAAGGCGACTAATGTCTGAGGCAGAACACCTTGCGCCTCCGTAGACCAGAGAATGGGCAGCAGCGTTTTCTGTTAGTCTTTCATCACTGCGATCTCCAATCCGCCTGCCAAGCGTGGAGATTACGGCAAATTCCTCCCATCATGGGAGAGGCTTATGTCCAGCAGTGGACGTTATGGGCTGTTGTTGTTGTTGTTGTACAGACAAACTGCTATGGCGATTGATTTAGTAGCACGTGCTTCGACGGCTATTCGTATCATCATCTAACGCATGCATCCTCATTAAACGAATACTTCAAAGGCCATCTATTAACAAAATAAAAATCAATGTCACAAACTGTGGTTTAACTTGGCGACCACCTCCTCATCAGTCAGATCTCCGTCCACTTGGATTCGCTTCAGACTCATGGTGTCGAAACACCCGCCGCCCAGCCGCATGTGTATCGACCGGCCCGTTATCTTCAGAACCTATAAACACCGTACAATCATCACTTCCTCGCTCCCATTAATTTACCTATTTATTCATAAACGCTAGTTTAAAGTGAAGAGTAGTTGATACATCAACAAATGTATGGTTAAACAGTCGATAATTATTACTTAACTTGAAGCAGTGGTTTTGAATGAAACATCTAAATTTCTAAATTCTCAAGCGTCCACCCGAAGAAATCCCCCATAGGCAAAAGTGACGAACGTCCATGGTCTACAAACTTTCATCCCCTGTTTAACCTATCTAAGCGATGAATTTAAAATAACTCTTTCCATAATACTGGGTGTAAACAGACTCTTCACGAAGACGTTAACCAAGTATTCTTTACACCAAACATCTGAAATGACTTTTTTTTTGGGGTGAAAAATCACGTGTTTCGGTAGGACTCAATGTAACGCTCTTATAACATTATGGTGATGGATGGATTGAATAGTACGTCCGGGGGTCGTGAAGGTGTTTTTTTAAGTAAAAGTCTTAGATTAATAACGTGTTTAAAAAATAAAAAATAAACTAGTGAAAAAGTTG
This sequence comes from Xestia xanthographa, assembly GCA_905147715.2. NCBI lineage: Eukaryota > Metazoa > Arthropoda > Insecta > Lepidoptera > Noctuidae > Xestia > Xestia xanthographa. The sequence continues at coordinate 28,471,782 of LR990652.1, forward strand.
GACTTTGACCCCCGTAACTAGGTTTCCAGGTATACAGGTCTAGAACAAAAAAAATATCGCAATGACGGGGAGAACAAGTGCCTTTTTGCTTCATTAAGTCTTTTCACACCCCTTATATTTCATGCTACCGGCATGGCAGCGCGTTGACGCCGACGGGACGTAGACGGGCAGCGCGTTGTCTGCCACAGAATTTAAGAAATTCATTAATATTGTAAAGCTTATTTATTTCTTAGTTGTGAGAAATAAAAAAATATCTTCCCTATTGTGATCAGTTCCTGTGAAACTTATTTTATTATTAACAAAGGTTTAATGTTTTTTTCACAGGACACGAAAACGCCAGCTGAAAAAAGAAGTAGCCCTGGCAGCCTGCCCGAGGAGAAGAAAGTAAGATATGGTTACATAATCATTGTTATCATCAGCCTACAGCAGTCCTCTGCTGGACATAGGCCCCTTCAATCGCACGGCACTCAACTCGATTCTCGACAGCTCTCATCCAGTTGCTACGAGCCAGCCAGCGGAGATCATCGCTCCACCGACCCTGAGGGTGTCCCACCTTACGCTTACTTACATAATGGTTATAATAATTCTCTCTTATCGGCTTCGCCCATGTTAGGATATATAATTATCCCATTGGACCATACTACATACTTGGATAAAAAGAGCACGAAGAGTTTAGAGTTGTCGTTTTTAAATAATGTAAATAATACTGTTATCTTGTAAATATAAAGTGAAAACCTAGATATCACAATTCGGGTTATGACAGACGTCAGTTCAGGTTAGGAAGAGGGTTACGTTCGAAACAATTTTCTTTCAATGTTATGTGCTGTACTTACTTACAAACGAGTCGAGTAAATTCGGGCGTTAATGTGAAAATAATTTATATTATAGTACCTAATAGCAAACACAAAGGTTTCTTTTTCATCTAGTGGGGTCATGGGCTTTGGGGTCAACAGGCATACCCCTCAGCTACCTGCTGTTTTTCAACGGTTGAATGACAGGGTACAAAAGGCTAGAAGGCCTGAAATGATAGCAAAAGTCACCCTAAGCTGTATTCTCGTGGCCCAGGCATGCTAACTTACCTATAGGGTAAGACTTGGCGACCACCTCCTCATCAGTAAGGTCTTCGTCCACTTAGATTCGCTTCAGGCTCATGGTGCGGAAACACCCGCCGCCCAGCCGGAAGTGTATCCGTCGCAGCCAATTCGTATAACACGCCGTTTTACATAATCACGTCGGCGTCCTCACGTTATGCTTGTAAAGGGTGTGAAGGGACTTAACGAAGCAAAAAGGCATTTGGCAACGCGATATTTTCCTTATATTTTATGCTACCGGCATTGCACCGCATTGACGCCGACGCGACGGGACGTAGACGGGTAGCGCGTTGTCTGCCACAGAATTTAAGAAATTCATTAATATGTAAAGTTTATTTATTTCTTACTTGTGAGAAGAAAAAAAAATCCCTATTGTGATCAGTTTCTGTGAAAGTTATTTTATTGTTAACAAAGGTTTAATGTTTTTTTCACAGGACTCGAAAACACCAGCTAAAAAAAGAAAAATTACATCAAGGGACAGTCCGCAAGTGTCCGCTTTAAAGGAAGAAAGCAACAAATACAAATCAGAAAAAAGGCACTACACTATCAAAGTTCAGGAAACGGATAATCAAATCAAACAAGTGAAGGCCTGGGAAAAAGTAAATAATAAACTGGCTAGCCTAGAAAAAGAAACGACAGTATTGGAGAATCATCGCAAAAGGCTGGAGAAACATAAAACTTTAATAGACGAAAATCAAGAAAGACAGTTGAGAACATTATCTACGGAGTTTGATAAAATTAAAAATTATGTCAATAAAATAAATGAAGACGGGGCTGAAAAGATAAAAAATATCATTGGTGAAACAAAAGAATGGAAAAGAAAGGAAGAGCAAGCGAAAATTGAAATGGAGAAAAGTTTTGAAGAAGCCAAAGAGGGCCTAAAGAAGGTGAAAGAGAAAGCTGAACAGAATATTCGAGCCGCGGAACAATGGGAGGAAATTAACCGTGATATACAAAAGATAAAAGATGCAGAGGATAGGAAGGAAACCACAATGAAAGAGAACATTGAAGCAATAAAATATACATTGGCCCAGAAAAAAGACGAATTTGACAAGAATATTAAAATGATGAATGAAGATCAGGCTAAAAAAACTGCAGAAATTGACGCAGAAATCCAAAAGTTAAACGATGACTGGTCGAAAAAGAAAGAAGCAAAACATTGTGAAATCGAAGCAAAACGTGAAGCCTTCAATGAATTTAAGAGGAAAATTCAGGCAGAGGAACATGAAATTAATACGAAAATCGAAGAAACTAAACACCGTGAGGCTATAGAGAAAAAGAATATACAAAAAGAAAAGGAGAACAGGTTAAAAATCATAAAAGAATACGATAAGAAAATACTAGACCACACTGAGACAAAAAGAAAAATTGAAGATGACATCAAATATTGGAAAGAAAAAAAGGCTCGAAAAGAAAACGAGATGAAGAAAGATTTTGATTTATTGCGTAACAAAAAACAAAAACTTAAGGAAAGTATTCAAGCCATCCAACAGGACGAAGCTAAGAAACTGAGTGGTATTAAAGCTGAGATTAAAACATTTCAAGAAAAAGAGATTCAGGTGAAAATCAATAAAGACGCAAATATAAAACGTTTCCAAAACGAGTTACAAACAATAGAAAAGAAGATTGCTGTAATGGAACTACAAGCAGTTGCGACAGCAGTGGAAAGTAATATGCTTATCCAGGACATGAAGGTAAAAGAAAAAGAGATTGAAAAGAACATTAAAGAAAGCGAAAAAAAAATTAAGGAAGAAGAAGAAAAATCCAAAGACAGGATTGCAACTATGCAACAAAACGTAGCGCAGCTGGAAATCGTTTTAAAAAACAAAATTAAAGCAATGCAAAAAAACGAACATGAGGAAACAGAAGAATATAACGCAATAATTAAAAATATGCAAGAACTTAAAATCCAGATAAAGAAATACAATGTTGAGAAAAGTGTTGAGGCATTGCATAAAAAAATAACTTTGGATGAGTAGGGAGTATCAGGTAGCAGGATATCCTCCGTTCGCTACATCCGACCGCAGCCAAGATAGCTTTACTTCCCCAGACCATCGGCCAACAGTGACCACATTGCAACGGTAGAATTTTATTATCTGACGAGGAAACTGACCTTCCAAGTGCTTCGGATTCCGCTTCTGAGGGTCTTCGGAGGTCTTGCTTAGACCAAGATTGTGTTGCAAAGATTTCTCTAGAAACGGTTGGCTATTACCAGCACTACACCTTGCAACAACAGTGGTTTGAACAACCATTGCAAAGATGAAGCGATCGTCAAAAGTCCCACTGATTTAAAGTTCCAAGACAATAGATATCACAAGTCACAACACTACAAAGTATGCCAAGGATGTTAAAGTGAGGATTTTTGCAGACAACAGCAGGACAGTTTACGAGCGGCTGAAGAACAAGGGAACCGGTGATGACGAAGATATGACAGATCTCCTGAAGGCCTAGCCACAGTGTTAACACGTTAACACGTTGATGAAAATCGCAAAATTTATAAACATTCACATTAAAGCTACCGAAAAGCTGGCTTTGTAGAAATACGAAACGCAGTGAAAGCGATAGTCATTTGTCTAGAGACGAGAACCAGAGAGTCTCTTCTCAACTCCGTCATCCAAGAAATATTAAAGATATTGTGAGCAAAGATTTCCAAAGCATTCTGATTGCATGATGCATTCCTCAAACTATTTACCTCTACTTTAGTACTTAATTTTTCTTAATTAATGTTAGAATATTGATGTCATTTAAGATTACTTTGATATGTTAAAATCTTTAAATTAGGTTATTGGTGTTGCTGCACGCATTTTATAAATTTTACATATGTTTTTTGTTGGTATTGTTCGTCGTTTCGTTGAGCTCCTTGAGTTATAAGTCGAGCTACACGATAACTGACAAATGCTTGCACTGACTGGACAGGTCCACTCAAATCTGTGTGGTTCTTTCTTCAAAAGACCATCTCAGACAATAATCTGCATAGTCCTCATGTGATTATTGAGCAAGATTATGTCTGGACTTCAAAAGAGACTATGACCTCTGAGTTTGTTTCGGCTGTTTCTTCTCAGAGTAGTCAGGTACGAAACACCAGCCCCATCTAGTTTTAAAAAAATGACGTGTAAAAGTGTTTTCATTACTCATACTCTGAAAGTAGGTCTGAAGTTGCCTGCGGAGCGGGTTGAAAGTAATACTTTTCAGCCCTAGGGAGAATCGTTTTCAACTGACAGCTGTCAAATTATTAAAAAAAAATTGTTAATTTTTCTATTGAACCATGTTCCAACCTTCTATACAGCCACGATGTAAAATGGAAATAACAAAGTTAAGTATTCAATAAAGAATTATATTTTTTTAATATTTTTGGTATAATTAAGTTTGAACTATTTCTTTAAAATAACATAGATTTCGGCAAAACATTTACCATTTTTTCGATGATGAAAATGAAAAATAGGTAATGGCTGAATAGCTGGCCGGCCACAGAAAAAAAAGCAAAATAGGCGGGAAAGCGGCAATCCGATCTTCACTTGTTGATTGAATGTTTTTAGTTTTACTTTCCTTGTATTCGTAATGAAAAGCACAGTGTTTACCTCGGGTTAAAGACTTATTTAGTCCCTCGAACTATTAGCGCCCTCGCTTCGCTCGGGCACCAAACCCCGTCTCGGGACTAAATAAGTTACTTTCACCCCTAGGGTAACAATGTACTATTGTAAAAACCTACTTGCAAAATAAACATCATTTATCATAAAGTTATTGGTTTCAGTATAAGTTTTAAACTTTAGGCTGAAACCAAATCTCTTTTAGAATCTCTTGATATATTTTTGGAATACTATTGTATGTTTACTAGTTAGTATATTTTATCGTTAAAGTACGAAGGCTGTCAAAGTTCTTTTCCGCTCTTGATAGTTTAGTAAAAAGAGATAATTTGTTATTATGGTCGATCACAAGAACAGTAATAAGCCATATCATTAATTATGGTCGATCACAAGAACAGTTATATCACAAGAACGGTACTTATAACAAAATCACATTTTTTTTTTTATCAATTTTTATCCATCTGAATGTCTGTTTGTTCCGGCTAATCTCCGAAACGACTGGACCGATTTTGACGAACTTTTACTTGCAGATAGCTGATGTTATAAGGTTTAACTAAGGCTAGTTTTATTTAAAAAAATAATTTGGGTTTGTGCAAAAAATTGAAAACCCTTGAAATTGCGGAACAATTTTTCACACGAACAAAGGTCGCGGGCAACAGGAATTTAGAGATAATAATATAAGTGTAGAGGGACTGTAGAGCTGGCTTCAAACACATCTGTTCAGAGCGGCCAAGAACGATGACAATGTTATTGAATTAGATTATTAGATTTTATTCACTTTAATGTATTAGATTTGTAAGATTAAGATTTATAAGATTAGAGACCGCTACCACTTTTAGACAATTACTCATGCTACTTTTCCAAGAAAAGTTTAAATCAAAATGATGGAATTGTCATTTATGTCAACAGTGATATCAAGTGTACTGTGGAAGAACCTGATCCTATTGGAGCAAATTTTTTGATACTTACAATTAAGGCTAGGTGGCCCCGAATTTAAGTTTTTTAAAACAATCTGAGACAAAGAATATAGGGTTTTAAATTTAAAAAAAAATATATGTATTAGTTAAGGATCTTGTCTAGTCAAAATCGCATTCAGTTGCAAGACCTGATGAACTTCACTCGATAGAAAAAAATCGCAAAGTTGGCCCTTTTTATAACGTTTTTTCAATATTATGACTATATTACTGATTTTTTACATTTAATTTTTGTACTATATTAAAGAAACTAATTAGTTATAGACAAATTCGCAGAGTTTGACTTGATAAAATGATTTTCTTAATTACTACGATTAAATATGAATTAAAAGCGCCCGCGGCGGCTCCGACAGGCCCGTTCAGTCGCGTGCTGGCGCTTATGGACGACGGACCTGTGTCACTTTTTTCCGCGACAACTTCGAGCACCTTATCATCTGTTTTTGAGAGTTTTTTTGTTAGTTATAATGGGCAATAAACAACGCAGGCGAAGAAAGTCGTGTGGGTTTCTTTTATTGCTTAATATAAGAAACAAATAGAAACATATCCACAGTATAAAAATATCAGTACTACTAGAGAACGCTAAGATTATTGATAAAATTAAATCATAATTATTTTATCTATATCGATATGTAAAATGGGGTGAATAGAAATGCAAGGCTGAATGGAAACGAAACTTTGAAATGGATTTTAAAGTTGAATTCCCGTGATATGTTACCAACAAGTACTCTATTTTATGAACTAAATTATACTTATTTGTTTAGATACCTTGTTGGCAAAATACAGTATTGATTCAGCGTTAAAATCCATTTCAAAGGTTTGTTTCCATTCACCCCTGCATTTCTATTCACCCCATTTTACCAGTACTTCATTTACTTTTTGTTATAGGTCAGTGGGGCAGCCTCAAGAATTGCAACCGGCAATTTGAAGATGACTAAAGTACTATCGAGGACACTCCCGCCTGACCACCACTAAGCAAATTTTTGCTTGCACTCGCAACATAGAAACGCTCTCTAGCCCCGACCCGTTGACTTTGTATAGAAATAATGAATGAAAAGATACCGAATCGGCCGAGCGCACGGATGACGCACGCCAAACGAGAGTTATTGGTATTTTGCGCGGCAAAGTTGACGTTTTCCTAATAGGCCCAAACTTTAAGGGGGCGTAGCTGCCGGGCGCCTCTGCATGTTTTAAGCGAAAAAAAATTAAAATGGTCAGGCGGAAAACACCACGATAGTACATAAAAATATTTAAAACTAGCTGTGCTGTGCTTATGCGTTGTAATGCGCCTTTTCCTACTACCTACTTACCTACTACCGACCGACTACCTACCTACCTACCTACGTACTACCTACCATCTACCTACTACATACTTACTTCCTATCTACTACCTACAGTACCTACCTGCCCACTACCTACTTACCTACTACCTACCAACCACCTACCTACTGCCTACCCCCTATTTTTTATCTTTTATACAAACCTTGACCTTTTGTTGAGTTTCAGCGAGACTAACGAACAGCAATTAATTTTAATTTTTATATTATTATATAGATTTCTTTTATAAATTTGTTTTATTTGACACCCTAGGTTCTTTTTATGCAAATCTATCTTTGAAGTAAATAACCGTAGTTGAAATTGAAATACTTTCCTCAAATACAATTATTTTGAAAAAAAAAAAGCAATAATACAAAAACATAAACAAATCAAAATTTTATCTTTACAGTTCTCAAACCTGCGAACTGGCTGTTTATTTTCAATTAATTATTCCAACTGCCCAATTATGACAAGCTATTTTATATTCTAATATTTAATAGACAATTATTTTATATCGAAGCTCTAATTTATCGCTACTACGAGTAACAAATTTTGATCATAAAAAATTATTTCATGAAAGTCAAGTAATATTACATAACCTACTGCATATTTCTATACTATGTCGCCGCGCCGAGTCATGCGAGTTCTCTGACGCGCTGTGTCCACGCGAAGTATTTCGCGCGTAGCCTACAGCGCTAAATGCCTACTTTTGCAAAACTACCTAGCCTTAATAACGACATTACCATTTTGGCTACGTACAGATCGCCATCAATTTATTGCATTGACAACTTTTTGAATTCAATTGATAACACACTTCGTCCTATTAATTGCAATAATATTATTATTATTGGAGATGTAAATATAGACATTAAGCCTGATAATAGTGACAGAAATAGTTCACCTTATTTAAATCTCACTGCAGAGCTGGGTCTTCTCCCAGGGCATACATTGCCAACCAGATCAGGCAATTGTTTGGATCACATCATGATCAAAACAAATAGATCAGCCATAGTCACTGTCATAGAGTCCACAGTTACAGATCACGATCCGGTTCTTGTTAGTTTATCGTGTAGGCGTGAACTGATAAAGAAATCGAACATAATTATTAAGACAGATTTTAATGCAACAATAAAACAATTAGAATCTATGGATTTCTCTTTTGTTTCTTCTTCGGCTAATGCTGAAGAAGCTGCAACTCTTTTTACTGAAAACTTGACTTCTGCAATCCAATCAAACACTACGTCCTGTAATGTTTCTAGTCGTAAAAGGAACATAAAACCATGGATTACACCAGGCTTGATTCGGTGTATCAGACACCGTGATAGGCTACATGTTAAGGTTAGGAAAAATCCCAATAACTCTATTCTCAAAGTCACTTACAAGCGCTACAGAAATTTTTGTAACGCTCCATTGCGGAAGCTTAAAAGAAATTATGAAAAAACTCTTTTACAAAATGCAAGAAGTAGTAAGGAAACGTGGTCGGCTATAAAATCAATTACTGGTACTGCTAAACAAAAATCTTCTGCTGAAGATTTACTAAAGAACAGTAATAGCTCCCACGATGCCGTTGAAACTGTGAACAATTTTTTTGCGGGTGCCGGAAAGTCGCTTGCTGACAAGATAAAATGCTCCGAGAATCCTGAGCTCACCTTGCCTACTTTAAATGAATTTTCTAGACCCCGCGTCCAGAATTCTATGGTTCTGCTCCCACCAAACGAATCAGAAATTGAATCTCTTATCATGAATCATAAAAACGACTCTGCAACAGGCTGGGACTCTATTTCGAACAGATTTTTAAAAATGTCAAAACATATTATCGTCCCACACTTTACCACGATCGTTGGGCTATGTATAGAGCAGGGCGTTTTTCCTAGTGTATTTAAAAGGGCACTCATCACTCCTGTCTACAAGAGTGGAGCTCGAGATAGCGTTACAAATTACAGACCCATTTCTGTGCTGCCGGCGCTGTCTAAACTACTAGAAAAGGTATCGAATAACCAACTCATAAAATTCCTAGAAAAAAATAACATATTATCTGACTCCCAATTTGGTTTTAGGGTAGGTAAAAGTACTGATGCAGCCGTTAGCTCGTTAGTAGATTATGTCACAACTTGCATAGATAATAAACAGAAGTGTGTCGGAGTCTTTATTGATCTGGCCAAGGCTTTTGACACTGTCTCGATCTCTGCTCTTTTTGACAAGCTAGAAAGGTGTGGAATAAGGGGAACGGTACTCGACATCTACAAAGACTTTCTTACTGGACGTCTGCAGAAGGTTAAAGTGGGTAGTGCTATTAGTTCGGATGTCGCAGTCATCTGTGGAGTCCCACAGGGTAGCGTTCTCGGCCCCAGTCTCTTCCTGATTTACATTAATGACTTGTGTCAAATGACACTGAATAAAGGCAAAATATTTACCTACGCCGACGACACAGCCTTGGTGTTTCAGGCAGAGACTTGGGATGCCGTTCAACAAAATGCAGAGATGGGGCTCCATAAAGTCTGCTCTTGGTTGAAGCATAAGCTGTTAACACTAAACATATCGAAAACCTCATTTGTACAATTCACTAACGCTCGCATAAAACAGCCCAATGTGGCTGTCCGGATTCACACATGCAAATCACCTTTCTCTCAACAGTGCTCGTGTACAACTCTGAGCAAATCTAAGACGGTCAGATACCTAGGGGTTCTCTTAGACGAGAAATTATCCTGGCAACCACATATTGAGATGGTTTCGTCACGAGTCAGGAAACTTACATGGGTGTTTAAAAATCTGACGCATGTAGCTAACAGCGATCTCCTCCGTTCAGTTTACTATGCATTGGCACAATCGGTTAGTGGTTATTGTATTGGGGTTTGGGGGGGTGCATGTAAAACGCATCTCCTACGCGTGGAAAGAGCACAACGGTCCCTGCTTAAAACAATGTCATTCAAACCATACAGATTTCCCACGAAGACATTATACGAGTTGTGCCGGGTATTTACAGTGAGACAACTTTTTATTTTCCAGATTATTACAAAAAAAACATGTATCTACCCCCTATGATCCAGGTAAACTTCAAAATAAGCGAACAACACCAAACGTAATTGAATCTGTTAAATGTCGTACGGCTTTTGCAAGACGACAAAATGCTTTTCTTTCTGTATATTTATACAACAAAATTAACAGAATCCTAAATTTTTATCCGCTAACACTACATGAATGTAAACCTATACTAAAGAACTGGCTATTAACTCTTGATTATGAGGATGTGGAGAAAATAATAAATTGTTAATATCACTGTCTCGACATCAAACATACTTTTCCTGCATTCACCTACTCATACACAAACACGAACGACAACCCACCCACACGCACACTTACACACCTCCCACACACGCACACGTACACACCTCCCACACACACACAAGGCACAATGTTCTTTCATATATTTTTTTCAATACTTTCATTTTTGTAATTTGCTTTTACTTTAATTTAATTTTTTAGTTGTTATTATTTTTTCTAAAATTGTTTTTGTAGCACGTAAGTTTGTCTATTTCTATGTTGACATTAGTATCTAAGCCAAATAAAATGGGAGAGGGCGCTGACTCCTGACATACAGGTACACCTAGTTCGGGAGTCAGAGGCTTCAAATATTTTATGTAACTTATTATGTCAATAAATAATTTATTATTATTTTCATTTATTCTTCTACATACATATTTTTAACATTTTTAAATATTTCTTAATAAAACAATATAAAAAAAACATTTAAAAATATAAAAAACAGTAGCCCACCAGCGCTGGGAACAGGGTCCGAGCTGCCGGTGGTCAGGGCTCTTGAGAGAGGAACCTCCTAACGATACGTGCCGTGTCCAGAAGTACTGCTTTCTGAATCAAGCCCTTGATCCAGCTGCCAAGCGAGAGCCTCCTAAGATGTTGGTCGAGGCTCTTGGCTATTAGGCCATTGGCCGATACGACTATCGGCACAATGACTGCTGTATTCACGTCCCACATGTCGACAACCTCGCGAGCCAGATCCAGATATTTGAATTGTTTATCTTTCTCTGCTTTCACGAGGTTCTCGTCATGCGGGATCGTTATATCAACAATCATTGCGCGACGCTCCAATCGATCTATCACCACAATGTCAGGCCTATTGGCAACAACAGTCCTGTCAGTGGTGATAGGTCGATCCCAATACAACGTGATATGACCATTGTCGAGAACTGGGTCGGGCGCATACTTATAGTATGGCACTTCTGATTCCACAAGGTTGTATTTCAAAGCAAGTTGCTGGTGGATAATCCTGGCAACAAGGTTGTGTCTATGCAAATATTCTCCGTTAGCCAGACTAGAACACCCAGAAATAATGTGTCGGATCGATTCTCCCGGACGGTGGCATGCCCGACATATGTCAACCGTGCCATCTTTCACAATGTATTTCCGGTAGTTATTCGTCATCATAACTTCGTCCATTATTGCACAGATAAAACCTTCTGTTTCCCCGAAGAGGTCACCAAAGCGCAGCCAGGATACGGACGCTAAGAAGTCTACATCGGGGCCATGTAGGGCCCGGTAAAAGCGTCCGTGAAGCTCCTTGCCCTGCCATTCCACCTTGCGGTCATTAGTGTCTAATACTTTAGGTTTGCGCCAGTTCTCGTTAGCCAGGGAGAGCGGGGTGAGGCCCTTGTCCACTGAGACCACATCTCGGTGCATCTCCCCTTCGGCTTCTAGGAAGTATTCCCTGAGACTGTACACCTCACGGTTGTGTAGGGTCTTAGCATTTAAGAAGCCACGACCCCCGCACTTCCGTGGGATATACAGTCTCATCACCGACGACCGTGGGTGATGCATTCGATTTGCGGTCAGCAGTGTGCGGACCCTCCTATCCAGGGCATCAAGTTCCGTCTGAGTCCATTTGAGTATGCCGAAGGAATACATCAAAACCGGCATGACCCAACCGTTGAAGGCGCGCACCTTGTTTCCGCCTGACAAAAGACTGCCTAGTACTTTATTCAGGCGGCCAAAAAAGCGCTCCCTCAACGATTGTTTCATGTCGGCAGTATTGATACCTAATGCCTCCGACATACCCAAATACTTGTAAGTTTCTGTTGAGGAGAGGGATCTAAGGTGTATGGAATCCGAGAGTTGAGTTCCCTCGGATTCCATAATCTCCCCTCGCTTCACATGCATGACTGCACATTTGTCCACACCAAATTCCATCCTGATGGCGCTACTGAAAGTTTCTGTTACCTTCAGTAGCTTCATTAGTTGCAAATTGTTGGGGGCAAAGAGTTTCAGATCATCCATGTAAAGAAGGTGAGATATGACCTGACCATCTCTCCTCAACAGATAGCCTAGACCTGAACGCTCCAGCAGTGTGCTGAGAGGGTTCAAGGCTAGACAAAACCACAATGGACTCAGACTATCACCCTGGAATATACCACGCTCGATCCTTATTGATTCGCTGTTCCTCTGGATCTGTCGACATCCTGGATAGCGAAGAACCGTTCTCCAGTGTCCCATACATGACATCAGGAAGGTATGTAGAGTTGTATCTATTTTATACAACTCCAGCACCCTCATTAGCCATGTATGAGGCACTGAGTCATAGGCCTTCTTATAATCTATCCAACATGTAGACAGATTCTTTCGGGAACGGCGAACCTGTTGGCTAATGGCCATATCAATGAGGAGCAGCTCCTTAGTGCCGCGGGACCCGTTCCTACATCCATTCTGAGAGGCAGACATAATAGAATTACTATTAATATGTTGGTTGATTTTAGCTCTCAAAATGGATGTAAGAACTTTATAGACCGTTGGTAAACAAGTGATTGGCCTATAATTTTTGGGCTCCGCAGCACTACCTGATTTATGGAGCAGGTGGGTAATTCCTGTCGTCAGGAACTGGGGCAGCGACCCTGACTCTAAGGCTGATTGAAACTGGGACGCCAAACGAGCGTGTGATCTTTGGAACCACTTGATCCAAAAGTTGTGCAGTCCGTCCGGCCCTGGAGATTTCCAGTTAGGCAACGGACGGACCGCACGAGCTACGTCTTGGGGGCTGATGATGATTGCCCCCATTTGTGGTATAGGATCACACGCTTGTTCAACCTCCCGGGTCCAATCGCCCTCAGTGTGACTGACAGGCACCGACCAGATGTTGCGCCAGAATGAATACATGGCGCTATCATCCGGCAGACGCGTGTCGGTCACACCTTGGTCCGGTCGCTCCCAAGCCCTATATACCCACCTTTCATCGCTTTGGAATGTGCGATTCTGAGTGTACCGTTCCACTCGCCGCTTGTACCGACGAATACGGCTTGCCCATGCACAGATCTTCTGCTTCAGGGAGTCGATACGCTCTGTGACGCGGGCCAAGTAATCTCGGAAACTTATATCGGTTCCCGAGAACGCCCGCCTCACAAAGCGCATCACTCTAGGGCGAGTATTGCCCTCCCTGAAGCAGATTAACTTGCCGATGAGTGCCCTAGCCTCACCGATACGCCGCTCAATCCTGCACTGCCAAGCTGGAACAGCTAATTTTGGTCGTGTAGCTCTGTCGTTGTTGGGGAATTTGACGTGAGCTACACGACATGCCGCTACAGCTCCGCAGTACAATATTGAGTGGGTATCGGTGAGGTCTTTGCTGCTGTCAAAGCAATTTGACAGCTGCGAATCTAGAGCACACATCAGCGCCTTGTTTTTATTGTGCATAGGCAAACGAGGCAAACGTGGCCTAAGTTCTGGCGGTGTGGAACGATACTCCCGGAACGCACCCTCCAAAGCGCTCCTCAATTGGGCGTTGCACTGGGTAGGTACTCACGGAAATAACTTCGTCACGATCCTCTTCACCATCGTAGTCGGATCGCGGCGGCGCACTGGGAATATTTTGCTGCTGCACTGCGATCATTGGCGAAGCAGGTGTAACAAGGTTACTCCGTGATTCGGAGCGGAGTCGATCAAGTACGGTGTCATCCAACATATGGTTACGTTGGATGACCCGCACCTGATCCGACAGCCGTTGTGCCGACGCGCTGACACCTGGCTCAAGCACCTGAAACAGAGAGAGCATCCGACCACGATACGCAGTCAAGTTAATCCCTCCCTCTGTAGCCCCATAATATGCGCGCATCACATTTTCGTTCATTGACTGTATCCAACGAATGCGCGACACATTTCCACCGGCAGCGGGGACCCTACTCGGAGCCTGTTGGCCTCGAGGTCCCAAGCCCGCTGGTGGCCGTCCTCTTCCTCGTCGTGGTGATGGTGATGGTGTCGACGGCGGAGAGAAAAACTCGTCGCTCGAGCTCGACGCAACTGCAGCGACCGGTGACACGATGCTCACGGGTGTGGCGCGTCCCGGCGGCTGCGAGGCGGAGCTGAGCGACGAGCCCGGAGATGGTGGGTGTGCCTCCTGATGCAGTTTTGCTCGGCTTCTAGTGATCATTGGTGACTTATGATGAGTGACTTGGTGACATTTTGACAGTTTGTTTTCAGAAAATTTTCATTTTTGTCGCAATCCTTATGTAATAAATCAATGTATCGTATTTTTATTCATTATTTAGCTGTTTGGTTTCGATTTCTTGGTAAATATGGAGTAAATTTATGAAAATAATTAATTAAATCGGTTGGGTGAAATATTTTCGTCACGTCTCTTTGACGTCCGTTTATTATTATTTTTGGAATGTGCTTTTGCTTCTCAGCGTACTGGTACTTCCAACTACATTTACGGGCCTAAACCAAAGTAAATGCAGCGTGTGGTGTGTTATGTTGAGGGTGTGTTGTGATGAGGCCCTATTTCGTTTTCTTCTAATTATTATTATTATTATTATAGTGTATGTGTACTTCGATATATATTTTTTTACTATTTGTACTTTTGTCATCAGATCAATTAAATATGATATTTTTACAAAATCTGGGTTTTTCTTTACTATTTTTTAAATGCTAAAATTCTTAGCAGAATAGTACTAAAACTAATATTTTTCATGTACTAGTTTACATTTTTGTACTATTTGTATCTTTCTCTACTAACAAATAAATGATTTTACTAATACTTTTTTTTTTTCACAAATATATTTTTTCATAATTAAATAACCTTCAGAGTATGGTGTACAATACTTGAATGAAGTAGTTTTTATAATGAAATTTCACTGTTTGCGTCTGTTACAAAAATAAAAATAGGTAATTTTGCAAAAAACCTGTCTTTTTTGCCGCCACATTCTTTTCTTTCTGTAGGTACATAAATTAATAAATTTAATACACTTAAGTGTGCGATGATGACTCTTATGAATAATTAATAAATAATTATATAAAATCGATGTTTTTAGTTCCCAGAAAAAATTATTCCCTACAATGGATGTAAAAATAACATACCCCTAACGAAACCGAAAGGCACTTGTTCTCCCCGTCATTTCGATCATTCTTTTGTTCTAGGCCTAACTAGACATTTTTCGCCTGGGAACCATCAAGTTACGGAGATATTGGGGTCAAACTCCCAACTATTTCACAAGTTTTAATGTTGTTACTTTAAAACCTCCATGACCCCATACTATTCAACGCATCCATCAGCACAATGTATTGAGTGCGTTACATTGAGTCTACCGTGAAACGTGATTTTTCACCCAAAAAAAAGTCGTTTCCCAGCAATAATTTTTGCGTAGAGCAACTTTACTTAGTTAGATGTACTGAATCGTTCACACCTTGTGTGTTAGTTACAAAAACGTTTTAACATCAAAACTATCTCAGTATATATGATTGGTAAAATAGTAAATGTGGTTTTGTTGCCCTAATAAACTTAGTTATATTGGGGGACGAAGACCAAACGATGGATAGACTGTGTGAGGAATGACATGAAGAAAATAGTACATTTTGACACAAGTGGAGAAAGTTTGTTATTGCATTCGAGGTGGAATTATAACACCCGAGCCGCAGGCGAGGGTGTTTTTGAGCCGAGAACTGCAATAACAAATGTCCCCGTGTATCAAACGACGTTTTTCAATACACTTTTGAAGAAATAAAATAAAATAACGAAAATTATCTCTGTCACGAACTGTGAAACTATGATTTTAATTTTCTTTTTTTTCCGCGCTTTGCTTTCGCCAGGTTGAAGGAGAGGCAATGGTATGAAGCCGAAAAACAGCCTAATATAAAAAATTGATTTATTTTATATTTATAATACAGAACACAATTATATGTTAATTTGTGTATTAAAGTAACTATTAGTTTTGAATAATCATGTTTATCTATGATATTCTATTTATAAACACAATTTGAATATTCAAAAAATATTTATGCCGTAAAGACGCGTAGTGCTTTGCAGATTAAAAAAAAAACATTCACCTCAGACTATAGGCATTGAACCAATTTGGACTAAGTATAGGTATAGTTATCTGTGGCAATTTTCATTCCCGCACACGTGTGGGAAAGTGGAAAAAATCGCACGCGTATGAAATACATTGCATGTTGTACCTAATCGTAGTGCGTTAAGGACCAGTTTTCGAGGAAGTGTATTGAAAAAGAATTGTATGAATACGTGACGGCGGACGGGGAGTAGTTATCAAGAGTTACGCATGACATAGGTATACTTAGGTATATGATTGATCCTAAACAGATGACTTCATCGATACACAGACATACATAGATGCACAGGAAATCCCAAGCAAAATCCGTTTTCGACCCAGTCATAATTAAGTACCTAATTTTATTTTTAGCATACAATTCAAAATATCACACTTATTTAGCGAGAACGACAAACAGGATACCGGATGTGTGCCCAGCTGATAGCAAAAGCTCCGCCCACTATTACGTCATGAGACTTAAAAAACAAAACTGGCGAAACGTCTCTGTACCATGGAAAATTGGAAATATAAAGCAATTCAGTAAAAAGAAAAGTCCGGAATGTTCTCCCGTTTTTTATATGAATACCCTAATGAGATATTATGTGTTTACCTACATAGTCGGCCCACGCACAACTAGAGCGAGCTTCAAAAACAAGTAATTGCTTCCTTGTAAATCTACCTAGTTCAATCAAAACATTGTGCTGATGGATGGATTGAATAGTACGGGGGTCGTGGAGGTGTTTAATGTAAAAATCTTACATTAAAAACATGTACTTAAACTTGTACACACACACACGTTTGTAACATGTACTTATTTAAAATATTTATCTGTTTTATGTATTCCATTTTCTTTTCTTTTTATTAACACACTATGTCTACATCTCTTTTTTAGTATCTCCTTTCGCAGGTAAGCTGGAAGAGATTTCTTTAGAAATAAGCATCACCTTTGTACTATTTTCTGTTCCTTTCTACTTTTCTTTATATTTAGTGTGTACATAAATTGTTAAATAAATAAATAAATACTTACTTATTTAAAAAAAAAAACTTGTCAAAAAGTTGAAACTTTGACCCCCAATTTCTCCGTAACTAGAAGATTCCCATCCCATTCCCATTATGGTGTAGAACAAAAAAATGATAGCAATGACGAGGAGAAAAAGTGAAAAACCTATCGGCTTCGTTAAGAGGTCTTTTACACCGTTTATAATTATATACTTAAAAAATAAGAAAGCCTTATGTACCTACACTTATTGACCTAACTAGGAGTAAAAAAACTGTGGTTTATCATCATCGGATATTCTCGTACCCTTATCTCAATTTGTTTGTGGTCGGCGCAGCATATTGTCTACTTCTTCCATACTTCTGTATTACCTACTTACTATTACGTCATCTCAGCAGTCACCTCTCTCTCTAGACTCATCATTCACTCAGTCCATCCATAGTTTATCATCATCGGGTATTCTCGTACCCTTATCACAAATTTGTTTGTGGTCGGCACAGCATATTGTCTTCTTCTTCCATACTTCTGTATTACCTACTTACTATTACGTCATCTCAGCAGTCACCTCTCTCTCTAGACTCATCATTCACTCAGTCCATCCATAGTTTATCATCATCGGGTATTCTCGTACCCTTATCTCAATTTGTTTGTGGTCGGCGCAGCATGTCTTCTTCTTCCATACTTCTGTATTACCTACTTACTATTACGTCATCTCAGCAGTCACCTCTCTCTCTAGACTCATCATTAACTCAGTCCATCCATAGTTTCTTTGCTCTTCCTCTGCTTTTATAGCCATCCATATTTAATAAATAAGTAGTATCAAATGCGTAATCAAAGGTGACGAACTCTTTTCGAGGTGACTACAATATAGAAGAAATAAATTAAACGCGACGCGGCACGAAATTTAAATGTCTGAAACACATTTAAATGTATAAGCTCCGAAGTTAAAATACTATGGACTTTTTAATTCGACTGATTGTTTTAGACAAGTTGGATGGTATAATGTTGTTTAACTTTTTCTTTACGAGAGTGATATGATGTTGAATTATGTAAAATTTAATATGAAAACTCTAGCAATAATATTAATAATTGCTTTTAAAACATTTCCACAATTTTGCTTCGGGTAAAAATCACAGCCAACTCCTAAAATTCATCTCCAAATATTATCTATGGCAATAGTCTAAGGATTCTCTATATTGTTTATGGTAAAGGGAAAACCTCTATCGTTGACACATCATTGCCAGTGTTGCCAACTTTATTTTTACGAACCTACCAAATATGGCCTCGTGGCCCACCAGAAAACCACTAAACCTATTGGTCTTGCAAACCACTAATTCAACTCAACTAATACCGTGCTAATTGCTCATACCCCTAAATGTTATTTGGAAATAAAACGAAAATATTGTAAACAGAATTATGGATTTATTTTTGTAATCACAAAATAGAACTGCCTACTAACTGGCTAAAGATGATCATCTTCAGAAGAGTCGCTTTCATTTGCTTTTTCGGTTAGTGAACCATACATTTCCCTGGTTCTAATTTTCACACACTGTTTGGTAATATTTAGTTATTGCAGCATTTGCCTTTACGTGCTAAACCAGCACGAATAGGGTACCTATTACACCTTTTTTGAAAAGTGTCTCAATTAAATTCTATAGAGTTAAAGAACCACTAAAAAAATAAAATATTCAATTGATAAGTGCCTTAGAAATGCATTTAAATTTAGCATTTTCATATTTCACGCGTAATTTGACGAAAACGCTGGACGCAGTGGACGCCATATTGCTCTGTGGTCATGACGTCAGTTGGCTGTGTAAACAAATGCAGTGATATTTGAAGTTGACAGTCGACACTTCTGAGTTTACATAGCCATATGACGTAATAACATGGCGACTAATTTAGTGGTGTTTTGAAACAGATTAAAAAAGATGAAACCTTTGAATTGAATTTTAAAATTTAGTTTGCTATTTTATGAACTAAAAGTAACGTTTTCCGACTTCTTTTTGCCTAAACTATCTCAATAATATATTTTTAGATTTTTTCTCATGTAGAGTAAAATACCCTATTGTAAGAATGGCAGATTGCATTGATTGATTGGATTGATTGCTTTATCTTCATCCGGTTTCTTACAATACGGTGATTGGTTAACTAACAACGAAAAAATGTGCCCTTTTTCAGTCATTTATAACTGAGTAATTTTGTAAATCGTCCTAGTGGCTGGCGATTGTTGTGGTACCTTACCACTAACTGAAGCAATCAAAGTCACTGGAAAAATCCACTAGCCACTAAACCCAATATTTGTTAGCTAAAAGGATACCTAGTCTAAACCACCAGAACTAGTAGAAAATCGACTGAGTTGAGTTGGCAACACTGAATGACTGAATTCATTGCCAATTTGCCTTGCCAGTTGCCATAAGTACACATAGTTTAATGTACTCTGTGCCATACACTAAAGAAGAGGCCATCTTTTTTGACGATAAGGTAATTAAAAAACACTGTAAATTGTAAAGGCATACAATTAACGAACCACTAGATTTAGCAAAATGTAACGGCAAAAAAATCACTTTTGTTTGTCAAAATTAGTAAATGATCACCAAAATAAAATTAATCCCCATTTTATCGTGAAATTAGAACTAAAAACGTATGTTTTCAGTTAATGACCACCAGCAATTGAACTCTTATGCTTTTGCATTCGAGTCGAGGGAGAACCGGTCGAGGGAGCCCCGCTTTGCGGGGTCCTACTTCTGAATGGCATAAAAAAGTGCCCCAAGTCGGCCTAGGCTAAACCACAGAATAATAACTAGTAACTAGGCTAAACTAATTTGTCATCAACCACCTCATTAAAATTTGGTGCTCAATTGACTAAATTTGGTGATCATTGATATTTAGTGGTCACAAAGTTATTTTTGGTGGTCATTATATTTTCCCGTAAAGATATCTACAAATAAAAACTTATATAAGTAATTTTGATTCTATACTCCTCCGCAGTTTTTATCTATTCGTCCGGAGTTGAAAACTAAAACTAAAATACTTATTACGCTGGAAATTACGCATGAGTCGTGCAGTGCAACAAGTCTGATAAAGTTGAGGATAAACTAGTAGGTACGTATCCAGAGAGCGCGGCAAAGAGGCACGCCCTGGTTTCATTTTGTACTCTGTGGTCTGTGTTATTGTGCATAAAAGGAGCTTACAATAGTGAAAAAGCATTCTGAAAACGATTTCTAAGAGCCGAGTGGTCTTGTGACGTAATCAAAAACCTTTTATCAACATACTTCTTCAAACTCAAGGTAAACTTCGCACTACATTACATTGATAAGGTAAATTTTCTTTATTTGACAAAATTATTCGATGTTTGGTTTTGCAGATGGCTATTTTAAGATTTGACATTGAACAATCTTGAATTTTATTGAAACCGTGTGCCTTGCGCATACAAACTTGGTTTTAAAAGTTTTGTTTAAAAAGTTTTCGAATATTGCTGCATAGTTTAATGTAATTGAGTTAGGGGCAGGAGAATTATTATGATGACGTTGTCTTTGATTTACTTATATTACTTCTCTGAGATCACTCTTTCACCTTATCTTATCAAAGCGATTCTTAGGGAGAATTATTCATGAGTTTGATTATTATTGTCACGCTAATATTATAAATAGTAAAAAGAAAGTTTGCATGTGTGTATATTGTTACTTCTTCACGCTCAAACGGCTTAACAGATTTGGATGAAATTTGGTATTCTAAGAGTAGATAAAGATCAAGGAAACGATGGATACACTGCGAAAAATATTGTATTTATTAGGTATATTTTGGCTAGAAAGGCGGTGATTAGATACTGGTGCCGATTCCCTTGTCTATCACCTACATTTTGCCTCTTATATTTCAAGTCCCATTTTGTAGGGGGCGAATGATGATCATTAGGCGTTAACGCCCTTCTAACCCTAAAATTAGCAACACTATTTGTGGTGGTTCAAACTTCGTTTGAAATACTGTTAGAATAAAGTTCTAATCAGCTCGCACTACAAAGCGGTTGTTACGTCAGTCACTGCAGCTGAATAGTACGAAATGAGTGTTTTTTTTGCGATTTACAAAAAATCTATTGATTAAACTAAAAAATAAAACACATAAGAACTGCTTTATAGTTAGTTCAGTTAGTATGCAAAGTTTCATGATCTAATTTGAAGTACTTTTTGAATACCAGTGGTTTATTGTTCGATTTGGAGGTAACTTTGCATTTTTTTTCTATCGAGAATAGTTTATGGAATCGTGGTTTCGTCACATATATTTCAAAATTAATGCTTCAGTATTTTAGGCGTAACGGAGGATCATGCTAAGCCATTTGAGGGATATATAGCCCTTAAGGCTGCGGTTCCACTGAAGCAGAGCGGAGCGCGATTCACCAATCACATGGCTTGAAATCCACATCTCTGCTCCACTCCTGCCATGTCATTGTCATTGGTGAATCGCGCTCCGCTCCGCTCCACTCCGCTTCAGTGGAACCGCAGCCTAAAGCGTGAGCCAGACTGTTGTAAACAAGCCCTCCACACACCGTCACAGTCTGGCACGGGCATAAGTCATTGCTTACACACGAGAAGCTTTGGTGGTTGCTGCTTGTAGGTGACTAGTTTAAACAAAAAAACACAGTTTTCTTTACGAATATTTTTTGTGTAATTTATTTTATCACCACTGCTCTCAAAAACAGTGAAGGAAAACATCGTAAGGAAACCAAAAATTCGAAGGCATGTGACATCTGATCTATCAACCCGCACTGGGCCCGCGTGGTGGATTATAGCTAGGGTTGCCATTATTGTTGCTCGTACTGATACGGGACTTATTAGTAGCAAATAAATAAAAACTGGAAATAAGGGCCAGTAATGGTTTATTATACTAAAAACCGGCCAAGTGCGAGTCGGACTCGCGCACGAAGGGTTCCGTACCATTATTATCAAAAAAAGAGCAAAAAATCACGTTTGTTGTATGGGAGCCCCCCTTAAATATTAATTTTATTCTGTTTTTAGTATTTGTTGTTATAGCGGCAACAGAAATACATCATCTGTGAAAATTTCAACTGTCTAGCTGTCACGGTTCATGAGATACAGCCTGGTGACAGACAGACGGACAGACGGACAGACAGCGAAGTCTTAGTAATAGGGTTCCGTTTTTACCCTTTAGGTACGGAACCCTAAAAATCAATGGAAAACAACGACAGCAAAATTTTTATTTTTTCAAATTAATAATAATATTAATTTTATAATGACGGAAAAAAAATGTTTTACCTAAATTTTTCATTTTTTAATTTTCTTTATTTAATTTTTTAATGATGGAAATAATGTTTTACCTAAAATGAATTGATTTGCGAAGTACGAGTGCCGTCGGCTTCGAGCCTTTAATACGTGTATAAAGGGTATAAAACACCTCTTAACGAAGCCGAAAGGCACTTGTTTTGGATTGTTGCGATCATTTTTTTGTTCTACACCATACCTAGGAACCTTCTAGTTACGGAGGTGTTGGGGGTCAAAGTTCCAACTTTTTAAGTTAAGTTTTTTTTTTTAATAAAAGTTTTTAATGTAAGATTTTTACTTTAAACACCTCCACGACCCCCGTACTGTTCAATCCATCCATCAGCACAATGTTTTGAGTGCGTTACATTGAGTTCTACCACAAAACGTGATTTTCCACCCCAAAAAAAAGTAAGTAAGTAAAGTTACTTAGTTTGATGTACAGAATGTTTGGTTGACGGCTTCGTGATGAGGTCTTTTACTCAATACGGGACGTGATACTTAAATACGGTGACAGTCCCGTATATACGGGACGTATGGCAACCCTAGTTATAGCCCATTCCCTCTCATACTGAGGAGGCCGTATTCCCACTGCTGGGAAGCAGTGGGAACATTATAGGATGATTATGCTATATCTACTAAACGGTGTCTTTAGAGTTCCGTTGCCAAATGGCAAAAACGGAATTCATTTTTATAGATTCGTCCTGTCCGATTGTCTGTCGGAGCGTCCGTCCGTATGTCACAGCCATTTTATCCGAGACTGTTGGCATTGGCTAGTGCCAACAGTCACAGTGTCAGTAGTGTCAGTCGGTGTTGTTGCTAGTGTAGTGTGTTGTGTAGTGTTGTACTGTGTAGTCACAGTTAAAATTTGGAGAGTAAGGTGTCTCCAATGAACCTCTACACAAAACTGTTTTCAATTCACTGCTTTGAATGTTTGAAAAATTAGTCAGATGGGGCGGAAAAAAATTGTATCTCCATAAATATTGCGTCAGCGGATGCGATGTTTTGTATGGAAAGTTCATTTTTTTTCGGCCCCCTTCTTTGAAAAAAGGTTCCGATGTAACGGTCAGACGATATGTCTGAATCACCACTTAAGTATTGTGATAATTCTGTTATACTACCCTATATAAGTAATTAGGTAGGTATACCTACCAAAAAAACATTAGCAAGAATAACAAAATTCGGTACTTATTCTTTATACAGGCTGTTTTCTTTATTCCCAGATGTCTAACCGGCACGTAGTGAGAGATTTTTTTACACAATTTCATCATTTCGGCGGCGACCCCAGTGGCAGCGGTGCTAGCGGTGGTGGCGGTGCCGGTGGTGGCGCTGCGAACAGCTTCAACCTGGGAAAAGTAAGTAATTTTTACAAGTTTACACATCGGCTATAATAGCGCGCTAACTAGGTACGCGGTATCCGCGAGGTGCAAGCACGTGGTCTGCGCGCCGGCCTGGTCTGTAAGCGTGCGTACCCTTCACGTCAACCAAGCATTATATACAATTGTACATATACCTAACATACATACAACAAAATAAGTAACTTTACGCAAAAAAGATTGCTGGGAAACGACATTTTTTTTGGGGCGAAATATTATTATGTTTTACGTTAGCGCTCAATTCAATGTACCTAACTAAGTAACGCACTCAAAACATTATGCAGACTTCCACGACCCCCGTACTATTCAATCCATCCAGGATTGAATAGTACGGGGGTCGTGGAAGTGTTTAAAGTAAAAATCTTACATTATAAACATTTACCTACCTATTTAAAAAAAAAACTTAAGGTAACTAGATGGTTCCTATTCCCACGTATGGTCTAAAACAAAAAAACATCACAATGACGGGGAGAACAAGTGCTTTTTTCGCCTTCGGTAAGGGTCTCCGTTGATGTAACGTAACTTGCAATTTTTTTTAGGTAGGTAACTAGGTACTTATGTTGTTTTGATCAAATCGTGCAACTGAATTTTAAAACAGTTATCTACGACCGATTGGGCAGAAATTTTGCATAGGTACCTAAACATTTACTTTAGATGACAACGCATGGTTAGCTAAGTGACGTCTTTCTAAATCCAATATGGCGGACTCTCGGAGATGGTGGGCTACTTAGTCATTTTTTATGCACCTCAATGATAATTCTGTTCCGTTTTTTTTTTTTTATATGTACTACAATATTAATATAATAACTACTTGACATAGTTGATAATTGATATCAAGGTGACAACCCATTACATTTCTAGTAATATTCCAACATTTTTGACATGTCTTTGACAGTGGTGCCGATTCCCTTGTTTACAAACTAAACCAAATTTAAGTTCAGTGTATCTTTTTCTTTCTATTTCATTAAGAAAACGACAGAAGATAAATTTTAGTTATGTTCTGTCAAATTAATCAGCGCCATACAAGTTTTAGACGCGATTAAAAAGTTGACTACTAAAATTACATCAAATTACGTCAGGTGCTGACTAATTTGACAGGATTAAACTAATATTTATCTTCTGTCCTTTTCATAATAAAATAGAAAGAAAAAGATGCATTCAACTTAAATTTAGTTTAGTTTGTGAACAAGGGAATCGGCACCATTGTATTAGCGTCTTTTTAGGGTTCCGTAGTCAACTAGGAACCCTTATAGTTTCGCTGTCTGTCCGTCCGTCCGTCCTCGCTTAATCTCTGTGACCGTTATCACTAGAAAGCTGAAATTTGGTACCAATATGTATATCAATCACGCCGACAAAGTGGTAAAACAAAAATTGGAAAAAAATGTTTTATTAGGGTAGCCCCCCTATATGTAAAGTGGGAAGTTATTTTTTTTTTATTTCAACCCTAACGTGTGATATATTGTTGGAAAGGTATTTAAAAATGAATAGGGGTTTTGTAAAATCATTTTTTGATAATGTCAATAATTTCGGAAATAATCGCTCCAAAAGTAAAAAAACAATGTGTCCCCCCCTTTAACTTTTGAACCATAAGTTTAGAAAATATGAAAAAAATCTGAAAAGTAGAACTTTATAAGGACTTTCTAGGAAAATCATTTTGAACTTGATGGAAATAACAGTTTTTGTACAAAAAAGACAAAAAGTTGTACAAAATAATTTCTGGACTAAGTTTGTAGTATATTCGTATATGCAAGCATTTTTTTTTAACTTCGTTTACATATTTTATTATCCTGAATATTTTTTCAAACAAAAAAGAATTATTTACCCACCTTTAAACTGATAAGTGGGAACACTTATTGTGACAGACGGGAAACTACGGAACCCTACACTGAGCGTAGCCCGACACGCTCTTGGCCGGTTTTTTGTATTTCGGTTATTATTGTACGGCCGTATTCTATAACTTACTTACGTGTAACTGTTAAATGTCTACGTCTCGTAGGTATCGGTGTTTATATAAACAAAGTTAGCTTGGAATATCCTATCCGCGTCATCTACCTGTCACTTGGAGGACTGTCATGGAAAAACCAAAGCCAAACCAACGCACACCGCTGGAGGCGCAGCGGAGCGCATTTAAAGACAACAATTTAATCTAAACCTAAACCACCTTGATACACGGTCAATATGAGAATAAATTCCTCGGTAAAGGTAAAGGTACTCGGAGCGCCCTCAAGCTACTACAAGAGCATGCGCGCGACCGTATATCATGAGGCTTATATTAAATTGTTGTCTTCAAATGCGCTCCGCTGCGCCTCCAGTGGCGTGCGCTGGGCCAAAGAAAGCTTTTCTGTGACGTTTTGTTTTTAACGGTCCGAAAGCTGAATGACAAACAGATAAGATAAGATTTATATTTATATTTTTTAGTATGTGGTACATACTTACTAAGAAATAAATAAATCTTATTATTATCTTATTCTTTAATTAAAGAATTGTCAAACTTAAGTGGCTGCAGTGGGCAGGGCACATTGCTCGCGGAACGGATGGCCGATGGGGCCGAAAAGTTCTGGAGTGGCGACCGCGAACCGGAAGACGTTGCGTTGGAAGGCCTTCCACTAGGTGGACCGATAACCTGGTGAAGGTTGCGGGAATACCCTGGATGTGAGTCGCACGGAAACGTTTAATGTGGTGACACTTGGGGGAGGCCTATGTCCAGCAGTGGACGTCTTTCGGCTGAAATGAAGATGATGATGAAGATGTGGTACATTAAGATCATAATATTAGACAGTTCCACATACACTAGCAACCTTCTATTACATGTTAGTAAGTTATTGAAAGTGGCCGTTAATATTTTCTACCTGTGGTTAATTGATACCTTCCACCGTTTCCATGCTCCGTGACGTGGTCGTCTCGCCACCTTTCACAGGACATCTATTTCCTAAAACAAATATTTTTGATTAATTTCAGGTCAAGAAAACACCAACGAATAAGAAGAAATCAGACAGTAAGGAAATTGAACGTCTGAAAAAAAAAATAGCACAAGATAGGGTAAAACTAGCGCAAACTAACAAAGAATTGAAAGAAGCTCAAGATAGGGCAAAACTAGCGCAAGCTCGCAAAGAATTGAAACTAGCTCAAGATAGGGCAAACGCTCGCAAAGCGTTGAAAGTCAAGAAGTTGGCGGAGGATTTAAAGAGAGCACAAACAAATTTGAAGAAGGAAGCAGAGAGGATTAGTGCGCTGAAGGAGAAATTTTATTCATCAATCGGACAGTAAAACAATGGATTAAAGGCCGTTTTATATAACTTACTTACGTATAACTGTCAGTTAATATGCCTACGTTTCGTAGCTATCGGAGTTTCTATAAACAAAGTTAGCTTGAAATATCCTATCCGCTTCACCGACCTGTCACTTGATTCATAGAAAAATCAACAAAAGCTTTTCTGTGACGTTTTACCTCCTCCTACCTTTTTAATACCGTCCGTAAGCTAAATGTCAAACAGACGGTAGCAACGTACCGATACCTGTTAGTAAGTTTTGAAAATGGCTGCAAGAGAGCCTAGAGCCTATGCGAGCCAACCATATAATATGAATTATGTAATGAGGGATTTTCTTTTTTGCTCTTCCCTAGTCGCTGGATAGATGGCGCTAGGAGTTAGTATGAACGCAAGGAACGGAACCTAAAATTACTGATTTTAACAAAGCGCGAGAAAACTAGGTTATATTCGGAAGGTTAAGCAATAATGGAAGTGTCAGTCAACGAACTCTCGTTGACTGACACTTCCATTTGCTTAACCTTCCAAAGCTTGACAAAAAAAACATTGTGTCACGTCACATACTCATGTGACGTGACAGAATGTTTTTTTTTTCAAGCGTTTTGGCTTTGGCACCCACTATCATAGTAAGTTCAACGCCATCTATAGAGTTCTTGGAAACTAAGTTTTTTTTAATACCTCAAAAAGAAACCTCTCATTATATTTGCCCGCGGTACGTTATGGTCAAACATTATTCCACAGGAATGTTTTAAATACAGTTTGTAAATGGACATTTTACGAAGTCGTCAACCAAGCATTCCATACATTCAACTAAGTAACTCTACGCAAAAAATATTGCTGGAAAACGCCTTTTTGTTTGCGGTGAAAAATCACGTTTTAAATAGTCTCAATGTAACTCACAACATTGTAAGATGAAGGAAGATGCATGTACGCGCGTTGTGAACGTATTTAAAGTAAAGTGACAACATTCAAAACTTGTATTTAAAATAAAACTTGTGAAAATTTGGAACTTTGACCCCCAATGTCTCCTCACCTAGAAGGTTCAACTAGAAGGTTCCCCTGGTATAGTCCAGAACAAACAATATTATAATATCGGGGAAGCTTCGCGAAGGGTCTTTCTACATTCATTAAAACCTCTTCTTCCTCTTCTCTCTCCTCTCTCTCCTCAATTTACAAATACAGTGGGAAACATATTATTTTTAAATAGGCTATACGACCTCATTAAAAGGGTGTGGGAAAGCGAGGAAGTTTCACAGGACTGGAGAGATGCGGTGGTGTGCAAGCTGTATAATGGGAAGGGTGATGTCTCCGATTGCAGCTCTTACCAAGGCATTTCATTGCTTTCTACTGCCGGCAAAATTCTTGCGCACATAATTAACACCCGCCTTAGCAAATTAGCTGAAAAATACCTGCCTGAGAGTCAATGTGGCTTCCGCCCTAGCAGAGGTACTATCGATGCCATTTCTGTAGTAAGGCAAATTCAGCAGAAAAGCTTAGAACATCAAAGGCCTCTCTACATGTGCTTTGTCGATCTAGAGAAAGCACTTGATAGAGGTACACGCGAGGCCCTATGGCTTATTCTCCAAAAGTATGGCTATCCAAAGAACTTCATTAACCTCATACGCCAATTTCATGTTGGCATAAAAGCGCAGGTTTGACACGAAAACAAACTTTCTGAGGAGATCCATATTACGAGTGGAGTAAAGCAAGGCTGCGTCATGGCACCCACACTCTTTGCCATTTACTTCGCAGTAGTTATGAGAGACGCCCTGCAGTATTGTAGTGACCGAATTCAGTTAAACGTACGGACTGATAAAGGCGTGTTTGATGTTGCTAGGTTTAGGGCAAAATCAAAACTTCAAAAGATCTCGATTTCGGAGATACTTTACGCTGACGATGTGTGCCTCATGTCCGATAGCATGGCGAATCTCCAAAGCTGTGTTGACGCACTACACCAATTTTGTCAACGATTCGGCCTAGTGATCAGCGCTTCCAAGACGCAAGTTCTCAAACAACCACCACGAGGCTGCCATGCTGATGATACCACTTTGAATCTAGATGGGAAATCACTAGAGGAAGTCATGTTTAAATATCTTGGGAGCAACATAAGGCATGATAACACATTATCTTCGGAGATACCATCGCGCATTGCAAATGCCGCTGCAAACTTTGGACGACCCATGGAGATCCCATGTCTTAAAGCTAGAGACAAGGATTAGTGTCTACAAGGTGGTTCTTTATGGCGCCGAGACATGGTGTATAAACCAGACATTAGAAAACTTGATACATTTCATCTAAGGTGTCTGAGATCCATCCTAGGCATTAAGTGGCAGGACCGCGTTCCTAATACTGAGGTTCTGCGCCGTTCCGACATGTATGACATAGAAGCTCTACTGATGCAGCGCTAACTCAGGTGGTGTGGGCACGTCCTTCGCATGAAGCATTACCGTTTACCCAAAGTAGTCTTCTACTCTGAAATGGCAGAAGGCAAACGGAAGCATGGCGGTCAACATCTCCGCTACAAGGACGTGTTAAAAAGACATCTTAACGCTTGCGCTATTGATCCGACTGGTTGGGAGAGGCTCGCTTTACATAGGTCGTCTTGGCGCTCTACTATCTGCAAAAATGTAAAA
Organism: Xestia xanthographa; assembly: GCA_905147715.2. NCBI lineage: Eukaryota > Metazoa > Arthropoda > Insecta > Lepidoptera > Noctuidae > Xestia > Xestia xanthographa. The sequence continues at coordinate 28,501,607 of LR990652.1, forward strand.
ATCTTTGAAAACCAGCGACTTGATACATTGAAAGAAAAGCGCCAAATACGGAAAGAGAGACCTAAGCCCTCCTACACCTACACCTATAACTCTATCGGTCAACTCTACTGCTTAAGTTGTGACCGGATATTTAAAAGCAAATTCGGTCTGGCCAGCCATTTAAGGGCACACGCACGGAAGTAGTTCCAAAGGGTTGCCGTTACCGAAATCGGTAAGGAGGACTATAATAATATAACCTCTTGATTGGGCATTTAATAAAAACTAAAACCTAAAATATGTTACCTACATTATGTAAAACTGACCACTCAGGCGCCTACGATTAATATCTCAGTGGGGCGATCGAAACCGTCTGACCTTTGCACCGCAAAAAACTTATCAACTAATTTTAAAAGGTAATCTTAAATCGTGGCCTAGTATTAAATTTAATAACGTTCCCGTGAAAAGAAAGCAGTCCGTGTGCTACCTTGGTTTGGTCTTAGAGAAGAATTTTTCATTCATAGATCATATAAAAACTGTCGGTGAAAAAGCTAAAAAGAACTTTTATGCCTTAACTAGAATATCCAAATCTACGTGGGGTCTGTCATTTCTAACTTTATAGACCATTTATGGGGCTACCTATTTGGGGTGTATGTGCTACGGGGCACCTGTTTGGGCCGATAGGGCCACCATAGGAGCGGTACGACGTAAATTGCTTCAAAGCCAGCGTTTGGCTTTGATATTCTTATGCAAAGCGTATAGGACGGTTAGTACTGAAGCCTTACCGGTACTTGCAGGTGTACTTCCAGTCGATCTTGAAGTGCAGCGACGGGCTGCAATGTACTATAACGCGCGTGAGACCACGGACGCAGACTTTTTAACCCTACGTGACCGTGATAAGATTTCTAGATTATTCAAACCACAGACCGACGTCTGGGAGGAACTTTTGTCTGAATGGCAATGTAGGTGGGATAATTCCATCAAGGGCCGACACCTCCACCAGTTCTTTCCATCCGTTCGTGAACGGCTGGCCAGGACATTGCTGGAGGTTGATCACTGTGTTGCTCAATTTCTCACCGGTCATGGTAACTTTAAGAGTAAATTATTTTCCTTCAAGCTTGTTGACTCGCCTCTTTGTCAATGTTCCACATCTGACTGCGAATATGAACAATCAGCACATCATATTCTATGGGAGTGCAGTCTTTGGCAGAATGAACGCAATATTATGTTGGATAGTGTACAGGTTACATCCGGAGTTATTTACTACACAGACCTTGTAGAAACTAGAACAAATTTCCGTGCGTTCAAGCGTTTTTGCCATACCTATTATTGGAATCAAATATAACTGCTCACAACTTAGGACCCATTAATGTTAATATTTTATCCGTGGTGCTAGGCAACTGGGCCTATCCCAGTTGTGAACGTCCCTTTGCGCCTATTGGCCTTGTTTCTTTGTGTCTCCTGCTGATATGGAGGGAAGTGGAAATTACAGATTTTCCTACTCCTCCGCTATACTTTTCTGATTAATTTCGTTGCGGGATCCAAGACAGTTAAATTCATTCTCTGGGACTTCGTCGAGCTTCATTGTCTCGGCGCTTTTCTGGTGGTCGCCACTGTTGATTCTGGCTTTCAGGAGTTACAGTGGTTGGGAACAGTGTGGCGGGCTTGACCACTCAGGCGTCGCATTTGAAGACATCATTAATTTTATAGACGTTGCAAGTGCCATCCACCAATCCGCACTGGCCCCACGGTGCACGTTACGGGCATAGACATTTTATTCTTCAGCTTACTTACCAGTGAGCAGCGAGTTAGACGAGTGAAGCCGCGAGCAAAAGCTAGTATTAAGTACAAATACATAAGATCGTTTATAATGTTTAGGATTAAGGACAAATCGCATAGTTTAGTCGTCGATAGTTTATTTTTGTAAAAACTCTTTAGTTATTTGGTTACAGGAGCCGAGGGCCTATTTACCTTTTTGCCTTGATTAAGCTGTGGTTACCTGTAATTGAGTGTGCGTTACAAGACCATGTATTCTGTCATCATCTGCCTAGCCTTTTCCCAACTGTGTTGGGGTCGGCTTTCAGTTTTACCGGATGCAGCTGAATACCAGTATTTTACATGGAGCGACTGCCTATCTGACCTCCACAACCCAGTTAGTACCGGGTAATACGATACCCCTTGGTATGACTGGTTGTCAGACTTTTTGGTCCTCTGACTACCTAACGACTGTCAAAGATCTACAAATGACAGCCGGGACCAACGGCTTAACGTGCTTTCCGAGGCACGGAGGAAACTCGGTATGTAATGGGCGGTCACCCATCCACAGACCAACCCAGGCAAGCACGGCTTAACCTAACGATCGACCCGAGCGGCTGTTATTATTATTATATGTGTTATTATTGTTTTTGTTTAGACCATGTATTCTGTAATAGTTTTAATTTATATAAATAATAATAAATTGAAATATTAAATTGTAATGGTGCTCGTATTGGTAATCCAAAATAAATAAATAAATTAAAAAATTAAATATCCATATTTACGTAGCCTTGGCGCAGGAGAAGAGTGTGGTGGGGGAGACCACAGAAATCTTAATAATAAATTAAAAAAAAATAGCCTATAGCCTACTGACTGCTTAATTAGCCATTTGTAATTATTTATTCATTAAGACCAAAGCTAGTCACTGTAGTTTGGCTGAATGCAGGCAGGAGGATACAGAACTAAAATAATTGCACCAAGTCTGACATATCGATGCATTTTTTCTTGACACTCAGCGCCACCTAGACTGTAAACTCAAAGTGGTGACATTGTACTTTATTTGACATAATTGAAAATCGCTTTATCTTACACAATCGTAAAACTGTGCTGTTACTTGTTAGTTTTAATATTGAGTTAACGTAAAGGTATTAGAGTGTAATAGAGTAAGTACTAAAATGCTAAGTATATTATGCTACAGTCTCGTTAGTCTATTGGTTGCAAGCGTGACTGCTGAGCATAGGTCCCGGATTCGATTCCCAGAAATTCGCCGTGGGGCAGGATGTTTTTCCTTCACCCAAAAAGTGGTCAACGCGCCTAAAGAAGTTTTCACTTCAAATATTTCTGATGTACTGAATTCGTGGTAACCGTTTGTGCCCCTTCCACCTTGTAGGTATATTACCCAGTAGTAATAGAGTAGTGATGGAGGTTTGTAGATAGGCAGTCGCTGCATGTAAAATACTGATATTTAGCTTCGTTTGGTTGAACTGGAAACCAGCTCCAACATAAATAGTTGGGAAAAAGCTAGGTAGATGATGTTAAATACGAATTACATTTTAGTCTACAATACCTCTAATCACTTTTCTAGAAGGTAATCAAAGGAATACAAAATTAGCGCGGGCACACATTAAATACTCGCTGAAATATATATCTCTTGTTCAGAGCGAAGCAAAGAACGATGGCAATGTTACCCTATTAAATTAAAATCACGCGTCACTATTTTAGTTCACTAGTTTGCCCGATAGGTGGCGCCGTGCGAAGCAGGAGCGGATCGCTATACTATAAGATTTTATTTAGTAATTTAGTGTAGGTACTAGTTTTACACGATTTTTAAAATTATTTGTATTTTACTTTTCTACAATAAAATATTCGTAAAGAAAACTGTGTTTTTTTGTTTAAACTAGTCACCTACAAGCAGCAACCGCCAAAGCTTCTCGTGTGTAAGCAATGACGTATGCCCGTGCCAGACTGTTATAAACAAGCCCTCCACACACCTCCACATCGGTTTTGTATTGAATGGTATTGAATAATAGTTGTGGTAGATTATGTCTGAGTTGCCTATTTTGAATAAGTGTTTAGAATTTCTTTTCGGACTTAGTACGTAATGAACCCTATACATAAAATTGTTAAATTAAAGTTGTTACAGTGGAACGCACAAAGCTTACGACCTAAAATTAAAGTTGTTACACTGGAACGCACAAAGCTTACGACCTAAAATTAAAGTTGTTACAGTGGAACGCACAAAGCTTACGACCTAAAATTAAAGTTGTTACACTGGAATGCACAAAGCTTACGACCTAAAATTAAAGTTGTTACACTGGAACGCACAAAGCTTACGACCTAAAATTAAAGCTTTTGAGAATCTTTTATTGATAAGTAAAATTCACATTTGCATTATATCAGAGACCTGGCTTGAACCAGACAATCAGTTGATAATTGGTTATTATTGTATTTTTAGACAGGACGGTCGTGTCGGTTCGGTGCGCGGCCGCAGAATTGACCAGGCGCCAGGCTAGCATCGCAAATGTGCAGCTACCTGCGCACCCCTAACCACCCGCGCGGCGGCCGAGTGGCGTCTCTCGCACACGTGCAGCCACCCGCGCACCTCCTACCCACCCACGCGCCGCCAGCGGCGTCCCTCGGGCTCAAGAGTCCAGCCTCCAGAGTCAATCGCGCATCCACTTAGGTTAACGCACGTAATATAATGTCGATTTCTTCCACGGCTCTCGCTCGCTCCCGCCAAAAGTTTTGTTAGAAAATAGTTTCATTGTTTGTCGCTATAAGTTGTGCAAAATAAACTGTTTACGTGTCATTACTCTCGTTTCACTGAGCACTAACCCCACACCATTACACAAGTGAAATAACATCATCATCATCGACATGTTTTTACGTGCACCCTTCATTTGTATGAAAATATTAGTTCCAACTAAATTTGACAGCTCTAAATTACGTCCGTCTCTTTCTCGTTTTATTAGAGAGAAAAATATAGCAATAGCCTAAATTAAGTTTAGTTTGTGCACAACAGAATCGACAGATTGTCTAATTTTTGCAACCAGGTTGAGACTTTTATCCTGCAATGCTTATTTGGTAGTGAATAAACTGACTGACTTTTATTAATTTTGTTATACAAATAGTTTGCAAGAAAACCAAAATGCCGACGGGAGAAAGCGGTGTGGAACTGAGTAGTAGGACAAACTTCGTGTTTACGTCGCTTTCCATTAAAAAGACTAGGATCATAGGGAAGAGAAGAATGCCTGCGCAATATGGTACTTAAAATGAACAATTGCCGTACAGTTAATATTCCAGTTCGCTCATACAGTCCTTTGGTGGGAAATAAGAAAGGCAAGAAATTACTAACCTTTAAAACGGCTTTTGCGAACGTTCAAGCCTGAGCATTGATGTTTTAGTTGCACGGGTTGCACCTCCCCATACCTCTACCCCCCCGAGGATGTATGAGCGGTACTTTTGAAATTATCAAGTGAACAAGAAGGTTTTTTGATGAAAAAGGGCGAAAGTTATGATCCTTCCACTGGGCATCTTGAGCTCACAGAGGTCGTTTATGTAAGTCAGCAATAATAGGGGACTGAGAATGCTACCCTGTGGCGCGCCATGCACGACGAGAAGGTCACTACTAGACCATTCATCCACCCTGACTCTCTGGAATCTGTTGGTGATGTAGTCAGAAAAAAGCTCAAGCTGTGTACCCCTTACACCAATGTTCTCTAATCTAATTTCTTCAGCAACGGTGGGACGGATACTGTGTCAAAGGCTTTGCAAACATGCGTCTGCGATCCGGGCACATTCCATTGATGCGTTCGGGCATCTTATGAACGTTGTCGACACCCCAAATTGTCTTATTTGCAACATGAGGGAAGAAGCAGGACTTAGTTTAAGGGATGTTGGAATATGTAATTCGATCTTGTCTAAACCTACACACATCAAAAAAAGTTTATGATCACTAGCATAAGCTGATATATTTTTTTTAATTTAACTTTATCAAGAAATAGTACATTGTTACCCTAGGGGTGAAAGTAACTTATTTAGTCCCGAGACGGGGTTTGGTGCCCGAGCGAAGCGAGGGCGCTAATAGCTCGAGGGACTAAATAAGTCTTTAACCCGAGGTAAACACTGTGCTTTTCATTACGAATACAAGGAAAGTAAAAAAAAAACATACAACCCTAAAAAACTAATGAAGATCGGAATTCGAATGGGGTAGATGACACACCAATCAATTGAGATACTTTTTAAGAGCTGTCAAAACGCGGTTCTCTAATAGACTTTGTATGGCAATAGCCTACTGTGACGTTACTGTTTATTCAACCCAATGACTCGACTATTTATTGATTTCAAAGCAACTAAAAATCGAATTTGGCAATTAATTGAAAATAAATCGTGTTTTCAGGCCCAAAATAAAGTGTTTTTTTAGAGAAAGGTGTCTTGGAATTATTGTTTTATGGTGTTATCTACCCTATTGCCGCTTTCCCACCTATTTTGCTTTTTTTTCTGTGGCCGGCCAGCTATTCAGCCAATACCTATTTTTCATTTTCATCATCGAAAAATGGTAAATATTTTTCCCAAATCTATGTTATTTTAAAGAAATAGTTGAAACTTAATTTTAATAAAGATATTTAAAATATATATATTCTTTAATTAATACTTAACTTTATGTTATTTCAATTTTACATCGTGGCTGTATAGAAAGCTGGAACATGGTTCAATAGAAAAATGAACCATTTTTTTTAAATAATTTGACAGCTGTCAGTTGAAAACGATTCTCCCTAGGGCTGAAAAGTATTACTTTCAACCCGCTCCTCAGGCAACTTCAGACCTACTTTCAGAGTATGAGTAATGAAAAAAACTTTGTTGTGTGTGTTTTTTTTTAAATAGAAATACCCTGTTTGAAATTAAAAAATAAAACTATTTTTATGTACACTACACTAATATTATAAAGAGGAAAGATTTGTATTTTTGTGTGTATGTTTGTAATGAATAAACTCAAAAACTACTGCGTCGATTTTAAAATTCTTTCACCATTAGAAAGCTACATTCACTCTGAGTAACATAGGCTATATTTTATCCCCATACTACCACGGAAACGGGAATTACGCGGGTTCAACCGCGTGACATCCGCTGGTTTTTTTTTATAAAAACATAACAAAAAAGATTTCGAATTTTCAAAGTGATCACAAACTTTTTTTTGAGTGTGTACGCGCAAACTAGCTATTAAGTTACTTAATTAATTTAACAATCAAGTGATGATTGTTAAATTAATTAAGAACCGAGTTATTATCTAGATTATTATGTATGTATTTTGTAAAACTACGAGGCTGACATATCGCATCGCGAATAAATCCATTTTATAAAAAAATAAAGATTACAAAAAAAAAAATGAAAAAGCTGCCTCACTTTTTGCTTGCAAAACCTTATTAGCTTAAAACACCGGGCAAGTGCGTGTCAGGCCACGCGCTGTGTAGGGTTCCGTAGTAGCCCGTTATCACAATATAGAACGAACCTGTTGGTACAGCGCCATCTAGCGGCAGCTTTGTGAAACTTATTGGATTATTGGGTGGAAGATGGATGGATTGGATTATTATTGGATGGATGCATTGAACAGTACGGGATCATGGAGGTTTTAAAGTTAAAAACATTGACAACTTGTGAAATAGTTGGATATTTGACCCCAATATCTCCGTAACTTCCCAGGCAAAGAATGTCTAGCTAGGCCTAGAACAAAAGAATGATCGAAATGACGGGGAGAACAAGTGCCTTTCGGCTTAGTTAGGAGTATTTTATTTTTACATCCATTAGTGGGAATTATTTTTAGTGGGAAATAAACACGTCGATTTTATAAAAATCTTTAATTGTTCAGAGTCATCATCGCACTCATAAGTGTATTTATTCATTTAAACACAACCAAAAACAACAAAAATGTGGCGGCATGAAAAAAACACTGGTTTTTTGTTTTTTCTAAACAGAAACAAACAAATGTGATTTTTTTTTATAAACCCACTACATTGAAGTACCTACACCATACTCTAAAGGTTATATAAAGGTTTTTTAGTCATGAAAAAATATATTTGTGAAAAAAAAACACAGTTTTAGTAAAATCATTTATTTGTTTTGTATATACAACGATACAAATAGTACTTACAAAAATGTTAACAATTATATCGAAGTTGTACACAAACTTAGTCTAGGAAAAAAATAATTGCAGTACTTAGATATAGTTTAAAAAATACAGTTTTAAATTAAACACATTTATTTGTAGAGAAACAATTATAATATTATTGGTAAAACATCGATTTACATAAACTAAGTCTAATACAGGAAAAAATATTAGTTTTAAGATTTTAGATATTTGTAATATTCTGTTGAGAAACATAAAAAAATTAAAGGAAAACCCAGTTTTTGTAAAAACATTTAGTAGTTCTGACTAAAAAAATACAAAGATAAAATGTATAAAACTAAATATATCGAAGTACTTACTTACACATAACTACACTGACTTGGTAACAACTCGGTTTTTTGTAAAAATCCTAGAATTGTTCTGGTGAAAAAGATACAAACAAAAATATTATTAATTATATCGAAGAAAACTTAGCCTAGTAATTCATGGAAAAAAATAGTTTAAAAAAAAAATTGTATTTATTTATTTATTTAACAATTTATGTACACACTAAATATAAAGAATAAAGAAAGGAACAGAAAATAGTACAAAGGTGATGCTTATTTCTAAAGAAATCTCTTCCAGCATACCTGCGAAAGGAGATACTAAAAAAGAGATGTAGACTAAAGTGTGTTAATAAAAAGAAAAGAAAATGGAATACATAAAACAGATAAATATTTTAAATATAATATACAATACATACATACCTACTCATAAATACAAAGAAATACATATAACAATACTATAAATACAATACAAAAACTAATAATAAATACTTATGCAATTATGACGAAATAGATAGATAATGTTCTTTTACTCTTTTCTTGAAAACTGCAACAGTTTGGCAGTCCCTAATGTCAGGCGGGAGTGAATTCCACAACCGCACGGCGTGGACAGTGAAGGAGTAGGAATAGAAGTCGGTAGAGTGTGGAGGGGATTTGAGGAGGTTCCTAAGATGCGTCCTGCAAGGTGCATCAGAGGGACGAGAGTAGGAAAACCGTTCCCGCAGATAGGATGGCGTTTTAGGATTGTGAAGGATGTTAAATAGCAAACACAATATCCGAGAGTTCCTGCGAAGTCGAATTGGGAGCCACTTGAGCATTTTGCGAAAATTAGAAACATGATCATATTTTTTAAGATTAAAAACGAAACGAATACAGATGTTTTGCAAGCGCTCAAGTTTATTTAAAAGCTCCTCGGTGGCATCCAAATAACAGGCATCGGCGTAGTCAATGATGGGTTGAATGAGAGTTTGCGCAAGGGAGATTTTGGTGTTCAGTGGCAAAAAGCTCTGGAGGCATATCAATGAGTGGAACGTGTAGTGCACCTTGCGACTAACTTCAGCAACATGGGCAGTCCAAGATAAATAGGAATCCATTGTCACCCCCAGGTTTTTAGCCTTAATTGCGTAATCAATCTGAACTCCATTCAGCCTGAGTGGAGACAGCGACGCAACATCGAGCCTTTTCCGCATATACCTGCCGCCAATGATCAAGGCCTGAGATTTCCTAGGATTGATCTGCAGTCCAAAGGACCGCGACCACTCACTAATCAAATCCAGATCCTTGTTCATGGCAGCCACGGCGGCTTCCGCATCTTCCCTTAAGAAATGTTGGTAAAGCTGCAGGTCGTCTGCATAGAGATGGAAGAAGGAAGAAATGATTCTGGTGACAGAGTTAATGAAAATAGAGAAGAGAAGAGGAGAGAGAACGCCACCCTGAGGCACACCCACGCTAAGAGGGCACCAATCAGAGGAGGACTCATCAAGACGCACACGCTGCGAGCGGCCTTTAAGATAGGAGTCAAACCAACCAATAGATGAAGAGGAGAAATTAAGAGAATTAAGGATACCCAGAAGGATGTCGAAATCAACAGAGTTAAAGGCGCTACTAAAGTCTAGAAGTACAAGTAAGGTAAGCGACTTGTGGTCCATAGCCCAGCGAATATCGTCAGTAACCTTTAAAAGAGCCGTTACAGTGCTATGGCCAGGACGAAAACCGGATTGGAAAGTACTAAGAAGGTCGTTCCTAGAAATGAAGGCCGTGAGTTGCTGATGGACAATGTGCTCAAGAATTTTAGAAAGATAAGGGAGGATGGAAATAGGTCTGAAATCGGCTGGTCCAACTGGATTAGAGATTTTGGGCAAGGGGATGATATGGGCTTGTTTCCAGACCTCAGGAACAGTACAAGAAAACAAAGAGTAGTTAAAAATGTGAGTCAAAACCGGAAGTAATATGGGAAGGATAGGAGAAATCATTCTTAAGCAAAGGTCGTCATTACCAACAGCAGATGAGGAAATAGCAGAAATAGATTTTTTGACCTCTATCTCACTCACTGGCCTAAATTCAAAGGAAGAACATTGCGGCAAAGGCAAACGCGAAAGTTTATTTAAAGTAGCCGACTTGACGTGTGGATCCAACGTAACAGGGGGGAGTGAAAAATGTTTGTTAAGAGCACACAGGTCAGTGTCGCTACCAGAAACAACTGGAGACTTGCCAATGCCGACAGATTTTAAAAACCTCCAGACATCAGAAGAGTTGCGGTTGTCGAGAGATTTGTGAAAGTAGTGTCTCTTAGCATCTCTACACATACGACTGCAGCGATTACGCAACAATTTATACGCAGATAGATTGCGCTCGGAAGGACAGCGTTTTAGTCTTCTCTTGGCTCTGTCTCTACTTGCCATCGCATCCTTAATGGCAGGAGTAAGCCAGGGAGCCGGAACATATTTAACCTTCACTCGACGCATAGGGGCGTGACAGTCATATAAGCTAAGTACTTTGCTGTTTAAAATACGAACCATTTCGTTGATACACGAACTCTCTACGATGTCCGTCCAGTCGATGTTACTGGCATCGTGCAATAAAGCCTCTAGGTCTATACCCTTGTAGTTCCGGAGTAGAATATATTGCGGCTTGCGCTTAGGAGGGCGTAACTTATATGACAAAAAGACAAGATCATGGTATGAAAAACATGCAGTAAGCTGACCGTGGATAGACACATTATTAGAATTGGATACAATTATCAGGTCCAGGAGAGAAGGGGTGCAGTTAGGGAAATGATGAGTAGCAGACAGAGGCAAAATACTGAGATTAAAAGAAGATACTATAGATTGTAGTTTGTGAGTACGAGTGTCATTTTTAAGAAGGCAAGTATTAAAATCACCCATCAAGACTACATGGTCATACGCTGGACAGAAATCATTTAAAAGCGAATCAAAAGAGCCAAAGTAGTCGATACTGAGGTTAGGACTATACATAACCCCCAGAAGCATTTTCACGCGATGTAGTGTAATTTCCAGAAATAGATGTTCTGCTGACCCTGAGTACGGAGATGGTGATACGCTAACAACCTTATAAGGAATATCATCACGCAAGTAAATGGCTACACCACCGCCACCCTTACCAGTCCTATCATTACGGATAAGAACAAAACCTGGAAGGGTAAAATGTACTGATAAAAGAGAGGGTTTAAGGAAGGACTCAGAGATCAGCAAAGCATCTATATGTGCACTGTTAAAGGAAGCCAGAAGATCGGAGTAGTGGCCAGGAACACTCTGGGCATTAATGTGGGCTATGTTGAGATTGTTAGGGAGGTGGGAAAGCAAGGAGGAAATCTGATCACTAAGAGTTGGAGGGGAGGAAGAACCACCAGCCGCACTGAGGAAACTGCTGGAAGAGGAAGAACAGGAGAAAAAATCATCATCAAGGTCGACATTGATCATAGTTTGCATAAACAATATAAAAAAATACTAATAAAAATATAATATATATATATAAATATATATGGATGGTATTAAAATTACTTAACTAAATTACTAAACTTAACTATTATTGTTTGCTATAGACAACAATAGTCAGAAACACATAACTGATAAAATCACCTAGTCGCTGTAGCTGGCAGAGATATTAACAAAAGTTAACATGATTGGTACGTAAAAATGCAAAGGAAATCAAGTTAAGTGGCAACAGAAACATTAAAAGAAACAAAAAATACCAACTAGAATATCAGCCACAACATTTGCAATAACAAAAGCAGAAATGGAACGGAACGTTAAATTAATAAAAATGACAGTGACACTTTGACATTTGACACTGACACTGACAAACGTCACGTCATTACACACAACAAATGAACAAAACAAAAACGTAAACGTCTACCGGCTAGTAAAAATAAAGTGAGGAAAAAGTAGTATTATAAATCGAATTGAAAAACTATGGGTAGATCAACAATTTAAACATGTACCGACAATAACCGTTGTAAGTGCAGCGACCAAAGAAAAACCTCGTACGTAAATAAATGGTACCAAGTTTATCGTCGAGCCTTCCTCACAAACTTCCTTTTGGGGGTAGAGGTAACGGGCGATGTAGATGCTTCAGCTGGCGATGTAGCAGCAGCAGGCACAGGGTCACTGGGAGTGCCAGCACGGGCGAGAGCGGGATAAAGCGCGATTAAAGTTTCAAGCTCACCCATAGTTGATATCGTCCGGCGTGACTTGTCAGGCGTCAAGACAATAATCTTCCCTTCAGCAGACCAGCAGCTGTTGATATTGAAGTGCTTGCGGGCAGCCATAAATACCTGGTGTCGTGTTTTGGTCAGGAACTCGGAAATGGTGATACCGCTGCCCTTGAGTGTAGTTTTACCGTCCCAAACTAACCGACGATACTCCATACCACTGAAACGCACCAGCACCGGTCTAGTTTTACCCTGGGAGGCTCCCAGTCTGTGGCAAACTTCTAAATAGTCCGTTTTGAAGTCATCTAACTTCAGCTGCTTGGAGATGATGTCGAGAATTGTGTCACTCAATTTTTCATTAGGTTTCTCAGGAATACCGTGGAACAGTAAGATCTTACGTCGCATCGCAGTCTCATGCTTTTTTTATTATTAAGCCTTTATTGCCAACACAATATATTATAATACATAATTTAGAATTTCACAGTTGATTAATTATATTTATCATGCAATTAAATAATTTTTCATAGCATATAACATTAAATTGTAAATTTACATTAATTCATTATTATTAATATATTACAATTGCAATTTTATTATTATTAAAATTCATTAGATTTTACATTGGCATTCATTAAATTAAATTCATTATTATTACAATTGCAATTATTATCATTAAATGTTATTGCTATCATTAATTTTAGGATTTTATGTGTCATGCTTATCCAGACTCAAAGATAAGAGTTCTATCTGTGTCTTGAAGTGAGTAAATGTTTGACAGACAAAGGACTTGAACTCTGAGAACTCCAGTGATAATGTGGCAAGATCAGAGTGCGCAGGGATAGTTCCAGCTGAAGCTCTCTGCAGCTTATCTTCGTACTCACGCATGCGAGAGCTAAACAGCTTCTCCATTTGCTCCATGCTATGCACAAGTTGGTTGTCCATGAAGAGTTGTCAATTTGCAGTGTTGTGGTTGGTGTAGAGATAATGTGATAGGATAGTTCAAAGCGAAGGTGGGTTTATCAATTATTTAACACATTATTATAGAAGAAAATAAGTATTAACTATTTTTTAATAATTATTAAATAAGGAAGACACAAAAATACGTTTGTATGTACAGCCTACCCACATGGGACAAAAAAAAAATTGTAAATTTTATTCTTACAAAATAATCTAATGGGCTTAACAGTGAATCCGCATTTACAAAGTATAAGTGAAGTGAAGATTAATTGGCCGTGCCTCTGTCATCATTGGATACATGAGAAAGAAAAGTACTAGGCATACAACGACGGATGGACTGTGTGAAGGATGATATTATAATAGCAAGAAAGGAAATGGTTGAAGAGATGACAAGTAATAGAGAAGTATGGGAGAAGAAGACAAATGCTGCACTGACCACAAATAAATTGTGATAAGGGTAGGAAAATGAATTAATGATATGGTTTATTATTGTTCTTGTGATTGTGCTCGACCGTAATTATAAATTATCTCTCTTTAATCCTGTCTTGCTATCAGCAGGCTTAGAGAAGTTGACAATCTACAATCGTTAACGCTAGTAGAAAACTATTCAAATGAATGGGAATGACAACATGATCAACACAAACGAATCAAAAATTCGTAGACAAATTAACATCGTTCAAAATGATAGAATAGAATGTTATCGTTTCTACAATGTTGAACGCAGACTTAGCCACACCGCAGCACCGCATCTATTTTTTCTATGCAATCTCGCACACAGCATTAGACACAGATTGCACACAGACACAGATTGAATAGAACTTTATACGAAGAATTGGAATGCGGCGACTGCGGTGCGGCTAAGTCTGCGTTCATCTTAAAGAGTTGGTTTTTTCCACAGACATTAGAGAACGAGCGATCGACTCAGTCGTGTCAACTTGGCTACCAATTTAGCGCTTTCTACAATCGCTTACGCCGAGCCGTTTACGATTGTAGAAAGAGAATCGATACGAAACGTTTGTAACTTGGCTAGGCCTGCAGAGCGGAAAAGAACTTTGACAGCTTTCGTACTTTAACGATAAAAATACTAACTAGTAAGTAACATACAATAATATTCCAAAAATATATCAAGATATTCTAGAAGAGATTTGGTTCCAGCCTAAATTTTAAAACAAAGACTGAAACCAGTAATTTTGTGTAAAATTCATAAAATGCACGCAGCAACACCAATATGCTAATTTAAAGATTTTATCATACAAAAGTAATCCTAGATGACATCAATATTTTAACATTAATGAAGAATAATTAAGTACTAAAGTAGAGGTAGTTAGTTTGAGGAATGCATCATGCAATCAGAATGCTTTGAAAATCTTTACTCATAATATCTTTAATATTCCTTGGATGACGGAGTAGAAGAGAATCTCTGGTTCTCATCTCTAGACAATTCGTATTTCTACAAAGCCAGCTTTTTGGTAGCTTTAAATGTTTTTAATTTTTTTGCGATTTTCATCATCATGCTTACCGGTGGACAATCACTGTGTCAAGGTCTTCAGCAGATATGTCAAATCTTCGTCATCACCAGTTCCCTTGTTCTTCAGCTGCTCGAAAACTGTCCTGCTGTTGTCTGCAAAAACCCTCACCTCAACTTCCTTGGAATACTTTGTAGTGTTGTGACCTCAATTGTTTTTAAACTTTAAATCGGTGGGACTTTTGACGATCGCTTCATCTTTTCAATGGTTGTTCAAACCACTGTTGTTGCAATGTGTAGTGCTCGTAATAGCCAGCCGTTTCTAGAGAAACCTTTGCAACACAATCTTGGTCTAAACGAGACCTCCGAAGACCCTCAGAAGCGAGGTCACCGGGAACAGGCAGCGTTACTGGCAGTGTCACTTGGAAGGTCAGTTTCCTCGTCAGATAATTCTACCGTTGTAATGTGGTCACTGTTGGCCAATGGTCTGGGGAAGTAAAGGTATCTTGCCTGCGGTCGGATGTAGCGAACGGAGGATATCCTGCTACCTGATACTCCCTACTCATCCAAAGTTATTTTTTTATGCAATGCTTCAACACTCTTCTCAACATTGTATATCTTCATCCGGATTTCAAGTTCTTGCATATTTTTGATTATTGCGTCATATTCTTCCGTTTCCTCATGTTCACCTTTTTGCATTGATTTAATTTTGTTTATTAAAACGATTTCCAGCTGCGCTACGTTTTGTTGCATACTTGCAATCTTGTCTTTGGATTTTTCTTCATCCTCTTTAAATTTTTTTTCGCTTTCTCTTATGTTCTTTTCAATCTCTTTTTCTTCTATCCTCATGTCCTGGATACGCATATCACTTTCCACTGCTGTCGCAACTGCTTGTAGTTCCATTACAGCAATCTTGTTTTCTATTGTTTGTAACTCGTTTTGCAAACGTCTTATATTTGCATCTTTATTGATTTTCGCCTGAATCTCTTTTTCTTGCAATGTTTTAATCTCAGCTTTAATACCACTCAGTTTCTTAGCCTCGTCCTGTTGGATGGCTTGAATACTTTCCTTAAGTTTTTGTTTCTTGTTACGCAATAAATCAAAATCTTTCTTCATCTCGTTTTCTTTTCGAGCCCGTTTTTCTTTCCAATATTTGATGTCATCTTCAATTTTTCTTTTTGTCGCAGTGTGTTCTAGTATCTTCTTATCGTATTCGTCTAAGATTTGTAACCTTGTCTCTTTTTCCTTTTGTATCTTTGTTTTCTCTAAAAGCTCACGGTGTTTAGTTTTTTCGATTTTCGTATTAATTTCATGTTCCTCTGCTTGAATTTTCCTTTTAAATTTATTGAAGGCTTCACGTTTTGCGGCGATTTCACGATCTTTCGCTTCTTTTATTTGCGACTGGTCATCGTTTAACTTTTGGATTTCTGCGTCAATTCCCGCTATTGTCTTAGCCTGTTCTTCATTCATTCTTTTAATATTCTTGTCAAATTCGTTTTTTTTCATGGCCAATGTATTTTTTTTTGCTTTAATGCACTCTGTAATTGTGGTTTCCGCCCTATCCTCTGCAACTTTTATGTTTTGAATTTCACGGTTAATTTCCTCCCATTGTTTTGCGGCTTGAATATTCTGTTCAGCTTTCTCTTTGGCCTTCTTTCGGCCCTCTTTGGCTTCTTCAATACTTTTCTCCATCTCAAATTTCACTTGATTTTCCTTTCTTTTCCATTCGTTTATTTCACCAATGATATTTTTTTCCTTTTCAGCCCCCTCTTCATTTATTTTATTGACATAATTTTTAATTTTATCAAGCTCCGTAGTTACTGTTCTCAACTGTCTTTCTTGTCTTTTGTCTATTTGAATTTTATGTTTCTCCAGCGTTTTGCAATGTTTCTTCAATATTGTCTTATCATTTTCTATCTTATCCAGTTTTTTATTTACTCGCTCCAAGGACTGCGCTATTTGTATTTCGTTCTCCTTTTCCTGGACTTTGGAAGTGTAGTGCCTTTTTTCTGATTTGTATTTGTTGTATTCTTCCTTTAAAGCGGACACTTGCGGACTGTCTGTTGATGTAATTTTTCTTTTTTTAGCGGTTGTTTTCATGTCCTGTGAAAAAAACATTAAACCTTTGTTAACAATAAAATAAGTTTCACAGGAACTGATCACAATAGGGGAAATTTTTATTTCTCACAAGTAAGAAATAAATAAGCTTTACATATTAATGAATTTCTTAACTTCTGTGGCAGACAACGCGCTGCCGGTCTACGTCCCGTCGGCGTCAACGCGCTGCCGTGCCAGTAGCATGAAATAAGGAAGTATCATCATCATCTGCCTAGCCTTTTCCCAACTATGTTGGGGTCGGCTTCCAATCTAACCGGATGCAGCTGAATACCAGTATTTTACATGGAGCGACTGCCTATCTGACCTCCACAACCCAGTTAGTACCGGGTAATACGATACCCCTTGGTAAGACTGGCTGTCAGACTTTTTGAGCCCTGACTACCTAACGACTGTCAATGATCTACAAATGACAGCCGGGACCAACGGCTTAACGTGCTTTCCGAGGCACGGAGGAAACTCGGTATGTAATGGGTGGTCACCCATCCACAGACCAACCTAGGCAAGCACGGTTTAACCTAACGATCGACCCGAGCGGCTGTTAAAAAAACGAGGCGGCTGTGTTGGTTGTTGTGTAAATAAGAAAGTATAAAGGGTGTAAAACATTATGCCCGGTTCCTATAAACAACGGTTCGTTACTGTACAAAAGGTAAGTACAATTCGTTTTTGAGCTGAGTAACGGACGGTTTATAGCGTTACTAAAAATTTTGCGTCAGCTTCCTGCGACGAATGGATGTTGGTTACCCTCTTACCAAAGCCCTCCGTCAACACGTGTTAGACCCTCCATTTGTTTCGTTTTTACAATAGGGTAGATGACAAAAAAATGCAAAAACAAAAAACATGTGTCCAATATTTTTCGATAATCTAATAACTGACGGACTAAACAGAGTCATATTTTAAGTCAGTCTTCATCCCTATTAAAAATGTTTAGAATTAGAATTAATCCGTGCGCCTATTCCTACCTTTATTCAGAAAACTTTTCTTCTATGTTTATTTTATAATTTTGATGCTGAAAAAAACTCTTTAATTAATAAAAAAATATATATATATATATTAATCTGGCTACTAAAGTAAACAAAACGCGATTGAGAGTTGACACATTGCATTTTAACGGAACTGTAAATTAAGGGCGCGTTTGCATATAAGGCAAAATTATGCTGTTTTTCGGTACATTTTATGGCATAACCAATAAAAATCCAATATAACTAATAACTACCTCGTATAGATTGGTTCTTCATCTTCAAATGCTTGGTACTAGATCATCGAAAATTTTAGTTTTTTATAATGTAAAATCGATCTGTCGTTGCCATTTTTCACAAAATTAACGATGCCGGGTTGAGTTTAGGTACATTTTTTGTGCTATTATTAACATATTTTACTATTTCTAAAAATACTATTTGTTGGCAAACATATTCAATTCTTAATGCTAGGATTTTTTTTTTAATATAAATGCTTTATATAGTCGCAGAAAAAATGAAAACCAAAACTAATTTTTTCACATTTTTTGCTCTTCTGGATGAATCTTAATCAATTGCGTTAGGGATTATTTTATTTTTGATACAGATACCGGCACGGTTCTTGAGCGCTCGGCAGAAGAGTGGGGATCGCTTTGCGCATCGTGCACCTATACGCGCCCCACTTCATACCACCAAAGGGACCCAATAACTCACTTTTGCGCAGGTGAAGGTCAGCGCTCAAGAATCGTGCCGATGATTGTACCCGTCTTGATTTATTGCAAAGTATTTTGAATGAAATTAGTCCGCGCGCGACCCCCATCGAGAGTGGACACGTATCGCCTGTTTGGAGCGCCTCGAGTTGAAAAAGATCGCTGTACAAACACAAAATATTCGATAAACCAAATTTGATACTTCACAAGGTATGATTTTTATTCTATTTTATTTCTCTATAAAAAGTATGTAAGTAGGGTTTCTAAAAGCCTATTCGTCCTGGACTTGGAGTGACCTGAAGGTGTACTTCGGTGACTGCTACTGGAACTCCTTGACGTGTTGTACTAGGTGAGTCGAGTTTGGGCTCGTTTTGTTAGTTATGATGAGACCATACCTCCGGACTTGATGAAGTGACCTGAAGGTGTACTTCGGTGACTGCTACTGGAACTCCTTGACGTGTTGTACTAGGTGAGTCGAGTTTGGGCTCGTTTTGTTAGTTATGATGAGACCATACCTCCGGACTTGATGAAGTGACCTGCAGGTGTACTTCGGTGACTGCTACTGGATCTCCTTGACGTGTTGTAATAGGTGAGCCGAGTTTGGGCTCATTTTGTTATTATGATGAGACCTTACCTCCGGACCTGATGGAGTGACTTGAAGGTGTACTTCGGTGAGCTACTGGAACTCCTCGACGTGTTGTACTAGGTGAGCCGAGTTTGGACTCGTTTTGTTAGTTATGGTGAGACCTTACCTCCGGACCTGATGGAGTGACCTGAAGGTGTACTTCGGTGAGCTACTGGAACTCCTTGACGTGTTGTACTAGGTGAGCCGAGTTTGGGCTTGTTTTGTTAGTTATGATGAGACCTTACCTCCGGACTTGATGAAGTGACCTGCAGGTGTACTTCGGTGACTGCTACTGGATCTCCTTGACGTGTTGTACTAGGTGAGCCGAGTTTGGGCTCGTTTAGTTAGTTATTATGATGACACCTTACCTCCGGACTTGATGAAGTGACCTGCAGGTGTACTTCGGTGACTGCTACTGGATCTCCTTGACGTGTTGTACTAGGTGAGCCGAGTTTGGGCTCGTTTTGTTAGTTATGATGAGACCTTACCTCCGGACTTGATGAAGTGACCTGCAGGTGTACTTCGGTGACTGCTACTGGATCTCCTTGACGTGTTGTACTAGGTGAGCCGAGTTTGGGCTCGTTTAGTTAGTTATGATGACACCTTACCTCCGGACTTGATGAAGTGACCTGCAGGTGTTTTCGGTGACTGCTACTGGAACTCCTTGACGTGTTGTACTTGGTGAGCCGAGTTTGGGATCGTTTTGTTAGTTATGATGAGACCTTACCTCAGGACCTGATGTAGTGACCTGCAGGTGTACTTCGATGACTGCTACTGAAACTCTTTGACGTGTTGTGCTAGGTGACCCCAGATAGGCAAAAAATATGGAGCTCGTAAAAAAAAATTGATAACGTTTTTCATAATCACGAAAGTACCTACACCTTTAGGTCACTCCATCAAGTCCGGAGCCAAAGTCTCATCATAACTAACAAAACGAACCAAAACTCGGGTCACCTAGTACAACACGTCAAGGAGTTCCAGAAGCAGTCACCGAAGTGCACCTTGAGGTCACTCCATCAGATCCAAAGGTAAGGGCTCATCATAACTAACAAAATGAGCCCAAACTCGGCTCAGCTGGTACAACACGTCAAGGAGTTCCAGTAGCAGTCACCGAAGTACACCTGCAGGTCACTCCATCAGGTCCGGAGGTAAGGGCTCATCATAACTAACAAAATGAGCCCAAACTCGGCTCACCTAGTACAAAACGTCAAGAAGTTCCAGTAGCAGTTACCGAAGTACACCTTCAGGTCACCCCATCAGGTACAAAGGTAAGGGCTCATCATAAAGTTCCAGAAGCAGTCACCGAAGTACACCTTGAGGTCACTCCATCAGGTCCAAAAGTAAGGACTCATCATAACTAACAAAATGAGCCCAAACTCGGCTCACCTAGTACAACACGTCAAGGAGATCCAGTAGCAGTCACCGAAGTACACCAGCAGGTCACTCCATCAAGTGCGGAGGTAAGGACTCATCATAACTAACAAAATAAGCCCAAACTCGGCTCACCTAGTACAAAACGTCAAGGAGTTCAAGTAGCAGTTACCGAAGTACACCTTCAGGTCACTCCATCAGGTCCGGAGGTAAGGTCTCACCATAACTAACAAAATGAGCCCAAACTCGGCTCACCTAGTACAACACGTCAAGGAGATCCAGTAGCAGTCACCGAAGTACACCAGCAGGTCACTCCATCAAGTGCGGAGGTAAGGACTCATCATAACTAACAAAATAAGCCCAAACTCGGCTCACCTAGTACAAAACGTCAAGGAGTTCAAGTAGCAGTTACCGAAGTACACCTTCAGGTCACTCCATCAGGTCCGGAGGTAAGGTCTCACCATAACTAACAAAATGAGCCCAAACTCGGCTCACCTAGTACAACACGTCGAGGAGTTCAAGTAGCAGTTACCGAAGTACACCTTCAGGTCACTCCATCAGGTCCGGAGGTAAGGTCTCACCATAACTAACAAAATGAGC
Organism: Xestia xanthographa; assembly: GCA_905147715.2. Taxonomy (NCBI): domain Eukaryota; kingdom Metazoa; phylum Arthropoda; class Insecta; order Lepidoptera; family Noctuidae; genus Xestia; species Xestia xanthographa. The sequence continues at coordinate 28,522,755 of LR990652.1, forward strand.
CCAAACTCGGCTCACCTAGTACAACACGTCAAGGAGTTCCAGTAGCAGTCACCGAAGTACACCTGCAGGTCACTCCATCAAGTGCGGAGGTAAGGGCTCATCATAACTAACAAAATAAGCCCAAACTCGGCTCACCTAGTACAACACGTCGAGGAGTTCCAGTAGCTGTCGCCGAACACCTTCAGGTCACTCCATCAAGTCCGGAAGTAAGGTTTCATCATAACTAACAAAACGAGCCCAAACTCTCCTCACCTAGTACAACACGTCGAGAAGTTCCAGTAGCAGTCACTGAAGCACACCTTCAGGTCACTCCATCAAGTCCGGAAGTAATACGTAAAAATATAAACAGCAAAAATATTTTTTTTGTAGGTACCTACCATAATTTTATTACAAAGAAATACGTAAAAAAATGAATCATTCAAATTATCAAAATGTGTTCACTTGACTACTATTCTCGCAGTTAGTCGTGCGTACACTTGTGTGTATGACCCGTGTCAATGTAGTAGTTCGATTCTGTACCTATCAATTTTGCAAACGCGTCCTTAAATTGTAATTTGTATGGCACAGAGGATCATAAAAATCACAGATTACTTTTATATATTTGTGTAATGTATAAAGGTTGTTTGGTTGTTTCAAATTAATATAAGGTTTGTTTGAGAAATATATACCTGGCTCCGTTCACTTTTGTGGATAACTTTCGACGAGTAGGTAAACTTTGTACAGACGACATATCTAGCCGGAATCTAATTTGGAATTAAATATTATCCAAGACACTAAAATGATCGACCCTCGTTTTGTAATACTGTTGATTAGAAAGACTGTCTTCATCTGATTCGGAGTTAATCCAGTCCAATAACCTTTTTAAATCACTTAATTCACTATCTGAACGCGACATTTTACAATTATTTAAATAGCAATTAACGCAGAATAAGTAAAATTTTTGTAGACAACCGACCGAAATCGGGTGGTAAACAAATTATAAACGACTCGTAACTTTTACAGCTCGTTGACCTACCTTGTTTGTTATAGGAACACCATCGCCCGATATCTGTGTACGGCTTACGGTTCGTTATTCGAAACCCTCCCATCATAGGTACCTACTGATCTATCGGTAACTAAGTAACGAACGAAACGTTGTTTATATGAATGGTTTTGGCATACGTCTCGTAGAAAATACTACTATCCGTAAGCAAAACGGCTCGTTTCTTGTTTATAGGAACCGGTTGCGGTCCTTCGGGTGGACGCTTGAGAATTTAGAAAAGATGACGTTCGTCGCTTTTGCCTATGGGGGATTTCTTTTGCCTACGGGTGATTTCTTCGGGTGGACGCTTGAGAATTTAGAAATTCAGATGACGTTCGTCGCTTTTGCCTATGGGGGATTTCTTTTGCCTACGGGGGATTTCTTCGGGTGGACGCTTGAGAATTCAGAAATTTAGATGACGTTCGTCGCTTTTGCCTATGGGGGATTTCTTGTGCCTACGGGGGATTTCTTCGGGTGGACGCTTGAGAATTTAGAAATTCAGATGACGTTCGTCGCTTTTGCCTATGGGGGATTCCTTCGGGTGGACGCTTGAGAAATTAAAAATTCCGAGGATTCATTCACAACCACTGCTTCAAGTTAAGTAATAATTAGCGACTGTTTGACCATTCATTTGTTGATGTATTAAACTACTCTTCACTTTAAACCAGCGTTTATGAATAAATACGTAAATTAATAATTATTAATAGGAGCGAGGAAGTGATGCTGGTCCTGCTCCACAACCATAGGTGGGGGGGAGGGGGCAAACTAATTGTTTGTACTGGACGGGCATTATTTGAGTCTATCGACACGTAAAGAAGAAGATGAAGAATTGATTCCCATGTTAATGTATTGTGGAAGCTGCAGAAGATTGTAAAAATATACTTGCATTGTATAGATTCCAGTTCTTAGTATTATATAATTGCATAGCACATGTGTGAGTACTTTGTACTGTTCAGCCACCATTTACATTTATTTATCTTTCATTGACTTGAATATGCCTTGGTGACTGAGAGAATGTCATGCTCACTTAAATGTCTCGCTGATGGTGGCGGGTGTGTCGGGTCATTTAGTTCCCTTCAATATGGTTGAGTTGAATGGCGCCGGTACATGCGTAATGTCTGTGAACGGGCGCTGTCAGTTGGGACTGGTCATCTCTTAGCTGCCAAGGTTCATTTTAGTTACTTTATTCATACATTTTTAATCTAATCTTTCACTCTGGATGCTCTTAGTGTGCACGTCTTTCTACATCGTTCTCACATTTATGTATAATCTCAAAATTAATGATGTAACCAAGATTTTGTAACAATATTTTGATTTTAAAAGAGTGTCCATGGAGTTTCTTGCCCATTCTTCTCCATAGAGATCTACGCTAGGGAATGGGCAACTACAGTACTTTCTCAAGTTATTATGCCTTGTGACTGGGACTGTAGCTTTGATTTTCTTTTTTGTATTTTTGACTTTCAAAAGTGCCGTAATGGTCTAATTGAAATAAATGCTTTGAGTTTGAGTTTTGAGTTTGATGATTGTACGGTGTTTATAGGAAGATAACAGGCCGGTCGATACACATGCGGCTGGGCGGCGGGTGAATCGACAGCGACTTTTGCTATCATTTCCGGCCTTCTAGCCCTTTGTACCCTCTCATTCAACCGTTGAAAAACAGCAGGTAGCTGAGATGTATGCCTGTTGACCCCAAAGTCCGTAACCCTACTAGATGAAAAATAAACCTTTATGTTTGTTACTACTTTAAACGTATAATTATTTTCATAATTTACTCGACTCGTTTGTAAGTACGGCAGATAATATTGAGAGAAAATTGTTTCGAACGTAACCCTCTTCCTAACCTGCAGTGCAAGTACGTAGCACTCGATTCGATACGATTCGATAAATCTGACAGTTATTCTCGATAAAATGAGTTTTTAACCAATCGAAAAGTCGGATTTATCGAATCGTATCGATTCGATCGTTATCGATTGCTACGTACTTGCAGTGCTGAGTCGAGATTACGAAAGCGAGCGACAGACATGTTATTTATACGAAAAACCGAGTCGAAGCGTTTGTAAATACGGCGGCTGATTCACAATGATTGAGGCGTAAAAGTTTATCGATTCGTTGTTACTACGGTCCGGGTGACTAGACTACTTACAACATTTTATGCGAACAAGAATCATCATGGCGGATGCTAAATCGAAAAACTGAGGGCACAGATTTATATATAATTTTAAACCTTTTAAGTGGGATTATAAATTAGTAGGATAAAACGAAAACGGATAACTTATTCGAATGTTGTAAAACAAATTATTCGACATAAAAAATAAAGTCAAAAATAACCCGACGACGATAAAACCGGCAACAAAAATGTGTAAACAAGACAATTAAATGCTTTTTTTTCGGTTTTCGTTGGTATATTTGATGGAGTCGCACGTATCTGTACCTAATACCGTATCCAATATAACTGTTCCTAAATTACCATAAGCTGATAAAATTATCGTTTTTTCTAAGTCGTGTAAATATATCGGTTTCCCCGTGTTCCTACATACTTAATTATTATATAAGTAGTAATGACGTATGACTATGAGTCACTTCCACTTCAGTAAAGAATAGATAAGCTCAACCCGTCATGTTAGCTACCTATTAAGTAGTGTAATAATTTAGTTACAATATTATACATTAATACATCGGGTTCACTTGTTGAATTATTGAGTCCATTTATAGAATGTTTGGTTCGATTTATAGAATATTGGGGTCGTTCTAAAGAATATTGGGGTCGATTTAAAGAAATATTGGGGGGCCACTTGTTTGATACTGGATACCACTTGTAGAGCCTTTGGGGGTTGAAATCTCTTACATCTTTAGACTTCATACATACTATTCAAAACAAAGTGCATTTTATAATTTTATAGGTACAAAAAAAGTTTTTAATTAAATCTATATTGGTTATTATTGGCCCTTATTTTATTTGGAATAATTTAATAAAATAATACAAAATCTTGCTGGAATGACAGTTTTTTAGCTGTAAGTTACCCGACATAAAATAGTTTTAGCCCATGGATAAAATTGACCTGGATTCCCCGAAATTACCCAATTTTTGTTATTCCCCGCGCTCTTCCCACGCTAACACTCAATTCCCCGCAAATCGGGGATTTTCCCCGCGATTGGCAGCACTGGCCCTGTAGGTTGTACATAATACCGAGGTATAGGATATCGTGATGTAGGAGTAGTAGGAGTGCCGGCCGGCAATAGATACTGAGTCGTGTCGGGTCGCGTCAGTAGCATCGGTTTCATACATCTAGTAGCACAGCGGTTCGAGTATGGTTCGAAACCATTAGCGGTTCGAGTATGGTTCGAAACCATTTAGAAACACATCATAAACACTCAACACATTAGAATATCATTGCTCAACAAGTCAACACACTGTTTAGTTTCAGTTTCACAGGCGCGCCGCGGTTTCTTATCATTTATAGTTCAAATAGCGTTTATCAGCAATCTGTTTTATAATTATAATTTACTATAGCTACCCCGCACCAGTAGGGATGAAATGACATAACTATCTGAAGTTAACAAAAGTACTTAGACAGTTATCCACATTATATGAATTTATTTACGTTGTTAACAGGCGAGCTTTCACAAAAATACTTATCTTTTTTTTTGTTAAAAGTTTAGTAGTAAGTAACAAATAATGATAATATAACATCACACCTGTACCTATACCTAGCTAGGGGATCCCGCCGTTTTGCCGAAAAGATTTTGTCAAAATTTCATTACCCAAACAAATTTTAGCAACCTTTTTTATACCATTGCAATATTTAGAATGATTTTAGTACCTACGCATATTTTTATTTGGTCAAATTTTTACTTGGCAAAATATTATTATCATTATGGCATTTGGTCTTTAATCAAAAGATTTATTACAGCAAACAATCTTCAGACACGTTTGGTGAAATGAGGCAAAAATAAGTTTTTTGTGCCGTGGCAGCGGCCGGCGAGTGCCAAAAACGACTTGCATAATAGAAAAAAAGCGATTGTTTTTAGTCGGTTACCCGGAACTCAACTATTTAGATTAGGGTGAATGAAAACAGATACCGTGGCCCCGGAACACAAAGGGCGATGAAGGAACATGGATGGGTTTAGTCAGTAAAAGTATGACACTGCCTCCTGGTCCGCCCAAAGCGGGAGGAGTCATTTGATGATTTCCCATCCGAAAAAAAAAGGCTGTCGAGGTAAGCCCTTTTTTGGAAAAGCTTAAGTAGATTATTTTAGCGATTAATGCAAATATATCGAAGAAATTAAATTGTTACCCACTTGGATCTACGTAGGTATATATCTACTAATATTATAAAGCTAAAGAGATTTTGGTTGGTTGAACGCGCTAATTACAGGAAAACTTTTAGTGTTGAATAGTTATCGAGGATGGCTATAGGTTATCTAACATCACGCTATAATTAAAAGGAGCGGAGCATCAATGATAAATGCGTTCTAAAAAAAACCGCGATAGCATTATGTCTATCTTTCAAGGTTGACTCCACTCTCAATACAAACAAACCATGTATAGGTAATAATATAATTATTTACATTTTGGATTGTACAATTATTAAAATGCACAAAGCTTGTATCACTCAGTTTTGTAAACAACAAAGTACTTAGTGCAATACTAATATCCAAATATCGAACAAAGATGGCGGGATACGACGTGAATTCGAATTAGCCTATAAGTTTTTTTTTTAATTACGTCGCTGTGGTAGTGAATCGCACGTGCTAGACAATGTTCTTTTTTTAAAACGAGTTGCATAATGAAATTCAGTACAACATTATAACACCCGTTTGGATGTTATAATGGTTATTATGTCACTGGCTGTTTTAATGTTGGCCATAAGCTAACTGTTTCAGATACTTTTATAGAGGATTTATAGCATGGGTGTAGATAAAAAAATTTATAGCATAGCATAGGTAATAATTACTTTAGCAGTTTAACATTTTGGTCAATAGACGGCGTTGTTTATTTCACTCCATTTTCTGAATTGAATGACCCTCGCCCGTGTCAGTTGCCTATTTTTTGTTTTTTTTTTTTCGTATGGGAAATCATCAAATGACTCCTCCTGCTCTGGGCGGAGCAGGAGGGAGTGTCAGACTTTTACTGACTAAAACCCAGCCATGTTCCTTCATCGCCCTTTTGTTCCGGGGCCACGGTATCTCTTTCGAACAGTCCCGCAACCCCGGCAGACATCGGTCCTTGCGGATCGGCCCTTCCTTTTTGCTGACTCTCTTTTAGGCGCGCGTGGAACACGAACGCGCCGTCGGCACGGCCTGTCGTCATGAGACGGACGGACGGCGAGCTAGCCCATAGCCCACCGTCCACAGGCCCGCGCCTACGGTGGCCGGGGGCCACGTGGTTGCCCCGGAAGCCCGGGGCGTCTGCCGCGGCGGCCGGGACGTTGAGAGGTTCGCTCCCTCTCACGTTCCGCCACCTCCTTCTCTAGCATTACTACTTCGCAGAAGGAGGTGACGGCGGCGTCCCATTCCGTCTCGCTCCGGACCATGGCTTGCACCAGGGCCGGACGCGAGAGGTCGCCGCCGCAAACGTGTAACAAGATTGGTTTTTTAACCGACGAAACAAAAAGAAGGCAGTTCTCAATTCAACGCGTATTTTTTTTATATATGACCACGGATAACTTTTACAGAGAAGTCCGTACATGGTCCTTTTGTTTGTAAAAAGCGTAGGTACATCTCAAAGTTGGTCCCATTTATAATTGAAAAATCGTGTTTGGGCTAATTTCTTGCACCTTTGATGAGAACTTTCGACCTAGCTGGAGTATGACTGTCATCGAGTGTCTAAGGATGAAGGAGGTGGCGGAACGTGAGAGGGAGAGAACCTCTAAACGTCCCGGCCGCCGCGGGAGACGCCACCACGTGGCCCCCGGCCACCGTACGCGCGGGCCTGTGGACGGTGGGCTACGGGCTAGCTCGCCGTCCGTCTGTCTCATGACGACAGGCCGTGTCGACGGCACGTTCGTGTTCGACGCGCGCCTCAAAGAGAGTCAGCAATAGGAAGGGGTCCGCAAGGGCCGATGCCTGCCGGGGTTGCGGAACTGTTCTAACTAACGATACTAATTATTTGGCTTATTTGATTTTGCGTAAAAACAGTTATTCCAACTGAAATATTTGACTAAATTAAAAATGTTAAAAGTAAGTTATAGTTTAAACGTTCATTTCCCAAACATTAGGTTTGCGTTACAATTTTTTGTGAATAGATTTTTTGCTAAGTAATAAATTGGCAAATGAAATTATACGAAACATTTTTTGGGAAGTGAAAATTTGTCAAATTCCTTTCGGTCAAACAAGGGAGAGAGACCCAGGTAGCTAGCTATAACATGACATCGTGCAATAGTCATTAAACGAGAAAATGAGTTTTGAATTTAGCTTGGTAAACATATATCAGTGCACGTGACTGTAAGTATACTAGGATACACCTCTGACTATCCCTGTGGGGGTTACGGGCGTAATGTTATGTCAATAGATATAACATCACGCCTGTAATCTCCGTAGGGTTAGGCAGAGGTGTAGGTACCTAATAGTACGTGCCCACATTTCGCCAGATATGGTTAGGTCCCATTTAATAGGGGTAGAGCCTATTGCCATCAATCGGGCACAAATCCAAACTCCGTGGCTGCTACTGAGAAATACCTGATGGAAAAACCCCAATAACACTTTGTCCTTGCCCTACCAGCCCGCGTAGCATGAACGCCGTAGACACGAAAGAGACTCGACAAATCTTTTGTTCATCTGTCATTTTGTCGATTCTATGACAGATGAACAAAAGATTTGTCGTTTCTCTTTCGTGTCTACGGCGTTCATGCTAAGCGGGCTGGGAATCGAACCCAGGACCTCATGATGACCAGTCGTAAATATGTCAATAATTATGTTATTATATTTCCAGATGACTGACCTCGATGCTGAGGTTGGCGACCTGCGTGATGAAATTAACGAGTGGTTCACGAACCGATCTGGGGGCCAGAGGCACCAGAGCATTCCGCCCGATCCTGCGCGCCTTCTCAACCCGAGTAGCCTGCCCGGCGAGAACGAAGTAAATAATAAAATAACCGATATTTAAAAATACTTTGCCCTCTTTGGTCAGATTCAGACTTACAGTAACGCCATCTACAATCCCTCCCTATCATAGAAATCGTGGATGAACTCAGTTAAGTTTATCTTGAACATCACAGATATCGGTGAAGGAAAACATCGTGAGGAAATCTGCTGGGCTATTACGTATCTCTATTGACAGCCCGAAATGATAGCAACTGGGCTCAGTGTCCATCAATTAACTGTCAAAAGGTTAGTTTCGTATTATGTATGACCAGTCGCGATCAAATATGACGATCATTGGTTGTCATCGTGGTTGATAGTCACCGTAACTCATTTTGACAGACGCTTTCGTATCGATACTTATATTATTTCGATTATGTAAGCATAGTGGACAACAAATTGATGACAACTGAGTTTGAAGTGATGGCTTTCGTGAAACACGTTACACCGTACCCGGGCTGTTAGTCACCGTAAAGTGATATATCCACTCAGTGCGATACGTAAAGCCAATATTATGACATTCTCGGTTGTCATCAAAGTTCGGTGTATAACCGAAGCTTGATAGTCACTGCATGTCAGAAAGATACGTAATAGGCCTACTGGACTTGTTTGCGGGGCGAACATGGCCGGATATCGTACAAGATAGAGAGGTTTGGAAGGAGAAAGGGGAGGCCTTTGCCCAGCAGTGGGACACAATGACAGGCTAAGAAAGAAAAAACATTATATTATTTATTATCATGAATACTGTTTTAATATTATTATTCATTTAAATGTAAGGACCGCCTATAGCGGTAAAAGCCTCCTCCATTATTTTCCATCTCGCTCTGTCTCTGGCCAGCCTGCTCCATATTTTTCCTGCTACTTTAGCTATGTCATCGTTCCACCTCTTGCATGGTCTACCTCGGCGGCGTTTTTTGTTGATCGGGTACCAGTTTGTGGTTATTTTTGTCCATCTCTCGTCACTCATTCTTTGGATGTGTCCTGCCCATTTCCATTTTAGCTTAAGAGCTTGTTTAACTACGTCCTTGGCTTTGGTCTTCTCTCTAATTAATGTGTTTGTAACTTTATCCCTTAGTTTTATTCCCATGTTGCTCCTTTCTATAGCTCTCTGACAAACTCTTATCTTTTCTAACGATTCTTTTGTTAAAGACCACGTTTGCCATACCTTTTGTTTTTATTTTTGCAGTCAGTTCACTTTTAAATGTTTCTTTCATGGACCAATATTTATTCCAGGTGTTCTTTATTCTACGTATTATTTCTTTCTTTGAACAGTCTTTTATATAAATTAAGTGTCCTAAATAAACATACTCGTTAACCCATTCAAAGGTTTTCCCGTTCAAAGTTAAAGTTGTTTCTTCTCTATTTGTCATAACTTTTGTTTTGGTCTGGTTCACTTCAAGCCCTACGGTCTTGCTTTGTTCATTCAATGTTTGTAGCATATCGACGTAGGAAAACGTATTTGCTGTAAGCCTCAAAAAATCGAAATTACGTTTTTTACATCATTTTTATCAGATAAAAATACTGCGTCGATTGGTCTGGGTCTCATATTTTTACGACGAAAAAAATATCACTTACGTCGTAAGTTTTTTGAACAATATTAGTGCCTTTTTTGTCGTAAGTCTACCAAAATCGAGTATTTTTGGTGCATTTGTTGCTTACGCCATTCTTGCCGTCAGCAAATCTTTTAAACAGAGGCTTACGCTATTTTGGCAGGATAAGTTTTTTTGAATGCCAACACTTACATCATTTTAGTGGTTTATCTATTAGACGACAGAGATATTTACTACTTTTATCAGTAAGTATTTCATAACTAATAGTCAGTTACTACAAATAAACAGCATTTATTTTTCAAACAATTCAAAATAACACATTTTTGACGGAAATTAAATCGCAATTACGTTATACTTACAACGTTTTAATTGGAATAAATACTTGTCAACGAATACTGATACGCTATTGGTTGCAACCCAGTGTTCGCTGCACCGCCATGTTTACATCAAGTCACAGCCCGCATTCGGTCCACGCGCGTCATTAGATACTGTTGTTTGTTGCAATCGTAACACCAAACTGAAGGAAAATTTATATAAGGTGAAATTACCGATTTCTTCCCAAAAATATAAGGATCTGAAAAAACTTGTTTTAAAAAAAATAATTCCATCTAACTACGCAAAAGAATTTCTGGACCTAGAACATAATAATAAAACAGTGGACCGCTTGCCAGATACTGATGAAGAGGATTGAAGATCGACCTTTTTTCTATTTCTGTTTTTTTTTTTTATTTTGATCTCAAGTACCTACCTACTAGATGTTATTTTTTATTAATAATTTTGTTGATTTCTACTTATAATTTGATTTTATTGACTCGTTATACTAATAAGGTTTGTAACACAAAGCAGTGTTTATTATAATTATGTTTTGAAAGTACAAATTAAATAAATACAGCTAACTAACTGCCTTTTATTCGTAAAACATTTTTCCCACTCTATTCAGTTAAATCAATAACATCAATGCAAGATAATACTTCACTATGGCTTACGTCTTTATAGCTTTACTTAAAAAAATAAGTATGTCATTTACATCATTTTATAGTTATTAACATAATTTAAATATTTTGTTGCCATATAAAATTCCCTAAGGTTACAGCGTTTTAGAGATCTGTAAAAAATAATTTGTTTGTTGTAAGCCACAAAAACACTGGTAATAATTGAGTTAGAGAGATATCTTTATAGCCAACATGTAATATGAAGAAAAATAAAAATACGTTTTTAAAATCATGTTTCTAAGATGTATAGTCTATGAGTAATGATTTTTTTTCTAATTTCAAAAAAGTTTTTTGGCTCTGGTGAACATTTCATGTTTTGAGGCTTACAGCAAATACGTTTTCCTTCGTCGATATATTGTAGCTCTTCGGGGTCTTCAGATAATAACACCAGATCATCAGCAAATCTAAGGTGTGATAAGTACTGTCCATGTAGGTAATTTGAGGCCAACTCTATTCCAGTCCAGTGATCTAAATATTTGTTCTAAGACTGCTATGAATATCTTGGGTGAAAGTGGGTCACCTTGTCGCACACCACGTTGTATATTAAAGACTGGTCCGTAAGATTCAAGTTTGATTCTTGCTTTACTATTCCTGTATATTTCTTTGATTATATTTAGGTATTCTGCATTCAATCCTTGCTCCGCCAGCGCCTTCCACATCGAGTTGTGCGAAGTAGAGTCGAACGCCTTTGAATAGTCGATAAAGCTAATGTAGAGTGGCTTATCATATTCGTTGTATTTTTCAATAATCAACTTGAGAGTGTGTATGTGGTCCACTGTTGATCGATTTTTTATGAGCCCTGCTTGCTCTACCGCTTGATTATCGTCTATTGTTCTGGTTATACGGCGTAGTAGAGTTGAAGAAAATACTTTATAGAGACATGGCATAAGACTTATGGGCCGGTAGTTCGATATTTGCGTTGGGTCTCCTTTTTTGTAAAGAAGGTTAATGTCTGTACATGCCCATTGTCTAGGAAGTTTGTTTTCCATTAAGATTTGATTGAACAAAGTCGTGAGCGGCTTAATTAAGTTGTCTTTGCCTGCTTTTATGAATTTATTCTTTATTCCATCTGATCCGGGGCTTTTTTCTAATTTTAATTTATCTATTGAAAGCTCTATTTCATTTTCATTAAAAAATGGGACAGGATCATAACTAAATGGCATGTATGTGCTATCTTCTGTGTTGTTATTAGAATATAGAGTTTCATAGAATTGAGTTCCAGTAAGTCTTGTCTGATAATGACCTTCGTTCCAGAAGTATTTTGCAGTTGAGTCATAAGTTGTCTTGAATTATTTAGCTTCTTGTAGGCTTTTTTTATTGCTCCAGAGTTATTTATACATTCTTCTATCGTAGTTAATCTATAAGTTCGAATATTCAGAGTTATCTTTTTATTTATAATTCGATATAATTTGCTTAAATGTTGTTTTTCTGATCTTGTTTTGTTTTCCTTTTTTTTAAGGGTATGTCTCTTCTAAGAGTTCTTTGACCTCTTCTGTTATGATTAATTGTTTTTTTATGGTTTTTCTTGCCAAAATTGAGTTTTCAGTGCAGTTTATTATTGACTTTTCTAGAATATCATACTATTCTTGAATTGACATGGTTGAGTCTGGTGTTGGTCTATTAGATAGATGAGATTGGAATTGATTACTACTACTTTTACTACTTTATTACTAGAAATGAAATAGATTACATTGCTACAAACATTCCAAATTCATCGTTAGATAATATCAGTGTAGTGAGCAACTTTAAACATCCAAGTGACGACCGCCTAGTGAGAATAACCTTAAACCTAGAAAAAAGAAAACTTAAGCGAACACAATTTAAAAACAAAATTCAAAATGTGGATTACATCATGCAATACTAGCCAATAAAAGAGAAAATAGGTTTTGAATTTAGTTTGGTAAACATTATCAGTGCACGTTACTGTAGTATACTAGGATACACCTCTGCCTATCCCTGCAGAGGTTACGGGCGTAATGTTATGTCAATAAATACGTTGTTTTATTTCCAGATGACTGACCTTGGTGCCAAGCCGGCACCCAATGAGCAAGTTGCCTTATTGAGCGGTGAATTGCTTCATCGTCTCAATTTCTTATTGGCTCAAAGAAGTAACCCTGGCAGCCTGCCCGAAGAGAAGAAAGTAAGATATAGTTACATATTCATTATTATCATCAGCCTACAGCAGTCCACTGCTGGACATAGGACTCTTCAACAGAGCTGTAGGCTGTAGCTAGAGTTAAATTTAAGGTAGGGCAGCGGTGGTTACAGTTTGCAGGTAGGGCAGAACTTCTGCTTAATAAAAGTAAAAACAAGTATTTTTACTTTTATTTTCTAGCTAATGATGATGGAGGATGCTCTTCATATTAATTATTTGTCTATGCTACGAATAGCCATTGAATGTACAGACATGTACAGACAACGGCAGAGTAGAATAGAACCAACCCATTACACTCACGGGTGTCGTATAAGGCGACTAATGTCTGAGGCAGAATACCTTGCGCCTCCGTAGACCAGAGAATGGGCAGCAGCGTTTTCTGTTAGTCTTTCATCACTGCGATCTCCAATCCGCCTGCCAAGCGTGGAGGTTACGGCAAATTCCTCCCATCATGGGAGAGGCTTATGTCCAGCAGTGGACGTTATGGGCTGTTGTTGTTGTTGTTGTTGTTGTTGTTGTACAGACAAACTGCTATGGCGATTGATTTAGTAGCACGTGCTTCGACGGCTATTCGTATCATCATCTAACGCATGCATCCTCATTAAACGAATACTTCAAAGGCCATCTATTAATAAAATAAAAATCAATGTCACAAACTGTGGTTTAACTTGGCGACCACCTCCTCATCAGTCGGATCTCCGTCCACTTGGATTCGCTTCAGACTCACGGTGTCGAAACACCCGCCGCCCAGCCGGAAGTGTATCGACCGGCCCGTTATCTTCAAAACCTATGAACACCGTACAATCATCACTTCCTCGCTCCCATTAATTTACGTATTTATTCATAAACGCTAGTTTAAAGTGAAGAGTAGTTTATACATCAACAAGTATGGTTAAACGGTCGCTAATTATTACTTAACTTGAAGCAGTGGTTTTGAATGAAAAATCTAAATTTCTAAATTCTCAAGCGTCCACCCGAAGAAATCCCCCATAGGCAAAAGTGACGAACGTCCATGGTCTACAAACTTTCATCCCCAGTTTAACCTATTTAGGCGATGAATTAAAAATAACTCTTTCCATAATACAGGCTGTAAACAGACTCTTCACGAAGACGTTAACCAAGTATTCTGTACACCAAACATCTGAAATGACTTTTTTTTTTGGGGTGAAAAATCACGTGTTTCGGTAGGACTCAATGTAACGCACTTATAACATTGTGCTGATGGATGGATTGAATAGTACGGGCGGGGGTCGTGAAGGTGTTTAAAGTAAAAGTCTTACATTAAAAACATGTTTAAAAAAAAAAACTAGTGAAAAAGTTGGAACTTTGACCCCCGTAACTAGAAGGTTTCCAGGTATGGTCTAGAACAAAAAAATTATCTAAATGACGGGGAGAATAAATGCCTTTCTGCTTCGTTAAGTCTTTTCAAATCCTTTATAAGTATATCTAGGCTGTGAAAAGACTTAACTTGCGATACTTTCCTTATATTTCATGCTCATTGCAGCACGTTGGCGCCGACGGGACGTAGACGGGTAGCGCGTTGTCTGCCACAGAATTTAAGAATTTCATTAATAAAATACTTGTGAGAAAAAAAATATATTCCCTATTGTGATCAGTTCCTGTGAAACTTATTTTATTATTGATGGGGTATATTGATACTAGCATTGTATTGAAGATAAATTACTTTAATTATAAGAACTATTACGATTGACAATATTCTTTTTACACGACAAATTGACACAACATATTTGTTCTAACCACGGTCTCTTTGGTTTAACCGACAGTGCGGTGGCCAGTACTCACACTCCTCTTCACGGCACTATCGTGTTCATTCGGAGACTCCTAGGCTGCTTCGCAGTCTCATCAGTCGCGGACCTGCCAGAGCCTTGGTCAGAAGGTCTGCTTCCATGTCTTCAGTTCGCAGATACATGATGTCTAATGCTCCTTCTTGGATACAGTTCCTGATGAAGTGCATTTTCAGATCAATATGCTTTGACTTGGAAGTCACCATCTGGTTCTTACTCAGCTTGATGGCTGCTTGATTGTCATTCAGGATGACTATGCGTTCGTAGCTAGCGCCTAGATCTTTGTAGAGGCTTTTCAAGTGTATAGCTTCTTTTGCTGCTTCAGTCAGAGCTACATATTCTGCCTCGGCTGTCGACAGTGCAATGCTTTTCTGTTTCTTTGACATCCAACTTATGGACGTTCCAGCAAATTTGAAGCAATAGCCTGAAAAAGATTTTCTGTCAAGCTTGCAAGCGCCCCAATCTGCATCTGCCATTCCATACAGGTCTTGTCCTGTTTTATTGAATGTTAAGCCGACGTTTTTGGTGGCCTTTAGGTACCGGAGTACTCTCTTGGCGCTCTTGAAGTGTTCTTCATTATAGCAGTCGTTAAACTGTGATAGGTAGCTGATTGCGAACATTATGTCTGGGCGAGTTGCTACCGCCATGTACATTAGTGTTCCTATCAGGTTTTTGTATGGAAGATGCTGTGATTCATTTTTGTCTCCCTTTTCCAATTTGAGTCCAGGCTCCATAGGGGTGGACACTGTTTTGCAATCCACCATCTTGAATTTTATAAGGGTATCTTCGATGAACTTTTGTTGATGTAATTTTATTTCATCCCCATTGTAAGTTACATCTAAGCCTATGAGCCTTTTCGGTCTCCCCAAATCTTTAAGTTCAAATTTTGAATTTAGTAGGTCTTTAACTTCTTTCAATGCTTTAGGACACGAGTAGGCAATTAATAAATCGTCGACATAGATTGCAATAATAATCTTTACTCCTCTTTTCTCCAGGATGTATATACACGGGTCGGCTTCAGACGCTCGAAACCCTATATTCTTCAATTCTTTGTCGAGTTTTATATGCCATTGCCTCCCTGCCTGCTTGAGACAACAAACTTTTTCTTTTGGAACACTCTTTATGTCTTTTAGCATGTCTCTGGTTTTATTGTAAATCGTTAAATCCTCTTTCGTACTTTCATCGACCATTATCTCCATCAAGTATTCTTCCAAATAGTCAGGGTATTTCATCATAATCTTTTCTTCTAGTACACCGTTTAGGTACGCAGTTGTTACGTCCATTTGGTTCAATTTTAACCCTTCTTCTGCGGCTATACCAATAACAGATCTGATCGAGCTTAACTTCGCTACGGGCGCGTAAGTTTCGTTGAAATCTATACCTGGTCGCTGCGTGAAACCGCGTGCTACAAGTCTGGCTTTTCTTATGATCTTGTCATCAGGTCCGATTTTATTTCTTAAAACCATCTTATAGTCTATGACTTTTATGTCATTGCTTTTCTTTTCCTGAATTTTCCAGGTTCCGTTTTTTACATGTGCTCTGATTTCAGCTTTGATCGCGTCATGCCAGTATTCATCGTTTTCGTTTTCAGTTTCATCAGAGAGGTAAGTAATTTCCGTGAGTGAATGACTTTCTTCGATATTGCTTAATTCATAATCCTTAGTCCACGCTGGTGGGTGCCTTTCTCTTTGGGGCCTCCAATTTTCAGGTGCTTCTAAGGTCTCAGATGCGTCATCGAATGAATCGATTTCATTCACTTCATTTTGACTTTCAGAATTTTGTAAAGATTTTTTATTATTCTGTCCAGTGAATTCAATTTCTATTTTCTGTCTATCTTTGTGATGTTCCTTTTCTTTTACAAGGTTATCATAGCTCGTGTCTTCTTTTTGATAGTACATCTTGTCTATAACTTTGATGTCCCTGCTCGTCACTACGTCATCATCTTCAGGTATATAAACTCTATAACCTTTTGAGGTTAGCGAGTATCCCATGAATATGCCCTCCTTGGTTTTTTCTGTTAGCTTTCCTCGTCTGTTCTTTTTTAGGACGAAGGTCTTTCTGCCGAAAACTTCAAGTTGATTGCCAGACGGTGTTCGGCCTGTCCACTTCGTGAACGGTATATCACCATCTAATGCTTTTGAAGGGCTACGGTTTATAAGATAGTTTGCCGTAGATATCGCTTCTGCCCAGAGTTTTTTAGAAACATTGGCTTCGATCAACAGGCACCTAGCTTTGTCTAGTAAGGATCTGTTCTTCCTCTCACTAATCCCATTTTGCTGTGGGGTGTAAACAGTGGTCAATCGTCTTTGGATGCCATGAAGTTTGAGGAAATCATCGAATTCCTTGTTACGATATTCAGTGCCGTTGTCGGATTGCAGGTGTTTTATTCTTTTGTTGTGGAACGTTTCGACTTCATTTTTATATTGCTTAAAACAATTGAATACGTCACTTTTCTTCTTTATGAAATAGACGTGGCAATAACGGGTAAAATCGTCTATGAATGTGACGTAATATCTTGAGCCTGCAAGTGTCTCACACTCAAAAGGTCCACAAACGTCGCTGTGAATTATTTCCAGTTCTTGCGTCGTGTAGAGATCATCATGTCTTGTGAAAGGTAATCTTGATAGCTTGCCTTTAATGCAGGTTTCACATGTTTCCAATTTTGCTTTGTTGATGTTCAATCCGTACATTAGGTCATTCGTAGCCATCTTGATCAGATCCTTTTCATTTATATGGCCAAGTTTACGATGCCATTCCATGATGTCGTCTTTTTCTCCTCTTCGTGTGTGGTTTGCAGTCTCTTTCTTAAATTCAAGGTAGTAAAGTCCATCTTTTCTTTGTGCTGTCAGTGCTATTTCACCACTTTTTTCTATGATGTAGGCTTTGTCTTTTTCAAAAACTACTTTTTTGCCTCTGTCGGCTATTTTGCCTACAGACAAAAGGTTGACTGACACATCAGGAACAAATAGGGTTTCGTTAATGGTATAATCTACCTTATCTACGGTGATTTTTACTTTTCCCTTGCCTTCAATTTTGCTCGTGTGCTTCTTCGATGCCAGCTTTAGGATACCGTTTTCAGGGGTCATGGTAGAAAATTTTGATTTTTCACCACACATGTGAGATGAACAGCCGCTATCTAGACACCATAGATTGTCATTGGTGTTTGGGTTTGCGGTATTCAGGCAGATGTTGAAGTTCTTGCCTTGAAGTTTTTTTGTTTCAAAGTTCGTTTTCTCATTTTTCTTTTTATTTCCCCAGCACAGTTCAGTGGCGTGGCCCTTTTTCTTACAGTTCTTGCAAAACGGTTTTGTTTTGTTCTTTTTAGAAAAATGCGCCAGAATTTTTATCTTTAAATCGTCAGGATCGGGCAATGTGTCCCTTGATTCGATGGCGATACGAAAGTTTTCAAAATTTGTTGGTAGACTGTATAACATCATTATACTGAGCAGTTCCGATGGTATCTTTAAGTCCATATCCGCGAGCTTGTCCACAATATCCATAAAGTTATTTAAGTGGTCGCGGATATCTTCCTCATTAGTCATGCGCTTTAAAACCAGTTGCTTTAATAAAGTTTCCTTTCTTGCGGGCCCAGTGCTCTGGTAAATGGCTTTTAACTTGTCCCAAACAGCTTTAGCTGACGTACAAATCTTTATTTGTTTTAACTCGGATGGTGACAAAAGAAGAAAAATTTCAGCCCTTGCCTTTAAGTCTTCCTTCTCGTACGCCGCTCTTTCCGCCGCATCTGCCTTTGGCGATAATGTTTTTTCGCCGCTGACGATTTCCCAATAGTCATTTTTTATGAGGACGGCCTGGGCTTGTAAGCACCAGGTGTCATAATTGGATTTTGTCAGTGGTTCTATATTGCGGATAGATGCCATTTCGTATCTCATGGAAACACGGAAAAAATAACCACGCTCTGCTACCAATTGATGGGGTATATTGATACTAGCATTGTATTGAAGATAAATTACTTTAATTATAAGAACTATTGCGATTGACAATATTCTTTTTACACGACAAATTGACACAACATATTTGTTCTAACCACGGTCTCTTTGGTTTAACCGACAGTGCGGTGGCCAGTAATCACAATTATTAACAAAGGTTTAATGATTTTTTCACAGGACACGAAAACACCAGATGAAAAAAGAAGTAGCCCTGGCAGCCTGCCCGAGGAGAAGAAAGTAAGATATGGTTACATAATCATTGTTATCATCAGCCTACAGCAGTCCACTGCTGGACATAAGCCCCTTCAATCGCACGGCACTCAACTCGATTCTCGACAGCTCTCCTCCAGTTGCTACGAGCCAGACAGCGGAGATCATCGCTCCACCGACCCTGATGAGGGTGTCCCACCTTACGCTTACTTACATAATGATTATAATAAATTCTCTCTTTTGCCATCGGCTTCGCCCATGTGAGGATATAAAATTATCCCATAGGACCATACAATTTGGATAAAAAGAGCACGAAGAGTTTAGAGTTATCGTTTTTAAATAATGTAAATAATACTGTTATCTTGTAAATATAAAGTGAAAACCTAGATATCACAATTCGGGTTATGACAGACGTCAGTTCAGGTTAGGAAGAGGGTTACGTTCGAAACAATTTTCCCTCAATGTTATCTGCCGTACTTACAAACGAGTCGAGTAAATTCGGGCGTTAATGTGAAAATAATTTATATTATAGTACCTAATAGCAAACACAAAGGTTTCTTTTTCATCTAGTGGGGTCATGGGCTTTGGGGTCAACAGGAATACACCTCAGCTACCTGCTGTTTTTCAACGGTTGAATGACAGGGTACAAAAGGCTAGAAGGCCTGAAATGATAGCAAAAGTCACCCTAAGCTGTATTCTCGTGGCCCAGGCATGCTAACTTACCTATAGGGTAAGACTTGGCGACCACCTCCTCATCAGTAAGGTCTTCGTCCACTTAGATTCGCTTCAGGCTCATGGTGCGGAAACACCCGCCGCCCAGCCGGAAGTGTATCCGTCGCAGCCAATTCGTATAACACGCCGTTTTACATAATCACGTCGGCGTCCTCACGTTATGCTTGTAAAGGGTGTGAAGGGACTTAACGAAGCAAAAAGGCATTTGGCAACGCGATATTTTCCTTATATTTTATGCTACCGGCATTGCACCGCATTGACGCCGACGCGACGGGACGTAGACGGGTAGCGCGTTGTCTGCCACAGAATTTAAGAAATTCATTAATATGTAAAGTTTATTTATTTCTTACTTGTGAGAAGAAAAAAAAATCCCTATTGTGATCAGTTTCTGTGAAAGTTATTTTATTGTTAACAAAGGTTTAATGTTTTTTTCACAGGACTCGAAAACACCAGCTAAAAAAAGAAAAATTACATCAAGGGACAGTCCGCAAGTGTCCGCTTTAAAGGAAGAAAGCAACAAATACAAATCAGAAAAAAGGCACTACACTATCAAAGTTCAGGAAACGGATAATCAAATCAAACAAGTGAAGGCCTGGGAAAAAGTAAATAATAAACTGGCTAGCCTAGAAAAAGAAACGACAGTATTGGAGAATCATCGCAAAAGGCTGGAGAAACATAAAACTTTAATAGACGAAAATCAAGAAAGACAGTTGAGAACATTATCTACGGAGTTTGATAAAATTAAAAATTATGTCAATAAAATAAATGAAGACGGGGCTGAAAAGATAAAAAATATCATTGGTGAAACAAAAGAATGGAAAAGAAAGGAAGAGCAAGCGAAAATTGAAATGGAGAAAAGTTTTGAAGAAGCCAAAGAGGGCCTAAAGAAGGTGAAAGAGAAAGCTGAACAGAATATTCGAGCCGCGGAACAATGGGAGGAAATTAACCGTGATATACAAAAGATAAAAGATGCAGAGGATAGGAAGGAAACCACAATGAAAGAGAACATTGAAGCAATAAAATATACATTGGCCCAGAAAAAAGACGAATTTGACAAGAATATTAAAATGATGAATGAAGATCAGGCTAAAAAAACTGCAGAAATTGACGCAGAAATCCAAAAGTTAAACGATGACTGGTCGAAAAAGAAAGAAGCAAAACATTGTGAAATCGAAGCAAAACGTGAAGCCTTCAATGAATTTAAGAGGAAAATTCAGGCAGAGGAACATGAAATTAATACGAAAATCGAAGAAACTAAACACCGTGAGGCTATAGAGAAAAAGAATATACAAAAAGAAAAGGAGAACAGGTTAAAAATCATAAAAGAATACGATAAGAAAATACTAGACCACACTGAGACAAAAAGAAAAATTGAAGATGACATCAAATATTGGAAAGAAAAAAAGGCTCGAAAAGAAAACGAGATGAAGAAAGATTTTGATTTATTGCGTAACAAAAAACAAAAACTTAAGGAAAGTATTCAAGCCATCCAACAGGCCGAAGCTAAGAAACTGAGTGGTATTAAAGCTGAGATTAAAACATTTCAAGAAAAAGAGATTCAGGTGAAAATCAATAAAGACGCAAATATAAAACGTTTCCAAAACGAGTTACAAACAATAGAAAAGAAGATTGCTGTAATGGAACTACAAGCAGTTGCGACAGCAGTGGAAAGTAATATGCTTATCCAGGACATGAAGGTAAAAGAAAAAGAGATTGAAAAGAACATTAAAGAAAGCGAAAAAAAAATTAAGGAAGAAGAAGAAAAATCCAAAGACAGGATTGCAACTATGCAACAAAACGTAGCGCAGCTGGAAATCGTTTTAAAAAACAAAATTAAAGCAATGCAAAAAAACGAACATGAGGAAACAGAAGAATATAACGCAATAATTAAAAATATGCAAGAACTTGAAATCCAGATAAAGAAATACAATGTTGAGAAGAGTGTTGAGGCATTGCATAAAAAAATAACTTTGGATGAGTAGGGAGTATCAGGTAGCAGGATATCCTCCGTTCGCTACATCCGACCGCAGCCAAGATAGCTTTACTTCCCCAGACCATCGGCCAACAGTGACCACATTGCAACGGTAGAATTTTATTATCTGACGAGGAAACTGATCTTCCAAGTGCTTCGGATTCCGCTTCTGAGGGTCTTCGGAGGTCTTGCTTAGACCAAGATTGTGTTGCAAAGATTTCTCTAGAAACGGTTGGCTATTACCAGCACTACACCTTGCAACAACAGTGGTTTGAACAACCATTGCAAAGATGAAGCGATCGTCAAAAGTCCCACCGATTTAAAGTTCCAAGACAATGGATATCACAAGTCACAACACTACAAAGTATGCCAAGGATGTTAAAGTGAGGATTTTTGCAGACAACAGCAGGACAGTTTACGAGCGGCTGAAGAACAAGGGAACCGGTGATGACGAAGATATGACAGATCTCCTGAAGGCCTAGCCACAGTGTTAACACGTTAACACGTTGATGAAAATCGCAAAATTTATAAACATTCACATTAAAGCTACCGAAAAGCTGGCTTTGTAGAAATACGAAACGCAGTGAAAGCGATAGTCATTTGTCTAGAGACGAGAACCAGAGAGTCTCTTCTCAACTCCGTCATCCAAGAAATATTAAAGATATTGTGAGCAAAGATTTCCAAAGCATTCTGATTGCATGATGCATTCCTCAAACTATTTACCTCTACTTTAGTACTTAATTTTTCTTAATTAATGTTAGAATATTGATGTCATTTAAGATTACTTTGGTATGTTAAAATCTTTAAATTAGGTTATTGGTGTTGCTGCACGCATTTTATAAATTTTACATATGTTTTTTGTTGGTATTGTTCGTCGTTTCGTTGAGCTCCTTGAGTTATAAGTCGAGCTACACGATAACTGACAAATGCTTGCACTGACTGGACAGGTCCACTCAAATCTGTGTGGTTCTTTCTTCAAAAGACCATCTCAGACAATAATCTGCATAGTCCTCATGTGATTATTGAGCAAGATTATGTCTGGACTTCAAAAGAGACTATGACCTCTGAGTTTGTTTCGGCTGTTTCTTCTCAGAGTAGTCAGGTACGAAACACCAGCCCCATCTAGTTTTAAAAAAATGACGTGTAAAAGTGTTTTCATTACTCATACTCTGAAAGTAGGTCTGAAGTTGCCTGCGGAGCGGGTTGAAAGTAATACTTTTCAGCCCTAGGGAGAATCGTTTTCAACTGACAGCTGTCAAATTATTAAAAAAAAATTGTTAATTTTTCTATTGAACCATGTTCCAGCCACGATGTAAAATGGAAATAACAAAGTTAAGTATTCAATAAAGAATTATATATTTTTAATATTTTTGGTATAATTAAGTTTGAACTATTTCTTTAAAATAACATAGATTTCGGCAAAACATTTACCATTTTTTCGATGATGAAAATGAAAAATAGGTAATGGCTGAATAGCTGGCCGGCCACAGAAAAAAAAGCAAAATAGGCGGGAAAGCGGCAATCCGATCTTCACTTGTTGATTGAATGTTTTTAGTTTTACTTTCCTTGTATTCGTAATGAAAAGCACAGTGTTTACCTCGGGTTAAACACTTATTTAGTCCCTCGAACTATTAGCGCCCTCGCTTCGCTCGGGCACCAAACCCCGTCTCGGGACTAAATAAGTTACTTTCACCCCTAGGGTAACAATGTACTATTGTAAAAACCTACTTGCAAAATAAACATCATTTATCATAAAGTTATTGGTTTCAGTATAAGTTTTAAACTTTAGGCTGAAACCAAATCTCTTTTAGAATCTCTTGATATATTTTTGGAATACTATTGTATGTTTACTAGTTAGTATATTTTATCGTTAAAGTACGAAGGCTGTCAAAGTTCTTTTCCGCTCTTGATAGTTTAGTAAAAAGAGATAATTTGTTATTATGGTCGATCACAAGAACAGTAATAAGCCATATCATTAATTATGGTCGATCACAAGAACAGTTATATCACAAGAACGGTACTTATAACAAAATCACATTTTTTTTTTTATCAATTTTTATCCATCTGAATGTCTGTTTGTTCCGGCTAATCTCCGAAACGACTGGACCGATTTTGACGAACTTTTACTTGCAGATAGCTGATGTTATAAGGTTTAACTAAGGCTAGTTTTATTTAAAAAAATAATTTGGGTTTGTGCAAAAAATTGAAAACCCTTGAAATTGCGGAACAATTTTTCACACGAACAAAGGTCGCGGGCAACAGGAATTTAGAGATAATAATATAAGTGTAGAGGGACTGTAGAGCTGGCTTCAAACACATCTGTTCAGAGCGGCCAAGAACGATGACAATGTTATTGAATTAGATTATTAGATTTTATTCACTTTAATGTATTAGATTTGTAAGATTAAGATTTATAAGATTAGAGACCGCTACCACTTTTAGACAATTACTCATGCTACTTTTCCAAGAAAAGTTTAAATCAAAATGATGGAATTGTCATTTATGTCAACAGTGATATCAAGTGTACTGTGGAAGAACCTGATCCTATTGGAGCAAATTTTTTGATACTTACAATTAAGGCTAGGTGGCCCCGAATTTAAGTTTTTTAAAACAATCTGAGACAAAGAATATAGGGTTTTAAATTAAAAAAAAAAAATATGTATTAGTTAAGGATCTTGTCTAGTCAAAATCGCATTCAGTTGCAAGACCTGATGAACTTCACTCGATAGAAAAAAATCGCAAAGTTGGCCCTTTTTATAACGTTTTTTCAATATTATGACTATATTACTGATTTTTTACATTTAATTTTTGTACTATATTAAAGAAACTAATTAGTTATAGACAAATTCGCAGAGTTTGACTTGATAAAATGATTTTCTTAATTACTACGATTAAATATGAATTAAAAGCGCCCGCGGCGGCTCCGACAGGCCCGTTCAGTCGCGTGCTGGCGCTTATGGACGACGGACCTGTGTCACTTTTTTCCGCGACAACTTCGAGCACCTTATCATCTGTTTTTGAGAGTTTTTTTGTTAGTTATAATGGGCAATAAACAACGCAGGCGAAGAAAGTCGTGTGGGTTTCTTTTATTGCTTAATATAAGAAACAAATAGAAACATATCCACAGTATAAAAATATCAGTACTACTAGAGAACGCTAAGATTATTGATAAAATTAAATCATAATTATTTTATCTATATCGATATGTAAAATGGGGTGAATAGAAATGCAAGGCTGAATGGAAACGAAACTTTGAAATGGATTTTAAAGTTGAATTCCCGTGATATGTTACCAACAAGTACTCTATTTTATGAACTAAATTATACTTATTTGTTTAGATACCTTGTTGGCAAAATACAGTATTGATTCAGCGTTAAAATCCATTTCAAAGGTTTGTTTCCATTCACCCCTGCATTTCTATTCACCCCATTTTACCAGTACTTCATTTACTTTTTGTTATAGGTCAGTGGGGCAGCCTCAAGAATTGCAACCGGCAATTTTAAGATGACTAAAGTACTATCGAGGACACTCCCGCCTGACCACCACTAAGCAAATTTTTGCTTGCACTCGCAACATAGAAACGCTCTCTAGCCCCGACCCGTTGACTTTGTATAGAAATAATGAATGAAAAGATACCGAATCGGCCGAGCGCACGGATGACGCACGCCAAACGAGAGTTATTGGTATTTTGCGCGGCAAAGTTGACGTTTTCCTAATAGGCCCAAACTTTAAGGGGGCGTAGCTCGGCGCCTCTGCATGTTTTAAGCGAAAAAAAATTAAAATGGTCAGGCGGAAAACACCACGATAGTACATAAAAATATTTAAAACTAGCTGTGCTGTGCTTATGCGTTGTAATGCGCCTTTTCCTACTACCTACTTACCTACTACCGACCGACTACCTACCTACCTACCTACGTACTACCTACCATCTACCTACTACATACTTACTTCCTATCTACTACCTACAGTACCTACCTGCCCACTACCTACTTACCTACTACCTACCAACCACCTACCTACTGCCTACCCCCTATTTTTTATCTTTTATACAAACCTTGACCTTTTGTTGAGTTTCAGCGAGACTAACGAACAGCAATTAATTTTAATTTTTATATTATTATATAGATTTCTTTTATAAATTTGTTTTATTTGACACCCTAGGTTCTTTTTATGCAAATCTATCTTTGAAGTAAATAACCGTAGTTGAAATTGAAATACTTTCCTCAAATACAATTATTTTGAAAAAAAAAAGCAATAATACAAAAACATAAACAAATCAAAATTTTATCTTTACAGTTCTCAAACCTGCGAACTGGCTGTTTATTTTCAATTAATTATTCCAACTGCCCAATTATGACAACCTATTTTATATTCTAATATTTAATAGACAATTATTTTATATCGAAGCTCTAATTTATCGCTACTACGAGTAACAAATTTTGATCATAAAAAATTATTTCATGAAAGTCAAGTAATATTACATAACCTACTGCATATTTCTATACTATGTCGCCGCGCCGAGTCATGCGAGTTCTCTGACGCGCTGTGTCCACGCGAAGTATTTCGCGCGTAGCCTACAGCGCTAAATGCCTACTTTTGCAAAACTACCTAGCCTTAATAACGACATTACCATTTTGGCTACGTACAGATCGCCATCAATTTATTGCATTGACAACTTTTTGAATTCAATTGATAACACACTTCGTCCTATTAATTGCAATAATATTATTATTATTGGAGATGTAAATATAGACATTAAGCCTGATAATAGTGACAGAAATAGTTCACCTTATTTAAATCTCACTGCAGAGCTGAGTCTTCTCCCAGGGCATACATTGCCAACCAGATCAGGCAATTGTTTGGATCACATCATGATCAAAACAAATAGATCAGCCATAGTCACTGTCATAGAGTCCACAGTTACAGATCACGATCCGGTTCTTGTTAGTTTATCGTGTAGGCGTGAACTGATAAAGAAATCGAACATAATTATTAAGACAGATTTTAATGCAACAATAAAACAATTAGAATCTATGGATTTCTCTTTTGTTTCTTCTTCGGCTAATGCTGAAGAAGCTGTAACTCTTTTTACTGAAAACTTGACTTCTGCAATCCAATCAAACACTACGTCCTGTAATGTTTCTAGTCGTAAAAGGAACATAAAACCATGGATTACACCAGGCTTGATTCGGTGTATCAGACACCGTGATAGGCTACATGTTAAGGTTAGGAAAAATCCCAATAACTCTATTCTCAAAGTCACTTACAAGCGCTACAGAAATTTTTGTAACGCTCCATTGCGGAAGCTTAAAAGAAATTATGAAAAAACTCTTTTACAAAATGCAAGAAGTAGTAAGGAAACGTGGTCGGCTATAAAATCAATTACTGGTACTGCTAAACAAAAATCTTCTGCTGACGATTTACTAAAGAACAGTAATAGCTCCCACGATGCCGTTGAAACTGTGAACAATTTTTTTGCGGGTGCCGGAAAGTTGCTTGCTGACAAGATAAAATGCTCCGAGAATCCTGAGCTCACCTTGCCTACTTTAAATGAATTTTCTAGACCCCGCGTCCAGAATTCTATGGTTCTGCTCCCACCAAACGAATCAGAAATTGAATCTCTTATCATGAATCTTAAAAACGACTCTGCAACAGGCTGGGACTCTATTTCGAACAGATTTTTAAAAATGTCAAAACATATTATCGTCCCACACTTTACCACGATCGTTGGGCTATGTATAGAGCAGGGCGTTTTTCCTAGTGTATTTAAAAGGGCACTCATCACTCCTGTCTACAAGAGTGGAGCTCGAGATAGCGTTACAAATTACAGACCCATTTCTGTGCTGCCGGCGCTGTCTAAACTACTAGAAAAGGTATTGAATAACCAACTCATAAAATTCCTAGAAAAAAATAACATATTATCTGACTCCCAATTTGGTTTTAGGGTAGGTAAAAGTACTGATGCAGCCGTTAGCTCGTTAGTAGATTATGTCACAACTTGCCTAGATAATAAACAGAAGTGTGTCGGAGTCTTTATTGATCTGGCCAAGGCTTTTGACACTGTCTCGATCTCTGCTCTTTTTGACAAGCTAGAAAGGTGTGGAAAAAGGGGAACGGTACTCGACATCTACAAAGACTTTCTTACTGGACGTCTGCAGAAGGTTAAAGTGGGTAGTGCTATTAGTTCGGATGTCGCAGTCATCTGTGGAGTCCCACAGGGTAGCGTTCTCGGCCCCAGTCTCTTCCTGATTTACATTAATGACTTGTGTCAAATGACACTGAATAAAGGCAAAATATTTACCTACGCCGATGACACAGCCTTGGTGTTTCAGGCAGAGACTTGGGATGCCGTTCAACAAAATGCAGAGATGGGGCTCCATAAAGTCTGCTCTTGGTTGAAGCATAAGCTGTTAACACTAAACATATCGAAAACCTCATTTGTACAATTCACTAACGCTCGCATAAAACAGCCCAATGTGGCTGTCCGGATTCACACATGCAAATCACCTTTCTCTCAACAGTGCTCGTGTACAACTCTGAGCAAATCTAAGACGGTCAGATACCTAGGGGTTCTCTTAGACGAGAAATTATCCTGGCAACCACATATTGAGATGGTTTCGTCACGAGTCAGGAAACTTACATGGGTGTTTAAAAATCTGACGCATGTAGCTGACAGCGATCTCCTCCGTTCAGTTTACTATGCATTGGCACAATCGGTTATTGGTTATTGTATTGGGGTTTGGGGGGGTGCATGTAAAACGCATCTCCTACGCGTGGAAAGAGCACAACGGTCCCTGCTTAAAACAATGTCATTCAAACCATACAGATTTCCCACGAAGACATTATACGAGTTGTGCCGGGTATTTACAGTGAGACAACTTTTTATTTTCCAGATTATTACAAAAAAAACATGTATCTACCCCCTATGATCCAGGTAAACTTCAAAATAAGCGAACAACACCAAACGTAATTGAATCTGTTAAATGTCGTACGGCTTTTGCAAGACGACAAAATGCTTTTCTTTCTGTATATTTATACAACAAAATTAACAGAATCCTAAATTTTTATCCGCTAACACTACATGAATGTAAACCTATACTAAAGAACTGGCTATTAACTCTTGATTATGAGGATGTGGAGAAAATAATAAATTGTTAATATCACTGTCTCGACATCAAACATACTTTTCCTGCATTCACCTACTCATACACAAACACGAACGACAACCCACCCACACGCACACTTACACACCTCCCACACACGCACACGTACACACCTCCCACACACACACAAGGCACAATGTTCTTTCATATATTTTTTTCAATACTTTCATTTTTGTAATTTGCTTTTACTTTAATTTAATTTTTTAGTTGTTATTATTTTTTCGAAAATTGTTTTTGTAGCACGTAAGTTTGTCTATTTCAATGTTGACATTAGTATCTAAGCCAAATAAAATGGGAGAGGGCGCTGACTCCTGACATACAGGTACACCTAGTTCGGGAGTCAGAGGCTTCAAATATTTTATGTAACTTATTATGTCAATAAATAATTTATTATTATTTTCATTTATTCTTCTACATACATATTTTTAACATTTTTAAATATTTCTTAATAAAACAATATAAAAAAAACATTTAAAAATATAAAAAACAGTAGCCCACCAGCGCTGGGAACAGGGTCCGAGCTGCCGGTGGTCAGGGCTCTTGAGAGAGGAACCTCCTAACGATACGTGCCGTGTCCAGAAGTACTGCTTTCTGAATCAAGCCCTTGATCCAGCTGCCAAGCGAGAGCCTCCTAAGATGTTGGTCGAGGCTCTTGGCTATTAGGCCATTGGCCGATACGACTATCGGCACAATGACTGCTGTATTCACGTCCCACATGTCGACAACCTCGCGAGCCAGATCCAGATATTTGAATTGTTTATCTTTCTCTGCTTTCACGAGGTTCTCGTCATGCGGGATCGTTATATCAACAATCATTGCGCGACGCTCCAATCGATCTATCAACACAATGTCAGGCCTATTGGCAACAACAGTCCTGTCAGTGGTGATAGGTCGATCCCAATACAACGTGATATGACCATTGTCGAGAACTGGGTCGGGCGCATACTTATAGTATGGCACTTCTGATTCCACAAGGTTGTATTTCAAAGCAAGTTGCTGGTGGATAATCCTGGCAACAAGGTTGTGTCTATGCAAATATTCTCCGTTAGCCAGACTAGAACACCCAGAAATAATGTGTCGGATCGATTCTCCCGGACGGTGGCATGCCCGACATATGTCAACCGTGCCATCTTTCACAATGTATTTCCGGTAGTTATTCGTCATCATAACTTCGTCCATTATTGCACAGATAAAACCTTCTGTTTCCCCTAAGAGGTCACCAAAGCGCAGCCAGGATACGGACGCTAAGAAGTCT
This sequence comes from Xestia xanthographa, assembly GCA_905147715.2. Classification (NCBI taxonomy): domain Eukaryota; kingdom Metazoa; phylum Arthropoda; class Insecta; order Lepidoptera; family Noctuidae; genus Xestia; species Xestia xanthographa. The sequence continues at coordinate 28,552,637 of LR990652.1, forward strand.
ACATCGGGGCCATGTAGGGCCCGGTAAAAGCGTCCGTGAAGCTCCTTGCCCTGCCATTCCACCTTGCGGTCATTAGTGTCTAATACTTTAGGTTTGCGCCAGTTCTCGTTAGCCAGGGAGAGCGGGGTGAGGCCCTTGTCCACTGAGACCACATCTCGGTGCATCTCCCCTTCGGCTTCTAGGAAGTATTCCCTGAGACTGTACACCTCACGGTTGTGTAGGGTCTTAGCATTTAAGAAGCCACGACCCCCGCACTTCCGTGGGATATACAGTCTCATCACCGACGACCGTGGGTGATGCATTCGATTTGCGGTCAGCAGTGTGCGGACCCTCCTATCCAGGGCATCAAGTTCCGTCTGAGTCCATTTGAGTATGCCGAAGGAATACATCAAAACCGGCATGACCCAACCGTTGAAGGCGCGCACCTTGTTTCCGCCTGACAAAAGACTGCCTAGTACTTTATTCAGGCGGCCAAAAAAGCGCTCCCTCAACGATTGTTTCATGTCGGCAGTATTGATACCTAATGCCTCCGACATACCCAAATACTTGTAAGTTTCTGTTGAGGAGAGGGATCTAAGGTGTATGGAATCCGAGAGTTGAGTTCCCTCGGATTCCATAATCTCCCCTCGCTTCACATGCATGACTGCACATTTGTCCACACCAAATTCCATCCTGATGGCGCTACTGAAAGTTTCTGTTACCTTCAGTAGCTTCATCAGTTGCAAATTGTTGGGGGCAAAGAGTTTCAGATCATCCATGTAAAGAAGGTGAGATATGACCTGACCATCTCTCCTCAACAGATAGCCTAGACCTGAACGCTCCAGCAGTGTGCTGAGAGGGTTCAAGGCTAGACAAAACCACAATGGACTCAGACTATCACCCTGGAATATACCACGCTCGATCCTTATTGATTCGCTGTTCCTCTGGATCTGTCAACATCCTGGATAGCGAAGAACCGTTCTCCAGTGTCCCATACATGACATCAGGAAGGTATGTAGAGTTGTATCTATTTTATACAACTCCAGCACCCTCATTAGCCATGTATGAGGCACTGAGTCATAGGCCTTCTTATAATCTATCCAACATGTAGACAGATTCTTTCGGGAACGGCGAACCTGTTGGCTAATGGCCATATCAATGAGGAGCAGCTCCTTAGTGCCGCGGGACCCGTTCCTACATCCATTCTGAGAGGCAGACATAATAGAATTACTATTAATATGTTGGTTGATTTTAGCTCTCAAAATGGATGTAAGAACTTTATAGACCGTTGGTAAACAAGTGATTGGCCTATAATTTTTGGGCTCCGCAGCACTACCTGATTTATGGAGCAGGTGGGTAATTCCTGTCGTCAGGAACTGGGGCAGCGACCCTGACTCTAAGGCTGATTGAAACTGGGACGCCAAACGAGCGTGTGATCTTTGGAACCACTTGATCCAAAAGTTGTGCAGTCCGTCCGGCCCTGGAGATTTCCAGTTAGGCAACGGACGGACCGCACGAGCTACGTCTTGGGGGCTGATGATGATTGCCCCCATTTGTGGTATAGGATCACACGCTTGTTCAACCTCCCGGGTCCAATCGCCCTCAGTGTGACTGACAGGCACCGACCAGATGTTGCGCCAGAATGAATACATGGCGCTATCATCCGGCAGACGCGTGTCGGTCACACCTTGGTCCGGTCGCTCCCAAGCCCTATATACCCACCTTTCATCGCTTTGGAATGTGCGATTCTGAGTGTACCGTTCCACTCGCCGCTTGTACCGACGAATACGGCTTGCCCATGCACAGATCTTCTGCTTCAGGGAGTCGATACGCTCTGTGACGCGGGCCAAGTAATCTCGGAAACTTATATCGGTTCCCGAGAACGCCCGCCTCACAAAGCGCATCACTCTAGGGCGAGTATTGCCCTCCCTGAAGCAGATTAACTTGCCGATGAGTGCCCTAGCCTCACCGATACGCCGCTCAATCCTGCACTGCCAAGCTGGAACAGCTAATTTTGGTCGTGTAGCTCTGTCGTTGTTGGGGAATTTGACGTGAGCTACACGACATGCCGCTACAGCTCCGCAGTACAATATTGAGTGGGTATCGGTGAGGTCTTTGCTGCTGTCAAAGCAATTTGACAGCTGCGAATCTAGAGCACACATCAGCGCCTTGTTTTTATTGTGCATAGGCAAACGAGGCAAACGTGGCCTAAGTTCTGGCGGTGTGGAACGATACTCCCGGAACGCACCCTCCAAAGCGCTCCTCAATTGGGCGTTGCACTGGGTAGGTACTCACGGAAATAACTTCGTCACGATCCTCTTCACCATCGTAGTCGGATCGCGGTGGCGCACTGGGAATATTTTGCTGCTGCACTGCGATCATTGGCGAAGCAGGTGTAACAAGGTTACTCCGTGATTCGGAGCGGAGTCGATCAAGTACGGTGTCATCCAACATATGGTTACGTTGGATGACCCGCACCTGATCCGACAGCCGTTGTGCCGACGCGCTGACACCTGGCTCAAGCACCTGAAACAGAGAGAGCATCCGACCACGATACGCAGTCAAGTTAATCCCTCCCTCTGTAGCCCCATAATATGCGCGCATCACATTTTCGTTCATTGACTGTGTCCAACGAATGCGCGACACATTTCCACCGGCAGCGGGGACCCTACTCGGAGCCTGTTGGCCTCGAGGTCCCAAGCCCGCTGGTGGCCGTCCTCTTCCTCGTCGTCTTCCTCGTCGTGGTGATGGTGATGGTGTCGACGGCGGAGAGAAAAACTCGTCGCTCGAGCTCGACGCAACTGCAGCGACCGGTGACACGATGCTCACGGGTGTGGCGCGTCCCGGCGGCTGCGAGGCGGAGCTGAGCGACGAGCCCGGAGATGGTGGGTGTGCCTCCTGATGCAGTTTTGCTCGGCTTCTAGTGATCATTGGTGACTTATGATGAGTGACTTGGTGACATTTTGACAGTTTGTTTTCAGAAAATTTTCATTTTTGTCGCAATCCTTATGTAATAAATCAATGTATCGTATTTTTATTCATTATTTAGCTGTTTGGTTTCGATTTCTTGGTAAATATGGAGTAAATTTATGAAAATAATTAATTAAATCGGTTGGGTGAAATATTTTCGTCACGTCACTTTGACGTCCGTTTATTATTATTATTATTATAGTGTATGTGTACTTCGATATATATTTTTTTACTATTTGTACTTTTGTCATCAGATCAATTAAATATGATATTTTTAAAAAATCTGGGTTTTTCTTTACTATTTTTTAAATGCTAAAATTCTTAGCAGAATAGTACTAAAACTAATATTTTTCATGTACTAGTTTACATTTTTGTACTATTTGTATCTTTCTCTACTAACAAATAAATGATTTTACTAATACTTTTTTTTTTTCACAAATATATTTTTTCATAATTAAATAACCTTCAGAGTATGGTGTACAATACTTGAATGAAGTAGTTTTTATAATGAAATTTCACTGTTTGCGTCTGTTACAAAAATAAAAATAGGTAATTTTGCAAAAAAACCTGTCTTTTTTGCCGCCACATTCTTTTCTTTCTGTAGGTACATAAATTAATAAATTTAATACACTTAAGTGTGCGATGATGACTCTTATGAATAATTAATAAAGAATTATATAAAATCGACGTTTTAATTTCCCAGAAAAAAATATTCCCTACAATGGATGTAAAAATAAAATACTCCTAACGAAACCGAAAGGCACTTGTTCTCCCCGTTATTTCGACCATTCTTTTGTTCTAGGTCTAGCTAGACATTCTTCGTCTGGGAATCATCAAGTTACGGAGATATTGGTGTCAAACTTCCAACTATTTCACAAGTTTTAATGTTGTTACTTTAAAACCTCCATGACTTCGTACTATTCAATGCTTCCATCAGCACAATGTATTGACTGCGTTACATTGAGTCTACCGTGAAACGTGATTTTTCCCACCAATAATTTTTGCGTAGCAATACCAACTTTACTTAGTTATATGTACAGAATGCTTGGTTAACGGCTTTGTGAAGTATCAAGCATTCTGTTCTCACACCCTGTGTATTATTAGTTACAAAAACGTTTTAACATCAAAACTATCTCAGTAGGTATATGATTGGTAAAATAGTAAGTGTGGTTTTGTTGCCCTAATAAACTTAGTTATATTGGGGGACGAAGACCAAACGATGGATAGACTGTGTGAGGAATGACATGAAGAAAATAGTACATTTTGACACAAGTGGAGAAAGTTTGTTATTGCATTCGAGGTGGAATTATAACACCCGAGCCGCAGGCGAGGGTGTTTTTGAGCCGAGAACTGCAATAACAAATGTCCACGTGTATCAAACGACGTTTTTCAATACACTTTTGAAGAAATAAAATAAAATAACGAAAATTATCTCTGTCACGAACTGTGAAACTATGATTTTAATTTTCTTTTTTTTCCGCGCTTTGCTTTCGCCAGGTTGAAGGAGAGGCAATGGTATGAAGCCGAAAAACAGCCTAATATAAAAAATTGATTTATTTTATATTTATAATACAGAACACAATTATATGTTAATTTGTGTATTAAAGTAACTATTAGTTTTGAATAATCATGTTTATCTATGATATTCTATTTATAAACACAATTTGAATATTCAAAAAATATTTATGCCGTAAAGACGCGTAGTGCTTTGCAGATTAAAAAAAAAACATTCACCTCAGACTATAGGCATTGAACCAATTTGGACTAAGTATAGGTATAGTTATCTGTGGCAATTTTCATTCCCGCACACGTGTGGGAAAGTGGAAAAAATCGCACGCGTATGAAATACATTGCATGTTGTACCTAATCGTAGTGCGTTAAGGACCAGTTTTCGAGGAAGTGTATTGAAAAAGAATTGTATGAATACGTGACGGCGGACGGGGAGTAGTTATCAAGAGTTACGCATGACATAGGTATACTTAGGTATATGATTGATCCTAAACAGATGACTTCATCGATACACAGACATACATAGATGCACAGGAAATCCCAAGCAAAATCCGTTTTCGACCCAGTCATAATTAAGTACCTAATTTTATTTTTAGCATACAATTCAAAATATCACACATATTTAGCGAGAACGACAAACAGGATACCGGATGTGTGCCCGGCTGATAGCAAAAGCTCCGCCCACTATTACGTCATGAGACTTAAAAAACAAAACTGGCGAAACGTCTCTGTACCATGGAAAATTGGAAATATAAAGCAATTCAGTAAAAAAGAAAAGTCCGGAATGTTCTCCCGTTTTTTATATGAATACCCTAATGAGATATTATGTGTTTACCTACATAGTCGGCCCACGCACAACTAGAGCGAGCTTCAAAAACAAGTAATTGCTTCCTTGTAAATCTACCTAGTTCAATCAAAACATTGTGCTGATGGATGGATTGAATAGTACGGGGGTCGTGGAGGTGTTTAATGTAAAAATCTTACATTAAAAACATGTACTTAAACTTGTACACACACACACGTTTGTAACATGTACTTATTTAAAATATTTATCTGTTTTATGTATTCCATTTTCTTTTCTTTTTATTAACACACTATGTCTACATCTCTTTTTTAGTATCTCCTATCGCAGGTAAGCTGGAAGAGATTTCTTTAGAAATAAGCATCACCTTTGTACTATTTTCTGTTCCTTTCTACTTTTCTTTATATTTAGTGTGTACATAAATTGTTAAATAAATACTTACTTATTTAAAAAAAAAACTTGTCAAAAAGTTGAAACTTTGACCCCCAATTTCTCCGTAACTAGAAGATTCCCATCCCATTCCCATTATGGTGTAGAACAAAAAAATGATTGCAATGACGAGGAGAAAAAGTGAAAAACCTATCGGCTTCGTTAAGAGGTCTTTTACACCGTTCATAATTATATACTTAAAAAATAAGAAAGCCTTATGTACCTACACTTATTGACCTAACTAGGAGTAAAGAAACTGTGGTTTATCATCATCGGGTATTCTCGTACCCTTATCTCAATTTGTTTGTGGTCGGCACAGCATATTGTCTTCTTCTTACATACTTCTGTATTACCTACTTACTATTACGTCATCATAGCAGTCACCTCTCTCTCTAGACTCATCATTCACTCAGTCCATCCATAGTTTATCATCATCGGATATTCTCGTACCCTTATCTCAATTTGTTTGTGGTCGGCGCAGCATGTCTTCTTCTTCCATACTTCTGTATTACCTACTCTTCATCTCAGCAGTCACCTCTCTCTCTAGACTCATCATTCACTCAGTCCGTCCATAGTTTATCATCATCGGGTATTCTCGTACCCTTATCTCAATTTGTTTGTGGTCGGCGCAGCATGTCTTCTTCTTCCATACTTCTGTATTACCTACTCTTCATCTCAGCAGTCACCTCTCTCTCTAGACTCATCATTCACTCAGTCCGTCCATAGTTTATCATCATCGGGTATTCTCGTACCCTTATCTCAATTTGTTTGTGGTAGGCGCAGCATGTCTTCTTCTTCCATACTTCTGTATTACCTACTCTTCATCTCAGCAGTCACCTCTCTCTCTAGACTCATCATTCACTCAGTCCGTCCATAGTTTATCATCATCGGGTATTCTCGTACCCTTATCTCAATTTGTTTGTGGTCGGCGCAGCATGTCTTCTTCTTCCATACTTCTGTATTACCTACTTACTATTACGTCATCTCAGCAGTCACCTCTCTCTCTACTCATCATTCACTCAGTCCATCCATAGTTTATCATCATCGGGTATTCTCGTAGCCTTATCTCATTTTGTTTGTGGTCGGCGCAGCATGTCTTCTTCTTCCATATACTTCTGTATTACCTACTAGTCATCTCAGCAGTTAGGTAGTAGTTAGGTACTAGACTCATCATTAACTCAGTCCATCCATAGTTTCTTTGCTCTTCCTCTACTTTTATAGCCATCCATATTTAATAAATAAGTAGTATCAAATGCGTAATCAAAGGTGACGAACTCTTTTCGAGGTGACTACAATATGGAAGAAATAAATTAAACGCGACGCGGCACGAAATTTAAATGTCTGAAACACATTTTAATGAATAAGCTCCGAAGTAATAATAAAAAGAATATAAAAAATAATAATAAGTAAAATACTATGGACTTTTTAATTCGACTGATTGTTTTATACAAGTTGGATGGTATAATGTTGTTTAACTTTTTCTTTACGAGAGTGATATGATGTTGAATTATGTAAAATTTAATATGAAAACTCTAGCAATAATATTAATAATTGCTTTTAAAACATTTCCACAATTTTGCTTCGGGTAAAAATCACAGCCAACTCATAAAATTCATCTCCAAATATTATCTATGGCAATAGTCTAAGGATTCTCTATATTGTTTATGGTAAAGGGAAAACCTCTATCGTTGACACATCATTGCCAGTGTTGTCAACTTTATTTTTACGAACCTACCAAATATGGCCTCGTGGCCCACCAGAAAACCACTAAACCTATTGGTCTTGCAAACCACTAATTCAACTCAACTAATACCGTGCTAATTGCTCATACCCCTAAATGTTATTTGGAAATAAAACGAAAATATTGTAAACAGAATTATGGATTTATTTTTGTAATCACAAAATAGAACTGCTTTAACTGGCTAAAGATGATCATCTTCAGAAGAGTCGCTTTCATTTGCTTTTTCGGTTAGTGAACCATACATTTCCCAATTTTCACACACTATTTGGTAATATTTAGTTATTGCAGCATTTGCCTTTTCGTGCTAAACCAGCACGAATAAGGTAGGTACCTATTAGACCTTTTTTGAAAAGTGTCTCAATTAAATTCTATAGAGTTAAAGAACCACTAAAAAAATAAAATAAACAATTGATAAGTGCCTTAGAAATGCATTTAAATTTAGCATTTTCATATTTCACGCGTAATTTGACGAAAACGCTGGACGCAGTGGACGCCATATTGCTCTGTGGTCATGACGTCAGTTGGCTGTGTAAACAAATGCAGTGATATTTGAAGTTGACAGTTGACACTTCTGAGTTTACATAGCCATATGACGTAATAACATGGCGACTAATTTAGTGGTGTTTTGAAACAGATTAAAAAAGATGAAACCTTTGAATTGAATTTTAAAATTTAGTTTGCTATTTTATGAACTAAAAGTAACGTTTTCCGACTTCTTTTTGCCTAAACTATCTCAATAATATATTTTTAGATTTTTTCTCATGTAGAGTAAAATACCCTATTGTAAGAATGGAAGATAGAAGCTTTATCTTCATCCGGTTTCTTACAATACGGTGATTGGTGAACTAACAACGAAAAAATGTACCCTTTTTCAATCATTTATAACTAAGTAATTTTGTAAATCGTCCTAGTGGCTGGCGGTTGTTGTGGTACCTTACCACTAACTGAAGCAATCAAAGTCACTGGAAAAATCCACTAGCCACTAAACCCAATATTTGTTTGCTAAAAGGATACCTAGTATAAACCACCAGAACTAGTAGAAAATCCACTGAGTTGAGTTGGCAACACTGAATTCATTGCCAATTTGCCATACACATAATATAATGTAGGTATGTACTCTGTGCCATACACTAAAGAAGAGGCCATCTTTTTTGACGTTAAGGTAACTAAAAAACACTGTAAATTGTAAAGGCTCAGATTAAAGAAATAGGCAGATAGAACATGCGCGACAAACAAGGTGGCTCCGGTTTTTATTTATGTGTGCGCGGCAGACAAGAGGCGCCGTGTAGGGACACGCGCGTCTGTGTGCGTTTACGGTTGCCAGATATTGAGAAATACTCCCATATTTTTGTTCAGTTAAATTGTTCCCAAATATTGTACTACTATTTTTTTAAATTGGAAACGCGGTTTTGCTTTATGGTTATACCCAGATAGCAAAAGCGTGTTGTATTTGAACAGAACAATAATAAGAGCATAAAAATTAAATATGCGTAATTATTAACTATTTAATTAATTTATATCAGACAACATAACACTTTATATCGCTTTTTGGTAATTTTTTGTTCAATAAACTATTTATGCAAATGTATTTTAATTAAAAAAGATAAACAATTTGTTATAACAATCAACATAATATATTTATTACAATAATAATTATTTTACACACATTAAACCTTAACAGCCTTTGTTCTGCACCAATTATTGTACTACTATTTTTTTAAATTGGAAACGTGATTTTACTTTACGGTTATACCCATATAGCAGAAGCGCGTAGTATTTGAACAGAATAATAATAAGGGAATAAAAGTTAAATAAGTATGCGTAAATTACTGACTATTTAATTAATTTATATCAGACAAGATAACACTTTATAACGTTTTTTGGTAATTTGTTTAATAAACTATTTAAGCAAATGTATTTACCTAAACTTTTAACCTAACCTTTAAAATGTAGCATGTCACATGGCAAAGGCATGTTGCAATTAAACACTAAAAATAATAATAAAATACTTCATAAACCCCACTATGTCTTGAAATATTAAAATTTTAAAGCGCAGTACACCGCGCGCGGAACGAAAAGTAAACGTACATCAAATAATAAAATAATCCAGCGGCGCGAGCGCGGCATATCCTTACAAGTACCAAATAGTTTAAAGGCATGCTCTCCGTCCCTCTTTCTCACGCAAAAATACGAATACAGCCCCGCGCGCGGGGGTGCCCTCCCGAGACCCGAAGTCTTTACGACCCGGACGGAACTAACTAGTGACCTCGTGTCATTACGACTGCGCAGGTGTATTGACGCATTTGATCGATTTGTCCCGTGACGTGATCGGCGCTCGCGCCATTCGTAGTGATAATTTGGATCGCAGTGTTAGTGGACTGTTACTGTGATGTAGTAGCCAGTATGTGTAAGTCAGCTGTTGTGAGGTTTTAAATACTGCATACTAATATGCATTAATAATTTAATAATGTTTTTGAGTTGCGTAGTACAATTAGTATCGTTAGTAATGCCGGAGGTTAAAATATTCGTCATGAAATTAAAAGCACCCTTTAGATACAATATTTCCTTATACGCAATTACGTATGTATAAATTAATCGATATTTTTTATGCACAATAATGTGTATTGTGCATAAACAATATCGATTATTTTTTTTCCCCTAATTCAGGGTAATTTTCCCGTCATAAACTAGCAACACAGACGACTTACTGTTGAGGTTTTGTGTTTCAAGTGAGCCGAAAATATTTGATGGAAAATAAATACCAAAACAATAAAAATAACAAGAGTTACCTGTGGACAGATATTCCATTTTGTTTTCTTAGTTTTTGTGAACAACTTTTGCAGTGTTTAAACACACAAGACGGCATGTTTTGACCTAAAATGACAAATCACTAGTGACGTGTGAGCGAGACGATGCGTAGCTTGGTACTGTCGCGAGTTTGTATTTGCTTTTGATTTTGTATTTGTTTTGGTGGAACCACTCGCGTGTTCTGAGCGTTCCATCTGCCTATTTCTTTAATCTGAGTGTAAAGGCATACAATTAACGAACCACCAGATTTAGCAAAATGTAACGGCAAAAAAATCACTTTTGTTTGTCAAAATTAGTAGGTAAATGATCACCAAAATTAATCCCCATTTTATCGTGAAATTAGAACCAAAAATTTATGTTTTCAGTTAATGACCACCAGCAATTGAACTGTTATGCTTTTGCATTCGAGTCGAGGGAGAACCGGTCGAGGGAGGCTTTGCGGGGTCCTACTTCTGAATGGCATAAAAAAGTGCCCCAAGTCGGCCTAGGCTAAACTAATTTGTCATCAACCACCTCATTAAAACTTGGTGCTCAATTTACTAAATTTGGTGATCAATTGATATTTAGTGGTCACAAAGTTATTTTTGGTGGTCATTATATTTTCCCGTAAAGATAACTAAATAAAAACTTAGATAATTATGTACCTAATTTTGATTCTATACTCCTCCGCAGTTTTTATCTGTTCATCCGGAGTTGAAAACTAAAACTAAAATACATAACACGCTGGAAATTACGCATGCATGAGTCGTACAACAAGTCTGATAAAGTTGAGGATAAACTAGTACGTATTCAGAGAGCGCGGCAAAGAGGCACGCCCTGGTTTCATTTTGTACTCTGTGGTCTGTGTTATTGTGCTTAGAAGGAGCTTACAAATTTACAATCAATAGTGAAAAAGCATTCTGAAAACGATTTCTAAGAGCCGAGTGGTCTTGTGACGAAATCAAAAACCTTTTATTATCATACTTCTACAAACTCAAAGTAAACTTCGTAATAATTAGCATTGAAAAGGTAAATTTTCTTTATTTGACAAAATGATTCGATGTTTGGTTTTGCAGATGGCTATTTTTAAACCATTTTAAGATTTGACATTGAACAATCTTGAATTTTAAACCGTGTGCCTTGCGCATACAAACTTGGTTTTAAAAGTTTTGTTTAAAAAGTTTTCGAATATTGCTGCATTGTTTAATGTAATTTTGAGTTATGGGCAGGAGAATAATTGTTATGATGACGTTGTCTTTGATTTACTTGCTCGTAATATTGCTTCTCAGATATCACTCTTTGACCTTGTCTTACGGCCGTTCCCAATAACCTATCTATCGCCAGTTTGGACCTACTAAAGATAGAAAAATCTATCTATCATTGGTTTTGATGTCATAACATACTGTACTGATGGTTATGACACCCAACCGCCCCACCGGCTATCTATCGATGGGAGGGGCTATCTCTTGCTACAGATAGATATTTCTATGAAATTGCGACATTATGCATCCCAATAGGGAACGTGCACAACGACGGTGCTGCCAACTGGCGTCGCCAATCCGAATCTTGTGCTCTATTAATGCTTGACATTGAATTTTTTAATTTTATTTTTTTATTAAACAGAATTAATTTTATAGTGAAAATTAATTAACTAATCATAATGCATTGTTGCATTTATGGATGTAGGTACCAATACATCATCATCAAAATCATCATACCAATCATAATCTAAAGTTAACCAAATTTGTCAATCTGTCGAATTGCAGGGATAAGCATTGTTTATTTTTATAACAATTCAAATAAATTAGTGTTTAGTGTAAGTAAGTGCAGTGTTTTGTATCATTCATAATAATGTCTGAGTCTAGTGAAAGTGATATATCTATGTTAATGGAATTATCTGACTGGGACAGTGATTTTGAAGATGAACCCCAGAAAAACTATAAGACCCGCGTAAACCTTATGAACGAATTAAATAGTACCGAATTCACATATAGATTTCGTTTAAACAAAACTGCTGTTAGCAATTTACTAACAGAAATATATCCTTTGTTAAAAGTAACCTCAGCAAGGTAAGTATCGACTTGCATGAGAAATACATTCAATAAAATATTATTTAACAATAATAAGTACATATATCATTTTTTTTAAGTTCCATTTTCATTTTTCAGAAATCATGGGATATCTCCTTTGCATCAGCTACTTTTAACCCTGAGATTTTATGCATTAGGCACAATGTTAGTGTCTGTTGCAGACTTTGTAGGGGTCTCAAAATCATCAGCGGGGCGTATTATAGCCAATTTCTCATCTGCAATAGCAAGGTTATATAGAAATTATATACATATACATAACAATACCCAGGAAGATTTTTACAATATTAGTCAATTTCCAAGAGTTCTGGGTGCAATTGATGGCACACATATTTTAATACAATCACCAAGTAAGTACATTGTATTTTTTAAGAAAAAAGCTTTAGCTTATAATATTCATTCTCTAAGTGATTTTTTTAATTTATAGATTCTAATATTGGAGAAGAATTTAGAAATAGGAAAGGATATTTCTCTATGAATGTGCAAGCTGTGTGCGATGCACATTTAAGATTTATGAATGTCGTTGCCCGTTGGCCTGGATCAACTGATGATGCAACAATCTTTAACAATTCAACACTAAGAGGTAAAGTGTAGTTGCTTTATACTATTTTGAGCAATAAAACAATAATTTTTAAAAACCACTACACTTAGAAGTGCTTTTACAGACATATTTTTTATTGATTTTTCAGCGGAATGTGAAAGTGGTTTATATGGAAATCGCTGGTTGATTGGAGATAGTGCTTATCCATGCAAACCTTATTTATTAACTCCTGTATTAAACCCAACTTCACGCAGTCAGCAAATGTATAATGAAGCCCATATAAGAACACGAAATACTATTGAAAGGTACCTTTTAAAATATTATTGTAGTACACATTCTTTATGTCCCTTTATTCCATTCCAATGATACATCACATTGTTAGACTTATCTATAATCTACCTCTTTTGCAGGTGTTTTGGAGTATGGAAACGGAGATTTCCAGTTATTTCATTAAAAATATGGCTATCATTATCAACTACACAATCAGTAATAATAGCAACAGCTATACTACATAACATTTGTAGACAGATGAGAATTGAAGATGTAATGCCAGAAGTAGAAATACCTAATTATGATGCAGTCAAAATTAGACTTAATTTTAACTTCCTATTTGTTAATTCCATATTTTCTATCTCTAATTCTAATTTCTTCCTTTTAATTATATAATAATCAGCAATAGCTTGATTCCGTGCAGCTCGAGTCCTTATGTCTTCATCCAGTAGCCTACGTTTTTGTTTATCTGAAAAGAAATATAAGTAGGTACTATAAAAAAATGGTTTTATTGCAATTAGGTAAATTAGTTTCTCAAACTCAAAAGCATTTATTTCAATTAGACCACTACGGCACTTTTGAAAGTCAAAAATACAAAAAAGAAAATCAAAGCTACAGTCCCAGTCACAAGGCATAATAACTTGAGAAAGTACTTGTAGTTTTTCCAGACCACCCCAGATTTATTTATAACTTTTTAGATTACACATACATAAAAACATAAAAATTACCCAAATGTACATTATGGATGCAATAATTAATTGACTATAAAGCATAGGCAAATTGTGAAATCCCTCATTTTACAAATGCTTGTTACTTTGTTAATATTAGAATGGTAAACTGTATAATTTGTAAATAGACATTGTTGTTGGTAAAATGTTAAATTGTACATTTTGCTGACAGCAGATACATACTATTATTGTTGCCACTGGGAGTGTTAGAAAAGAATTTCTTTGGTGTCGGTGTTGTCACAACTAGCAATTGATTATTTCCTGATGATCCACTCTCATTATCCACGCTCATTATTTCCGAATTACCGTCACCCACGCCACTATCAATCACCATGATGCCACCACCATCACTCAAAACTTCTGTATCCACCGTCACTTCAGCATCTCCTCCCAAGGATACACTGTAACCCTCACATGTTGCACCTAAAATGGATGCCACTGTCCAGTGCATCATCTGGTGGGATATAATCTGGCTTGCCACCACCTGTCTGCAAGTATAGTTACATTAATACACCATAATAAATATTTAAATAAAGATAATATCTATCACAACCTGCGGTTCATACACTACACACAAGATTATGGGCGAAATGATTACCTTATTTTGGTTCATCCTAATTTTGGTGGACCTTTTTCGTGCAGATTTTTTTAAATTCTCCCATTTCAATTTTAATTGATCGGTTCTTCGTGGGCAACTTGAAACCGATGCATTGAATGCATCTGTGATTTTGGACCAGGCAGCTACTTCAAGTTGATTATTTGTAGCATTTGTAGCTTTGCTTGTTATCACCTTGTTAGCTTCAACAAGATCAATAAGCAAGGCCACTCTTCATCCTTGGATAAAAAAGGTACACCTTTTGTCTGGAAACAAAACATATATTAAATACAGGGTTGATCTTAAATAAATGTAGAGAAAGACGAAAAAAGATCAATTGTTCCGAGGTATAGTTTACACTTGGTTTACACAGTATGTATGTACTAAATGTTATATCTTTATCCTCTGACAACATGAATAGAAACGTATATTAATGCCTGGTAATACTTACAGCACTCATTATATGTAAAAAATAAGCAGAATTCACTAAACAAACTTGGTAACCCAACAAAAATAGCGGTAGCGTCTCTTCTATGTTTTATTATTTATTAATAGTACCTATTAGAGTTGAATTAAATTAACGCTTGACTACGTTTCGTTCTTCCTTTTTTCGCGCCCAATATTTGTTCGTTATAATAACTTTAGTTACAAATATTATTTTAGCATGAAAATTTCACCAATGCTTTAATTCGATAAATTTGTATTGTTTTATGAAAAAGTTATATGAAAAAAGATTTGTTTAAAGGTTGTTTTTTTTTAGCTTTTGTAGTAACAAAACGTATGGGAGGGCTGGACATGCTGGATAGCTGAGCTTAACTATCGATGTCTAAATAACAAAGCGATTCTTAACAAGGGAGAGTTATTCATGAGTTTGATTATTATTTTCACACTAATATTATAAATGCGAAAGTTTGCATGTGTGTATATTGTTACTTCTTAACGCTCAAACGGCTTAACAGATTTGGATGAAATTTGGTATTCTAAGAGTAGATAAAGATCAAGGAAACGATGAATACACTGCGTAAAATATTGTATTTATTAGGTATATTTTGGCTAGAAAGGCAGTGATTAGGTACTGAGATGACTAGGATATAGACAAATAGGAAGGTGGAAGATATTTTGCCTGGTCAGGAGAATGATGATATCATAACATAATATCACGCCTGTAATCCCCGAGCGGTTAGGCAGAGGTGTAGGTACTTATTAGTAAGTGTACGAACACAGTGGCCGCTCGACGCTATAGCGTCGGGCGGCGCGTTCTGCGGGGCGTCGAGCTGCCGACCAACGCGGCGGGCGTCTACTGTGGCCACTCGCGTATAAATATAAATGCATGTGTTTGACATGAACGCTGCATGCGCCGCCCCGCCGCACGCTCGATTCGAGCGGCCACTGTGTTCGTACACTAAGTATCACCAGTGGCGTAGCGTGCCTTGGCGGGGCCCCGTATAAAAATTTGTTTAGGGGCCCCTAGGGAAATAATGAGAGGTTTTCTTTTTGAGGTATTAAAAAAAAACTTAGTCTCCAAGAACTCTATAGATGGCGTTGAACTTACTATGATAGTTGGTGCCAAAGCCAAAACGCTTGGAAAAAAAAACATTGTGTCACGTCACATACTCTCGTTGACTGACACTTTCATTTGCTTAACCTTCCGAATATAACATAGTTTTCTCTCGCTTTGTTAAAATCAGTTTTTTTAGGTTCCGTTCCTTGCATTATCGTACTAACTCCTAGCGCCATCTATCCAGCGACGAGGGAAGAGCTAAAAAGAAAATCCCTCATTGTGATTTCTCACAAAAAAAAACTGTTTGCATAAAATGGGGAAGGCTGGTCAAGGCTGATTGTAGATGGCGTGTCCATAGCTTAGTCCCAATCTGTCAAATGATAACAAACAAGCTATTTTGAAATATAAAATGACATTGACAGATTTTTAACCAATCACGACAGTTGGTACAAGCTATGCTAGCGCCATTAGTTCCATAGTTGCCATCCCCATTGAAAGAAATATTTATTAATCATAATTATCTATCTGTCACTTTTTCCAAATTTTTTACAAACAATTAAAATTAAATATACACTCTCCTTGCCTTTTTCGGCAAACAGATTTATTTCTGAAAAAAAAAAGAAATTGGGTAGTTTTTAACTTTTGCTTACTCGCGTTGGGGGCCTCCGTGGCCCGGGGCCCCGTATAATGAGGGATTTTCTTTTTAGCTCTTCCCTAGTCGCTGGATAGATGGCGCTAGGAGTAAGTATGATAATGCAAGGAACGGAACCTAAAAAAACTGATTTTAACAAAGCGCGAGAAATGTTGGTTATATTCGGAAGGTTAAGCAAATGAAAGTGTCAGTCAACGAGAGTATGTGACGTGACACAATGTTTTTTTTTCAAGCGTTTTGGCTTTGGCATAGTAAGTTCAACGCCATCTATAGAGTTCTTGGAAACTAAGTTTTTTTTTAAAACCTCAAAAGGAAAACCTCTCATTGATACTGTTCGCGACGAACGTCACCAATCCAACACATAGAGTGTTGATTAATAGTTAAAAAATAGTGTAGAGTCAGTGTATGGGCAATATAGTGAGATAACAAAGTGCCATCAGTGAATCTAGAATAGTTATATAGTAATTTTCAGTCGCGCTAGACACATATGGGCTCGCAAGTGGAGTTTTTTAGTATAATTTAACGCTTTGGCGAGGTCCAGGGAGCCTAGGTTGCGACCTAGGCCTGGATATAGTATTTTTTTTATAACTTAGCTTATAGTTGAACCACTTAGACGAGAGTATGACGGTCTAGCGCGGCCATATTAGACAAAAACAGAAAAAAATTGTCTTACAGATTTTCAGTTGAAGGATCGCTACAGGCTGAAAGATACAGACACGAAAAAATAAGTAACAGTTTTAGATGGACCATATACTCGTCTAGTATATGGCGATTATATACTTACAGTCACAGCAACAGTTTTCGTGTAATTCAGCCTGTAAGACCCTTCATCCAAACACTTTTGGAAAAGTTGTCTGGTTTTTTGGAAATAATTTCCACGTTTTAATAAAGATTTTCGTTGTTTTTATGTCTGTACATAAATAACGTTATGTGGAATTGTGGCGATGTATATAATGTGTTTAAACATAAGCTCAAAATTGTAATTTGCAGAAAGATTGTACATTTCCATAATCAAATTTTCATTAAAGTTTTCCGAAATCAGAAAGCGAAATCAGGGTTCTCGTTACAGTAAAGTTCTGGAGTACCTTAGTAAACTCGACTTTTCTTAGAATCGTAGTCATCAGTACGGCAAATATGTATAAGTAAATAGTGAAAAAGTAGTGCGCGAATTAATCCTGAAATCGCTTCCTGTACAGTTATGAAAGTTAAATAAGTGTCTTATTTTCCCAGTAACCCCTATCCTCCCTCGTTAGGTCAACGCCCTGAGATAGCGAAGAATGATCAGCCACAGCTATAGTTAATTAGGTGTAGGACGTCAGCGCCGTCTGGCGGCGAAGTATAGTACAAGCGTGCGCCCGGTAGTAATAGGGTATAGGCAGAGCACCAGGTACACGTATCCACGCCATCAGCGGATAACGCCCGTCCGGCACATTTATTGGTCCTTGCGAGCCGGATAGTTCCAAAGGACATTTATTGGTCCTTCAGAACCGGATTATTCTCGCGAATCTCAGTGCGTCGAAGTGTCGATACCTATGTGAAAGTGAATCGAAGTTATATACATTCCAAAAGTTAAGTAATAGCAGTGCGACGAAGTTATAAACTTACGAGAACAGTGTATCAAAGTTAAATACTCAAAGCTTGTGTCAACAGTGCGTCAACGTTATATACCAAGCTTATGTGAACAGTACCTCAACGTTATACACAAAAAGGCTTATGTACACAGTCAAGTACATAGGTTACAGTTAATAGTCACGTGTATAACGATTTAACCACATAAGTTTTAGTAAACAGTGAAGTATATAACGACAGTACACAAGTGATAGTAAATAGTGAAGTGTTTAACAACAGTACATATGTGACAGTATACAGTGAACAGTACGTATGTAATAGTAAACAGTGCATATGTGACAGTCAACAGTAAAGTTTATAACAGCATATAAGAACAGTGAACAGTTTATGTGACAGTGAATAGTGGAAGTATATAACGACGATAATACGAGGGACAGAAAATAGTGAGGTAAGCAGATATATTTGACAGCCAGTGTATAACAGCAAGTACATAACAGCAAGTACATATATAACAGCAAGTATATAACAGCAAGTATATGTATAACAGCAAGTACATAACAGCAAGTATATAACAAGTATATAAGTCAAGTATATAAGTCAAGTATATAAGCCAAGTATATAACCAAGTATATAAGGCGAGTATATAACCAAGTATATAAGCCAAGTATATAAGGCGAGTATATAACCAAGTATATAAGCCAAGTATATAAGCAAAGTATATAAGCAGGTACATAACTTAAGTACATAAGAAAGTATATAACACAAGTACATAAGTTAAGTTTATAAGAAGCTAACAGAGTTAAGATTGTTTACTTACACCGAAGGATTATACAGAGAAATTTACAGAGAAGCTTATATTACGTTGATAGTTATACAGTGAAGATATAGAGTAAAGATTGTTTATTTACACAGGAAGGTTATACAATAGAGTTTACAGAGAGTTTACAGAGAGGCTTATATACATATATTATACTTATATACTGAAGCGAATAGTTAACATTAAGAGTTAATTCCGAAAACAAGATGCCGGTAACAAGATCGCAAGGCAAATCGTACACTGAGCCACGCCAAGAGACACCGTCGGCATCAGCTATTCATCATCAGTTGCCGCCACGATCACCGTCATCTATAGAACAGCTGGCAATTCGCCCTACTGTTACACAGGGGGCTCAAAGCGTACCTGGTTCATCAGCTGCTACCAGGAGAACCAGGTCCAAGGAAAATTCGGAAAGAACAGTCAAGCCTTCAGATAGCGCACGAAAAATACAGGATGAGGAATCATCACGAGCCGTACCGATGACTACCCGGGGTGACGCCCGTAACGAACAGATTCGGTCGCCGTCAAACAGGACGACGCGACCAAACAGAAAAATTTCACGAGCCCGCGAGGCTTTACTAAAGATTAAGTTGGAGCTTGCACAAATAGCACTTCAGAGGGCCGAAGAAGAGGACTCCGAAGCTGAATACATGGATGACAGAAACTCTAACGATGAATACGTGCGTTCCTGGTTGGAAGAAGCGCCCGACGCAGCGCGGATTCCGCAAGATGACGTCGCCGAGGGGAACCATACAGAAATACAGAACCCCCCCCCTGCGGTCATCAACAGTACAGATATAGATAACCAGAGACAGGCACCATCGTTACATCCTACAGTTCCTACAGATAGAAACGTGCAAAGCAATATAGAACCAACTAAGAAGATCAAAGACAACAGGGGGGGAGATTTACGTCCATTTATTACGGAACTTACGTCCGCCATAGCGTCGCTAGCCGACAAAAAAACAGATACAGGGACATCGAATCAACCTTCGGCGTCGAAGATCATCATGACCCTACCGAATTTCAGTGGGTCACATACAGAATGGCTTTCATTCCGCGCCATATATGATACGACTCGGGCGTATTTCAACGATGTCGAGAACACAGCAAGACTCAGGAGGTGCCTACATGGAAGAGCATTGGATACAGTGAGTTCAGAGCTCATAGGACACGCAAGGCCAGATGACATCATGAGGGAACTTGAGCTGCAGTTCGGCCGTCCAGATTCGATAGCACAGGCCGAAACAGAGAGGCTGAAAGGATTGCCACGCTGCAGCGAAGCACCGAAAGACATCTGCACGTTTGCCAGTCGGGTGAGAAGCGGCATAGTGACTCTGCGAGCACTAAAAAAGGATTACTACCTCGTCAACGCTGAGCTGATGAGAATCCTAACAGAAAAGCTGCCGAACTCCCTGCGTGTACGTTGGTACAGAACATTCACAGATAAGTACCAGTCAGTGCCAGATCTGTCACTTTTCAGCGAGTTCATTACAGAACAAGCTCGCTACTGCAGTGCCTTCGCTCCACCTGAGAACATACACTCGACAGAAAATCCGGGAAAGCGGGTTGTGCAAAGAGCACATACGACCACAGACAAACCGACTTCAAAATGTCGAATCTGTGATAAAGAAGGTCATCAAGAGTCTGATTGCAAGAAGTTCAGAGAGGCATCCAACAACAGCAAGTGGGAACTAGCGAAGAAGCACGGCCTCTGCTTCCGCTGTCTGCAACGTCGTCGCAGCGACCACAAGTGCAAGCCGAAGAAATGCGATATACAGGGGTGCAAAGCCACGCATCATAGACTGCTGCACTTCGTCAGGAAGACAACGGAAGAGGAGCCAAGACAGGAAGCTTCAAACGAAATAGTCGCCAGTTCACGAGCAACAGCCAGTCAAGCGTACCTCAAGATGGTACCAGTACGAGTCGTCGGACCGGCGGGAGAAGCATCCACGTTCGCTTTCCTCGACGATGGATCTACAGTTTCGCTCATCGACGAGGAAATCGCGGAGCAAGTTGGAGCAAGGGGCCGCATCGAACCCCTGAAGATAGGCGCCATCGGAGACACCGTGATCGACACACCCATGTCAAGAAGGGTAACAGTTACACTCTCCAGCCAGGTGAAGGACAAGATGCCCTTCAGAGCGCGCACCATACCGAAGCTCAATCTCGCGACGCAGACGGTCAGTGAGGAAGACATCGCTCACTGCAAACATCTGGATGACCTCAAGCAACAGTTGACGTACAACAGCGGCGCGCCAAAGATACTGATAGGCCAAGATAATTGGCACCTTTTGCTGGCCACCGAGGTCCGCAGAGGGCCCAAGAACCAGCCGGTCGCCTCACTTACGGCACTGGGCTGGACTCTACACGGCGCACAAACCAGAACACTTGGTCACCAAGTGAATTTCGTCAACAGACTCACAGCAAAAGAAGAAGATCTCGACGAACAGTTGCGTGAATTTTTCGCGCTTGAATCGCTGGTCATAAACCCCCGCAGACCAGACTCCGACCCGGAACAGAAAGCGGAAGCCATATTGGACCGTCATACCAGACAGACAGAAGACGGCCATATAGAAACAGCGCTGCTCTGGAAAAACGAAAATATCGAAATGCCAGACAGCTACGGGACAGCACTCAACAGGCTCGTCTCAACAGAAAAGAAGCTCGATAGCAAGCCTGCTCTTCGAGATAGATATACAGAACAGATGAACGCGTACATCAGCAAGGGTTACGCCGAGAGGGCACCCGAAACAAGTACAGTTGGTAGGACTTGGTACCTACCCCATTTCGACGTGTTCAATCCGATGAAACCGGAGAAACTCCGCATAGTTCACGACGCCGCAGCCAAATCTAGAGGGATGTCATTGAACGACTTCCTACTCACGGGTCCAGACCTACTACAGTCGCTGCCCGGCGTCATGATGCGATTCCGCCAACATCCGATAGCAGTCGCCGGCGACATAGCAGAGATGTTCATGCAGGTGAAGGTGCGTAAACAGGACAGAGACGCCCTTCGTTATCTTTGGAGAGGCGACAGACGAGAAGGCGCCCCTGAAGAATACCGCATGACGTCAATAATTTTCGGCGCTGCAAGCTCACCATGCACAGCTATATACGCGAAGAATTGGAACGCGAAAAAGCACAGTGAGACTCAACCAGAAGCGGTGGAAGCCATCATACAGAGTCACTATATGGATGACTACCTAGACAGTTACAGAACCGTCGAAGAAGCGACGAAAACAGCAACAGCGGTGAAGAACATTCACCTACAGGCAAAATTTGAACTCAAAAAATGGGTATCAAACAGCGCAAAATTGATAGAAAATATAGACCCGACACAGAACAGGACTGAAGAAGTCAACATCGGGAAGACAGACACAGAAAAAATACTCGGACTAATATGGAAACCGAGTGAAGACAGGCTAGGCTTCAACCTTACGCTCGCACGATTACCGAGCGGAATCCTGTTGGTGCCGTCACGATGCTCACCGCCTGGACGCCCCGCTGGGCGTCCAGGCGGTGAGCATCGTGACGGCGGGAGTCACAACTACGGTCGTCGCTCGCCGGCATGATGTAGCGCCGCGCCGACATGACAGCGAGTCGTCACTGCACTACACGGCGGGAGAAATGTTCGCGACGAACGTCACCAATCCAACACATAGAGTGTTGATTAATAGTTAAAAAATAGTGTAGAGTCAGTGTATGGGCAATATAGTGAGATAACAAAGTGCCATCAGTGAATCTAGAATAGTTATATAGTAATTTTCAGTCGCGCTAGACACATATGGGCTCGCAAGTGGAGTTTTTTAGTATAATTTAACGCTTTGGCGAGGTCCAGGGAGCCTAGGTTGCGACCTAGGCCTGGATATAGTATTTTTTTTATAACTTAGCTTATAGTTGAACCACTTAGACGAGAGTATGACGGTCTAGCGCGGCCATATTAGACAAAAACAGAAAAAAATTGTCTTACAGATTTTCAGTTGAAGGATCGCTACAGGCTGAAAGATACAGACACGAAAAAATAAGTAACAGTTTTAGATGGACCATATACTCGTCTAGTATATGGCGATTATATACTTACAGTCACAGCAACAGTTTTCGTGTAATTCAGCCTGTAAGACCCTTCATCCAAACACTTTTGGAAAAGTTGTCTGGTTTTTTGGAAATAATTTCCACGTTTTAATAAAGATTTTCGTTGTTTTTATGTCTGTACATAAATAACGTTATGTGGAATTGTGGCGATGTATATAATGTGTTTAAACATAAGCTCAAAATTGTAATTTGCAGAAAGATTGTACATTTCCATAATCAAATTTTCATTAAAGTTTTCCGAAATCAGAAAGCGAAATCAGGGTTCTCGTTACAGTAAAGTTCTGGAGTACCTTAGTAAACTCGACTTTTCTTAGAATCGTAGTCATCAGTACGGCAAATATGTATAAGTAAATAGTGAAAAAGTAGTGCGCGAATTAATCCTGAAATCGCTTCCTGTACAGTTATGAAAGTTAAATAAGTGTCTTATTTTCCCAGTAACCCCTATCCTCCCTCGTTAGGTCAACGCCCTGAGATAGCGAAGAATGATCAGCCACAGCTATAGTTAATTAGGTGTAGGACGTCAGCGCCGTCTGGCGGCGAAGTATAGTACAAGCGTGCGCCCGGTAGTAATAGGGTATAGGCAGAGCACCAGGTACACGTATCCACGCCATCAGCGGATAACGCCCGTCCGGCACAGATACGGCATATACGGCGGTAGCTACGCCCCTGAGTATCACCCACATTTACACACGCCAGTTATGTTTCAAGTCCGATGTTGTAGGGGCGAATGATGATCATTAGGCGTTAACGCCCTTCTAACCCTAAAATTAGCAACACTATTTGTGGTGGTTCAAACTTCGTTTGAAATACTGTTAAAATAAAGTTCTAATCAGCTTGCACTACAAAGCGGTTGTTACGTCAGTCACTGCGGCCGAATAGTACGAAATGAGTGGTTTTTATTCTTTATAAAATCCAATTTACGTCTTTTGGAAAAAATAAAAAACATAAGACCTGCTTTATAGTTAGTTCAGTTAGTATGCAGAGTTTCATGATCTAATTTGAAGTACTTTTTGAATACCAGTGGTTTATTGTTCGATTTGGAGGTAACTTTGGATTTTTTTTCTATTGAGAAAAGTTTATGGAATCGTGTTTTCGTCACACACACTTAGGATTAATCCTCAACTTTACCATATATTTATTTCAAAATTAATGCTTCAGTATTTTAGGCGTAACGGAGGATCAGGCTAAGCCATTTGAGGGATATATAGCCCTGAAGGCTGCGGTTCCACTGAAGCGGAGCGGAGCGCGATTCACCAATCACATGGCTTGAAATCCACATCTCTTCTCCACTCCTGCCATGTCATTGGTGAATCGCGCTCCACTCCGCTTCAGTGGAACCGCAGCCTAAAGCGTGAGCCAGACTGTTGTAAACAAGCCCTCCACACACCACATCGGTCTCCACCGGCGGTTCACAACAGCACGCACTGTTACACACTGTTTGTTTGTAAACCGCCGCCCGGTGGAGACCGATGTGGAGGTGTGTGGAGGGCTTGTTTACAACAGTCTGGCACGGGCATAAGTCATTGCTTACACACGAAAAGCTTTGGTGGTTGCTGCTTGTAGGTGACTAGTTTAAACAAAAATACGAATATTTTTTGTGTAATTTATTTTATCACCACTGCTCTCAAAAACAGTGAAGGAAAACATCGTGAGGAAACCAAAAATTCGAAGGCATGTGACATCTACCAACCCGCACTGGGCCCGCGTGGTGGATTATAGCCCATTCCCTCTCATACTTAGGAGGCCGTATTCCCACTGCTGGGAAGCAGTGGGAACATTATAGGATGATTATGCTATACCTACTAAATGGTGTCTTTAGAGTTCCGTTGCCAAATGGCAAAAACGGATTTCATTTTTATAGATTCGTCCTGTCAGCTCGATTGTCTGTCGGAGCGTCCGTCCGTATGTCACAGGCATTTTATCCGAGACTGTTGGCATTGGCTAGTGCCAACAGTCACAGTGTCAGTAGTGTCAGTCGCTGTTGTTGCTAGTGTAGTGTTGTACTGTGTAGTCACAGTTAAAATTTGGAGAGTAAGGTGTCTTCAATGAACCTCTACACAAAACTGTTTTCAATTCACTGCTTTGAATGTTTGAAAAATTAGTCTGATGGGTCGTAAAAAAATTGTATCTCCATAAATATTGCGTCAGCCGATGCGATGTTTTGTACGGAAAGTTCTTTTTTTTTCTTTGAAAAAAGGTTCCGATGTAACGGTCAGACGATCTATCTGAATCACCACCTCTTTAAGTATTGTGCTAATTCTGGTTATACCCCATATATCAGTGGCGGATTTACACATTTGCCGCCAGAAGGATTTTCAAATTTTGCCGCCCCTACTTACCTCTACACATTAATGTGTTAGAGTGGAAAATTTTTGTTAAAATAGTTTTTGGGTAAATTCCTGAGCTAAGCGAAAATTTTAACACTACCTTGAACAGGCTAGAATTGTTTCAATCCTGATACTTATGAGTTACTTATTCGACTCACAGATAAAGGCAAGAGTAAGTAGGCTGCAAGAGCGAGCAAAGCGAGCTCAAACATTTTTACATCTTGCCTCGAGTAAATTCAGAGGTTTGAGATCAAAATATCCACATGCTATGCAACCTTACGTATGTATGCTATAATACCAATTCTGTGGCATTAGGCAGGAAAAAGCTGCCCCTGGCGACGCCCATGTTACCTATAGCTTCGACACACTAGTCTTGATTCCATGGCGAAATACAATAATAATTTTAAAGAAATTCTTAAACATCTGGACTCTCTCTCTTTTACCCTGAATTTGAAACTTCACTTAGTTTATTGTTCCAAAAACCTTCCACACTAACAATTTACTGGCGTTTCCAGTTCTTGTAAATGTAAAATTATTCCCGTCGCCGCGTCGCTTGTTTTCATTATACGCGATTCAATAAGTTGTAGAAAAAATCATCTAACTGGTGAAACATTTAGTACATATTGAATTGCTTGTGTCATTGTGTGAACCTAATAGCATTTAGGAATATAATTATAAATGTATTAATTTCTGTAACACTTAAGAAGAAAACTGGCTCATATTTGCCGCCTCTAAAATCTGCCGCCCTAGGCTCCAGCCTACTTAGCCTATTGGTAAATCCGCCACTGCCATATATAAATAACTAGCTGTTGCCCGCGGCTTCGCCCGCGTTAAGTTTGGTAACTGTCCCACTGGATCATACTAAAGGGATAATTAGTGTCCTACATGTTAATCCAGGTTATAAACTATCTATGTGCTAAATTTCTTATTCATCACAATTTATTATTATCATCACAATCACCATCACTATCACAACCACCATCACTACAACAATCACCATTACAATCACCATCACCATTACAATTACCATCAAAATCACTATCACAATCACCATCATCGTTATCACAATCATTATCATCGTAATCGCAATCATTATCACAATCACCATCACTATCACAATTACAATCACTATCACAATCACAATCACCATCACAAACACCATCACAATCACCATCACTTGCAAAATCACAATCACCATCACTTGCAAAATCACAATCACCATCACCATCACAATGACCATCACAATCCCCATAAAAATCTCCATCACAATCACAATCACCATCACAATCACCATCACCATCACAATCACCATCACAATCACCATCACAATCACCATCACAATCACCGTCACCATCACAATCACCATCACAATCACAATCACAATCACCATCACAAACACCATGACAGTCACCATGACATTCACCATCACAATCGCCATCACAATCACCATCACAATCACCATAACAATCACCATCACAAACACCATCACAATCACCATCACAATCACCATAACAATCACCATCACAATCACCATCACAATCACCATCACAATCACCATCACAATCACCATCACAATCACCATCACAATCACCATCACAATCACCATCACAATCACCATCACAATCACCATCACAATCACCATCACAATCACCATCACAATCACCATCACAATCACCATCACAATCACCATCACAATCACCATCAACATCGCTATCACCATCACCATCACAATCACTATCCTCTTTATCACCATCACAATCACCATCATCATCGCTATCACCATTACAATCACCGTCACTATCATAATCACCATCACAATCACCATCACAATCACCATCACAATCACCATCACAATCACCATCACAATCACCATCACAATCACCATCACAATCACCATCACAATCACCATCACAATCACCATCACAATCACCATCACAATCACCATCACAATCACTATCACAATCACCATCACAATCACCATCACAATCACCATCACAATCACCATCACAATCACCATCACAATCACCATCACAATCACCATCACAATCACCATCACAATCACCATCACAATCACCATCACAATCACCATCACAATCACCATCACAATCACCATCACAATCACCATCACAATCACCATCACAATCACCATCACAATCACCATCACAATCACCATTACAATCACAATCACAATCACAATCACAATCACCATCACAATCACTATCCTCTTTATCACCATCACAATCACTATCCTCTTTATCACCATCACAATCACCATCATCATCGCTATCACCATTACAATCACCGTCACCATCACAATCACCATTAAAATCACTATCACAATCACCACCATCGTTATCACAATCATTATTAATTATATAGTTATTATATTTTATCCAAATTTGCCACTCTCATAATTATATTTGTATTTTATATTAATTAATTTCAGACTCTTTCTTTTTTAGGGTTCCGTACCCAAAGGGTAAAAACGGAACCCTATTACTAAGACTTCGCTGTCTGTCCGTCTGGCCGTCTGTCCGTCTGTCCGTCTGTCCGTCTGTCTGTCACCAGGCTGTATCTCATGAACCGTGACAGCTAGACAGTTGAAATTTTCACAGATGATGTATTTCTGTTGCCGCTATAACAACAAATACTAAAAACAATAAAATTAATATTTAAGGGGGGCTCCCATACAACAAACGTGATTTTTTTGCAGTTTTGTCTAATGTTTTTAAATAATGGTACGGAACCCTTCGTGCGCGAGTCCGACTCGCACTTGGCCGGTTTTTTATGTGACATTGACTCTAATTTGAATTCTGATTTGTTGGCATTTAATTTATTATTATTTTGTTTTTATTATTATTTTTAAATTCTATGTTATATTGTGATATTTTGTATTATCTCGTGTTTCGTGTAATGGTCATATGGGAGAACCTGAAATAAATGGTTTTTATTTTTTTTATTTTTATTTATTATCATCGTTATCACAATCATTATCATCGTAAACACAATCATTATCATCGTTAACACAATCATCATCATCGTTATCACAATCATTATCATCGTAATCAAAATCATCATCATCACAATCATCATCATAGTAACCACAATCATTATCATCGTGATCACAATCATCATCATCATTATCACAATTACCATCACCGTTATCACAATCATCACTATGAATCAACAATAACGCTGTATAGAAGTCTAATCCGCCATCTTCTGAATCTCAAAATAAATGCCATTTTCGTAATCAGCAGCCCTGATAATCTCGGTATTGACACCCATATTGATTTTTAGATATTTCAACCCCATCGCACCCCAACAGGGAATGATGGTATTTCAGGTCTGCCAGATTAAATCTTAAAATCGTTGTTTTTGTAATACACCCGACGACCCGACCCAATTCACCATACAAACAATATGTTTGTTGAATTTCAGGCTTTGTTACCCCATTTCCCCCTTTAGGGGCTGAATTCTGAAAAAAACCTGAAACACAATGTTAACTCATTTATTGATTGGAGTACTCCTGTTCGAGTTTCGAACAAAGTAGTCTAACTAATCTTGTTTCCCCATACAAACTTAAGAGCCCCGTTTCATCCCCTTAGGGGGTGAATTTTGAAAAATCCTTTCTTAGTATACCTCTAGGCTACATAAGGAACCTACTTGCCAAAATTGGAATCTCTAGAGTCAGCGGTTTGGGCTGTGCATTGATTTTTATACTTTGCCACCCCATTTCCCTCCCCCTCTTAGGGGTTGAATTCTGAATAAAACCTGAAACCCGTTTCGACTTATTTATCAATAGGAGCACTCCTGTGAAGTTTCGATTAAAATAGTCTAACTAATCTTGTTTCCCCATGCAAACTTTGGTGCCCCGTTTAACCCCCTCAGGGGGTGAATTTTGAAAAATCCTTTCTTAGTGTACCTCTAGATGACATAAGGAACCTACTTGCCAAAATTGGAATCTCTAGAGTCAGCGGTTTGGGCTGTGCATTGATTTTTATACTTTGCCACCCCATTTCCCCCTCTTAGGGGTTGAATTCTGAAAAAACCTGAAACCCGTTTCGACTAATTTATCAATAGGAGCACTCCTGTGAAGTTTCGATTAAAATAGTCTAACTAATCTTGTTTCCCCATGCAAACTTTCGTGCCCCGTTTAACCCCCTCAGGGGGTGAATTTTGAAAAATCCTTTCTTAGTGTACTTCTAGATCACATAAGGAACCTACTTGCCAAAATTGGAATCTCTAGAGTCAGCGGTTTGGGCTGTGCATTGATTTTTATACTTTGCCACCCCATTTCCCTCCCCCTCTTAGGGGTTGAATTCTGAAAAAAACCTGAAACCCGTTTCGACTTATTTATCAATAGGAGCACTCCTGTGAAGTTTCGATTAAAATAGTCTAACTAATCTTGTTTCCCCATGCAAACTTTGGTGCCCCGTTTAACCCCCTCAGGGGGTGAATTTTGAAAAATCCTTTCTTAGTGTACCTCTAGATGACATAAGGAACCTACTTGCCAAAATTGGAATCTCTAGAGTCAGCGGTTTGGGCTGTGCATTGATTTTTATACTTTGCCACCCCATTTCCCCCTCTTAGGGGTTGAATTCTGAAAAAACCTGAAACCTATTTCGACTAATTTATCAATAGGAGCACTCCTGTGAAGTTTCGATTAAAATAGTCTAACTAATCTTGTTTCCCCATGCAAACTTTCGTGCCCCGTTTAACCCCCTCAGGGGGTGAATTTTGAAAAATCCTTTCTTAGTGTACTTCTAGATCACATAAGGAACCTACTTGCCAAAATTGGAATCTCTAGAGTCAGCGGTTTGGGCTGTGCATTGATTTTTATACTTTGCCACCCCATTTCCCTCCCCCTCTTAGGGGTTGAATTCTGAAAAAAACCTGAAACCCGTTTCGACTTATTTATCAATAGGAGCACTCCTGTGAAGTTTCGATTAAAATAGTCTAACGAAGCTTGTTTCCCCATACAAACTTTGGAGCCCCGTTTAACCCCCTTAGGGGATGAATTTTGAAAAATTCTTTCTTAGTGCACCCCTAGACCACATAAGGAACCTACTTGCTAAATTTGGAATTTGTAGACCCAGTGGTTTGGGCTGTGCGTTGATAGATGAGTCAGTCAGTCAGTCAGTCAGTTTCTTCTTTTATATATTTAGATTAGGTAGGTATACCCACCAAATACAAAAAAAAACGGTCTTCTATAAACAGGCTGTATAATTTATTTCAGGATGACTGACCCTGATTTCAAGAATGTGAATACCCAGGAGGCAGTGAGAGAGTTTTTTAGTTTTACACAATATCTTAATGCTAATCGTACCGGCGGCGGCCCCAGCGGCAGCGGTGCTAGCGGTGGTGGCGGTGCCGGTGGTGGCGGTGCAAGAAGCTCCAACCTGGGAAAAGTAAGTACTTAATTTTTACAAGTTTACACATCGGCTATTATAGCGCGCTAACTACACGGTGTCCGCGAGGTGCGAGTTCGTGGTCGTCTGTAAGCGTGCGTACCCTTCACGTCAACCAAGCATTATGTACAACTAGCTGACCCGCGCATCTTCGTGTGCGTCACATGAGAGAGAGAGAGAGAGAGGGTTAGAGAGAGTATGAATCAACCTTAAATTATAGACATATGCTTTCGCGGATATTTTTTTTTAACTTTATAAGAGGTACAATTCCATCATACATGATTGTTGCGTAAGTTTAACCGTATGCAGCGCTCGCAACGGAAGCTCTCAAAAGAAATAATTTTTCCCCGTTTTTGCAACATTTATCATTGATGCTTCGCTCCTATTAGTTGTAGCGTGATGTTTGATGACCTATTAGCCTTCCTCGATAAATGGACTATCAAACTCTAAAAGTTTTTTTTTTTAATTCGAACCAGTAGTTCCTGAAATTCCCTCAGTAATGAGGAGCACGACTTGAGGAAGAGTTCCTGGAATTAGCGCGTTCAACCAACCAAACAAACTCTTGAGCTTTATTAAGTATATTAGTATAGATTCAAGTGTGTAACAATTTAATTTCTCCGATTTAATTGCATTAATCGCTTAAATAATTTACTTTCCGTATAGGATCCAAAAACTCCGACACTAGGACTGTCATCGTGGACTTTACGAGCAATTTACGGAAAGAAAAGTTTATTCAAATGTATAAAAAGTACAACAAGGAAAATAATAGATTATCTACCGAGCACCTAAACATCAGCGGCCCTGCTAAGCCTATTTGTGTCCGAAAATCTGTCACCAAAGATGAAACGATTGTTTTTTCTGGCCCGTGACTTTGCCAGCACTAATAAGTACCAGTACTGCTGGGTTAAGAATGGCAAAATTTTTGTCCGAGAGAAGGATGGAGCCCAACATATCATGATCAAGGATGAGTCTGACCTTAAAAAATGACTAGGTATTTATCAATTAATTATAGTATGTCGTAGTAAGGTCGTTTTGCTTAACTTTTGTATTATTACCGTAACTTACTACGTAGAAATATTTATTCGTAGATTTAAAAATATAAATATCCTATTAGTAATTATCATGCATGTTCTAAAATTAGTTAATACGTCACCAATATTATATCATCATTGTAACATCACTATATACACACATAACTACTTACATTCGCTATACTCACAACGGAAGATTTATTCTGTTCATCTTGGTTTCTCCTGTACAATCTCCAGTCATTTCGGATTATGCTATGTTACGTTCAATAACTCAAATCACCTATTTGTTCTCTGCCTCGATTATGAATGATAATGTTAAAATAATAGATGATATAGAACATCTCTCAGCTTCAGCATCACATCAATGTTCCCCGGAACAAGTTGACTCATACCTGCATAATGTTAATCACGGCTTAAAAATTTTTCACGTTAACATCAGAAGCATCGGCAGCACTGCAAATTTTAACAACCTCCTGATATTGCTGCATCGAATAAAGACACAATTTGACGTCGTGGTCTTATCGGAATGCTGGTTACGTAAATGCCCTCATCTTCCCTCGATACCGGGTTTTGTATCTAATTATTCTGATCACTCAAACCAAAATGATGGTGTTGTGGTGTATACTAAGGTAGAGTTACAGTTCCTTTTAGAAAAGCCTATACTCGCTGACGCAAATTGTCTTATAATCAAATTTAAAAATGAGGTGGCGCTTATCGCTGTATATAGGTCACCTTCAAATAGGAATATTCACCACTTTATTACCAGTCTCGATGTTATCCTCAATTTATTAAATACTTTTAGAACCGTTATTTTGGTTGGAGATATCAACATAAATATAGCACCAAATTGGGTTGATCCGAACTCAGACATGTACCTAAATGCTGCTGCGTCACATGCCATGTTGCCGGCTCATGTTTTCCCGACACGCAACGATAGTTGCATTGACCACGTTATGTTAAAATCAAATAAACCAGCTATTACCTTAGTTCTTGACTCTCTAATTACTGATCATGCTCCTGTTGTAGTTTTTTGTAATTTGAAATTAGATATCCCTAAATCACCTCCCCGGCAGCATCGTGTAGACATTAATGCTTGCGTAGTGGCTCTTGAGAATGTTGACTTTACTCCCGTTATGAGTTGTCAGGATGCTGAAACTGCTGCATCCACCATGGTCAAAATTGTTTCCTCAATTGTAGATAAAAATAGTCGTGATTCTGTTGTCCCGAACCGAAAACGCATTATTAAGCCATGGATCACACCTGGGCTTCTTAGGTGTATTCGAAACCGGGATAACATGTATCGCAAAATGAGGAGGGATGCTGAAAATAATACTCTAAAAGTAACCTACAATCGATATAAAAATTTCTGCAACAATCTGTTAAAGAAATTAAAACGAGAATATGAACGACATGAATTTGAAAAACATCGCAAGAACCCGAAAGCTACCTGGAATCTCATAAAAACTATCTCCAACCTTCAAAAAAGTGAGTCCTCTGCCAGTGAGTTATTATCGCTTACTCCAGATCCAACTAAATCACTTGACTCTGTCAACGACTTCTTCGCAAATGTGGGACCAAAACTGGCATCTAAAATTTTTAACTCCTCAAACTATACCTCTAGCAACACTTCTGACTCTGGCAGTTTTGATGACCACCCTAACTCGATGGCTATTTTTGGCACTGACAACGAAGAGATAGATTATCTTATTCGTGGCCTGCGACTAACTAGTGCTGCGGGTTGGGATGGCATCCCCGCA
Organism: Xestia xanthographa; assembly: GCA_905147715.2. Classification (NCBI taxonomy): domain Eukaryota; kingdom Metazoa; phylum Arthropoda; class Insecta; order Lepidoptera; family Noctuidae; genus Xestia; species Xestia xanthographa. The sequence continues at coordinate 28,586,235 of LR990652.1, forward strand.
ACTGTAATCTATAGTGCTAGAAACACACTTGTCCCAGTTATCTGCCACGTGTTCAACCTTGCCCTTACATCTGGAATATTCCCAACGGTGTTCAAAAAGGCTGTTGTGCACCCTATTCACAAGAGTGGAGACAGAGACAGTGTCAATAACTACAGACCCATATCTGTATTATCAATTCTATCCAAGCTCCTCGAAAAAGTAATTAATAAACGTCTGCTGGATTACCTTATCTCACAAAATATACTAGCAAATAACCAATATGGATTCAGGTCAGGCAAAAACACAGAGGATGCCATATTAGAATTAATAGGTTCAGTAGCCCAAAACCTTAACAGTAAGGATAAATCTATCGCTATCTTCCTTGATCTTTCTAAAGCCTTTGACACTGTCTCTGTCCCCCTTCTACTCAAAAAACTGGAAAAGATTGGTATACGAGGCCTACCGCTTAATCTATTTAAGAGTTACCTCAGTGGTCGCTCGCAAATCGTCAGGATAAACAACCACACCAGTAAGGAAGCATTCCTCTCCTATGGAGTACCGCAAGGGAGTGTCTTAGGACCTACCCTTTTCTTGGTTTACATAAACGAGCTCTGTAAACTTGATCTAAGAAACTCCAAAGTAATTGCTTACGCTGATGACACTGTTATCCTGGTTCGAGGCAGTGACTGGAACGAAGCTCGGCTTCAGGCCGAGTCAGCCTTGCGAGTGACTATGAGATGGTTGACACAGAATTTGCTCACCCTCAACTTGGATAAAACCAGATTTATCACTTTTAGTCCAAGGAAAGCGTCACAGCCAGCCCCACCCTTCCGTCTGACTGCTCATGCGTGCCATACAACGAGGACTGACATCTGTGGCTGTCCTGAAGTTAAGCGCACGGACTCAATAAAATATCTTGGAGTCTGGGTTGACAGCGTGTTGACGTGGAGTGAGCAGATCAAATCACTGGTATCTAGGATTAGAAAATTAATTTTTGTTTTTAAAAATCTAAGGACCTCCGCCAATTTCTCTACCCTGAGAACTGTGTACTTTGCTCTTGCTCATTCCATTTTAACGTACTGTATTTCGGCTTGGGGTGGTGCTGGTAAATGTCTTCTGCTGCTTTTGGAGAGGGCGCAGAGGGCTGTTCTTAAGGTTATGGCCTTCAAACCCTATCGCTTCCCTACCTGCGAATTGTACACGCTATGGAAGCTACCTACAGTAAGGCACTCTTTTGTGCTAAGTACAACGTTGCGTAAACATTCCAACTTGACTTTTGACCCAAAGTTTAGAAAACATAAACGCCGAACGGACAGAGTTTGCCCGACACCAGCCGTTAAATTAGAAATTGTCCGCCGCCAGTTCATTTTCTTCAGTCCCGTGCTTTATAATAGAATAAATAAAGTACTAACAATTTATCCATGTACTCTCCGGGATTGCAAAAGGAAAATCGATCAATGGCTTCATAATCTCACATACGAAGAGTTGGAGAATTTAGTTAAACCCTAAATATCTTTCTTCCTCAGACATGCACACGATATACACGTAGCGAAGAGTGTGCTCGTGGGGAGGTTCCACAAGCACACTCTACACTTACACCCCACAGACACGCACTACACTCACATACAACACTCCCGCATGCACAACTTAAACACTTACCTATTTAATTTTTTATTATTCTACTTTAATTGTGTATTACTTATAAATTTTACTATTTTATTTGTTTTGTCTGTACTGGAACGCTGTGGTCTCCCTCTTGGAGGTGGGCGTTTATAGCTGCGACACAGTTTTGTAACTAATGTGGCTATTTACGTACGCAATCAATATGTAAAATGTGTTTTTGTTCCAATAAAGATTTATTATTATTATTATTATATTACTTATGTTTTTCCAAATATTAAGAGCTTGCCTCGACAGCCTTACGTCTTCATCCTTATACACTCGATGACAGTCATACTCCAGCTCGGTCGAAATATCTCATTAAGGTGCATGAAATAAGCCGGGACACAATAAAGCTGCTATAAGCTGTTGCGGAACTCTTTCAACTGCCTTCTGTCTCCATCATTAGATCGCCGATGGCGGTCATACTCCAGCTTGGTCTAAAGTTCTTCTTCTTGGTGCATGAAATAGGGAGGGACACGATAAAGCTGCTGTAAACTGTTGCGAGAACTTCCTCCTGTTGTTTCGGGGTTCCTTCTATCTGGCAGAATCTTGATGCTCCGAAATTTATTTGGCATAACACACTTGGCATAATCTTCTTTAAACGAATATTTTTAAGGCATAAAAAATATTTAACATAGTTATTGTTTGGCCAAATGTTTGTATGTCCGAATTTACAATGGCATACTTATAAGATGGCAGAATATTATTTGGCATAATTACCTTTGGCAATGTTCAAATTCCGCATAATTTCGTTTAGAATAATGATTATTTAGAGCGACTATTATTTGATACAATTTCACTTGGCATACTATGAAGATGGCAGAATTCCATTTGGAATTATTGCCGGACTTCTCTGTAAAAAGTTAGGCGTGGTCATACATAAAAAAAATATACGCGTCAAATTGAGAACTTCCTTCTTTTTGCTATGTCGGTTAAAAAACCAATCTTGAGGCAACTGACACGGACGAGGGTCATTCGATTTAGAAAATGCAGTGAAATGGACATCGCCATCTATCGACCAAGATGGTAAACTGCTATAATATAATGCACGGAAATCATGCTATGTAAATTTTCAAAGCAGCACCATCTATATACATATAATAAATCTGTAGAAAAATCGTTTTTGTACATCGAAAAAATTGTGAAAAAAAATTGCCAGGGTGTTAAAGGATAACCAACAGAACCCATTTCCAGCATTTTTGGAATTTTTGTCTGTTTATCTGTTTGTCTGTTTCGATGATCAAGCATCACGTAAAATATACGTAACCAATATAGATAACTTTTATACATACAAATTGTGTGTATCTTGAGGTATAATTTAGTCTTTGTTTTATCGTAATCGGTTAATTCTATCAAAATATATATGAATTTAAAGTGTTCAAGAAAAACTAATCATCAAATGTAAGATGCAACGACATCTATTGCACTAAAATGGTACTAATGACTAAAAATGTGCTCAAACTTAACTTTTAAATCGACTTCAAAAAAAGTTATTTATAGCATTAGGTACTCTCGATTAGTCTACATGACGCTGGTTTGAAGATTTACATAAATAACACTTCCGTGCATTATATTTATCTTGGTCGATATGGCGTTGTTCATTTCACTCCATTTTCTGAATCGTGGTGTTCAGATTTTCCTTGAAAGAATGACCCCTCGCACCTGTCAGTTGCCCCAACTCCTCAAGTTTGGTTTTTTTAACCAACGAAACAACAGGAGGAAGTTCTCAATTCAACCCGTATATTTTTAGGGTTCCGTACCCAAAGGGTAAAAACGGAACCCTGTTACTAAGACTTCGCTGTCTGTCCGTCTGTCCGTCTGTCTGTCACCAGCTGTATCTCATGAACCGTGACAGCTAGACAGTTGAAATTTTCACAGATGATGTATTTCTGTTGCCGCTATAACAACAAATACTAATAACAGAACAAAATTAATATTTAAGGGGGGCTCCCATACAACAAACGTGATTTTTTTTGCACTTTTTTGATAATAATGGTACGGAACCCTTCGTGCGCGAGTCCGACTCGCACTTGGCCGGTTTTTTATGCACCTATGACCACAAGAGAAATCAGTTAAGCATGATCCTTTTATTTTTTTAAAAGCGTCGGTCATAGGTATATCTCAAAGTTGGTCAAATTTAAAATTGAAAAATCGTGTTTGGGCTCATTTCCTGCACCTTTGAATGAGATGATGCGCCTTTCGGAGAACTTTCGACTTAGCTGGAGTATGACTGTCATCGAGTGTCTAAGGTTGAAGACGTAAGGCTGCCGAGGCAAGCCCTTATTTGGAAAAACATTAGTAGATTATTTTAGCAATTAATGCAAATATATCGGAGAAATTAAATTGTTACAGACTTGAATCTATAGGTACTTACTAATATAATCAAGCTCAAGAGTTTGTTTGTTTGGTTGGTTGAATGCGCTAATTTCAGAAACTACTGGTTCGAATAAAAAAAAAACGTTTAGTGTTGGATAGTTCATATATCGAGGAAGGCTATAAGGTTATCTAACATCACGCTACAACTAATAGGAGCGAAGCATCAATGATAAATGGTGCGAACACGGGGAAAAATTATTTCTTTTGAGAGATTCCGTTGCGAGCGATGTATAAACGGTTAAAGTTACGCAACAATCATCTATGATGGAATTGTACCTCTTATAAAGTTAAAAAAAAAAATATACGCGATAGGATAATGTCTATACTCTCTCTAACCCTCTCTCTCATGTGACGCAGACGAAGTTGCACGGGTCAGCTAGTGTAGACTAATCTAGAGAACCTTATGCTGTAATAACTTTTTTAAAGCCGGTCAGTTGATTTAAAAGTTTTCTGGTGAGCACATTTTCAGTCATTAGTACCATTTTAATACAATAGATGTCGCAGCATCTTACATTTGATGATTCTTCTTGAACACTTTAAATTCATATATCTTTTGATAGCATTATCCGATTACGATGAAACAAAAACTAAATAATACCTAAAGATACGCACAATTTTTATGTATAAAAGTTATCTACATGGGTTTCGTAAATTTTACGTGATGCTTGATCATCGAAACAGACAAACAGATAAACAGACAAACAGACAAAAATTCCAAAAATGCTGGAAATGAGTTCTGTTGGTTATCCTTTCACACCCTGGCAATTTTTTTTCGAAATATTTTCGGTGTACAAAAACGATTTTACTACAGATTTATTGTATGTATATAGATATAGATATAGATAGATGTCTTACGTTAGCGCTCAATTCAATGTAACTATGTAACGCACTCAAAATATTATGCAGATGGATGGATTGAATAGTTAATAACATTAAAAACATGTATTAAAAAAAAATACTTAACTAGAAGGTTCTTATTCCCACGTATGGTCTAAAACAGAAAAACATCACAATGACGGGGAGAACAAGTGCTTTTTTCGCCTTCGGTAAGGGTCTCCCTTGATGTAACTTGCAATTTTTTTTAGGTAACTAGGAACTTATGTTGTTTTGATCAAATCGTGCAACTGAATTTTAAAACAGTTATCTACGACCGATTGGGCGGGAATTTGGCATAAACATTTACTTTAGATGACAACGCATGGTTAGCTGTTTGACGACCCGATTGGCGCAGCGGTAGTGAGGCTGCCTTACGTTCTTAGGGTCCCGAGTTCGAATCCCAGTCGGTGCAAATGTTTGTGTGATGAGCATGGACATTTGTTTCCGAGTCATGGATGTTTATATGTAGGTATATTAAGTATGTACCTATTTACAAACAAAAAGTATATATGTAGTATATCAACTATCTGGTGTCCACGACACAAGCCTCGTTGCTTAGTGTGGCACTAGATGGCGCTGTGTGTAATGTCCAGCAATATTTATTTATTTATTTTATTTTTAGCTAAGTGACGTCTTTCTAAATCCAATATGGCGGACTCTCGGAGATGGTGGACTAGTCATTTTTTATGCACCTCAATGATAATTCTGTTCCGTTTTTTTTATATGTTTAATAACTAAAATAAATACTTGACAGTTGATAATTGATATCAAGGTGACAACCCATTACATACATTTCTAGTAATATTCCATCATTTTTGACATGTGTTTGACATTGTATTAGCGTCTTTTTAGGGTTCCGTATTCAACTAGGAACTCTTATAGTTTCGCCATGTCTGTCCGTCCGTCCTCGCTTAATCTCTGTGACCGTTAGCACTAGAAAGCTGAAATTTGGTACCAATATGTATATCAATCACGCCGACAAAGTGGTAAAATAAACATTGGAAAAAAATGTTTTATTAGGGTAGCCCCCCTATATGTAAAGTGGGAAGTGATTTTTTTTTAATTTCAACCCTAACGTGTGATATATTGTTGGAAAGGTATTTAAAAATGAATAGGGGTTTCCTAAAATCATTTTTTGATAATGTCAATAATTTCGGAAATAATCGCTCCAAAAGTAAAAAACAATGAGTAGTAAAAAAAAAAGTAAAAAACAACCCCCTCTAACTTTTGAACCATAAGTTTAGAAAATATGAAAAGAATCTGGAAAGTAGAACTTTATAAGGACTTTCTAGGAAAATTATTTTGAACTTGATGGAAACAACAGTTTTTGTACAAAACAGACAAAAAGTTGTACAAAATAATTTCTGGACTAAGTTTGTAGTATATTCGTATATGCAAGCATTTTTACATAATGGATCCCACCTTTAAACTCATAAGTGGGAACACTTATTGTGACGGACGGGAAACTACGGAACCCTACACTGAGCGTGGCCCGACACGCTCTTGGCCGGTTTTTTGTATTTCGGTTATTATTGTACTTACGGCCGTTTTCTGTAACTTACTTACGTGTAACTGTTAGTTAAATGTCTACGTCTCGTAGGTATCGGTGTTTCTATAAACAAAGTTAGCTGGAATATCCTATCCGCGTCATCTACCTGTCACTTGGAGGACTGTCATGGAAAAACCAAAGGCCCAGCGCACACCGCTGGAGGCGCAGCGGAGCTCATTTGAAGACAACAATTTAATATAAACCTAACCACCTTGATATACGGTCAATCTATACTATTATATATTATATCTAAATATATAAAAGAAGAAACTGACTGACTGACTGACTGACTGACTGACTGACTGACTGACTGACTGACTCATCTATCAACGCACAGCCCAAACCGCTGGGTCTACAGAGTTCAAATTTGGCAAGTAGGTTCCTTATGTGGTCTAGGGGTGCACTAAGAAAGGATTTTCCAAAATTCATCCCCTAAGGGGGTTAAACGGGACTCCAAAGTTTGTATGGGGAAACAAGATTAGTTAGACTATTTTATTCGAAACTTCACAGGCGTGCTCCTATTGATAAATGAGTAGAAACGGGTTTCAGGATTTTTCAAAATTCAACCCCTAAGAGGGGGAAATGGGGTGGCAAAGTATAAAAATCAATGCACAGCCCAAACTACTGAGTCTAGAGATTTCAAATTTGGCACATAGGTTCTTTATGGGGTTTAAGGGTGCATTAAAAAAGGATTTTCCAAAATTCATCCCCTAAAGGGGTTAAACGGGACTCCAAAGTTTGTATGGGGAAACAAGATTAGTTAGACTATTTTATTCGAAACTTCACAGGAGTGCTCCTATTGATAAATGAGAAGAAACGGGTTTCAGGATTTTTCAAAATTCAACCCCTAAGAGGGGGAAATGGGGTGGCAAAGTATAAAAATCAATGCACAGCCCAAACCACTGAGTCTAGAGATTCCAAATTTGGCACATCATAGGTTCTTTATGGGGTTTAGGGGTGCATTAAGAAAGGATTTTTCAAAATTAACCCCCTCTAAGGGGTTGAAACGGGGGTCCAAAGATTACATGGGGAAATAAGATTAGTTAGATTAGTTTATTCGAAACTTAACAGGAGTACTCCTGAGTAAATGAGTTAACATTTGTGTTTCAGGTTTTTTCAGAATTCAACCCCTAAAGGGAGAAATGGGGTAACAAAGCCTGAAATTCAACAAAGGTATTGTCTGTATGGTGAATTGGGTCGGATGTATTACAAAAACAACGATTTAAGATTTAATGTGGCGGACCTGAATTACCATCATTCCCTGTTGGGGTGCAATGGGGTTGAAATGTCTAAAAATCAATATGGGTGTCGAAAAAGAGATTATCAGGGGCGCTCATGTCGAAAATGGCATTTATTTTGAGATCCAGAAGATGGAGGATTCAAATTCAATACAGGGTTATTGTTGATTTATTGTGATGATTGTGATAACGATGATGATGATTGTGATTACGATGATGATGATTCTGATTACGATGATGATGATTGTGATAACGATGATGATCATTGTGATAGTGATTTTGATGGTGATTGTGATAGTGATTGTGATAGTGATTGTGATAGTGATTGTGATAGTGATTGTGATAGTGATAGTGATTGTGATAGTGATTGTGATAGTGATTGTGATAGTGATTGTGATAGTGATTGTGATAGTGATTGTGATAGTGATTGTGATAGTGATTGTGATAGTGATAGTGATTGTGATAGTGATTGTGATAGTGATTGTGATAGTGATTGTGATAGTGATTGTGATAGTGATTGTGATAGTGATTGTGATAGTGATTGTGATAGTGATTGTGATAGTGATTGTGATAGTGATTGTGATAGTGATTGTGATAGTGATTGTGATAGTGATTGTGATAGTGATTGTGATAGTGATTGTGATAGTGATTGTGATAGTGATTGTGATAGTGATTGTGATAGTGATTGTGATAGTGATTGTGATAGTGATTGTGATAGTGATTGTGATAGTGATTGTGATAGTGATTGTGATAGTGATTGTGATAGTGATTGTGATAGTGATTGTGATAGTGATTGTGATAGTGATTGTGATAGTGATTGTGATAGTGATTGTGATTGTGATAGTGATTGTGATAGTGATTGTGATAGTGATTGTGATAGTGATTGTGATAGTGATTGTGATAGTGATTGTGATAGTGATTGTGATAGTGATTGTGATAGTGATTGTGATAGTGATTGTGATAGTGATTGTGATAGTGATTGTGATAGTGATTGTGATAGTGATTGTGATAGTGATTGTGATAGTGATTGTGATAGTGATTGTGATAGTGATTGTGATAGTGATTGTGATAGTGATTGTGATAGTGATTGTGATAGTGATTGTGATAGTGATTGTGATAGTGATTGTGATAGTGATTGTGATAGTGATTGTGATAGTGATTGTGATAGTGATTGTGGTTGTGATAGTGATGGCGATTGTGATCATGATGATTGTTATTAAGATGAAAATGATTGAGATTACGATGATAATGATTGTGATGACGAGGATGGAGATTGTGATGATGATGGTGATAACGATGATAATGATTGTGATTACGATGATAATGATTGTGATTACGATGATGATTATTGTGATTACGATGATGATGATTGTGATAACGATGATGCTGATTAAGATAGTGATTTTGATGGTGATGGTGATTGTGATAGTGATTGTGATAGTGACGGTGATTGTGATGGTGATAGCGATGGTGATGGTGATTGTGACAGTGATGGTGATGATGATTAAGGTGATTGTGATTGCGATGATAATGATTGTTAAAATTATGGTGGTGATTATGATAGTGATTGTGATCGAGATTGTGATTGTGATCAAGATTGTGATGGTGATTGTGATTGTGATGGTGATGGTGATTGTGATTGTGATGGTGATTGTGATTGTGACAGTGATGGTGATGATGATTAAGGTGATTGTGATTGCGATGATAATGATTGTTAAAATTATGGTGGTGATTATGATAGTGATTGTGATCGAGATTGTGATTGTGATCGTGATTGTGATGGTGATTGTGATGGTGATTGTGATGGTGATGGTGATTGTGATAGTGATGGTGATTGTGATTACGATGATAAAGATTGTGATTACGATGATAAAGATTGTGATTACGATGATGGTGATTGTGATGGTGATCGTGATTGTGATGGTGATTGTGATGGTGATTGTGATGGTGATGGTGATTGTGATAGTGATGGTGATTGTGATTACGATGATAAAGATTGTGATTACGATGATAAAGATTGTGATTACGATGATGGTGATTGTGATGGTGATTGTGATTTTGATGGTAATGGTGATTGTGATAGTGATGGTGATTGTGATGGGGATTGTGATGGTGATTGTGATAATGATGGTGGTTGTGATAGTGATGGTGATTGTGATAATGATGGTGACTGTGTTAATGATGGTGATTGTGATAATGATTGTGATAATGATGGTGGTTGTAATAGTGATGGTGACTGTGATAGTGATGGTGATTGTGATAATGATTGTGATAATGATGGTGGTTGTAATAGTGATGGTGATTGTGATGATATTTATAAATTGTGATGATTATGAAATTTGGCACATAGATAGTTTATAACCTGGATTAACATGTAGGACACTATTTATCCCTTTAGTATGATTCAGTGGGACAGTTTACCGAACTGCACGCGGGCGAAGCCGCGGGCAACAGCTAGTAATATTATAAAGCTGAAGAGTTTGTTTGTTTGTTTGAACGCGCTAATCTCTGGAACACTGAAACACTGAAAGAATCATTCAAATCGGACCAGTAGGGTCCGATTTGAATGATTCTTTCAGTGTTGGGTAGTCCATTTATCGAGGAAGGCTATAGGCTATATAACATCACGCTACGACTAATACGAGCGGAGCATAAGTGAAAAATGTTGCAAAAACGGGAAAAATTTGTTCCTTTTGAAAGCTTTTTCTCTCTTATGTGACGCAGACGAAGTTGCGTGGGTCAGCTAGTATAAGAATAAATTCGCACGCGGTACTCGGAGCCCATATTGTGTGAGTACTATGTAAAGCTATCATTCACTGGAATCGTACGTCTTTTCTTGACTTGAATGGGCCCTGGCAGTTGAGAGTATGTCATGCTCACTCTAATGTCTAGGTGGCGCGTGTGTCCGATCATTTGGTTCCCTACAAAATGGTTGAGTTAAATGGTGCTGATCCATGCGTCATGTTCGTGAACGGGCGCTGTCAGTTGTGACTGGTCATCTCTTAGTTGCCGTGGCTTATTTTAATGTTTATTTTTTAATTGTATTTTTTGTTTTTACTCTGGACACTTTTAACGTGCACATCTTGCTACATTGTCCTCACATAATATACCATCTCAACACGAATGATGTAACCAAGATTTTGTAACAATTTTTTGATTTAAAAGAGTGTCCATGGAGTTTCTTGCCCGTTCTTCTCTATAGAGATCTACGCTAGGGAATGGGCAACTACAGTAATTTCACAGTTTTTATGTCTTGTGACTGGGACTGTAGCTACATTTAACTTTCATCCTTGTTTCGACAATTCAAAAGTGCCTGCAACTGGCCTACTTGAAATAAATGATTTGATTTTGATTTTGGAGCGCCCTCAAGCTACTACCAAGAGCATGCGCGAGACCGTATATAAAGAGGTTTATATTAAATTGTTGTCTTCAAATGCGCTCCGCTGCGCCTCCAGTGGCGTGCGCTGGGCCAAAGAAAGCTTTTCTGTGACGTTTTGCTATTAACGGTCCGAAAGCTGAATGACAAACAGATAAGATAAATTTTTTTTTTTCTTAGTATATGGTACATTAAGATCATAATATTAGACAGTTCCACATACACTAGCAACCTTCTATAACATGTTAGTAAGTTATTGAAAGTGGCCGTTAATATTTTCTACCCGTGGTTAATTGATACCTTCCACTGTTTCCATGCTCCGTGACGTGGTCGTCTAGCCATGCATCTTTCACAGGACATCTATTTCCTAAAACAAATATTTTTGATTAATTTCAGGTCAAGAAAACACCAACGAATAAGAAGAAATCAGACAGTAAGGAAATTGAACGTCTGAAGAAAAAAGTAGCTCAAGATAGGGCAAAACTCGCGCAAACTCGCAAAGAATTGAAAGTAGCTCAAGATAGGGCAAAACTAGCGCAAGCTCAAAAAGAATTGAAACTAGCTCAAGATAGGGCAAACGCTCGCAAAGCGTTGAAAGCCAAGAAGTTGGCGGAGGATTTAAAGAGAGCACAAACAAACTTGAAGAAGGAAGCAGAGAGGATTAATGCTCTGAAGGAGAAATTAAATGCATCAACCGGACAGTAAAACAATGGATTAAAGGCCGTTTTCTGTAACTTACTTACGAATAACTGTCAGTTAATACGCCTACGTTTCGTAGCTATCGGTATTTCTATAAACAAAGTTAGCTTGAAATATCCTATCCGCTTCACCTATATCACTTGATTCATAGAAACATCAAGAAAAGCTTTTCTGTGACGTTTTACCCTACCTTTTTATAACCGTCCGTAAGCTAAATGTCAAACAGACGGTAGCAACGTACCGATACCTGTTAGTAAGTTTTTGAAAACCCTTTTAATGAGGTCGTCTAGCCTATATACAATATGTAAATAGGCTATACGACCTCATTAAAAGGGTGTGGGAAAGCGAGGAAGTTCCACAGGACTGGAGAGATGCGGTGGTCTGCAAGCTGTATAAAGGGAAGGGTGATGTCTCCGATTGCGGCTCTTACCGATGCATTTCATTGCTTTCTACTGCCGGCAAAATTCTTGCGCACATAATTAACACCCGCCTTATAGCCCAGTCAAATTAGACATGCAAGGTTACAATAATTCGCATAGAGCTAAAAATTGGTACGAATGTTGGCAACACCATTACAAATGAAATGTCAAAAGTCCCCATCGATCCGACCTTTGAAAAAAGAAATATTCAAGGTCAAAGGTCGTGTAAATGGGTTTTTTGCATTTTTCAGCCAAACAGTAAGTTGTATCTTAAAAATATGTGCGACAAAATTGTAGATCATACAATTATCTATAAAAACTGATTTATTACTTTTTCCTAAAAATCACCATTTCTGAGATATATCTGTTCAAAACTATGAAAAAGTTTTGTTTTTGATAATGATCTATACGTTTCCACGCCACCGGTGAAGTACCTTGCGTGTTTTTTTTTAAACGTGGTTACCCCGGTAAGCGTATTCCACGATCTGTTGTGGCCCTGTTTCGTTAAAAAACCGGCCAAGTTAGAATCGGACTCGCGCATGAAGGGTTTCGTACCATCGTCGTAGTAGGTGAGCCTTAATTTTTAATTTATTTATAGTTGTTATAGGACGAGGAGCTCGTAGCTAAATAATAACAGCCGCTCGAGTCGATCTTTAGGTTAAGCCGTGCTTGCCTAGGTTTGTCTGTGGATGGGTGACCACCCATTACATATTGAGTTTCCTACGCGCCTCGGAAAGCACGTTAAGCAGTTGGTCCCGGCTGTCATTTGTAGATCTTTGACAGTCGTTACAGGTAGTCGGTGGCCCAAAAAGACTGATAACCAGTCTTACCAAGGGTCGAATCGTATTATGTACCCAGTACTAACTGGGCTGTGGAAGTCAGATAGGCAGTCGCTCCATGTAAAATACTGTTATTTAGCTGCATCCGGTTAGGCTGGAAGCCAACCCCAGCATAGCTGTTACAGCCTTACAGCACGTTCATGAGATACACCCCGCTGACAGATAGCGGACGGATGGATAGCGGAGGCTTAGTAATAAGGTCCCGTTGGATACCTTTTGGAAACGGAACCACAAAGTTAAAAATATTGTATCAAATAAAAATGGTACAATTGGAAAAGACGAAAGCGGTGTAAACTATGAGCACTTAACTAAAGAAAATCATTCGACTGATTGATAAAATTATCTAATGGAACTTCAAATGCAATGTCTTCTTCTTTTCTTCATATTCTTCCTGCTGAGTACAAGTAAATTGTTCTATGACCGATACCTACATGAGATATCTCCTCGCTGATATGGTAAGAATACTTTTCTAAAGGCGATTCAACATTGGAGCACGACTGTTCCTAACAACAGCTGGCACATGCTAATAAACTAAACAACCCAACTTTGTCGCAGCTGCATTTAGCATGACACCCCTTAATGAAATTGCAAAAAATTGTATTACGGAGTTTTCCTGGTGCCACCCGCACCGGAAAAACTCCTTAATCGTGCGTTTTGAAGTAATGTCTGTATTGGTTCCAATGTATTGTCAATTAATTTCCAAGCAGAAGCAGAGGTTATGGGAATACAAGCTGATTGCACTCGTTTTTAGTTCCACTAAATAATTATTTTTCAATCAGACGAATCATTTTCTACAATGTTTGTTACTCTTTCACGCAAAAACGACTAAACGGATTTGGATGAAATTTAGCACACAGATACCTTATGACTGGATTAACACATAGGATATTTTATCCCAGTAGTATAATCCCGTGGGACAATTATCGACCTTCACGCGGGCGAAGCCGCGGGCATAAGCTCCTTACTCATAATTTTCACCGCAATTCCTAATAGTTCAATTTTTTATTCAATACAATCTTTTTTTATTAAACATGACCTCAATAGATCGTGGAATAGGCTCATCACGTTAAAAAAAACCCCGCCAGGTACACCACCACTACAGCGCAGCGGTGCCGTGGAAACATTTGATTTTTATGAAGAACCAGACTTTTTCATCTTTTTGAATAGCTATATCTCAGACATGGTGATTCTCAAGAAAAAGCATAAAATCATTTTTTATAGATAATTGCACGATTTACAATTTTGTCCGACATATTTTTATGATAAAACTTACCGTTCGGCTGAAAATTTTAAAAAACCTATTTGCACGACCTTTGACCTTGAATATTTATTTTTGCAAAGGTCGGATCGATGGGGACTTTTGACATTTCATTTGTAATGATGTTCCCAACATTCGTACCAATTTTTAGCTCTATGCGAATTATTGTAACCTTACCCCTATTTTTTGAGCTAATTTGACTGGACTATTAGCAAATTAGCTGAAAAATACCTGCCTGAGAGTCAATGTGGCTTCCGCCCTAGCAGAGGTAGTATCGATGCCATATCTGTCGTAAGGCAAATTCAGCAGAAAAGCTTAGAACATCAAAGGCCTCTCTACATGTGCTTTGTCGATCTAGAGAAAGCATTTGATAGAGTTACACGCGAGGCCCTATGTCTTATTCTCCAAAAGTATGGCGTATGGCTGCCCAAAGAAGTTCATCAACCTCATACGCCAATTTCATGTTGGCATGAAAGCGCAGGTTCGACACGAAAACGAACTTTCTGAGGAGATCCATATTACGAGTGGAGTTAAGCAAGGTTGTGTCATGGCACCCACACTCTTTGCCATTTACTTCGCAGTAGTTATGAGAGACGCCCTGCAGTATTGTAGTGACCGAATTCAGTTAAACGTACGGACTGATAAAGGCGTGTTTGATGTTGCTAGGTTTAGGGCAAAATCAAAACGGCAAAAGATCTCCATTTTGGAGATACTTTACGCTGACGATGTGTGCCTCATGTCCGATAGCATGACGAATCTCCAAAGCTATATTGACGCACTACACCAATCTTGTCAACGATTCGGCCTAGTGATCAGCGCTTCCAAGACGCAAGTCCTCAAACAACCACCACGAGGCTGCCAAGCTGATGATACCACTTTGAATCTAGATGAGAAACCACTAGAGGAAGTCATGCAGTTTAAATATCTTGGGAGCAACATAAGGCATGATAACACATTATCCTCGGAGATACCATCGCGCATTGCAAATGCCGCTGCAAACTTTGGACGACTTAATGACCGTGTCTGGAGATCCCATGACTTAAAGCTAGAGACAAAGATTAGTGTCTACAAGGCGTTAATCCTACCTGTCCTTTTTTATGGCGCCGAGACATGGTGTCTATATAAACCAGACAGGAAACTTGACACATTAATTCACCTAAGGTGTCTGAGATCCATCCTAGGCATTAAGTGGCAGGACCGCGTTCCTAATACTGAGGTTCTGCGCCGTTCCGACATGTATGGCATAGAAGCTCTACTGATGCAGCGCCAACACAGGTAGTGTGGGCACGTCCTTCTCATGAAGCATTACCGTTTACCCAAAGTAGTCTTCTACTCTGAAATGGCAGAAGGCAAACGGAAGCATGGCGGTCAATGTAAAAATCTTTGAAAACCAGCGACTTGATACATTGAAAGAAAAGCGCCAAATACGGAAAGAGATACCTAAGCCTTCCTACACCTACACCTATAACTCTACCGGTCAACTCTACTGCTTAAGTTGTGACCGGATATTTAAAAGCAAATTCGGTCTGGCCAGCCATTTAAGGGCACACGCACGGAAGTAGTTCCAAAGGGTCGCCGTTACCGAAATCGGTAAGGAGGACTATAATAATATAACCTCTTGATTGGGCATTTAATATAAACTAAAACCTAAAATATGTTACCTACACTATGTAAAACTGACCACGCAGGCGTCGCATTTGAAGACATCATTCATTTTATAGACGTTGCAAGTGCCATCCACCAATCCGCACTGATCCCACGGTACACGTTACGGCTATAGACATTTTTATTCTTCAGCTTACTTACCAGTGAGCGATTACAAATACATAAGATCGTTTATAATGTTTAGGATTAAGGACAGATCGTATAGTTTAGTCGTCGATAGTTTATTTTTGTAAAAACTCTTTAATTATTTGGTTACATGAGCCGAGGGCCTATTTACCTTTTTGCCTTGATTAAGCTGTGGTTACCTGTAATTGAGTGTGCGTTACAAGACCATGTATTCTGTAATAGTTTTAATTTATATAAGAAATTGTAATGGTGCTCGTTGGTAATCCAAAATTAATAAATAAATTAAAAAATTAAATAAGTATCCATATTTACGTAGCCTTGGCGCAGGAGAAGAGTGTGGTGGGGGAGACCACAGAAATCTTAATAATAAATTTAAAAAAAATAGCCTATAGCCTACTGACTGCTTAATTAGCCATTTGTAATTATTTATTCATTAAGACCAAAGCTAGTCACTTTAGTTTAGCTGAATGCAGGCAGGAGGATACAGAACCAAAATAATTGCACCAAGTTTGACATATCGTATAGTATTATGCTATACTTAATTACTTACGCTTCATATTCACCATTCATAATACTATTCATCATCCTTTTTATTTGTTTGTATTTCTACACTCAGCAAATCGATCTAAATACGATTCATTTACTTACTTAAAAAGAGCTGAAATAAAAATAATATTAACTTATAATTTTCATGTTGTGACACTTACGTCAAGCGTCAAATTGTCAAACTCTGTTATTTTCTGTGTTTTCTATTTGCCTTTCTGCTTAGTCTATGATAGTTACTTTTGGTTTGTAAAATTTAACTTTTTTATAACCGTTTGTGCCCCTTCCACCTTGTAGGTATATTACCCAGTAGTAATAGAGTAGTGATGGAGGTTTATTGATAGGCAGTCGCTGCATGTAAAATACTGATATTTAGTTTCGTTTGGTTAAGAGCCATTTCACAAAATTTAAACGCTCGAGTTTAGGTAAAAGACGGCAGCTTTGTGTATGTGTGCGTAGCTATCCACACTTACACAACGCGAACAATGCAGCGCGAGTGTCGAGACGGACTAAACAATTTTGGGCCGTTATAATCGTAATGCACCTTGGTTTGAGATTTAGGCAAAAAGATAATTTATTTATTTACAGCCTTATTCATAAAAAATCCTTAATTGAGGTTTGATTGGTCTGTTAGCTAGCAGACTCATTAGGCTTGTTAGACGGTTGTCAAGAAGTATGATTCATAAACGCTTGCTAGCAGTCTGCTAGCTAATGAGCTGCTGATAGACGGATTAGACGCGTTATGTTGGCCATCTTGACAAATCAACAGACAAAAAAGTTCCGTAGCAGCAAGTAACATAATATAAAAGTTCTTGTAGTTCGTTGTAACTTTGATCGATGTTTTAATAATAGTGTATTTTTTTAATTAAGTTAAAACCAGTTTACGGTGGAAGTTTACATGGTAATGTACATCATATATTTTTATTAGTTTTATCATTATATTATTTTAGAAGTTACAGGGGACACATTTTACCACTTTGGAAGTGTCTCTCGCGCAAACTATTCAGTTTAGAAAAAAAATATATCAGAAACCTTTAACTCTATATCTATGGATAGGTCTTCAAAAAATGATATCAATATCATTTTTGAAGACCTATCCATAGATACCCCACACGTATGGGTTCGATGAAAACAATTTTTGAGTTTCAGTTTTAAGTATGGAAACCCCCAAAATGTATTGTTTTTTTTATATTTGTGTGAAAATCTTAATGCGATTCACAGAATACATCTACTTACCAAATAGTTTCGAAAAAAGTGGCTGTGACATACGGACGGGCAGACAGACATACATGACGAATCCATAAGGGTTCCGTTTTTTGCCATTTGGCTACGGAACCCTAAAAATGGCCTCACCGACAATTAAAAAAAAATTGACAGCAATGACAGCAAATTAGCGGGAAAATATTTTTTGTTTTCAAATACACACGAGAAAAAAGAAAAGAAAAAAAAAGAAGAAAAAATTTGACGATACAACCCCAAGATCAACTTTAAAAAAAAGCGAGATGTTTGTTTTCCCGCCATTTCCGATCCGCATGTTTATGTTGTACCTAAGTGCAAAAAACCGTAACTATGTTAATCATCCTAATTTTTTTTTTCATATTTATTGTTAGTAGGTACACGTATCATCTTAAATACCTAATTAAGAGGATTTTTAAATACAAATTCCAAAAAATAAATTTTCCTGGTTTTTTTTAATCTGCGTAACCCTCCCTTCACTAAAATTATCCTCGGTATGGTTTTTTGCTCTTGTCAAAGTCAGCTGTTCAAATTTGCGGCCGCCATTTTGTGACTTAGCAGAGAGATAAAGGAGGGTCAACAGTCTTCTAACTTTAGCAGAGCCTTGATGGACTGATTAGCGTTAGCAGACGTTTATGAATCATGTTTTTTAGCATCGGACCATCAAGGAGCCTTCAAGGAGGCTCTAACTTTTTATGAATAAGGCTGTTAGTCTTTAACCTATTAAACCCTTGTAAACTAATAAAACACAAATATATGTTATGTAAATATGTTTTTTATGTGTATGTTTCTATTACATATTTATTATTATACTTTTTATTATATTTAGGTTTGGTTAGGTAGGTAGGTTGATAAACATGATAATCTTCATTTCGAAGCGCATACTCTTTCTGGTTCCTAAACTAAATACATTAAATTCAAGCGTTTACAGTATTTTTCAGTAACGAGGTTTTTCCATATTCTTACTTTTGATCGACTGATTATGCTCTCAGAGTTGAAAGAATTTTTTTAAGGATACCTACTCTGTGTAGGTGTACTATCGAGGACACTCCCGCCTGACCACCACTAAGCTAATTTTTGCTTGCACTCGCAACATAGAAACGCTCTTTAGCCCCGCCCCGTTGACTTTGTATAGAAATAATGAATGAAAAGATACCGAATCGGCCGAGCGCACTGACGACGCACACCAAACGAGAGTTATTGTTATTTTGCGCGCCAAAGTTGACGCTTTCCTAATAGGCCCAAACTTTAAGGGGGCGCGGAGCCGTGTGGTATCCAGCAGAGTAGAATAGAACCAACCAACCCATTACACTCACGGGTGTCGTATAAGGCGACTAATGTCTGAGGCAGAACACCTTGCGCCTCCGTAGACCAGAGAATGGGCAGCAGCGTTTTCTGTTAGTCTTTCATCACTGCGATCTCCAATCCGCCTGCCAAGCGTGGAGATTACGGCAAATTCCTCGCATCATGGGAGAGGCTTATGTCCAGCAGTGGACGTTATGGGCTGTTGTTGTTGTTGTTAAGGGGGCGTGGCTCGGCGCCTCCGCATGATTTAAGCGAAAAAAAATTAAAATGGTCAGGCGGAAAAGACCCCCATAGTACCTATGATATATCATGAATTGCATCTATTTGCTTTGTTCATAAACTTCTTCCGTGTCGATGGCCATCTAAATTGATTCCCCTCAAAAAATTACTACGAGTTCCTTTATTAGGTATTTAAAAAAGAAGTACTAACAAGTTTTAATTAAAATTAACAGTAAGTCAGTTTATTAGTATGTTGTTTTGTAGAAGATGTCAGGAATATACTACAACTTCACGTTCTCTGTAATGTTCCCTGATAATGCCAAAAGAATACGCGCTGACGTGAGCAAAGCCGCGGGCACAGCTAGTTGTAACTAAAACAATCATTTTTATTGAATCACTTTCCACTAGTACCCTAAACGGCGTCTCTTCTAAAAGTACTATGCTCTCTTTTCACGCGATTTCTCATTCTAAAATGAAAACAAAATAGTATCAAATTTCGGCCCCCAAATATTTTTAAAGGAGTGTTAAGTGTTTTCAAACCCTTCAAATTGTAATTACGGTTCTATATTCCATGTCGATCTATTTATATGTTAAGAAAAGAAAATTTATGTCAGTGTCAGGTTGTATGTTGAACAAAATATGATTCGCGATCGTAGCAAATAATGGATTTGCGGAGTTATAATCAACTCATCAATGAAATAGTCGTTAGAAAATTTGAATTTCGCGGGCTACCCTTGCGCTTTCACCTTCCGTGATCGATAACTATGTATATGAATTGCAAATAAAAATAATATCCACCTCGCTTCTGTTTCTTTTTTCTTTTATTCTTTCCTTATATTGACGCAATGATAATACAATCCTTACGCCCCATTGCTAAAACTAATAAAACAGAAATATAACAATTCATTTACAAACTACTAAAATAATACTTTACTTGATAATAAACGAAATTCTAACCTAATGAAAAAAAATCCAAAGAGAATCAAAATGTTGTAGTCGTAGTATAGCAATGCGTTTACGATAGATACGCTCGAAAATCGGGACGCGGAAAAAAATGGCACAGGTCCTTCGTCGATGGGTGCTCGGGCCGTACTAATCGGTGCTCGCTTATGCGTCGTAATTTATTCTAATTTAGAGTGATGTTAAAAATTATATTGTATCTGATTAAATGAATTGATTTTAATAAAACTTTGGAATTAGTTTAGTAAAAGAACATAGTTTATTTTTACATTTTTCTTTCAATGTAATTACGCTTTATTCAAACCAAAAAATCACGATAAAATAGCAATATAAAACGTAAAAATTGACCTAAGACTTTATTTTTTTACTGATTAATGTTATTAATTATCGATATTCTATTACATTATGTGTCGACAAAAGTATATGTCTGATGCTTTGTGTATTTTTTTTGAGTGAAATTTAAAAATATTTAAGATAGAATTATGAGACTGAAATTGACTCTGCGAAGATTTTTTAGTAAACTAGTTGTGGGAGATTAAGCACTACATAGTAAACAAATAAGTTTTTTGTAAATGTGTTACATTAAGTGTCAATAAGAAAAACTGATCTATTTTTGACATGTATTCAAAAATGCCAGGATGTTCTCTAAGATGGTAATTTAGGCGACTAAAGTCTTAGAAATTTGCGCGAAAACGTGAAATGGCTCTTAAACTGGAAACCAGCTCCAACATAAATAGTTGGGAAAAAGCTAGGTAGATGATGTTAAGACTAGGAATTACATTTCAGTCTACAATACCTCTAATCACTTTTATAGAAGGTAATCAAAGGAATACAAAATTAGCGCGGGCACACATTAAATACTCGCTGTAATATATATCTCTTGTTCAGAGCGAAACAAAGAACGATGGCAATGTTACCCTATTAAATAAAAATCACGCGTCACTATTTTAGTTCACTAGTTTGCCCGATAGGTGGCGCCGTGCTAAGCAGGAGTGGATCGCTATACTATAAGATTGGATTTAGTAATTTAGTGTAGGTACTAGTTTTACACGATTTTTAAAATTATTTGTATTTTACTTTTCTACAATAAATATTCGTAAAAAAAACTGTGTTTTTTTGTTTGTCACCTACAAGCAGCAACCGCCAAAGCTTCTCGTGTGTAAGCAATGACGTATGCCCGTGCCAGACTGTTGTAAACAAGCCCTCCACACACCTCCACATCGGTTTTGTATTGAATGGTATTGAATAATAGTTGTGGTAGATTATGGTGTCGATTCCCTTGTTCACAAACTAAACTAAATTTAAGTAGAATGCATCATATTCTTTCTATTTCATTATGAAAAGGACAGAAGATAAATATTAGTTTAATCCTGTCAAATTAGTCAGCACCTGACGTAATTAGATGTAATTTTAGTAGTCAACTTTTTAATCGCGCCTAAAACTTGTATGGCGCTGATTAACTTGACAGAACATAACTAAAATTTATCTTCTGTCCTTTTCTTAATGAAATAGAAAGAAAAAGATGCACCGAACTTAAATTTAGTTTAGTTTGCGAACAAGGGCACCTATGTCTGAGTTGCCTATTTTGAATAAGTATTTAGAATTTCTTTTCGGACTTAGTACGTAATGAACCCTATACATAAAATTGTTAAATTAAAGTTGTTACAGTGAAACGCACAAAGCTTACGACCTAAAATTAAAGTTGTTACACTGGAACGCACAAAGCTTACGACCTAAAATTAAAGTTGTTACACTGGAACGCACGAAGCTTACGACCTAAAATTAAAGTTGTTACAGTGGAACGCACAAAGCTTACGACCTAAAATTAAAGTTGTTACACTGGAACGCACAAAGCTTACGACCTAAAATTAAAGTCGTTACACTGGAACGCACAAAGCTTACGACCTAAAATTAAAGCTTTTGAGAATCTTTTATTGATAAGTAAAATTCACATTTGCATTATATCAGAGACCTGGCTTGAACCAGACAGTCAGTTGATAATTGGTTATTATTGTATTTTTAGACAGGACGGTCGTGTCGGTTCGGTGCGCGGCCGCAGAATTGACCAGGCGCCAGGCTAGCATCGCACATGTGCAGCTACCTGCGCACCCCTAACCACCCGCGCGGCGCACAGAGGAGTATTTGACTTAAAAAGTCGATCAACATTATTTTGTGATAATTATAGATTGGATATAAAATAAAAAGTGGTTTAAGATGATAATTTTGTATTACTGGTAATGAATTCCTTGTTGCATTAAGTGCGCCTATGTACCACTACTGTACATGAAGTTTAAATAAACAGTTTTTACATAAAAATCTTCTAGTCAGGATCACCTTCACTAGATCCATCGTCCTCCTCTTTGTCAAACTCTGTAGACGAGGCGTAGGATGTCTCCGGGAGCAAGAGTTCTAATGCTTCAACGGAAAATGGCTTACTTTTTTTTCGTTGCCTTTGCCTGGTACTGCTCAAAAAAGGATCCGAAATTAGCAGAAGTCTGTTTAGCACATCTTTGTGTTGTTTGTCTTTGTCTTTCTGGAATAATTCTGCCTATACATGCGGAAGTGTTTGTTTCTGGTAAGGTTTCTGGCCTCAGCCGCCTCTTCCGACAACTGGCCAATAGGCAGAATAGCGTGATCAATTACTGTGGCCCCATGTCTAAAATTTTGTGCATTGTAGGCGACATGGGGTGCCACTCATACAAATCTACATATAGCTTTGCAGTTTGTTCAGTAAAGTTTTCAAATTTCTGCGTATCAATTTTGAGCCCACTTGACAAAGTCTCCAATATGACACTGCATTTTTTTAAATTAAATTGATGTCAATCCCAGTAATGCGGGAAGAAGTTTCGGGATTTGAGAAAAACCTCCTTGAAGTGTTCCCATCATATTGGTGTTCCCAAACCCTGCCCTCAGAATATCCACTAGCAGCCCCGTTTCCTCTTTAAAAGCCTGAATTTTAAATCTTGAATTTTCTTCTTCTTTTCTGCCACTATATTTTTATTTTCTTGAGTTCTTGCCTGCCATTTTTTTTTTTATTATTTTAAGACGATTTTCTAAAAACTCAAACTTTTGGTCATTTTTTCTGTCTGAAGATTCTTGTATGACTTCATAGAGTGATTTTCTAGTCATCTCTATCGGCGTCATTGGAGATTCTGGAATAGAAAAATAAAAATAAAACACTGTTTTATGGAAGCTGATTTCGACTAATTTTGTAGAAAATAAAAATAAAAAAATGGCGTGAATATGCGGGACATTTTCCTTTAAAATCCTTATCTAGAATAATGAAACTATATGTTACATCCAAAATCATAAGTTAACTCGGCTTAACTTATAAACAAAAACACCTTTAATTGCATAGTTTACTAAAAAAAAGTTGCATTTTTTATGGAGTGCATTTAAGGTGCAAAATGTCACTTAAATAAAGTGTAAAACCAAAATAAACATGCTTTTATAAAGTAACGACATACCTTCTTCTAAAATATCCATAATGGTTATCACTTAATTTCACCAAACACAGATTAAATGCAATTTAAAGATCACGTTTTAACTGTAGTGCCGAGAACAAAGACATACGATTCATGCAAGGACTGAGTTCCGACTGCTGCTACGGTTGGTGGAGAGGCGGTGTATGGCCAAATTGGCCGTTAAGTGACGTAATAGCTATTGGGCTCTCACGATACAATAGTTGTAAAGCAATATAACAAATTTCGACTTTTCGACTTTTGATCGGGTTTTTAGATGAAATACTCGTCTGTGCGGCGGCCGAGTGGCGTCTCTCGCACACGTGCAGCCACCCGCGCACCTGCTACCCACGCGCGCGCCGCCAGCGGCGTCCCTCGGGCTCCAGAGTCAGTCGCGCATCCGCTTAGGTTAACCCACGTAATATAATTTCGATTTCTTCCGTGGCTCTCGCTCGCTCCCGCCAAAAGTTTTGTTAGAAAATAGTTTCATTGTTTGTCGCTATAAGTTGTGCAAAATAAACTGTTTACGTGTCATTACTCTCGTTTCACTGAGCACTAACCCCACACCATTACACAAGTTAAATAAATAATTAATGATTAAACGAACTTACCTGTAAGTGAAGTTCGATCATAATTATGTGAGGTGTTTCGTTCGAAGAGATTAGATATTACACTTGTAGTCCCACACACAATGTCGCCACTAATGCACTCAGTTTAAAGACAAACAAAAAAAAAATAACAATAAGATGTGGGTAGACTGACCCCATCCCATAGATTTATTGCGTTCAATTCATCATTTAGTTCAGAGAAAAGTAATATTTTACTCATTTCACAATTTTGGGTGTTAATTTTGGGAGGGCGGGATGCTAATCTCTTCGAACGAAACACCTCACATAATTATGATCGAACTTCACTTACAGGTAAGTTCGTTTAATCATTAATTATGTTTCAGTGTTTCGTTCTCGAGATTAGATATTACACTTGTAGATATTGAGAGTTATTTGTGAAATGAATGCTTTTAGGTGTTAGATAAATCAACAATAACCCTCCTTTTGGGCTTTGCCGCAGTCGGGTAAAAACATTAAACTGCAAAGGATTTAATCTGTAAACCACAAATGATTATGCAATTGTAGAGGCATTAAATGATATATCTACATAAGTATCACAATTTTTATAATAAAACAAAATTTATTAATTTACAATAATGTTAGAAACAATCATGTAAGTGATTTCTTAATCACCATCTATTAAAATGCTTCTAGCAAAGAGTTCTCTAGAATTAGTGGATATGGCCCTGTTATAAAACTTGGCAAAAGTTGTAGATGTGCCAGACCAACCGGCAGTTTTTTGGATCAAATATAAATTGACACCCATTTTATGAGCACGAGAAGTACTGGCCATGCCTAGTACTATGAGCAGAAAATTCAGTTATATCGATTCCACTGACCTGTAAGGTACTCTTTATCCACCTACTTAATGTTTGAGCACAAACTTTATTATGTGGTTTTTTGATGCTAATAAACAGAAACGTGTGATTATTACGTAACAATTCGGTTACGCGTAAGTAATCTACTAATAATTTAGCTGGACATATTTCGGGTCTTTCCTGAAAATATGGCAGTATAAGCAATGGCTGGTTTGATCTTTTATTAGAAGTTTTTATCATATCAGGAATCTTAATAGATATTTCATTAGATGAAGTACTAATATTCTCAACTTTAATTTTGGATAGGGTTTGAACCCTGTGGGCTGACAAATGCAAGTAAAGTAACCCATTTTCTTGTAATTTGATCTAACTGTAACTGATCGTGGGGTACCCAGCCCGCCAGTCTCTATGACTAATGAGGTATCCCAGGTCGAGTCGTATTTAGTCTAAATAACCCTTTAAAAAAATCTCTGTACCCGATCATCTTTATTAATGTGATTACCTAAAATTAAAGTCAGGCCGACCTGCAACTGTTCAATGTGCCATACCGAGCACCAGAATCAAACAAATCAGTAAAAAAAAAAAATAATTTTCGGGATAGAGGCCTCATAAAGATTAATGTTGTTTTTCATACAAAAAAGAAACCAATTTTTCAAACAACTATCATATTGTTTGATGGAATTTTCGGATAGGGACGCGAACATGATGTGAACCGATGCCGGAGGAATACTTCTTCTTAATAGAGATTCCGGCACAATACTCCGGCAACCAGGGTAATCCGCTTGTGTATCTGACGGTTGCTGGAATGAGAGAGTATTCATTCGAATGGAGGAAACCCATAGAAATACCATTCAGACCAACATATTGAAAAAGCGTTTATATTATATGCGTCAGGGTCTTTGTGCCATGATACGTAACTAGCACATTTTTTATTTATACGACTAGCGAACATATCTATATCATGCTGGCCGAACGAATTAACTAATTCTTGAAAGGCAAAGTCTGATAATTCCCATTCAATGTCGGGGTGAACTCGTCTCGATTCAGCATTAGCGATACTGTTCTCGACTGATGGGATGTACAGAGCAGAAACGAATGTTGCGAGCCTCACACCATTGCCATATGCTCTTAGTTACTTTTGTAAAATGGGGAAACTGCACACCTCCCATGCGATTTATATAAGAAATCGCAGTCGTCTATATCGTCGTCGTCTATTCTTAAAATAATTTGACAACCAAATAAATTTTTAGTAAATATTTTTAGACCGATAAACGCAGCCATTAATTCCAAATAATTATTATGCAGTTTTCTTTCCTCCTGACTCCAAGTACCACTTGTTGTTTTTCCCTCACAACCTATCCCCATCCCGTAGTTGAGGCGTCAGTCTGCATTTCTAAATTGTACTCATCAAATTTTATTTTGCAAACAGATTTATCGATAGAATTTATCCACCAATCAAAATCAGAATCTAAAGTAGACGATATAGTCATGAACTTCTCATAATTACCATCGCCTTTTAGACTTAAGAATTTACATCGCTCAAACTCTTTAGTATAAAGCCAGCCATATTCAATGGCAGGGCAAGCAGATGTTAAAGTCCTACTAAGCGAGCAAAGTCTTTAATTTTACACCTACTGAGGTTTTTAAATTTTAACAACTTTTTCTTAATTTTGAGTCGTTTTTCAACAGGCAAGCTGATTTCCATTGTTTTAGAATCAATGATAAATCCTAAATATCTACATGAATTACTGGGAATCATACAAATTTTACCTTCATTTATAATGAAGCCCAAGGAACAAAGAAATTTCTTTGTAATTTCAACATTAGCAACACAATCGTTATAGCAATGTGATACGAGGCATTAATCATCAAGATAGATTGTTGACAGATTACCGGTACATCGCAAAATTTTGACAACATGAAACAACATTTTTTGGTTTCATGATTTTTGTAAAAACGTAAGACCAAACGGTAGAACATTAAATTCGAGTAGATTCTCTTTCAATTTCAATCGCAAGTACTTTTTGAAATCTTCGTGAATTTTTATTAAAAAATATGCATCCTTAAGACCAATCGTGGACATAAAACAATCTTTTGAAATAATTTTAATGATTGTCCGAAGGTCTTCTAATTTAAAATGCTCAGTATTTATAAAAAAAATTCAAACATTTTAAATTTAGATTAAGACGAGTTTTACCGTTTGGTTTCCGTACCAAGAATATATTTGATATAAATTGACCGTCACAAGGTTGACATTTAGAAACAGCTCCAATAGAAAGAAAACTATCTATAGCCTGTTCAAATTCATATTCTTCAAAACGAGAATATTTTTTAGATAGTGGTATATTATTCTGAAATGGAGTGTGTGTAAAAGGGATTTTATAACCCTTTATCCATAATAGTACGGTTTGTTCCGATGTTATTTGTGACCATTGGTTATAAAAATAACAAAGCCTGCCAGCATAATTCACCGTGGTGTCTATTGGCGTTGCGGCCGTAGTTCGGACGTGACGCTTTGGATGACTGCACGTGCTGCTGCCTCGTCGAGGGTGCAGACTCCTTCGTTCTCCGAGGCGTCGTCGGTCTGCGATACGACGCTGGCTTCCAGTTTAAATTTCGGTTGGGTGGTGGAGGCTTTGGCTTGTTCGATAAAGTCTTGGGCTGTGGACCAGACTTCAACTCGGCTCCTGACTTATTGATGGCCTTAGCCGTTCGCAGCGTCTCAGCGAGCTCTTTTCCGAAGAGTAAACTATAAATTTTAGTCAGCTGCACCTGATCCTTTAAATCCTATTTGAGCACAGCAAGGATGAAGTTACGCCTGGTGACAGAATCATTATGTTGACAGTCACACAAGATACGCCCGGTATCCACAAGTAATCTCAATATGTTCGGATCTTTTGTCTCTTGAGACAAAATAATAGTAATAGCTTCACTAATACATGAAATAGCACTAGCAATCTGCTTCTGTTTTGCCTGCATAGCCTTATCTCGCTTCACTGTAACGTCAGTTACTGCTGCCCTAATCTCAGGATTTAGGGATGGTGCGTCAATCAGCTTACAGTTACCCGGAGGTAAATGAGAATCTAAGAGCTCCTTACGGAGCTCTTTTGTCAAACCCGAAGTGGGTCCTTTTGAATATTTTTACCGAATGATGTAGTGGTTGATGGATCAGATCCAAAAATTTCCATAACGGTTTCGTCTAACTCCTGATCGTGATCCTCCTTCTCAATAGCAGCAGCTTCATCAGCTGATGACTGGAGTAGAGGCTCTTGTGTCGCTTCAGGTACTTTCGGCCCCTGCAGTGACTCCAAGCATGAAGCACTAGTTGATGGTACTGGCTCGTCAAGGTTCACCGGTAGGCATTCATTATTCTCCGATTCTATAATTATGTTATCAGCAATCGTAAATTATAAAATGTTCATAACAATAAACATTTTCCACTAGGAATATGAACCGTATTTGTATCGTAATAACAATACAATGTATCGTAACGATATTATTCAAATCGTCTTCTAAAAGGAAAATTATAAGTGTTTATGTAGGTGTTTTACTTTTTATCATAAATTAGACGCATGATTTTAAGCAAATTACGGGTAAGATGAACTCATAGGCGTTGCATCGTGAACCCGATTTTTACGAATGTATAATTGTTTCAGTCCATGTCTATGTCCAGCAGTGGACGTCTTTCGGCTGAAATGATGATGATGATGATAATTGTTTCGTGGTTCTAATTACCTAAACAGGTAACAAGATATTATGTAGGTACGTGATTAGGCGTAGGTACCTACAGATAACAGCGGGTAGGATGAACTCATATAGCGTTACACCGTGAACCCGAGTTTGAAAAAGGATAAGTTGCAACTCGAGCGTCGCATCGTTAATCCATTAATCACCAATAAAAAATAAAAAATATCTTGAGGTGTTGACAACCTTGGCTCAGAATCGGAGGATGATGAAGATCTGCGGCGTCCTTTTAGCAATTTTCTTTCCAACTTCTTAATTTTCTTTTTAATATAACTATATATGAATCCTTATTATCACGTTTCCTCTTCGGCATTTTGGTTTAGGAGCACTAAATACACTAAATTGCCGAAAAAACACTAGAACGCAAATTAGAGTTACAAAGTGGCGAAGCACTGGAATGTGAATGATGAATTGAACGCAATAAATCTATGGGATGGGGTCAGTCTACCCACATCTTATTGTTATTTTTTTTTTTGTTTGTCTTTAAACTGAGTGCATTAGTGGCGACATTGTGTGTGGGACTACAAGTGTAATATCTAATCTCGAGAACGAAACACTGAAACATAATATTAGTTTAACAGGTAACCAAAAAACCCAACAGGCATATTGTGATTTTGCAGGCCAGTGTAGTTTATGCCTTGCGCTTCACCGTGTTTTTAGTCGACATGTTTTTACGTGCACCCTTCATTTGTATGAAAATATTAGTTCCAACTAAATTTGACAGCTCTAAATTACGTCCGTCTCTTTCTCGTTTTATTAGAGAGAAAAATATAGCAATAGCCTAAATTAAGTTTAGTTTGTGCACAACAGAATCGACAGATTGTCTCAATTTTTGCAACCAGGTTGAGACTTTTATCCTGCAATGCTTATTTGGTAGTGAATACCCCCGAGGATGTATGAGCGGTAATTTTGAAATTATCAAGTGAACAAGAAGGTTTTTTGATGAAAAAGGAAATATATTTTGTCTTATCCACATTGAGAGCGAGTTTATTCCTAGCTAGCCATGACAACACCAAATTAAAGCCTGCCTGCACGTAGCAGTATACTTCAGGCCAGGTGTCAGCTTCAAAAAAAAGCGCGGTGTCAACGGCGAAAGTTATGATCCTTCCACTGGGCATCTTGAGCTCACAGAGGTCGTTTATGTAAGTCAGCAATAATAGGGGACTGAGAATGCTACCCTGTGGCGCGCCATGCACGACGAGAAGGTCACTACTAGACCTTTCATCCACCCTAACTCTCTGGAATCTGTTGGTGATGTAGTCAGAAAAAAGCTCAAGCTGTGTACCCCTTACACCAATGTTCTCTAATTTCTTCAGCAACGGTGGGACGGAGACTGTGTCAAAGGCTTTGCAAACATGCGTCTGCGATCCGGGCACATTCCATTGATGCGTTCGGGCATCTTATGAACGTTGTCGACACCCCAAATTGTCTTATTTGCAACATGAGGGAAGAAGCAGGACTTAGTTTAAGGGATGTTGGAATATGTAATTCGATCTTGTCTAAACCTACACACATCAAAAAAAGTTTATGATCACTAGCATAATTAAGCTGATATTTTTTTTTAAATTTAACTTTATCAAGAAAAAAACTTTGTTGTGTGTTTTTTTTAAATAGAAATACCCTGTTTGAAATTAAAAAATAAAACTATTTTTATGCACACTTCTACACTAATATTATAAAGAGGAAAGATTTGTATTTTTGTGTGTATGTTTGTAATGAATAAACTCAAAAACTACTGCGTTGATTTTAAAATTCTTTCACCATTAGAAAGCTACATTCACTCTGAGTAACATAGGCTATATTTTATCCCCATACTACCACGGAAACGGGAATTACGCGGGTTCAACCGCGTGACATCCGCTAGTTTTTTTTTATAAAAACACTAGCGGACGTCCCGCGGTTTCACCCGCGTAGTTCCCGTTCCCGTGGTACTCCCACGGGAACGGGATAAAATATAGCCTATGTTACTCGTGGATAATGTAGTCTTCGAATGGTGAAAGAATTTTTTAAATCGGTCCAGTAGTTTTTGAGCCTATTCATTACAAACAAACAAAGTTTTCCTCTTTATAATATTAGTATAGATAACAAAAAAGATTTCGAATTTTCAAAGTGATCACAAACTTTTTTTTGAGTGTGTACGCGCAAACTAGCTATTAAGTTACTTAATTAATTTAACAATCAAGTGATGGTTGTTAAATTAATTAAGATCCGAGTTATTATCTAGATTATTATGTATTTTGTAAAACTACGAGGCTGACATATCGCATCGCGATTAAATCCTTTTTCTAAAAAAATAAAGATTACAAAAAAAAAATGAAAAAGCTGCCTCACTTTTTGCTTGCAAAACCTTATTAGCTTAAAAAACCGGGCAAGTGCGTGTCAGGCCACGCGCTGTGTAGGGTTCCGTAGTAGCCCGTTATCACAATATAGAACGAACCTGTTGGTACAGCGCCATCTAGCGGCAGCTTTGTGAAACTTATTGGATTATTGGGTGGAAGATGGATGGATTGGATTATTATTGGATGGATGCATTGAACAGTACGGGATCATGGAGGTTTTAAAGTTAAAAACATTGACAACTTGTGAAATTGTTGGATATTTGACCCCAATATCTCCGTAACTTCCCAGGCAAAGAATGTCTAGCTAGGCCTAGAACAAAAGAATGATCGAAATGACGGGGAGAACAAGTGCCTTTCGGCTTAGTTAGGAGTATTTTATTTTTACATCCATTAGTGGGAAATAAACACGTCGATTTTATAAAAATCTTTAATTGTTCAGAGTCATCATCGCACTCATAAGTGTATTTATTCATTTAAACACAACCAAAAACAACAAAAATGTGGCGGCATGAAAAAAACACTGGTTTTTTGCAAAATTATTTTATTTTTTTCTAAACAGAAACAAACAAATGTGATTTTTTTTTTATAAACCCACTACATTGAAGTACCTACACCATACTCTAAAGGTTATGTAAAGGTTTTTTAGTCATGAAAAAATCTATTTGTGAAAAAAAAACACAGTTTTAGTCAAATCATTTATTTGTTTTGTAGATACAACGATACAAATAGTACTTACAAAAATGTAAACAATTATATCGAAGTTGTACACAAACTTAGTCTAGGAAAAAAATAATTGCAGTACTTAGATATAGTTTAAAAAATACAGTTTTAAATTAAAATAATTTATTTGTAGAGAAACAATTATAATATTATTGGTAAAACATCGATTTACATAAACTAAGTCTAATACAGGAAAAATTATTAGTTTTAAGACTTTAGATATATTTGTAATATTCTGTTGAGAAACATAAAAAAATTAAAGGAAAACCCAGTTTTTGTAAAAACATTTAGTAGTTCTGACTAAAAAGATACAAAGATAAAATGTATAAAACTAAATATATCGAAGTACTTACTTACACATAACTACACTGACTTGGTAACAACTCGGTTTTTTGTAAAAATCCTAGAATTGTTCTAGTGAAAAAGGTACAAACATTAAAAAATATTATTAATTATATCGAAGAAAACTTAGCCTAGTAATTCATGGAAAAAAAATAGTTTGAAAAAAATTGTACATTTTAATCTTACAAAATAATCTAATGGGCTTAACAGTAAATCCGCATTTACAAAGTATAAGTGAAGTGAAGATTAATTGGCCGTGCCTCTGTCATCATTGGATACATGAGAAAGAAAAGTACTAGGCATACAACGACGGATGGACTGTGTGAAGGATGATATAATAGCAAGAAAGGAAATGGTTGAAGAGATGACAAGTAATAGAGAAGTATGGGAGAAGAAGACAAATGCTGCACTGACCACAAACAAATTGTGATAAGGGCAGGAAAATGAATTAATGATATGGTTTATTATTGTTCTTGTGATTGTGATCGACCGTAATTATAAATTATCTCTCTTTAATCCTGTCTTGCTATCAGCAGGCTTAGAGAAGTTGACAATCTACAATCGTTAACGCTAGTAGAAAACTATTCAAATGAATGGGAATGACAAGATGATCAACACAAACGAATCAAAAATTCGTAGACAAATTAACATCGTTCAGTTCAAAATGATAGAATAGAATGTTATCGTTTCTACAATGTTGATCGCTATACCAAAGACTAAAGATGAACGCAGACTTAGCCGCACCGCATTCTATTTTTTCTATGCAATCTCGCACACAGCATTAGACACAGATTGCACACAGCCACAGATTGAATAGAACTTTATACGAAGAATTGGAATGCGGCGACTGCGGTGCGGCTAAGTCTGCGTTCACCTTAAATAGTTGGGTTTTTCCACAGACATTAGAGAACGAGCGATCGACTCAGTCGTGTCAACTTGGCTACCAATTCAGCGCTTTCTACAATCGCTTACGCCGAAGCGTTTACGATTGTAGAAAGAGAATCGATACGAAACGTTTGTAACTTGGCTAGGCCTCCAGAACGGAAAAGAACTTTGACAGCTTTCGTACAAGTAACGATAAAAAATAGTAACTAGTAAGTAACATACAATAATATTCCAAAAATATATAGATTCTAGAAGAGATTTGGTTTCAGCCTAAAGTTTAAAACTTAGACTGAAACCAGTAATTTTGTGTAAAATTTATAAAATGCGCGCAGCAACACCAATAAGCTAATTTATAGATTTTATCATACAAAAGTAATAATAGATGACATATATATTTTAACATCAATAAGGAATAATTAAGTACTAAAGTAGAGGTAGATATTTTGAGGAATGCATCATGCAATCAGAATGCTTTGAAAATCTTTACTCACAATAACTTTAATATTCTTTGGATGACGGAGTTGAAGAGAATCTCTGGTTCTCATCTCTAGACAAATGACTATCACTTTCACTGCGTTTCGTATTTCTACAAAGCCAGCTTTTCGGTAGCTTTAAACGTTTTTAAATGTTTTGCGATTTTCATCATCATGCTCACCGGTGGACAATCACTGTGTATAGGTTTTCAGCAGATATGTCATATCTTCGTCATCACCAGTTCCCTTGTTCTTCAGCTGCTCAAAAACTGTCCTGCTGTCGTCTGCAAAAACCCTCACCTCAACTTCCTTGGAATACTTTGTAGTGTTGTGACCTCAATTGTTTTTAAACTTTAAATCGGTGGGACTTTTGACGATCGCTTCATCTTTTCAACGGTTGTTCAAACCACTGTTGTTGCAAGGTGTAGTGCTTGTAATAGCCAGCCGTGTCTAAACGAGACCTCCGAAGACCCTCAGAAGCGAGGTCACCGGGAACAGGCAGCGTTGCTGGCAGTGTCACTTGGAAGGTCAGTTTCCTCGTCAGATAATTCTACCATTGCAATGTGGTCACTGTTGGCCGATGGTCTGGGGAAGTCCTGGGGGTGGAGTGGGGGTCCTTTGCGGCAAGGCTCGTGCGGACCCTATAGTGAGCCTGCGTGCTGCCAAGCCGAATACACCGGTGTACATTTCCCGCTTGCATTACACCTCTAAAGCGGAGGACATCGTGGAGCACGTGCGCCAAAAGACGAGTTACACACCGAGGGTGCAGTTACTGGAGTCGCGCCGCAACGTAAACTTCAAGGCGTTCGTGGTGCGGATACCGAATTGTTATCTGCCCATGGTGATGGAGGAAGACTTTTGGCCGCAGGACGTGGTGTTCCGTCGCTTCCGCGGACAAATTCCACTGGACAGTCAACACAAGTGAAGTGTGACTAAGTGAAGTGCTACTAACATAGTTTTAAGTCTTATTCACTAACACAAGTCTTGTATTTACTTTATATTTATGTTAGTTTATAAGGTATATATTTATGGGCCATTGTAGCCTGAAATAAATTGATGTTGATGTTGTTGTTGAAGTAAAGCTATCTTGCCTTCGGTCGGATGTAGGGAACGAAGGATATCCTG
Organism: Xestia xanthographa; assembly: GCA_905147715.2. Taxonomy (NCBI): domain Eukaryota; kingdom Metazoa; phylum Arthropoda; class Insecta; order Lepidoptera; family Noctuidae; genus Xestia; species Xestia xanthographa. Next base: position 28,621,075 of record LR990652.1, read on the forward strand.
CTACCTGATACTCCCTATAATATAAATATATTATAATATATTAATTATAATAATCTTATGATACCCTTCCAATTTCCTCCTTTATATATGTCGCCGCAAGAGGCTCTATCTGCTAAGATTTAATCAAATTAATAGCACTCATAATTCTATTCCATGATAAAACGGGTGAACCTGCCATCTCTGCTTGGCAGTACAATTATTACATAGAACTTAATTAATTGACAGATGAGTTAAGCGCCATCTATTGGCTCACCTAGTACTTAGATAGTTCGTGGTTTCAAATAGTAATTTACTAAACAAAAGTAGCTAAAGACTCTCAGTAAGTCTTTAGCTAGATCTATAGTTAAAATTATGATAAGCAAGTATTATAAGACATTGGATTTGTAATTTTATTATTGTTCATTTGACACAAGAGTGGAAGATAGCGCTGAATACGATTTGATCAATAACTCAATTAATTATTTGAAATTACAACGAAATCAGATTATCTAACTGAATTACAAACTAAAAAGTTACAAGATTATTTTACAGAACAATTTATTAGTGAAAGACTTTTTAGGTGTTCTCTGTATTAAATCCTTTGATTTACCAGAAATGGTTTTAAGCAAGATCGAATATTGTTGTAAAAAGTAATGAAGCCACTAATTAGCTTTAACTAGATAAAACCTTTGCATTTGTGAATATTGGAAATGTTTAATTAATAAAATGATTAATTGTGAATTATTCTAGAATTGTTTGTAAGTTTTAATGAATTTATTATGTAATGAATAAACTGTACTGAATGAGGGACTTCCGCTCACGCAGGCAGAATGGACGCGTGAGCGACAAGCAGTCACGTTATCATAAGATTAGCAAAACAATTGAAATACTAAGTAATTATAAGTGTTTATTGAAGTGAACGATTAGCTGTTGTGAAAATGAGAGTGTGAGGAGTTTCTTCGTCGATTCTTCTCCTCAACCATAATACTCTGCGAATGGACGACTCAACTCTAGAAAGTTAATAAGTTTCTGTACCTAAATGGTTTAATTAATAGAAATAAACGTTTGGAGTTTGAGTCAAGTGCTGTGTGTGATTTCAACTACCCAGTACCCACCTACCTATCTACCAACAATGAAGAATCGTATCGCAAGGCGATGTGATAGATGACAGAAAGACAATATGGTTACTCTAGGCTTTCCCTGCCGTGATATCAGAAGAGGTGATAGCTCTTGCGCGCTGCTCACAGTGCCGGACATCCAGAACAATTACAAGGAACTACCGAACTAGAACTCTTGCTTTCGTGATCATGGCCGAAGGCGTGGCAAAGAACTTTTCACCGAAGGGTTCACCACGAAGCTTTTAAAGAGAGAGCGACTTATTATGCTGCCACAACCAATATACTGTGTTAAGTGGCAATGAACTGATAGACAAGAAGATACCTATGAAGACTAAGATAGCTAAAGAGTTGGCTGCATTTTTATCCAAGTGGCTGACAGATACCAACATGATAATTTATTGCAACGCTTGACCCAAAACAAATCATAAGAACACAATAATGAAAATGCAATTTACATTGGTAAACAAACAATGAAGTTGTATGTGATGGAAAACTTCATTGATTGCACTCCAAATTGCCAACATGTACAGCACAGAATGACCGAAGCAGAATAAACAAAGATTGGACTCCGGGAAAGCATAATTATCAATAAATAAACCTGATTATGGATCATCAATCCCGGGAAGTATTTTGTTTTATTTATTTTAGTATTTTGTTACTGTAGAGAATTTTTACAGTTAACATTATTTTAACTTAACACATCCCATGCTGGTTATGGTAACTTGACACCTGTGGAAGGGAAATAAAAACACTCCATTTAATTCACTCAATAAGCAATCAATGGTTTTTGAAATATAACCAGTAATGATGTGTCAGAAACTAAAATCATGAATTAACTTTTTTAATTACTACTAATTAGATAAATGAGTAGAACAAATTTAAGACGTTGTTATTGACTTTTCATTCACACTATAGGTTTATACCTCACAATCAAATATTGTTTGCGTTAAGTGCAACGTTGAGGGCTTTTCAAATAATTGAGCAAATTTGAAAACATTTGTATTGGACAACATGTTGCAAGATTCATACAAGAACACTTTGTTATGAAACTGATTTATAAAACAAGACAACTTATGAAATGTCAAACAAATTTCAGTTCAACAAGTTTTGACAATGAAATCTTAAGTTATATCAACGAAGCAAAGAATGAAGAATGTTTTGTCAGTGCAACTACGTATACACAACCAATAGTGTTTATAAAGTAGTTCTGATCAGTTTAAATTTCCCATCTTAGTTTAATTAACTTAATCTAAGTAAATAACTATTTCAAAACAACTTATTACCGACCATAAAACTTATCACTCCAACTAATTTAAAAAAAAAATAGTAGGACTGCTTTGTTGGTCCAGTGGTCATGAGCCCTGTTATTAAAGCATGAGGACCTGGATTCGATTCCCAGGCCTGGCAGTGTTATTGGGTTTTTCCATCAGAAATTTCTCAGTAGCAAGCCAGACAATCATATGAATGGCAAATAGCCATATCGCTAAACTAGAGGCTTAGGCAAAGTGTGGATTTATTATTTTCACTTCTGCCTAACCCCTCAGGGATTGCAGGTGTGATGTTATGTACCTACACACTTCACTATTAGAGTAGCCATTACACTATTATTAATATTTACTTGCACTGACTGCCTTGTTGGTCTAGTGGCTGCAAGCGTGACTGTTGAGCATAAGGCCCTGGGTTCGATTCCCAGGTCAGGCAAAGTGTTGTTGGGTTTTTCCATTAGGAATTTCTCTGTAGCAGGCACAGAGTCCAGATTTGTGCCTGGTTGATGGCAATAAGGCTTGCCCCCTATTACATGGGACTTCAAAATAAATTTTGGCATACTATTAGTTATTCCTCTGCCGGACCTTTCAGGGACATCATGCGTGATGTTATGTTATTTACCTGCATGAATTCTCACATTTCAGGTTCCAGGCAATTGTCTTATCATAGAAGAAATGATACCTTTTATCAAAGAAATTAAAACAAAATTGAGAGCAACTATAAAGAAGACTCAAGTTCTTCTAAAACTCTATGCACCCAGTCACTCGAAGATAGTGATGACAACAAGTGTGGAATTAACCGCTTCCCCAGCAAATGATAATGGAGCAAGGTCACTTAAAAATGTGACTCAATGAACAATTTCAAAAATGAACAACTTCGAGGACTGCAGCCTGGTGAACAGATAACCGTGTCGCCAGCTATGAAGCTATAAAATGGGGAACAGCATGAGAACAGCCAACTAGGGACGACTGTTACATTACAGTGTCCTCACATCATACACTAACATAAAAGGTGAGGAGTTTTCAAACTACTTCTTACACTTCCCCACTGATACCTACAGTGTTACAACAAAAGACTTAATACAATAGCCCAATCAACCTACCTACATGATGCTCATGTGTAATGAGAACCATGTTTCCACATTAATTATTTTAGAGTTTATAATCCTGCCAGTTGTAAGCAACTATTTACAAAAATAATAACAAAATATTAGTACTAACAGTAACTAATAAAATAAAAATAAAAAATAAACTCACAAGCTATTGGTATCCGTGGAGGAAACAACAAGCTCAATGAGTAATACAAACACTCACAAGAAATCAAACAAATACTGTCAGTGCCGTGGAGGTACTTGGTAATGAACACAACAAATTACAAACAATCCTGAAATCATGGAAAATTGAAGCAACAATATTCTATTCAGCTAATAGCTGATTAAACAATATCGATAACCTCAATTCATTTAATGTTATTGGATAATTCAGGCTACAACATTTTATTCAGCTAACAGCTTATACCAGCTTCAATGTAAGCACTACTAAAAGATTAAATAAAAGCAGACCTAACTCTGTGACTGTGTCAATGTGTCTAGGTGATACACAAACGCATTTAATTTAAAACTGAATAGATGTCAGATCTTTTAAAAGCTTTCTATGTTGACTGAAACTTTCTGTTACCAAATCTTACAATTCAATGAACATTGTAGGATAACAATAAAAGCAACAATAATCTGCCGACAAAATTTATCTCCACTATTTCAGATAACAACCACGAAACTTCATACTGACGGCGACGGCAGGTGCAGAGCGCGCACCGCCGATCAGAATGGCCGTGTCGCCGCAAGAGGCTCTATCTGCTAAGATTTAATCAAATTAATAGCACTCATAATTCTATTCCATGATAAAACGGGTGAACCTGCCATCTCTGCTTGGCAGTACAATTATTACATAGAACTTAATTAATTGACAGATGAGTTAAGCGCCATCTATTGGCTCACCTAGTACTTAGATAGTTCGTGGTTTCAAATAGTAATTTACTAAACAAAAGTAGCTAAAGACTCTCAGTAAGTCTTTAGCTAGATCTATAGTTAAAATTATGATAAGCAAGTATTTTATGACATTGGATTTGTAATTATTATTGTTCATTTGACACAAGATTGTTTATGAGGCTTGTAGTGTACAAGTGGAAGATAGCGCTGAATACGATTTGATCAATAACTCAATTAATTATTTGAAACTACAACTAAATCAGATTATCTAACTGAATTACAAACTAAAAAGTAACAAGATTATTTTACAGAACAATTTATTAGTGAAAGACTTTTTAGGTGTTCTCTGTATTAAATCCTTTGATTTACCGGAAATGGTTTTAAGCAAGATTGAATATTGTTGTAAAAAGTAATGAAGCCACTAATTAGCTTTAACTAGATAAAACCTTTGCATTTGTGAATATTGGAAATGTTTAATTAATAAAATGATTAATTGTGAATTATTCTAGAATTGTTTGTAAGTTTTAATGAATTTATTATGTAATGAATAAACTGTACTGAATGAGGGACTTCCGCTCACGCAGGCAGAATGGACGCGTGAGCGACAAGCAGTCACGTTATCATAAGATTAGCAAAACAATTGAAATACTAAGTAATTATAAAGTGTTTATTGAAGTGAACGATTAGCTGTTGTGAAAATGAGAGTGTGAGGAGTTTCTTCGTCGATTCTTCTCCTCAACCATAATACTCTGCGAATGGACGACTCAACTCTAGAAAGTTAATAAGTTTCTGTACCTAAATGGTTTAATTAATAGAAATAAACGTTTGGAGTTTGAGTCAAGTGCTGTGTGTGATTTCAACTACCCAGTACCCACCTAACTATCTACCAACAATGAAGAATCGTATCGCAAGGCGATGTGATAGATGACAGAAAGACAATATGGTTACTCTAGGCTTTCCCTGCCGTGATAGATATAATAAATATATTATAAATGTATTATATAATTTAATAATTATATAGTTACGTTATTTTTTTATGCAATGCCTCAACACTCTTCTCAACATTGTATATCTTCATCCGGATTTCAAGTTCTTGCATATTTTTGATTATTGCGTCATATTCTTCCGTTTCCTCATGTTCGCCTTTCTGCATTGCTTTAATTTTGTTTATTATAACGATTTCCAGCTGCGCTACGTTTTGTTGCATACTTGCAATCCTGTCTTTGGATTTTTCTTCATTCTCTTTAAAAAAAATTTCGCTTTCTTTTATTTTCTTTTCAATCTCTTTTTCTTCTATCCTCATGTCCTGGATACGCATATCACTTTCCACTGCTGTCACAACTGCTTGTAGTTCCATTACAGCAATCTTTTTTTCTATTGTTTGTAACTCGTTTTGCAAACGTTTTATATTTGCGTCTTTATTGATTTTCGCCTGAATCTCTTTTTCTTGCAATGTTTTAATCTCAGCTTTAATACCACTCAGTTTCTTAGCCTCGTCCTGTTGGATGGCTTGAATACTTTCCTTAAGTTTTTGTTTCTTGTTACGCAATAAATCAAAATCTTTCTTCATCTCGTTTTCTTTTTGAGCCCGTTTTTCTTTCCAATGTTTTATGTCATCTTCAATTTTTCTTTTTGTCGCAGTGTGGTCTAGTATATTCTTATCGTATTCGTCTAAGATTTTTAACCTTGTCTCTTTTGCCTTTTGTATCTTTGTTTTCTCTAAAAGCTCACGGTGTTTAGTTTCTTCGATTTTCGTATTAATTTCATGTTCCTCTGCTTGAATTTTCCTTTTAAATTCATTGAAGGCTTCGCGTTTTGCGGCAATTTCGCGATCTTTCACTTCTTTTATTTGCGACTGGTCATCGTTTAACTTTTGGATTTCTGCGTCAATTCCCGCTAATGTCTTAGCCTGTTCTTTATTCATTCTTTTAATATTCTTGTCAAATTCGTTTTTTTTCTGGGCCAATGTATTTTTTTTTGCTTTAGTGTACTCTGTCATTGTGGTTTCCGCCCTATCCTCTGCATCTTTTATGTTTTGAATTTCACGGTTAATTTCCTCCCATTGTTTTGCGGCTTGAATATTCTGTTCAGCTTTCTCTTTGGCCTTCTTTCGGCCCTCTTTGGCTTCTTCAATACTTTTCTCCATCTGAAATTTCACTTGATTTTCCTTTCTTTTCCATTCGTTTATTTCACCAATGATATTTTTTTCCTTTTCAGCCCCCTCTTCATTTATTTTATTGACATTTTTTTTAATGTTATCAAGCTCCGTAGATAATGTTCTCCACTGTCTTTCTTGTCTTTCGTCTATTTGAATTTTATGTTTCTCCAGCGTTTTGCAATGTTTCTTCAATATTGTCTTATCATTTTCTATCTTATCCAGTTTTTTATTTACTCGTTCCGAGGACTGCGCTATTTGTATTTCTTTCTCCTTTTCCTGGACTTTGGCAGTGTAATGCCTTTTTTCTGATTTGTATTTGTTGTATTCTTCCTTTAAAGCGGACACTTGCGGACTGTCTGTTGATGTAATTTTTCTTTTTTTAGCGGTTGTTTTCATGTCCTGTGAAAAAACATTAAACCTTTGTTAACAATAAAATAAGTTTCACAGGAACTGATCACAATAGAGGAAATATTTATTTCTCACAAGTAAGAAATAAATAAGCTTTACATATTTATGAATTTCTTAACTTCTGTGGCAGACAACGCGCTGCCGGTGTACGTCCCGTCGGCGTCAACGCGCTGCCGTGCCAGTAGCATGAAATAAGAAAGTATCATCATCATCTGCCTAGCCTTTTCCCAACTATGTTGGGGTTGGCTTCCAATCTAACCGGATGCAGCTGAATACCAGTATTTTACATGGAGCGACTGCCTATCTGACCTCCACAACCCAGTTAGTACCGGGTAATACGATACCCCTTGGTAAGACTGGCTGTCAGACTTTTTGGGCCCTGACTACCTAACGACTGTCAATGATCTACAAATGACAGCCGGGACCAACGGCTTAACATGCTTTCCGAGGCACGGAGGAAACACGGTATGTAATGGGTGGTCACCCATCCACAGACCAACCTAGGCAAGCACGGTTTAACCTAACGATCGACCCGAGCGGCTGTTAAAAAAACGCGCGGCTGTGTTGGTTGTTGTGTAAATAAGAAAGTATAAAGGGTGTAAAACATTATGCCCGGTTCCTATAAACAACGGTTCGTTACTGTACAAAAGGTAAGTATAATTCGTTTTTGAGCTGAGTAACGGACGGTTTATAGCGTTACTAAAAATTTTGCGTCAGCTTCCTGCGATGAATGGATGTTGGTTACCCTCTTACCAAAGCCCTCCGTCAACACGTGTTAGACCCCCCATTTGTTTCGTTTTTACAATAGGGTAGATGACCAAAAAATGCAAAAACAAAAAACACGTGTCCAATATTTTTCGATAATCTAATAACTGACGGACTAAACAGAGTCATATTTTAAGTCAGTCTTCATCCCTATTAAAAATGTTTAGAATTAGAATTAATCCGTGCGCCTATTCCTACCTTTATTCAGAAAACTTTTCTTCTATGTTTATTTTATAATTTTGATGCTGAAAAAAACTCTTTAATTAATAAAAAATATATATATATATTAATCTGGCTACTAAAGTAAACAAAACGCGATTGAGAGTTGACACATTGCATTTTAACGGAACTGTAAATTAAATTGTAATATGTATGGCACAGAGGATCATAAAAATCACAGATTACTTTTATATATTTGTGTAATGTATAAGGGTTGTTTGGTTGTTTCAAATTAATATTTTAAGGTTTGTTTGCGAAATATATACCTGGCTCCGTTCACTTTTGTGGATAACTTTCGACGAGTAGGTAAACTTTGTACAGACGACATATCTAGCCGAAATCTAATTTGGAATTAAATATTATCCAAGACACTAAAATGATCGACCCTCGTTTTGTAATACTGTTGATTAGAAAGACTGTCTTTATCTGATTCGGAGTTACTCCAGTCCAATAACCTTTCTAAATCACTTAATTCACTATCTGAACGCGACATTTTACAATTATTTAAATAGCAATTAACGCAGAATAAGTAAAATTTTTGTAGACAACCGACCGAAATCAGGTGGTAAACAAATTATAAACGACTCGTAACTTTTACAGCTCGTTGACCTACCTTTTTTGTTATAGGAACACCATCGCCCGACATCTGTGTACAGCTTACGGTTCGTTATTCGAAACCCTCCCATCATAGGTACCTACTGATCTATCGGTAACTAAGTAACGAACGAAACGTTGTTTATAGGAATGGTTTTGGCATATGTCTCGTAGAAAATACTACTATCCGTAAGCAAAACGGCTCGTTTCTTGTTTATAGGAACCGGTTGCGGTCCTTCGGGTGGGCGCTTGAGAATTTAGAAATTTTGATGACGTTCGTCGCTTTTGCCTATGGGGGATTTCTTTTGCCTACGGGTGATTTCTTCGGGTGGACGCTTGAGAATTTAGAAATTCAGATGACGTTCGTCGCTTTTGCCTATGGGGGATTTCTTTTGCCTACGGGGGATTTCTTCGGGTGGACGCTTGAGAATTCAGAAATTTAGATGACGTTCGTCGCTTTTGCCTATGGGGGATTTCTTGTGCCTACGGGGGATTTCTTCGGGTGGACGCTTGAGAATTTAGAAATTCAGATGACGTTCGTCGCTTTTGCCTATGGGGGATTCCTTCGGGTGGACGCTTGAGAAATTAAAAATTTCGAGGATTCATTCACAACGACTGCTTCAAGTTAAGTAATAATTAGCGACTGTTTGACCATTCATTTGTTGATGTATTAAACTACTCTTCACTTTAAACCAGCGTTTATGAATAAATACGTAAATTAATAATTATTAATAGGAGCGCGGAAGTGATGATTGTACGGTGTTCATAGGTTCTGAAGATAACAGGCCGGTCGATACACATGCGGCTGGGCGGCGGGTGAATCGACAGCGACTTTTGCTATCATTTCCGGCCTTCTAGCCCTTTGTACCCTCTCATTCAACCGTTGAAAAACAGCAGGTAGCTGAGATGTATGCCTGTTGACCCCAAAGTCCGTAACCCTACTAGATGAAAAAGAAACCTTTATGTTTGTTACTACTTTAAACGTATAATTATTTTCATAATTTACTCGACTCGTTTGTAAGTACGGCAGATAATATTGAGAGAAAATTGTTTCGAACGTAACCCTCTTCCTAACCTGACCCGACATATTCCTATCATAATTGTGATATCTAGGTTTTCACTTTATATTTAATAGATGACAGTATTATCAACATTATTTAAAAACGACAACTCTAAACACTTCGTGCTCTTTTTATACAAGTATGTAGTATGGTCATAGCTATGGGACAATTTTATATCCTAACATGGGCGAAGCCGATGGCAAAAGAGAGAATTTATTATAATCATTATGTAAGTAAGCGTAAGGTGGGACACCCTCAGGGTCGGTGGAGCGATGATCTCCGCTGGCTGGCTCGTAGCAACTGGATGAGAGCTGCCGAGAATCGAGTTAAGTGCCGTGCGATTGAATAGTCCTATGTCCATGATGATAATAATGAATAGGTATCTTACTTTCTTCTCTTCGGGCAGGTTGCCAAGGTTACTTCTTTGAGCCAAGATCGAACAGAGAAGATGAAGATCTTTACCGCTCAAGGCAAATTGCTCATCGAGTGCCGGCTTGGCACCAAGGTCAGTCATCTGGAAATAAAACAACATAATAATATTTAGTGACACAACATTACGCCCGTAACCTCTGCAGGGATAGGCAGAGGTGTATCCTAGTATACTACAGTCACGTGCACTGATCTAAATATGTTTACCAAGCTAAATTCAAAACCTATTTTCTCGTTTATTGACGCATTGCATGATGTTATGTTATAAATTTATCATTATTTGTCAATTTTAGGAACAACTATAAATTATAGTGTCCGTGTACCGTACCACAAGTATCCTACTTCATTTGAGGTCGGCGCCCATGTTTTCCTCTTCCATAGGTACTTCTCTGTTACTCGTCATGTCAGCAGTCACTTTCTTTCTAGCTATATCATCCTTCATGCAGTTCATCTAACGTTTCTTTGGTCTTCCTCTCTGCTCTTATAACCATCCGCATCCACACTCAAAACTTTCCCCACCTCATTGTCCTCATTTCTCCACATCACATTCCATACCTTGACATCCGATAATTCCGATAACCACACAACTTCTCAGTCACCGGCGGCGGCGTCAGTTTCAGACTCTTTTTTATTTTATCAATTCGCGTTACTCCAATTTGCCTTTCATTCATCCCTTTTGTAGCCCAATATTTAAATGAGTAATACTTATTAATTAAAATCAAACCGAACAGGGAAATATTTGACAGTTATTTACGACGTTGCCAATTTTCCAGCTTAACGCATTTATAAACGGTGACTTTGCTTGAGGCTCCTTAGTACCTAAATTGAATAACATTGTTTGCGTGTTTTGTCTTCGTGAACACAGGCTGAAAGGGCGCAGTATAAACGACTACCACGAATTCAGTAAGTACATCCTCCTGAACCACAACACAGAAATTCTTCATCGGAAATGTAATGGACTGTTTCCTACAAAGGTGCCATACCTACACGATTAAAATATAAGGAAAATAATTAAAAAAATAAACTTTTATACCTACTCCACTTGCTTAGTAAGTGTACCAACCCCACTAAAAGGCTTGAAAGCTGTTCATTAACCTTCTCAAAAATCTAGGCAGTTATATTATAGGGAATTTCAGTACTGCCCTGAAAATCGGGATAGTAATCCATTACTAACGCGTTTTGTGTATTTTTAAAAGTCTTGATGACGTTGGCAATCAAACGAGTTAATTTTACCATAAAAAGTACTGGCCACTAGAATTTTTAAAGCAGGTAAATCACAACGGACGAAATCTTAGGTTAAAATATCCATTACTGGACATCGATTTAAGGGGGGGGGGGGGGGGGGGGGGGGGGAGGGGGGGGGGGAGGTACCCCCTGTACCACCCCCACCCCGCGGAGCCCCATGGTTATGGAGATATCCATGGTTAAAGTTTTGAGGTTAGAAAAGCGCTATTTAGTTATTTAGAATAAAAATTTAGTATCGTTTAGCAGGAGGAGAGAGGGGGGGGTGCCCCCTGTGCCCTGACACCACTCCCATGTAAGGCGACGCATCGTTCTTGAGAAAAACAAATTATATAAATTGAACTATTATGCTCTTGCATCCGAGTCGAGGGAGACCCGGTCGACGGAGCCCCGCTTCGCGGGGCTCCTACTTCTGAATGGTTAATAAAAATAATAACCACGAAGGGTATGGCGGGGTCTATTCGCTCGCTTCGCTCGCTCATTCGACCCCGCCATACCCTTCTAACCTAATCTATCCGTGTCGGGGTGCCCCAAGTAGGCCTAGGAAAAACTAGTTTGTTTAATTATTACAAAAACTCGATTAATCATTGAATAGTATAATATTTTTGGCGTTTATTTTAGATCATATTTGACAAATTAGGAAAAAAACGATTATTATAAAATAATTGATTATTTCTTAACCGATTTATTTATAATCGTTTTTTTTGCTAAGAAAAAATAATCGATTATTTAATAATCGATTGTAATAATAAATCTGACTAGTACTAGATTATCTGTGCATCTGTGCTAAAATGTGAAAATGGTGTGTTAGTTCGTATTTTTATAGAAATTATAAATAATTAAATCTCGTAAACCGTGGGCGTCCGCGTATTGAAAATTTGTGAAAAGCTTTCTATTTATGTGTATTATCTACAAAAAAAATATGAACTTCGAAAGTTTTGTCTAGTAATGGAAATCGGTGTGTTAAGTTCGTATTTGTATAGAAACTTTAGAGAATTAAATCTCGAAAACCGTGGGCGGCCGCGTATTGAAATTTTGTGAAAAGCTTTATAACTAAGTGTACTATCTACAAAAAAAATATGAACATCGAAACTCATGTCCAGTAATGGATAGTTTATCTAAATCTTACCACCGATAGGGCTCTTTTTGTTTGCAGCAACCGGCCGCCATTGAAGCGCTTATGTACCTACGCTCATCAAACCAATAGCATCGCAGCATCTGATCCCTTGTCTTTGTTAATGAAAAAAAGTTTCGAAAGAAAAAAATACAAAGCAATACGGGTGGTTAACAGATGTGGACATCGTGTCCACGGGATTGATGAGCTGATGGTACCTACATTCCGATATGGCCGGCAAGCTTCAAACCTTTAAGCAGTAGAGCGAGAGATTTATAACACTCTCTCGCTTTAACACGAGTGTAAGTTTGAACCTGCGAAACGGGGCGTTTTTACCTTCTCTAACGTCTTTTGGCGCGAAAACTGTTTGACGCGCTAAAATTAAAAACATTTAACAGTTGTAACAATGTCAATATAACTTTTTAATAAAATGCTTTTTTTGCTATTTTGTCTTTTACTTCTTTGTGCTTAAGTAAAGCATAAAACAGTATAATATATCACTCGAGGGTAAGTACAGATTACTAAACTCTTGTGGTTCACGGCCTCAAATGCACACTCGCTGTGTCTCACTCCCCTTGGTGAATAAATAGCTATTGTTTTCACAGTTTAAAAAAAAACTCTGCAGAAAAATAATGATCAAGTACCGCGCGCGTTTATTGGGTGTTTAGTCTGAACCACAGAATATATAACGAATGACGTTAGAGAAGGTAAAAACGCCCCGTTTCGCAGGTTCCAACTTACGAGCGTGTTAAAGCGAAAGAGTGTTACAAATCTCTCGCTCTACCGCAAAGAGGTTTGAAGTTTCCGGCCATATCGGAATGTATGCTACCTGCTTTAAAAATGCTAGTGGCCAGTACTTTTTATGGTAACATTAAATCGTTTGATTGCCAACGTCATCAAGACTTAAAAATAAACAAAACGCGTTAGTAATGGATTACTACCCTGTTAATTTCAGCTTTCAATTACGGCTGTAATGAAAGTTATATAAAAAACAAGAATATGTCAGAAATTCTCTAATAAGCCGACCAAATCGAAAAGGTCACGAAAAAGCGGCCGCACCATACGTAAGCGTAACCATCTTAAATGAATGGGATAGTACGGATGTTTTGTTAGTACAGTTGCATAAAAAGTTTGCTGGTCAGGTTAGTAATTCAATTCAATTCATTTATTTAGTCAGACAAATAAAATATCCATCTAAATATGTATGACGGCGCGTTCATATTATTTTACGTATTTTTTTGTGTTTTATTTAATTTGTGTAGTCACTGGGTGATGCACATGGCAGATCCATTTAATGGATGTGAAAGCAATGCGATTGCTGGTCGGCTGGAGAGCCGTAGCGTTAGAGGTTTTACTCGAGGGTTTCTGTAAGCTTGGTAGTTTTTAATGCTGTAGAGTTCTAAAAGTTGATTCGAACGACTGTTACATGGCCCAAGGGTTGACCCATTTTCGATTATTCCAAATTAACCGTGTTTGATTTAATCAACTGCCTCGTTGGTATAGTGATGGCAAGCGTGACTGCTGAGCATGAGGTCCTGGGTTCGATTCCCAGGTCGGGCAAAGTGTTATTGAGTTTTTCCATCCGAAATTTCTCAGTAACGGCCACGGTGTCTGGATTTGCGCCGGTTGATGTCAATAGGCTCGCCCCTATTACATGGGATTTGGAGATAACTAGCGAACTGTAAGTGTACTATTAAGTACACCTCTGTTAAACCCTTTGGGGATTACAGATGTGATGTTATGAGTTTGGTCAGGAGTGACCGAGTGGAACAAATTTCTGTCGTGGACTTTTTGCTTGCAGGGTAAACATCACACGAGGACGTGTGCAAGCAGGATGGCCGTGTCGGATCCGGTCATGAGTACGGACGGGTGAATGAATCGAAAGCGCGCCAGTGGTGACATCACGCGAGCTACTCCCCACCATGGCGGCTTTTACAGAGTCCTGATGTTGACACCTCGCGGCGAGGCGGACAGTCTGGGTCTGACCGCAGCGGAGTGAAGACGTCTTGAAACTGTACACGATTCATTGTGCCTAGTGTTAATGTGTGAAAGTGTAATGTCAAGTTATTTGTTAGACTCAGTGTATCTTTTTGAAAAGAGTAACCATGGAGTTTCTTGCCGGTTCTTCTCCATGGAAACTACCTACCCGAACCGTGCAATGCGAAATAAAATAGTGTTTCGCATCCAATGTGTTTTCATAGCACGCAACCCGTGTTCTGCCCACATAAGCTCGAACTTAGCGAAATAAATTCCTGACAAAACCCGACATGTATATAAAAGAACAAACTGACTGACTCATCTATCAACGCACAGCCCAAACCGCTGGGTCTACAGATTCCAAATTTGGCAAGTAGGTTCCTTATGTAGTCTAGGGGTGCACTAAGAAAGGATTTTTTAAAATTCACCCCCTAAGGGGGTTAAACGGGGCTCCAAAGTTTGTATGGGGAAACAAGATTAGTTAGACTATTTTATTCGAAACTTCACAGGAGTGCTTCTATTGATAAATGAGTAGAAATGGGTTTCAGGGTTTTTCAGAATTCAACCCCTAAGAGGGGGAAATGGGGTGGCAAAGTATAAAAATAATGCACAGCACAAACCGCTGAGTCTACAGTTTCCAAATTTGGCAAGTAGGTTCCTTATGTGGTCTAAGGGTGCACTAAGAATGGATTTTTCAAAACTCACCCCCTGAGGGGGTGAAACGGGGCTCTAGAGTTTGAATTGGGAAACAAGATTAGTTGCACTATTTTATTCGAAACTTCACAGGAGTACTCCTATTGAGAAATGAGTAGAAACGAGTTTCGGGTTTTTTCAGAATTCAACCCCTAAGAGGGGAAATGGGGTGACAAAGTCTAAAAACTGCTAGAAGTCCTGGTTTGATTATGATATTCCCTCGTATCTAATTGTACATATGTATTTTACTTAATTTAGTTTTAATGTTTAATGTTTTTGTACCAATTTGATTATTCTTAGTTGTTTATAGATTTTATAATATTTACTGTCCTAGTTAACTTGTGCTATGTAAAGTGATGGCCTGAAACACAGGTTTAAATAAACCTAGATCGGGCAGGTCGCTAGCAAACATTTGTGAATTCCACATTATCGTTTCTTGCAACTGTTTAATATATTTTTAGTTATAGTTTACTATTATGCACTAATTATACCATTGTTTTAGAAATAACACAACTGCACCTAATTGTACATTTTTGTAATACTTTTATATTTAAATAAATTATTCTTATTCTTATTCTTAAAAATCAATGCACAGCCCAAACCGCTGAGTCTAGAGATTCCAAATTTGGCACATAGGCAGGCCTGTGTCACTCCGCGTGTAGGTATTAAAAACATACCTACAGGCGGCGGCCCCTGCGGAGGGGCTAATCTAGTAGGCTGCCGCTATCGAAAGAAGACACACGCGCGCGCGCTATTTGTTCGACCACGTTCAACTTTCTCGATAATTGCAAGATGGACACAAAACGAAAAAAAGCAAAAAAATACTGTGCAGTATTTAATTGTTTAAATACGAATCGTGATCTAAATTTAACTTTTTTTTCGTTGCCTAAAGACGCTGACAGGTAAAATCTACTTTGATTGGATTACATTGGTGCCGATTCCCTTGTTTACAAACTAAACCAAATTTAAGTTCAGTGCATTTTTTTCTTTCTATTTCATTAAGAAAAGGATAGAAGATAATTTTAGTTATGTTCTGTCAAATTAATCAGCGCCATACAAGTTTTAGACGCAATTAAAAAGTTGACTAATAAAATTACATCAAATTACGTCAGGCGCTGACTAATTTGACAGGATTAAACTAATATTTATCTTCTGTCCTTTTCATAATGAAATAGAAAGAAAAAGATGCATTCAACTTAAATTTAGTTTTGTTTGTGAACAAGGGAATCGGCACCATGTTCCTATTTGAAATGAAATGAATTCAAACTACAAACCCTTTCTTCCCTTGTTGAACAAAGTACTATTCCAATACCCTAATAATTATTTATGCAACTGTTGTATAATGAGGGGTATTAAAACACGAGCCGAGTGTGATAATAGTATCACATGAGTGTTTACTCGACGTTGTGTACTCGACGCGACGCTGCCTGCTGCGCGTTGCCCGCCACAAGTAGGAGTAAACGCTCGTGTTGTGCGCTAGATGGCGTAAGTAGTTTCTCGAAGTAAGCAACCTTAGTCCGCGGCTCTTTCAATACGTATAACCACGTATAACTTATTATGAACCGTAGTCCAGTGAATTAAGGCCCATATTCCCTAAAAAAAAAATTGGTAGGTATTTAAATGAACACGTGCTCGACTGGAACGCGAGCTAAATTAAATCATATTGTTTATCAGATTGAGTACATATTTCTTTGAAAACCATTGCGAAGTAACGCTTCTGTAACGCTAGTTACTAGTTATTATTCTGTGACATAGGTTCTTTAAGAGGTTTAGGGGTTAGGTTAGGTAGGGATTTTTCAATATTTACCCCCTAAGGGGTTGAAACGGGGTTCAAAAGATAGTACATGGGAAAATAAGATTGGTTAGACTATTCGAAACTTAACAGGAGAACTCCTATCGCTAAATGAGTTAACATTTGTGTCAAAATCAAAATCAAAGCATTTATTTCAAGTAAGCCAGTTACAAGCACTTTTGAATTGTCGAAACAAAGATGAAAATTAAATGTAGCTACAGTCCCAGTCACAAGACATAAAAACTGTGAAAGTACTGTAGTTGCCCATTCCCTAGCGTAGATCTCTATGGAGAAGAACGGGCAAGAAACTCCATGGACACTCTTTTAAATCAGAATATTGTTTCAAAATCTTGGTTACATCATTCACGTTGAGATGGTGTATTATGTGAGAACAATGTAGCAAGATGTGCACGGTAAAAGTGTCCACAGCAAAACACACAAACAAAAAAAAATACAATTCAAAATAATTCATTCAAATAAGCCATGGCAACCAAGAGATGACCAGTCCCAACTGACAGCGCCCGTTCACGGACATGACGCATGGATCAGCACCATTCAACTCAACCATTTTGAAGGGAACTAAATGATCCGACACATGCACCACCATCAGCGAGACAATTGAGTGAGCATGACATACTCCAAACCGCCAGGGCACATTCAACTCAAGAAAAGACGTAGGTTTCCAGTGAATGATAGCTTTCTAGTACATAGTACTCACACAATATGGGCTATGCATTTATATAATACTAAAGAGATCAAATTTGATTCTATACAATGCAAAGATAGTTGTGCAATCTTCAGCAGCTCCAACAATACAATTTAATGCTATCAATTTATGCGCCCCTGTCCATGTGGAGCAGGACCAGAATTGAGCCAAGCATTTTTATCAGCGATATAATCGCTCAACTTGTAATATGCTTGCTTACATAGTGTGCGTTTAATGCATGTTTTAAATTTCGTGTTTCAAGTTTATTCCAAATTCAACCGCTAAAGGGAGAAATGGGGTAACAAAGCCTGAAATTCAACAGTGAAATTAAACACATTCCCTATTGGGGTCTTGGGGTGCGATTGGATTGAAATGTCTAAAAATCAATATGGGTATCAGTACCGAGATTATGGTGCTGATTACGAAAATGGCAATTATTTTGAGATCCAGAAGATGGCGGATTCGACTTCTGTACAGGGTTACTGTTGATTTATTGTGATGATTGTGATAATGATAATTGAGATGACGATTGTGATTACGATGATAATGAGTGTGATAACGATGATGGTGATTGTGATTGTGATTGTGATTGTGATTGTGAATGTGATTGTGATTGTGATTGTGATTGTGATTGTGAATGTGATTGTGATTGTGATTGTGATTGTGATTGTGATTGTGATTGTGATTGTGATTGTGATTGTGATTGTGATTGTGATTGTGATTGTGATTGTGATTGTGATTGTGATTGTGATTGTGATTGTGATTGTGATTGTGATTGTGACAGTGATTGTGACAGTGATTGTGACAGTGATTGTGACAGTGATTGTGATAGTGACCATGATTGTGACCATGATTGTGGTTGTTATCATGGTGATTTTGATTAGGATGATAATGATTGTGAATACGATGATAATGATTGTAAATACGATGATAATGATTGTAAATACGATGATAATGATTGTGATTACGATGATAATGATTGTGATGACGAGCATGGAGTGTGTGATAATTATGATTGTGATAACGATGATAATGGTTGTGATTACGATGAAAATGATTGTGATAATGATGATCGTGATTGTGATCGTGATTGTGATGGTGATTGTGATTGTGATTGTGATGGTGATTGTGATGGTGATTGTGATGGTGATTGTGATGGTGATTGTGATGGTGATTGTGATGGTGATTGTGATGGTGATTGTGATGGTGATTGTGATGGTGATTGTGATGGTGATTGTGATGGTGATTGTGATGGTGATTGTGATGGTGATTGTGATGGTGATTGTGATGGTGATTGTGATGGTGATTGTGATGGTGATGGTGATTGTGATGGTGATTGTGATTGTGATTGTGATTGTGATTGTGATTGTGATTGTGATTGTGATTGTGATTGTGATTGTGATTGTGATTGTGATTGTGATTGTGATTGTGATTGTGATTGTGATTGTGATTGTGATTGTGATTGTGATTGTGATTGTGATTGTGATTGTGATTGTGATTGTGATTGTGATTGTGATTGTGATTGTGATTGTGATAGTGATAGTGATAGTGATAGTGATAGTGATAGTGATAGTGATAGTGATAGTGATAGTGATAGTGATAGTGATAGTGATAGTGATAGTGATAGTGATAGTGATAGTGATAGTGATAGTGATAGTGATAGTGATAGTGATAGTGACAGTGACAGTGACAGTGACAGTGACAGTGACAGTGACAGTGACAGTGACAGTGACAGTGACAGTGACAGTGACAGTGACAGTGACAGTGACAGTGACAGTGACAGTGACAGTGACAGTGACAGTGACAGTGACAGTGACAGTGACAGTGACAGTGACAGTGACAGTGACAGTGACAGTGACAGTGACAGTGACAGTGACAGTGACAGTGACAGTGACAGTGACAGTGACAGTGACAGTGACAGTGACAGTGACAGTGACAGTGACAGTGACAGTGACAGTGACAGTGACAGTGACAGTGACAGTGACAGTGACAGTGACAGTGACAGTGACAGTGACAGTGACAGTGACAGTGACAGTGACAGTGACAGTGACAGTGACAGTGACAGTGACAGTGACAGTGACAGTGACAGTGACAGTGACAGTGACAGTGACAGTGACAGTGACAGTGACAGTGACAGTGACAGTGACAGTGACAGTGACAGTGACAGTGACAGTGACAGTGACAGTGACAGTGACAGTGACAGTGACAGTGACAGTGACAGTGACAGTGACAGTGACAGTGACAGTGACAGTGACAGTGACAGTGACAGTGACAGTGACAGTGACAGTGACAGTGACAGTGACAGTGACAGTGACAGTGACAGTGACAGTGACAGTGACAGTGACAGTGACAGTGACAGTGACAGTGACAGTGACAGTGACAGTGACAGTGATGGTGACAGTGATGGTGATGGTGATGGTGATGGTGATGGTGATGGTGATGGTGATGGTGATGGTGATGGTGATGGTGATGGTGATGGTGATGGTGATGGTGATGGTGATGGTGATGGTGATTGTGATAATGATTGTGATTGTGATGATCATAATAAATTGTGATGATTGTGAAATTTTGCACATAGATAGTTTATAACCTGGATTAACGTGATTAACTGGTAGGACACTATTTATCCCCTTAGTATTTTTCAGTGGGACAGTTACCGAACTGCACGCGGGCGAAGCCGCGGGCAACAGCTAGTAGAGTAATAGGTTCACAACTTCGACGTAACATAAATGTATTAGATAACATAATCAAAATAATAATCATAATTAAAATAAGCAAATAAAACATAAAATTAACAAAATGAGTTTCTTAATTAAATATACTAATTTAAATAATAAAATGGTTTTAATAATAATAAAATGGTCATGATTCATTATTTTAATTTAAAAATCAGTCTCATACAAATGATATATATCTTTGTCTTAGTTTTATCAACGCGTCGTCAACGCGTGGTGCACTTATTTTCACTTAAGTTAACACGATAGAAAGCTTACATTTCAATGCCACATTGTGAGTTGAGTTTGAATGGAGTCTGCGTTGCGTCGATGTAATTTGCGAAGACCTTAGAGCACATTCAATGAAAAATTCCCCTATGCTAGAAATGCCGTTAAAAATCGAAGATTGCGATATGGTACTATTTTATACTAATTTAACGAACAAAATAAAAACATTAAATACTCACATCGTTCAAAGACGTCGTCGCACATAAACCACAAGCAAGCACTTCACTCCAGAACACTTGGTTTACGACTGATTGTTTCATTGGTTCGGTCGGATGAGCGAGCGTACCCATAGAGCGGGCTCAACTACTCACAGGTAAAGAGTAAGTAAGACAACGCTATATGCGTTGTCTTACTTACTCTTTACCTGTGCTGTTGCATCGCACGCTGTGACGCGCGCTGCTCTGATTTGGTATCCAGAAGGCAGAACGTTAAAAAGTTTACCGTGGCGTTGCGTTGTGTTATCAAAACAAAACATTAATTTGGTTTGTCCAAACAGAAACAACAAACTACTATAAATGTTCGCTTCCAATGCCTATATATTTTTGTAGTGATTTTAAATCACACTATAAATTATTTACTGAGATTATTACTTACCTTTTAAAAGTTACTTTGACTTACTTTACTTTTAGTCCATAAAATTGTTTGAAACAAAATAGAATATATTATATATATATATATATATATACAGGGTGGAATTTTGTAATGCCACCTGGAGGGAAAGTACTCTTAATACCCGAGACAGCAAATTTTACTCAAAGGAAACATTCCTTCCTTTTTAAAAAGAAATTAATCTTCATTCAAATATTTTGAAAATTCGCGTGTCACACTCGGGAATCGAACCGTCTAAATTCCAAAAAAATAACAACCCTGTATTTTTATGGCACCAATCGATAGGGTAAATCATAAGGATCAAATCCCTCTAACAAATACGATAAATTAAATGAAAGGGAAACTATGAAATCTTAACTTATAAATTCAATGGGATATGATAAAGCACTTTTAGTCAAAGGTCCATCCAATTCCGAACATAGTAAACAATTATCTTTTGACGACATTTATTAATTAAAATGACGAAGAACTATTTACAAAGGAATATTGCAATTTGCACAAACAAACACATGCAAATTGCAATCTTCTTCTGCAATCTTATTCTCTTCAATTGTAAAGGTCCATAATTTTATTAAAGTGCTTTATCGTACCTATTGAATTTATCCCATTGGATTTATAACTTAAGATTTCATGGTTTTCCTTTCATTTAATATATCATGTTTGTTAGAGGGATTTGATCCTTATGATTGACCCTATCGATTGGTGACATTAAAGTAGAGGGTGTTATTTTTTTTGGAATTTAGACGGTTCGATTCCCAAGTGTGGCACGCGAATTTTCAAAATCTTTGAATGCAGATTAATTTCTTTTTAAAAATGAAGGAATGTTTCCTTTGAGTAAAATTTGCTATCTCCGGTATTAAGAGTACTTTCCCTCCAGGTGGCATTACAAAATTCCACCCTGTATATATATTTAATTAACATGATTTTCATTTATAAAATAGAAAACTAGTCGAAATTGTGTAATTTGGTACCTGGGGTCTAACATAGCCGCTTTAGCAGAATGTTAGCAGAATCGTAACATGAATCACGTTAAAAATTTAAAATTCATAAAATGGACTTTATGATAATGACTTTAAAGTCAATTTTAAGAATTTATTTTTTTAACGTGATTCCTCTTTCCCGACCTATTATAATTTTGCTAAAGCGGCCATTTTAGAAGTGCTGCGGACTTCAAACATTAAAAAATCTCTCGTCTTATAGATAAGACTCGTACGTACGGTGCGGCCGCTTTTTCGAGACCTTTTCGATTTGATCGGCTTATTAGAGAATTGCTGACATATTCTTGTTTTTTGATATAACTTTCATTACAGCCGTAATAATTAAAAGCTGAAATTAACAGAAATTAATGTTCATGAATCATTTTAATTTGTTTAAAGTATGCCACGTTCTTAGTGTTTTGGGAACTGCGTATTTCATCGCTAAAGTACGACCAGTCTAAAATTAATCAAATTTTGTAACACGCGCAAGGTCTTTTGGCCCAAATTTTGAAATTTCCCGCGCACCGTAGAGCGTCGCGTCGCCGAGCGCCATAGAGCGGGACGGCACTCGACGAATCAGAAGTCTTCCCGCCAGATATTTAGATTAAGAGACTGATTGTTTGTGGTAGAGGTTGGGTTTTCCATAATTTTGTGCTACAATATGTTAGGTGGCCATTCTATTTAAACTTACTTTGTACCTTGCTTGATTATCGATGTAATTTGAGATAAAAACGGTGTTTCATTGGTGTGAACATTAAAATTTGTTTTTATCTTCATATCGTGTAAAGTTACAAAATCTAATATTCCCGCCGTTTATAACTGTCTACCATGGGTATTTTTTACAGCTGTTTATTTAATTATATGTGTTTTGATTTACTTGCAAATCCGTTTGATGATTTTTTAAACCATTAAATTCCATTGGTTTACGACAACAAAATCAAAAACGAATGTTTAAACAAATTTTCATTACTCATACTCGGATACTCGCCCTAGGGAGTGTTGTAGATAGTTAACTAAAAGGCCATGTATCAATGCTATGTATGTGGCATAGAGCATACTGTGACTGACAAAAAGAACTTGTCTTTGCTTTTTCTTATGTAACGCGTGTGTCTTATGTAACTTTCAAATAAATCTTATCGCATCTTACTATATAATATTATTTTCCAAACAATAATCCAATAGGGAGCATCGTTTTCAACTGACAGTTGTCAAATTATTAAAAAAAATGTTCACGATGTAAAACTTAATTAACTTATACTTAAGTATTATTTAGAGTAAATATTTTTTTTATAACTTTATTAAAATTAAGTTTCAACTATTTCTTTAAAATAACATAGATGTGGGCAAAATATTAACAATTTTTTTTAAGATGAAAATGAAAAATAGGCTGAATAGCTGGCCGGCAACAGAAAAAAAAGCAAAATAGGCGGTAAAGCGGCAATCCGATCTTCCTTTGTTTTTTTGAGTTGAATTATTTTTTTATTTTTACTTTCCTTGTATTCGTAATGAAAAGCACAGTGTTTACCTCGGGTTAAAGATTTATTTAGTCCCTCGAACTATTAGCGCCCTCGCTGCGCTCGGGCACCAAACCCCGTCTCGGGACTAAATAACTTACTCTCACCCCTAGAGTAACAATGTACTACTAAATAAATTAAGGTCTCTTAATGGTATTTTTTTTAATCTTCTGTGTTAAGCCGTTTTCGAGATCTGGGAAATCCCAAAACGTTACCGCAGCAAAATTTTAAATAACTCAAGAACCATATCACACACAAATTTTGTCATTTACAAACATTTACTACGCAACAAAAGCTATCTGTTCATGTGTTGGTTCCAAGCTGAACTAATTTTCGAAAATCGATTTTGCCGGGATAATGTTTCAAACGTTACTCCAGCAAAATGTATTTTTCTCAAATAACTTTATAACTACAACTTACACAAATTTAGCTATTAGTAAACAAATTGCTCCTCATGACACACTAATTATTTGTTATGGTCTCACCTCTCAATTGCACAACATTTTGCCAGGGTAACGCACATGGAATTCTCCTGTATCGTGGGTGCGCTACTTAACAAACATTTAAAACTCATACCTACACAAACAGCCAGTCCCGTGAGCCATAGAAATATTTGTTCCGTGCGAGAATCGAACCCGCGACACGCAGCGCAATAGCCGATCACCTCAGCCACTGCGTCAACCGTGTCGTGTGTGTGTGTGTATTATTGAAGAGTGGGTCTAACAGTGGCGTAGCTACGGGGGGGCGGTGGGGGCCATGGCCCCAGGCGGCATACGAAAGGGGGCGCGGCGGCAGGAAGTGCCAATTTATTCATTTGGAAAATGTTAATAAAATATTCGAAATCGCGCGCGCAATGTTATGCCATTCATGCCATAGAAAACGATATAAATGTTGATATACAGGGTGATTGGTAATTGGGTGCAGGCCTTCAAATGGGTGATACCATTAAACACCTTATTTGTTACAATTTTGACCCTGATAACTCGGGGTCCAAACTGGCTGGTTTTTGAGAAAACGAACTTTTAAAGTTATTTTTAAATGTCCTCTCCACCATAAAGTGCTGATTGTGAGAAATCTAAGCCGTTCAGAAACTGTTAAAAAACTTTTATAGTTCGATTTCTCAAAAACCACCCAGTTTAGACCCAAAGTTATCGGGGTCAATAAAAAACAAGGGGCGGCGTATTTCTGGTCGGCCCCAAGCGGCGGAAACTCACGCTACGCCACTGGGCCCAATATATATTTTGTATCCTAATAATTATACATACTTATTATATTAAAATAAATATTATAGTTAGTTGGACAGACAAGTTTAATGTACTACTACATTTTATAAAATATATTCGCATTATTCAGCGATCTCGTTGGTTGTCTGATTTAATCGACCCTAGAACCTCCAACATTTCAACATCTTCAAAAAGTTGCTACCGTTGTCTGCACGCCTCGCAACGGGTTTTAATGCAGTTAACAGCAATAGAGAGTGATTCAAGAGGATGGTTTATATAAATATCTTTAACTAGCGGACGTCACGCGGTTTCACCCGCGTAGTTCCCGTTCCCGTGGGAGTACGGGGATAAAATATAGCCTATGTTACTCAAAGTGAATTCAGCTTTTTAATGGTGAAAGATTTTTTTAAATCGGCGCAGTAGTTTTTGAGTTTATTCATTACAAACATACACACACAAAAATACAAATCTTTTCTCTTTATTATATTAGTGTAGTTATACATAATTACATTGCACCCTACGAAGTCTATGGTTTGTAAGACTTTGCAATGGAAAACCAGCAACATAATAAAATTGTATATAATAATATAAATAGTTTTCTACCTTCTTCTTCAGCAAGATAGCTTCATTTTCTCATCTGCTTTGGAATTAAAAAAAATGGTTTTTGTAAGCGCTTTTTGAACATCAACAAACCGAACTTTTAAAGCAAACGTGGTATCAAAGCGTCCTGCCCATCAAGTTGGATTCATTGTTTTGTGTTTCATGTAACGGAATTTGATGGTACCCCGTCTCTCTTTCTTTTTTGTCAGATATAAAACTAGATAAGATATTCCATCGTCTAATACTATGGCCAAAAAATAAATAAATTTGTTGCACAGTTTCGAATAACGTTTTTTTAGTTCTATGACCTCTTCTACTGCATCATTTACCACCAAATTTAAATTATAATCAGCACAATGGACATACACCGCATTTGGCTCTCTATATCTCTTATGAGTTTTTGAACTCCGCCATAAGTGCCTTTCATGGTATTAGCTCCATTGTCAACCTCTTCTAATTTCACAATTAACTAATTAAATACATATATCCTCACTTGCAACAAACAAGCAATTCAATACAATACAACAATAAACTGCCATAAACTGCCTGATGAGTGCTTTCACTTTCTTTGTCCTTTTTTTTGTTTTATTCCTATTAGTCAAAAAAGGGTGGTCAAACATCTGTGATCAATAACAAAGCCAGAGAATTTTTATAAAACAAAGTATGTATAACGAAAAAATGGCGCACACTTTTTTTTTAAGGTCAGCACACTCTTTGTGCGGACCAATAGTAGTAAGGGCGGTAAACAGATGTGGTCATCGTGTGCACGGGATTTTGTTTTTCAAATGAGTAGATTTGCCTTGAGCTCATGTAAACGTTTGTAACATGTTAACTTTTTACTAAATGTGTAAAATAAATGTTGGGAGTTGGGATTCTCCTCTGACCTGGGGCCCCTTCCGGCTGGGGGCCCGTGGCATTTTGCCGACTTGCCACCCTGTAGTTACGCCACTAGGGCACATTCAAGTCAAGAAAAGTCGTAGGTTTCCAGTGAATGATAGCTTTCTAGTACATAGTACTCACACAATATGGACTATACGATTATATAATACTAAAGAGATTGAATCTATATAATGCAAAGATAGTTGTACATTCTTCAGCAGCTCCAAAAATACTATTTAATGCTATCAATATAACCATTCCCTCTCATAGAGAGGAGGCCTGTGTCCCAGCAGTGGGAACATTAATAGGCTGATGATGATGATGGTGATTATGAATGGGCTATCTGGCAATCTGTTAACACTTTACCTAGACCAAACATCGTTTGCAACTTTCTCCCTTTCGCAGAAAAGTCAACCATAGGGATGATGACTGACTAAAAACTGATTCTGTTTACTCCGTCAGTTAGATTATCGAAAAATATTGTACACGTTTTTTGTTCAAATTAATAAAAATGACGAAGATAAAACGAGTCAAAGATCATGTGTCCCGGACACATGATCTTTGACTCGTTTTATCTTCGTCATTTTTTATTAATGGGAGAAAGTTGCAAACGATGTTTGAGTAAAAAATGTACTCATATGTGACGTCACACGAGTTTTCAACGCACTGTATATATTTCGTCTTTATGTTTTGTTTAAAAAAAATATGTGTCCAATTATTTTTGGAAATCATATGACGGACTAATTCGATTTTTTTTGTTATCTACCCTATTCATTCAGGCAAAAAAATAAATACTGCATTTATGTTTTTGCCTGAATGAATAGGGTATATGCAATGATATTATAAAGAAGATACGCCATGTTCATACTGAATGGCGTTCAGATATCGTTGCGTTGTTATTATAACTACGACAGCGATAGATAATACGGAACGTATAAGATAGAAAGAGATAGCTAGCTATCAAAGTGCAACAATTGTGTCACTTTGTCCTCAACAATTTGTGCGTGCTAGTGCGATATCTACCTCTTTTTACTATATAATATCATTGGGTATATGACTTAGATATAGTTTAAAAAATACAGTTTTAAATTTAAATAATTTATTTGTAGAGAAACAATTATAATAATTTATTGGTAAAAACATCGATTTACATAAACTAAGTCTAGTACAGGAAAAAATGTAAGTATTAAAATTTTAGATATTTGTAATATTCTGTTGAGAAACATAAAAATATTAAAGGAAAACCCAGTTTTTGTAAAAACATTTAGTAGTTCTGACTAAAAAGATACAAATAGTAAAAATGTGTAAAACTAAATACATCAAAGTACAACAACTCGGTTTTTTGTAAAAATCCTAGAATTGTTCTGGTGAAAAAGATACAAACATAAAAATATTATAAATTATATCGAAGAAAACTTAGCCTAGTAATTCATGGAAAAAAATAGTTTAAAAAAAAATTGTAAATTTTATTCTTACAAAATAATCTAATGGGCTTAACAGTAAATCCGCATTTACAAAGTATAAGTGAAGTGAAGATTAATTGGCCGTGCCTCTGTCATCATTGGATACATGAGAAAGAAAAGTACTAGGCATACAACGACGGATGGACTGTGTGAAGGATGATATAATAGCAAGAAAGGAAATGGTTGAAGAGATGACAAGTAATAGAGAAGTATGGGAGAAGAAGACAAATGCTGCACTGACCACAAATAAATTGTGGTAAGGGCAGGAAAATGAATTAATGATATGGTTTATTATTGTTCTTGTGATTGTGATCGACCGTAATTATAAATTATCTCTCTTTAATCCTGTCTTGCTATCAGCAGGCTTAGCCAAGTTGACAATCTACAATCGTTAACGCTAGTAGAAAACTATTCAAATGAATGGGAATGACAACATGATCAACACAAACGAATCAAAAATTCGTAGACAAATTAACATCGTTCAAAATGATAGAATAGAATGTTATCGTTTCTACAATGTTGATCGCTATATCAAAGACTAAAGGTGAACGCAGACTTAGCCGCATCGCAGCACCGCATTCTATTTTTTCTATGCAATCTCGCACACAGCATTAGACACAGATTGCACACAGACACAGATTGAATAGAACTTTATACGAAGAATTGGAATGCGGCGACTGCGGTGCGGCTAAGTCTGCGTTCATCTTAAAGAGTTGGTTTTTTCCACAGACATTAGAGAACGAGCGATCGACTCAGTCGTGTCAACTTGGCTACCAATTTAGCGCTTTCTACAATCGCTTACGCCGAGCCGTTTACGATTGTAGAAAGAGAATCGATACGAAACGTTTGTAACTTGGCTAGGCCTGCAGAGCGGAAAAGAACTTTAACAGCTTTCGTACTTTAACGATAAAAATACTAATTAATAAGTAACATACAATAATATTCCAAAAATATATCAAGATATTCTAGAAGAGATTTGGTTCCAGCCTAAATTTTAAAACAAAGACTGAAACCAGTAATTTTGTGTAAAATTCATAAAATGCGCGCAGCAACACCAATAAGCTAATTTAAAGATTTTATCATACAAAAGTAATCCTAGATGACATCAATATTTTAACATTAATGAAGAATAATTAAGTACTAAAGTAGAGGTAGTTAGTTTGAGGAATGCATCATGCAATCAGAATGCTTTGAAAATCTTTACTCATTTATTATCTTTAATATTCCTTGGATGACGGAGTAGAAGAGAATCTCTGGTTCTCATCTCTAGACAAATGACTATCGCTTTCACTGCGTTTCGTATTTCTACAAAGTCAGCTTTTCGGTAGCTTTAAATGTTTTTAATTTTTTTGCGATTTTCATCATCATGCTTACCGGTGGACAATCACTGTGTCAAGGTCTTCAGCAGATATGTCAAATCTTCGTCATCACCAGTTCCCTTGTTCTTCGGCTGCTCGAAAACTGTCCTGCTGTTGTCTGCAAAAACCCTCACCTCAACTTCCTTGGAATACTTTGTAGTGTTGTGACCTCAATTGTTTTTAAACTTTAAATCGGTGGGACTTTTGACGATCGCTTCATCTTTTCAATGGTTGTTCAAACCACTGTTGTTGCAATGTGTAGTGCTCGTAATAGCCAGCCGTTTCTAGAGAAACCTTTGCAACACAATCTTGGTCTAAACGAGACCTCCGAAGACCCTCAGAAGCGAGGTCACCGGGAACAGGCAGCGTTACTGGCAGTGTCACTTGGAAGGTCAGTTTCCTCGTCAGATAATTCTACCGTTGTAATGTGGTCACTGTTGGCCGATGGTCTGGGGAAGTAAAGCTATCTTGGCTGCGGTCGGATGTAGCGAACGGAGGATATCCTGCTACCTGATACTCCCTACTCATCCAAAGTTATTTTTTTATGCAATGCCTCAACACTCTTCTCAACATTGTATTTCTTCATCCGGATTTCAAGTTCTTGCATATTTTTAATTATTGCGTCATATTCTTCCGTTTCCTCGTGTTCACCTTTTTGCATTGATTTAATTTTATTTATTAAAACGATTTCCAGCTGCGCTACGTTTTGTTGCATACTTGCAATCTTGTCTTTGGATTTTTCTTCATCCTCTTTAAATTTTTTTTCGCTTTCTTTTATGTTCTTTTCAATCTCTTTTTCTTCTATCCTCATGTCCTGGATACGCATATCACTTTCCACTGCTGTCGCAACTGCTTGTAGTTCCATTACAGCAATCGTGTTTTCTATTGTTTGTAACTCGTTTTGCAAACGTTTTATATTTGCATCTTTATTGATTTTCGCCTGAATTTCTTTTTCTTGCAATGTTTTAATCTCAGCTTTAATACCACTCAGTTTCTTAGCCTCGTCCTGTTGGATGGCTTGAATACTTTCCTTAAGTTTTTGTTTCTTGTTACGCAATAAATCAAAATCTTTCTTCATCTCGTTTTCTTTTCGAGCCCGTTTTTCTTTCCAATATTTGATGTCATCTTCAATTTTTCTTTTTGTCGCAGTGTGTTCTAGTATCTTCTTATCGTATTCGTCTAAGATTTGTAACCTTGTCTCTTTTTCCTTTTGCATCTTTGTTTTCTCTAAAAGCTCACGGTGTTTAGTTTTTTCGATTTTCGTATTAATTTCATGTTCCTCTGCTTGAATTTTCCTTTTAAATTCATTGAAGGCTTCGCGTTTTGCGGCGATTTCACGATCTTTCGCTTCTTTTATTTGCGACTGGTCATCATTTAACTTTTGGATTTCTGCGTCAATTCCCGCTATTGTCTTAGCCTGTTCTTCATTCATTCTTTTAATATTCTTGTCAAATTCGTTTTTTTTCTGGGCCAATGTATTTTTTTTTGCTTTAATGCACTCTGTGATTGTGGTTTCCGCCCTATCCTCTGCATCTTTTATGTTTTGAATTTCACGGTTAATTTCCTCCCATTGTTTTGCGGCTTGAATATTCTGTTCAGCTTTATCTTTGGCCTTCTTTCGACCCTCTTTGGCTTCTTCAATACTTTTCTCCATCTGAAATTTCACTTGATTTTCCTTTCTTTTCCATTCGTTTATTTCACCAATGATATTTTTTTCCTTTTCAACCCCCTCTTCATTTATTTTATTGACATAATTTTTAATTTTATCAAGCTCCGTAGTTACTGTTCTCAACTGTCTTTCTTGTCTTTTGTCTATTTGAATTTTATGTTTCTCCAGCGTTTTGCAATGTTTCTTCAATATTGTCTTATCATTTTCTATCTTATCCAGTTTTTTATTTACTCGCTCCGAGGACTGCGCTATTTGTATTTCGTTCTCCTTTTCCTGGACTTTGGAAGTGTAGTGCCTTTTTTCTGATTTGTATTTGTTGTATTCTTCCTTTAAAGCGGACACTTGCGGACTGTCTGTTGATGTAATTTTTCTTTTTTTAGCGGGTGTTTTCATGTCCTGTGAAAAAATCATTAAACCTTTGTTAACAATAAAATAAGTTTCACAGGAACTGATCACAATAGGGGAGATATTTTTTTTCTCACAAGTAAGAAATAAATAAGCTTTACATATTAATGAATTTCTTAAATTCTGTGGCAGACAACGCGCTGCCGGTCTACGTCCCGTCGGCGTCAACGCGCTGCCGTGCCAGTAGCATGAAATAAGAAAGTATCATCATCATCTGCCTAGCCTTTTCCCAACTATGTTGGGGTCGGCTTCCAATCTAACCGGATGCAGCTGAATACCAGTATTTTACATGAAGCGAATGCCTATCTGACCTCCACAACCCAGTTAGTACCGGGTAATACGATACCCCTTGGTAAGACTGGTTATATGTCAGACATTTTGGGCCCTGACTACCTAACGACTGTCAATGATCTACAAATGACAGCCGGGACCAACGGCTTAACGTGCTTTCCGAGGCACGAAGGAAACTCGGTATGTAATGGGTGGTCACCCATCCACAGACCAACCTAGGCAAGCACGGTTTAACCTAACGATCGACCCGAGCGGCTGTTAAAAAAACGCGGCGGCTGTGTTGGTTGTTGTGTTACAAATAAGAAAGTATAAAGGGTGTAAAACATTATGCCCGGTTCCTATAAACAACGGTTCGTTACTGTACAAAAGGTAAGTACAATTCGTTTTTGAGCTGAGTAACGGACGGTTTATAGCGTTACTAAAAATTTTGCGTCAGCTTCCTGCGACGAATGGATGTTGGTTACCCTCTTACCAAAGCCCTCCGTCAACACGTGTTAGACCCCCCATTTGTTTCGTTTTTACAATAGGGTAGATGACAAAAAAATGCAAAAACAAAAAACACGTGTACAATATTTTTCGATAATCTAATAACTGACGGACTAAACAGAGTCATATTTTAAGTCAGTCTTCATCCCTATTAAAAATGTTTAGAATTAGAATTAATCCGTGCGCCTATTCCTACCTTTATTCAGAAAACTTTTCTTCTATGTTTATTTTATAATTTTGATGCTGAAAAAAACTTTTTAATTAATAAAAATATATATATATATTAATCTGGCTACTAAAGTAAACAAAACGCGATTGAGAGTTGACACATTGCATTTTAACGGAACTGTAAATTAAATTGTAATATGTATGGCACAGAGGATCATAAAAATCACAGATTACTTTTATATATTTGTGTAATGTATAAAGGTTGTTTGGTTGTTTCAAATTAATATAAGGTTTGTTTGAGAAATATATACCTGGCTCCGTTCACTTTTGTGGATAACTTTCGACGAGTAGGTAAACTTTGTACAGACGACATATCTAGCCGGAATCTAATTTGGAATTAAATATTATCCAAGACACTAAAATGATCGACCCTCGTTTTGTAATACTGTTGATTAGAAAGACTGTCTTCATCTGATTCGGAGTTAACCCAGTCCAATAACCTTTCTAAATCACTTAATTCACTATCTGAACGCGACATTTTACAATTATTTAAATAGCAATTAACGCAGAATAAGTAAAATTTTTGTAGACAACCGACCGAAATCGGGTGGTAAACAAATTATAAACGACTCGTAACTTTTACAGCTCGTTGACCTACCTTGTTTGTTATAGGAACACCATCGCCCGATATCTGTGTACGGCTTACGGTTCGTTATTCGAAACCCTCCCATCATAGGTACCTACTGATCTATCGGTAACTAAGTAACGAACGAAACGTTGTTTATATGAATGGTTTTGGCATACGTCTCGTAGAAAATACTACTATCCGTAAGCAAAACGGGTCGTTTCTTGTTTATAGGAACCGGTTGCGGTCCTTCGGGTGGACGCTTGAGAATTTAGAAAAGATGACGTTCGTCGCTTTTGCCTATGGGGGATTTCTTTTGCCTACGGGTGATTTCTTCGGGTGGACGCTTGAGAATTTAGAAATTCAGATGACGTTCGTCGCTTTTGCCTATGGGGGATTTCTTTTGCCTACGGGGGATTTCTTCGGGTGGACGCTTGAGAATTCAGAAATTTAGATGACGTTCGTCGCTTTTGCCTATGGGGGATTTCTTGTGCCTACGGGGGATTTCTTCGGGTGGACGCTTGAGAATTTAGAAATTCAGATGACGTTCGTCGCTTTTGCCTATGGGGGATTCCTTCGGGTGGACGCTTGAGAAATTAAAAATTCCGAGGATTCATTCACAACCACTGCTTCAAGTTAAGTAATAATTAGCGACTGTTTGACCATTCATTTGTTGATGTATTAAACTACTCTTCACTTTAAACCAGCGTTTATGAATAAATACGTAAATTAATAATTATTAATAGGAGCGAGGAAGTGATGCTGGTCCTGCTCCACAACCATAGGTGGGGGGGAGGGGGGCAAACTAATTGTTTGTACTGGACGGGCATTATTTGAGTCTATCGACACGTAAAGAAGAAGATGAAGAATTGATTCCCATGTTAATGTATTGTGGAAGCTGCAGAAGATTGTAAAAATATACTTGCATTGTATAGATTCCAGTTCTTAGTATTATATAATTGCATAGCACATGTGTGAGTACTTTGTACTGTTCAGCCACCATTTACATTTATTTATCTTTCATTGACTTGAATATGCCTTGGTGACTGAGAGAATGTCATGCTCACTTAAATGTCTCGCTGATGGTGGCGGGTGTGTCGGGTCATTTAGTTCCCTTCAATATGGTTGAGTTGAATGGCGCCGGTACATGCGTCATGTCTGTGAACGGGCGCTGTCAGTTGGGACTGGTCATCTCTTAGCTGCCAAGGTTCATTTTAGTT
This sequence comes from Xestia xanthographa, assembly GCA_905147715.2. NCBI lineage: Eukaryota > Metazoa > Arthropoda > Insecta > Lepidoptera > Noctuidae > Xestia > Xestia xanthographa. Next base: position 28,655,072 of record LR990652.1, read on the forward strand.
ACTTTATTCATACATTTTTAATCTAATCTTTCACTCTGGATGCTCTTAGTGTGCACGTCTTTCTACATCGTTCTCACATTTATGTATAATCTCAAAATTAATGATGTAACCAAGATTTTGTAACAATATTTTGATTTTAAAAGAGTGTCCATGGAGTTTCTTGCCCATTCTTCTCCATAGAGATCTACGCTAGGGAATGGGCAACTACAGTACTTTCTCAAGTTATTATGCCTTGTGACTGGGACTGTAGCTTTGATTTTCTTTTTTGTATTTTTGACTTTCAAAAGTGCCGTAATGGTCTAATTGAAATAAATGCTTTGAGTTTGAGTTTTGAGTTTGATGATTGTACGGTGTTTATAGGAAGATAACAGGCCGGTCGATACACATGCGGCTGGGCGGCGGGTGAATCGACAGCGACTTTTGCTATCATTTCCGGCCTTCTAGCCCTTTGTACCCTCTCATTCAACCGTTGAAAAACAGCAGGTAGCTGAGATGTATGCCTGTTGACCCCAAAGTCCGTAACCCTACTAGATGAAAAATAAACCTTTATGTTTGTTACTACTTTAAACGTATAATTATTTTCATAATTTACTCGACTCGTTTGTAAGTACGGCAGATAATATTGAGAGAAAATTGTTTCGAACGTAACCCTCTTCCTAACCTGACCCGACATATTCCTATCATAATTGTGATATCTAGGTTTTCACTTTATATTTACAAGATGACAGTATTATCAACATTATTTAAAAACGACAACTCTAAACACTTCGTGCTCTTTTTATACAAGTATGTAGTATGGTCATAGCTATGGGATAATTATATATCCTAACATGGGCGAAACCGATGGCAAAGGAGAGAATTTATTATAATCATTATGTAAGTAAGCGTAAGGTGGGACACCCTCAGGGTCGGTGGAGCGATGATCTCCGCTGGCTGGCTCGTAGCAACTGGATGAGAGCTGCCGAGAATCGAGTTAAGTGCCGTGCGATTGAATAGTCCTATGTCCATGATGATAATAATGAATATCTTACTTTCTTCTCTTCGGGCAGGTTGCCAAGGTTACTTCTTTGAGCCAAGATCGAACAGAGAAGATGAAGATCTTTACCGCTCAAGGCAAATTGCTCATCGAGTGCCGGCTTGGCACCAAGGTCAGTCATCTGGAAATAAAACAACATATTTAGTGACACAACATTACGCCTGTAACCTCTGCAGGCATAGGCGTATCCTAGTATACTAAAGTCACGTGCACTGATCTAAATATGTTTACCAAGCTAAATTCAAAACCTATTTTCTCGTTTATTGACGCATTGCATGATGTTATGTTATCAATTTATCATTATTTGTCAATTTTAGGAACAACTTGAAACTGTATAGTGTCCGTGTACCGTACCACAAGTTTCCTATTCATTTGAGGTCGGCGCCGCATGTCTCCTTCTTCCATACTTCTCTGTTACTCGTCATGTCAGCAGTCACTTTCTTTCTAGCTATATCATCCTTCATGCAGTTCATCTATCGTTTTTTTGGTCTTCCTCTGCTCTTATAGCCATCCGCATCCACACTCAAAACTTTCCCCACCTCATTGTCCTCATTTCTCCACATCACATTCCATACCTTGACATCCGATTATTCCGATAACCACACAACTTTTCAGTCACCGGCGGCGACGTCAGTTTCAGACTCTTTTTATTTTATCAATTCGCGTTACTCCACAATTTGCCTTTCATTCATCCCTTTTGTAGCCCAATATTTAAATCAGTGTTAATACTGATTAAGTAATCAAATCGAAAATTTGACGGTAATTTGCGACGTTGCCAATTTTTAACGCCATACTTTTCGCGAGAATTTTGACTATAGCTCGTGCGTGATTATGCTGTTGTTAGACACATATCTTTGAATTTTTTGAATTAATAGGTATCTTTTCGACTATAACTAGGCTTCTATCGAAGCAGAAAATAAAAATTTGTAGAAACAAATTCAGTTTAAGCCTCCAAAAATTGCTGTTTTTCACAACTTTTACCTCAACTTTGGCCGTTCATAATGAACTTATAGATTGTAAAAGTAAAGAAAGCATCCTTATAGAAGCCTTGCATATGTAGTGGAGATTCTAAATAACAAATATTTATTTCACATACTTGTAAGACTAATTCAAAAACACGTGGAACAAGTTTTATAAATTTTCGAACAATATTTTTTGTTCAATTTTCATTTCATTTCATTTATTCATCAAACAATTTACATTGTGTTCGAATTTTACAAAATAATTACATTTCAATCATAACTCAATGTCCCCGCGTTAGGCGGTATGAGGTGCGCGGGAGACAAGTAGTTTGGATTTGGGGCTAGGTAAGACAGGGGAGTTGAAAGAATACCACCGCTGTGGCTGTGGATGCTTTTCGACCATGCTCGCGTTGACGAAAGGTGGGCCGGGAAGGGCCCTCTTAACGCGGTGCACCGCTAAACGGTGACTTTGCTTTGTACCTACCTAAATTGATCCCGCTCATGAGTTGGAGGATATTCTAATTAATTAGGTTTAATGTGCCTTTGTACGAGAATACCTTATGCAAAACTCATTCACCTAATTGACTTCCAAAAGCACTCATTATAATTGAATAACTTTCTTTGTGTGTTTGTCTTCGTAAACACAGGCTGAAAGGGCGAAGCATAAACGACTACCACGAATTCAGTAAGTACATCCTTCTGAACCACAACACAGAAATTCTTCATCGGAAATGTAATGGACTGTTTCCTACAAAGGTGCCATACCTACACGATTGAAATGTAAGGAAAATTATTTAAAAAAAACCTTTTATACTCCACTTGCTTAGTAAGTGTACCAATACTACCCCACTAAAAGGCTTGAAAGCTGTACATTAAACCTTCTCAAAAATCTAGGCAGTTATATTGTATGGAATTTCATTACTGCCCTGAAAATCAGGGTAGTAATCCATTACTAACGCGTTTTGTTTATTTTTAAAAGTCTTGATGACGTTGGCAATCAAACGATTTAATTTTACCATAAAAAGTACTGGCCACTAGCACTTCTATAGCAGGTAAATCACGACGGACGAAATCTTACCACCGATAGGGCACTTTTTGTTTGCAGCATCCGGCCGCCATTGAAGCGCTTATGTACGCTCATCAAACCAATAGCATCGCAGCATCTGATCCCTTGTCTTTGTTAATGAAAAAAAGTTTCGAAAGAAAAAAATACAAAACAATACGGGTGGTAAACAGATGTGGACATCGTGTCCACGGGATTTTGTTAAAAACATGGTAAGATTTCGTTCGAGCTGATCGATATGGCCGGCAAGCTTCAAACCTATAGGCAGTAGAGCGAGAGATTTATAACACTCTCTCGCTTTAACACGCGCGTAAGTTTGAACCTGCGAAACGGGGCGTTTTTACCTTCTCTAACGTCTTTTGGCGCGAAAACTGTTTGACGCGCTAAAATTAAAAACATTTAACAGTTGTAACAATGTCAATATAACTTTTTAATAAAATGCTTTTTTTGCTATTTTGTCTTTTACTTCTTTGTGCTTAAGTAAAGCATAAAACAGTATAATATATCACTCGAGGGTAAGTACAGATTACTAAACTCTTGTGGTTCACGGCCTCAAATGCACACTCGCTGTGTCTCTCCCCTTGGTGAATAAATAGCTATTGTTTTCACAGTTTAAAAAAAAACTCTGCAGAAAAATAATGATCAAGTACCGCGCGCCCCTTTATTGGGTGTTTAGTCTGAACCACAGAATAGATAACGAATGACGTTAGAGAAGGTAAAAACGCCCCGTTTCGCAGGTTCCAACTTACGCGCGTGATAAAGCGAGAGAGTGTTACAAATCTCTCGCTCTACCGCAAAGAGGTTTGAAGTTTCCGGCCATATCGGAATGTATGCTACCTGCTTTAAAAATGCTAGTGGCCAGTACTTTTTATGGTAACATTAAATCGTTTGATTGCCAACGTCATTAATACTTAAAAATAAACAAAACGCGTTAGTAATACAAAATATACAAATACAAAAATCTTTATTTCTTTACCAAAAACTTTTACATTAGTTGGTGATTGGAGCCTCCTTTTAAGCAAGTAATGCCTGTGTTAGAAGACTCCGCTCTTCCACAGCAATATACAATTTATTTAGTACCTTAGATATAAACATTGTGTGTGTGTGTGTGTATATGTGTGTTTGTGTGTGTTGTGTGTGTGAGTGTGTGTGGGGGATGGGTGTTTAATTTTGTGTTTTGCAATAGTGCCTCAATGTAATGGATTACTACCCTGTTAATTTCAGCTTTCAATTACGGCTGTAATGAAAGTTATATCAAAAACAAGAATATGTCAGAAATTCTCTAATAAGCCGACCAAATCGAAAAGGTCGCGAAAAAGCGGCCGCACCATACGTAAGCGTAACCATCTTAAATGAATGGGATAGTACGGATGTTTTGTTAGTACAGTTGCATAAAAAGTTTGCTGGTCAGGTTAGTAATTCAATTCAATTCATTTATTTAGTCAGACAAATAAAATATCCATCTAAATATATAAAAGAAGAAACTGACTGACTGACTGACTCATCTATCAACGCACAGCCCAAACCGCTGGGTCTACAGATTCCAAATTTGGCAAGTAGGTTCCTTATGTGGTCTAGGGGTGCACTAAGAAAGGATTTTACAAAATTCACCCCCTAAAGGAGTTAAACGGGGCTCCAAAGTTTGTATGGGGAAACAATATTAGTTTGACTATTTTATTCGAAACTTCACAGGAGTGCTTCTATTGATAAATGAGTAGAAATGGGTTTCAGGGTTTTTCAGAATTCAACCCCTAAGAGGGGGAAATGGGGTGGCAAAGTATAAAAATAATGCACAGCACAAACCGCTGAGTCTACAGATTCCAAATTTGGCAAGTAGGTTCCTTATGTGGTCATAGGGTGCACTAAGAATGGATTTTTAAAACTCACCCCCTAAGGGGGTGAAACGGACCGGCGAGAGATGTCGTGCGGTGTTCCGCAGGGATCGGTCTTAGGGCCGTCCTTGTGGAACATCGGTTACGACTGGGTGCTGCGCGCCGACCTCCCTAGCGGCGTCAGCGTGATTTGCTACGCTGACGACACGCTGGTGCTGGCCCAGGGGAGCTCGCACGAGGCGGCGGCCGAAGCGATGAACGCGGGGTTGCGATAGTCGTTGAGAGGATCCGGCAACTGGGTCTCGAGGTGGCATTGCACAAGTCCGAGGCCATGTGCTTTCATGGGCCTCGGAATGCGCCACCTCCGGGATCCTCACTCACGGTAGGAGGGGTATCCATCGGTGTCGAGTCGACTTTGAAGTACCTAGGACTCGTCCTCGACAGCCGGTGGAACTTCGTGGAGCACTTCCGACGTTTGGCCCCCAAACTGGAACGGACTGGGGCTGCCTTCAGGCGGCTCCTGCCCAACCTGGGGGGGCCAAACGCCTCCTGCCGGAGGCTCTACGCGGGAGTCATGTGGTCCATGGCCCTTTGCGGGGCCCCGGTGTGGGCGCGTTCTTTGAGGCGGCGTGCCGCCCACTATCTGAACGCGCCCCAAAAGGTGGTAGCCGTAAGGCTGGCCCGGGCGTACCGCACGATCTCCCGCGAGGCGGCGAGCTTCCTTGCCGGATTGCCGCCATGGGATCTGGAGGTGATAGACCTCGCGCGCCTGCATGAATGGCGCGCGGAGGTGCTACGCCGGGGGGAAACTCCGCTGCAGCGACAAATTGTCGCTCAGCGGACAGACTTCCGGCGGGATCTCATGGCGACATGGAGGGAGCGACTGTCGCAACCCCGTGCAGGGCACGCCACGATAGTGGCGATAAGTCCCCTCTTTGAGGAGTGGCTTGAGAGACGCCACGGCGTCCTCACCTTCCACCTGACGCAGGTCCTCACCGGACACGGAGTGTTCGGGAGGTTCCTGCACCGAATCGGGCGGGAGGAAACGCCCGGGTGCTTCCATTGTGAGGATCGTCCGGAGGACACGGTGGAACACACGGTGGAGGTGTGCCCCGCGTGGGCGGAGCACCGCCGTGTCATTCCCTGTTGGGGTTTTGGGGTGCGATTGGATTGAAATGTCTAAAAATCAATATGGGTATCGATACCGAGATTATGGTGTTGATTACGAAAATGGCATTTATTTTGAGATCCAGAAGATGGCGGATTCGACTTCTGTACAGGGTTACTGTTGATTTATTGTGATGATTGTGATAACGATGATGATGATTGTGATAACGATGATGATGATTGTGATAATGATGATGATGATTGTGATGATGATGATTTTTGATTACGATGATAATGATTGTGATTACGATGATGATGATTACGATGATGATGATTGTGATAATGATAATTGAGATAACGATGATAACGATTGTGATTACGATGATAATGAGTGTGATAACGATGATGGTGATTGTGATAGTGATTGTGATTGTGATAGTGATTGTGATAGTGATTGTGATAGTGATTGTGATAGTGATTGTGATAGTGATTGTGATAGTGATTGTGATAGTGATTGTGATAGTGATTGTGATAGTGATTGTGATAGTGATTGTGATAGTGATTGTGATAGTGATTGTGATAGTGATTGTGATAGTGATTGTGATAGTGATTGTGATAGTGATTGTGATAGTGATTGTGATAGTGATTGTGATAGTGATTGTGATAGTGATTGTGATAGTGATTGTGATAGTGATTGTGATAGTGATTGTGATAGTGATTGTGATAGTGATTGTGATAGTGATTGTGATAGTGATTGTGATAGTGATTGTGATAGTGATTGTGATAGTGATTGTGATAGTGATTGTGATAGTGATTGTGATAGTGATTGTGATAGTGATTGTGATAGTGATTGTGATAGTGATTGTGATAGTGATTGTGATAGTGATTGTGATAGTGATTGTGATAGTGATTGTGATAGTGATTGTGATAGTGATTGTGATAGTGATTGTGATAGTGATTGTGATAGTGATTGTGATAGTGATTGTGATAGTGATTGTGATAGTGATTGTGATAGTGATTGTGATAGTGATTGTGATAGTGATTGTGATAGTGATTGTGATAGTGATCGTGATAGTGATTGTGATAGTGATTGTGATAGTGATTGTGATAGTGATTGTGATAGTGATTGTGATAGTGATTGTGATAGTGATTGTGATAGTGATCGTGATAGTGATCGTGATAGTGATTGTGATAGTGATTGTGATAGTGATTGTGATAGTGATTGTGATAGTGATTGTGATAGTGATTGTGATAGTGATTGTGATAGTGATTGTGATAGTGATTGTGATAGTGATTGTGATAGTGATAGTGATTGTGATTGTGATTGTGATTGTGATTGTGATTGTGATTGTGATTGTGATTGTGATTGTGATTGTGATTGTGATTGTGATTGTGATTGTGATTGTGATTGTGATTGTGATTGTGATAGTGATTGTGATAGTGATCGTCATTTTAATGGTGATTGTGATGATGATTGTGATGGTGTTGGTGATTATTATTGTGATTATGATGGTGATTGTGATGGTGATTGTGATGGTGATTGTGATGGTGATTGTGATAATTATGATTGTGATAACGATGATTTAATGGTTGTGATTACGATGAAAATGATTGTGATAATGACGATAGTGATTGTGATAGTGATTGTGATCGTGATTGTGATGGTGATTGCGATGGTGATTGTGTTAGTGATTGTGATGGTCATAGTGATGGTGATTGTGATTGTGATTGTGATGGTGATTGTGATAGTGATAGTGATGGTGATTGTGATAATGATTGTGATTGTGATGATCATAATAAATTGTGATGATTGTGAAATTTTGCACATAGATAGTTTATAACCTGGATTAACGTGATTAACTGGTAGGACACTATTTATCCCCTTAGTATTTTTCAGTAGGACAGTTACCGAACTGCACGCGGGCGAAGCCGCGGGCAACAGCTAGTAGAGTAATAGGTACACCACTTCGACGTAACATAAATATATTAGATAACATAATCAAAATAATAATCATAATTAAAATAAGCAAATAAAACATAAAAATAACAAAATGAGTTTCTTAATTAAATATACTAATTTAAATAATAAAATGGTTTTAATAATAATAAAATGGTCATGATTCATTATTTTAATTTAAAAATCAGTCTCATACAAATTATATATCTTTGTCTTAGTTTTATCAACGCGTCGTCAACACGTGGTGCACTTCTTTTAGCTTAAGTTAACACGATAGAAAGCTTACATTTCAATGCCACATTGTGAGTTGAGTTTGAATGGAGTCTGCGTTGCGTCGATGTAATTTGCGAAGACCTTAGAGCACATTCAATGAAAAATTCCCCTATGCTAGAAATGCCGTTAAAAATCGAAGATTGCAATATGGTACTATTTTATACTAATTTAACGAACAAAATAAAAACATTAAATACTCACATCGTTCAAAGACGTCGTCGCACATAAACCACAAGCAAGCACTTCACTCCAAAACACTTGGTTTACGACTGATTGTTTCATTGGTTCGGTCGGATGAGCGAGCGTACCCATAGAGCGGGCTCAATTACTCACAGGTAAAGAGTAAGTAAGACAACGCTATATGCGTTGTCTTACTTACTCTTTACCTGTGCTGTTGCATTGCACGCTGCGACGCGCGCTGCTCTGATTTGGTATCCAGAACGTTAAAAAGTTTACCGTGGCGTTGCGTTGTGTTATCAAAACAAAACATTAATTTGGTTTGTCCAAACAGAAACAACAAACTACTATTTATAAATGTTCGCTTCCAACCCCTATATATTTTTGTAGTGATTTTAAATCACACTATAAATTATTTACTGAGATTATTACTTACCTTTTTAAAGTTACTTTGACTTACTTTACTTTTGGTCCATTAAATTGTTTAAAACAAAATAGAATATATATATATATATATTTAATTAACATGATTTTCATTTATAAAATAGAAAACTAGTCGAAATTGTGTAATTTGGTACCTGGGGTCTAACATAGCCGCTTTAGCAGAATGTTAGCAGAATCGTAACATGAATCACGTTAAAAATTTAAAATTCATAAAATGGACTTTATGATAATGATTTTAAAGTCAATTTTAAGAATTTAATTTTTTAACGTGATTCCCCTTCCCCGACCTTTTATAATTTTGCCAAAGCGGCCATTTTAGAAGTGCTGCGGACTTCAAACATTAAAAAATCTCTCGTCTTATAGATAAGACTCGTACGTACGGTGCGGCCGCTTTTTCGAGACCTTTTCGATTTGATCGGCTTAGAGAATTGCTGACATATTCTTGTTTTTGATATAATTTTCATTACAGCCGTAATAATTGAAAGCTGAAATTAACAGAAATTAATGTTCATGAATCATTTTAATTTGTTTAAAGTATGTCACCTTCTTAGTGTTTTGGGAACTGCGTATTTCATCGCTAAAGTACGACCAGTCTAAAATTAATCAAATTTTGTAACACGCGCAAGGTCTTTTGGCCCAAATTTTGAAATTTCCCGCGCACCGGAGAGCGTCGCGTTGCCGAGCGCCGTAGAGCGGGACGGCACTCGACGAATCAGAAGGCCGGATATTTAGATTAAGAGACTGATTGTTTGTGGTAGAGGTTGGATTTTCCATAATTTTGTGCTACAATATGTTAGGTGGCCATTCTATTTGAACTTACTTTGTACCTTGCTTGATTATCGATGTAATTTGAGATAAAAACGGTGTTTCATTGGTGTGAACATTAAAATTTGTTTTTATCTTCATATCGTGTAAAGTTACAAAATCTAATATTCCCGCCGTTTATAACTGTCTACCATGCAATGGTATTTTTTACAGCTGTTTATTTAATTATATGTGTTTTGATTTACTTGCAAATCCGTTTGATGATTTTTTAAACCATTCAATTCCATTGGTTTACGACAACAAAATCAAAAACGAATGTTTAAACAAATTTTCATTACTCATACTCGGATACTCGCCCTAGGGAGTGTTGTAGATAGTTAACTAAAAGGCCATGTATCAATGCTATGTATGTGGCATAGAGCATACTGTGACTGACAAAAAGAACTTGTCTTTGCTTTTTCTTATGTAACGCGTGTGTCTTATGTAACTTTCAAATAAATCTTATCGCATCTTACTATATAATATTATTTTCCAAACAATAATCCAATAGGGAGCATCGATTTCAACTGACAGTTGTCAAATTATTAAAAAAAAATGTTCACGATGTAAAACTTAATTAACTTATACTTAAGTATTATTTAGAGTAAATATTTTTTAATAACTTTATTAAAATTAAGTTTCAACTATTTCTTTAAAATAACATAGATGTGGGCAAAATATTAACAATTTTTTTTAAGATGAAAATGAAAAATAGGCTGAATAGCTGGCCGGAAACAGAAAAAAAAAGCAAAATAGGCGGGAAAGCGGCAATCCGATCTTCCTTTGTTTTTTCGAGTTGAATTATTTTTTTATTTTTACTTTCCTTGTATTCGTAATGAAAAGCACAGTGTTTACCTCGGGTTAAAGACTTATTTAGTCCCTCGAACTATTAGCGCCCTCGCTGCGCTTGGGCACCAAACCCCGTCTCGGGACTAAATAAGTTACTATCACCCCTAGAGTAACAATGTACTACTAAATAAATTAAGGTCTCTTAATGGTATTTTTTTCAATCTTCTGTGTTGAGCCGTTTTCAAGATCTGGGAAATCCCAAAACGTTACCGCAGCAAAATTTTAAATAACTCAAGAACCATATCACACACAAATTTTGTCATTTACAAACATTTACTACGCAACAAAAGCTATCTGTTCATGTATTGGTTCCAAGCTGAACTAATTTTTGAAAATCGATTTTGCCGGGATAATGTTTCAAACGTTACTCCAGCAAAATGTATTTTTCTCAAATAACTTTAGAACTACAACTTACACAAATTTAGCTATTAGTAAACAAATTGCTCCTCATGACACACTAATTATTTGTTATGGTCTCACCTCTCAATTGCACAACATTTTGCCAGGGTAACGCACACGGAATTCTCCTGTATCGTGGGTGCGCTACTTAACAAACATTTAAAACTCATACCTACACAAACAGCCAGTCCCGTGAGCCATAGAAATATTTGTTCCGTGCGAGAATCGAACCCGCGACACGCAGCGCAATAGCCGATCAGCTCAGCCACTGCGTCAACCGTGTTGTGTGTGTGTGTGTATTATTGAAGGGTGGGTCTAACAGTGGCGTAGCTACGGGGGGGCGGTGGGGGCCATGGCCCCAGGCGGCACACGAAAGGGGGCGGCAGGAAGTGCCAATTTATTCATTTGGAAAATGTTAATAAAATATTCGAAATCGCGCGCGCAATATTATGCCATTCATGCTATAGAAAACGATATAAATGTTGATATACAGGGTGATCGGTAATTGGGTGCAGGCCTTCAAATGGGTGATACCATTAAACACCTTATTTGTTACAATTTTGACCCCGATAACTCGGGGTCCAAACTGGGTGGTTTTTGAGAAAACGAACTTTTAAAGTTATTTTTAAATGTTATCACCTCTCCACCATAAAGTGCTGATTGTGAGAAATCTAAGCCGTTCAGAAACTGCTAAAAACTTTTATAGTTCGATTTCTCAAAAACCACCCAGTTTAGACCCAAAGTTATCGGGGTCAATAAAAAACAAGGGGCATTTCTGGTCGGCCCCAAGCGGCGGAAACCCACGCTACGCCACTGGGCCTAATATATATTTTGTATCCTAATAATTATACATACTTATTATATTAAAATAAATATTATAGTTAGTTGGACAGACAAGTTTAAGTACTACTACATTTTATAAAATTATATTCGCATTATTCAGCGATCTCGTTGGTTGTCTGATTTAATCGACCCTAGAACCTCCAACATTTCAACATCTTCAAATTTTCTTTACATAATATAAAACAAAGTTGCTACCGTTGTCTGCACGCCTCGCAACGGGTTTTAATGCAGTTAACAGCAATAGAGTGTGATTCAAGAGGAAGGTTTATATAAATATCTTTAACTAGCGGACGTCACGCGGTTTCACCCGCGTAGTTCCCGTTCCCGTGGGAGTACGGGGATAATATATATATTATCCCCAGCCATTAGCCTATGTTACTCAAAGTGAATGTAGCTTTCTAATGGTGAAAGATTTTTTTAAATCGGCGCAGTAGTTTTTGAGTTTATTCATTACAAACATACACACACAAAAATACAAATCTTTCCTCTTTATTATATTAGTGTAGTTATACATAATTACATTGCACCCTACGAAGCCGCGTCTATGGTTTGTAAGACTTTGCAATGGAAAACCAGCAACATAATAAAATTGTATATAATAATATAAATAGTTTTCTACCTTCATCTTCAGCAAGATAGCTTCATTTTTCTCATCTGCTTTGGAATAAAAAAAAATGGTTTTTGTAAGCGCTTTTTGAACATCAACAAACCGAACTTTTAAAGCAAACATGGCATCAAAGCGTCCTGCCCATCAAGTTGGATTAATTGTTTTGTGTTTCATGTTACTGAATTTCAGTCGTTAGGTAGTCAGAGGCCCAAAAAGTCTGACAACCAGTCTTACCAAGGGGTATCGTATTACCCGGTACTAACTGGGTTGTGGAGGTCAGATCGGCAGTCGCTCCATGTAAAATACTGGTATTCAGCTGCATCCGGTTAGACTGGAAGCCGACCCCAACAAAGTTGGGAAAAGGCTAGGCAGATGATGATGTTACTGAATTTGATGGTACCCCGTCTCTCCTTCTTTGTTGTCAGATATAAAACTAGATAAGATATTCCATCGTCTAATACTATGGCCAAAAAATAAATAAATTTGTTGCACAGTTTCGAATAACGTTTTTTTATTATGACCTCTTCTATTGCATCATTTACCACCAAATTTAAATTATAATCAGCACAATGGACATACACCGCATTTGGCTCTCTATATCTCTTATGAGTTTTTGAACTCCGCCATAAGTGCCTTTCATGGCATTAGCTCCATTGTCAACCTCTTCTAATTTCACAATAGGATGCATACATTTTCTTTTGTTTATTTCGATACGGAATGTTAAAGTACTATAAAAATAATGACAAAAAGCGGAAACAGGACATAAATCGGCCAAATAACACAAAAGTTATAACCATTTAAACTTTTGTTTCTATCTCTTTCTAGATAAACGGAATTTAGTATGGATTTTGTACGTCGATGCAGAGCAATGACGTCATTTTTTGTATCGGATCTCTCTGTCTAATCAGCAGTTTCAAATGCTTAAAACTTAGTATTTTTTAAATACACAACATCAGAATGTTAATACGCTTTGTTTAGAATGATAAAAAAAATCATGCATCTTCCCTATTAACTAATTAAATATATCCTCACTTGCAACAAACAACCCATTCAATACAATACAACAATAAACTGCCATAAACTGCCTGATGAGTGCTTTCACTTTCTTTGTCCTTTTTTTTTTGTTTTATTCCTATTAGTCAAAAAAGGGTGGTCAAGCGGACCAATAGTAGTAAGGGCGGTAAACAGATGTGGTCATCGTGTGCACGGGATTTTGTTTATCAAATGAGTAGATTTGCCTTGAGCTCATATAAACTTTTGTAACATGTTAACTTTTTTTTACAAAATGTGTAATAATAAAAATGTTGGGAGTTGGGATTCTCCTCTGACCGGGGGCCCCTTCTGGCTGGGGGCCCGTGGCATTTTGCCGACTTGCCACCCTGTAGTTACGCCACTAGGGCACATTCAAGTCAAGAAAAGACGTAGGTTTCCAGTGAATGATAGCTTTCTAGTACATAGTACTCACACAATATGGGCTATGCGATTATATAATACTAAAGAGATTTAATCTATACAATGCAAAGATAGTTGTACATTCTTCAGCAGCTCCAACAATACAATTTAACGCTATCAATTTATGCGCCCCTGTCCTTGCGGAGCAAGACCAGCATTGAGCCAAGCATTTTTATCAGCGATATAATCGCTCAACTTGTGATATCCTTGCTTACATAGTGTGCGTTTAATGCATGTTTTAAATTTCGTCTCATTTTGTTCAAGAATACTTTGTGGAATTTTATTATAGCATCTCAAACAGTACCTCATGAAGGATGAGTCTACATTAGCGAGTCTGAAACCTGGCTGAACTAGTTGGTCCCTATTTCTAGTACTGTAATTATGTCTGTCACCCCTTTTACCAAAAAGGTGCAGATTTTTTCTGACGTACATTATGTTTTCATAGATGTATTGACAATGTAACATCATGTTGCCAATATTCTTCAACAGTTCCCTTAGAGAATCGCGCCTACGAAGATTATATATGGCTCTGATGGCTCTTTTCTGCAGAATAAATATAGACTCAATATCTGCAGCCCGTCCCCACAGCAAAATTGCATTGTTCTTGTTGTCAGATTGCGGTTGAGCACATTTAGAAATAATTATTATGAATGGGCTATCTGGCAATCTGTTAACACTTTACCTAGACAAAACATCGTTTGCAACTTTCTCCCTTTCGCAGAAAAGTCAACCATAGGGATAATGACTGACTAAAAAATATAATTCTGTTTACTCAGTCAGATATACATATTATCGAAAAATATTGGACACGTTTTTTGTTCAAATGAATAAAAAATGACGAAGATAAAACGAGTCAAAGATCATGTTTCCGGAGTCCCATACGGTTTATCGAATTACCCTTGAACGATATAACTGTCTACAGAAAGCATGGTTCACCGAAGAACGGTAATACAAAAAAACTATTAGTCAATACCATTATTTAGCGACACAACGTTTCGCCGAATAACGCTACATAGAATGAATGGTTGGCCGATACCAAGATTTGCCGATGTCTTGGTTCGCCAGAACACGCTTGAACTAAATAATCCTTTACCGAGAGATATTCGCTTCAAAAGCACCTTTTCTTTGTAACGTTACATTTTCCTGGTAGGAGCTGTAAGGTCACACTGAGCACTCACCTACCTAACTTTCAGTCTGGAGTAGAGCACGGTTAAAATAAATATTCAAGGGGACAAGTTATAAGAATGTATTATTAAGAAATAACCTAACTTATAGGGCCTTTAGGGATGGAGCTGGAAGTTAGCTAAACCCTCACTA